>OY856354.1:5005000-7505000 GCA_963693475.1 Ectropis crepuscularia
CGAATGAAAAAAATTGATATCATTTGGGTATCTGAATAGACCAGCGAGTTCGATGACGGCAGCGCTACAAAATATTATGAATCGCAGATATAAAAAAAAAAATGATGTGTTTATAAGTTCATGAGAAGTATCTTCCCGAGATTTCGTCCATGTAGAATTTATTGGAGGACTATTCGCTGAGGAACCTAATTTGCTATGCCAGAACGTCATTTCTCTGGAGTTGCAAATAGAAGGCTATTCTACTTAATTTTAAGGACGTAATTAAGCAAGAAACATCTAATCGCACACATTTTTAATATTGGTGACAAAAGTAACAAAAATATGTCAGATAAAAGTTTTTAAAATTGAAAGCCCTGCCAGAAATCAAGATGGCGTCTAATCAAAAAGCTATTTGTCTCGGTTACTGATGAAATCAAATCGTTGGTTAGTTTGCGGCGGTCATCACTTCTCGCCGAGTGGGCCGTGGGCTTGAACCGCCATGTTCTGCCGGCTGATTCTGTTAAACCAAACTCGATACCAAGCTCGACGACGGACTCGCTTCTTTTGCAGTGATTTCACTTCAATAGTCGTTACTAGTTACTACTATGCGCTGGCAATATGCGGGTTGGCAGATGACTCAAATTCTCGTAAAGTTCTGTCTTGAAACCACTACCACGGTTTCCTAACTGTGTTTTCCTACACTGTTAAATTCAGTAATGATGTCAAACGTATGCCTCTGCTCATGGAGAAATGTGCACGTGGAATACCACTACTTCTAGGACACCACAGATTTTTGTAGGTCTATCAGCGTTTGTAAACTTGAAAAGTAAATTAACCTATATTTTTTATTGGACAGTCAGTATTTAGTGATATATCAAGTTATAACAGGAGTGAAGTCGCCGTCGAGGTCACCGTCGAAGTCAGTGTCGAGTTTATTCTTCCAGAATCCTCGAACTGACCTGCTTGTTGTATTGTTTATTGCTGGTCTAATTGTTCATTTGCATTCAATAAGCCATATTTAAAACTGTACAAGACTTCTTCCTTCGCAGTAGGCAAAGTACAAATACGATCTCCGATAGCGTAGCGTAAACTCTAGCGAATGTTTGCAAAATTAGAACTGCAACCGTATTTTTTCACTTTTATGATGAACTTTTTTTATAGTATGGTGTATAAAGTGACGGGACGACCGGCGCTTCTACCGCCTAACTAAATCGGCTATCGCTTTGCTAATCCTGTCTCTATCATTTCAAGCGAAAAAAAAGAGAGAGAAGCATCAAAGCGATGACATTTTTCGTTCGGCGGTAGACCCCCGGGACATATGCCTCACACCTAATAAGCAACACGCCTGTCCATAACAGCACAGTGCCACAATACTATAGGAACTATTAAAACCAAAATCATTACCTGGCACTGCAATGCGCGTGTCACCCAGAGATATCAGACGATTTGTTTCTATACCCTGTGATTTCTCTGGAAATATTGTCCTTCACACTGAAAAACTCTCAACTCGAAATGTAGTCCCATGTACATTTTATTGTTATCGGTGTAATGAAAAAACTAAAATTTGCTCACATTAATATGGTAACAGAATATAGTCGAATGTCTGAATTACATTTTAAATTGAAGTCAGTTATTGTTTCTTTGGAGAAAATTAAATTATTTCAAATAAAAGGTTCACTACCGGTCACGAATATTCATTTGGTTGGAGTTAAACATTAAAGTTCATAAACCGCACCTGCACTCCATACAATAGGCAATCCGTTACAATTTTATTTCGAAAAAATTGACCCAAGCGGTGTATTGGAAGCGATTCTGTTGTAAAGTACAGTTTCTGCCAATTTTTGACGGATGTGGATGTTGCCCGGATTAAAAACACTGCGGTTGAAACCAACTGTATATAAAAAGCAATCCAAATATTAAATAAACTACATTAACTAAACTGTACTATAATATTAACACAACTGTATTATAATATTTACACAAAACCTAATGAGTCAGTGAATGATCGTTAAATAATTTTAATAATAATGGTAAATTTTAATTTTAGTACATAAAAATGAAATATATAGTTTTGCAAGCTATTTCTTATTATCCTACTGATTTTAGAATAAAAAGGGCCACTCAACGCGGCTGAAACTTGAGTCGAACTGGACTGACTATACCCCTATAGCACGCGTGAGTTGCCCATGTATTTATTGATTAAAAATCTTATAAATATTATAAATGTCAACGTTTGAATGCTTGTTGCTCAATCACGTCGGAACGTCTGAACGGATCGACATGAAATTTGAAACACAGGTAGATTATATGAAATCTGGACAAACACGTAGGCTTACTTTCTATCACAGGCGTCTACCGAACTTTGGTCTAGCTTAGAAGGCGCTTACCAACTTAAACTAACTACGCACATTTGTAAACCATTCCAGAAAAAATGCTAGAAGCATTCCTGAAAACATTGCACACGATTCACGATACTGAAATAGTGGCAAACAGTACACCAAGCAATTTCTGTGCGGTTGACGGCAAATGGAAAGCAGAATGTATTGAAAGGTGAAACATAAAATTCTAAAATAATATGCGGACCATTCCTGATAACGCAGTCATAACACTATGGTACTTACTACTTACTATGGTAATACTTTAGTCAGTACAAAGGAAGCTATACGGAGTCCAAGAGAGCGTTTAAGTCTAAGTATAATATGGTGTAGGTAACACATCTAAAACCAGCAGCAGTAATTGTAGAAGTACATAAACCAACGAACTTAATTACGTTACTCTCTTTGTTATACTTAGTCGCCAATTCCAGAAGCGATCTAATAAGGAAAAATAATCTAAGATTATGTTAGCTTTTATTGTTGTTTACTGTGTTGATTTTGATTTTTAGTTTGTAAATTGACTTGAAATATGTTTTTAATTATTCTTTTAAGTTAGTATTTCTGCTGTTGACAAAATATGAGTTCCTATGTTTTTTTTTATGTAAATTCTTCTCCGTACACCGAATAATCTATGTAGACAATCTATTTACCAAATTGTAGTACCCATCAAGCTTGCAGCATTTCCCCGCTGTATAACCGGGAAACACTTTGACTCAAGTACTGTCCAAATCGAGGGTCTTGACCTCTCTCTTCTGCAAACGTGACGAACGCCGACGCCGTCTACAAAGCTGCGTCCTTGAAATGCGTTTTACTATGTTTAGTTTTTTTAAATTGATTGTTGATTTTTGATTAAAGTTTATTCATACATTAAAAAAATTGTATAAATGTGTAAGTTTGCATATTGACATGTTAGTTGCTTTATGGAGAAAGCGATAAAAATTTGGCATCTTCTATATGGTTAGTGGTGTGTCAGTGGAAGTGTGGTCAGTTAGTTAAGCGGTGTTGTTTTCTTTGTAATTTAGTTTTATTAATAAAGGCTCTGCTCATAAAAAAAATCTTATCACTCCTGTTGACGAGAGCAGTACAGCGCTAGACAGTATTTTAAACTTTTCATGTTCAAATGGACGCGTGGTGCTGTGCTATTGTGTGCATGTCTTTTTCGTTCCGTCATTCTAGTTTAAAAATACAGCTTAACCATTTTGTGGACACAAGAAGATCTTATTTTAATATTGCTTGTGATGATGTCCCCTTACAAGCATACGAGGACTTCATACAATGAGCAATTCATTAAAGCACAAAACGTAAACACAGCTTCGACACGGATGTAGCCATTGCAAATAGCGTGCATTGCAAATTAAGGGTCGCCACACTCTTGCCGATTTCTGTGGATCTTTATCAAACATATTATTAAGATTAGCTACATAAAGTTTGATAAACTTGTCAAGTAAACAAAATGTATGTATGTATGTAACTTAGGAAAAAGAAAAAAACTATATTTTATATTTAATTATAGTATTAGAATAGATAAAATGTACAATTTAGATTTTTAAGGGCTTAAAGTAATCACACATTTAAAAAAAATTTGTAGAGTTATGAGTTATAAGTCATTGTATTCATAATATATATTAACCGTAAAATTCAAAATGAAATGTATTTATTTCATAAAATTGTAAATTTTACACGTAGAAATCTCGACAAGATGGTATAGATAAGATAAAAACCATCGTGGAGACCATTGTTAGAAATTTGGCGTCCATAATATTTTTTATGAGTTTCCCACCAACGTCAATCACAATTTAGAATGTAACTTACATCATGTCACCAGAAGTGAAGTTTGAAGTTGAAGTTTAGTCGTAAGAACGTCCAAAGTAGTTTTAAGTTAAGATTTTTAAATCCCATTAACAAAAAAGATTTTTACATACAGTACACTTTGCAGGGTCCATCTGGGGAAGTAGGTACCATACCTTTGCCGGTTATTCTACCACCAAGCAGTAGGTAATGTTAAAACAGCTGTCTGAATGGCAATGTTTCCAGTGAAATTACAGGACATCTATATATCATGATAAAACATCTGATATATCTGAAGAGCGCAGTACAGTGCTAGGTAATGATTTGGACTCTTCATGTTCCAGTTGCTGCTTACTAGCCTGCACATGTCCTGCTCGTCTCGTTACTATATATTTTGAAAAAGTGTGGAATACGTTATCTGAGTGGGTTTTCCCTGATAGACATAATCTGGGTAAGTAAAAGTCTAGATAGTGTCTTAGAATCAGGTGAGGCGGTGGTCAAGTGCAAGATTATCGATAAAAAAGTGTAAAGTGCGCGGAGGTTCTAAAGCCAGTGGTAACTAATGAGTTTTCAAATCGCATTAGCCGAGCGCAAGTGAAAAGTAATTTCATTGTGTAGCAAAGCATAGAACTGCACGAGTATTTTCAATGCATACCGATCAACCGATTATTACTATCGATTCCTGAAGAAATTACGGGTTTGAAGTAAAACGGTTGAGGATACATAATGCATTTGAAAATCGCAAAATATAGTATTTTTTTCACATGAGTAGGTAGGTAGAGTTTTTATTAACGTAACTAAACTACGCTATCGAACATACCTAACTAAATAGGGTTAGAAGCTTTAGGACTACATCTCGATATGACTAGATAGCGGATTTGACTAAATAGATTTAAGACTAAATCTCGATATGACTACATCGCGTTAGGTCCACATCGCTTTTGAACTAGATCTCGAAATGACCAGATAGTGTAACGACTAAGTTGTCATATTGATTTTTGTATTACACTTATATATGTACTTTCATGTAAGTATGAATTTAGTAAAAAACTTAATGTATAATAATTTACTACATTGGGGGTGTAGGTACCTAATTTGAATTTAAAAATTGGCATCTTTTTTTTTTAATTGAGTGATTGAGTGTGTAATGTGAATATTAATTATTGTTTTCCATATACAATTACTATTAATTTGCTGACATGTACGGATAGTATGTAATAAATGAGTATCAGTATTTTTTAATGTAAAGAAATGTGTAGAGGTATATTTATATTTATACATATTTTTTTATTTAAGTATAAAAAAGGTATATCTCCCTGTTCCAGTTAAGTTTCTTTTATAATTTGTAGAAAATATTAAACTCCGAAGGACACATTTAACTATTAGAGACCAAAGTCGTTACAAAGACTACCTACAGGGAACATATACTTACACAAGCACAAGCACACAAAACAAACTTTCGACTTTATATTATTAGTGTCATTCTACTACGTATCTGTGTTTTTTAGGGTTTTGCAGTCATACAAAACAAACATCTATAAATAGAATAAGTAATCAACAACATAACAAAAACGGAAATCTATTTTCAAATGCTCTTTGTAGTAAATAAAGCTCTCCGTTTCCCTGTGTCCCATCCCAGCTTATTTTTATAGGCCATAAAAAATAACAACATCGCGCGAAAAGAGCGCGCCATTAAAATTTTCTTTTCCGTAAACATAGTGGTCAGTTCATAGACAAAATTTCTATACGGCCAGTCTCACGACGAGAATTTCGGCCAGACTCGCATTCTATTTTCAAATTATTACAAAGCGTCTGGTCTCGTTCGTATTAATTTGTCATACTATCATCGCTGCGTTCCAATATAAGGACTTTATTTTTATTTTTTAAAGGTTGAGCTATACATTGTATTAATTTGTGGCAAGCGGCTCGACATTAGAAATGTATTTTTTTCTGCTTTTAAAGTTGTTGCTTGTAAAGTTATTTATTTAAAGTTGTTTAGATATGAAAAAAAATATTGCAAATGCAGCGGCTGTTTGAGACATTCCGGCGTGTCTGTCCACAAGCCAATCTAATGGTAGGTAGAAAGTTGCATATTTTTGCGTTTACGATATAACGTACGTGTTTTATAGTAGGTAAATTATTGGCAGCATTTTTTTCGCTTGTTGTTATTTTTACGCCAAATACTGCGTTATACTACAATTTTATTTTTTTACACAACTAGAATATTATTTTGATAGTTCGCTACATTCTCATTATATAATAACACTAGCAGCGCCCCGCGGTATTACCGGCGAAATTCCCGTTCCCGTTGTTCCCGTTGTTTTTCCGGGATAAAAAATAGCCTATGTGTTCTTCCAGATTATAATCTATATGTGTTCCAAATTTCAGCCCGATCCGTTCATACGTTAGGACGTGATTGAGCAACAAACATCCATACATTCACATTTATAATATTAGTAGGATACGTAATTTAGCTTATTTTTCAAACTATAGGTACCTATTAATTACTGAAAATATTTTTTTAGATTAATTCAAGAGCTACTTTTAAACCTAACTGGTTCGAAGCTTGATTTAAATCTTCCAGGTTTTCGCGATCCTGAAATCGGTAAAGTTAAAGAAAAGTCATATTGGGATGGATACTTTTGACGTTTTTGACGAATTCAGAGCAGGCAAAAAAAGGAGTAAAACAGGTTATAACGCAGTTAATCCTAAAAAAAAGAATTTTTACACCAAAAATATAACTGTTTACATTAAGTATACTAGTGAAGCCATAGCCTTACCTACTGTGATTTAAAGCGACGATAGATTTATATCTCGGTGGAAAGGGAATGCGCCGGTAGCGTGGGGATAGCGGTATGCGACGAATTTGTATCACTCGATTCAAAATACACACATCACACTTTCTACACCATTATACAGTTAAACCGTTCGTTACGGGTGTACGGAAACCAGAACTTAATTTTTTATACATTAAGAAGGTAATAACAGGAAGCCGTGGTGCTACAGTGGTAGAACGTACGATTTCGTAATCGGGAGGTCCAGGGTTCGAATCTTGCCTACATCTCTAAATGTTTTTTCAAGTGCAGATGTAGTGAGTGTGTGCATACTGCAAAATGTACATATACACTACATGGTTCGTTTCATATTATCTTATATTATCTTATCTTATATTATCTTACGTGCAAACAGCAATAAAGGTTTTTGTAAAAATTTCCATCATCAACAACGGAAACCAGCTTGTTTTTAGACAGATATTTTTCGAGGACATGCATCATCCTCCAACCCGCACAGAGCCAGGGTGGTGGATTATGACCTTGACTCTTTCCGACTGAGAGAAGGTCCGAGTCTCAAAAGAAGGTTTTTGTTTTTAGAGTAAACAAATGACTCCTTGTTGCACTAGTCTTAACGATACAGGGAAACAGAAGAAAAAAATGTTTCTAGAATAAATTTTTCGAAAACATGTGATATCTGTTCGAGTTTGGGAAACAGATGATTATGGCCTTAACTCTCAGATTGTGAGACAATGGAGAAAAGACCTTGAGTTCAGCACAATGAAGCTAAAATGAGTTGTTTATGCTCATATTACTGAGCATGGTTTTGTGTGAATCCGTCCACTCTCATGGAGTGTAATTCCATCCTCAGTTGACAGTTGTAGAGTTTAGTATGTTGTTATATTTTCAATCTTTCATAGGCTTTTGCTTTTTTAATTAAAAAGAGAACTACACTAAACCAAATACCTAACTAACTACTAGGCACATCTAGCTTACCCAGCAGCATTACCATGCTGAAAGATAAACAAAAGGCAAATACTGGCTTTTGGTGACGTCGCGTCGACTCAGCGCTTCGATAGGTTTTCATCGCTATCTGGACAGGTGTGAAGTGAGGAGTAGAGTTCGAACAGTGTTCTTACATTCGTGAATAACTAACATCTACGTCCGGTTGCTTGATCGACTTTTTGTCGACACCAAAAAACGCATACCAAAACTAACTAGACCATGTATTATAATGTAAGTAGGTAGCCTATTAATTATCAGAGAAAAAAGAAGGCCTGATATCGAATGATCAATAACCCAAACTACTCGGAGAATGAACCAATATAATTTGATACCAGATCCGACAAGAATTGTATACAGGTGAAGTTACAATAGTTAGTGGTAGAAGTATTTTTGTGTTTTAGATATTGACTATAGAAAATTGTGACCCTGATATTTAATATAGGCTTACAGTACGTACCTAGTTTACACAGTTGCCTTGTAAATCATTCGGAGGCTTAGAAACTTTTGGTAGTGGTAGAACTCTTTGCAGAGTCCAACTGGAAAAGCACCACACCTTAACCAGCACTATTCTACCACCAAGCAGTAATATAAAACATCCATGTGTTCAGTTTTGAAGGGCAAAGTTTCTAGATAAATTTAAGGGCATAGAGAGGGCATCGTATGTGTCTAGGTAATGAGCGCGGTGCTGTGCTAAGTAATGATTTAGAATCTTTATGTTTCAATAGCTGCGTGACGCGTGACACTGTACTTTTATAATAGGTAGCCGTGTTGCTTACCATCAGGCACATGTCTTGCTCATTCCGTCACTCTATGCTATAAAACAGAGTTTGGGTGTTTTTAAATCTAGTAAATCTAGGTATTTTCTAGGTAGGCATGCTATGGATGCACAAAAACACACCCACGGTCTAATAATGTGAATGAATATTATAAAAACTAGGCTACATTAGAACTTTTTGCGGCGGCTGCATTTTTTACTGCGTAGGTAGCGTTAGTATAGCGTCAAATTAACGCAGTTTTTGCAACAAGATAAATTAAATATATGCACACATATTATATGCAAACACATCAGGAGTTACGAACCTTAGCTGTTTTTAGAATACATATCAGCAAATTGGTTTACCTCGATGATTTGTATATTCAATATATAGCATTGGAAGTGGAACAGTGTATTTCACAAAACTAGAAATTTAGTCGAGTGTTGAGTTCAATTTTAAATTGAGATCGTCGTATTAGTTTTTTTCGAAGTAAATTAAATTATTTTAGAAGTGCTTATCTGTATGCGTACATAATGTTTGCCTCACAAATACTGTCAGAAACCTACTATTATGGAAATTCCAGAAAATCCCGGTTGAAAAATGCTTGAGCATTGCCTGATTGATCCCCCCTACTTCGAGGTTTGCTGTTAAATCTGTATATATATTAATATTATAAACGTCTGTTTTAGCAATATTTTTGAAGTGAAAACATCTTTTGGCACGTCTAGACAGATTGTTCGTGGGCTGTGAATTGAATTCTAACGTCACGCTCGGGTATGATAAGGTATCTTCGGGTAAACTCGGGACCACAGCCATTGGTCATCTAGAAATGCGTCAGCCAATGGGAAATACTAAAAGGGCGTGGCCTGCACATCATGGCATGGCTATCTAGAACTGCTTCAGCCAATGGGAAATGCTGACGCATTTCTAGATGGTCATGCCATGATGACCAGGCCACACCCTCCGATTACACCCGTGTAGTTTCCAAAGTAAGCTATCGAATTCTGAGTTAAGTACAAGTTTTCACTTCTATCGGCAGTTCATATGACTGCCAATTTTTTATTTTTTTATTGAATTCGAAATGTTTGCTCATAAATTGATGATATTCAAAAAGTTAGAGATGAAACGGAATAGCCAATGCTGCGAACATAACTACAGTTTGTTATGAAAGGATATTTATGTATTTATTGTTATAAAAACTAGGTCAGCAATTTCTGTGGCAACTACATTTTTTACGCCGTGTTGCGTCAAATTAACGTCTTTTTTTGCATCAAGATAAACATATTTTGAGATGTGGCAAATTAAATTAATGCGGCCTTCAGTCCGGACAGGAACATGAGTTACCGGGTGATGTCGGGCGACATGTTTTTCAATAGGAACTTTTTGTAAACGTGGCCTTATTTGTTGTAATTTATTTTGGCGGGAACTTTTGACACAAATGCTTGACGCTTGACCATGTGACGTCATTTTGGCGCTCAGGTACGGTGTGCAAAGAAACCGGCCAAGTGCGAGTCGGACTCCCGCACGAAAGGTTCCGAACCATCATCTTCAACCTGTTTATTAAGATCGAATACAAATTGCTTAAAAATTAAGTTTGTTTAAGACCCGCATTCCAGCGATGCGTCGAGTTAATGTGACCGCGTTATATGTAAGTTAGGTTTTATCGCAGATCAGACTGCTTTTGAACTCGTCACCTATTGATAAAAATGTAGTGATAAGAGGAGGCAGAATTTTGTAAAAGTAGAAGTTGAAGTTTTAGAGAAAAGTAGTACTTAGTAGTATTTTTGAAAAAAAAAGTATTTTAATCGACTTCAAAAAGGAGGTCCTCAATTCCGTTATGTTTTTTCTTTGAATGTATTTTACGCGGTAAGTAGCTCTGCCCATTGTGAATCAATGTTTGATGACTCTTTTTGTTGTTTGGTAGAACATACATAGTTCAGATGACGCCATCGGCCGGTTCGTGCGGCGAGCGTTGGCTGCATCACCGAAGACCATCCGAGATTTCAACCTGCAGATGGTCATCAGGGACAGAAATACGACCGTTGTGGAGGCTCTGGGCCGGGAGGAGGCGGGTTAGGCAAATGATGATGTTGAGTCGATTACTAGAGAAATCCCAAACCGGTAGTGATCGGCTCAACAGACGAGCACTAGAATTAGGTTTAAAATGTTCCTAACTCCCCCCTATTTTCCTCTTCTAATCCAAGAAAAACGTATTTAAAAAAAAATTGAAATGACAAAAATCACGGACCCCGGAGTCTGTGGAGTGGCTAATTTAAATAAAAAAAAACAGTTCAGATCTGGACACGTATAATTTTATCGAGATCGGTGTGGTGGTTTTTGAAAAATCAACAACAACTAAAATGTTCTTTCATTTATCTGGACTACGTATTTACCTTCTTACGAAATTTGGTCGAGTGACTGAATTTAATTTTAAAGAATTTTAAAGAGAAAATACAAAAAATGCAAAATACAAAAATATTTATTTTACACTATAAAAAGTAAACAAAGTTTCGATATGAACCCATTGGCTCCGAACTAGTCGTAACTGTATTTCGGAAGACAATGGCTAATTTATTAGATGTAAGCACGTACCTATTTAGCATGGCTAAGCATAAGCAAGCCACTGCTAAGACTCAAGACTAGGCCTTTTCTCACAAAAATAAAATCACGGTCACGATCCACCACTCTAGCCAAGTACACTCGAAATATACCTATCTTGGGACATGTTGGTTTCCTCATAATGTTTTTCTTCACTATCAATATTAGACCAGAGATATAAGTTGATGTATATCTTAAGTTATTTGATTGAATTCTCGTTAAAAAGTAGTATGATGCGATAGATACAGGTAGATGTTTAAACGGTACGATGCATCAAGTTAACACTCGCCGCCGCCCCGGGGCTTCTAATAACAGCTATCGTGTCGATAACTAGAGATACGGCCGTGCTGTATCGCCGTGAGCGGCTTTACGAACTGTGTAAAATACAAGAGTTAGCGGAAATTCGTTATCAGTATTAAAATAAATAAATAAATATGTGGTGTCATGGGACCAAATGGACCCATGGATAAATATGGGTCATACTGAAGTTCTTTGGACACATAACCCGAAATGAAAACTCAATGGAGCGTCTCGTAGTGCAGGGCAGAATGGAAGGAAAGAGACCCCGCGGGCGCTCTCCAACCAGATGGACAGACCTCATCAAATCGATCACTCAATCCACCATGACCGACTGTTCCCACAATGCCTCTAATAGAGCCAAATGGAGACACATTGCAAGAGCCGTTATTCAACAGGACCCACACATAACCACGACCACTCTGTCAAGAGTGCCCGACTGAGAAGAAGAAGAAGTCATGGGAAACCAAGTAGGAACGAAGTTCCTTCGGATAATATAAAAGCTACACAAGTTGCAAAAAAGCAGTTCCAGTCCTCGTTATTTTCCTATGATAAAAAGTTAGTCAAAACATAGTGTTACTATCTATACTTCAATCTGTGTTCCAATTTTCAACCCGCGCTTATACCGCCTAACGAAAAACGCTTTGACGCTTTGATGCTTTGACATTGCTGTCTCTTTTCTTCTCGCTTGAAAAGAGACGACAATGCCAAAGCGTCAAAGCGTTTTTCGTTAGGCGGTAGACCCCCCGATCTGTTCAGACATTTCGATGTGATCAAGCGTAACATAAGGTGGCTATGAACCGAGAGAAGGCGGCTTAGGCAAAAGACGATGTGGAGTTGTCGAGTCGATTACTATCGGAATCCCAACTGGTAGTGATCGGTTTAACAGACGAAATCGGACTGACTAGTACTAGAACTACCAAAATGTTCACAACACCTCCACATATTTTCCTCTTCTTCTCCTAATCCAAGAAATATGTAAAAAAAATATAATTGTTTCAAAGGTCACGGACCCCAGAGTCTGTAGAGTGGCTACATTAAATTAAAACATTAAAAATTGGTAGTTATTGGTAGGTAGGTAGTGGGGCTGCCGATAGAAGTGAAAACATATAACTCAGAATTTGATTTTGAAATTACGCGCGGGTGAAATAGGACGGCGTAGCCATGAGCATGGCCATCTATCTAGAAATGCGTCAGGCAATGGGAAATGCTGATGCATTTCCAGATGGCCAGTGGACAAGGTCCCGAATTTACCCGAAGATTTCTTATCATACCCGAGCGTGACGCTAAAATTCGATTCACAGCCCACGAAAAACCTCTCCTCGGCGGGCCAAAAGAAGTTTTCACTTCAAAAACGTAACGTAAGGAACTTCGTTCTAAAAGCTGACTTTTACAACTTGCACCAATCTCCAAAATGCATAATTCTGTATGACCGGTCACGAATGATGAGTTTTAATAGCGGCGTGATGGGATCAGAGGCTCGGCGTTAATGCATTCGTGCGAGGTGCTGGGTTCGGTTCCCGGCACGCGACTCACGAGATCGAGATGTGATAGAGATGAGAGAAAGTCGATTAGCGTCTAACATCTTAGTGATAATTGGAACTTACAGTAACTTTGAGTTGATGTGTTCAGATGTAAATTATCGACATGTTGTAGCAACACCACGCGGTTATGCCAACGTCGAACGACGATTACCTTTACTTTATTATTACGTATTGCCTACGATTTGGGCTCTTCATATTCAAACGGCTGCGTTAACTGTGCTGTTTAGAGCAAAAACCGTTGCTTTCTTGAAGATGTGAAGTTTAGGAAAATTTGATTTGATACCCGGTAGAGTTAAGGACGCCAAATGAAATATCAAATTTATAATGATTTAATCTGCAATTATTTTTCCGTATTTTACGATACCGATATGTCTGATCTACGATGGAGCGTGTTTACTAAAAAAACTGATACACTCTCGATTAGATGACACCAATATTTTATCCATCCGAAAAGAACTCATTCAGGCAACGTTTTCCACAGACGTTGTTATTACGAAAGTAGAACCAAACCTCCTCATTCGAGTTTTTGGGAATTTAACCATGAAACGACGAAAAAAGGCAAGATGGTATTAGATCACGCAGATCAACTGCATAGTCTCAGAAGTGTATCCGATAAAAACCGATAAACTGACAAATTTACGGCGATAATCTTAAGTCTCAGTATACGTACCTACCTAATAACATGATAGGTACATTGTATGCACCGCTCCGACATTATAATGACTAGTATTATAAAACATCTACTAGTCGACCATTTTACAGCCAAGCCCTCAATTCGATCTGTTGTTTTTATAACTCAAGATTGTTGTCGCTTCCGTCAAACTCCACTCATTATGTCGGAACACGACTCGATCTCATTTCGATCTACTCATAATACTTAGCGTAATGCATCGACTACACTATGCGATTTTATCGACGACGCAATTCATTGCGACGTCTATTTTGTAGTTATCAATACATGATTGGAAAGAACTTGAGATTCAGAAGCGATTTTCGTCGATTGTGAAAACAAAAATATTAAGATTTCTCGGACACTTCTAGGAATAAACATTTAATGGAAAAACTTAAACATGGTGACTTAAAGCAAGGTGATAGGAAGGATGAATCTACGGGACCGGTTCCTAACCAACCCCTTCTGGGGTGAAAAGGAAGGCAAAGAGCTGAAGGAAGGATAAAATCACCCACACGATAGACAGACCTTTTTAAAAGAGCCACGGTCTGTCGTGTCCAAGTGTTATTGTACAAGTATTTAAATAAATTGAAATATGAAAGTAAATTTATAGCTTTCACCAATGCGTTACATTTATAATTTTAAATAGGCTTATTTATATCACAATTGTAATATAATAGAGTCACGACACAATTACAATTTGACGAAAATTTATAGACACATATAATATGTCTAGAATACATCTTTACAATAAGACAGACAGGTCTTCTTCATATCAGCCCTTTCACTGAAAATTTGTCTAATTCGGGTTGCGACACTCCAAGAAGTCGTTGCATTGTGAGATCCGTAATTGCTTACGGGAATAAAGAATCTCTTGTGAACTACTATTTTTAACAAGACAAAAATAGACTATGTGTTAATCCATGTAACGTACTTATACAGCGTATTTAAATTCATTTAAATCGGTCGAGCCGTTACAGCTATAGCTAAGTGAGTAAAAACAAAAATTCACACTTACAAACTGAAAAATTTTCGCCTTTAGATGTATAATAAGTAATAAGTGTGATTCCGTTTTTGTTGTAGGTGCATAAAAATAAAATTATAAACAAGCCAAGATTGCAGAATCCAAGTTTTTAAACCCTTCTTGTGCAAGTTTTTTCACAGACTAAAACAAACAAAATAGATACGTACCCGCGCAGAAATGAATACAATCACAGTACATATGTTGTAATATATGTAACGAGGTGAATAGAAACATAATATGGAGGCCTCAAATCACCATCGATTTGTCAAAGATTGCTTATCATTTATCAATCGGCCAGATCTAATCAGTAATTGATGCTAATGAGCTGTCGATCTCAATCTAATCGAAGTTAGTGAGCGTACATCAATCAGAATATGAACTTGATGCTGAGGTCAGTATATACATACTTGTATACTCTTTCCTAAATAGTTAGCAAGGTGATTGATCATGGTTGTGATAAACGAAAAATATGATTTTTGGTGATAAAATCAAATTAAATTCTGCAGTCATTGACTCATTTGTAGTCATAATTGACTTCATCATCATATTGACTGTATACAGAAGTGATGGCGACCGGATTGATCTGAGTTTTGAACCTTGTCTGCAGAATGATGTCCAACATTAGTTTTAATATTAATTTGTTTTTTTTTAGTTTTTATTAGACTTATATTCAACTACATATCAAACTATTGTAAACATGATTACAAAAACAACTAATTATTTATTTAACAATTATAATTTCGATTTTCCGACGCATCTGAGCTTAGATAGATTACAACTAACTCATGATCACTGTCGGCACGAAATGCTTCAGAAAGAAAGGGCTTAAATCTACGTCCACTGACGGGTAAAAACAGATCGTATTGTCATACCTATACTATTCTAATGTTAATAAGACAGAACGCTGATATTACATTTATAATTGATTTCGTTGTGGTAGAACTCATTGCGGAATCGACCAGGAGAAAATAAACACCACACTTTTCCCAGTTATGTGATGAACGCCACGCAGTAATTTTATTGTGTTGCAGTTAGAATGGCAATGCTACCAGATAAAATATAAGAGAAACAGATATATCATTTAACACAGTACAGTGCTAGTTTGACTACCATCTAGGACAAATATTTATGTGACGAATTCAGATAAATATTTGATCTACGTCTAGGTCTTTCTATGTAAGTATCACAGGTTTGTATTTACAAATATATTATACGTATTATAAGCTGGCTGGTTCTCATAGTGCAAGCCTTGCCTGGTTTAATTGCTTATATTTATTTTATTACGAGTTTAATGTTAGAGAAAGTAAAATCTTGATATCCTGATTTTGTAACCTCAGCCTTAAAGTCAGTCCCGCCAATCAATGCTATCGTGATTTTAACGCCCACTAACTTTTGTGGTAATTGCCGGACTAAGTTGTCTCGTGTAGAACCAGCTTAACCTTTAAGTAGTGACGTGGGTGTCTCACAGACGGCCTCGATGCAAAAAACAGTGTCGTGGCGTTAATTTTTTAAAGAAGCTCTCGCCCCTCTCGGTACCTTCGGGTTTTGGTGACGTGATCGGTCAGTCAAATGTTCACGCTCGTGACAGCAACACCTGCACCTGTACTACCGTTTGGTGTCCCTGAGACGTGAGGTCAGTATTTGCGTATATGATTTAATAGACGTCACCTCAGTATTAGTGTATTTTTTTCTAAGGGTCTCTTATTCGTCACCTCACTATGTACGTTATTATTATAAATGAAAACCAACCTAGACTTTCAGGAAACAGTCAAAAGCGAAAGCCAGTAGTACTAAATGAAACGATCCTAAGTCAAGAGATAATGGCCGAATTAGAGCGACACTTCAGTGATTTGGACGATGAAGAGGACTGTTCCTTGGTTTCCTATGTTCTCAAGCAATCTAAAGCAGTTTTATTGATTTCGTACATGCTTCACACGTCCGAAATTGATCCTGAAACCTAGAAACCAGTTATCATTGTGGAGTATAATAGGACAAAGGGTAGGGTTGATGAAGTTGACAAAAAATGTTCGAACTATTCCTGTAGCCGCCGCACTCGCAAATGGCCTTGGATTTTTTTTTCAGTTTGCTAGACTTGAGGGGAGTAAATATGACTCCTGCTTTATAGACAGTGTGCTGACGTATCAGATATATAAAGAGGACTATTCTTACAGGATCTTGCTTGATAATTCGTTTTGCCACAATTACAACGACGAGTCTACAATGAAGGTCTACCAAGAGAGCTAAGACTGACAATTAAATGGATTATTGGCGAAGATTTACCGCCACAGCCTAGACGCATTGAGTCAGTTGTTGGTGAAAGTGTCAAAAACTCTTTTAAGGTGTGTCCATCAAGGCTGAAACGACGCACAAAGTACAAATGCGTTACATGATATAAGCCTAAATGCTTGGGCTGTTCCAAAACAATCAGCAGCAACTGTACTGATTGAGACTACATTTTGAAGACTTATTTTGTCATAGTTCCTATTTTGATTTAGTAATTTAGTTGAAAAATCGAGAAGTTTTATTTATTTGTGAATTTAAAAGTGTAGTTGTTTATTTTATAACATTTGAGAAGTGCGCCATTTATAGAATGTGATTTTTTCGTAACTTTTGCCAAATGTCCTAATAAATGTTGATTAATGCTTAAATTGGGTTTAATTTTAGTCCAAAGTATTAAAAACAGAATATTTATTATTACTAAATACAAAAAAAAAACTAAAAATAATTAAATTCATATTTTTGACCTATATTGCGTAGACGTCTATAAAACGTCACGTCACCATTTACGAGTCATCCAAACCACGTCACTACCTAAAGGTTAATCGTGTCATATACTTTAGAAGATACACGGTTAATAAGCACGTACGTAGATTGCACTCAAATGTTGAGCTATAAAAACTGACAAGTATTCTGTGTCAAGACAGAAAATTACCTATGATCATTTTGAAAAATATTTGGGTATCTATCTATAATTTGGATTACAGCGATAAGACCGCCGCTGCCGTAGTAAAGCTGCTAGATTCAAATATTTCGCTTTGAAACAGCCGACCGATGACTTTTTTTATATAAACACTAGCAGAGCCACGCGGTTTTACCCACGCAGTTCCTGTTCCCGTTGTTCCCGTTATTTTCTCGGGATAAAAAGTAGCCTACGTGCTCTTCCAGACTATAATCTAATTGTATTTCTAATTTCAGCCCGATCCGTTCATACGTTACGGCGTGATTGAGCAACAAACATGCATACATTTATAATATTAGTGGGATACAAAAATTTGAAAAATTGACATATATTATGCAATACTCTGCACAACAATTTACAATATTATCGTAAAAACAAATTAAGATAAAATCGTAGAATAGTAATCATATTTTAATAATTGCATTGCTAATTTTAATAATGAAATTTATCTATTGAGGACAGTTAGCTTCGACAAGGCGCGCAGTAAATTCTAGACCAATCTTTCCCAAAGTGGGCGATAGAGCCCCTTGTGGGCGCTGCAGACCTAAAGGGAAGGGAGGGTAAGAGACCCAGAAAAAAATGGGGGCGTTGTGTAGAGGTTTGGAGGGCGATTTGTAATAATCATTTCAAATACGTATAATAATTTATAAATAACTAGCAGCGCCCCGCGGTGTTACCCACGTAGTTCCCGTTGTTCCCGTTGTTTTTTCGGGATAAAAAGTAGCCTATGTGCTCATCCAGACTATAATCTAATTGTATTTCTAATTTCAGCCCGATCCGTTCATACGTTACGGCGTGATTGAGCAACAAATATCCAAACATCCAAATATCCAAACATCCATACATTGACATTTATAATATTAGTAGGATTTCATATAGCTAGGAAGGAGGACTCTTAGACATCGACTGAGTTCTCGACTACAACTTGTGAACATCGTTGTGAATGCGTGTTTAACCTCCGCTAACATAGCTCACTATAATTCATGAATTTAATTTGAAGTTATAGTGGTTTTTATGTAGCTGAAAAAATGGGGGCGCTAAAAAAATATTTAATCAGAATGTGCGCAGTAGACAAAATAAGTTTGGGAACCCCTGTTCTAGACTTTGCAGCCATAACCAACGCAACGGTAGCTTGAGCCCTGCCCCGCCGTCAACGGCGATCTATGGTCTTATTTAATTTATCCTAGACCAATGAAGGTCTAAAGACAATTAAGATGACCTAGCCCACTACAAATATTCTAAGTGTAAGTAGTTAGGTACATAGCGTAGTTTACTCGTAATTAGTTTTGATAATTAACGCTCTGCCTGTACAAAAAAGGTTTGTTGAAAGATTATAGTGTATTTCAATACATTATTTCTATTTTGAAGGTTTACTCTTGAGCAAGAAAATATTTATGCCAAAAATAATAATAAAATTGCCACAATCAATAGAACTGCTAGATCGACCACTACATGAAGAACTTGTCACGTGTTAACACAACAAAAAACACTTTTTTCTCTAATACATTCCAAAATGCCAACCTACATCTAACGCGAGTTCCATCGCATTCACACAGCCATCAAATAAACTCGTTCGATTATAGAGCCTTTCAAACCGAAACGAGCGAGCACCCAACAATACAAGCATTATGACAAACCTCAGAAATCGTACAAAAAAAACCACACAAAAGCAAACTACACCTCACCCACGCGTTTGTAGAAATAACTTCACTTACGGAATTTATTTTTTACCTTATACAAGGCGACGTAGAAAGGAATTTTTTAAACTGTTATAGGTTTACACTTGACCGCTATCTCGTCTGATGTTAAGCGACGACGCGGTCTACGACGGAGCGTGCTTATCTAGAAGAAACTGATAATAACCAAGGCTTTATAGACCGAAAGAACACAAACACACTGCGCCACTGTATTCAGCTTTTACTTTGAAGCTCAACATATCGCAAAAAATGTGAGGTTCCATTTATTATTTTAAATGGTACAACCATATTTTTTTATAGAATAGAATGACGAGACGAACAAGAGATTGTATGCAACTCGCCAACCCATTGTGCACCAAACTCTGTAATTTTTCTGAAAATTTTAGAAATGGGATAGGCAGTAGATAAAAAATAGTCAAACAGGAACACAGTAATTTTAGCACGTTACTGGTTGTTCGTCGAATAACTGGCAAAGATATGGTACTTCCCCAGGTGAACTATGCAAACAGTCCTACCATTATGGAAACATTTAACTTGAACCACTTTATATCAAAATATTCCTTTCTTTCCAATGCTACTCCAACGAAACAAGTAAAACTAAGTCTTATTTTTACCATACTATAACTGAAAATGAAAAATGAAAAAAAAATATTTACCACAAAAATTCACCGAGATATACAAACAAAAGTAGAACAAACATATTTAAATTTGATTTTTTGTAAACAATTAATAAAATAAAATAGTGATTACCGTTGGTTTCCCACTAGGCAAGCCTGTATCGGGAAAACCAAAATCCAGAGAAAACAATTACACTTAAGCTGAGTCTCGTATTCAAGACAGTCAACAGTTGACAGGTAAAACTAAAAATGAATGTTATTTATTTACATTAAAATTAAAACTAAAACTACACTGAACAAGCAGATAGGTACGAATTGCGTAGGCACACAAAAACCAAAATAGCAAGATACAATTGAATAGATGCTTAAAATCACAAAATAACTAAAGATAAAATACTCTATGGCTAGAAAAAGATCCTAGATTGCTACAAAAAGAATTTAAAAAAGTTAGTGAATACCATATCACCGTATAAAAGATATAAACGGGAGATGAAGCGATCCAATGGCGTCCGCAAACGTGTCCTAAACCGTTTCTGCAGTAAATCGATATGCAAATACGGTTATTACGCAAATGTATAAATAAAAACTGTATCTCGATAGGCAACTAGTAATGCAACGTAAAATAAATAATATGTCCCCTGTGGAGACGAGATCGGAACAAGGGTCAGGCGACTGGCGTTGCACTCCATCCCTACCGATACTTAATATTACAAATCTGAAGAGGTTTTTTTGAAGGCGCCAATCTCAGGAACTACAGGATCGACTTCAAAAATTATTTCAACGTTGAATATGTACGTGATTCCTGTGTGTCTATAGGCTATAATCTACCACAGGCGAAGACGAGACGGACCGCGAGTATTAAAATAAAAGGATAGCTCTAGATCATCAATAATACATCGAAATAATCAAAATTATCAAGCCCACTACCAGTCGGAAACGTGCACAGCGTGCTGGCGGTATTGCCACTCTGCATCAATGCGTATTTGTAGAGGTAAATAAACGCAAACATTTTGGTAACGCGTCGTTTCGATCAAGCTCTTACAATTAGTAGTTGGCTTTGTTGTTTTCGTTGTAATTTAGTTTTGTTAATCGTAAGGAAAACGTCGTGAGAAGACAGACAACCCAACCCGCACTTGGCTAGCGGGTAAATTATGACTTCGACTCTGTCCTTGTGAGAGAAGGCCCCTAGTCGTCTCAGGAATGGGAAAGAAACTTGGGATGCTTATGCCTGTAATATCGACCATCCCAATATCCTCGAGCCAGCACGAGTAAACCCATCGATGGGTTTAGTTCTTTATGTCGACACCTCGCCGTGTTATCAACCAGTTACATAAACTAGGGAATATGTGGGTTCCCTTGCATACGTAATTAACTATTCGTTATTATTATATAATGGAGTGGTGAAAGAGAGTTTAAATTCAGGTTTGTTGTGTATTTAATTAGCCTGCCCACCTCAGGTTTCGTTATAAAATGTAATAAACGAATTCAAGCTTTGAGTAATAAAATAAATATTACACACTAGCGGTCCGCCCCGGCTTCGCCTGTGGTACACAACATATACCCTATATATATATAGCAGGGGTCATGTATACATATATTTATAAATATATATATATGTATAGCAGCGGTCGCCACATGGCGGACCATTCGCCGCCGCCGGCGCCGATCCATTGTGCGCGGACCGAAAAAATATATCCCCGCAGTATTTTTGTTGACGTAATATCAATAGCTTGCACTCCAAACTTCAGACAGATAAAAATCAGCAACAGAACATGATACTTTTCTCATTGATAAGCAAATAGACAATACCTTTGTAATTTCCGTAATTACCTTTATTTAATTAAAAAAAAATGAGTAGACCGCGAATGTCATTTCATTTCTTAAAATGGACCCCGAGCGAAACTAATTGGTGACCCCTGCCCTATAGTATTCAAGGATGACATACATATCCAAAGATTAAAGATTTTTTGAGATCGGTCCAGTAGTTCCTGAGATTAGGGTATTCAAACAAAAAACTCGACAGCTTTATAATATTAGTACCTATAGATGTGATAGATTGGATCTTTGTTGCACGATCACATCAGTTAGTATGCTATATACATATGTACCACAGGCAAAGCCGGCTGGATCGCTAGTTTATAATATTAATTGTAATAGTAGCATACAAATGATTTATTGTAAATTTATTTATGTGACGTCCTGCTTGCGTGTATCATCAATTCATGTATCCTGGGAGAAGCCAACGAGCGCCGGAATAGAGGTTAGAACTGGTTCAGAGTCGGTGGGTACAATTATATAATTTGTATTATTGGAGCATTAACTAATTTTAAGATTGAGTTGGCCTAATAGATATAGGATAAGGTTCTTCATTCGGTAGTATGTTTCTTTAGTATCACAGTTGATAAGCTCATAATTTTAGTGTTAAAATTCAGTGCCAAACGGGAAGCCCTCGTGCGCGTACACTTTCCTTGAAAAAGGCCGCCGGACGCGGCCGAAACTCGAGTCGGATTGACCGACTAATACACGTGAGTTACCCGTTTACCCAATCAATAAGTTCATAATTATTGCAAATTAACTATCCAGTTTTCGGCGCAGAATATTGGTACGCCATCTCACAGGTTTTCCTAGTTTGGGTACCAATGCACTTCTACATGGATGAAGACGTAATAAAAACTACATGTACAGATGTACACTAACTGTTTTTGTGACGTTTTTAACTAAAATAAATGTTTCATTTCATTTCATTTCTTTGTATGTATATTACGCGATAGCTCCGCCAATTCAGCAATAAATTTTGATGTTTTTTTTCTTTTGTTTGGTAAATCATACTCTAGACTCTGAGTACCCTGTGGTTATACCGTCGCATTTCATGTTTCCGGTACCTGAGATAAAAAAATAGCGTATGTGTTATTCCACACTATTATTTATCTGTGTACCAAGTTTCATCCAAATCCCTTCAGTAGTTTTACCGTGAAAGAGTAACAAACATACATTCTTATAAAATTTCCCGTTTATAAGATTAGTAAGATAAAAGTTTTAATAACATATTTGCTCGTAAGGGGTCTCTTATTGGACCAATTTCTGTATCGTTATGTATCTTATTACGTACTTGTGCTGTAATGTGTAATGTAAAACGCACGATTTCAAAATGATCCGTCCACAGATATAGCTCTCGCCTTCGACTCGAGCTAGCAATAAAGCCTCGGCTGTAATTATCAACTTACCGCACTTATATCATAATGTACTATAATGATTTAACTGAGACTACCTTGAAACAACGGGGGCTTGACCCACCATATTTACCACGACAACTATCACGTGATAAAAATACTTACTTCAACTAACCTTATTTATACTTTTTTAACAATGATAGGTAAAACAGTACTGTATTTTGCCAAGGAGTCTGAATACCATCGTCAATAAGATTACACAGTTCTAAATTATACTGATTGGTTTTTTCACTCAAGTGACTCAAGGTAAAGTCCCATGACAAAGGTACATCGTTCAAGTATAATGAGTTAAGTGTAGCTTCTCAAATGATGAACACAACCAAACAGTAAAAGGTTTGGATTAAGTAATTTGTAATTTTGTAATTATTTTACCATTACTGTAGCACTATTTATTCCATGTAGAACTAAATAGAGGAGCCACAACCGTAATTCCAAAATATCTCTTGACAGACTAGATAACATCTCTGTGACAAAGTTTTTAAATCCCAATTTTCGTCGACATAATAGTTTAGGTTGTTTTTTGTGCAGTTCTGTTGTTTTCTTAAGATTAAAAATAACGTTATCCAAGCAAATTTTTGTCTTATTGTCTGTGTAATAGAGTTGAAAGTTGTGAGGTAAATTGGTAAACAAGTAAGGTTTTAATATGAATGTAATTAAACCTGTAGATCAAAGCGCGGTAACCGCAGCAGTTAGGTTGTTGGATAATTACCAACACTAGTTTTGTAATCACGGGGTATTCAGTAATAACATAACCTGTGTGTTTTCATAAAGTATACAATACAAAGTTACGCATAATACTATAGATACTAAGCCCAAATTACCGGGCATAGAGATAACAACATCAACAGCCCACTAAATGTTCCCACTGCTGGGACTCGGGGCCTTCTCTCGCAAGGAGAGAGTTAAGGCCATAATCCACCACGCTGGCCCAGTGCGGGTTGGTGGATGACACATGACTTCGATAGATTCTAGGTACATGTCGGTTTCCTCACGATGTTTTCTTTTTTTTAAGCTAGCGCCATTACGCATATGACTTCGTAAAGATAGTGATGCGTGTGGGGTTTGAACCCGGGGTCTCCGGATCGGCAGGCGCCGTTCTCCCGACTAGACCAGCCTTAACTTAATAGCACATAGCATAGAGTGAGCATAGAGATAAACCACCGTGTATCTTTGGATGATGATCGTAGTGCAAGGCTATGTAATGATTTGGACTCTTCATGTTCCAATAGCTGCGTGACTCTAAATATTCTGTTAAATGTTCCCACTGCTGGGATTCGGGCTCTTCTCACGCAAGAATCTATTCTTCAAGGCCAGAAATCCACCAAGCTGGCCAAGTGCGAGTTGGCGGATGACGTATGACCTCCAAACATTCTTGGAAGATTGTTTTGAAATTGAAGATGCTTCCTCACGTCATTTGTCACAAACTTTCGTACTTACATCTGCATTTGGTAAATAAACCCTAAGGCTGTGCCTAAGGTTCGGACGGGATCCGAACCGACGACCACAATTATGAAATAAAATATTCTAGGTACAATACCACCACGGATTTTCATAACGACAAAGTATAGTGGTTTTTTAGGTTCGATCGAATAGTTTAAAATTTATCAGGATACAAATCTTTCGGCCATCAATTCTATTTTGATAAGATATAGGTACAGGTTCTCTGCCCTGAAATTTCTCGTGAAATTAGTTCGTTCAAAAATTATTTTCTTACCCCTCAAATATGTGAATTTTCAGACAATATGAACAGTACCTGTAACAAAAAAGTACATATGAATTAAATTATTTAATAATGCAGTTTTAGAAAAACAGCAATACATTCTAAGCAAAATAATGATGATGACTCGGACTCTGGACTCGGGTAGTAAGGGATATTACTCTGAAGTTTCATCCATGTGCATTTAGTAGTTAGGACGTGAAAAAGTAAGAAATATGCATCGTAACTTAAACATCAATATAATCAACTTAAACAGTCTCATCTATATATGTTTATATATATACATAGATACATTTGTATATAAAAGCGACAGGTCGCTCATCACCGAATCTCAGAAACTACAAATGCTAAGAGTCTGAAATTTTGCATGACAGCATAGGCATACATAGGCATATGCGAGCGCCTACATAGGCGCTCGCTAAGACGGGTTTTTGCGAAATTTAACCCCTAAAAGGGTGAAACAAGGGATGGACGGTTGTCTGAAACTTGCGTAATTTTCTAAGTTATAAGTATGAAATCTACTAAACCGATTTTAATGAAATTGGGTACACAAATATACTGGATCTCAAGAAAGGGTATAAGTCACTTTATATTACGGTTTATTGTAAAAAAAAACACTGAACCGATTTTGATGAAATTGCTTAAAAATATTTTAATATAGGTAGCTGTTTTTTGTAAACGTAATTTGTTTTTGGTATAATAATATACCATATAATTTGCCAAATACTGCCTCAGTTACCTTAATATTTATTTTGCGCGGACGAAGTCGCGAGTAAAAGCTAGTAAATATTATAAATGTCAATGTTCAGATGTTTGTTACTCAATCATGTCGTAACGTATGAACGGATCGCACTGAAATTTGGAACACAGTTACATTAATTTATAGTCTGGAAAAACACATAGAACTACGCGGTTATAACCGCGGGACGTTGGTACTCGTAGGAATAAATAAAACTTTACAGTAGGTATGACCAACTTCTGTCGTGGTAGGACTCTTGGCAGAGTCCGCCTGGGGAAGGACCGCACCTTTGCCAGTTATTCTACCGCCAAGCAGTAATGTGCGAACATTACTGTGTTCCGATTTGAAGGGCAATGTTTCCAGAGAAATTACAGGGCTTAGAGATATAACTTCAACTTAAATCTCTGGGTGACGGGCGCAGTGCAGTGTTAGGTAATGATTTGGACTCTTCATGTTCCAATAGTTGCGTGTCACTGTGCTGTTATATGGCAGGTATGTTGCTTACCATCAGGCACATGTGCTGCTCGTCTCGTCATTCTATATTTAAAAAAAAACTTATCTGTAAAATATAACGATGGCGCCACGATCGAAAAGTGTTGTCACCTTCTATATACAACTTCTGTGCTCTTTTCTAATACTCATAAGTTATAACTCAGTAGATCCGTGTTTTGCTGTTTACAGATAAGTTGGTGGCACAGTACCTACTATCAGACCCGGTGAACGTTGTTCTGACGTGTATACATTGAATATCAAAATAATGCGACATTTCACGTCAGTGAATGACGGTTAAATTATGATGAGGCAGGAAGATGTAATAAAATATTTTACGACCTATTCTCACATCTACCTACTGTAAAAAAAATCATCAGTCATATCATATCAACCAATCACAAACTTGAAGGAGTGCTAACACACCGTGGCACGTTATTTTTATAAATTAGAAACTTTTCAGTTTTTCGTTATTTTTTGTGGAAACTATCTACTATAAATGTAGGTTTCACTTATGTAAGTAGTTTTTGAAAATGTTCTTTGTTCACTTGGCAACTCTATTCATAGAAAATAAGACTAGGTATACATAGTTTATAGATTATAGTATAGCACCGCATCGCGGTTTTATTGGTGTAGTTCCCTTAATTTAAAGTAGCCTACTTATCATTCCAGACCAAGAAACATATATCGAAACCTTCCCGTTAATTAAATCAGTCTGAATCAATTTTGCCGGGTAAAGTAACGAAACATCGCTAGTGTATTATTTTAAACGTCACTGACGCATGACAGCTGATGCAAATGGCCGCGAGCGATAAGCGTGCACATTACATTGGTCATGACAAGTCTGATTGCATCAGGCGTGGGCGCGTCCTGCCACGACACTGCGCTCGTAACGCCACGGAATGTAGGAGTGCCTAGATCGTGTTACTTCAAAGACTTTATAGTTTTATCCGTAAATGTATGTAGTAAGAATTTTTCACTTATCTTGTATACTTAAAAAGATTGAAAATCTACGTGATGTTCTACGTATTACCAGGCGCAGTCCTAGCCTCGAATTTTGGAGGGGGTCACCAGTACACAGCTTTGGATTTGGGGGGGGGGAGGGTTACCAGTACATAGCCTCGGATTTTGGGGGGTCACGAGTAGAAATACAATAAATCAAGTAAAAATGACTTTACTAGTAGCGCCCGACGATTTTACCCGCGTAGCTGCCGTTCCAGTTGTTTTCCCGCGTAAAAAAAATTTACTATTAGTTAATTTTTTTTTTTTAGATCTTTTATTTAATGTACACGATTTTGGGGGGAGTCATGTCCCCTGTGACCCCCCCCTCCCCTTTGGACCGCGCATGAGTATTATGTGGTCCATATCAGCAATATCATCATGGATGGAGCATCTTTAAAATAAAAATCATCATAATTGTTTCTCGTTTTTCTTATTTTAGTATCTAGCACATCTAGGGTGCGCGAAAGCGCAGGATCCCATAAAATTAAGTGGTAGTATTTCTTACAAAACAACAAAATATATAGGTATGTAACGTATAAAAACTGCCGCGAGCGCTATGCCATCGTGGGCAAAAAATTCTCAAACTGCGACTGAAACTGGGACAGTTAAATAAATAACAGGTAGGTACTTTAGTACATATATTTAACATTTTACATAAAATTGGCAAGAAGACTATTCTCTATGAAACTAATTTATTTATCTGTGTAAAAACTTAAAAAGCATCATATTATGCTAATCCCAGGCTTAATCTATCTTTGTTCCAATATCAATCTAATTCGTTCAGTTCTCATGAGCAATAGACATCCAACATATTAGTTCGCTTTCAGGAGTATCACTTTGAGTTTTCATCTCGTTTTTCACAAAAAGTCACATACATAATGTAAGCTTTAGTGTATAAAAAAATCCCCGACCAGCGACTGAGAGACTTAAACCAATGTATTTAGGTATATATGCTTAATGTGTATTCGCCTCAGCTACTCTCCTATTCCGTGTGACGAGAATTCAATAAGCCACACACGTCTGCAAGCCCTTAACTCTACAGACACTATCTCGGCACCCCACATACTTAGCAAACTTAATTCAAACTTCACAACGAGCAATAGTCCACTCTATCACAGTGGAATAAGGTGCAAATAAAATAGTGATTACTCAGACGAGATAGGTTCTAAAGTGATCATAATGAAGTCTGACTAGATATTGAAATGGTGAACGGTAAAGGTGTGTTTTAACCGTTTTAACTGATTGGTTAAGTTTATATGGTTTGACATTAGATTTTAAAATACTCGATGGCGGGCGTGACGATTTTATAACTACGTAAAACATGTCTACAAACCCCAAAGCAGTGTCTTTTGCTTCACATAAGTAGCCCATTTTATGGTCCCACTATTGGAATTCGGGGTCTTCTCTCACAAGGATAAAATTAAGGTCATAATCCACCAAGCTGACTACGTCCGGGTTGGTGGACGACGCATATTCTTCTTCGAAGAATGTCTTTCATTGATCGAAATTAAAATATCTTTCTTTTTCGACGTTCTAAGTAAGCATTATCATGAATTTAGTTAGGTTTATTTATCACATATTATAATGTAGGTATATCGTAAATATTTTTTCTCATATTGCGAAATTTAACTTCATAAAATGTCGGCTTGTGTAATGGGCTTAAAAGCAATGCCTCGGGGTAGAGTTACCGTCATACGCAGGGAAATGCTTCCTACTTGGACTAATATAATACTGGACTAGAAAAACGAATTTTAAACAACAAAAAACCATACCCTAAATACTTTTATTTTATCTGACAATATAATTGGGATGTAACTTTGTTTACATTAGATTCAATAAATGTAGAAATTGGCTACTCGTTAAGGATTAATGCATTTTTTGTTTGAAATACATAAAAGTACCCCGTGAATTTCGAGTCCATACAAAATTCTACCTTTATTCAAATTTCAATCCTATCCCTGTTATTGTAACGACGCGACGTCGAACAACACAAATCCAGACATCTAATCATTCAATATTTTCGATGTACATAATATAGTATTTGAAGTTAGTAGAAAATGATTACAGTTTGACATTGTAATTTCCTAATTTATTACTCTTGTTTAAATTGGGCAATGCCGATAAAGGTAAAATTTCCTAAAATGTATAAATTAATTTTTTTATTAAATAACTTAACACAGTTTTGGAGGTATCTTCCTCGGTCCTGCGCATAATTGAGACTTGATTCGAAGCGTAATTAAAAAAACAACTTAAAAATTATTGTTGTATTGACACAAAAGCAGATTAGACTCAGTTTGGTTTGGATCAAACATCCATGTCCAGAGGTATATTAGTCCGACGATCTGTATGTTTTGTTACTATTCAGTAAAATAATACACCGTGTTAGCCCTTTGTTTCATTCACATTTTAATTAATTAGTAGAACAAACGTTTATTACTGACGGTAACAAACTGATTTTAATGTTTCTACATTTATATCGCATTCTTGCTAATACTATGAATGTAACAATGCAAAAGTTAATTCCGCTCTCACACATATTTTTTTTTTTTAAACTAGCGGCCGTTTCCGGCTTTGCTCGGATATTGTCATATGCAGACCATTCATCGAAATAAAAACTATCCTATTTTTAAAATTGGATCAAACTGCATACCACAGACTAAGTAGAGAGATACTCTCTGCATACTGTGTGCAAATTTGATTAAAATCGGCTAACCCTCCACCATCACCTCATTTTTGACCCACTGTACAGTGGGTACAGAACTGCTGATCGACGTTATTCTACAAATATAATACATGCGAAAGTTTGTACGTACGCTTGTTACTTTTTGAAGCCAACCACTGGAGAGGTCTGAATGAAACTTTACTAGTAAGCTTTGTATCAAAACAAATGTATAAATACAAAATCTTTATTGCTGTTTGCAGGTAAGATGGTAAGATAAGATATTACAAAACATTTTAAAAGTTGACGCATACAAACTGGTCTTTTCGAGAGGCACGCAATATGTCGGGCAAAACAGTTTCTATTGGTCTGAATTTATACAATGATATAAATAATAATCAGCTGATAAAAGTCTTCTTCTTCTTCTTTTCATTTTTAGCTTTTAATCGGTTGTATGTGGTTGTAGTGGTAGGACTCTGCTGAGTCCGCCTGGGAAAGTGCCACACTTTTGCCAGTTATTCTACCGCGAAGCAGTAATGTGAAAACATCACTTTGTTCCGGTTTGAAGGGCAATGTTTCCAGTGAAATTACAGAGCATGTAATTTCACAGGGCATGTGACAGGCGAGATTTGGGTTTTTCATGTTGCAATTAGCTGCATGTCACTATGCTGTTATGGATAGGCATGTTGCTTACCATCAGGCACATGTTCCGCTCGTTTCGTCACTCTATGTTATCTAAAAGTTTTCGATATAAATTCAAAGCACTTCCTCCGTCTGTAGCTAATATATGTAACATAGGAGTAATACCGTATCTCCATTCTACTCGTAATAGCAGAAAGGCTGTAGAAATCTGCGCCCCGGCACTTACAGCTCATTTCCATATGAATCGGCGCCGAGTTATAGCACAGCATATGAAATCAGACTATCGAACTTCGTGTTAAACAGCGAATCGGTATGTATGTACAAATGTAGGTACCTATATATCTGTAAGACTTGGGAACAAGGAACAAATGTGGACGTTTGGTTAAACGCGAACCTATATTATTTCAAAAAGGTTCGGTTAGGTTCGCTTCTCTTTTATTTATTTTTTTATTCAAGGTTTGTAATACTGTCTTCCTTGTTTCATGGCTGAATCAAAATAATGTATTATTCCATTCACAGTTCCATGATGGAACTACTGATAATAATTTACAACATTAGTTCCATTAAAAATGAATTTCGAAATAATGGAACTACTGTAAATTTTGAGTTGACGCTAGTTCCATCACAGTTCCATGATGGAACTACTGATAATAAATTTACAACATTAGTTCCATTAAAAATGAATTTCGAAATAATGGAACTAGTGTAGATTTTGAATTGACGCTAGTTCCATTCACAGTTTCATGATGCAACTACTGACATTATTATTTTACACCAGTACCATCTTTTTAGTTTCCGAAAATAATGGAACTAATGTCAATGTGAAATTTTTTAACTGCAAAAAACTATAATAAAAAAAATAGAGTTCTTTTTAACAAAAATATCGAATTGACAACCGAGTTGACTAGCTGATTTCAAGCAAGGTAATAATAGAATTTTGGTATTTTGCGACAGGCAATTTTGAGGGCAAAAAACACGTGGAGAGTTGTAAGAGTTTTTTCATGGATGGTACGTTCAAATTTTGCCCTAAGCACAAATGTTTACCATCCATGCTGATATCGGAAGCGATAGTAATTTTACCAATATCGTAACCCTTATTTATGCGTTTATGACAAATAGAAAGACAAATTCCTATAAAGTTTTGTTTGAGTTAATTAAATCCCAGATACCTTTGTGGAATCCAACTAAAGTTACGATAGCTTTTGAGGAATCTACCATAAAAGCTCTTCTATCACTCAATCCTGCTATAAATATTAAAGGTTGCCATTATCACTATACTAACAGCCTTTTCCGTAAAGCGACTACACTGGGACTCATATCAAAGTCAAAAAAGGAACATAACAGTAGAACAAACAAACGACTAACTAGAATTTTCGGCAATTTAGCATTCCTTCCGCTCAATAAAATAAAAAACGGTTACATACAACAGAAAATGCCAGTAAACGATGCTTTCAATAAATTAAAAAAATATTTTGACTCTTTTTGGATGAAACCAGACCTACAAAAAATGTGGTCCGTGTATGGAGAGATGCACAGGACAAACAATGTCCTTGAAGGATGGCATCACAGTATTAACGCAAATATCAATAACAACCAGACAAATTTACTATAGCTATTACATATCACATAAAATATGATGATGCAACGTTGATGATGTATCGAACTTAACTTCTAAAAAACCATGGGCTTAGTTCACAACCTAAGCGACGCAGAATGGCTCAAGACAGAGACGATTTTGTCTCGGAAACACAGATGCAACTGCTAGCTGGCGAAATATCTGTGGGTCATTTTTTAGACAAACTGCGATGAGCATTTTTTTTTACTTATATAGGTTTACACTTGTTACCGCCATCTCATCTGATGTTAAGCGACGATGCGGTCTAGGATGAAGCGTGTTTACCTAGAAGAAACCGATTTACTCTCGATTTGAAGACACAAAGATTGTAACCATGAGAGAAACCCCACTCAGGCAACGTATTCCACAGCCTAAACGTTCTTATCACACAAGTAAATCTCATATTATGATGGTATCTCGTCATAATATTACGACTACTAATGAGTTGCCGTGCAATACCGTTTAGCAGATCATCATCATCAGCCACAAGACGTCCACTGCTGAACATAGGCCTCCCCCCTAGATTTCCACAACGAACGGTCCCGCGCAACCTGCAACCAGCGGTTTCCAGCGATTTAGCAGATAGCACAATTATATCATATGTTTTTTAAAAAGCTACTTTCATAATCACTCGATTTTTATACTTTCTGATACTATTTTCTTATTTCCTTGACTTGTACTTTTTATTTTCAGTATGATAATTTCCAAAAATATACTGTTAATTGTTTAGTCATTAATATTGAACAATAAAGGGTTTTGTTTGTTCTTTCAATTATATATTTTTATTTAATATATAACATAAAATGGATCTAGTTCCATTATAGACATTAGTTTCATTATTTTCGGAAACTAAAAAGATGGTACTGGTGTAAAATAATAGTGTCAGTAGTTGCATCATGAAACTGTGAATGGAACTAGCGTCAACTCAAAATCTACACTAGTTCCATGATTTCGAGATTTATTTTTAATGGAACTAATGTTGTAAATTTATTATCAGTAGTTCCATCATGGAACTGTGATGGAACTAGCGTCAACTCAAAATTTACACTAGTTCCATTATTTCGAAATTCATTTTTAATGGAACTAATGTTGTAAATTATTATCAGTAGTTCCATCATGGAACTGTGAATGGAACTAGTGGCAATGAACCTTAGCTAGGTAGTCTATTGTAGTAAACTATTAACGTATTTGAATTATTTTTTTTTAAAATACCACCATATAAACATAGAACATACACAGGCATAGAACCAATCCAGTTGGCATTAGGCATAGAAGTGATAAAACTCAGACAACAGACATAGAACCAATCCAGTTGGCATTAGGCATAGAAGTGATAAAACTCAACCTAGTAATGGGACAAAAAAGGATATTTATAATGACTCTATACAGATTTCATAGAATTAACATTTCTGAAAAATTTGTTTTTTTTTACTCTAGAGTGACAAAATGAGCAGGACATGAGCCTGATGCCATACCATCCATGACTACCACATAACAGCACATGACACGCAGTTATTGGAACACTACCTAGCATTGCATTGCGCTCGTCACCCATACATGATGCTTTATCTCTGCGTCCTAATTAATATTGTTTTGTTCACAAAAGCTAACATTTATACAAAAACTAGCTGACCTCGCAAACGTTGTTTTGCCTTAGTGAACAACCCTTGTCACTTAGGGGTATGAAAAATAGCTAGTAGCCGATTCTCATACCTACAGAATATGCATATAAAATTTGGTTAAAATCAGTAAAGCCGTTTCGGAGGAGTAAGGAAACAAACACTGTGACACGAGAATTTTATATACTGCCCTCGTGGCTTAGTTGGTAGTAACTCTGCCTGCGAAGCCGAGGGTCGTGGGTTCGATCCCCACCCAGTGCAAATATTTGTGTGATGAATTCAAATGTTTGCACTGTGTCTGGTTGTTTATATGTATAATAAGTATGTATTTAAAAACTATATAAGTATTATATCAGCTAATCTGGCCGCCATCATACAAGCTTTGCTTAGTTTGGGGTCAAATGGTGTTGTGTGTGAATTGTCCACCAATATATTTATATATTTATTTAGAAAAAAAAAAAAAAATATATATATAAGATTAACCAATTAAAAATTCGACTTTTTTAAACGGTTACAATTCAACTCCAAAATTTAAGACAAATCAAGCAAAACCCGAGAACCGCGCTAGTCCTAAAAACTCTACAATGTGTTAATTTTATCGCTCCTACTTGCATTACTTTGCTCTGTACCTACTTGGCACGCTCCGCCACTGCATAGTAATTAGGACAAGTAGGTACTAGCAATTTTGTAGCAACTATTCAACTACAGAAAACCTCTCCCATGATACGCCTATATCTAGCAGTGAATAAATGTGGGCTCATAATGATGATGGTGTAACTACATATTGATGTGAAATATCCTTTTGGCGCGCCACACACTGATTTTTCGTGGATTGTGAATGAAGATCATCGCTCGGAAATCATAGAAACATTCGGATGTACTCGGGACCGCCGAGTATGCCAGAGCGAGAAAGAAACAGTCAGCTTCTGCTCTTTACTGCTGTGTTGCTGTGTGTATTGTATTAAATTTAAGACGTTCAATATATTTTATTTATTCTCTGAGACCTATTTACAATTCCTTATACTATTAATCAAGTCAACAAGTGCTTTTTAGATAGATTATGTTTTTTCAAACTCTCCTAACATTATTATTGAGATGTTAATCGATTCGGAATTAAATCTAGATAGTTTTTGAGAAAATGCTAAGCCCGCTGGCAAACATTACAATAGTTATAAACAATTAGATAAGTGAAAATAAAAAAGGGGGCTTCGTTATTTGCCAATATTTCAAAAATTATTTTAGAAAATCCAATTTGTAAAAAGATTCACAAAGAAGAGAAAAATTTCTAAAAAAAATATTGATTCACGAAACTGTAGGACCAATATTTATGATTTTCACAGATGGTTGAAAATACGCCCGAAAACGGAATTTCACAATTTTCTGTTTATTTTTCCAACGGAAATCTGTTACCTATGTGCCTTTTGGAAACAAGCTCCACGAAAGGAAATTTTTATATTTTTATTTTCATTCTATTACATATACATACCTCTGCCAGTACGGACACCTCTTAATGAGCCCAGTTCCACCTTCGCTTCTCTTATTTGCCGTCATAAATATATCCTGCTAAAACAATAAAGTAATCAAGTACATATTTTATTCGAATGCAAAACGTGCAGAGTAAACTAGTTAAGTTACGAGCGTAAGTTAAAACGTTAAGTGATTACCCCACGCCGAGATATTCATCTCCGGAACGGCCTTGCTTTTTTTTACATATTTTGTTGGTGCATGTCGGTTGGAACAAGAGAAACACGAGATGTAAGAGTAAGTTCTTTGTTTAGGTGTTTGTATGTATAACTAGCTGCCCGCCCCGGATTCACTCGTGCTACATAATCTACAAGTCTATAAGCATTCAGGGATCACGTACATATCTAACGGTGAAATAATTTCTGAAATCGGTTCAGTAGTTCCTAACTACATATTTATAATAGGTTCGCACTTGACCACCATCTCGCCTGATGTTAAGCGACGATGCGATCTACGATGGAGCGTGCTTACCTAGAAGAAACCGATTCACTCTCGATTTGAAGACACCCAGATTGTAACCATCGGGAAAAACCTACTCAGGCAACGCATTCCAGAACCTAGATGTTCTTATCACAAACGTGGAGTTAAATCTCTTCGTTCGTGTTTTTGGAACATCAACCATGAAACGATGTCGCTTTTTTTTTAGATACGAGAAGTTCGACAGAAGAAAGGGCAAGGTGGTATTAAATCATGCAGATCAGTTGCACACTCTCCGAAGTGTATCCAATAAAAACCGATAAGCTAGCAATTTTGCGGCGATTATCAAGACTTTGAAGTCTTTTACGCACGAGAGTGTCATTGCCTATGAGCCTTTTGGCACGTCTCTCAATCGATTCCGGAGTCTCCAGCTTCTCATATAATATTAGTAGGTATATACTATAACCGTATTACATCAATGCGCGAGTTACTATGCTTACCAACATGCCCTGCGGTAAGTAGTTGTCACCAGTAGTGACGACCGCAGACACACAGACTGCGCGATCCCAACGTCTTGTATTAATAGGTTTTGGCAATACGCCACCGCGCCTCGAAACACTGATTGAGAATGAAGATAAGCTACAGTTCACTATTATTTTTGGACACTTTTTACCACATAGGCCTATACATAACGAAAAAGTGAGGCGTTTTCATATTGCAAATAGACTTGTCAAAGTAATTAACTAATTTGGATCAATGACCCAAAGTGGGCCCTGCCCGCTGACACCAAAAGACGCCACTCATCTCGAGCCTTTTCCTGCTATGAGACAGCGGCTTGAGGCTCGCGTATGTCTCGTTCCACTTGGTCTTTCCATCGGAATCTGGGACGTCCTACTGACCGTCGACCATTTGAGACACCTAAATAGGCGCGCTTAGCAGCTTGATCCTCACCCATTCTCTCTACGTGACCGAGCCAGCGAAGCCTATATGATTTGGTTTCACCCAAGACTCGTTCAGCTACTAGGTTTTCAATTTCGGCGTTCTTCCTCACCCTCCAGATACCATCTTCTTTTCTTTGCACATTTTAGGGCCAACAAGTTTCTACTTACTATAAACACTTACAGTTCACTAATTTTAATAGAATTAATGATAAACTAATACATCATCAACGTATGTACTCTATTAACCAATCTAGCCCAAAAGCGACGCCGCCGGCGTCGCGACGTCACACACAATCATTACTCAAAAATGGAACCAAATTTTGTGTGTCTGTAAACGACAATGTACTAATTAATATTATCGCCTATCTTTAGTCATCAAAATAAACTAATAATCGAGTATGTATATCATGTAAAAATAAGGTTTTAAAGTCCAAGAACCGGTTTTGCCCAAATTTGGCCGCTTGGGGCAAAAGTGATTAATGTTGATATTATTTAAACCGCTCAACCGATTTCGATAACATTTATATGGTGGGATTAAGAAACTCTACTCTTTCGAATAAAAAAATAGAAAACTTGTTTTTTTCCGTAGTCAGTTTTAATAATATAACATTGTCGCACCAACTCTGAAATTAGTGTTTGCTCATTCCTGCCAAGCAGTAATGTCGGTATAAGATTATGCAGATCACTTCCATACTCTCCCAAATGTCTGTGATAAAAAACAAATAAGCTAGCATCTTGACTTAAGCAAATAAAGCACGTACTAAAATGTTTCAAATCGTGAAAAGGAATAAACGTATTGTTAAACATACAACATAATAAAATAAACTATACCAACGAAAATGGTTATGTCCCAAACGAACAAACCACTCCGCACCCGCCATACATGATGGCGTACAAAACGACTGCCCATTCAAAACCTCATTCAAATATACAAATTAGGACAAAATGTAATATGAAATGGCTCGTAAACACCCTATATAAACAAGATATTTGCCGAAATAATGGTTTGCCGATAAATGCATAATGCAAGCGACACCCACACATACAAACCCATACATTGCCATATCCATCGGAAGTGGCGTGTCAAAGATTATTACAATACATTCTTACCTGTACACGGCTCGGGATTTATCATCGTATTACAAAATTTTAGTTAAGCGCATTTTTAATCAGGAGATCATCCATTCGGTTGCATGTTATTTTGATTGTTTGGTAGACCACAGTTCAGAGGTGGTCCCAAATAATTTCCATAGAAATCGGTGAGGCGATTTTTGAAATAAACAAAAAACTAAAATTTTCCTTCATTTATCTAATGTAGGAGGTTCTAATGAAATTTGGTCGAATGTCTGTATTTAATACCCGGTTTACATTATTCTAGTCCAGCGGTCGAATCCAGCGCTGGATTGCTTACTGGAATAATGTAAACCGGCACTGGAATGCATTGGCATTGGATTGATGCTTTCCAGTGCCGGTTTACATTATTCCAGTATGCAATCCAGCGCTGGATTCGATCGCTGGACTGGAATAATGTAAACGGGGTATAACTTTAAATTGAAATTGGTCTTTGATTTTTTGGAGAAAATTAATTGTTATTGAGTTTCTCCCATGTCAGAGAATTATCTACACAGATTTTATGCGGTTCAAGCGTTCAACATTTTTGCTAGGTTTTTGGTTCGCGTAAATCTAAAACAATGCTAATGAATTTACCTACGAATAATGTTATACTTGATCCTTCATTATCATCCAAAGGTTTCTTTATCTCAGTATTGGGTATAGGCTTATCTCATATCATTATCATACCATCTAACTCAGTCCTGTGCCAATAATAATTATCCTACTTGATTTTTTTAATTACTTATAGAAAAATCAAACTTATACATTAAAAAATAAAGCCTAGAGTTGTAACAAAACTACTTCTTATGTAGGTAAACCTTATAAATATACATGTAGGTATTTCGCAAATCAGATTCTATACGAAACGCATTGGAATCGGAATCGAATAACGATTTTCGTTCAATTTCGATTTAAATTAAGATAAGAAAACAAGCTTTTGAATACGGCTCAGGGAAAACTAGAATATTTACCTTTACGTAGATAAAATTCTGTTCTTAGGTAACTTCCACTACTAATCTAGGGAGTAGGTAATACTATACTATACAACAACATAAGTTACGGCAACATAACTTACATAAGTTACGGCTGGTCTAGTAAGTTACGGCTGGTCAAAGTTACGGCTGGTCTAGTCGGGAGAACGGCGACTGCCGATCCGACAGACCCCGGGTTCAAACCCCACACGCACCACTGTCTTTTCGAAGTCATGTGCGTAATGCCGCTAACTTAAAACGGTGAAGGAAAAAATCGTGAGGAAACCGACATGTACCTAGAATCTTTCGAAGTCATGTGTCATCCACCAACCCGCACTGGGTCAGCGTGGTAGATTATGGCCTTAACTCTCTCCTTGCGAGAGAAGGCCCCGAGTCCCAGCAGTGGGAACGTTTAGTGGGCTGTTGATGATGATGATGATACTACAACATAACTTCCACTGCTTATCTAGGTACTAACAGCGTCCAGTGGTTTTACCCGCTTGGTTCTCGTTCCTATTATTTTCCCACGATGAATAAATAAATAAATAACCTATGTGCTATATCAGAGTGTAATCTAACTGTGTTCTAAATTTCAATCCGATCCGTCCCGACGTGATTGAGCAACAAACATCCAAACCTCAGCACCCACGGATTTACCCGCGCAATTCCCGTTCCCGTTATTTTACCGGGATAAAAAGTAGCCTATAAGTAGCCGATGATTTTGTAGCGAGATGCCTACTATCGGCCTTGGTTGACTGTTTTTCATTTTCAAACAATTAGGAGTATAACGACTACTTCAGATAACCTTCAAACACGTAGTCTCACTATGGCTACTTTTTAGTTTTTGTTACTGTCATATCGCAGCTTGCTGTACTTTGTGAAATATGAGGATAATAGGACTAGCGACGCCCCGTGGTTTTACCTGCGTAGTTGCCGCTCCCGTTATTTCGCCGGGATAAAAAATAGCATACATTATGAGTTCTTTCAGACTATAATCTCACTGTGTCTCATATTCAACCCGATCCGTTCATACGTTAACTCGACGTGATTGAGCAACAAACATCCTAATATCCAAACGTTCAAACATTGGCATTTATAATATTAGTAATAGTAGTAGGGTAAGGTTTGTTGTGAAAATTGTGTTTAATCCAGAAAGAGTTCAGTGCTCCGCTCGTTGTAATCGAATAACATTTATAAGGCTTCGTATAAACAAACGAGGGTGGCCATCAACCCTTTATCGAGCCACTTCATCGCTGAGTCTTCATTTCAGAATCTGATGAATAAATCGGTGCATTATTCCGATGAACAACAAATATACAAATCTTTGATTGCTGTTTGCAGGTAATATAAGATTTAACAAAACATTTTAAAAGTTGACCCAAACAAACTGGTCTCTTCGAGGACCATGCAATTTTGTTTTAAAATTTTAAAGTCTTTAAAAATTGTCGTTTAATCAAAATGTAATCAATAAGCATCGCCATTCAGCGTGGTAATGCCGCCAGCATGCTGGGTACGCTTCCGATTGGTAGTGGGCTTGAACATCTTGATTATCTGTAGACATTCATTGGTCTATGGATAATTCAGGTGTGCTAAGTGTAAGTAGTTAGTTAGGTATGTAGCGAAGTGTAGTTCTCATTGTATTTTAGTATTGTTAATAAAGGCTCTGCCCGTTAAAAAAATCAATGTTAAATAACAATCATCAAAATTTGTTCACAGTTGGCAGAGCTACCGCTTTACATATATATTTAAAAACATAAAAGTATAACCGAATAGAGAGCCTTCTCCTTTTTTGATGATTATAAAAAATTATAAGTTTTATTAGATAAATATTCAAAATAGGTATATTATATTTTTCAGAGGTTTTCTTTAAATAAAGACAAATAAACTTAACTGTTTTTAATGTGACTTTTATGACTCACCCATATTGTTTAAGGGCATTTTTTTATAAATTGGTACTTTTACATAACATAACGGCTTCCTGTTTTATCGTACTATAATAGTCTTACATAATACGTTTCGTTTCAAATTATGATACGAAGCACACGTATTGTGTACCTTGGAAGACAATTTACCTTGGTAAGACAAATAAACTTTCAACTCTCAATTCAATAAAATCACAGACTGTGAAACCCTTGTGAAAACCTTAAAAAGATTGACCGGCGAAATCTCGCTAAAACCAACCCTCCATACAAAACTTCAAACGCATAATGACCCGCCTTAATTGCGAAAGGCATGAAAATCCCAGCGTCTGCACCCCGATACCACAACGGTGCAGTGCCTGCCAAACTTCGTGGTTATCCACGACTTAATTGAATATTGTCGCTTTTTTAGAGTTGGCCTCTCAAAAGTAGTTTACCATAAAGAGTGGTAATTCACCCGCTTTGGCCTTATACTGGTTTCGTGTGTTTTTTATGAAAGAACCATTGGTATCATTATTAGGACCCACACAAGTCTGGGTAGAGAAATAGCTGAAATAAGTTGGTGTCAATAAGTTGAAAGCAAACTTTTTTTATCCTAAGGAGACTTAAAAATCAAAACAAAAATACGAGTACCATGATTAAATTCAACTTAAAAAATATTACACTTTTATGCTTTTTAAATTCGTGAAATGACTCTGTAAAAATCTGGTATTCCACAGAATTTCTCGACATTAAAGATGATTAGTCCAACACATCTCGTTTAATTAAGAGTTTCGCACAACGTGCGGTGTGCGAAACTCTTTTCATGTGAAAAAACCATTCCTACGAATTTCCGCGCTTTCTTTCAAATAGGAGAATTAATTATTTATTGACGGGGTTATGATTAAATGCAGATAACTAGTTATTGGTCGCTCTTTGTGGTATGATCGTTTCACAAGATTACCGTGACGAATAATAAATAAGTTTTAATTAATAATAATGAAACACTGTAATAGCACCTATCACTTGTACCCAATCCTCTAATAAAATACGCACACCTAGCTGTGTAGCTTATGTATAGAAAGTTATCAAAGATTTAATTAATTGGTAATAGTTAATTTCCTGCTTTCTAATACACCAATTAAATAATGATATTGCGTGTATGCCTTGAGAGATACATAATTTCAGATTGTTACAGAATATAAGAAAAATAGTGCAAATAATTTCAACATAAACAAATTCAACCATTAAGTTTGGTGTGAAATGTACGAGACTTCCAAATGACACCTTTTACACCCCCAATGAATACATCTCATTAAGGCGGAGAGAACGGAATGAATAACTCATGATGTCACTTCCGGTGACGCGCTTCACCTTAAATTATTTTTTTACTGAGCACGCGAATTCGCAGTCTACCCTCCGAAACATTCAAATACGAATGGAAGTACTGTAACGTGGCTAAATGTGCTATACCAGAATGACAGTCTACGTGTTTGTGTACTGCTCTTTTCTACAAAATTAAAGAAATCGTCTTTCAAAAACAAATTATTTTTTGTTGTGAAAATTTATTTAGCGTTGCGTACTTTTTGGTACGGAAAATCCTATCGCGTCACCAACACGCTAAAGTATCAGCGTAGCGTCGGAGTAACGGTGGAACCAGAGAAGCGGTACGTGCGCGATATTTTTGGATGTAATTCTGAGCTTTATCGTCATATTATCGCGTAGAGTCGAACTGTAATAGGTTCTGTTGAAAAAAAGGGGTACAAGTTCTCAAATAAAAAAAAAATGGCAGTCATAGGAACTGCTGGTAGAAGTGAAAACTAGAAACTCAGAATATGATAGCTTACTTTGGAAACAACGTGAGTGAAACTGGAGGGCATGGTGCCGAGTTTACCCGAAGATTTCTTATCATTCCCGAGCGTGATAGAATTCAATTCACGGCCCACGAAAAATCTGTCTGTGGCGTGCCAAACGAAGTTTTCACTTCAAAAATACATTCCTGCCAGCCGTGGCACGCTTGACAAACGATCGAATCGCAAAACCTAATAGAACATTTGAATCGAATATATGTAGAAATAAGCTACCTATTAAACTATGGTCAAAGCAGCTTTTATGACAGAAAGTGTAATTACAGTCGCTTCATATTAGCCAAAAGTTGTTGACAGTTAGCTGGTTGCACACGGACAACATTGCACAGGTCGAATAGTCGAATAGAAATCGATTCAACTAAGGACATGATACGACTGCGTTGTATGACAGAAATAGACCAGTATTAGCAAGCAGTATTAGAAACACTTGCAACTAGAATTATTTCAAAATTAATAGACGTCACTATAAACCGCATATTTCTTAGTTTATAGTTTCCTTGTTTGTGAATAGTTTAATCAGTCGGATCGTAAAGTTCGTTTTCATATAACACTTCAAAAATTTCAAAACAGTAATACCACCTACATCTTTTAAAAATGTAGAAGTGAAGCAATTTTTCTGTCACAATATGTACAGTTTGTGCCAAGCTGATTTAGGCTTTGATTAGTTCACCTCTTTTGACGCTTCGGTATTGTAATACCGAAATAATACAATCCTCAAACACCAAAGCTGTCTACTTTATGTTTTACTCATAGTCACATCTGTCGCAGACCCGATAACCGTTGGGGTAGACGGGTTCTGGAGTGGAGACCGCGAATCGGTAAACGTAGTGTAGGACGCCCCGAGATTGGATGGAGTGACGATATACGAAAGACGGCTGGTGGCGGTTGGAAACATAAGACCGAGGATCGTACTGAGTGGCGTATTATTGGAGAGGCCTATGCCCAGCAGTGGACGAATACAGGCTGATGATGACACGTAAATATCCCGAATTCAAAATACTTTCAGTGTTGCTAATATCAATACCTGATGGTGGCCGCTTACCTTTGAGTGCCCAAAAACAGACAATCGGAAAGTTTTGAATTACTTAAACGAATGAAATATTGTGTAATATGATATCATCATGATAGGTACTGCTATTGAACGTAATCCCGCTTCAATGTCGATAATTAAGTCGTAAAACTAATATTTAGACGCTTTTAGCGCCTCCGTTACATGAATAATTTACTCAATTATGATAATATTTTATGACAAAAACCATATTTCAATGGTCACATTTATATGTATTTAAATAGTATCGATTTTCTTGCTTTTGTTATCATGTCTTCCAGTGTCCAGTGGAATTATAATAAGTAAGACAATACATTTAACTTTCGAATATCAATAAAATTACAATGCGGAAATGTAGAACATTCCAACATTTTATTTTTAGGGTTCCGTAAAACGTAAAAACGGAACCCTTATAGATTCGTCTTGTCATGTCTGTCTGTCTGTCTGTCTGTCTGTCCGTCCGTATGTCACAGCCACTTTTTGCCGAAACTATGAGAACTACACTGTTGAAACTTGGTAAGTAGATGTATTCTGTGAACTGCATTAAGATTTCAACAGAAAAATTAAAAAAAAAGAAAAATTAGGGTTGCCCCCCATACTGAGACCTGCAACTCAAAATTTTTTTTTTCATCAAACCTACACGTGTGGGGTGTCTATCGATAGGTCTTCAAAAATGATGTTGAGGTTTCTAAACTCATTTTCGTCTATACTGAATAATTTGCGCGAGAAACACTTCCAAAGTGGTAAAATGTGTGTCCCTCTAACTTCTAAAGTAAGAGAATGAAAAATCTAAAAAAAATATATGATGTACATTACCATATAAACTACCAACGAAAATTAGTTTGAACTCGATCTGATGAGCAGTTTTTTTTTAGTACGTCATAAATACACTATTATTGAAACTTCGATCAAAGTTACAACGAACTACAAGAACTATGTGTACTATGTATATAATGTTACTTGCTGCAACGGAACCCTTCATGGGCGAGTCCAACTCGCACTTGGCCACTTTATTTTATTTTATTAAGTACAAATGGTTTTAGTAGTGATGGCACTTAATGCAGAGTCTACCTGGAGAAGTACCACTAGTAGAATAAGTCTACTGTCACATACATTATTACCTATGTGCAACCATTCATGTGACCGGATCAGATGAATGGTTGGATACAAATTCTAAAGGAAATGATAGGGAAAATCCACGGCAAAGAAATAAATCATATTACTTACATCTAAGGGGATGTGCGCAATACCTCCACCATCATACTGTCACTCTACTTTATAATAAAAAATGTAATAAATGATATTTATTTCCAATGATTATTAAATTAAAGTATTCCAAATTTTTACTTAATACGATTTTTTGACTCATTGAAATGTTTTGACACACAAAAAAAATTAGCTCTCATACTTTGCACAAAATGAGCAATTTTTTTCGGCTCGCGTAACAATAGATTTTTTTGTAAAGTTAAAAAGTTTGGAATATTAGCGGTTTTTATTTCATCGAAAATAATTACGCTAAGCATAAGATTGACGTCAATTATCAAACATTTTTTTTCGAGTATCTTCAAGTTTTACCGATTTTGTCATTATTTCAAAACAATCTATTAAGTAATATATTTTATAACATATTTGCTCGTAAAGGGTCTCTTATTGGACCAATTTCTGTATCGTAATGTATCTTATTACGCACTAGTGCTGTAATGTGTAATGTAAAACGCACGGTTTCAAAATGCTCCGTCCACAGACTAGGTAGAGAGATATGCTCCGTCTAAAACGAACGGTACCTTTTTAAATCTTAGTAAAGAGTTTTTATGTCAGAAAAGTGTGCTCAACATTTTATGAATAAAATTAACTTTGAGAGGTAAAATATAATAAAGAATTATTAAATTCGTTAATTTAATTAATTTAGACCATAAATTACTTTAATTTTTCTGTAACAAAACACAAAAATATTAATTTACTTTATTATTAATGGCATACCGGCTGGTTCTGTGCTTAAAAAAAGGCGCCGATTGCTAATCTGTGATCCATAGTGATTACTTACTCTGTGCTGTGATCTATGATCAAGTAAATATTATTCCGCGCGTTTTTTTTCGCTGTATTGTTTTTATTTGAAAATGTCGTCAGAGTTTTGTTTATTTCCTCGCAAATATGTTATAAAACGTCGTATGACATACGTGCGCCTTGATAATTACAGCCTCTGCTAATTATAGCTCTCGCCTTCGGCTCGAGCTAGCAAGAAAGCCTCGGCTGTAATTATCAACTTACCGCACTTATATCATAATGTACTATAATGCGTAACTTTAAAAAAACAACACGTTATAACCAAAATGTTATGTTTATTGCTTTTCAAAATACTCCTCTTCTTTACATTTTTACTAATTTTTCATGCGATCGAACCATTCTGTAAAACAGGAGGATCACAGATCTGAAGGCATGTTTTCTACGAGTACGAGCTGATTGAACGCTATGACTGCATCTTGTGAGTTGGTAAAAGTGAAACCTCTCATCCAATCTTTGATTTTGGGGAAAATACAGAAATCAAAAGGTGCAAGGTTGGGGTTATGCGCAGGATGGGTGACGAGTTATACGTTTTCGGAAGCTAAAAATGACTTTCTTTTGTTGGCCGGGTATGAAGAAGCTTTGTCATGATGTAAGAGAACGCGGCTTTTTGGTCATCTTTCGCGAACTTTTTCTAACACCCAGGGTAAACAAATGGTAGAATACCACTAGGCATTAACACTCCGTTGATCTTCAAGTGGAATTGTGCAGATGGACCCCATAGCTGAGATAAAAAATGCGATCTTTTTTTTTACCAACGTTTCTCGTTCAGTTTTGATGGGTCTGTTCTCATTTTCAAACACCAATTCACAAGATTGGTGTTTTTTTCGAGTTCAAAACAATAAATCCACGTTTCGTCTCCTGTGACAATGTCATAAACAGTATTAGAATGTCCGTAGTCGTACCTACTTCAGTAGTGTAAGCACCATTCAACGCGAGCCCGCTGCTGCTCCGCTGTCAATTCATGAGGGATCTAACATCAACAAAGCTTCTGAACTTTCAATTCTTCGAGTAAAACTTGCTTATTTTGGCTCACACCAATCTCCAATACCTGGTATTGGATTGGATTGGAAGTTGTAATTGAATTGTAATTGAAAATGAAACAATTCGAGGACTAGGGTCCACGAATTGTCTCATAGGTAATCCGCGGGTTTTCTTCAATTAGCCGCTTAACAGTAGCCAGATGTTGGCAGTTGAAGGCCGCCCTTCACGAAATTCGTCATGTAAAGAAACTCGACCTGTCTCAAATTCAACAAACCGTCCCACCAATTGTTTGTTTTCTATTACTAAGAAGATTGAAACGTTTTAAAAAATATAACATTCGAAATTGAAATAGTTCCGATTAGCTAGAAGTGCATAACTTTTAGTATGCCCCATGTATTACAGTGTTTTTCGTACTTAGCTTTCAGAATACGACCTTTTACTATGGTTAAATAACTCAAAACAGGTTATATGTAAACAAAACAACACAGTTTGTGTGGAAAATATTAATAAAAAAGTGGCGCTAGGTCAATTTTTTCATCATTGACCAGCGATTGTTTCATTTTTGAAAACTGACAGTTGGCGGCCATTTTGTCAACGCACTAATTACACTCGACAAAAATATATTTCTAATATTTTAAATGCGAAAGTTTGTGTCTATGGATAAATGTGTGGATGTTAGTTTTTTATCGTGCAAAAACAACTGAAAGGATCTTGATTAAACATATATCATCTTATAACATAGATACGAGTACTATACCTATATTATAGACTACTTTTTACCTCAGGAAAATTATGGGAACGGGAACTCCGTGGATTAAATCGTAAGGTGTACCTACGAGTATATACAAATAATATTGAAGAATAGGTACATCTTTTCACTAAATGCATATGACAGTTTATACCTAGGTACGGTGGGTTATTGTCGATTAGCCACAAAAACAAGTGTGGGTGTAAATTCGCCACAATTATATTTTTTCGATAAATCCTTGTTTATGAATTGTATACTCGTCAATGTTTTTTTTCTGTATATACAGCTGAAAATCAAAGAATAAATATCTAAATTAAATATATGGTAATTATACATTAAGCCATGTCGCAAAAGCATTCGACAAGCCTCAGCATTCGGCATCGGCCTCTCTCAGTTTTCGTAAAAGTGATCTGCGGTACTTTTCTATCTGTCTGTCTGTTTGTTCCTTTAACCAAAAGTGAAGGGTGGGACTTGATGATGAATCTCCTATATCTGCCGCTTGGCAATGATTCGACGACACGTTACACTAGATTATTTTTAAATGGTTTACAGATTAGAATAGAATAGCAGCGGTGACTGAATGGCGCTATTTTATGTTATTATTTCAAATGACGGGAGGAAGATTGAGATTAGAAGGTAGGAAAAGGAACGGAAGTGTTGCCTGTATAAATTAGTTGTTTGTTATTATAAATTGTTAGTACTCCTAATTGTACTCCCCGTCTTCCATTATTGATTGATTTATTTGTTACCATCCTATGGTTGCCTGGAAGAAATCGCTCTCAGCGATAAGGTCGCCAATTGCTACTTTATTATAAGTTTTTTTTTTTCTGTATTTTTCTTTGTTATGTAAGTGCAATAAAGAGTTTATCTATCTATCTATCTATCTATAATTCCCACAATAATGGCCAAAACAGTTCCAGCTAATCTTTAAAACGGTTATACCGATTTTAACGGAACTATCTCTGGCAGGTGGCGTATGTTATAGAAGAAGAAGAAAACTTAGGTTGCAATTTTAAATACAAAAAGAGTTTTACGACAACAAAATAAATACCTAAATATCACAATCAATAGTTTAGGCTTTAGGTGAAACGCGGGTTACGTAACTGTACAGCTAGTTGTACATAAATTTCAACCAGAATGAAATTGTCACAATTCAATTTTGTGCCCGTTTAAGTTACAAGTTTATCCTGCGTAACCAATATTTATGAGTTCTCATTAGTATTTGTTTTGAAAGCAGTCAGTAAGAGATATTATTGTGACTATTCGTTTGAATGGTACTTGTGGGCAGGGCCTGATTAACCCTTTGGCTAATTAGGCTGCAGCCTAGGGCGCGAGGATCAGGGGGGCGCGCAGAAAGGTCCGAAGGAAGGCGTGCTCTAGTGGTGGCGTATTGTTTGCGGTGTCTCGTAATATTGCAAACGCGTTCAATACCCTGACCAGAACAACCGTAACAGAGGGGCTGAGGTACACCAATATCTGCGGCACCTCGTTAGAGACTACCTCTCTGTAAGAGAGGGACAAAAGAAAGAAAGGGTGGGAACTCATGGTCATGTTACATGGGGTTCAACAGGAGTTTGCCCCTGCGGAACTTCCGTTACAACTGGGTGTTTAGTGGCGCCAGCCTGCAGTGTATCGGTGTCGCTTATTACGCTAACAGCACGCTGGTGACTGAGTGGGCGGTGTTTTCGCAGGGCGTTGGTATTGACTACTGTGGGCATGGCGGCAGTGGTTGTCAGGATTAGGAGCTGCGGCCTAGAGGTGGTTATACACTAGGACAACTATTTCCGTGGACTCTGACGGACACCACGTGCAGCATTGTGATGTATGGCGTGTCCATCGCTGTCAAGCTGACACTCGGTATCATATGTGACAGCAGATCAGCAGATGGATGTTTGGGGCGCTTTTGCGTCAACGTGAAGAGCGTACTGTTTTTGGACCCACGCAAACAAGTGGGTTGAACGCATTGAAGATGTAGGTACCCAGTAGAAGTGGTCGACTTCTTACTGCCTACTATCTCAGCTAAGATGTTCGACAGTGAGAGGTTATAGGAGGCGGTGGTCTCCTTTTGAAATACCATTATCTCTCATACGGAGATAGCCGAGGTGCAAGAAGAAGGTAGACTCCTCTCGCTCATCCGCGAAGGAGAAAGCAGCCACGGGGGCGAGCCATTCTAGCTCATACACGGCCTCCATTTAGCGAGCCTGAGGTATCGTATGTTCAAAGCCTTCCGGTACTCCATTCCAGAGAGAGATGAAGCGGTGGCCCTCCCGAGGAGGTGACACACTGCTGGTTTTCACTGCCTGGTTGGAATTAATTGCAAGGGTTCTCTCCCTCGCAACAGGGTCAGTGACAGGACCACAGGGCCGTAGTCGAGTGCAAGAGCGGTCTCGCGAATCTGTCGCCGTGTCACTGCCCTAGAAACCCGTAGTCCGTCCGTATTTAGTCCGTAAGGGTCTGACCCTGACAAACCTCTCCGTCCGCTGTCCCCGCACGATGGGCATGCGTTAAAATGCATTTCTTCCACGAAATAAAGGTAATGTGTTAAACCAAACCACGCGTTGAATAGCATATCGGACTGGGTCAAAAATACACCATTCTAATTAGGTACAGTCCGTCAGCTAGATCATGAAAAAATATGGGACACGTATTTTTGTTTTTTCAAAATATTCAAAATCAACAGAGATATAGAAACTCAAACTTCGAGAGTGGGGGGTCACTCGTGGGTAAAAATGGTACCCACGAGTGACGTCACGCGAAACTTTGAAGCACTGTATCTTCGTCATTTTTTGTTTGTTAAACAAAAGAAAAAATACGTGTAGGTACATAGTTTTTAGTAATCTAACTGACGGGCTAATTTGTTTTTTGAAGATTCTACCCTATTACTTAGGTACTACCTACGTAAACACATATTGGATTGTGAAAGACTACAACACAAACTTGTAAGGAAACAAAGCCAAAACTAACATTTATACTAGGTACTTTTTAGGTCAACCGTAACACACCTGCCCTTCTACTGCCTAACTAAATCGGTTTAGGCTATTGCTATCTCTATAATTTCAAACGTAATCAAAAAAAGAGCAATATCAAAGTTAAGACTGTTTTCATTAGGCGGCAGATGCCCTCTGGTGGGGGCGCGTCGTCGTACTTAGCCTAGGGCGGTCAGAACTCTTGATCAGTCGCTGCTTGTGGGATTTGCAATTTAGATATCTATATTGGGACAGAAATTATAAATTGTATACCGTAAACACAGGACTTGATTTACCTTTTAATTTCTACCTTTTTTTACTTTTGTGAATTAATCTTAGTGGATTCAAAATAATTCGGAAGGAATATGGAGTCACGGGACTAAGACAAATGAGTCATGCCATGGGACGTCTGTTTGAATCGTCCTGTAAAGAAAAACATTTTATTTTTGTTATTTTATAATAATTAGCTATTATACCTATTGCCCAGAATATACCATTTTACCCTGTAATTCGTCAGCTCAGTAGGTTAGCACCACTCTGAGTGGGGGTTCTGCTTACAATCTTACCATATAAGTCTTATCTTTTAAATAATATTTTTATTATTTTCTACGTTTTTTATACATAACATCCATATTACAACGTTTCATTTAGTCTAGACAGACGCAAAACTTGATAATTTCCTGGTAGCACTGCCAAGATCACTCCGTGCTTAGACTCTTTAAACTTAACCTATCCAAACAAACTACTGTTAATGTATTATAAACTGTGCCTTAGCGCTTAAACAATAAAGTTTCATTTTAAATACGACATTTGATTTCACGAAATCATTTTTTAGAACAATAAACAAAGCTAATTAGACTGTAAAACAAAAGTAATAAGGTTAAAAATTAAATAGCATCATTGGAAGTTGACAAATCATCGCCATCGAGTGTGGTGTCACTGATATTATGCATAGACACGTGCGTCCACATGTTTAACTTATATCAAACATTCCATAACTGCTCGTATTACAACAGTATACGATCGATTTTTCATTGAACTTATGTTTTATTTACTGTCGAAAGCTTGGAGCTTATTTTGAAACATTCCAAAACCAAAATTAAAACAACCGACTTTGATCTCTATGACGGTAATTATAAAATAGCTTATTTATGTAATGTGAGCATGCTTCTAGATAAAAAATTACATCTAATAAAATGAAAATGAGCTTTAGCAGATAAGTTATAAAGTTGTAAATCGAATGGCGAGGTGTTTTTGTTAAGGGTGTTGCCCGCTTCCGTGGCTTTGTCCCGCGCTAATCCGCGAGAAGCGTGCGTATGCGTGTCGCTGACGTGCCCTTAAAAAGTTGACCGGATTAAAAAAATAATAATGAGAGATGACGATCGATGAAAGTAATACGAAAACGTGACGGTTATTTTCAAAAAGGAAAGCTGTTGTCTAACGAGCTCAAGCTGTCGATTGAAACAAAGTCAAGATAACATAAATATTGGTGGACAATTTACACGTAACATCATCCCAAACTAAACAAAGTTTGTAGTACTATGGGAGCTAGATAGGTGATATTTTACTTTTATAATTGTAAATATTTGGAAACACCCAGACGCAGAACAAATATTTGTATACAATATCACAGAAATATGTGGTCTGAGTGGGAATCGAACCCGCGACTCTCCGCTCCGCATGCAGACTTACTACCTACCGAGCCACTAGGCCAGTCAAACAAACATACATACTTACAAACTACCAACATTTCAAAAAATTAGTTAAACTGTATGTTAGTAATCTATATATATAAAAGCGAAAGGTCACTCATCAAGGAATCTCAGCAACTACAAATGCTAGGAATCTGAAATTTTGCATGAAGGTCCCTTTTAGCACATAGGCGCTCGCTAAGACGGGGTTTTGCGAAATTCAACCCCTAAGAGGGTGAAACAAGGGATGAATGGTTGTATGAAAATTCGTTTTTTCAAAGTTATAAAACTTTGTATCTAGACGCTTGACACAAAGCAATTAAATGTTTGTTCTATCAATTTTGTAATTTCGAACTGTATGGGGGTGAAAATGAGGTTGAAATGGGGGATGAATGTCAATATGCAATTTCCCAACCATCGAAGATACAACCATGATGAAAACGAATGTTTGTTCTATCAGTTTCGTAATTTCGAACTGTACAGGGGTGAAATTGGGGTTGAAATGACGGATGAATGTCAACATGAAACTCTGTATACACGAATGTTTGTTCTATCAATTACGTAATTTCAAACTGTATGGGGGTGAAATGGGGGATGAATGTCAATATGGAAGTTCCCAACCGTTGCAGATAAAACCATGAAACTCTGTATATAGACACTTGACACGAAGCAAACGAATGTTTGTCTATCAATTTTGTAATTTCAAACTGTACGGGGGTGAAATTGGGGTTAAAATGGGGGATGAATGTCAATATGGAAGTTCCCAAATGTTAATGATAAAACCATGAAACTCTGTATATAGGCACTTAACACGAAGCAAACGAATGTTTATTCTAGCAATTTTGTAATTTTACACTCTATGGGTGTAATTGGGGTTGAAATGGGGGATGAATGTCAATATGAAAGTTCCCATCTGTTGAAGATAAAACCACGAAACTTTAAATATAGACACTTGACATGAAGCAACCGAATGTTTGTTCTACCAATTATGTGATTTCAAACTTATACGGGGGTGAAATGGGAGATGAATGTCAATATGGAAAGTTCCCAACCGTTGAAGATAAAACCATGAAACTCTGTATATAGGCACATGACACAAAGCAAACGAATGTATGTTCTAGCAATTTTGTAATTTCGAACTGTACGGGGGTGAAATTGGGGTTGAAATGAGGGATGAATGGGGGGTCAATATGGAAGTTCCCAACCGTGGAAGATAAAACCATGAAACTCTGTATATAGGCACTTGACACGAAGCAAACGAATGTTTGTTCTTGCAACTTTTTTCTTATTTCTAACTGTACGGGGATGAAATATGAGTTGAAATGGGGGTCGAATGTATCTTACGCTTTCAGTTCTAAACAACTGAACCGATTTTGATGAAATTGTATACAATTGTTTTATTACAAGCTGTTTTTAGTAACCGTAATGTGTCTGGGGGTACACAAATAGGTACTGCCTGAGTTACCTTAGTATTTATTTCGCGCGGACGAAGTCGCGGGTAACAGCTAGTTGTTTATAAGTAACTAAATTCCACAAAAATTATAGTTCCGAAAGTTTGTGTATAAATATGTAAGATCAAAATGTTTGTTTGTTACTCTTCTCTTTGCTCTATATCTTGGATCAAATTTGGTACATAGCTCAAAATTTTAGATCTAGAAAAACACAGAGGCGAGGTGCCTCAAGGTATTCAAGAGAAAAATCATGGCAGCGTGAACTAGGCGGTAAAAACGCAATGTTTCCAGAAAAGTAGCAATTTGAACTTTTCCCGTTCTAATAGCATGACACTGCCCTGTTACGGGCAAGCGTGTTGCTTGCAAACACATATCCTGCTTGTCCCATCACTCTATTTTAGGTAATTTAAAAAACCGCGAGTAACGCCGTGAGTCGCAGCTAGTCTCAACACAAAAATAAGCAACAAAAGGTTTTTAAATTGATAAAGATAGGAAAACTCTAAGCTTCTTAACAATTAGAGAGTCTATTACAACAAAAACAAAAGGAACACAGAAGCTCCGCTAATCCAATCACTTTCTTCAATTAAAAGAAAAGTTCGTCTCTCGCAAGAAACATTAACAATAAAGCGTTTCGATTGAGAGAAATAACTCGAGGTAATAAATCTAAAATGGATTTGTCCGTTTCAATCACAGAGACAAATCTATTCTCCGATAAAGCCAATACATTGCATTTTTCAATTAAATGTAAGTAGGTAGAGTGCGTGCCAAGCTTTGAAGCCGCTTTCATAATCGAAAGAAAATATACTAGCTAAAAATGTTTGTTGTACATTGTACATTATTTGATGTCTACACATAAAAAATTTCAAAAATGACATTATAAAAAGTATTTGCTCGGCATATTTTAAAATGTTTGCTTTGGGTTTTATTTTAATTTGGTACGTAGCATTTACATACGTACATACAAAAATACCAGTTTTAGTTACTCGCTTAGTTACCGTTCCCATGTCCGTAGTTTGTGTATTTTTTTTACAGGATGAGTAGCACTACGGTTAGCCTGATGGTAAGCGTAACCGTCTTTCATGGACATCTGCAATATTAAAGACGATGATGATATTTTCACAACCCGGAGAGGTCTATCAAAATACCCTTTTTAAACTTCTCCTTCGAAGTTCGTAGGAAATACCTTCGGAGGACCGGATGGTTTGACATTCCAAACAGGACACACAGACAGACAGGTGTCATTCCAGACAGGATATATTTAGACAACCCAGACTTTACAAATTTAATCTGATCCGGTGGAAGTTGGGTAAAGTTTTATTGAGATGTTTTCTATGAAATAGTAACAAACAAGCAAATTATTATACTGATCCATTCAATCTTTCGCAATTGGAATTTTAGTAGGATTAAGATCCGCAAAACTACATATATTCACGATAATTCTAGATGAATCAGAAAGGTGTAATGTTTTATCTTTAGTCCACACTATCATCAGCCTGCGACTTTGCCCGCGTACATTAAAGAGCGGCTACTGTCGAAGGAACTCTACTTGCTTTTATTCTTCTTTACTTGAATATAGGTCACTAAAAAAGTTTTAATGAAACAAATTTGCAAAAATTAAACAAATTAAAAATATAATAAAAACCTTAGTTTTTTTTGAATCCATGTGCTCAGTTCGTCTTCTTCGAAGGGTATAATATCTTGTGAGCGCCTATTGTTTAAATGATGATGATAATGTAAATCCTGCCTTTAATCTAGATCTAAAATATTTTTGAAACTTTAAACATATGTGTTGTTTGTTATTGTATTTTTAAACATTTGTTTTCGTTAGACCTCCACGCTGCATTTCCATTGACAACATTGAGATCGTCCAAAATATTGTCGCCAACTGCACCCGACTTCTTCGTGACGTCCTGTGTTGCCATCCATCTCCGTCATACACCATCATTTGTGCTGCGTCGTCATTTTGCCCAGAGCCAACAGGGTATAGTAACTAGCGCATAGTCTGTGCTATCGGTCCCGGGACGTCGTTTGACTAATGGTTGTCCCGGAGCACTCCAAACGTTGATTTATTAAATAAATTAACGTCGTGATAAACGAGTTTATTAACGCAAATTGCTATGCACATTATAGGAAGTTTACTAGAGCAATCTTAAGAAAACATTGCAAATCCGGATTTTAAAGCGGGGGTACATTTGAATATATGCTAACTGTCACATAATAATTTAATCTCTTTGTGTATTAAAAGTTTCAGTACGTTCGACGTCCTAGTTATCTAAAATGTTTTTAACGATTTGACTTTTTTCTCAGATATTAGACAGGTTTTAGACTTGCTCTTGAGTAAATTAAAACATTCAACAAACCTATAGATGATACTGTGTACCTAAAGTTAAGTTCATCAAGATAACAAAAAATGTAAATTATATAGTACATTATTATTTATATAAATAAACTTAATATAATTATCATATAAATTACGTGTACGTATACAGTTTGTTCCAGCTCGAAAGATAAGATAGTTTTTATTTCGATTATAATAGTCTTTATATGACAATATCCGAGCGAAACCGGAATGAGCCGCTAATATTATTATATGTATTTCTCTAGCTCCACTCTTGAATGTTGAGAAACAAACTTTTGTTCTCCAGTTATACGGGCCTGGTATCGGTTGTGTAAATAAATTGTTTTTAATCATCTTAAAGTCAGATTTTTTTATCAACTTCGTAATTTTTGGTACGATCGTAATTCACAATAGAAATAAATCAGCAAACATTCACCCTAGTGTAAACCAGCAAGCATAGGGCGCATATTGGTAATAAAAACGGGGGCGGTCCCTACCCTACACAATGAAATGGATACAATAAATAAATTGCCGTAATTAACTCTATTCATACATCAAATTATCTGCTTTAGCCAGACGTATTTACGCTCGGTTCCCCAAAATTGTGTAAAATCGCACAATGGGGTAATACTGTGAAATGAATGGAGAATGAACGCGTGCGAATTCTAAATTCGAATGCGGTTGACAGTAAGGGGCGGCCATTTTTGTTATTGTAACAAATGCAGGTCAATGCAATGTGTCGTTATAAGCCGGATGTAGTTCGCATCTGTGTAAATTAAGGCTTGATGATTGCAGACGGTTCTATTGACGCCATCTGTTAAATAACTGGGTGCGTTTGCAGTCCCTGGAAAACTGGATGATAGGTAATTTAAAGGTCTAAAAATTATAGAATATTTGAATGCTAAAAACTCCAAGAAGCATTTCTCTTGTATTACATAGTTTTTATGGTTCTATTAAAAGACGTTATGGCACATTTTTATCTTTTTTCGTAGTGTAAATATTAAAAAAAGAAAGTCGATAATACACCTAGATAATCAAGATTTTAGCAGCAATAAATTTATTTTATGAATATTTTGTGTTACTCGTCGTACGAGGTGTATGTTCGAGTATGTGGTATGTAATCGTCGTCTGTGATGTAGTCTAGTTGTAGTCTAATCGTCACGTACGAAATGTAGTCCAGTCATCGTACCAGATAAAGTCGACTCCAAGTCCGTGGTGTAGTCCAATGGTCGTACGAGATATATAACTCATTGGTGTGGTCTCCAATGGAATTGAATCACTAATATTAGGTATACTAATATATAGAATAAATAAATACTTCTTCTGTGCTTTTAGATATTCTATGTGTATGAGCGTTTAGATTAGTAGGCAGGTTCCGTCTAGTTACATTAAATCTATCTATCTCTAATGGAAGTCGGTACGAGATAGTATCAAATACTTAACAGAATGTGCGATGACAGATCCCAATCAAATTTAATAGCACGATAAATACAAAAGACAGTCAGAAAGCGGGCGCAGGTCGTCCGCAAATAGGCAGTTCTCAAAACTAAAGTTAATTGTTGGCCGGACGCCAGTTCGGTATGCAGCGGAGTGCTCCAATTCACGGATAGCTGAATTGGACTGATTCTTGTAGTAATTATTATTGTTTACTACCTGCGTCATTAAGTTTGATCCGTAATACCGTAGAATTAAGTACATTTTTCGATTGATAAGGTTATAGGTAGTACTGATTTTTAGTACGAATACGTCGTCTAGAAAAATAGTAGGTAAACCACTTTTAGTTATTTGTTGATATTTAAAAAATCTCCACACCGGTTTAGATAAAATTAATTCAAGACTACCTCCACTAAAGACTCTGAAATCAACCAAACTAAAAAAGTAATCAAGCTCTATTTACAATTGGCGGAGTTTTCACGTAACACACATACAAAAAACATACAACCGAATTGAGAACTACCCCCTTTTTTGAAGTCGGTTAAAAAATTAGGGGTTATAAAAAAATTGTTTGTTTTCGACCAATTCCTAATCAATCTCATCTTGCGTCTATCTAATCGCACATTCATCCCTTTCAGGTACAATTTACCCTAAAAACCTGGATACTGATCACACCTGACCAACAATTCAGTCGCTAAACCAATTACATAATAGTCACTGGCACCATAACTGGAATACCAGTTCTCATTCAAGTCGCCGTTAAAAAGTGTTCGGATTACAAAACGGTTCATAAATCTTGACATAACCGCGGAACCCGGCGTGAAACGGAATCAGGGTTGACACGTACGGGTGAATCTTTTTGATGTAACACGTCCCCTGAATACATAAGTAAAGTTTTCTTACAAGTAAATGAGTAAGCAGTCTCGTATTTTGGCAATCGCCTTGAAAAGCGTGCTGCGCATATAAATGAATCATGTTATGCAACAATTTATAACAAAATGTGTGGGATTTCAAACGGTTTTGTAACTACTTTTAAGTCAAAATTACTTAGTACGAGAAGCCTAATTTGTTTGCCTACTGCTGAGCCGCATATTTTTGTCTATTTAAAAAAGTAAAGGTCACGTCATCCACACCAGCAAAATGTAAGTGGTATGTTATGCATGTTTTATTTTATAACGGGTAGAGTCTTTATTATCATAACTAAAATACCTATAATTAAAACTACACTAAGCTACATAGGTACCTACCTAACTATTTATACTTCTTAGTATTTAAATTATCATATACCAATTTGGTTACGCCAGATTATGATTGGTGATAGTTTTGATAATTACACGGTGCATTCCCATTCTCCTTTCCTCTACCCTCATGCAACACTATGTGACTATGGCTATGTCAAATCTACCCACAATGATCGATGAAACGTGGGTAACGTCGTGACGCAGTCAGAGTGTGAATGTGACCGGCGGCGGCGGATGATGGCGGTGTTCCCATGCAGAATGGCAATGCTTATTATACATTGAGCCAAATAAACGCCAGTATTTTGGTAACGCGTCGCATCGATTTTTACCAAAAAAATTGATAAACTCACGCCAGTAGTGTTAATAATTTGATATCTACATAAGTTTTCATCCATTTTTTTTTTTTAGTAAAATTATCTTATCCTATCCTACTTTCTACTTATACTATATAAATGTCAATATTTAGATGTTTATTGCTCAATTACGTCGTAAAGCATGAACGGATCGGGTTGAAATTAGGAACACAGAAAATAATCTGGAAGGACACATAGGCTATTTATCCCGGGAAAATAGAAACGGGAACAGAAACGGGAACTACGCATGTAAAACCGCGGGGCGCTGCTAGTAATTTCATAAAAATATTTTAACACGAACGTAAACAATGCACAACTTTTCCCGCGTGACATCCCTAACAAACAACGTGTTAGCTAAACTCAGTTATTAATACAACGACGGGTTTATGACTGATATTCGACTCGAAAGTATCGTTATTTTAAACAACCGTCACAGAAAACGATCACAACGCGATACTTAGTGGCTGGCAACACTGGCTTCCTGTTTGGAAAAGAAAATGAAACGAAATTTAAAAAAACATGAAGTTGGATTTTAAAAACTTACTGTATTTTTTTTCGTTTTATGTCTTTTTGGCTACGATCGTCTTCTTCAAAGTTGATAGACGCTGCTTAAATAGTTTCCAAGCATTTATAATGATTTTTGATGACAGATTTATTAAAAACTCAGAGGAGGTTCTGGAAATAGATACAGTTGATTTAATGTTATCGAAACTTATTAGACAGGGGTTCATTTTAATTTGAGGGGTGGACGGACTGGGTCGTCCTGTTAATGAAAATACCGTACGAGGCTAGGTACACAGAATGGACGTAGGTATTACACTGAAAGATACTATTTATACCATAGATGAGGAAATGCTTAATATATTGTGAAAAGACATTAGTTGGGCAATCAAATATTTTTAGATGACATGTATTGTGAGTTTGCAACTGTTGACTTAGTATTGCAAGTTTTACTGGCATTGGGTGGAATTTATTTTATTTGTGTAACATTTTTTTTTCTTTGGTGTAATAATTATTATCGAACGTCATTATGTATAGTTTTAGTGCGAACTTATGTATTGCTTTGTTTTATTATTATTATCGATTTTTATTATTTTATTTATGAATGTTTTAGATTACTTTTTTTTTTGGATTGATTTTGTATCATAAGATTAACATACCTAAATAGATAGTTTAATTTTACTTATTATATTGACATTTCCATAATATTCTATGTTTAATCTCTGATTAATGTATGACTCATTATTGTAAGTCGTAATATGTAGCGGTACTAATTGATTTCAAATAAATAAATAAATATCAGAAACGAGCTCTGTGGTTTACACTTATCATTTGAAAAACTTTTACTAAAGCACAACGCAATAACGTTATATTTAAGGGTCATGAAATACGATATAGAAATTACTGGAGCATTTTAACGCGACTTTATCGATTAGAGCGTTTACTACCAGGCAATCATGCGCGGTTAAGATATAGAAGAAATAAAGGCTTATTACCAACCTTAATATCACGAAAATATTTACCTGCTACAGTTTGCCTTATCCTACTGGCATTATATTTGCATTTTTTTTATTTTTTTTTATTTGAAAAATTTTACCTCCACGGACTCCTAGGTCCATGCCTTTTATTAACGTTTTATACATTTTTTTTTTTGTTATTTTCCTTTGTCTAATGCAGGAAGACTTAAATATTAGATCAGACTTCTAAAAAAAACCATGCATCTACATATTTATAACCTAAACTATTTAAACATATTTTGTAATTAAAGCCTCACCCCGACCCAGAGCCTCCATCACCGCTGCGTTTCGATCTATTTGTATATTGATATATTTGTATTTTTGTTAGGTAAAGGTTTTTGAAGTGAAAACTTCGTTTGACGCACTACAGACAGATTTTTCGTGGGTTGTGAATTGAGTTCTAGCGTCACGATCAAGAATGATAATAATTTTTTGGGTAAACTCGGCAGCATGGCCATTGGCCATCTAGAAATGCGTTGGCATTTCCCATAGGCTCAGATGGCCATGTTCATGGCCAGGCCCTCCGGTTTCACCCACGTAGTTTCCAAAGTAAGCTATAAAATTCTGAGTTATAAGTTTTCACTTCTATCGGCAGTTCCTATCACTGGCAGTTTATTTTTGGCGTAAGTGCAACATCGTATAATATACTTAATAGTATTATTAAATAAATGTCGTTTCCCTTATACTAGTATTTGTGATATACTTAATGTGGTTGCTTATAAGTGATTCATGCCACTACGTGTAAAACGCTAGTTCATAAGTGTTGCGCTGTAAAATTCCTGTTGGTTTGTGTCACAATAAAGAGTTTTCTCTTTATATCTAAAATAAAACGTAAATATTTGAATAAAACTTATACGTTTATCACAGATTCGATTTTACTCGTAGTTCAAATTAGCAAAAGCATAATCTAGACTAAAAGCGAACTGTTCCAAATTTCAACCCGTTCGGTTCAGCCGTTGTGACGTGTTAGACAAAGAAACCTAAAAACTTTCACATTTTTTATATTAGCAGGATAACTATTAATGTTTCAGTGTTTGTGTAGAGAACACTAACTCTGGCATTTAATATCGGTAATAAACTGTTATCGTTTATCGTAATCAAAACCAACGATACTGTCCTTGGTTCGGTTCCATTATCCCTATAGTTTATTAGCCAGAGTATACGATCAATCATAAACCACATATTACAGATTTATGTTACATCAATGACTCATACTCATCCGACCGGATACAGTTTCTGTTAATCCTACTAATACTATCAATCCGAAAGTGTTGATGTTTGTTGCTCAATCACGTTGTGACGTATGAACGGATCTGGTTGAAATTCGGAACACAGTTAGATTATAGTCTGGAAGAACAAATAGGCTACTTCTTATCCCGGGAAATAACGGGAACGGGAACTGCGCAGGTAAAATCGCGGGGCACTGCCTGTAAATATTAACTGTCTGTCTGTCACTTAACTCTGACAACAAATTATCCTAACAAAACAAGATATATAGTGATACTCAGAACTTCAAACTTGATGATAGCCATCAAAGTAAACCTTACTTTCCCGGCCAAACAACGCTGACCCATAATATAAACAAATTTCCTAGCAAGTTTACCGTCTTCCTTCCTCGACTGACAGGAGCCAAAGGTCAGAATGGACTGGTTAGTGTAATTGACAAATCGCGTGAGAGAATGCATGAAGAAAACTCTGTGAATAATCACTGGCATTCTAGCACTTTGTAGTAATGAGAAAGTTTGACAGGCATTTGAGTGATAGGGCCACCGCTGACGACTTACTGACAAGTCATCATCACCATCATCAACCTGTATCCGTCCATAAGCCACTCCCATAACACAACTGTGCCCGATCCTCGGTATTATGTTTCCAATCGCCACCGTATATCGTCACTCCATCTAGTTTCAAAGCGTCCCACATAACGTTTACGCTCCATGAGATTCGCGGTCTCCGCTCCAGAACCCGCCTACCCGAACGGTTGTCGGCCCTTCTACCGCCTAACTAAATCGGTTATGGCGTTGCTATTGCTGTCTCTATCATTTCAAGAAAGAAAAAAGAGAAAGCAATGTCAAAGTTATGACAGTTTAAGTTAGGCGGTAGACCTATCTGTCGCAGACCCGAGGGTCTACCGCTATGACCGGCCCACTGCTACTTCAGTTTGCTAATGTGTTGAGCTATGTCGGTGACTTCAGATGTCTGACGATATATCACAGACAATTAGAACTTTAAATACAAGTAACATGTATTTATAATTTTTAGAGCTATTTTCACGCCACAGTCTAAAGGTCAGTACTCACATACGGTATTACTCGATAGTTTTACTCGAAGTCGAGTAAAAATCAACGTGTGGACCGCAATACTCACAGCTCGAAGGCTCGCACCGAGCCGGCTCGATGGAATTAAATGAAAGTAATTTCCTTCGAACCTACTCGAAGCGAGCCATTAATCTTGACTCGTACGTGTGTACGTGACTGCGAGTGGCGCGAGGCGAGCGTCAGTCTGGTATTGTTTATCGTGATTGAATCACGTGTTTTTAAGAGAAATGGATTTGCGAGTTTAACCCAGTACCTCTTTTACGCTTTTTCTTTGATTTTCTTATAAAGCACTGTGAGACTTGCTAAATACAGGCACCGTCTAGTTTGTTACACAGACTTCCATTGGCTCGAACGGTTCGGTGAATACTGAACGGCGCGCCTCACTCGATAGATCAATGCTCAATATGTGGACGAAAGCCCATGCCATGGGTTTTACTCGACAGTTTAGCTCGATCGAGTAATACCGTATGTGAGTACTGACCTTAAGATTAAAAAAGTGTATGCATGTATCATTAACTCTGTCATGCCAGCAATTTCTTTTTTCACTGTCTAGCACTGCGCTCGTCAACCGAAGATATAGATGATTTATTTCGTTGCCCTGTTATTTCTCTGAACACGTTGCCCTTCATACCGAAACACAGCACTATTTGCACATTACTGCTGGCGGTAAAATGTGTGGTACGTCTCCAGGTGGAGTCTGGAAAGAGCCCTCCTACATAGCAATAGTTTTCATTACAGGAAGCAGACCTAATATGAATAATATAGTAGGTAGTTCATATGCTGTTTCTATACTTTTTACGGTCATTCTAATCTTCACATTAAAGGCTTCTCAGAACTAAATGTTAATAAAGAAACTGTGGATTACTAAAAAAAGATTAGAGATGAATAAGCATATGACGAGACTCGTCATCCTCGAATTTTTCACCACCTTCCCCGATGGTATTTTCGACGAACTTCAACAAGGAAAAGTTAAACCCCTCTCCTGGCTTGGAAAACATTGTCAGCATCTCTAATGTAACAGATGTTCATAAGCGACGAGTACCACCATCAGGCGGACAGTTTGCTTGTAGCCACTCATCCTATACCTAATAAAAATCACCTACCAACTAAATGTCCGCCGTCTGCGCTGACCATTTCTGAAACATTTAAGTTGTCAAAGTTCTGTAGCGCGTATTTGAACAATATGTGATGAACTTAGAATAAGGAATATAATAAACGAAATATTTTTTTTTATTGAAGAATGCGTGACCGAAAAATCATTTCGGATTGTGTTTTTTATAGGTTTCACTTGACTCTCGATTTCGAACGATTCTCGATTTCAATTTCTTCTTCGACACCAAGAAGAAAGAAGATTTTGAAAAGATTTTGAACATCCGAATTTCCTCTAGAGTCTAGGTCTTATGTACCCATACTACGCTCCTCATACTTTCATTCTACCTTTGCGGAAACGAAACGAATGAAAAATAACAATACTGACGTTAAAGTTTCTAACGTTCTAAGCAATTGATACTAATTACATCATTACAATCCTTTACAATGGCGAAATGTTTTTGAGAAATCAATATTCTTAAGTTAGTAGCCAAACAACCATTGTGTGTGGCAACAGAGTGGGTGGGCGGGCAAATCCTGACATAAACATCAATTCCGTGACATATTGCGTCAAATAGTAGCAAGCAAACCAATACAAATACTTCCTCAACGTTTCTAGCTAAAGTACATCTTATCCCCATGAAAATAAGACTCGTTATTTTCTTTCTGGCTACAAACAAATAACACTTGCAATAAAATTTACACAAAAGTTTAGAACTCTTTTGTCTATTGTCACTTCAAAACAAGTGAATGAGTTATTACTTTTTTGGTGTTTAAATTTCGAATTTCTGTTTTTATTGCGGTTGCATGTAACACCAAACGATTTTTTTTTTAATTACTGATGGCAATAATAATCGATTTCATTGTAATTACTTTTAAGTAATTACTAAGAAGTAAGTACTTTTTGCAGTGTACAATTCTTTAAAAAGTGTGATGGCGGTTTTTGAGATGGGAAAAAATATTTGAACTCGCGACACTATTATCGTAATTGTGGGTTTCATTCCTACCTATGTCGCGTTGTAACAAATACTGATATATGTGCTGTATCTGAGTTTTATTTTTCTTAAGTATGTATTTACGATGATACATACATATGTACATTATAAGTATCATTATTTCCGCAAAGTAATAGTGTTCATCGTAGGTCCAAGCTTTGCTTATAGATGTGTTGTTGTGGGAAATATCAATCAATTTTATTTTATTTGTCATTTTAAAACCAGTTATTAAAGTAATTATGTTACTTACATACACACTTTCACATCCATAACATTAGCGTGATTACATGAATGTTTTACAGATAACGCAAAATTTACGACTCGTGTACCTATATCCCCAGTTATCTGCGAACTTGGCACGCTGACAACTCACTGCGCTGGAGCCAGTAACTAGCCTCAGTAAGCGCCAGTAACTGGCTCCAGTTGGCGAGCTGTGCCACTCTCTTTTTTGTGCCCTCACTAAGTAGCTTTAGCGACTTTCAGTTATCTTGCCAATAGCTTTATGAACTTGAAAGCGTATCTTTCTTGTCAGGGATGTTTTTATTTTATTGTTTCTCGTTGTTATCTAGCTTGTCTTAGCGTGTCTTTTTAGCCGACTTTTAAAAAAGAGTTGGTTCAATGTTACTATACTTTTGACAAGACGAATCGATTTTAATAATTGTATTAAAAGGTAGACTGCTGTAACTGTACCTATAAATTTTATCGAAATCGGTGGAGCGGTTTGTAATTCCAACAAAAATATGTATACATATTTATAATGTAATAAATAAAAGTAATAAACCCGACTAAAAAACAACAAAATAAAAACACTACATAGAAACAAGATTGACAAATAAAGTAAGTAGGTATGTACTAAAACATTACTAGGTACATTATAAGCTGAAAGTCTAAATTAAATAAATTAGGTACCTACATTAAGTTGGGCGGCAGGCGGCACCCATTTGTTAAATATTTTTAATCGTTAGAAAATGTATTTTATGTATGTGTATATGTAATATGTAATAAAGTATTTTTTTAATTATTCATTTTATTTTGTACTTTTTTGTGTTCCTTTCGGCAGAGTCTTATTACCTTACTAAATGTACCAAAAACTGATTGGTAAGTAGTTTTGATGGCGTGTCAAACAAAACAGAAATGAAATTACTCAGACTATTATTTTAAACTTAATTTATTTCAAATTTTAAACAAATATATTCGAAGGATTGAATTAAAATGCTTATAACTATTCCGAATGCCATTTAACTACACAACATATGTACATATTTGTAATGCTCTTTAAATTCCTTTTATTTTGATACCATACTCGATTTGCTAGAAAACAATATTTTTTTCAACTACTTACAATTTTGCGTCAAAAATCAGCTATGTTGATTTTTTTTATTTAATACCTATCTAAGGACACTTGGGTAATAGAGACAAATGTAATGATATCTAAATCGTGCAATGTGAAAATCCATCCACCCGTTTGGAAGATACGTGAGAATAAAGAAATTTACAAACATACAAGATACGCGCGAAAAACATAACCCTTCTTTCAGTCGGGTAATAAAAATACATACGGCAATGAAATATTATTTAGTTTATTACTAATTATATTAATGTTAGTTAACAGTGTGACTTTAATTTTTAAATTGAAGACCCCTACAGTTTTGTTTTTCAGCGATTAATAAAAATAATTATCTTTGACATAATATTCTGTTTTGTTGTCTTTCAGAACCAGAATTGGGAAGAATGGGAAGGTACATTATTTTTAAAGGAAGTGAGGCCTCGTGTAGCCTCTACTACCTACCGAATATTGGGCTATCGCAGACGCAGGGTTCTACTAACCTAATCTTACCGTAGTCAATGAGTACTACATCTCGAGCGACGACTAGCGACCGCGCAGCTGTTACCGTCCAAACGTCTTTATCGCGCGCATGAGTTACCCGTGTATTTATTTAAAATGTGTAATAACCACTAAAAAAATATGTTAAAATGTGTAATAACTGGAAGCAGGGATGGCGGGTAGCGAATGCATCGTCAAGGACGCGTCCAGCTTCGGTGGAGAGGGCGGCCACTTACCTGCCATATATTAAAGGAGTGACGGATAACATTGGACACTTGTTACGCCGAAGATATTGCATCAAGACAATGTTTCGTCCACTCAGGCAGTTAAGGCAAGTGGTACGCTCCCCAAAGGACAAAGACCCTTTGGGTCTGCCTGGGGTGTACATGATTCCCTGTGATTGCGGTAAAAGCTATGTAGGTGAAACACGTAGGAATGTGTCCACGAGGCTTACTGAACACATACGCGCGATTAAGAATTTGGACGGCAACAGCTCTGCGGTGGCGGAGCATGCTCTCTGTTCGGACGCTCAACACTTCATACGATTTGATAAGGCGGAGGTCCTGGCAAGGGAGAAGTATTTTATACCCCGTAAAGTCAGGGAGGCCATTGAAATCAGTAAGCGTCCGACGTTTAACAGAGATGGTGGATGGCATGTGCCGCCCGCTTGGAAACCTTGCCTCCAAAAGGCTCAGCAGTGTGTACAGAAAAGTAGTGAGGACACAGTGAGCTCGGTGTGCTGCAATATTCCCGACGCGCAGCTGTCCAGTGACGAAGAGTTCCAGTGTACACCGGCGCAGCCCTCCCGCACCCCCTCACCTACACCCCCGCGACAACAACCGTTGAACTTACGGGCGCGCCGTGCAGCTGCCCGCAGTGCTAATCGAGCTGCGAACATGCGCGCGCACTCGCCTTGAAGAAGATCGCCGGACGCGATCGAAACTCGAGTCGGACTGTTCTGACTATTTTATACGTGAGTTACCCGTGTATTTGTTTAAAATGTAATAACCACGTTAATTTTCATACTATGTAATTTCTTTGAAAACATTGCACTTCAAACCAGAACACAGTGATGTTTACGTATGGGCGCTAAAATAGCTAGCAAAGATGTAGTCATTGAGCTGACAAAGAGTACTACTACTACAATAACAATGTGTACCTATACCAGTAGGTATTATATTCCACGTGTATTACATTAAATTTCGTAACAAGCTTTTCGTAATACTCCATCAACGTCATCGACGGCCGTCGTTCGCCAAGTCATTGACTCTCCCGACGACGCGACGCGAACAATTCTCAAATAAAACACGCTAACTAGCTATCTAGCTGGCAATCCACCAGCTTAGAACAATGAACTAAACTAGCGCAGATACTAATCGGCGGATATCGAACGAATCATAGAATGAGTATAACTTGGTTAATGATTGGGTCCTTTTTGAAACAGTGCAAATATGACGCAGCAAGAAAACGTCATGTAATTGAATATGTGAAATCAGTATAATATATATGTTTATTTGATGATTACTCTCTCTCTCTCTCTCTCTCTGTTATTTTGGCAGCACCAAACAGGAAACAGGTCCTCATAAATAATTGGCTATTTTCTAAGTAACATCTTGGTAACACTATATTCCATGGTTGGGCAATGAATAATATCAATATGAATCGGCCAACTAAAGGGAAATTTTCATCCAAATAGGATAACATTACATGCACTGCTTCTCTATATAAACTACTAGCAGCGCCCCGCGGTGTTACCTGCGTTGTTCCCGTTATTTTACCAGGATAAAAGCCTATGTGTTCTTCTAGACTTTTATTTAACTGTGTTCCAAATTTCAGCCCGATCTCTTCATACGTTGCGTCGTGATTGGGCAACAAACATACAAACATCCATTAAATTGACATTTATAATATTAGTAGGATTGTATGGAAAATGTCATACACCTCCGCCTGCGCAATTTTCGTAACAAGGGATATAAAGTTTTTGCTTCAAGTATTAACACATATATATCGATTACAGGATTACAGTATCTAAAGTCATCATTTGTAAATTTAGATAGCATAGAAAACTACGTCAGAACATGCCTCAGTAACTTTTCAAGGGTTATTTTGCTAAACCACATAATATCGCTATTATCACAACACCGTGTTGTAAACGTGGGTGTAAATAACTAACTGTAACTACGTAACAGTTTTTTTAAACAGGACGAAATCTATTTTTCATTAGGTTTTTTGTAAACAAAAAGAGCAAATTATGTGAAGAGAGGAATTAAAACCGTTAATTCTATTATTTTGTACAATTTAGAGTGACAAAACCAGCAAAACATGCGTCTAATCGTAATCAATACGCCAATAAAACGAAGCTATTTAAATGCCTTCATCAAATTACTGCTTAACAATGCCCTGCGCTTGTCATCGAAATATTTAAGATGATTTATTCTATGCCATTCAATTTCACTGGTAACATTTACCTCTAGGAACACAGCAATATTAGCACATTATTACTGTTAAGCGCTTATCACACTTGACTAAATAAGTTTAGTGTCCGAATTCAAGAGCAAATTTAGAAGTAAGGTTAATCGAATTAACTCTGAAGAAAGTTAGAAGCAAGCATCCTTGCTTCTGAATTTAGTATGTTAGCTTACTGAAAGCTGTTAGGTACACTTTAATTAATTCAGTAGAGCTAAATTCAGTCGACTAAATTTTGCCAATAAACCTTTTAGGCAGTAGAATAACTGGCAAAGGTGTGGTGGCTGGTCTCAAGCGGACTCTACAACAGTTTTACCACTACTTACCACCAAGCCATCGGCCGTTGCCAACTCAAACATTGCAATTCATACGGAACAGAGTAATTGCTTTTTGCATCGTCCCATATTTCTGTCAGAAATAGCTCATCTTTGTTCTACATCAATCAAAATGATGCAAGATCCAAATTCTTTCATTGATTCCGACATTTTATTCGAAACGTCAGATATTCCAAATTGCTCAGAATTTATGATGGGATTTGATTGACGTCGTTTCGGAAATTGACGTCATAAAGAGGGATTAGGGGGCCGTTTGGGGCCCGTTAGGGGAGTTAGGGAATAGGCAAATCGGTGTTTAGGAATCCCCCGGGCTTTGAGACGGATACAGTCTCTTTGAACAGCTTCCAAGAATTTAAAGTTTGTGATGGCTTCAGTTTGGAACTGTTTTTGTTGCGACTTTTTTAACATTTAAAAAAACTTTAGTTTTAGATTACAATTATCAGACTTTGCCAAATACACAGGCTTACGCAGAAATACTACTGATTGAAACAGTTGAAAGAGATTCGTTTTATTTATCCTTATACATATTTATCTTAATGACACACTATGATTATTAGCTGGCATTGAAATCACCTAAAAATATTAGTAATTTTTTTCAAAGTTAATAAAAAAAATTAATGGTAACTTAAAATATTACTTTCCGATGCACTTTTCCTGTTAAATTTTTCAACATTATGGGAAAATAAATGGTCCCTTTATCAATATAAAATGAAATGATAAAGAATTTCCGAAATTTCATGTGTTATAATGCAGTTATAATTGACAGTTACTAAACTAATTGAACAAAAAAAAATGTTCTCACATTTTTTGTACCTCTTTACTTACTATCATAGAGGTATTAATACGCACGCTGCGGTAGCGACCAATGCTTATTTTTATTGACGGTTAAAGTTAAATTAGTCAAATACTAAGCACCTATTTTTTATACGTAAATAGAAAGAGAATACTAATAAGAGTACTGAACACGCTAGATCAATATCTAAAGTGTTCAGCCAGTCAGCCTGTACCTAGTTTGGGTAGTGGTAAGACTCTATCTACTGTTCCACACCTGGCGAAGTACCACACCTTTGACAGTCTACCGACAAGCAGTAATGTACAAACTTTATTGTGTCCCGCTTTGAAGGGTGATGTTTGCAGAGAAATTGCAGGGTATACAAATTAACGATTATATTTTTAAAGGTGACAGTACAGTGCACTTCTGGGCAGCGAATTGGACTCTGTGGGGTGCAGTGTTGGTATGGGCAGACGTGCTGCATACCATTAGACGCATGTCCATCTCGACGCGTCATTCCAAATTCCATAAAAATAACTAAATCGCTAATAAATAACTTATCTCTTATTCATTTTAAAAAACGGAACTGACTCCACCTTACAATACTCGCCTCATAAGTACGATTCAAGAGAAAGCCATAAAATTATATGTAACCCTATTTCAATCATGTCTATTCAAAACATACCTGTTGTCCATAAACCTCGAAACAATAGCATTAAAGATATTTTTTATTACTTCCTAGGGCTATAACATCGGCCATTCTCGCTAATGCGCGGCATTATCAATCACACACACAAATATGTTTGAGGTACTTATATGGATATATCAACAGACAAACAGTAATTCAACTCTGTATAACTAATGTTTACTTTCAAACAAGTGCTGAAATGATAGTTGCCAAATAATGTTAATGTTATAGTATAATTTGGCTCTGGTCAAGCTGTAGAAAGTGTGGAAGTGCAGTTGACTATATTTTAGCCAATAATTTGTCGGAGTACTTAAAACAGAAAATGGCAAATATCCAGTTTTTGGAAAAGTTTAAAATAATTATAATCGTGTTGTAAAAACGGTTTCATTTTTTTTAATTTATTTAAGCTACTAAGAACAAACAAAAACAAAAACTCTTCCTAAAAACTTTAAACATATTACTAAACTTAAAGAGCCTATTTGGAATTACAAGTTATCTGCTTTTCGCTAAATCTTTATCAGAACTTACAAAATAAAATCAAAATGTGTGTCTGTTTGTACCGATAATCTCTGAAACGGCTGCACCGATTGTAACTGGACATTCAATGACAAATATTTGATGTTATTAGAAGTTACTTAGACTTAAAAATAAATAAAAAACAGAGTTCTCTAAAAACAAAAATTAATAAAATGAATAGTTTTGGTAAGCCCCGAACGCGTTTTGTTCAACAAAACTATGCAGTTGTCGAAATCTTGTTATAAGGTTATTTTACTGATTGATCCAACATTTAATGCTCTCTAAGCGATTTGTCCGAAGTTACATTACTGCTCTACACGTACAGTGCAGCCCAACCTTGATGCACCGAACATTAAAACACAAACAACGACAAAACAAAGCTCTTAACACTAAATCCGAGTAATAAAACAAAATGATCTGGATCGAGATCGCGACGATCCGTTTACAGATGCCTTGTTTCTCTCAGCACAATACGATCGGTCAGATTGATGGCCTCACTCGTTTTGGATCTTCGTGTCGTTTCAAATCCGTTTTATAAACCCTTCGACTGAAACTTACGAATAATCTATATGGATTTAGGCGTAAAGGGATATAAAACGGCACTCGTAAGTCGACTTAGGTATTGAAATTTAAAAGTCGTCAAGCAGTAATGTGTGCGAGTTTAATGGGCAATGGTTCTGGCAAAATTACATAAATAATAGTATACATATCTCTCACGCCCGCTCTGTATGAGCATTTATATCTAGATTACCCTTATTATTTAAGAAAATTGTTACCTAATTTAGTTTTCATATTGTTTTCTTTAATAAGTACCAAGTTTAGTTAAGTTTAATAGGTACCTAACTAGGTCAAAACAATGTAGAAGGTCCAGTGTGGGGTCACCCTAGTGTGGGGTCCAGTGCACACTAATACTATTTGAATCCGCACTGCCTACTTTATTTTATTGTTTATCTTTTTTCATGTGTTTTTATTTTGTGAGTATGTTGTATTGGCACAATAAACGTTTTTTTCATTTTCAGCTATAAAGTGATGGGACGAACAGGACGCAAGCAGCACGCCATAACAGCGCAGTGTCACGCAGCTATTGGAATATGAAGAGTCCGCGAATTTTACCCAGGACTGCACTCGTCACCCACATATAAGATGAAATATTACCTCTATGCCTTGTCATTTCTCTGAAAACATTGCCTTCAAACTGGAACACAGTTGCATGGAGGTAGAATAACTGACGAACGTGTGGTACTTTCGCAGGGGGACTCCTACCACTACAACTGAATGTCTGATCCTACACTAATGTTGAATCCAAGATTCCGAAGAACGCATAATCACATTAAAATCTGAATCCTTTTTAACCAACTTCAAAAAAGGAGGATGTTCTCAATTCAGTTGTATCTTATTTTTATTTGTATGTATGTTATGCGATAGCGCCGCTAATTGGGAATCGATTTTGATGGTTATTTTTTTGCTTGCTAGATCATACTACAGAGGTTAACAAATGTTATCTAAATCGGTGCGGCAATTTTTGAAATGTGAACAAAAAACTAAAATTAGCTTTCATGTATTTAGACGATATAGTGATACTTGTAGATGAAAATTGGTCGAGTGTCTGAATTTAATAATACTCTGAAGTTGATTCTTGTTTTTTCTGCGAAAATAAAATATTCTTAAAAGTATTTTTTCAATATACTTTTAAGACCAAGCAATGAGTTGCAAGTTTGTATCGTTCGCGCCTATCTAGCAGCAGATATCGTAAATTGAAACCCGGTGCCCAGGTGACTAGTTTAGGGGACATTCCACGCAAACTCGGAATAAATTACGTGCTTTATGACTTTATTTCCCGTGGCAAGAATAACCGGTCGTATTACTCGAATACGCGCATTGTCACGTTTGGGACTTATTTCGAAAATTATTGGTATTATTTACTTCATTCAGGTAGTTTCCGTCTCAAGAGCTCTCTCTAAAAGGCTTATTACGCTTGACTGAATTTAGTCGACTGTATTCAGACGCCAATTTAGAATCAAAGTTAGTCGACTGCAAAGTTAGTCGAGCAAGTTTAGAAGCATTTTTTTTAAATAAAGAGTGACGAGAATATGACATGTGCCCGATGGTAAGAAGCATGCCTGTCACATGACAGCACAGTGACACGCAGCTATTGGAATATGAAGAGTCTAAATCATTACCTAGCACTGCACTGCGCTCGCCACCCAGAGATCTAAGTTGTTATATCTCTAAGCCCTGTAATTTCTTTGGAAACATGTCAGAAACAAGCAATCCTCGCTTCTAAATTTAGTATGCTAGCTACTGAATGCTATTACACTTGACTGAATTCAGTAACGACTAAATTTAGTCGACATAATTTAGCCAAGTGTAATAATAAGCCTTAAGAAAATGTAGCATGAGTTAGTCTATACGTACGTTCTGAATTCCATTTGTATTTGTTGCTGCAAATTATGAGTTGCCAGAACAACCTACGTTGCGTTTGCAAATTACGATATATGTACATAAAATTGATGCAGTGCTCTGGGGTTTGACCCGTGCTGTTCTCGATCCCATTATTCTCCCGGAATAAAAATAACAGATATAGGTACGGATCGGTATAAAAATAACGGAAAACGGCAGAACGGGTTGGGTTGAAATTTGGAACGTAGATTACAGTCTAGAATAGCACATAAGCTACTTTTTATTGCAGGAAAATTGTGGGAACGAGGACTACACAGATAAAATCATTGGGTGATGTTAGTGTTTATGTACACGCCATTAAAAATTCATTGATGCATATGGCCGACAGTAAATATCATCTGAACCTATCACCTAAATATCACTGCCTATCTCTAGAACTGCCAAAGATTCCTTTTGTGGATGCATCGAGAGAATAGGCATTAGACGAGAGTGAAGCTCAAAGTAACTTCTTCAACGCAATACAATGAAGCAATAATAAAAGAATCCCTTTAACTTGTCAATGCCAATTAAAAGCACATCAATAAATAAAAGTTTATGCGTGAAACGGCCGGGGCCGTAAAATTAGCATTCACGTTTATTGCCGTGCAATTAATAACTTTGCGCAAGTTTATTATTTTACTTTCGGATTGAGATCGTCCTCGTTAAATTTACTGCTTAGTTGTGTTTCAAAATATTTACCATGTGTGGATTCACCGATCATCATAACAAATATCTGTTTAATTAAAATCTGATTTAACTCCATTTTTGTCTTGCAAGCAGTTCTATATGTCTGCTGTAACTTCGCCCATTTCGTTGGCGTACGCGCTCCGATATTAGAAGTTGTACTGGTGGGTGAAGGCTAGTGACTATATACATTGATACATTTGATAGCTTACCTTGGAAACTACACGGGTGTAACCGGAGGGCGTGGCCTCACCATCATGGCATGGCCATCTAGAAATGCGTGAGCATTTCCCATTGGCTGATGCGTTTCTAGGTAGCCATGCCATGATGGCCTGTCCACGCCGTTTCAGCATTTCCCATTGGCTGACGTATTTCTAGTTGGCCAATAGCTATGGTCCCGAGTTTACCCGAAGCTTTCTTATCATACTCGGGACCATAGATATTGGCCAACTAGAAATACGTCAGCCAATGGGAAATGCTGAAACGGCGTGGACAGGCCATCAAGTGTGACGAATTAATTCAATCCACAGCCCACGAAAAATCTGTCTAGGCGCGCCTAAAGAAGTTTTCACTTCAAAATAGTATACTATCTCTACATATCGGCTTCCAAATCCTCCCCACGAAGGCTGTAGGGTACCCACTACTGGCGGTAGCTCATGTAATCTGAGATGGCCCTTGCCTCTATTGCATGCCTCTCAAAGAGGCCAGTTTGCATGGGTCAACTTTTGAAATATTTTGTATCATCTTATCTTACCTACAAACAGCAATTAAGATTTTTGTATTTGTATTTACGGTAATCTTCGCTCGAGATGAGCACTTGGCGCGTTTGAAAATGTTCAAGTATGCTTCTTATAATTCATGGATTATTCGTTAAAATGCGGTCGGCAGTAGAAGCAATATCTGCCGACTGCAGTTGGTTTAAAAAAGCTTTATACTATATAATATCTTAAATTTCTAAGAAACCGTTTCAAAATCACTTCCACTGTTCTTTATACTTTTGGACCATCCTCTCATACGGAGGGATTGAAGGCACAATCCACCGCACTGACCAAGTGCGAGTTAGCGGATAACACAGGTCCCTAAAAGGCGTTTTTCTTTGAACATGCCGGTTTCCTTACGACATTTTCCTTCACCGTTAAAACCAGTGGTGATGAGAAACTTGTACATTTACAACGGAAAAATAATCGAAGGGGCATGCGGGATTCGAGACATCACGTTTATCAATTGTTAATACATTTCTCCAATATTGTATAAAAAATACTACAAGTAGGTCAGTAAAGGAGAGTTGTACTCGTATGTTCAATTTCCTGCATTACCCAAACAACTTAACATATATATTATTATCCTTCTTTAAAAAAATATTCTTTCTTTTCTTATTCCCTAAAAAGTACAACAGAATAAACAAAAGAAGCCTCCCTATACTTACCTCCGTAAAATGTAACCTTGTTAAATAAATAATTTGTATTATTTTCCTCTCTATAATTTGAATAAGTTATCTTTTTGTTCTATTCCCTCGTCTTAGGGAAAAAGGTATCTGTAGGGTTCGATGGTTCAACGAACACACAAATACCAGAACATTTGACTGGCCTCGTGGCTTAGTTGGTAGTAGCTCTGCCTGCGAAGCCGAGGGTCGTGGGTTCGATTCCCACCCAGTGCAAATATTTGTGTGATGAATTCAAATGTTTGCACGGTGTCTGGGTGTTTCTATGTATAATAAGTATGTATTTCAAACTATATAAGTATTATATCAGCTATCTGGCCGCCATCATACAAGCTTTGCTTAGTTTGGGATCAGATGGTATTGTGTGAATTGTCCACCAATATTCTAAACATTAACATGAACAAAACTTACTAGACAGAAACCTGTCAAATTTTGTGTGCAAATGAGGCGTAATTTTGTCATTTTACATATATTTTGACCCATTGGGGGTTAAATTAACAATACTATATGTCAAGTTGAAATTACGTACTTAAATATGCTTATTCTTCTCTAACGAAATGAACATTGGCGCCGCTTTTGGCGAAATTGAGAACTATCTTTCACAATATATTGTACACGTCAAAGATAATTCTATAGATCGGTACAATACGACAAGATTGAGCAACAAACATCCAAACTTTGACATCCTACTATTATTACAAATGCGAAAATTTGAATGTTTGTCATCAAATCACGTCGTAATGTTTGAAAGATTGAAATTTGGAACACAGTTAAATTATAGTATGGAAGAGCACATATAGGTACCTTTTTATCCCTGGAAAAAACGATAGCGGGAATTATTCGAGTAAAATCACCGCGTTCTACTAGTATTAAATTTTAAAATGTAATTGAAATTTAATGGTGCTTCGTTCATGTAAAGATTGAATTTCTGCTTAACTGCTACTTAAATCATTATTTATTGCAGCTGCCTCTAGTTGTAAAAACGTGTATTAATTTTAATAACTAAATGATAAAAACTGAAGGAAAATGCTTTGTTACAAAACAGACGATTTAATAACACATAAAAGCGAAATTTATACAAGAAAAAGTTGGCCAATACTCGCCTTGTTTAGAGAAACCTATAAACCCTCATATGGAGCTAAACGATGCACATAAACTTTAAAAGGTTATAATAGAGATTGTATATTACAAAAAAATCCTTGAAACGTCTTTGAAGTGAGTTTTGAAAATTTATTGTATAATATAGAGATAGGCCACAAATCATAGACACCTTCATACGTGGGCGAGCTCTATTATCGTACCCGTAGGGCCAACTACATATTATCTGTGGCTCTTAAACTAACTACTATGTATTCTATGTCTTTACCTGTTAACTATTGACTCGAAGGACGTGTTTTTGAGTTCAAATACGATAGTAACTAGTATATTAACTGTGATAGGCTTAATATAACTTTATCTAGTGAGTTATAAACTGTTTTGTATCTATTTTAATGTACTCTTCATTTATCTATGCTTTTAAGTTTGCCTTACCTAATATGCCTAAGGTTTATTATTTCTTAGTGGAGGCCTGCGCCTTTTGCACTGGCCCGAAGTTCGACTGAGGAGTTCTTTTGCAAAAAAAAAGTTCGTGAAACGAAGTTCCTTATCGCGCGTTTCAAGTTGGAAAAAAGTGTTACAACACTTTTTTCCGACACTTTTCGCTAAAGTTACAGCAGTGTATGTACTACGTTCCGACCGTCCATAGACACTCACGCCTTTTTTTACTAAATTTGCAGTGATGGGACCAGCAGTTTTTTTTTTTTAGTATAGAGACGAGACATACAGGACGTGTGCCTGATGGTAAGCAACATGCCTGCCACATAACAGTACATTGACAAGCAGCTTTTGGAACAAGAAGAGACCTAGCACTGCACTACGCTCGTCACCCAAATATCTAAGATATCATATCTCTAAGCCTTATAATTTATCTGGAAACATTGCCCTTCAAATCGGAACGCAGTAATGTTTATTGCTTGGCAGTAGAAAGGCAGTAGAAAAGGCAAAGGTGTGGTACTTCTCCAGGCGGACTGCAAAAAGCTCTATACGACTACAATATATGGCTATGATATATGATATATGGCTGAAGGTTAGCAACATGTTTATCCTTAATGCCAAGAAGCTATTTAAACATGAAGAGTCCCGAGCCTAGCACTGCATCTGCGTTTGTCAGCCGGAGATGTGAAGTAATGTATCCTTTTATCATGTAATTCCTATGGATAAAATCTACTTCAAACTGAACCATTGTTATGTTTACACATTACTATTTCTGTTTATTATTAGTGTTTGACGTTAGAATACCTGAAATAGGTGTGGTACTTCCCTAGGTCGAAAGATTTCTAAGAAAGTCTAGTCTAGAGTCCTACACACAGAAATCAAAATATTTAGATTTCTGTGGTCCTATCAAATGTTTTCTGTGAGTCTCACACCATCTATAGTCTCTAACTATAGTCTCGAACTATGTGTTTTTTAAGTCGTAATTTATGACTAACTAATACATTAAATGTGAATATATCTCTATCTATAAGTAGTGTATACGCTATCATAGATCATTTTCTTTATGAGGGTAGCTAACGACATCGCCCATGTTAAAGAATCTAAATTAAAGTAGAAATTGGAGTACAATTTAGATATAATAATGTGCGTCTATTATTAAATTTAAATTTCACTCCCATATCTACTTTAATTTGGATGTTGATGCGTAGCTGTTCTAATGAAGATAAATATTATAGAAGATAATAGTTTATATCGAGGATTACTTCACTTTCAAGATATTTAAAAATTTTTATTTTACGTCATGACGATGTAATTGAGTAATAAATATAAATGTGACAGTTTGCATGTTGGTTGCTCAATCATGTGTTCGACGGTAAGCAAAATACCTGCTCGTAACATCACGCAATTATTGGAACGTGAAGAGTCCAAATCACGGGCCTCTAATCACCTAGCACTGGACCGCGCTCGTCACTCAGAGATATAAGATGTTGTGCCCATTACTGCTTGGCGGTAGAATAAATGGCAAAGCTATTTTTCAAAAGTCCTACCACTACAAAAGAAGTGAAGACCAAGAAGTTTTCACCACTACCATTTTGACTATCTCAGCTAACTCTATATAATCTATCCTTCTAACGCCTCACCAGATTTCTATCGACAACTTATCCCCGTCAAACTAAAAGCCTCAATAACTTTGTTACCGAACTCATTATGCTAATCCTGGCTAAAATATGTGAGTGGTATAATGAAACTAGACGTTTAGCAGTCGATCAATCTGTTCCAATCAATCTAGACACTCTAGACGGTACGTGTCTACTAGAACTGGTCATACTGGTCAGGTTTGGAATCATTATAGTGCTACTAAAATTATAAACGCGACAGTTTGCTCCTCAAATCTATACTAAGACTAGCTGACCCGGCAAACGTTGTTTTGCCATATTAAATTATTAATACAAATTTAAAAAATCTAACATAGGTAACCCTAAACTTTAATAATAAAAACAAATGTTTATTTTTATGAAACAATTTTAGATTTACCATAAGCTCCGGGAAATTTTTATCGAAATCGAAAAACATTTACAAAAAACACGATAATTGATCAGTTATCGAGCGGGATGAAAAATGATTAAATTACTAAAATGGCTATTAAAAATAGACGTTGGTGATAAAAGGGTAAAAATGTAGGGTTGTATGTATTTTTAATGCCACATTATAAAAAAATAAAAACAAAACATGTAGTCCAAAAATTAAAAAAAAATGTTTAGGGTGAACAACCCTTATCACCTAGGGGTATGAAAAATAGATAGTAGCCGATTCCCAGACCTACTGAATATGCATATAAAATTTGGTAAAAATCAGTAAAGCCGTTTCGGAGTAGGTAAGGTAACTAACACTGTGACACGAGAATTTTATATATAAGACGAGAAGTTTATACATAAGATAAAGCTGAAGACGTGTTTTGTTTTAACACGCTAATCTCAGGAACTACAGGACTTATTTCAAAAATTCTTCCACCGTTGGATATGTTCATGATCCCTGAGTACTATTGGCATATGTTATTATCACGGGCGAAGTCGGGCGGGATGCTAGTTTCTAATAAAATGAAACATGGACGACGGCGTTCGTTATAACGCAATCGATTTTTTTTTACAGTTTTTAGAATTCACCTATCTTTCTGAAAATGATTTTAACTGTCGAATTACAAAATCTGACTTTTGTTTTTTTAAGTACGTTTGACGTTTTTAGGGTTCCGTAAAACGTAAAAACGGAACCCTTATAGATTCGTCATGTCTTTCTGTCTCTCTGTCTGTCTGTCTGTCCGTCCGTATGTCACAGCCACTTTTTGCCGAAACTATGAGAACTACACTGTTGAAACTTGGTAAGTAGATGTATTCTGTGAACCGCATTAAGATTTGAACAAAAAAATTAAAAAAAATAAAAATTAGGGTTGCCCCCCATACTAAGAACTGAAACTTTTTGAAAAAATTTTTTTTCAACAAACACGTGTGGGGTTTTTATCGATAGGTCTTCAAAAATGATGTTGAGGTTTCTAAAATCATTTTCGTATACACTGAATAGTTTGCGCGAGACACTTCCAAAGTGGTAAAATGTGTCCCCCCCCCCCCCCCTCTAACTTCTAAAGTAAGAGAATGAAAAAACTAAAAAAAATATATGATGTACATTACCATGTAATCTACCAACGAAAATTAGTTTGAACTCGATCTGATGAGTAGTTTTTTTTAGTACGTCATAAATACACTATTATTGAAACTTCGATCAAAGTTACAACGAACTACAAGAACTATGTGTACTACGTATATTATGTTACTTGCTGCAACGGAACCCCTCATGGGCGAGTCCAACTCGCACTTGGCAACTTTATTAATTTATATTTTGATTTGATATCGAAAGAAACAACAATTTACACCATTCAAAAATAATTAACTAGAACAAACCTTTAGTTTCCATAAGGTTACGTCGTTCCATATTAAAATTGGTTCTAAAATGTATAATTCTTGTGAAGTTATATAAGACTAGCGGCCCGTCCCGGCTTCGCACGGGGTCAACATTTTTTGTTAAGTTGGTATGCTAAATGAAATGTACATGACCAAATTTTTCCAAAAGATCAAAATTAAAAACCAAAACTTTAAAGTTCAAAAACATTAAACTGCCTGGCCTGGTGGCTTAGTTGGTTAAAGGCCGTTTTGTAAAGCGGCGGTTTAAAGATCAGCCGGATTGAATACAGCTGATTTAAAAACCACTGGAATGTATTCAACGCCATACGTTATTCAACACGGCTAGCCGTAATGTAATAAAGCGAGAGATTAGCCGCTTCTTTGACAATTTTTAGTTCCGATTCTTAACACTCATGGCGCTGCCTGACATAACAACAACCATGGCGTTGAATACTGTGTGTTCCTAAATTGCTAACACGGCTAGCCGTAATGTAATAAAGCGAGAGATTAACCGCCTCTTTGACAATTTTTAGTTCCGATTCTTAACACTCATGGCGCTGCCTGATATAACAACAACTATGGCGTTGAATACTGTGTGTTCCTAAATTGCTAAAGTGACAGTGGATTCTGGAGTTTGGAGGAATCGTACACAATATTATTAGGGTGGCACTTATCACCCTGGGCGTTACTTGGATACTATTTCGTTTCCACCGTCCACCTTGTTAAGACTAAATCGAACCGGGTAGGTTATATGAGACCCAGATCCGACCCGGAGCACCCCGACTCCACCTAGTCTTGGCGCTACTACCCCTAGAGTGTATTTAAAAGAATGCGGGAGCCAGAAGCTCAAGGGAGGTCCTGAGTGGAGCGAGCCATGCAAGTAGTTTTAAAACTATAATAGGTTCGCACTTGACCACCATCTCACCTGATGTTAAGCGACGATGCTATCTACGATGGAACATGTTTCGATAATAGACCCTTGTCTATGGAAGTTCACCATGTTTCTTAGGTGTACCGTCACCGATATCAAGTTATGGGCTTTCAAACTTTATGTGAGAGGTAAAATGTTGTAAAAAAAATAGTACGGAATATCGTACGAAATAATCGATCAATTTATTCAGATAAATGAAATTAATTTAGATTTTGTGTTGTTATTTTTTTAAATATGGCCTCCCTACAACATAAGCAGTAATACAATGCGGCTGAACGTGGACCGCCTTATTGAAGAACGTATTGCAATGACAATGCGGCTAATCGTTGAACCGCCGCATTACAAAACGGCCCCGTTTTTCAAAACGGCTAGCCGTAATGTAATACGGCGAACTATACAATCCGGCTGCGACATATACATCATAATCCGGATCTCGTTGTTGGGCTGTATGTTTGATGTCTTGACACAAATTGTCTTCAAAAATGTGCCATAATTCCGAGGGAAAACAAAATAATAATATTACCACAAACATTAATAATATTACTCAGCCTCAACGGACACCGAGAAATTGAAGCTTCTCTCAAAGTGATTTCTTTGATTTTGAGTAGTCTTGGAACGATGTACCTACGTGGTACATGATAAAGAAGTATTCTGAGATAAAATCACTCTGACTGGGATGAACGCTGTACTGTATGTACATGTACACTCTTCATAATTCAGCCGGCCGTCGCGTCGTTGCAAATATTTAGGATGGATATTTTTAATTTCGTAATATATTTTTAATGGAATGTCCGATTTTAATAATTCAAAAAGGAATCAATAGGTAATAAAGCAGCCTTGATTGAGAAATAATTTATTTTGATAAGAATGAAAACAAATGTATGAATAGCATGGTCTTAAGTTGATCGGCATTTTTATCTTCTTTTAAAATGTAAAAAAGCAGTTGTAGCGACGTAATTACTGTAGTTAGACATATGCTCTCGCGAGGTTTTTTGTAGATTTTAATACGTTCTATAATATTGTAGAACATTGTTTGGTTCTATCATTGGTACTTTCCGCAGCGTATGCGATGAAAGCCATTTTATGGCTGTTTTTTTTATACCTTGCGTTGGTTTTAGTAAAAAATTCCAAAGATCACTATTTTTTTCTTGTAATAAAAATAGCCTATGTTACTCAGTGATAATGTAGCTTTCTCTTGGCAAAAGAATTTTTGAAATCGGTTCAGTAGTTTTTGAGTTTATTACATACATACAAAAATACAAAAATACAAAAATACAAAAATACAAATCTTTCCTCTTTATAATATTAGTATAGATATAGATATAGATAAATTTTATTTTATTTCCTTACAAGATCAAACGAAGTCTGACTAAGTTTTTCTACGTCTGATGTCATTTCCGCAACCACTGTAAAATATCAATAAATATCACCTTTTCAGGTGTTGTAAGATTTATTGTCATTATAATATGCTGTAAGTGTCTCCAGGTATATTGACAACATATTTTTACAGGTATATTTAGCTTCTAGCTATATTTTATAACAATAAAAACAATTTTGAAAAAAGTAATTGTTGATTTGACGACGCAGAACCGCTGAAAGTGCAAGATTTTTGATTTTTTGCCTTTGCCTCAATTTTATTTCAAAATTCTTAATTTTTCCTCTACAACAAGCGTGAGGCCGTTTTTTTCTAGGTAAGCAGTCCTCATTGTTGAACGCATCATCGCATAAAATCAGGTGAGATGGTGGTCAAATGCACACCGTTAAAAGTGCCGATTTGATGTTGAATCTGAGATACATAATTTGTTTTTGTTGTAAAAGTTTTCACATCAATAAGGATATTGACCACGCCCAGGTTTTTCGTGGGCTGTGAATTGAGCTCAAGCGTCACGCTCGTAAATAAAAGAAATCTCCGGGTGAACTCGTCACGCTAATTTCTAGATAAGAATTAGAAGACTTATTTAGACGATAACGCTTGATTTCTTAGAAGACTTATTTAGACGATAGTGCTTTGAAGATTTGTTGCAGACTTCCAGCGCCCTCCGGTTTCACCCGCGTAGTTTCTAAAGTAAGCTATGCAATTCTGAGTTACAATTTATCACTTCTATCGGCAGTCCCTATGACTGCCAATTATTTATTTTTTTGTTTAGCAAGATGTCTTGTTACATTTGTTGTCGTTTTTTAGGAAGGTGAATTATACTTCGCAAATATCAGGACCACATACAATTAAGTGATTCCATTCTATACGCCCACGTTAGACGCGAGTGTAATCAGAGATGCGGACACCGCCCCTGCCATAAAAAGACACCAACAAGCCCTTTAGATAACGCAAACAGTCTCTATTTATCTATCGTCCTTTATCTACTACACGGAATATCTTTACGAAACATGCGAGGGACGAAATTACTTGGGAAAATTGAAATGGTTGAAGAAATAAGAGAATAATCTGTTTCAAAGGGGAATGCGCATTTGAAATTTAACTAGCGCTGTATTATGTGATAAGACTTAATCATCAACTATGTTTTTTTACTCGTGTGGCCTCTATTATTACAACCAGAATAAAATCTGGAATTATTCGTATTTTATTTCTACGATAAGTGAACAGACATTTTGCTTGAACATGTTTGAACATTCTTGTTATTTAAATTTACGCACAGGATTGATCCCACCCAATCGATGTAGAGACGTAAAATTGGGTTTAGAAATTTATTTTATAATGCACTTGTGTACTCAAAAGAAAATCTTTCCATAGTGCTTTTAAACAGGAGACAAAAACTTCGAAAATGCTAGCATAGTAATGTTTCGGCAACCACATAAGTTAACATTTACAGAAGATATACCTCTACAAAGCCAAGTAGCAGATAGAGACAACAAAAATGTGTTGCAAAAACATTAACTTTCTTATGATTTAAATTTAAGGGTTTTTTATCATAACTATTTGTAAAACTAACAAGTAAGCAACAAACAACGAATGACGGATGCAGTAGGGAAGTACGTCCACAAACTCGTTAGTTCAATATACAACTTAATTATACCATAACTACATCTTCCGAGAGTTCAGTTTAGGGTCTAATAACCCTATAGAAATCAGAAGTACTCCAGTCTCATTATCTAAACCACCGGCCCTCCGTTTCCAGTTATTATCATTGCCTGCTATACCCATTACTTTACATAATTGATTTATACTCAGCACAGTATCACTTAATTACGTTTTATGAGAGATATATAAATTTTTACGGAACATTATTCACACAATATCAATTTTACCTGCGCCTTGTCACTCAATGATTGATTCGCTTTTCATTTTATATGAAAAATGTCCCGGTTTTTCGTATCTGTTAATGACTTTTACTTAATTACCATTTAAATTATGTGTGCCTTAATTACTTACGGGTGTAAGTTCTGGCACCGAAACAGACTAGTTGTGTTAGGCCTGACAACGGTAGAGAGTTTTTATCAATATTCGTTATCTTCATTCTTTAGATCGTCGTCCATTATCAAACAAGCTTTGTGTTATGATTTATAACCAGTTCTTTGGTTTTTGTCGTGTTTTATTCAATTCGAATATTCACCTCCTCGAGTAATGATCATTAATCACCGCTTTGAAATAAGCCGCGAACTGAGTCGTCGCAGCTGAAGTTGTAAGAACTTACCTTTGCATTCGTTGGCTTCCTTGGCGGTGGCTCGGCCCCAGGGGCGGTCGAAGTGGAACGGCTTGCAGCGCTCGCAGTCCCGGCCCGCCGTGTTGTGCTTGCAGTCGCAGGTCAGCTGGGGAACTCCGCCGCCGGTCGAACCCTCGCCTTCCTTCATCGGGATGCACCGCGACGCGTGTCCGTTGCACTTGCAGCGCCCACCCACCGCGAAGTCCGACACGGCATAGTGCTGGCTGCCCGAAGCCGCCTGCTTCTTGTTGTCGACCTCATCTCCCTCATTCACCATGTGAAGGCGGTTGAAGACGACTCGTATATCAGTCGCGGTGACCCAGTCTTGCAATACCGGAGATTGGTCAAAATTCGCCGCGCTCGGGCGACCTTCCAGCGTGCTGAAAGCTAGCCGCGGTCCGCCGTTGCTCTCTCCTGCCATTCTGTGGCTATCGGAACATCTAGCTTCCTGTTCGTTGGCCGCCGTAACGGTGGCTTTATTGGGCCGCCCGTACACTCGCCGGCATTGGCTCGAGTAGAATTGGAAGGGCTGCCAGGTCCCGCCGTAATCGGCGCTTTTGTAAATCGCCACGGAATCGGGTCGAGCGGCTTTCGGGCAGAACTGGAGGCTCACGTAAGTGAGTTCGTATTTCTTTCCAAGCGACAAAGTTAGAGATACATTGTCGGGAGGAGAATCGTAAGCAGCCGGGGGCAGAGGAGCAGATCTCCAGCAGGTGACGTCGTTGGGGTTGTTGAGATCCGTGAGGTGGGTCGGGGGGTGGCGGCGGTCGGCTCGCGCGGCGTCGCAGACGCGGCAGGCGTTGTCGGGGCTCTGGTCGCCGGGGGGGTCGCAGAGGCGCTCGGGGCCGCGGCGGCCGCACACGGAGGAGGCTGCCACGGGTGCTCCGAAGGCGGCGTTGACGAAGTCGGGGATGCAGCGGCGCGGGCGACCGTCCTCGGCGCAGGGGTCTGCGGCGGCGAGCGCGAGCGCCGCGCTGGCCAGCACGGCCAGGGCGCGGGACACCATCGCTTCACTGCACTGCACTCGCGTAAAGTTTCGGGCGCGGCTGAGGCGGGACGGTACGTGCGCGTCGCTCGGGACCCGCCACCGGACTGGCGGGGAGAGAAGCTTTGACGCCTTCGAAGCTCGCGGCCGCGTCCGCACTCCGCACTCCGGTCACCGGCGCACCGTCGGACACCGGCGCACCGTCGAACGCCGTCCGCTCAGTTCCGTCAGTGAAAGTTTTCGCGGCGACTGAATGCGCTAATGTGAAATGACACTTATATTTTTACAGACGATTTGTCATTTTCATTTTTATACACCGCGACATTTGTAACCGCGGAGCGTGAATTAATTTGATGGAGCATTGTAGAGCTTAATATTATTTTATTTTGTCGTCTAATTGATTTGGATATTTTTCAGCAACAATGAGATTAGGATACGTCTTATAGAGGGTAAATCGCGAATTGTTATAAAAGCTCCTGAAAGCTCTCTTCCTAATATTACTGGTTTTAGGTAATATTCCAAGAAACTGTGATCTTTTTATTATTTATCTCTATCCCTTACTCATAATAGTTTAGCAGATTTTTATTTTTTCGCAGAACTCCTTCCTTCTTGCCTCAATATTAGATATAAAACCCTTTATCAGGAACATTTTTTTCTCTGCATTAGGAAATTTGAATATTCCACTTATTAGGAGTTCGTTTCCTGAATCCGCAAGTAGATTTTAGTTAGACGAGAAGATTTCTGTAATTTTATAAATGGATTGCCCCCTAGCGTTAGAAAAACAACTAAGTACAGAGACACTATTTTCAAACAAATTAAAAAGTTACAACAAGATATATCACAGTTTACCTTCGTGTGATGAGAGCGTTGCAGTTGTCGGTAGTTATTTGATCTCTTCAAATAGTTTTATGGCACTATGCTGTTATAGACAGGCGTGTTGCTTACCATGAGATGCTATGTATATGATTTAAATGTATATATTCCAACACGACGAATGACGTTTTCACTTCGAAAACGTTATTCTAATTTCAGTGACTTAGTAATAAGTATGCCTGATAAGCCATGGGTTCGATTCCCACCCAGTGCAAATGTTTTTGTGATGAATACAAATATTTGCTCGATGTCTGGGTGTTTCTGTGTGCAATACATAGGTACATCTGTATTTCCAATTGTATAAATCATATCAACTTTTAAGGTTTCCAAAGTATAATTCTGGCTTAGTTTGGGCTAGATGTTACTTTCACGATTTGATTTTATTTTAATTAAAAAACTAACTACAAATACCGTAGCTCCCAAGTACTAACCCTCACTGAATAGTTCTGCTAATAATTCCAATTAAATTCCGGCCGAGCCGCGACCAGCATTTACCTGCACTTTGCAGTGACATTTCTTCCATTCACAATACAATAATAACTCGTCACAATAGCCCAGACGTCTCACACTCGGAATGCATTACGCCACGGTACACATTAGACGCGAGGGATGAGCGATCGGAAAATGAAAATCGATTTTAATTTTTAATAAAACGAAAATAGTATTTTTAAAGCTATTCTATTATTAGGCCCCAAATCTCTAAACTTTTTAGAACAAAAATGCTCACACTCAATGCCCAAAATCAACAAGTTTTTGAAAAAAAAAGAAAATATAAATGGAACAATTATTTTTCAATGAAAATAACGGACTTCAATTTAAAAATGAAAATCTGTAACCTAACTGTATCTACTTAATCTAACTCTACAGTTCACTAAATTCAATGAAATGAATAATGTTTTTATTATTTTTGTTGACATTACGAAAATCCTTCAGTCGATTTCAGCAAAATGTATGCGAAACCCTCAAAAAATTATTTACTTATAAAAGAATTTTAAGTTCGTTGGAGCGTTCTCGAGAAATTGTGAAACATACTACATATAAAACCTTATTCTACTAACAACCATAAATTTATCTTCTGTGCCTACGCACATTGCACGTTGTTTGTCAAAGTATAACTAAATCTTTTTTTCAATTTCGTTTTCAATGGACTTCCTAGGTTAATCGATAAGTTGATTCGAAATTTAGTAAATGCACATCCCTACAATGCGGAAGGTACTTGGATACGAGTAATTCATAAAGTTCACCCCTGCGAGCTTTAGCCCCCTCGCGAGGGTTTTATTTTTTACCCCTAACGGGATAACATACCAGCACAAGTGTATGTGTTCTTTATGAGACAAACATACGGGAAAATTTAAATTCTTTGTGAAAAACTACTTTTCTTACTCTATTACAATACCATAATAGGCTCAAGAAAAACTCTCAAAATTAATAACATATTTCGACCTAATTTGAACTCTCCTCTCCCTATCTCACGGCAAAATTGAGTAGATATTTACATCCACAAGTCATGTTTAACATGTTTGTATGAAGAAGCAGGCTTTATGTTCCTACTGCTGGGACTCAGGGCTTTCTCTCACAAGGAGAGAGTCAAGGTAATAATCCACTACGCTGGTCAAATACGGGCTAGCTGTTGACTGACACATACTCGTATCATCGAAAGACCTAATTTTCTTGGAACACACCGGTTTTTTCATGATGTATTCCTTCACGCGCTACCCAGTGGTGACGAAACTTTTTTACATCTGCACTGGGAATAATACTAAGAATTACTAACGGGATTCAAACCTATGTTCATACATATTTCACGGTTGCGAAATCGGCCTTTCTAACCACTGCGCCACCACGTTAGTTTTAGGCTTTTAGTTTAGTTCCAATTATCTTAAAATAGATTTTTACTAGCAGTGCCCCGCGGTTGCACCCACGTATATAGTTGCGGTTTCAGTTATTTTCCCGCGATACAATTCACGGGATAAGGGACATACCTACCTATGGAACAATCCAGACTATAACCTGACTGTGTTCTAAATTTCAAAGCAATCCGTCCAGTCGTTATAAAGTGACTGAACAACAAACATCACACCTTTGACATTTATAATGTTGATAATATTTGCATGGTGTTTGTTGTGGGTGAATTGTCTACCAATATTTTTTATTAATTATTTATAATATTACTAAGATTTGTGGATTCATAGATGAAACAACGGGGCATAGCTAGCTAGTATTATATCTATATTACTCTTTGCCTCGGCAATTTAATTAGCCTCTGTTAGTTAATCCGTACATCTTATCTGTTTTATAACTCTACGGTTTTAATTGATGCTTTTTTAAATACCCGCATTTTGTTTGCATAATTAATGATGTGAATTGCCTTAATAGTTTTTATCTACTCATTAATTTAGACAACATCACAAATCAAGCTCTTATGATACTTGAATTAGTTTGTTTTGTATTATGTTTAATGATTTATCACTTTTTTGAACTTTCTGAATGTATTAGTTATTATTTTATCATTATTATACTCTAAAAACCAAACAACTTAAGTATATAAATTGAACTCAATCGACTAATTTTAGTAAAATTTGTGTAACCCAATATGGGCAGGGGCGATTTACTCCAATTAGAAAAAAAAAATGGGCAGGTGCGCTGCTTACCATTTGGCGTGTTTCTTGCTCGTCTCGTCACTATGTAAAAAAATCTCATGACACATTGTTTTGTAACCAAATTCCCACGAAACGACATGACCTATTTTTATAAAATTTTTGGCCTTTATTTGGTAACTCAGAAAAAAGGTCATAAACTATGTTTTATGTAAGTACCTGAGAAATAACGTAACACCTGATTTTTTGTGTTTTACGTTTTCGGATGTTTAAAAAAAATTACATTGGGCATTGGAAAGTACAAATTTAAGTAAAAGACAAACACTTAATTTTCACCCTTCAATCACCAACGCCCATTTTAATACCATATTTTATAGAAATAATCAGCGTAATATGTATAGCAAAATGATGTTTCCCGTGTCAGCTAGTAATGCGTAAAAAAATGAGATGAACCTTGGAAACCAAAGTATTTTCCAAATCAATTTAGCGATCTTCGAATAGTCGGTGACTCTATATTAAAAAAGATTCCATGGAAAAAACCAAAAGACATCCTTTTTAAACTCATTTAAAAACCTACCAAATTACTCACAATGACTTTTAAAAACAAACCTGAGAACCATTAACAAACACCAAACAGTGGGTGTCCGAGTGGCATTATGACATTCGTAGAAGTAAAAAGTAACTTCGGAGGCTCCGAGTCTCAGCCTACATTATACTTGAGGCCTAATAAGAGCCTCCATTATTAGCATGGGAAGGCTCTAGATTCTAAGAACCAGAGCTATCATTGTCATTCTCATTTGCCTAATAACACCTTGACGGCACACGAGACATGACTAGCCTTATCGGGTGTAGACTTTATTGTGACTCAGACATTAGTTTTTTGGCTCTCCATAGTTGCCTAAAACGATAGTTTACTGATTTCCAATATTTTGTGAAATGGTTGGCTGTATTTAAAATTCAAAAAATTGGCACTCTTAGGGAGGGACTGTTGACAGAAGTGATAACTTCGAATTTTAGTTCAGTTATACCCCGGACTTATGTGATAGGTATGTGATTAAGCGATAGTTGCGTAAGTTGAATAGGGTTCAATTTTGCAAACAAAAACATACAAAGTTTGCGTAATCGGGACCGGAGTTTAAAAAACATTGGTTTTGAAGAATGTATCTATCTATAAACTTTAGTTTGATAATACGGTGACGTTTACGAATTATCTTTTGATGAGTCTTTCACAGCTTCCGTATTATTTTTTCTTAGTTTATTATAACCGTTTGAAATGTTGCTTGTGATATGACAAACTTCTTTGCCAGTACACTATTTTTCATTCTAAGTCCTTTGAAACATTTAGTTTGAAAACACTGACTTTTATTGTCTTTAATAATTAATATTTAATAAACATAATTAAATAAAAATCAACAACGTGCACAGCACGAAGTTGGTATATATTAAAAACCGCGTAACTTCAAATTCGCGTAAACGTATGTAGTCGGGGTATTACTGTATTAAACAACACTTATTTTGCTCAATACGTTACTTGTTGGTTACTTGTATAGCGACAGATATAGGTACTGCTATTACTTTCCCAAAAAGTCTCCAACGCGGCGAAATAAGTTTTCGCTTCAAAAAGTCAATGCACAAATAAGTACCTACCATTTCGACCAAAAACGAGCTGCGATTACACGCTCTCCTATTTCCTGTCATGGCGAAGATGATCGGCAGCGAGAGGTCCGCCCTCACCACCGCGGCTAGGGATAGCCGCGGATCTGCCTCTACGGCCGCATCGCGGCTCTTTTCCTTCCACTGAGCACTCTGCAAATCAAACGTGAGGGTCACTCACGTTGCATTTATTTAAAAAGTATTTTTGCTCTTCGATATTCTTCCAAGAATTGGCTGAAACTGTTAATTACGGGCAAAGCATTTAATAATTTCCTCGCTGAGGTGGGATGAAAAGTTACATGTTGCACTCGAGTGCAAAGATTTTTCATCTTGTTTTCTATAAATTTCCTCGCCAACGCTCAGGATACTAATTTTTCGATACGATATACGAGCGCAGCGCAGCAGTGATTCAAAAATCAATTTTAGAATCCTTCGCTTGCTCGGTCATCAAATTTGAGCACGCGATTAAAAAGCAACTTTGCACTCTAAAACAAATAGCTATAATCCATTTATTATCAGCTACACGAGTTCGGGTTTAAAAAGTATGAATGAATGAACCTTTATTGTTGTTGTTCATTTAAATTATACATACCATAGAGGCAAACAGTAAGACTAGTGGAACATTGGCAGCCTTCTCGCTGAAAGCGATCTCTTCCAGGTAACTTTGAGGTGGATAAAAGTCTTAGTAAAATAATTGTTAGGTAGTCATAGACTCTGCCGATAGAAGTGAAAACTTATAACTCAGAATTTAGCTCTCCTTGGAAACTACGCGGGTGAAACTGGAAGGCGCTGCAAGTCAAGAATAAATCTTCAAAACATGGTTGTTTAGATAAGTCTTCTAAGCATGGCGTTAGGTACCGAGTTCGCCCGAACATTTCTTTCATTAACGAGCGTGACGCTGGGCTTCCTTCATTCACAGAACACGAAAAATCTTTGTGTGCTGTGCCAAAATAAGATTTCTCTTCAAAATGTATTTGTTTCTGATGAAATAAGATCCTCATAAAGAAGTCAATTATATTTATAAAATCTCAAATGTTCTCACAGCTGCACTCTCTCGAATTGTATAAGTGCAAAACAGTTTTTCTTAAATGTTTACAAACTACATAACATTCAATTAGGCGAGTGACTTGTCTTTAAAAAATAAAGGCGGCGTATGCGACCGCGACCGTCATCAACAATAAAATTAATATTTACATTTACCCAACACGATGCTTGCCAAACACAAAAATGTTTACTGAAATAAATCTGATATTTTTTAGTAAGGTTAGTACTCCATAGGTGCGTATCAATAGGTCTATGCAATTTTTTTTTGGTGGCAACCTTTTATTTAGATGTATAAAAATTACAAATGTCCAACCAAGTCGTTAGATATTTTTTTATCAATAAACTGCTGTAGTCTGCCCACCCCACTGTGTCATATTATGGTTAACAACTCTATTTTTGGCAAGTAGCGATACGACCTTGACCCTTGAAAAACGCGGTTTTCTTGCAGTCAGTGTACTATGGATGCAAGAAATAAATAAAAACAATGTTTGAAGCGTGTGTCGTGTCAAAATTTGAGTTTAATTAATGCATATTTTTAGAGTTTTTTAGCGTACACAAACCAATACAACATTTAAACATATTTCGATAGAAGAAGATTTATTAACGATGTAAAGCTCCCAGCTGTAATTTTTTTTTTTATTGAGACAGTAAGAGAGAGGACCACTCCGGTTCTATCTGTCTCAGACATTATTTGGTTTGAACTAACTATGTCATACTCCGGATGACGAGATGTACGTACTAGTTTGAGTATTAAGAATAACTGTATTCTTAGGAATAGTAGGTACCAGCTTCTTTTACAATATTTTTGTTTTCACTATTAGGTTATTAAGAAATTAAATCAAAAAATGATCAATTTCAAAAATGTCCAATCTTAAAAATAATTAAATGAGACAGCGCTAAAATAACTATGTCGAACCGAAATGCCGACCATATAATCTCACTTTCTGCAAATTTCCTAAGTAAACGTTTATTCGGTGTCTCACTGGTCGAAGAAGCGTGAATCTGCCCGGAATTCCTCCGAGAATGTTTCATTAAAAAGAGCCCAATAAAGCCCTGGGGGCAGGGGACACGGTAACTCAATTAACGGGCACGCTGATACGTGTGGATTTGCCCTTAGCTAGCACTGGAGTGATTGCTCCTTTAGGACGGGAATACACTGGTGAAGACGAAATGCTTCGAGATTGCTCGGATTCCCACACGTCTGCAAGTTACTTTCAGTTCAGTACTGTACTAAGGCTTAGAATAATGGAGTGTAATTCCTATGTTCCCATATGGGATAACATACATTTTCCTGCATTCTAAAATATATTGAGTATGATTTATTATATTCTTAACTATTTGCGTTATATTTGACGTTATCAAATAATAGTCACAATAAACATAGTAATAAGGATATCGGATGAAACATTATGTTATTAGTTCACGGTTCACTCACGTGTGATATCACGGTTGGTACAGTCCGACTTAAGTTTAGGTCGCATCCAGCAGCCTTTTTCAAGGAAAGTGTACTCGCGTGATCGCTGCTCGTTCGACAGATGTAGATGTTTCAACTATGTGTAAAAAATAATGTTTTTATATACGTGCAAAGTAAAAGTTTCACGGGTCTAATATTCAGAGAGGGTATGGATTAGGCGGGATAATGGACCGACCATAACATTCTGTAACTTAACACTTTTTTAAATTGATTCCTATACATTTTTTCTGTAATATTTTATATCCCAATGGACATAATCCTAATAGATCCTAATTTATCTAGATTTATCTCGGCTCATCCGCATCCCAGTTGTACCCAATGAAGGTAATTGTTACGCTCAACTTCGGCAATTAGTAATGTATTTTTCAAATTCAGTTCAATGCTTAGTAAATTTTCGCGCCTACCTTCAGTGTACATCAATCTTGTTCCGGGCAGTCAGCGGTAATTACTACTTTCTGAAGGGTTGGATGTCAGCGGTCGGGAATTCAGGGCGGGGAAACTACTCGTTACGTACGACCTGCGAAATTTGGCAATACGTGCTGCTTTTCCTTGATGAGTTGCTCCTGTTTTGATTGTTCACGACAAAACAAGTGTAGTGGTAGGACTCTTGACAGAGTCCGCCAGTCATCTCACCATTTACACCAGAGTCACCTTTGCCAGTTATTCTATGCCTCCACTACCTCCAAGCAGTAATGTGTAAGATGTACGGATTAACTAACAGAGGCTAATTAAATTGCCGAGGGAAAGAGTAATATAGATAAAATACTAGCTATGCCTCGTCGTTTCATCTAGCACCTATTCCACAAATCCTACTAATATTTTTGTAGTGGGATTCTTAGCAGAGACCGCCTGGGGAAGGACCACACCTTTGCCAGTTATTCTACCTCCAAGCAGTAATGTGCAAACATTACTGTGTTCCGGTTTGAAGAGCAATCATTCCAGAGAAATTACAGGGCTTAGAGATAGAACAACTTAGATCTCTGGGTGACGAGCGCAGTGCACTGCTAAGTAATGATTTGGACTCTTCATGTTCCAATACCTGCGTATCACTGTGTTGTTATGTGGCAGGCATGTTGCTTACTATCAGGCACATGTCCTGCTCGTCTCGTCACTCTCTATTTAAAAAAAAAAAAGAACGATCAAGAACCGAAATATATAATTCTACAGTAGCGCCCCGCGGTTTTACCCGCGCGGTTTGCGTTTCAGTTATTTTCCCGTGATAAAAAAGTATACTATGTGTTATTCAAGACTAAAGTCTAATTGTGTTCCAAATTTCAACCAGCTGGTCTACCTCCTTTCTAAACCTGGGTCGGCTTTGCAATTGCTGTCTCTGTAATTTCAAGCGAAAAGAAAAGAGAGAGCAATATCAAAGCTGAGACAGTTTTAGTTACGCGGTAGACTCTCCGATCTGATCAGGTTTTCCGGCGTGCTTATGCAACATACACCCAATCTTTCGTATTTATAATATTGGTAGGATTAGTAGGATAGCAGGTTCATGTGTTCACGCTAAACCAGTAGACAGAGGTCTTTCGATTTTTATTTAGTGCTGTCCTATGTTGAATTCATGAGAATATTTTGTATTTTGATAACAAGAAGTGGCAAATCACTAATTAGCACTAAACTGTCCTCGTCATCCGCAAGTATAAGATTATTTATCTAGAACACAGGATGTAGATAAATTTGTAGACATAAACACTTACCAATGTAATCAATCAAACCAGATAGATTTTTTTTGTTATCGTCATAAATACTTTTTTTTTTTTTATTATTCACTCCATAGATTCCGGGGTCCGTGATCTTTGTCAATTTATTATTTTTTTTACATATTTTTTGGATTAGGAGAAGAAAAGGAAAATAGGGGGGAGTTGGGCATGTGTCATAAATACTTTCCACTACACATTTCCTTAGAATCCGTCCACTATCATGTCTAGTAGAGGTAATCGAGGGTATATTAACTATACAATATGTCGCTGTGAGTCACTTAGAGGGCTATAACTTATTACAAGTTGGATCGCTTCCATATAAATGCGCCTGACATTATTTCCCTTGAGAGTATTGAACGCTCAGACTAAGGTTCTAGTGTTCTATCATTAGGTGAATCTTATAACTTACTAGCAGCGTCCCGCGGTGCTACTCGCGAAGTTCCCGTTCCCGTTGTTCCCGTTGTTTGTCTGGGATAAAAAGTAGCCTATGTGTTCTTCCAGACTATACTCTATCCGTGTTCAAATTTCAGCCCGATCCGTTCATCCGTTAGGACGTGATTGAGCAACAAACATCCAAACGTCCATACATTGACATTTATAATATTAGTAGGATTGAAGTGAAAACTTCTATTAGCGCACTACAGACATATTTTTCGGGGACTGTGAATTGAGCTCAAGCGTAAATGAAAGAAATCTTCGGATAAACTCGTGATCATTGCCCTGGAGCTATTAAATTCTGAGTTAAAAGTTTTCACTTCTATCGGCAGTCCCTATGACGGCCAATTTATTTTATAATATTAGTATATCACCTGAATAGCTACAGAAATATTGCTATTACGTATGTCGGTGACGCATATTCACAAAAAAAAATGTTTGTCTCTAAAGTCGGTTTACTGACGATAGAACGTGACAACGTCTTTAGAAAATACTGATGGAATGGTAGCATTTTTCAAAAGAAAATTTTAATTTCATTTGTTTAATAGATTTGTATGTAAAAAGTAATCAGTAGAATTTAGTCATTTTCAATCAAAACAATGCAAAAAACAATGCAAAAAAGGTTTTAGATGCCGGGGATCGAACCCGGGGCATTTCACATGCAATGAGAACGCTCTACCACTGAGCTACATCCCCGCTTGAACTACTGATCGAAATAATTAATACAACTGTAACAAACATGCGGCGAGGTAACGACCGACGGTAACGCGGTAACGCTACATGACGTCATGTTTTGTGGGCGTGCAGCCGGCTTCATCGAATTATAAGACGTTATGACGTCAAAAAAAAGTCCAAAAAGTCTGTAACGTGCACGTCTCGTTACGCTGCTTCACCTCCGCATGTCGACAACGCGAAAAGATAAGATTTTCGCCTATCAAAAAACGCGAACGAACGAAACAACGCGATGAAATAAGTGATCACTTCAATAAATAATTGAAAGATAATTTAATTTTCTCTGAAAAAATCATAACAGAGTCCAATTTACAATTAAACTCAGACACTCGACTAAACTTCGTATTTTTTGGTGAAGCTAATGGTAACTTGCTCACATAAAATAGTAAATTTTAGTTTTTTGTTCCAATTCAAAAACTCCAACATTGCTTTCGATAAAAATTATATGGAACCACCTCTGAACTATTATCTATCAAACAAAAAAAGCACCATCAAAAACGATTCACAAATGGCGGAGCTATCGCGTAACATACATACAAAAAAACATACACCCGAATTAAAAACTTCCTCCTTTTTTGAACTCACCTAAAAAGTTTGAATCATTGGGAATAAAATAAAATCCAAAAACGCACAGATAGCAAGCTACATATATAGAAACATTTTACTGACACATCAGACATTAATACGCATAAAGAACAGACAACTATAAAGTACGGGCAATAGTTTTAAATTCTACGCGATATTGCAGGCAGATAATAGTGTTACGATAATTTATACCCGTATAGAGAATGATACATTCGATGGGGCCGACTCATGAATATAGAAACAGTATATCTACACCCATAACTATACCTTTATTGAATTCCAATATGAATCCTAACAAATCTAAATGCAAAAATATTCGTCTGGCTTCCCAGGACGGGCGCATTTGACCAAAACAAAATACAAGTCTCCGATGTGCGAGTATGTGCGTCTACCTACGCGGTAACTGTGAACATCGCGAGCTGTGTTCCGGGATGATAGCTAGTGTGCGAGCTAGGGGTTAGGTTATACAATACCTGTTTTATCCAAATATTATAAATGCGGAAGTTTAGATATTTGTTGCTCTATCACGTCGGAACGGTTGTACGTATCGGATTGAGATTCAGAAAACAGTTAAACTATTTATTTATTTAAAACAATTGTTTACTAACAGCTTATGCCAACACGCGTAGGAACCAGTATTTTATTACAATGTATAATGTTCACAAATACAATTTAAAATGTAACAACGCACTATTTAAAAGCCAACTTAAACATATAGCACTATTATCAGGAATGCTACGGATATCAGCAATGCGATCTTTTTTATGTTCAGATGTTTGTTGCTCAATCGCATTGGAACGTCAGAACGGATTGGGTTGAAGTTTGGGACACGGTAAGATTTTGGCCTGGAATAGCACACAGGTTACTGTTTATCAAGGGATAATAACGGGAACGGGAAATGCGCGGGAAAACACCGAGGTTACTATTGAACAATATATATATTAAGCAATAAATAGCATAACTATTATTTAAAATAAAAACGGCCAAGTGCGAGTCGGATTCGCCCATGAAGGGTTCCGTAGCAGCAAGTAACATAAAACATGAGTTCTTGTAGTTCGTTGTAACTTTGATCGATGTTTTAATAATAGTGCATCTATGACGTATCTACTAAAATAAACTACTTACTAGATCGAGTTCAAACCAATTTTCGTTGGAAGTTTGCGTGATATGTACATAATGGACTGTCGGGGCTTCGATCCCCACCCAGTGCAAATATTTGTGTGATGAATTCAAATGTTTGCACTGTGTCTGGGTGTTTCTATGTATAACAAGTATGTATTTAAAACTATATACGTATTATATCAGCTATCTGGCCGCCATCACACAAGCTTTGCTTAGTTTGGGGTCAGATGGTGTTGTGTGTGAATTGTCCACCAATATTTATTTATTTATTATTTATTTATTTATAATATATGTATTTTTTTTTAGTTTTTTAATTTTCTTATTTTAGAAGTTACAGAGCGAGGCACATTTAACTAATTTGGAAGTGTCTCTCGCGCAAATTATTTAGTGTAGAATCTATAGACGTAGGGTTTGATGCCATTTTTTTTAATATTTTTGTTTAAAAACCTTAATGTGGCTTACAGAATACATCTAGGTACTTACCAAGTTTCAACAGTAGGTATAGTTCTCATAGTTTCGGCAAAAAGTAGCTGTAACATACGGACGGATAGACAGACAGACAGACAGACATGACGAATCTATAAGGGTTCCGTTTTTACGTTTTACGGAACCCTAAAAAGATGTGGTGTCATGAGGCACCAGGCAAGAACGAATTTCCTTCAGATAATATTCAGAAGTACTCGTAGGTACATAACACAATTTGCAAAAAAAAATTATCCCAAATTATGTTTGATACTTTTAAATTTTAGTATTTATAGTACGATCATCTGAAAAATAAAATTGATACTACTATGTAATTAAACATTTTTATAAATTAAATAAACTATAAAACTTTAACTCGGGATAGTAATCGGGTTATATTACTATGTTTTTTTAATTTGTAAAATCAAACAAAATACTACATTTCTGGATACCGATCCTTATAACTTAACTACTTAAGTTCTTTCAAACAAAAAAATCTTAAGCATTGTAATGAAAATTGCCAGTAGTACCCAAACTAATCCGTAGCTCATGTTCCCCGGAACCCCAGGCATGTTGTCTCGGACAAGTTGGCATGTAAGCTTGTAACATGGCAACTTAGGCCTTGTCTTAGGCGCTGGTGGAATTCTCCACTACTCGGCTGCAATAGCCAACTTGCATGCCCATGTCAATTCTAATAAATGTGCTTTATTAATAACAAAAAACATGAGTTAAGTACTCTCATCAAAGAGAATACTCGTGCTAGTTTTGAAGTGAAAACTTCTTTTGGCGCGCCTAGACAGATTTTTCGTGGGGTGTGAATTTGAATCCATACATTGACATTTATAATATTAAGTAGGATTGTGCAACATTAGTGGTGTTTGGAGAGACATTATACTAAAATTATATGTTACAAGTGTCCGATTTTTTTTATTTCTTCATTATTTCTAGTAAAACATAAGTTCTTCCAAAGTTTGGTTTTGATACCCATACGATAATAAATTAGCAGTTTTAACAAATAGCATATCCATCGAGTTTTATTGACGATGAGGCGGGATTCAAACCTACAATTTCACAAACTCTTTGAGAAATTTGATATTGATATAAAAATTTAAATAATAAATCAGTGACCCATTCAAGAAGCCGCAGGAAAAATTTACCCGACTACTAGAGCTTTCTTCTCTGTAGCGTATTATTCCTCCCCTCCCTCTACCCCTCTTTTACGCGATATTTGAAAAAAACTTGTTCCTTCAAACACCGCCGGCGCGCAGCGAAACTGTTTATGGCAAATCATTTGCTGTCCAGTTGTGGAACGCCTTGCCCGTCAACATTAGGCAAGCTCCTTCTCTTGCTGTTTTAAGAACCAAATCAAAGAATTCTACCTGTTATAGTCATCAGCTAGCTAAAGTCATTATTCTCCTTGAAATCGTAATATAATTGTAATCTATTTATCTTCAAATATTTTCGTTCGTTGAACCTATTAGTATTAATTATCTGTTAGTCTATTATTATAAAATTATTTATGACGTAAAATTTATATATGTATTTAAAATGAATTGTTAGTTACTAATCTGTGTACTCCTAATTGTACTCCCTGTCTTCCATTATTAATTCCTTTTTTACCATCGTACGGTTGCCTGGAAGAAATCACTCTCAGCGATATACTCGCCAATTGCTACTTCATTCTAAGGTTTTTTTCTGTATTTTTGTTATTTTTCTTTGTAGTTTATTCTATTTTATCTTCTTTTTTTAATATAGAATAAAAATAACATTGTATCCGTGTGTTTTGCAAGTGAAATCGATGCGGCCTACCGCTAGGCTAAAGCGCACAGCTATCGTACGTGATGCCATCTGATAGATTGTGGGAAGCAAAAACCAGTAGATGGCGACTAATCGCTGCCATTACCTTACCCTTTACGGCCGCAGAGTAGCCGTGGGCAGAGAGTTACACGCCAATTAAACTTTGAAACCGCACGAGGGAGACATCAACGTATTTTACAAACTACACTAAAATCTGCTTATAAAAATTTCTAATGTCTCGTTTTGGTCAAGACCATCTGCGGTAGTTTAAGTGGTTTCTGTAATGATTATTGCGATGCTTGTTTAGTTTTGTTTGTATGTAAATAGAGGTTGTAAAATCAGGCTGATTGGGAAAAGACATAGATAAATGTATGGCAGCTACTAAGTTAGATATCTTGATGTTGTAATTTTCACCTTATTTTCAATAGTTTTATTTAATTATAGTAAATCTTATCAAGTTAAGTTTTGGTAGAGCTCTTTGCAGAGTCCGCCTGGGGAAATACCACACCTTTGCCAGTGATTCTGCCGCCAAGCAGTAGTGTGTTCCGGTTTGAAGGATTGAAGGCAATGTTTTCAAAGAAAGTACTGAACATCTGATAAATCATTAATATTTCGGGGTGATGGATGCAATGCAGTTTTAGGCAATGACTTAGACTTTTCGTGTTCCATTAGCTGCGCAACATTCTGCTGTTATATGCAGGCGTAGTGCTTACCATCAGGCACATCTCCTGCACGTCCCGTCACTCTTTACAAAAAAAACGATCGAAAGTGTACTTATACAATATCAGGACGTCTACCCTCTTTCTACGAAAAACGTAATATCGAATTAAACTCTCGACTTTCCTTCTCCAGTTCTACTTCAATCCTTCTAGACTACAGGCCCGTGAACAAAATTTACGTAGTAAATGACCACCAGGAGACCTTTGCAGGTTGATAGAAGGGTATAAAGTAATAAGATACAGCACTATGCCGTCACTTGATCATTTCTCCTCGTCGCATGATTTTTGTACGGCATTGCGAAATAATGGATTGATGAGACGTATTGAAACTGTATGGGACCAATGCCGTACATAATCAAATGCCCAAATTTAATCTGTAAACCGTCGAAATATCACGAATTTTTCCGACAAACTAATAATTAAAAACTTAAAATTTATAATTGTTGTAATTTCAATACCTCTTCTAATCTATTATTCTGCAACGCCGTACAAAAATCATGCGACAAGGAGAAAAAATAATTTTTTTCTCGAGGGTTGCAACCCCCCTCTTCGACTGTACTCAGTTGGACAGCTTACAAGTGACGGCATAGTGCTGAATCTTATTACCTTTCTATTATCCTACATAGATCTCCTGGCGGTTCATTTACGACGTGAATCTATTCGTTTCTTCCGTCAAACGTCAAACCATGTTCGATCGGACAAAACGAAGTAGAACTAGAGTAGGAGAAAAGTCGCGAGTTTATTTCGAAATTACGTTTTTCGTAGAAAGAGAGTAGACAGACGTCCAGGTTCCACTGTACTCTTTGTTTCTAACTCAAAGTAAACACCGCACTTCGGCAGAAGAGTAATTTTTTATTTTCAAGTATAAAAGACAGTAAGGCTCAGACAGCAGGCTCTACGGGCAATTACCCTGCAACCGGGCTCCGTATACGGTGGTACGGTCGTACGGCCACCGCCGGCTGGCCGCCACAAAAACTAGCCGTGTTGTGGCCGTTTAGTGGACAATTACTTATCGACGCCCTTCTTAGTGCTGCGCCCGTATTCTGGGACGGACTTTTTATTTTATTATTTTTCCTATAAACTGATACGAGCTGTGTGAAAACTAATGTGGTTGTTACATATATTTAATAATTTAAGGGTTACTTACGTGTTTAGTTTAGTTTAGTTTAGTTTAGTTTGACGGGGCTGTTTCCGCACTTAGCCTCTCAATATGGGCCATTGTGCGTGGCTCATACTTCCCTATCACTCCAACCATCCCAGGCTATCCCAGAAGGCAAGCAACCTATTCATGTTACTTACGTGTTACGTGTGTTATATTCAGTCCAGTCTGAATTAAGTTTCAGCCGCATCCGGCGGTCTTTGTCAAGGAGACCGCTGCTCGTGGCATTTTGTAGTGGTAGGACTCTTGGCAGAGTCCGCCTGGAGAAGCACCACACCTATGCCAATTATTCTACCCCCAAGCAGTAATGTGCAAACATTGCTGTGTTCCGGTTTGAAGGGCATTGTTTCCAGAGAAATTACAGGGCTTAGAGATATAACAACTTAGATCTCTGGGTGACGAACGCAGTGCAGTGCTAGGTAATGATTTGGACTATTGATGTTGCAATAGCTGCGTGTCACTGTGCTATTATGTGGCAGTGTTGTTTACCATCAGGCACATGTCCTGCTCGTCTCGTCACTCTTTATTTAAATAAATAAAAAACTAAACAAACAAACCAAACAAAAGTGTCAGCATACTTGAGTTACCCGTGAATTAATTCAAATTGATATGGGTTGTTCGTACCTGTCGCAAAATGTTGTTGTTTCATATTTTGAGTTAGAGAATGGGTAACATGTGAAATGGTCGAGTGCATCTAGCTCAAGTTTTAACCGCATTCAGCGGCCTCTTACAAGGGGAGAGCGCGCGTGACTGTTTTTGCTCAAAAACTATTCTAATCATATCACACTTGAGCAGTAATATTATATAATACCCAGTAAGTATACAAAGTACAATTTAAGTATTACTTACGAAATAAATATTACTTACAAAAATACTAGTATGTACATACTGTAAGTTTTTCCCACGAGCCTGTATTTATTTAATTTCCTAAACACATGGGAGGTTCAGCTATTTATTTATTTAAAACAATTGTTTACTATGCTAACAGCTTCTCAAGACAACACTTCCGAACACACACAACAACCAGTATTTCATTAAGATTTATAATATTCACAAATACAATCTAAAGTCTAACAACACACTATTTAGATATAAGCCAACTCAAACATTTAGCATGTAAGCTGTTCTGTTCACTTCCTTTTTTCACAGTCAGTAAATGTTCAACAAGTGACACATAATTGAGACATCGTCATCAGAATCGAAGAATCCGACCAAGAACCTCCGTTCCAGAATATCACCCCTTCCCATGTAAGTAAAATTATTCCCATTCTCCTTATCGTCGTGTTGTCCCGAAAACCTGGGGGATGGTATGCGGAAGTGACGTCACCGTGCCCACTTGGTCATCATGATTGTCCACGTATTTATGTGTGTTTTTTGGGTTCAGCTTATTTGTTGATGTTTTAGTTGGGGATAAAAGGTTGTGTTCAAAATTGTGATTGTGAAATTGGTTAACAAACTGTTCTTTCTGGGTGACTACATTATATAGAGTTCACTAGAAGCATCTAATGACTATCTTTTCGGAGATTTTTTTTGTCCAAAGTCCGCCTGAGGAAGTACCACACCTTTGCCAGTTATTCTACCGCCAACCAGTAATGTTCAACATTACTGTATTCCGGTTTGAAGGACAATATTTCCAGTGAAATTATAGGCCATTGAGGCAGAACATCTTTATAGCTAAGTGACGAGGGCAGTGCAGTGGTAGGTAATGATTTGGACTCTTCATGTTCCCATAGCTGCATGTCACTGTGTTGTTATGGGTAGGCATGTTGTTTACCATCAGGCACATGTCCTGGTCGTCTCGTCACTCTATACTATAAAAAATAATATTCTTAAGGTAGTGACTCTTCTCGCTGAGCTGGTCGTAGATTCGATTCCCACCGAAGACAAACATTTGTGTGCTGGATAGGCATGTTTGTCTTTGTCTAGGCGTTTCCTCGTATCATAAGCAAGAATTTAAAATGATATATATTATATTTGTAATGTGTTTGGTGGTTTTGTTCGCGCAGTTTTCGTTTCCCGTTATTTTCCCTGTCCCTAAGAAGCCTATGTGATATGTGTTTGTTTTAACTGTGTTTTAAACTTCACCCCGATCTGTTGTTCTGACACGATTTTTCGTTGTATGAATCGAAATAATTCAACCATAGTTCGTTGGCATGAAATCATTTTCATTAAGTGTCGCATCACATTGACACAATTTTCATTTAATCACTTTGACATTTCATTCGCTGAACAATTGATATGGCAGAACAAAGTTTACGGGGCCAGCTAGTAATTGTATACTCACTGTGATCTTAGGCAATGCTAATAAAAAATATATATAAGAATTGTAGAGTTTGTATGTTTATACAGGTTTACAATGCTAAAATCTTCTTGAGGTACCACTGACCTAGCAGTACTCCGCGGTTTACCCGCGAAGTACACGTTTCCCTAATTGTCATGCTATAAAAGTACCTACACTATGTTTCAAATTTCAACTCGATCTGTTCAGCCGTTCATGAGTCAGCAACGACGATCCAAACATCAAAAGTTTCAAATAAAAAAGTAAGATGTTGACTTATTTATTGAAATTGATTTGTTGTACTAGTATTAACATAATTTATTTTTTTGTAGTGGTAGGACTCTTAGCAGAGTCCGCCTGGGGAAGTACCACACCTTTGCCAAATATACCGCCAAGCAGTAATGTGCAAACATTACTGTGTTCCGGTTTGAAGGGCAATGATTCCAGAGAAATTACAGGGCTTAGAGACACAATATCTTAGATCTCTGGGTGACGAGCGCAGTGCAGTGCTAGGTAATGATTTGGACTATCATGTTCCAATAGCTGCGTGTTACTGTGCTGTTATGTGGCAGGCATGTTGCTTACCATCAGGCACGTGACCTGCTCGTCTCGTCTCGTCTCGTCTCGTCTCGTCTATGCAATAAAAAAAAATGTTTTTCTTTACTGATTTTTTCTTGAAATCGATGGGAATGAACATTAGAAAAGTTAACTATTGGAAATGAATGATGGTATCACCTGAAAAACTACGCCCGACTTTCAATAGAGAGATAGTAGGTACGTTTGCCAAAGCCTGAGTAGTTTCACCAACTACCATTTTATAAAAGTTTGTCACTATGACTCTTAACGACCAGAGAAACAAAAAGGTCGTGAACACATTTTGGAAAGATAAACATACTCAAGGACGTGTTATATCTGCCAACCCGCACTTGGTCAGCAATGAATTACGAACTTGCCGTTTTTCTCCGCTCTAGCACTCTGTTTCTCTGTCTTGCTTGCTGAACAAAAAGAGAAATGGACGCTGTAATTTTAGCAGATATAGGACTCTGAGCAAGTTTGCCTGGGGAAGTACTTACACTTTTACCAGTACAGTATATTCTTATAGCAGAAGCGTTACTGTGTTCCGGTTTGAAAGACAATGTTTCCAAAGAAATTACTGGGTTAAAAGACATCACATCTTATATATCCTGGTGACGAGTGTGGTTCCAGGCAGTGGTTTAGACTCTTCATGTTCAAATAGCTGCGTAGTACTTGTTTTGGACAGACTTGTTGCTTACCATCAGACGCACGTCTTACTTGTCTTACTACTCTACCATACCATAATTACTGCATAGAGTCATAGAGGTGATTCGCAAACATTTAGAGACAACGGCGCATAATTATGTTTGTTATATGTTGGTTACCTACATTGCAGTTGACAGGTAAATTGGTCGAAGATGCAGCACGTCTGTCCGTCGCGATCCGTCTCGTATATTCGCGATCGCGCGCACCTGCTTGGCGCATCGCCAGAACAGGAATGGCCGTCATTGAGATCTGTTGTTGTGATGGCCTGCCGATGGACGGAGAGATAACTCCTATTCTTTAAGATAACATATTATCGTGTTATTCCCTTGGAGAATAACGTGTTGAAGTGGTACAAATAAATCTATTGTTCAATGTGTGAAACCCGTGAAATTGCAAACAAAGGACAAAAAGTTCAACTTAAGTCAAACTTTTATGCCGGTGAAGTTTAAAATTTCAAGTCACATTTTGAAATGTGGCGGTGAAGTCGAAAATATACGAAGTTTTAGACGGCAGTTTATTTCAAAATCTAACTGAATTATCTCTGTATTCTTGCGTTATAGTCCAAGATCCCAGAGCTCCCAGACGTCACCTATTTTCTGATGAATGAAATGTGGACGATTGAGTAGAGTTAGTAAGTACTAAGAACTACATGCATACTCGCTAACTTGCTTAGACGGCCAATTTTGAGATATGGGGTAATGAAGGTACATACAAACATCACTTACGTCACTTATTAATTAATCATACTCTGGACTAAAATTTGTTAGGCAACCCATATGCAATATATTTATTGACCTATTAAATTACATTTAAAATACGTTTCATATAATAAACATCTCGGTGAAGGTCGTTGTATAGCGGGATCTCCTACTATTAGTAATGTCGATTATGTATCAACTTCACTTTACAGCTTTACACTAACGTTTAACAAGTTTTCGGCTCGTGAAAGACTTGAGGAAGTGTTTGGGGAACAGCTGTTATTTTGTTAGGTTGTCTCAAGTTAGGAGGTTACTAACCTAAAGTGAAAAGAGCAAAGTTATAAGTTTGACAGTCTAGTGGTTCAAGGTGGTCAGGGGTGGGCGGTCCAGGGTGGATAGTCTAACGCGGGCTAGCATTGGCAATATAGGGTAAGCAAAGGTTTGGAATAGGTTGCCTGTTTAGGGTGGCTATTTGGATCGAACTGCCCAAGATGTTTAATTAAATGTAATTAAACTTGACAGCGTATTTAGCGGCAATAAAATATTTTAGCTTCACTCACAAAACTATTATTTTAGATCACCAAGACTCAGAGGTCTAGTTCATTCGGAATATCAGCTATCTGTAAATGTTTTGTGTAGGATTAATAAATACATTATTTCGAATAAGTATCTCGTGATTTAGAACCTCTAAAATGACGCCATCATTCGCGAAACCTCTCCACGGCTTATCCATCTGTGCCTTTCAATTTGATAATATGAAGAGTACGTCTTATCACAATGGCATAGAGTTGGAAATATCGAATAAGGTACCTTTATGATGTCGAGTCGAGTGTCGAGTGATTGGTATGAAGTGCTTGACGTTGTGACTAGGGCATGGATACCGGTATTCGGTATTACCGAAAAACCGGTATTACCGGACGATTTGAGGCAATTCTGAATACCGGTATTGAAATTGCAAATACCGGTTTTTCGGTATTTTGAAAAAAGACATTAAATTCATGAATATAACCCATAAGGCGGGTCTAGACTACTAAAATAACAATCAACTTAATTTATTTTATACTTGTAAACTTGATGAGCAGCTGTTTAAATTTTTTTTTTGTGGTACCTACACGAAATAGTGTAAATTTATTAATGAAAACTTGTTTTGCACTAAAAAGAGTAAAATAAACTATTTTTAACCCCCGACCAAAAAAAGGGGTGTTATAAGTTTGACGTTGATGTCTGTCTGTCAGTATGACTGTCTGTGGCACCGTAGAGCTCAAACGTATGGACCGATTATGATGTTGTTTTTTTTGTTTAATGGTTAATTTCCGTGCGGTGGTTCTTAGCTTAATATCGATTCAAGATGGCCACTTCCATAAACTCTCTAAATTTACTAAAAAAATTACTAAATTTCTTCACAACCTCCCTTAATTTGGGTATCAAATGATAGAGCTAGTAAAATACTATACACTACGACCTACGACACATTTTTTATCCAAGATGGCCGCTACAACAAATGGCGAATTACATTATTATTTTCACTACTACCTCAACTCAATATGGGTATCAAATGAAAGGACTTGACTAGTAGAATGTCGTACAAATTACTAATTCGAGGTAGTCGGGGGTAAATCAAAATGTTTAATTTTGGTCTTGTGAGATGAGTGAGTGGGGCTTATAATAGTTATATTAATTTATTTTTCGCTTTTGAGTTTGTGGTTTTGAAGTTGGTTTAATTTTTTGTAACAAACAAACGAGCGTAAACTAGTTTAAAATGTATGCGTAATTATTGATATTTGTTTAACTTTAGAGTTTGAAATGCTTAATTAAGTAGGTACCTGATTTACCGTACCGTGTGGATGATTTTTACTGCTATTTTAATAGTTGAAGTATATTACCGAAAAAATACCGAAAAACCGGGATCCCGGTTTTAAAAATATTAATACCGAAAAAATACCGGTTTTGTCAGAAGTCCAATACCGCCATGCCCTAGTTGTGACCTCTTGATTTGATTTCTTGAGTATGATACAATGTGGTTATTGGCTCTTGTTAACGTAAGCTTTGTGTGAAATGTATTTGAGTTACATACTTTTACATTACTTGCCAACCTAAACAATAACATCTAACAGACAAAGTCGATTCAAATATTATCTACTTACATATTTCTAAATGTTGCCATCGTATTTTTCTGGTATTGATATCATGAGACTATAATTTTTATGTAATAACTTTGGCGTACAACCTTACAACCTCATGGCAATAAGTAATTGAAAAAGACTCAACGCTAGAATCCTTGATAGAGTTAATCAACAGTATCTTCAAAAATTTAAAAAGATTCAACATAAATGTTTCATATCCGTATTTACATAATTACGTACGAATTTACATAATTTACAGTAGGTACTTATTATTATATCTTATAGAATGTATTTATTTTGTTAATTAGAAGCCCAGGTCAAACAATCAAACGTATCAAATAGCGTTTGAACTGTTGGGAAACCATGGAATCGGGAAACAAAACATAAGTTGTGAGTCAATAGCAATCTGTAAGTTTTCAAAACTCGAAGCGAACAAACTAAATTCGGAAAGACCACCAATGAATTAGTGGTAGTGCGTTGACTTACAACTTCTTCGATAGTGAAAGAGAAAAAATATGAAATTGTGTAGCTGTGAATGCTGTTAAAGCTGTTCATTCGGAGAATATGTGCTCCTACACATATTCTCCGAAACGTATCCTTTAGATTTTAGATAGGCTGGCCACTTTATGATGTTGTTCGAGGCTGTGTAGTTTTGTATCCACTAACATATTATTACCTATTAGATTAGACGAACAATACGCTGACCGAGTCAAGACTTTCATCTTTTTCGTCAAACCATCCCAGAAGTTGCAGCAGTTTTCCGCGCATGACCGAACTTGTGCTAAATCTGAGCCTAAATGTATGCCTGTTCTACTCAAGCTTAAAATACCGCTTAATCTTATTAAGAACACCTCGCTTTCTACCAGCTAATTTAGTTTTGGACTTAGCAAACTAGATTAGATAGTTGCCGTAGTGCACTCTGAAATTTTAACTATTATTACTGGGTGCCCAAAATACTAACTACTAGCAACACGCCTGCCACATAACATATTATACAGAGATATTAGATCTTTTATCTCTATGTCCTGTAATTTCACTGGAAACATTGTCCTTCAAACCAGAACACAGTAGTGTTTGCACATTACTGCTTGGCGGTAGAATAACTGGCAAAGGTGTGGTACTTCCCCAGAAGGACTCTGCAAGGAGTCCCACTACTAGATACTACCAAATTTGTTTTAGTTTAGTATGTACTTGGTTTTTTGATGTATGTTTTTTTAGTATGTGTATTTGTTGTATGTACTTTTTAAACAAAGTTGCTATTGTGTCTTTCATATAAATTATTTTTAACGTTACTCCAAGCTGTATCGCTTACCATACAAAAGCTTAACAAGATGATTACAAACCAGCTTCTATAAATCAGTCTCAAAGATTCTTCCACCGTGTTCGTAACACGCGAAATGGACAGGAAAGGAGGGATTAAGCGAGTATGCGCGGGCGCAGTCGTTTTGTCACCTCCCGCTTAAATATAGACGAGAGTACACGTGACTAAATGGGCCATTGGCGACGCAGATAAATCATGTCCATTTCCAATTCGGAACTATACTGGTATTTTAGGGCTGGGAAACATGTGGCTGTTTTGTTGCGAGACAGACGGCTTCGTTTTTTACGTATGAAATTTAGCAGGCCTCTCGTATTTTGTTTGTTCTTGCGCTAAGCTAAGCTTGCAAGATTTTCAACTAAAATTGCGTGTCAAATAATGTTTACAAAATTATCACCGTTTTTTATATGATATATTTCTCGGAATATATAATTTTTAGGGATGGGCCGAATGTGGTTTGAACCGAATACGAACTTCGGCCGAACATTCGGTAAAAATGAAAGATTCGGCCGAAGTTCGGCCGAACTTCGGTTCTATTTCGCTGCGCTTTTTCGTGTTGTGAGTTGTTTACGCACTTGCTGCAAATATTGCTAGATGTGCCCCGCCCGCACTCCGCGCTTCCCCGCGGGGCATTAGCCATCTAGTCATTTGTAAAGACGTCACCAGCTTGTCTCGTGCTATTGTTTACATTACGCAAATTAAATTAATTATTTTTACGTGATTTTTGTTGGTTTGATTGATAGATTTTATCATTATTTGTTTGTTACTTTGTTGTGAAGATGACTGGAAGACAAAAATCAAGTGTTTGGACATTTTTAAAGAAACAGTCGACCAAAAAAAACACAAGATTGATTAAGAAAGAAAGATTTCTAAGGCTGGTTTGGTTAGTAAGAAGAGCGATTTAATTTTGTGTTTTTTTTTATTAAGTAACCAAAGATTTTTGAGACTAGTAGTTAAAAAGACTAATTTAAGTTTTATGTTTATCACGTATGATTACTTTTTCTAATTCAAATAAATTACTATGAGTATATCAGACTTATTTTATTTCACTGTTACTACAGATATGTTTTTTCATTAATTTCTATTATGATAGTGCAAGTATATTTAGTGCAGAATGTTCGGCATTTTAACCGAAATTCGGCCGAATAACGAAGTTCGGTTCAAGCTGCCGAAGTTCGGTTAAACCGAATGTAAAACGAATTTCGGCCCATCCCTAATAATTTTACTAACGATGTTTTTTTATCTTCAATTTTAACGATGATGACAAACTAGTACTGGTACATCTGTACTTGGCAAAATACCCAAAAAAGCACACGGGGCTCAAAGAAATCGTATGTCTTCGCCACTGAATTGCAACAGCTTTACATTATATATTTTTTTTTTTTTCTAAAATACATTTAACAATTAATTAAGAAAACCTTACCCTGATATAAGATTTTAAGGCGAAAGTCAACCCGCGGTCGACAACTTCCCGTCCATACGTTCACATCAGGCTTGCTGCATTGCCCAGCTATATAGTCAAGAAAACATTTGAAATAAACCTTACTTAAATTTACTGACCAGATCGAAGGTCTGGGCCTCTCTCCCGCAAGCACGGCTTAGTTCTACAACAAAGATCATAATAACCTCTGTGCCCCACAGACTCAGTTTTATTCTTATGTCATTAAAATGAGCAAATTAACCCAAAATTTTCACACATGGTTTCTGGGGTACATAGAATATGTTTCTTAGTTCGTCATCTAGCTGAACTAATAAATCTACGTCATTGACGAATCAAAGTACTCTTTGATTTCTTCCAGGGGGGACAAAGATATTTTAGGGTGGATGCCACATCCCTTCCGCTACCCCTAGCGTAGGCCTATGGCTACCGTTAATCAAGTGAGCAATTAAACATGCAATTGTATTCACGGTACTATTTTAAAATTAAATACCTCAGCAGACGATAGTCCATTACAGGATAGTGAGGGGAGTACCCTTTCTCCCCCGTTAATTAAATGTTTTGAATATGGACATACCAGTACCTGAGGGTCGAAGGTAATCTGTTATGCTAGTTAATCTGTGTTGTAGGTATAAATGGAGCAGTGGAAATGGAGAGAGTTATAAGTTTAGTTGTTGGCAACAACATGAGACAACATAATGGGAGACGTATCTTTTTTAGTATTAAAATTAACGTGGTTGTTACACATATTGATTAGGTAAACGGGTAACTCATGGCTTCCCGTTTGGCACTGACGCGACCGAAGCTCGAGTCGGATTGACCGACCTCATTACACGTGAGTTACCCGTTTACCTAATCAAGACGTATCTTTTGATTCATCAAATTATCAAATATTGACAAAGATATATGTAGGTCATCAAACTTCCGGAGTAGGGGGTTGTGACGTCACATTATAGTAAAATTCGTACCAAATCGTGACGTGGCTCATAACTACTAAGCACTGTATCTTCATCGTTTATTGATTGTGAAACATATGAAGAAAAATATGCATTCACTATTTTTTAATAACCTAACTGACGGACTTCTCACTTCCTTCCTTCTACTATATTTACTTAGGTACTAACTAAATCACAAAATCTTTGCCTTCCTCGATAAATGGACTATCCAACAAAAAAAAATCTTTCAATTCGGACAGAAGTAGTTCCCGAGATCCTAGCGTTCAAACAAACAAACTCTTCGGCTTTTTAATATTAGTAATGAAGTATTGACAAGTAGTAGTCACCTCTGCAGCGCAGGCCTCTCCTAATCCTTTCCACTCGTGTCTCTCGCGTGCCTTCCGCATCCAGTGAGAGCCAATCTTCTGGTTATTTAAAAAGTATTTAAACACGGTTAAAAACATTTTTGAAGTGAAAACTTCTTTTGGCGCGCCACAGATAGATTTTTCGTGCGCTGTGAATTGAATTCTACCGTCACACTCGGGAATAATAAGAAATCTTCGTGTAAACTCGGGACCATGATCATTGGCCATCTAGAAATGCGTCAGCATTTCCCATTGGCCATCTAAAAATGCGTGAGCATTCCCTATTGGGCAAATTGGATGGTCATGGCCATACCGTCCGGCTTCACCCGCGTAGTTTCCAAAGTAAGCTATCAAATTATGAGTTATAAGTTATCACTTCTATCAGCACATTAGCAGTTCCTATCACTGCCAATTTTTTATTAAAAAAATCAGCGATGTAACGTTTATGTACGCTAGGTATATGATACGAAGCATCGCATGTAGGAGCTTATAAAGCGACATGCACCGGAAGCACAAGTTGAGCAATTTCCGTCCGTCGCTTGCAGCGATCTCGAGCCTCCATCGCAGGAAATTGTTGCAACGCTTCTTCGAGAGCTTTGTCTTAACAACTTAGGTACCTTAAGATAATAAATTTAGTAAAATTGAATGTTCGTAATTTCATGTTCACAGTTGCTCACTAAATGCATTGTGAAAGGATTAACGATCCGTACATCATCATCATCAACAGCCCACTAAATGTTCCCACTGCTGGGACTCGGGGCCCTCGCTCGCAAGGAGAGAGTTAATAACGACCCGTCCATATAAAAATCAATTTTAATATTGTGTCCAACTGTGTGTTTTGGCTAAAGGGAGTTTCACTGGCTAAATCTGCCATATGTTATAATTAATTAACGCAACTTTCAATTAAAAAAAAACATAATTAAAATAACGTGCGAGGCGCAGCTAGTATAATATAAATATTGTTGTACACTTCTCACAGAACATTTATTAGTCCTAAACTAAGCTAAGCTTGTGTTATAGGTTATGGGGTCTAAAGTATACCGTTCTGTTCTGTTCTATTCTAATAGAATAGAGTGGAATATTCTTATATTATGTAGAATATTCTATTCCATATAGTCCGTCAGCTGGATTATGAAAAAATACACGTATTTTTTTGTTTCAAGACATTATTCAAAATCGATATAGATCATCAAACTTCCGGAGTAGAGGGGTTGTGACGTCAAATCTGCGTAAAAATCGTACAATGAAGTTTCGTCACTCGCAACTTCTAACCTGTATCTTCGCTTATGAAACTTCTTGATTGTGAAACAAAAGAAATAATTAATGATTAAAAACTATTTATTGTTCACACCATATAGATACATACAATTTTGAAAAACAGTAAGACTAGTGATATAACGGGCGGCCTTATCGCTAAAAGCGATTTCTTCCAGGCAACCTTGGGATGGACAGAAATATTTGAAAAACTTAAAGCGTGGTGCGCAACAATTACTATTTAAATAATAAGACTATGGGATAGACGTACATTCTAACAGTACTACATACCAATGCATAAAACTACAGAAATACTACTAAGAAATAATACTCTAATGGCCGGACTAATTAGATTTTTATTATCATCATGCCTATTGTAAACACATTGTAGGTAATGGTACATAGAAGTGGTTCTATTATTATAGACTACAGGCCCGTGAACAAATTTTACGGGTCAAATGAACCACCAGGAGACCTATGTAGGATGATAGCAAGGGTATAAAGTAATAAGATTCAGCACTATGCCGTCACTTGTAAGCTGTCCAACTAAGTGTGATTGAAGAGGGGGGGTTGCAACCCTCTACCATTTCTCCTTGTCGCATGATTTTTGTAGGTACGGCATTGCGAAATAATGGATTAGAAGAGGTATTGAAACTGTATGGAACCAATGCCGTACTTAATCAAATGACCAAATTTGCTCTGTAAATTACTCGTACTCTGTAAATTTTTCCGGCAAACTAATAATTAAAAAGTTTATTTTTTTTATAATTTCAATAGGTACCTCTTTTAATCTATTATTCCGCAACTGCTTACAAAAATAATGCGACAAGGAGAAATGATCGAGGATTGCAACCCCTCCTCTTCAATTGCACTCAGTTGGACTGCTTACAAGTGACGGCATAGTGCTGAATCTTATTACTTTATACCCTTCTATCATCCTACATAGGTCTCCTAGTGGTTCATTTGACCCGTAAATTTTGTTCACGGTCCTGTAGTCTATTATATTCCGACACAAAAAAAAGTGAACAGCAAGCACATCGTCTGGGGATACAACATGGGTATGTTGTATGCGATCCGTAACTTACATACAACACATACTTAGATAATTACACACTACACATACTTAGATACTGACACACGACACATACTTAAATACTTACACTAATTTATCCATAGATCGATTAAGCTATAGAGACAACCTAGATGATTAAACCCAGTACCAATCGGAAGTGTGTCGGTTACGCTGGTGGCATTACCACGCTAAATGGCAATTACATGTTGAATTAGATAAACTCCAGCTTATTGAGATAATTACAGGTACGAGTAGGTAGCCAAGATAAAATGGTCGCTTGTGAAAGTGTTTCACTCGACAATAAAACTTCTTGTAGACAAAGGTTGAACGTACATTGGTTTACGCAACACTGAGTAAGTAGCTCTGAAACTTGAGCCCAAACGCCATTGTAGCTTGTAATAAATTGAAATAAAGCTCGCGCACTCGAGCTTAGAATTAATTTATAGAACCAACTGTGAAGATTTATACGAATTCTTAACGTCTTTATCATTCGCCTTTTGTGATCATTGTTCATTTTCTTTAATTCTTGAATAAGCTCCAAGTCTTGATTCAATTTAAAGTCTTGAACATCATTGCTAAGTTGCTTATTACCGTCTTTTTTAATGGATAAGTACAATCTAATAACATCAAACCCTTTTTAGTATCGGACACAATGCGGCATCAAAGATCACAATAAAGTTTTTTTTAATAGGTTTATTCTTTAACCGCCATCTCGCCTGATGTTAAGCGACTATGCGGTCTACCATGGAGCGTGTTTACCTAGAAAAAAATCGAATCACTCTCGATTTGATGACACCAAGATTGTAACCATCGGAAAAAATGAAATGTAATGAATAAGTATGCGTCAATTTAAATAATTTGACAAACTTAATATGTTGTCACCTGTTTGTAATTATGAAACGCCTTCATTGATATACAAGTAAATGTACCTACGTCACAACAATTTCCTTTATGAAATTAGAAAATACAGTCTGCCTGTCTGTCAAGTTGCTGAATAGACTGGTCGGACTACGGAAACCCTCGGGCGTCGCGTTGGCTTGACAGACCGTCAAACTTAATCCACAACAATAATAATAATCCATCCATACTGGATTGTATTTTACGAAGATGGAAACAGGTTAAAAACTTTTGATAATGATTCGATAATTTATTGAAGTGAAAACTTCTTTTCGCCTAGACAAAATTTTTCGTGGGGTGTAAATTGAATTCTACCGTCACGCTCGGGTATGATAACAAATCTTCGGGTAAACTCGGGACCTTAGCGATTGGGCATCTAGAAATGTGTCAGCCAATGGGAAATGCTGAAAGGGCGTGACCTCACCGTCATGGCATGGCCATCTAGAAATGCGTTAGCGTTTCCCATTGGCTCACGCATTTCTATATGGCTGCCAATTTTTTTTTTGGACTGATAAGTATGTGAACAAACTAACACCTAACCTGTTATTTTCTCTGGATAAAACGGATCCTATGTGTTATTCCTGACCATTCTTTATTTACGAGTATGTAGGTACCAAACTTCATCCAGATGTTATACAGTAGCATTCGCTTGAAAGAATAACCAACGTACCTACTCGTACATAGGTACCAACTTTCGCATTTTATTAGTAGGACTTTGAAGCCAACCTAAGATATCGTAGTGGCTTTAGTACCCAGGACGAACGATTTCACAACCGTGAGGTCATGGGATCGAATCCCGCCTTCACTTTTGAATGTTTTGTGAAAGTTTGTCGTCACCGCTAGCTGTCACCTGCCACCTGTCCCCTATGTGAAAGAACACATCGTAAAAAACGGCATGCTCCAATAAAGACTTATTTTGAGTTGTTACGTCATCCGCCAACCAGCCTTTGACCAACGAGGTGGATTACGGCCTTGTGATTGTGATTCTCTTTCTATCTCTCTCCTTGTGAGAAAATGCCCTGAGTTCCAGAAGCGTGAACATAAAGCGGGCTACTTATAACCTGAAGGCGATAAATATAGGTATACTATATCTAGTTCGTCCCGTCACTGTATACTGTAAAAAATCCTGGTACCGCAAAAAAAACGATCAGCCTGCTGTTCCGTACATAACTATGTACAGTTTTGAATCATGTACAAAAACCGAGTTCCTTGATAAAACGTGTCCAAAACAGCTTCTATAGGTACGTACACCCAAATCGTATCTCCAATAGTCTTCTATTTTGCGAAAATAGACACTTTCGCAAAACACTCGAAAATGTGATTTTCCCCAGTCTCAACTCCCAATATCCCGGGCACATCCAAGCTGGTTTTTACATCAATCCTATTAACCTTCTAAATTAATCCGCCCTAAACAAACACTCGTTATAACTATCCTCAGGACTCGGATATCCTCGGGGCAAGCGGACGCATCACTGAGGCGACAAATTTGTCGCTTGCTACGTCCAGAGAAAAATCACAATTGTAAAAAAATAGTTTTTGGATTCTATTTTTTTTTTTAATAAAGAGTGACGAGACGAGCAGGACATATGCCTGATGGTAAGCAACATGCCTGCCACATAACAGCACAGTGACACGCAGCTATTGGAACATGAAGAGCCCAAACGGAGACATACAAGATACGAAAGCTGCTCAGATGCTTTCGTATGATGAAGATGCTTTGTAAGCGTACTCCATCGTAATCTGCATCTTTGGTTAAAATCAGGTATGATGGCGGCTAAGTGCAAACCTATCTTACTATATTAAACAATAAAAGTTATTTTTGAGATTACATAATACTCGCAATATACTCGCTCTATTCTGTCCAAAAAATCTACGTATTTTATAAACACCTTATGTTATTGTTATTTTACTGTTTCTTTTAGTTTCGTTACAAGTTATATTCTAGAGCCTTCCCGAAATGTCAATGCGGGCATAAATATATCATTATAATTTCACTGATGAGATCTGGATAAAAAATGGTAAAAATACGAGTATAAATAACGGTATGTAAAAATGTAAAATAAATAAATAGGCTAGTTTTTATCCCAGGAAAATAACAGGAACGAGAGCTACCCGTACTAAACCGCGGGATGCTACTATTTTTTTTGATGCTACTATTTTAGCGACGATGCGGTCTAAGATGGAGCGTGTTTACCTAGAAAAAACCGATTCACTCTCGATTTGAAGACACAAAGATTGTAACCATGATTGATGTGGGGAAAACCCACTCAGTCAACGTATTCCACAGCCTAGACGTTCTTATCACAAAAGTAGAGTCAAATCTCTTCGTTCGTGTCTTTGGAACATCAACCATGAAACGATGTCGCTTTTTCGAGCTACGAGCATTCCGTATAATACTAACTTAATATTTGTGTTTAACTAATTTATAAGTACACTAGCTGTTCGCTCCTGCTTTCCTCGTACTATAGCACTCAGGGATCGTGTCCATATCCAACGGAGAAATAATTTTCGAAATCGCTCTAGAAGTTCCTGAGATTAGCGCGCCACCCAACTCTTCAGCTTTGTAATTTTAGTATACGGTGTAATAAATAAATTATCAGAAGAACCATTGGTACAACAGAGATATCAAAACATCGCAAGCGAGGGCTACTTGCACTGGACGGCCTACTTTACCGAGGGGAGACGAGGGCAATGAAGAGAGCCAAATCCCTGAAAAATGTCAGCCATATTTCACGTTGACGGCTAGGCCCGGGGCGCAAACAGAATTATACAAGTTTCGATCTAATTTGCAAATAGGTAGGTGAACTGTAATGCCGGTGCGTGGAATTGGCATGTTGGAATAAACTGTATTTTTTACTGAAACTGAGTGTGACCGGTGTATGCATAGAGTAAGTAATCACTACGGGTGTATGTTCTCGCTGTGTATCGTTAGAAGGATGTGGAAGGATGTTTCATTTTTTTTTTTTTGTAAAATTGTATTTTTTTACTTCTTTGCATTTTTAGTATAGTTTGTGATCTTATTAGCGACGATGATTTTGATTGTTTGTATTCAAGTAAGAATAAGAAAACACATAAACTGGATGGACATCATGAATCGTAACCACAGAAATCTAAATAATTTACCTTATTATTTAGATTTCTGTGATCGTGGCCAATATTTTGCGATTGATGACATCATGTCAGTCCAGTGATAGTCTTAGTATGAAAACTAACGTGGTTATAGATAGTCGTTAGTGTTTTAGCGGGAAAATTCAAAATTACTCTATTATTGTACTCATCAAAAATCTAATATTTTTAATGAAATATTTATTTTTATGGTAAACAAGCGTCAATCTTCAAAACAAAAGCATTTCCGAAAAACTGTTATACCATCCCTATTAATTTAAAATCTCCTTGGGTACTTATTACTCCATGAGTATCCTTGCTATTTTTTTTATTCACACATTTAACTTATCAACTTTAGCGTCACTCGAGTATCTCTATACCTACTTAGTCTGTGGCGTCACTTTTAAAACGTCAAACAATGATTGTATTTTTTGAATGTACACCTGCTGGTTTTCGATAATTTATTTATTTTTACAAACAAGTTTACATGTTTACAAGCTTTTAAGAATAAATGTTTTTTATTGGAGGCTATTTGTGAATATTAATTACGTGAACTAGACTGACATTATCGCCACAAAACTTTAATTCGCCAGGAGCAGTAATGGTTATTATTTCTACAATAAATAAGTTGTAAACAGAGTGTAGACTATTTGAATTATTTCAAATAATCAAACCAACCAAAACCAAACTTTTATCAAGAGAAATGGTATTCAGAACATTGCAGACGGGATTTCGAGGTATCGCACTGATGTTGATGATTATCGGTGTCTCTTACAGCACACAAAACCGGAATTTTACTTCCTTTTCACAGTTTCTCATGACGGGCACATTCGGAGCAGTCACTCTTGTTACAATCGGCTTGCTCATTGATGGAGCATTAAATTTAAAGACAGACACTTATGTGGAAGTATCGTTCCTTACTATTGGGTTGTTTCTCAACGGAATGTGCTGTATTCTAGCATTCATAGAGTTCGACAGACGGAGAGACGAGCAACCGATGAGTATTGAAATCAATAAAGCTTTTTTGTCAATGCTGGGGGCAATTTTGTTTGCATTTGATTTGATGTTTTCATGCTGCTACGACTATAATGAGAATGATAGAGGTAGAAACATTTGTTGACAATGATAAAAGCAAGATATCGAATACATTTTGTACAGCTGTTACAGTTGTCTGAGAACTGTTTGCAAGTGGACGAAGGCATGGTACACAAGATTTATTGGAAGTTCGTTCCATAACCAAGAATGGCGAGTGACGACTACTCAATAAAATGTATATAATGTGTCTATGGTATTATTTCCTTTGATAGCATAAGTAGCCACCTGAATATTCCCATTGGAGGTACTCGGGGCCTTCTCTCGCAACAAGATAGTCTAGGTGATATCCACCACGCTGGCCCGTGAGGGATCGTGGATAACACATGACCTGGAAAGATGAACATGTCGGTATCCTCACGATCATTTCATTCACTGTTTTTAAGTTAGCAGAATGACGCACATGGGCAGATTTAGCATATGACTTCGAAGAAACAATGGTGCGCGTTGGATTCTAACCGGGAGCTGCGGATCGGCAGTCCTTTCTCCCGCCTAGACCAGCCGTAACTTCAATCATTTGATAGCAAACACAGAAACTTTCAATACGTTTAAATTCATATCTGTATAACAGACTACACAATAGCTTGGCAGGAAGTGCAGAGAGCTCACAGAGGGATAATTTCACAGCAACTTTGTACTCCGGTCAGTTGTAATTAATTAATATTGTTTGTCGCTCATTTCACGCTCCACTCCGATCTCGATATTAAAATTAAATTGGTAAGTAATTTGTTTAGCCTGGATGGTTTGTTGTTGACTTTACACATGTGAACTATGGAAATGGCTTTTGAATGTCCGCTATCCAGAGCTTAGCTTTAATGTCCGGTTTTTATGTGTAACGTTTCAGATTCGATCCCCGTCTGTGCTTGGCGCCTTTGAGTATTATTTCACGAGCAGATGTACCTAGAAGTTTGTCATTTTCACTCATTTTAACAATGATAACATCGCTATGAATTCAATCAAGACACGTAACTTGCATGATCTAATACCACCTTGTCCTTTTCTCTATCGGAATGCTCGTAGCTCGAAAAAGCGACATCGTTTCATGGTTGATGTTCCAAAGACACGAACGAAGAGATTTGACTCTACTTTGTGATAAGAACGTCTAGGCTGTGGAACACGTAGTTTTTTTAGTAGGGTTTTCTCCGATGGTTACAATCTTTGTGTCTTCAAATCGAGAGTGAATCGGCTTTTTTCTAGGTGAACACGCTCCATCGTAGACCGCATCGTCGCTTTACATCAGGCGAGATGACGGTCAAGTGTAAACCTATATTAGTTAAAAAAACTTTTGCTAATCCACACTTTACCAGCGCGGACCCTTTTCTTGTTAGAAGAAGCTCAAATTTCTTTAGTGACTACGGATTATTATGCGAGAGTGGATTTCATCTGCATAGCTCTCTATCCGAAAAAATTGTCTGTATTTCGAAAATATAAAAAAATAGTATATCATTGATGCTTCAAGAAGAGCTAGGGTTTAATAAATCTTCATCTAAATTTATAATCGTAAGGATAATCTTCATCTGAATCTGTACTAAGTAAGTAGGTTTGTAAAAATGTTTTCTAACGACAAACAGGATTCGCTCTACCTTGATGTATAAATCTGTTGTAATATTTATTCACAAAGTAACGAAATAAAATAACCCAAACGACGAATAACATAGTAGAGAGTTAAAACTGGTCTGATACTCGTATTTATGCGTGTACAATAAAATACAACGTTATACCGGGCCGCCACGTGCCAAGGCTGGGAGCAAATCAAATTTTTAATAAACTCTGCTTTAGGGTGGAACTCCATGGTTCATGAAAAATAAGGGACTACATTTTTCGGCAAGTTACTAGACCAAAAGTTACGATTGATCTAGTAAGTTACGGCTGGTCTAGTAAGTTACGGCTGGTCTAGTAAGTTACGGCTGGTCTAGTAAGTTACGGTTAGTCCAGTCGGGAGAACGGCGCCTGCCGATCCGGAGACCCCGCGAGATTGCAAACCCAACACGCACCATTGTCTTTTCGAAATCATGTGCGTAATGCTGCTAACATAAAAACGGTGAAGGAAAACATCATGAGGAAAACGACATGTACCTAGAATCTTTCGAAGTCATGTGTCATCCGCCAAACCGCACTGGGCCAGCGTGGTGGATTATGGCCTTAACACTCTCCTTGCGAGAGGTGTAATGATACAATTATTTATTCTGTGTGGGTGTATCTATGTATCATAAGTATGTATTTACGATTATATAAGTATTCTGTTGGCCATTTTATACGAGTATGTATATAAGCCAAGTAAGAGTAACTATTGTTATGGTGTGCATACCGCAAATAGCACGCGATCACTATATATAATATCTCCCTTCGATATTTTTTTTTCTGCGAAAATAATGACTGCTGTGAAATGAATGGGTGCTAGGCACGGAGCTAGTATTAGCTCCGTGGTGCTAGGTAATGATTTGGACTCTACATGTTTCAATAGCTGCGTGTCACTGTGCTGTTATGTAGCAGGCACGTTGCTTGCCATCAGTCACATGTCCTGCTCGTCTTGTCACTATTTATTAAAAAAAACAGTACGTTACAACAAACAATATTTACAACATGAAATATAGTTCCACTGTTAAGTGGGCATAGACACTGAAAATATTGTAAGTATTTGTGAATTGAATGACTCATCTTATTCTATCTTAGCATAAATTATGGCCACGCTAAACTTCCCCCATCGAAAAGTAGGAAAATATCGTCTATTTACGTTCCTGGTTTTCGCGTTGCTACCCCAAAATCTTAGATGATTAACTGCATGGACAAGGACATCACATCGCCTGTTGATATTCGTTCATATCTTTACGTAGCTGGGTAGTTAACTTTAATAAAATAAATACATACATGTTAAAACTTCTGCAGGAAAGAATAGCCTGACATATGAAACTTAGATAAACCCAACAGTTTCAGGAAAAAACGCTTTTCTTCCTTCCTTCGCTAATTGTCTAGAATAAATTGAATGGGCTGCCTGTGTCTCAGGCAGGGATTTAAATTTTACATAGATAAATACGAGCCAGTATTTGGGCGTAATTTAAAACGAGTTTACCGGGTTCATAGGGATTACGCTTCTATGGTTGAATGAGTAGTTTCTATGAAAATTTGTTGAATATTATGTTTAAATGCATAGAAACACCCAGGTCCTGAAGAATTTATTCGACACGCAAATATTTGTCCTGGCTGAGCATTGAGCCCATAACCAACAATTCTATAAGCAGACTTACAACCACTCAGTAAAAACTACCAACTGAGCCACGACGCTAATTTAGAAACGAGATAAAGATTTTTTCAAAGAGACTTGAATACTACAAAGATTTTAATTTACACTATTATACATTTTCATGGTTGATCAATGATAATAGCAACTGAGTGAAATTATGCCGAAGGTCAAAATATGAAAAGCACGGTTAACAACTCATCAGAAATACCATTGGCAATTAATTAATCCAAAAATGTCAGTTCATTAGCTTTATTACCTTTTTTGGTTTACATTTTTTTTTTTTTTTTTTTAACTTCTATAGGTTTACACTTGACCGCCATCTCGCCTGATGTTAAGCGACGATACGGTCTACGATGGAGCGTGTTTACCTAGATAAAACCGATTCACTCTCGATTTGAAGACACAAAGATTGTAACCATCGGGGAAAACCCACTCAGGCAACGTATTCCACAGCTTAGACGTTCTTATCACAAAAGTAGAGTCGAATCTCTTCGTTCGTGTCTTTGGAACATCAACCATGAAACGATGTCGCTTTTTCGAGCTACGAGCATTCCGATAGAAAAAAGGACAAGGTGGTATCAGATCATGCAAATCAGTCGCACACTCTCCGAAGTGTATCCGATAAAAAACCGATAGGCTAGCAATTTTTCGGCGATGTTCAAGACTTTGAAGTCTTTTTCGCACAAGAGTGTCGTTGCCTATGAGCCTTTTGGCACGTCTCTCGATCGATTCCAGAGCCTCCAGCTGATACTTAGCCGATCCATCCCAAAGGTGCGAACAGTACTCCATACAGGATCGAATCTGTGCTTGATATAGTGTAAGCAACTGTTCAGACTTGAAGTACCTTCGCACCTTTGAGAGGACACCAAGTTTTTTGGCAGCAAGTTTAGCCTTGGACTCGATAAACGAGCCAAAGTTGAGCGTAGAGGTCAAAGTAACGCCCAAAAGTTCAAGACGGTCAGAGACCGGCACGGATACACCTCTAAAAGTTGGAGTCAGTTGGAAAGGACTCCTTTTAGCGGAGAACAGACACGCCTGCGTCTTACTCTCGTTGAACTTGACCAGATTGGCATCGCCCCATTTGGACACCGCATCAAGGGTCAAGCCCAAACGCTCGATCAGACTCTCTCTCAGTACCTGAGTTTGCTGCCCAGTGGCTCTCGCGCTAGATATGTAACTCTCTACAACGGTGCTATCATCTGCGTACCCATAGATACCGGGCTTCAACAGATCGTTGATATGTAGCAGGAAGAGCGTCGCAGAGAGTACAGACCCTTGTGGGACTCCGGCATTGATACCCATTTGATCCGACGAGCAGCCATCAATGACGACTCGTATGGATCGATCCCTCAAGAAGTCCGATATCCAAGCAATGAACCCAGAAGACAAACCATAACTAGAAAGCTTGCTTATAAGGCCATCATGCCAAACCCTGTCGAAAGCCTTTGAGATATCCAGGGAGACTGCAAGTGCTTCCCCGTGTTTCTCAATAGCTTCACTCCAGATGTGAGTGACGTACGCTAGAATATCCCCGGTGGACCGGTTTCGGCGAAACCCGTATTGCTGGTCACTGAGGAGGTCGTTCGATTCTAGGTACGTCAGGAGCCTGTGGTTTAAGACACGTTCCATAGTCTTGCAGAGTATGGACGTGACTGAGATGGGCCTGTAGTTGACAGGGTCAGCACGACTACCTTTTTTGGGCACAGGTTGCACATTGGCAAGCTTCCAAGACTTCGGTACTAGCCCAGTTTGGAGAGAGAGTCTAAATAGGCGTGTCAATATCGGTGACAACTCAGGCGCACAAGCCTTCAATACTAGAGCAGGAATACCATCTGGGCCACTGGCTTTATTCACGTCCAGATTGCGTAGCACTTTGCGAACCTCCTTTTGGCGAATGCGTATCTCTGACATAAAAGTCGAACAGCCAGGTTGAGTAGGAGGTGTCGCGCTACCAGCATCTAGACGCGAAGATTCCGCAAACTGAGTTGCAAACAAGTTTGCTTTCTCCGTTGCAGTGTGAGCCAGTGTCCCATCAGGTTTCAGCATTGGAGGTAGTGAGGAGCGGCAGAAGTTCGATTCGACCGATTTAGCTAGGGACCAAAACGCTTTGCTGCCCGCTGGGTACGAAGCTAGTTTGTTCCCTATTCGACTAATGTGGTCAAACCGAGCCCTCTGAAGAACCTTTTTGCATGCCTTAGCAGCCTTGTTGAACGCCTTCTTCTTCTGGTGTATGTCCCTTGCCTTACGCTGTCGAGCATCAACCCAGGCTAGGTAGGCCTCATGTTTAAATGCTTCAGCACTTTTACATTGAGGACCAAACCAAGGGCGAGCTTTGCTGGATAATGAGATGTCGGAGTATGGAATGAAATATTCCATAGCCGTTCGTATTGCATTAGTCACAGCATCCGCGCAGACTGAGGGATCACCAGAAGCGAAGCACAATGACTGCCATGGGTAAGACGCAAAGAAAGAGCGCATCTCATCCCAATCTGCTGACTTGTATCGCCACAACCGCCGGTTGCCTCTAGGGCTGGGATCAGGCGGATGGTAGACAGATACAGATTTCACCAGACAGTGGTCGGAGCTGCCTAACGGCGACGATACCGCCACCGAATAACGGTCTGGATCAGTTGTCAGCAGAAGGTCTAAGCAATAAGGTGTATGCGACTCAACGTCGGGTACTCTTGTGGCCTCTTGGACCAGCTGGGTTAGGTCTAACGATAAAGCTAGCTTTCTCGTTTCCTGCCCAGCGTGATCAGTGTCCCGGTATGGGTACAGCCATTCCTTATGATGGCCGTTGAAATCCCCCAGTAACACTAATTGGGCCGAAGGGTACTTCTGTTGAGCCGCGTCCGCCGCCTCACTTAAATACTCCGTGAGCCTAGTCGTCTCCAGATCTCCGCTGTGCGACCGATACACACAGGCGTAGATAATTTTGTCTATGCCCGTGTCCATTAGTGCCCAAAGAACAGAAAATCTAGTGTCCTCAAGGTTACGGAGACGCCGACAGCAGATGTCGTCACGGGCGTACAGGCATACTCCAGCACGAGGCCGGAATTTGTGCTCCAGCGTATAGCCTGGATACGTTAGGTACGCCACGTCCGACGGACAACCTATCTGCGTCTCCGTAAGAAACAAGAGTGTCGGCTGCTCAGTCTCGAGGTGATGGTGGACTGCAGTGAGATTTGAGTGCAGACCTCGAATATTAGTGAGGTGCACTTTGACTGACAAGGCGTGCAGCCGCTCTTTAACCTTGTTTCTTTTTTTGACTTTGTTCATAGTTTTTTGGAGAGGAAATCGGTGGGAAAACGGCAGTAGAACGAGGCCACACACTACTGACCATTGGTCACAACACACAACACGAATACACCAGTGGGGAGCTAGCCTGGAGACTGCGGGGACGCCCGAGCCCCCCCCCGGGGATGTCTATCTGGCCTTGTCATCCGGTCGCCAACCGGCAGGATAGCGCATCCCGGGATTTTTCGCTAGATGGCGGGGCAGCCTTTCATGAGTGGCTAGCTCACTACTTGGGCCCCCAACTATCTGCGGTCGGTGCGGCAAACCGTGCCTCGGATCCCGCTACCCTCCATGACTAGCTTCCCGATGTACAGTATTGGTGTGTGACAGACCGGTCTTGCAGTTGTGCAGCAACTGTTCTGACCCGTTTTCCCTTAATGGTGTCACTAGACAACACGACGGAACACGGCTAGGCCGTTTGGCGTCGTGACTTAGTCTAGTGGGTGGTCACCAACCACGGCCGAAGCCTACCAACATGTTTATGTTTCACGTCCGTTCTGATTTGTCTACGTTTATAGTCCTTCGAGCGATAGCGGTTTTATGCAGTTTTGTTTCGTTTGTAATAAAAAGTCACACAAAAACGCCCTAATCCTTTAAAATACCGGTTTTACTTCGCTTAACGGAACCATTTATTTTCATTTTGTAAAAATTGTATTAGTTTTATTCGTGTTTAGAGAATTGCATTCATGTTCATTTTTCCTTAAATTTCAATAAAAGAGTAAATTTGGCTACTTTTGATTTCTATTTTTGGTTGTTTTGTGTCCCAAGTTATAAGATAAAGATGATGTCACCGTTCCGTAATACAGTACCTACTTTACCAGGCTAGATGTTATGGCTGGAGATTAGTTTACCGACAATAGGTGGTTGAAACTTGTAGAGGTCAATTTCGAGGACACTTGTGCGATTCGGAACCTCTTATTAGATTTGTCGTTGATGTTTTATAGGCGGCGGTATGTTGTAGATCTCTATCTATCTCCAGTAAAAATGACTTATAAGGAGGTTGTGTGCGCGCCTTCCACGCTAACCCAAAAGTCAATTACGTAGTAGGTACCTAGAGGCACCTACCACCAGATACTACTTGTTAAATACGAGTAGGTCCGTTCTAAAAAAAAATTGGTTGCCTGTAAAGTCGGTATACGGGCGAAAGTTTTACGTGACAACGACTTTGAGTGGTAAAATAATTTTAATGTGAATATTCATTCGTAGTCTGTCACATTATCACTACACAATCGTTTTACAATTAACTGGCAACGTGTAAACTTGTATGCAGGCGCCTAAGCGAATCGGCGACTCGGGCATGGTTAGCCCGCCTAAGAGCGAGAGAGACAGACATAAAAAGTGAAAGGCACGCGTCCCTCTCACTCGCTCTCATTGTGAGCGCATAACGTGAGCGGAGCGTAACGCAGTTTCTTGAAGTGTCACCCGGCAAACCAATTTATAAGACGTTGTCACGTCAAAAAAGGTGCTAAATAATAGTGCTCTATTACCGACTGGACTGTTTTTGTGGTCTATTATTACTCTATGGCTATATCTGCAATCTTTCTACAACATATAATGGCTATATAAGTTACGGCTGGTCTAGTCGGGAGAACGGCGACTGCCGATCCGGAGACCCCGAGTTCGAACCCCACACGCACCACTGTCTTTTCGAAGTCATGTGCGTAATGCCGCTAACTTAAAATGGTGAAGGAAAACATCGTGAGGAAACCGACATGTACCTAGAATCTTTCGAAGTCATGTGTCATCCACCAACCCGCACTGGGCCAGCGTGGTGGATTATGGCCTTAACACTCTCCTTGCGAGAGAAGGCCCCGAGTCCCAGCAGTGGGAACGTTTAGTGGGCTGTTGATGATGATGATATATACAACCCTGACCCCTTGATTCGCTGGGTGCTGGCTGTCCCCGACTAGGAGCAACTTGCGCGCGTGCGCCGTGTAGAAACAAATTCAGGCGCTGCGCGCGCGCATAGACACGGCTAGATTCGCCCCCACTGCATAAGACCTTGCTCTACTCAACGATTTACCCGCGCATTGGCCGGATATGGATATATTTTCTAGAAAATACGCAGAGTTAATCTCTGTAATCATTAGCTTCTTGAGTACTAATACTTAAAAAGCTAATGACTGTAAAAACTACTGTGCCCCACTCAACGGCTTTTATTTATAAGATCGTCATTTTTTTTTTTGAGTGACAAGACGAGCTGGACACGTGCCTGATGGTAAGCAACATACCTGCCACATGACAGCACAGTGACACGCAGCTATAGGAACATGAAGAGTCCAAATCATTACCTAGCACTGCACTGCGCTCGTCGCCCAGAGATCTAAGATGTTATATCTCTAAGTCCTGTAATTTCTCTGGAAACATTACCCTTGAAACCGGAACACAGTAATGTTTGCACATTACTGCTTGGCGGTAGAATAACTGGCAAAGGTGTGGTACTTCCCCAGGCGGACTCTGCTAAGAGTACTACCACTACAAAAAAAAAGATCGTCATTTGCTTCACTAGCTTTAAGAATGTATAGGTATCTCCTTTTTTATTTTTATATTGTGGAAAAAAAATCTATCTAAGTTTTTATAGGTACCTACACTATTTGGATTACACAAATATAGGTTACTTTTTATCTAGTACATGTTAATGGTTTTTTAGCTGCGGATCAAACCAGAAACGCGGCTAGTTTCCTATATTCCTAGAGGTTGTTGTCCATCACCTGGGAGCGCATGAATTGCCTGCACAATTTATGATAATAAACTGAATTATCAATAGTAAAATACATAGGTAAGCATGCTGCAAGCAGCTGTACAATGTAGGTACAGGATTTTAAAAAGATAAGACTTAAAACGAATGGGTCTTGTGTAACCCTTTATTTACAAAATATCCTAATTTAGTAATCGTATAAAAAGGAGTTTGACTAAAGCCGCAACTTCGTCTATATTGAATTTAGAAAAGGACTTCTCCTAAGGAACTCTGCATTTAGTTACGAAATAAATAATAGCATGACTACCTACGTCCGATTCCAGAGTCGTAATCTAATTTCAAAATTTTAACCACATGTGTTGAACTAGATAATTAAGCAACAAACTAATATTTTCTTTTTTGTAATACCTATTAATCATTCTATTTAGAACAATAGTTTTTCATTCACTTGGGTGAATTATATTGTCATTATATTGAGATGATACCGGTTTGTATAGGAAACTATATAATAACTACTTTCATCAGTGATATATATATACAAGGTGTTGCAAAAAGGTGCAACAATATTTATGGTAGTTCATCTACATTAAGTTTTGAATCATGTATGTGAAAATTAGGCATGAAAGCTCAAAAAAAAATTTCAAAATAAAAATTAAATTTTTTGGTTGTTATTTCATTTGACATACCCCTAATGGCCAGATCTCCGCACGAATTTTTGTACGACGTCGCGGCGTCGGTGGCAATGTCGTTTGTCTGCTGTACAAGCTTTAGGGTTGAAGCTGGTGATTTGGTGGGAATTTCACGTCAAACTTTGACTTGAATTATCTCGTGATCTACCGTGCTGAGGGGAAAGAGACCTTGGGTGATGAAGTCTACATCAGTGTTAGAATGGACTGTTAAAATATTGTTGGGGGTAAATCCACCACGTTGTATATATATCTAATAAAAAAATGATATATATATGGAGATATCATAAGTAGATACCTTTAGCGTTAATGGGGAGATATAGACCGCAAATACCGCAATCCACACGGACGGATGGTGAGACGCTCACCTTACCAATGAAGCTAAAAAGAATACTAAACCGAGACACGTTCGAAGGTGAGAATTCGCTAGGGATGCGATTTCGTCTAAACTGTGCGAGCGAGGATATGATTTCTATCGAGGATATAAAATCAGACGATATCAGGGTAGCGATAGCGATTCTAAATCCATTCGGTTACATCCGACACGGAATCTCATCTCTCGGTCTTTGTGTCATCTGTTTAACATGACAGAGACAGGGATTGTCATTTCGAGTTTGAACCATTCGGATTGCATTTAGAATCGCTACCCAGGGTAACAACAAAATAGTACCATGGTATGTTAGCCGGGGATGCCAGGTCGTTCATTGAGTTTCCTTTCCGGCGAAGCGCTAAATCTAGTGATTGGATATGTTAAGTAGGTATATAGAATGGTTTCAACTAGTCTACTACGAAGACAAACTCCGAATGATCGGATCCGACCGACAGCTGAATCGGATCTGTAGCCTACCACGAAAAACATTCGGATCGATACATATCGGTCGGAAGTTATAGACTTAGGACGTCTACTCTCTTTCTACGAAAACGTAATTTCGAAAAAAATACTCGCCACTTTCCTGCTCTCGTTCTACTTCGTTACGTCCGATAGAACATTGTTTGACGTTTAAATGTTCTAAGCTTACTTTAATTAGAGTAGGCTTAGAAGATTTAAACGAACAAAACGAATCGAATCGAAGTAGAATCGGAGTAGGAAAGTCGCGAGTTTCTTACAAAATTACGTTTACGTAGAAAGAGAGTAGACCTCCAGGTCGGATGAGGGTCGGATCGAACAAAACGGCTGATTCGATCAACCGACCGATTGTCTATCGAGGTTGGAAAAGTCCATAACTTAGGCCGATATATCGTTTATCGGACTTCGTAGTAGACCTGCAGGTGTTTCTTCTGCATTTTTGCGGGTCGTTAGTTAGTAGGATCTTACGTCTTTTGCGCCTGGTCAAACTTTGGTAGAAAATAGAGGCCATCTGAGCCCAACTGCAATAGGTCGGATAGTTAAAAAAAAGTTGGCGATGATAGGGACTGCCGATAGACATGAAAATGTATAACTTAGAATTTAATGTTTTAAACAGCACTCACTTGTGTGGCACAATACGTCACCTGTAGGTATACAAATAAGTACTGCTACTATTCATATTGCTATCGCGAACTCAAAAGATTTCATCCATCCAGAAAGAGTTCAACATGCAAGTCCTGGCCTTCTGCTGCCTAACTAAATACTAACGGCTAGAGCTTTGCTGTTGCTGTCTCTATCTACTCAAGGGAAACGAAAAGAGAGGGCAACATGAGACAGTTTTAGTTAGGTTGTAGCCCCCCTCCCTCTCCGCTGCTCCACCGCTACGTACTACATCACCACATTAGCATGTCGGTCGTGCATATCTTTTAGATTTTTCTCTATCAAATAGTGCTCAACACGGATAAGGAAGTTTCCACTTCATAAATGTGCGATGAAACATTACCCACTTCCAAATATATTTTACTGAATACAAATACAAAAATCTTGATCATCTTGTAGGTAAGATAAGATAAGTACTCGTATGACAAAATGTTTTAAAAGTTGACTAGCCGTTTCGAGAGGCATTCCATATGTCTGACAAAACAATTTGTATTGATCTGAATTTATACCATGAAAAAAGTAATAAGTCAGCTGATAAAAGTCTTCTTCTTCTTCTTTTTATTTCTAGTTTTTCATCGGTTTTGTTGTGTTATATATCATCTGATTCTTCGGCTTCTATGTATTTGGTTGTGCTATATACCCAAGTGAGATAATACGTTCGGTGAGTTGTGTTTCTGAAGCAACGTGTCTCATCCCTAATCCGGTATTCCGGGTAAGATGTAACATATCGACAGGCGGCGTGCGTGAGATAAGGACGAGTTTATTTGCGAACGATGGATCGTACTTTCATCTCTCTCGTGACAAACCCCACGCACCGTGCGAAGATATACCTATGCAGGTAAATAGCAAATGTTTAATGGATTTTTCATAATCATAATCTTTATTGGTCTGTGACTTTGATTTGACTCCATCTTCGTAAAAGCACATCTAGTTTTGTAGTGACAGGACTCTTTGTATAGTCGACCTGGAGATGTACCACACTTTTGCCAGCTTCTCTGCCGACAATATGCAATTAATACAGAATTCCGGTTTGAAGTGCAATGTAAACAAATAAATTACAGAGCAAAGATATTAATCACTAGGATGCTGGATGCTGACAGACAGACAGACCCATCTGGCGAAGGTGTGGTAGGTGCTCAAGCGGCGAGCACCAGGGCCTCAGGGCCCCAGGGCCCCAGGTGGGTTCTGCACAGGTATCAAATCATACATTTTTATTTTCTGAAGTGAAAACTACTTTTAGGCGCGCCACAGACAGATTTTTCGTGAACTGTTAATTGAATTCTAGCATCACGCTCGGGAATGATAAGAAATCTCGGAACCATAGCCATGCTCATGGCCACGCCCTCCGGTTTCACCCGCAAAGTTTCCAAACTAAGCTATCAAATTCTAAATTATAAGTTTTCACTTCTATCGGCAGTTCCTATGACTGCCATTTTTTAAAATAATAATTTATACCCGGTTTACATTATTCCAGTCCAGCGATCGAATCCAGAGCTGGATTGGTTACTGGAAAAATGGAAACCAGCACTGGTAAGCATCAATCCAGTGCCAAAGCTTTCCAGTGTCTGTTTACATTATTCCAGTGAGCAGTCCAGCGCTGGATTCGGTCGCTGGACTGGAATAATGTAAACCGGGTATTATGTGCTTTACTAGGATACTTCAGGGCAAATAATTCTTACAAAAATTATCTCATCCACATTATCCCCAAATTCCCGTCTACATTCGTTGCTAGTATTTGCATGAAATTACGTAAATCTGCCACCCCGACCCTCGTACTAAGTGTTATTATTATTGTCGCCGCGAATTACATTTTTAACTGCTCTTTAACGTCCCAGACTAGAAGTCTGTTGTTCCGAATTTGCTCTCTGGCTGAGATGTCAAACGATAATGTATATAACTTGAAAAACCCGAAATGCCTAAAAGCCTACACAATAAGCCTAATCTGAATACCTAAATATGCTATTTGTGTTTCTAAAGGGCCTTAGATCAGTTGACGTAACCAAGCTACTGACTTGCTATTAGTTATGCATTCTAGGAACCAAAGGCGGACCCACCATTAGTGCCAGGGTGAATTTGGTCACATAGGCGTACCCATAGATGAAGATTTTTTTTTGCTACGCCTATCAAGCCACAGGACCGTGCGAAAAGTGAGTGCGTGCGTTTTAATCAAAGAGTTTACATATGTATTATTTATCTAAGGTTTTAATAGAGGTTTTGGACCCAGCCATCATGACCTTATGACCACACCCCCTGGATCCGCTCTTGCTAGGAATATGATTGTTCCGTCCTAGATTTCCTTCACAGTTAAAATAGAAGCATTTCACACTTCTTCTCAACATGAAGCGATGGACTCCCAAACGACCCGATCTTAATCAAATGTGCACACCGTGCCACGTGCGGTTTGATCCAACTTGAGAGATACGATAGTTTATATTTTTTTAGCATTTTTTAGATACAAATGCAAATGATTTGTTTATTATATTATACCTAACATTACCCGAGCAAGGCCGGAACGTGCCGCTAGTAAACTATAACTAGATACAGGAAACTTCATAAACCTCCGTCCACTCAGTTTTCGTAAAAAGAGATACTACCTATTTGCTTTACTTATTATAGGATATAGGTAGGTACTAGAGGTCCGCCCGGCATCGTCCATGCTACATAAATAAATAAATAATTATAAATATTGGTGGACAATTCACACAGCTTGTATGATGGCGGCCAGATAGCTGATATAATACTTTAATACTTATATAGTTTTAAATACATACTTATTATACTTAGAAACACCCAGACACAGTGCAAACATTTGAATTCATCACACAAATATTTGCACTGGGTGGGAATCGAACCCACGACCCCCGGCTTCGCAGGCAGAGCTACTACCAACTAAGCCACGAGGCCAGCCATATTATAGCCTATAGCACTCAGCGATCATGTCCAATTCCAACGGAGAAACACTTTTTTGAAATCGGTCCAGTAGTTCCTGAGACTAGCACATTCAACAAAACCTAACTCTTCAACTTTATAATATTAGTATAGACAAACGAACCTCAAATCAAAGTACCCATGTAATTAGTGATATCTGGCTAGACCTCACTAGAGTAGACATCACTAATTACTCGAGCTTTGATTACGAAGTATACCAACAAATATATATCCATATAAGATGTACCTACAAAGAGTACAAAGGTAGACTATATACTAGGAGTCATCCAAGAGAGGCTGTGCCCGCGGCCCGCCGGGTGCGCCAACTCCATAACTAACGAGATACCCCACGGTGACCGGTGACCCACATAGCGCTGCCAAACTGTTATCGTGTGGGACAATGCCAGCGCAGTCCCGCCAGAGACGGTTTTAGGGCTCCTTTTTATTTATTGATGTTATACTTCCCGACTTATTTTATTCCGAGAGCTGATAGCAAATTTGGGCAAGTATTTGAGGCAAGCTGAAAACTTCTCATATGGCAGCTGTCCTATCATTCCCCAACACGGAGGTGTAGACCTGGCTGTTGCGAGGCGGGGCGTTATGGCAGCATACAATTTTTGGCTTATTCCCGAAATCTCCTTAGGTCTTCCCCTTAAAGTAAAGGGGATTTGTGGATTTTTTGTCCATAAATCCCCTGCCATATTTTGGAAGAGGATTTGTGGAAAAAAATCCCTTCCCACAAATCCCTTTTCATATCGCTGGCAGGGGATTTTGCCCCGCTACTCACCAGCCAGGTCGACACTTCCGAGTAGGGATATAGGTAATAGAACTATGTGACAAGTTTTCAGTTTGCCTCAAATACCTACCCAAATTTTGCTATCATCATCATCAACAGCCCACTAAACGTTCCCACTGCTGGGACTCGGGGCCTTCTCTCGCAAGGAGAGAGTTAAGGCCATAATCCACCACGCTGGCCCAGTGCGGATTGGTGGATGACACATGACGTCGAAAGATTTATTTATTTATCTAGGTAGGTACATATCGGTTTCCTCAGGATTTTTTTCTTTTAGCGTTTTTATGTTAGCGGCGTTAAGCGCATGACTTCGAAAAGACAGTGGTGGGCGTGGGATTCGAGCCACCCCTTTTTTTCCCAGGGAAAATTCTTTAGGAATTCCACCGGGTCCAGGGGCAGCGCAGTGGATATGTGGGACTCTCCACCAGATACCCACTAAGAACCCTGGGGTGTGTCATCCTTACGCTAATGTAGCGGAGCTGCGGGAACATTTTCGTAACCAACCGCGGCAATTCTAGCCACCCCTAGAACACCAGGACGTCTACTCTGTTTCTACGAACACGAAATTTCGACAAAAAACTCGCGACTTTCTTACTCTCGTTCTACTTCGTTTCGTCCGATACAACATTGTTTGACGTTTAAATGTTCTAAGCATACTCTAATCAGAGTATGCTTAGAACATTTAAACGGACAAAACGACGGATCGAAGTAGAATCGGAGTAGGAAAATCACGAGTTTATTTCGAAATTACGTTTTCGTTGAATTAGAGTAGACGTCCTGATTGTAGTGGTAGGACTCTTGGAGTCCGCCTGGGTAAGTACCCAACCTTTGGCAGTTATGCTACCGCCAAGCAGCAATGCGCAAACATGTTCCGGTTTGAAGGGCAATGTTTTCAGAGAAATTACAGGGCTTAGAGATATAAAATCTTAGATCTCTGGGTGACGAGCACAGTGCAGTGCTAGGTCATTATTTGGACTCTTCACGTTCCAATAGCTGCGTGTCACTGTGCTGTTATGTGGCAGGCATGTTGCTTACCATCAGGCACATGTCCTGCTCGTCTCGTCACTCTTTATTTAAAAAACAAACACACGAACCGGGTTAGCAGTCGTTCACCCAACTAGACAGCTGTAGGTAACTAAACCCGGCACTGCGCCCCGGATGAAGTAACTATTTACTGATCTGTGGCCCCGGTTTAGCTCCGCAGCTAACATCCCAACTAGCACTCTGCGCTAATCACGAGTCATAGCTTCAAAGCCTAACAGAGCCCTATCCCTATCCCGCGTGGAGCCCTCTGCCAAAAGCGTAACGCACTTCATCGCAATTATGGTTGGAACAAAGCCTGCCTGTCTTTGCTTCTATATTAGGTAGGTACCATTTGTTTTATTCGAAAGTAATAAGGAAAGAAAGTAAGTTTGGTTAATATACTAGAAGGCGCTTGCCTTCTAGTAGGTAGGTCTACGTTTTCAGCAACCCAGGTTAATATCAGTAATCGGGTCACAAATATGCTATTTTACTTAGTCCATCAAGTAAATTATGGAAAAATATTGTACACGTACCTATCTATTTTTGTTGTGTGGGGGTTTGTGACGTAGGTAAAGTCTACATAAAAATGGTATATGGACAAAAATGAAAAAGAAAGAAAAATATAATATTTACATGTCTATGTCTATTTGGAAGTGTTAATATTTTGCGATGTGTTCATTCCAAAGTAGGTTCACGTTAGTAAACACATACCTATATAGTAGTTAAGTCTAGTAAGTATGTAAGTATGCACAGAAGCTCCGATAAGGACGCATTTTCGTATTAGATAGATAGATAGATAGATAGAAACTCTTTATTGTGATACAGACAAATTAATAAAATTACAGTGAAATACTTATGAACTAGTACCACAAATGGCGGCCTTATTGCTAAGAGCAATCTCTTCCAGGCGGTTGCCTGGGAAAGGAAAATCACAAAGGAAAAAAAGTCTACATACAAATACAAACAGGGACGAGTGACATTAATTAAAAAAAAACTATTAAACATATATTCCTAAAATAAAATAATAAATATAACATATTATTCGGCCGTATATAATTTCCAAGCGTTCATGCACTTTCTTTGCTATTCTTTACTTTACTACCCTTTTTTACGGCCGCTGTACTAATTTTCCATGAAACATTAGAGTTAGGCGATTCACACACTGCCACGCACCACTCGGCGTAACGCGTGAATGCGTGTTCCAACGTTATATGTAAGTACATATCTCCATTTGCATAGAAAACACGCAGTCCAACACACGGCAAAATGCATCCACGCGTCTACAAGCGGAGAAACATGCACGGGGGTGCATGTTTCGCGTGTTGGTGCGGGCAAGACCTAGTGCAGATGTATTCATTTACCGGAACCGTCGGAAATTCTGAACGGATCGATTTTAAATTTAGAATACTGTTAGATTATAGTCTGGAATAACACATAGGCTACATTTTATCCCCGGAAAATAATAACGAACACGGAAACCACGCAGGTAAAACCGCAGAACTCTGCTAGTAGGTAACTAAACAGGATAAAAATAAAACAATTATAAATATCATTAAGACATATTAATAGCATAATTTTTAAACCTATTTTACAGCCGTTTCGTAATAATAACATAATTGTGAGTTAACTAACAACTAACATACAATAATATAAATTCAAAAAAATTAAATGGTACTGCCATAATTCTGTGCAATTCAAAAGTCTTTGGAATTAACAAAGGCTTAGTTATTTGATTTCATTTAGTCTAGCATTAAGATCAATAAAATGGTGAAACTAATAATAAAGTTCCTTACAATCCGCATTAGGTCAGCACAATGGACAGTAAGTACCTACAATCTACTATTAATATGAGTAATAGTAGTAACCTTAATAAGTCCAGCAATGGATTAAACATACAAAGTGCAATATGAATCCAATTTTACCATTACTTACTCTCAACACTACACGCACTCCACTAAATCTTTAGGTCAGGTATAGTAAAACAGACATTATTAGCTCAGTAAACACAGTACACAGTTACAGTAAACTCAATTATAAATTTATCCATCTAATCCTAATCGCCTGTTAGGTACGTGCAGAAAAATGCTAACGTAAATTAATGTAATAGCAACATTAGTAAATTTACAATTTTACTTACTTTTATTTGTAAAGCTATTTATAATTAGGCACTTTTTAAATGAAGTAGGCACTTGGTGGCATAAGAATTAGTAACAAATTTTATCTAACACATAGTTGATACAACAGCTACAGTACCACTGATTTCAAGTCATAGATATATAGATAAAGAATTGGGCGTTTTCACAAAAATGTAAACCCCTCTTGTCACTCTCACAAATATTCCATTTTGTAACTGGATTTTATTCCAAATTTGTCTTACAGTAGTAACATTTGTTTTGAAACAAACACATAAGACAAATAGTAGTAACATTTGTTTTGGAACAAATGTTACTACTGTAAAACAAATTTGGTATAAAATCTGGTCACAAAATGAAATGTTTTTGAAAGTGACAAGACATAGACACAAATTTTTCTTTATTTCTTCAATAAATTTTACTGAAAATGCCCAATTGAGAAGCCCAATTATACAGGACTTAACCGCAATCTATACCGCTGAATTTAATTGAGTCTTTTATATTTTAAATTTGAATAAAAATCGCAAAATTTAAGAGATTTTATTAGACAAATTATGACACAAAATTGTACTCAAAAACTAGTCAATTTGGCCTCAGGTGCTTACGCCGTGTATAAACGATAAAACCGGATTGTAGAATAATATCACTTACTCCATTATAACTTACCGCATCTTAACAAATACAATCTCAACGAGAATTTCACAGGCCAGAATATCTAACCACTTCAGTCTCCTTATAGACAATGCAATCCATACCTATTCGTCAAAAAATACTTAAAGAAAGTTATATAAAAAAACTTAATATTTTAGTTTTAAAAATTCACTTCTACTTCCACTAGAACACTTTTCCGTGTAGACCTTTTACCACTTCTCTTTCCTGTGTTAGTTGTTTTTTGTTCCATTTGTGGTGTGTCTGATTCCTTTTCTGTTTCTGCTGCAATCGTTTTCCGTGTAGACCTTCTCGGGGTCTGCTTCGAACGAGGGGTTTTTTCTTCGGTTTGTTGCGGAGATTCATCTGACTCATTTTCTACTTGGACTTTTTTCCGTGTAGACCGCTTTGGAGTTTTCTTTTCTACATTTATTTTCTGTTCTTTGGGCGATGTTTGTACGGTATCAACGTTTTTCCGCATCCGTCTGGTCATCATTGGCACGGTAGTGGTTTCGGTTGCGTCTTGACGTGTCAGTCTTCTTGACCGTCTTGTGTTCTCTTTATTTGTCTCACTTTCTATGGTTTCTGTCTCTGTGACTTCATCTTCTACAGTCGTAGCCTCTGTTTTTGTAACTTCTCCATCTATAGGTAATGTCTCTAATGCTTTTATATCAGTAGCTTTATAATTATGTTCATTTTCTGTAGACGTAGATTCACTCTTTTCTCTCTGGTCTTCGTTGTCAGTGTCCATTTCAGTGTCTGATTGGTCGAACAGGACTACTTTGACCTGTTTTATTGCTGACTTGTTGATGTCCTGGGATTGAGGTTGCTTGAGAATACTGCGGCCTGGTGTCGCTCGCAGGTTTACCATAGGTGGGGGTGATAGCTGCAAATATAAATTACAGTCAACACAGAAATTAATATCAACACTAATCTAGTTAGTAAGTCTTATTAATAATTTATATAAGAAAGTTGAGATGTTTATTGCTCACATAAAAAGAACTGGACGGATCCATTAATTAACCATTTTGGTGCATTCATACTGTATGAAAGGCGCTTAATTGGATAAGGATTCATGCTGAATTGCTTAAAAATGCTTCGTAAATAAATCTGTGTAATCTAAGCTGTTGAATGCTTTGCTTAAGTGGGTTTTTCCCATTAATTACAATCTTGGTGTCTTCAAATCGAGAGTGAATCGGTTTCTTCTAGGTAAACATCCAGTCCCATTATAAACCGCATCGTAGCTTAATGTTAAGCGACGAAGAGGTCTAAGAGGTGGTGGTTAGTTAAAAAATTATAATGGGACTCACCGGTAGCGGTTCGACGCCTTCAACCTCGACGCTTCGTCCAAGCACGGAAGCGCGCAACATTGCCATTGACGCGCGATTCTGGAACGGACAGACGAAAATATTCAAACATCACAAAAGCTATAATGGTATAATAACGTCTTATAAATCAATAAACCCCGGCTGCACGTAAGAAAGTGTCTCGTTCCGCCTGAGCCGAGCGTGCGATTAGTATAGTAACGGGGCGAATAGGACATACGCTTAATGGCAAGCACAAGCCCATAAAATCAGTGTCATCATGCAGCTATTAAAACATGAAGAGTCCTCTAACATTGTACTGCTATTAGATGATATACTATACAAGATGATTTACCTCTATACCCTGTTATTTCTCTGGTAATGCCCAAGTTTGTTACTCAATTTTTCATCTTTACGGCTGAATAGATCAGGACGTCTACTCTAATTCAGCGAAAACGTAATTTCGAAATAAACTCGCGATTTTCCAACTCCGATTCTACTTCGATCCGTCGCTTTGTCCGTTTTAATGATCTAAGCCTACTCTAATTAGAGTATGCTTAGAACATTTAAACGTCAAACAATGTTGTATCGGACGAAACGAAGTAGAACGAGAGTAGGAAAGTCGCGAGTTTTTTTTTCGAAATTTCGTTTTCGTAGAAACAGAGTAGACGTCCTGATTGAATTTGGAATTTGATTGGATTTGGCTGGGCATGGAGAGAAACACGAGTAGTGAAGGTGAGTGTTGATGTACGTCAGAAAGGGGCCCCTAAAACCTACGCCCGTGTCACAAGTCTCGGGGTCTACTCGGGATTTCTCTCTCTGCCACACGATGGACCCGGCACCCGCACGGTGAATCCATGGAATGCTAAGAAGTTCGTCTCTCCGAATGCAGTTAAATTATATTCCGGAATAACATAGGCTACTTTTATAGGGAACATTTAATGAGCTGCTTATGCTTTAAAAAGAGTGTTACTACCAAGGGCAGATTCAGCTTTGGCGCACTTTGGGCACATAGTCGTAGTAAAGTCAAAGAACCGCGCGATAAGTGCATTTCAATTACTCCCCTAGGTTCTGGATACAGCCCGGGGTGGTCATGACCCACAGGAGCCTCCCCCTAGATCCGCCCTTGGCTATTACTGTGTTTACCTTAGAAGCGGAGGCTTTCTTCGTTTCACTGGACAGCACCGCCTTCAGCAGGCTCTGCCGGCGCGGGGTGGCGGGGGGAGTGGCGCGGGCGGGGGAGCGCACGGAGAAGAAACCCGCCTCGAATGTGCGATCAGCTGGCACGGCCTCTTGGGCCTTCGCTCTCCTGGCCGCTGGGGGAACAAAACTAGGCATTATAGTAAACGCAACACGGGTCAAATTAGCATGCAACGTAAATTATAGTATTTGCCAAACTAGTTCACGCAAATTTTAGAGAGCAAAAGTTTCATTCGTTCAAAAGATGCCACCACAGACAAAACAAATACACGTCGTCGTCGTCACACTTTAAACGCTTCTTGGGCCTTCGCTCTCCTGGCCGCTGGGGTTTCAAGACTAGACCTTATAGTAAACGCAATACGGGTCACAAAAGTAAATGATTTATCTCTCGAAGGTGCGGTCACCCGGCACGGACTCGTGGGCCTTCGCTCTCCGGGCCGCTGGAGATTCAAAACTAGGCCTTATAATAAATGTCAATACGCATCCATACCGTATATAAATACCGTAATTTTATAATAAAACGCGTGAGATCATAACGATGACCCTTTAAAAATGACGCTACACTAGCATATTGTTGATGCGAACCCATAAGATTTTCCCCTACCTAAAATTGGTCAGTGCCGCACAGTGACATTCACACACATTTTATAAAAAAAAAATTAACAAATAAAGGTAGGTAATTACATAAAATACAAATATATATATTTACTTATCAATGAGTAAAGTGCTATTTTTTGTTGCTGATTATCTGTCTGAAGTTTGGAGTAAAATTGGTGCAAGCTATTGTCATTACGTCAACAAAAATACTGCGGGGATATTTTTTCCGTCCGCACACAATGAGTCGGCGCGGCGCGGCGGTCCGGATGAGGACCCCGGTGACCCCTGGTCTAGATAGAATCGTTAAGTAGTGTACCTGCGATCATGTCTCGCAAACGGCTCGCCGCGGCGGGTCTGGCGGGTCTGTCGGCCGGCGGCGCGGGCGCAGGCGCGGGCCCGGCCGCGGGCGCGCGCGGTCTCCCCCGGCGGCCCGGCTGCGCGCTCCGCTCCACCCAGTTCCGCGCTTTCAGCTCTTCCAGTTCCTTGAAACGCATGTCCACGTTCTCCACCTGCATCATGTTAAATATATCGCTACAAATTTTTGGGCTAACACACCAAAACACAATTTTCTGCGAGTTTTAAAAGAAATCTATAACATTAATTACATTTTACTTATATTAAAATACATTTCATTTATTTTTAACGGGTTATAGAAGGTAACAGAAGGACACTCTTTTGTTAAAGGTCTTACCTACCTACCTTTAAATGAGGTCAGTCAAGTGTTCTCTACTACATACCAAACTTTGTGCTAGTGGCTAGTGCAGAAGGCGCAGGGCCCTACTAACCAAAGTCATGATGGTAGATGCCGCCACCATTTTTTCAATTACGTCCTTGTTGATGTATATGTATTGGCAATCTGTATAATTCAGAATTCAGGTATTGTACACAACAACTAGGCAATGCATACGTCCCCAACGAAGCTCCGCCCCGGGGCCTCCACACCTCTAAATGCGGCCCTGATTATTGTTCATTACATACTTTACCTAGTTAATAAATACAATTCCTAGGGATTGTAAATAGTAGCTGGTGTTCCACTGGCAATGTGTAAAATAAATAAATCTTTGTTTATATTTATCAATGTTATGTATAGCCAGACTCGGAGCACCCCAACTGCACCTAGTCTTGTTGCTATTACCCTTATGCCCGCCATACACGCTACGGTCTGCCGGAGAGGTCTACCTTTGCAGTTATGACTGCGCAGTCCAACAGAACAGAATTGATTTTCGATCTTGCTCCGGTCGCCTGTGCAGGCTTCCCACACACACTCCGGTCTACCTGCGCAGGCATAACTGCACAGGTAGGCCTCTCCGGCAGACCGTAGCGTGTATGGCGGGCTTTAGTGTATTAAAAATTGCGGGAGCGAGAAGCTCAAGGGAGGTCCTGAGTGGGAACAAGCCATGGGAAGCCAAGCGTAGCGAAGTTCTCATCACCATCTCTGTTAAACGTCGGCCGCTTACTAATTTCAATGGCCTCCTTTACGCCTGACTTTACGACGTATAAAATAATTCTCCCTTGCCAGAACCTCCGGCTTATCGAATCTCGCCTTGAAAAATATCGCCGGACGCGATCGAAACTTCGAAACTTGAGTCGGGCTGGACTGACTATATCAAACGCGAGTTACCCGTGTATTAATTCTTAAAAAGGTATTCTATACATTTCCTAGGTAGGTATTTATAGAATACTGGATTATACAGATTGCCCGTACCATATACTTGCTTTATTGTTATGTATAGGTATAAATAGTATGTGTACCTGTATGAACAGCATGTCCCAGAAGCCGCGCAGGTCGCCGGCGGTCACGAGCGCGGCGCCGGGCTCGGGGCGCGCGCACCGCTGCACCAGGCCCGCGAACTGCTGCATCTTCTGCGACATGAGCAGCCGCGCCTGACCCACCGCTGTCAACAGCATACCCTGCAACAAATCACAGAAATTAATAGCACCACTCACTATCGCATATACATTATCATAATAAATAATATAAAATTTGATTATAGCCTCAGGGCTGATTGCAAATGGATAAAAGAAAAGAAAAAAAAAAAAAAAAAAAAAACTATCGCATAATATACAATTTTTATTAAAATTAAAATAAACAGCCAGTATTTACACATTTTTTTTGGTATAGTGACGGGACGAGTAGGACATGTGCCAGATGGTAAGCAACACACCTGCCTGCCCGATAACAGCACACTGTCACCACGGTATAAAGATATACTACCAGTAGTATTATTAACACCTCTTCTAATCCATTATTCCGCAACACCATCCAAAAATCATGCGACAAGGAGAAATGATGAAGAGTTGCAACCTCCTCTCTTCACTTGCACACGGTTGGACAGCTTACAAGTGATGATACTGCTCAATGTTATTATTTTATACCCATCTAACATCCTACATAGGTATCCTGGTGGTTTATATGACCCATAAATTTTGTTCACGGGCCTGTAGTCTAAAACACTTCTCTCAAACTGGTGTTTGATTAAGATGGTACTTTAGTACCATCTTATACTAACTCACCACTCACTAACTCTTATACTAGTTTAACTGATATAAACTGTTATCTGAATTCAACACGCAACATGCCATCTTTGTTGGTCATAAAAAAACTTTCAAAACAACAAAAGTAAAAAACTGACAGTTGCAATTACTGATCAACATTAGCATTAATGTTGCACAGTAAGTCATATATAGCTACAGATTTACTGCCATTACGCATATTGGTGTTTTATTTTTTAGTAGGTATAAAGTGACGAGACAAACAGGATGTGTGTCTGATGGTAAGCAACATGCCTGCCACATAACAGCAGTGACACGCAGCTATTGGAACATGAAGAGGCCAAATCATTACCTGCAGCACTGCATTGCGTTCGTCTCCCAGAGGTTTAAGATGTTTTATCTCTATGCCCTGTAATTTCACTAGCAACATTGCCCTTCAAACCGGAACACAGTTTGTACTTTACTGAATACGTGGTAGAATAACTGACAAAGGTGTGATACTTCCCCAGGCGGACTCGGAGAAGAGTCCTACCACTACTAAAAAATATTTTTCACAGATCCAAAAAGTGTCCAATGCGCACATCCAGCTGCGATACTCCGCCGCCGCTCCAACGCAACGCCGCCGGCACCACCCGACATTAGCAAGACGGTACCGCGAATCCATAAGATTTTACACTACCAAAAAGTGTCCTACAGAAGTTTTCACTTCAAAAAGCTGACAAACTCACTTGGATAGACTCCGGTAAGGTAACTTGCTCGTTAACCTTGTCCCAGACCTCACATATCTCGGTCAAGCGTTTGATCTCAGATGCCAGCTGTCTCTCAAAGTGCTCCACACTGTCCATGTCACTGGCATCCTCGTCTAAGAGACCTGGAAAATAAAGTTCAATATTTAAAAAAGTGGAGAGTGAATCAATTTCTACTAGACAAGCAAGCTCCCGGATGCCTGGAAGAGATCTCTTTTAGCGATAAGGCCGCCAATTGTTACTAAATCAAATGTGGTTTCTTATTGAAGTGAAAACTTCTTTAGGCGCGCCTAGACAGATTTTTTGTGGGCTGTGAATTGGATTCTAGCGTCATGCTCGGGTATGATTAGAAATCTTCGGGTAAACTCGGGACCATAGCCATTTTTTTTTGTTTATTTAGTGCAATACAGAGTTTATCTATCTATCAAGCTGTCAAGCTCCAGTATGGGCCAAATCTTTGCTTAACATCAAGTGAGGTTGTGGTTCAAATCAATTCATTTATTCAAACCATTAATTCAGAATAACTCTTGGTAATGTCATTTACAAAATTAGAGACAATGAATCTTTGTACAAAATAAAATAAAACCAAAATATCCTGTCCATATGAACTAAATCAGCTGTAAAGCTGCCTTATCAATTAAATGCAGCAGTTTAAAAGTACTATTTAAACACTAAATAATTATAATTTCAATATGTTCCTTTAAGTTAAGTATACATCATTGCATACTTCATACTGCATATTTCAATATCTGTCTGATTCGATTACTTTATATTCTTAATTTATTGTATTTCACTGTACCATTTACAAAACAAAGTTTTATTTCTTTGTATAAGAGTTTCAATAGAGGTTAACAGTTGAATGACAAAGATGACTTTACTGTACAGTACAATACCGATTTGACATTTGGGGTTCTACGTGGTGTACCTCCAAGCGCGCCTAGTTGTAATGCGGTCCTGGTGGATCTCGATCACCTAGGAACGCAATGCACTAGGACGGTGTACCCCGGTAACAATGGCTAATAATGTACCTACGGGTACATCACTACCTATTAGCTAAAATACCACACACACACACACACCACACATGCACACTACATATACACCACATACATCCACTCATTAGGCACACAACCACACACACATCTACAGACCACATGCACGCCTCATATATTAGGTACACAACCACACTTAACTACACCTAGGCACACTTTACATGACTACACACACACGGTTGTAGGGCCTAGTGGATGAGCCCACCGAATCTAGCCGTGTATAAACGGAATCCACCTGCGCTTGCGACCTGCGCAGTTGAGCGCCATAAGATGGATGAAGGGAACCTGGTGGCTGAGCCGAATGGTTGCTGCGGCTTCCGCTAGGCAACACTCCACTTTGGCCCTGATTTCAAGCGAAAAGGTGGCCCCTGCACCTAGTCAGTGCGGGGGAAATGGTCGTAGTGTCCCGTCAGAGGGCCGCTGACAGGGGGGTTGGGGCCTGCGGTGGTCACCCCGGTGACTGACGTGGGTGGTGTTCGGCCACGCTGAACGGGCAAGGGACTGTGGAGAACCGTCACATTCCCTGGATCTCTGATGTGACGGCCACAGAACTGAACCCTGGATGTCGCGCATGGACACCAACTCGGCCTCCCTATACCCCGGTAGTAATCCTAGTGTCATATCTGGCACTCCCGGTGCGGGCTCCGTGGAGGGTGGGAAGCTACCGGGATGAAGATTAAACTGCACAAACCATGGCCGATACGAGATCTCAACATAAACACACACGCACACTCACACATACTAAAAAAAAACAAAAGCAGAAGGCTGTCGCCCTTAAAGGTGACGCCCGACACCTGGCTGTCGCCCCCAGGGGTGACGCAAGTCGCTTGGCTGTTGCCTGGAAGGGTAACGCCAGCCATCTGGCTGTTGCCCTGAAAGGTGACGCCGAGTTACAGGCTGTCGCCCCCAAAGGTGACGCCAGGAAACCATCGCCTGCAGTCAAGGGGAAACCTGGAGCTGCAGGAAAACCACCGCTACTGCCTACCCCGTCCAAAGGGAAACCGGAGGATGGGATTCCGACAGAACCCAGTAGCTCGTCAAGCCAGCCTTCCGGATCACAACACCTAGGTGTTGACGAATCCTGGACGCTGGTGAAACACACCAAGAGCAGGAAGAAGCTGGCACCAAAACACCCTGGTGACAACGGAACCAGCTCTACATCAGGCCGCAAAAAGGTAAAACCCAGCTCCAAACGTCGGAGAAGGGAACGAGCCAGACGCGCCAATCAGACCGCTCCCCATGGTCAAGCCGAGGTTGCTGGACCGTCTGACCGGCCCCGAAGGGAGGATGGGACGGAGAAATCTGCCCAACCACCCCAACAGGGCGACAGGGTGGACGCCAAAGGTGACGGCAAGCAGACCAAGGAGAAGGGACCAGCGCCAAGAGCTTCGTCCAAAAGGCCGAGGCCTGAGGAGACCCCTCCTCAGTCCACGTCCAAGAGGACCAAGTCTGGGCCTACACCAACTAGGCAGAAGCCTAGTTATGCTGACGTGGCACAAGGTGACCTTGTTGTAGCCGTCACGACAGCAGTGACGAGACGCCTTAGCCACACAGATGCCAACTCAGTGCTGGCAAGTCTTCAGGACCGGATAGTGAAATCCTCGCTATCTGCGTCCGAAGCAACGCCGTTTGGACCGGTTTTCCGCGGTAAGCCCATCGTAGCCGATGGGGTTATCAAACTATGGTGCGAAAACCTCCAAACACTGAGTTGGCTGAAGACAGCTATTGGGGATGTGTGCCTGCCATCGGGTGAGAAACTCACAGTGATAAAGCAGGTAGACATCCCCAAGAAAATCATCTGCGGTCTAGTGGTGCCGGGATCGTGGCCAAAGCCGAGCGTTATCGCTTGCGTGCTGAAGTGGCAGAACCCTTGGGCCCAAGTAGACCAATGGACCTTGCTGAAGATAGACGCAGCAGAGAAGGACACGTTCTGCGTCCTCAGCATACCAGAGGGGTCGCCAAGGACATAATGACCAGAGAGCGGAGACTGAGCTTCAACTTGGGCTCTGCGTACATCAAGTTCCGGGGCCCTAGGGGGAAGTTCATCGCTGAACTTTCCAACCCAGAGGCCGAGTCCGTGACCGATCCAGGCCCCTCGCAAGGGGGGACTGGAAAGGACATGGACACTACTCCGGCGCCATCAGCCTCCTCTGAAACCGCTCTCAGCAGCGAAGACGAGTTGGCAGGGGTGCCTCCTCTGACAGTGCCTTCGTCCACCGAGACCACGTCGAAGGAGAAATCCGACGACGAGGACGACGAGGGCTGGGCAAAGAGGATGAGTAGGCTGGAGCTTGAGGTGGAGGGAACTCTGTCCGATGGCGACGGCGCCCCCTTCAGTCAGGACCCTTAAGGTCCTTCAAATCAACCTCCAACACAGTCGCACAGCAACGGCTCAATTGCGCAAATGGTTGGAGGTTAACACTGGGGCTGTCATCCTGATCCAGGAGCCGTGGATCAGGGGGGAGAAAATATGCGGCCTCAACAACACCGGAGGTAAGATACTTGCTTATAGTGGGCCACAGGCACCAAGAGCCTGTATCTTAATTCCAAATAACATTTCTGTGTATACGCTAACAGAGTTCTGTTCCAGGGATCTGGTAACAATCAGTATCCTGCAGGCCCAGAACTCGAGTCTTCCGAACCTGGTGGTGGCTTCTGCCTACATGGCAGATGACGAAACGGTTCCACCACTGGAGGTCTCGAGACTGGTCGAGCACTGCGAGCGCCAAGCCCAGGAGCTGATCATCGCAGCAGACTCTAACGCACACCATCCAGCGTGGGGTATGAAGGCAAGTAACAGGAGGGGTGACGATTTCATCACTTATCTCTTATCTACCAAGCTAGCTATTATCAATAGAGGCTCCAAACCAACTTTCGTCACTAGACGGAGTAGAACGATCATCGACGTGACACTTGCAACGGAGGGAGCTGCGGAATTTATCCAGGACTGGCACGTGTCGGACGAGGCATCTTGTTCCGACCACAGATGGATCCGCTTTGACCTGCAGGCATGCACGATGATACCCGAGCCAACTAGGAACCCGAGGAAGACGAACAGGGCCACTTTTGCTAAAACAGTGCAAGGTAAGCTCAGTGATACCCGGTCGTCGGCTCGGCTCCATGCTAGGCCAGGCAATCATCAAGAAATTGAATCACAGGTAAACTTATTCACTGACACAGTCATAAAAAGTTACCATATATCATGTCCTCTAACCTCAACCGCCAAGAACAGCAACAGCAGCAGTTCATGGTGGGGTCCCGAGCTCGAAAGAATCAGGAAAAAGGTTAGACGACTACTAAACAGGGCCATGAACACCAGTGAAAGTCCAAGTCTGTCTGTCTAGGCGTCTTCATAGACATCGAGGGCGCCTTTGACAAGACTAAGTTCTCCAGCATAAAATTGGCTCTGAACAAACATGGAGTGGACGCCCTACTAGCAGGTTGGATAGTAAAAATGTTAAAAAACCGCATCGTTCGGCCTCCAGGATACGCAACAAAAATGGCACTTGTTGCGAGAGGGTGCCCTCAAGGGGGCGTCCTCTCTCCCTTACTATGGAACATGGTGGTAAACGGATTGATTGAGATATTGAACGCGGGGCGTTTCTACACAGTAGGCTACGCCGACGACATAGCAATAATGATAACGAGTCTCCACGCCAGCACCGCTTGTGACCTGATGCACGCGGCTCTAAGAATAGTAGAGAAATGGTGCACGGAGTACGATCTAACCGTGAACCCGTCAAAGACGGAACTAGTTATGTTCACACTCAAACGCTCTCTAGGCTTATACACACTACCAGATCTATACGGCATAACGCTACAGCTGTCTGAGGAGGTAAAGTATTTAGGTATGATCCTAGACAGCAAACTGAACTGGAACAAGCACCTAGAGACCAAGATCAACAAGGCCTGTATCACCTTCTATCAATGTCGCAGAATGATAGGTAAGACATGGGGACTTAATCCAAAAGTCACCCTATGGCTTTACACCACAGTGATCAGGCCCATCATCACCTACGGGGCATTGGTCTGGTGGACCAGGACGACGCTGGCCACAACCATCGCGAAGCTACAACAATTCCAGAGGTTGGTATGTTTAGCGACTACCAGCGGTATGAGCACAACACCAACGGCAGCCCTGGAAATAATGCTGGATCTGCCTCCGCTCCATTCATTTGTGCAGCAGGAGGCGGCGATGTCTGCAATAAGACTACGGACTCTCGGTCTCTGGCATGACACAGGTATTCCTCACACGCGAGTTCTTCAGGACAGTCTGAAGCACCATCACATGCTGCTGGCGATCAGTGACAGAATACCCAAACAGTTCGTATTTGACAAAAAATACAAAATCCAACTTGAGGAGCCCCCCTCCGGTGATCATAGCTCTACCGAGCTAATGGTCTATACCGATGGTTCGAGAACCAACGAGGGCGTCGGATCAGGCACCTTCTCGGAGGACTTAAACATCAGGTATCACACATCCCTTGGGGCCTACAACTCCGTCTTCCAGGCAGAATGCGTGGGCATCACGAGGGCGGCTACCATAATCGCCGACAGGAGGGTACAAGGATATAACATCCGCATACTATCTGACAGCGCGGCAATTTTACACGCCCTAAAGAGTAACATCATTACTTCGGGGCTTGTTCTTGAATGTCACAAATCCCTGATGGAGGTTTGTAAACATAACCAAATCGTTCTTCAATGGATTAAAGGCCATAGTGGATCGAGAGGTAACGACGCAGCGGACGAACTGGCGAGGAGGGCATCAGCGGAACAGGTACAAGGCCCTGAACCGATTGTCCCACTTCCATTATCACAGGTACGGAAATGGCTGCGTGAGAAATCACTTAAGGAACATAATAACAACAGGACCAACAGGACAGACTGCAGTCAGTCTAGGGCGGCACTGGGGGGCCGTAACACACGGTATACCCGGCAGCTGCTGAGCCTGAATCGACAACAGTTGCGTCTGGTCACAGGCGCACTGACTGGTCACGGTTCGTACAATAAACACCTATTCACACTAGGTATTACCGACAGTCCTCTTTGCAGAGCCTGCCTCGAGGCTGAAGAAACGGCCGCTCACGTGCTGATGGAGTGCACGGGAGTGGCGGTACATCGGGCGAAGTTCCTGGGCACACCGGGGACGCTCCGCGAAGCATGCGGCAACGTGAAGACGCTGCTGGGCTTCCTGCTGGAGCTGGGTTGGCAGGAGTGAAGCCTACTTCCCACACACGCAAAATAGGCGCATCGAGACGTCGAGTTGCGGAAAACAGCCCGCCTACGAATACGAATACGAATACCGATTTGACATAGGAATCTGTAAAGCAAATAAATCATACCTTCTTCAAGTTTCTTTTTCATTTCCTTCCTGGCATTGTCCTTTCCTCTTGACATAGTAACACATGGACTGATTTTCTTAAATTCTTCCGCTATCTGTTCCGGAGTCATTGGCATCTTTACAGGTGATTTAGGAGAACGGAGCTTTTCCTCGGAGCTAGATTCACTTTTCGGGATGGAGTTTCTTGGAGTATTAAGTTTCTCTTGATGAATAGATTGTCGTGTAGCCCTAAGTGGAGTTGTCATCTTCATTGGGGACGCAGCAGGGAGGGATCTCTTCTTCACAGCTGGAGATTGTTTATCAGAAGCAGACTCATAACTTGATGAGCTTTGCACTGATTTGGATGTACCTTTCTCTGGTGAAGAGTGGATGTTTGACTCCTCAGTTGAGCTTAGCATTCTTGTTGTCAAGTCAACATCACTGTTTGAAGCTGAAAACTGAATGCATGAGTCATCTTCACTGCTTGATGAGCTCTGTAGTATCTTTGACTTAAATAAAGGCTTAGAAACAGGCACAACTGGAAATTTTGGTTTTTGTTGAGCTTTGGTGGAAGCAGCTTTACTTTCTAAAACAATCTTTTGATAAGCTTTAGATCTAGTAGTTACTTTTGAAGTAGATGCAGACACAATGGGCTTAAAACTCACTTTAGGTACATCTTTTTTAGCCTTTGCAGATTCCAATTTTGGAATTTTTGCCAAAGTTTTTATTTGGGGCGCTTTGAACGTCGCGTTAATTGGTGCAAAAGATGTGGACTGAAGCTTCTTGGATGATTCTTTTTGATTTTTTGCTTGCGATCTGGTAACACAGCCAGAACTGCTAGGTACTGCTTTAGGTGGTGGCGGTGGAGGCACATATTTTATAGGATTACGGGCCACTCCAGTGACAAAAGGTTTTACTTTATTTGCTGACTGTTCTTTTTTCTTCTTTAGTTTTTCTTCCTTCCACTTTTCTAGTTGTTGACGTCGATTGGAAGCTTTATCACTGGCCTCCGACACAGGCTGGGGGCTTGCAGGAACCAAATTACGAGCACAATCAAATGATGTCAGTCTGCTACTCTTTCTTAGTTTGAGGGAATCTTCCATTCGTTTCTTCACCTGCAAATAATCAATTGATGTAAGTACCATCAGATATAGTTCCTAATAAGAGTAGAAAATAAAGAACTTACTCCTCCTGCAACACTCTCAAACTGCATAGGTTTAACTTTGTGCTTCTTTTGATGTTTTCTCAGCACAGAGCCGAGATCGAAACTTTTCTCTGGAAACATTCGTGTATTTTTAGCAACACTTGTCATTAGTTTAATAAAGTAATCTGAAAGACTAATTCTGCAATTATCTTACCCATTATTATATCTGCGAAAACCTGAAAAATAAACAAATAAACTACCTATTTTCAATAATCACAACATTCTTCGGCTTCGATTCAATCACTTTTTAAAATTCAAAAAAGTCGTTGAATAGTAACTACACAGTGTTGCCAGAGTATTATGTCCATTTCTCCCCAAAATGGTCTCCATGATCATCCATTATCATCATGTTTCTGTAGCGATTCTAAATCCATTCGGTTGCATCCGACACGGAATCATATCTCTCGGTGTTTGTCTTATTTGTTTAGCATGACAGAGACCGAGAGATGAGATTCCGTGTCGGATGCAATCGAATGGATTTAGAATAGCTACCCTGCTAGCCTCGTGGCTTAGTGGGTAGTAACTGTGCCTGCAAAGCCAGGGGTCGTGGGTTCGATTCCCACCCAGTGCAAATATTTGTGTGATGAATTCAAATATTTGTACTGTGTCAAGGTGTTTCTATGTATGTATTTACAAGCATATAAGTATTATATCACCTTTTTTTAAATTTATTAATTATACGAGTATATCTTTTGGCGACACTAATAATAAAAGTTGTTTTTAAACAAAATAAAAAAAAAAGGGGTTGCCACCCTTTACGCCATTCGTGAAACGACAACTGGTACAGAACTGTGGTTCATATTTTGTATTAAGTTCACTGTCTTATGTGCTGTGTTTAAAAGCTCAACAAAACTGCTAAACTTGGTAATACTGAAATTGATGTATTTTTCGCTTCGTTAGTTCTCCCAAAAATGTTTGGGCCTCCAATACTATTGAAAACCCCCATTTTGGGGGATTCTTCTCAGTATGGCATCAGTAAAACTACAACTACAAGGGCCAAATGCAATGTCTAATTGGTTGTTGCTGTCACTGTCAGATTCTAAGAGGATGTACCAACTGCTTTTTTTTTTGAGGAAGCTATGGTACATAGTACACTTTGCTAAATACAGTCTTCAAGGTAGTGATTCTAAACGCTATCCGAATAAACGGATAAGATAAAGAGATGAGATTCCGTGTCGGATCAATCGGACTGGGTTTAGAATCACTACGCTGAATTCAGTTAGTCAGGGTAGCGATTCTAAATCCATTCGGTTGCATCCGACACGGAATCTCATCTCTCGGTCTTTGTCATGCTAAACAGATAAGACAAAGACCGGGAGATGAGATTCCGTGTCGGATGCAACCGAATGGTTTCAGAATCGCTACCCTCATCTCTCGGTCTTCATCTTATCTGTTTATCATGACAGAGATAGGGATTGTCATTCCGATTTTGAACCATTCGGATTGCATTTACTACTCTGCTTCTGAAAATAGTATACTAGTTTAATGCTATTTTCGCTTCACTAAATTCAGTTTTCTAAATATAGTCTGGGGAAATAAGCATTGGCAGCTGGCCGCAAGTCGACTTTGCTGCCCATTGCACGCTATGCACGTAACGACTACGTTTACAGTACGACAATATCCCTGACAAATTATTCAAATGCTAATTTGAGATATTTGATATCTCGTATTTTATCGTCCAGTGGAAAATAATTTATTTTAAAAATAAAGTTGTGCCAATAAAGGTCACATCCACTTACCAAGTTTGGAACTGATTGTGTTAAGGGCCCTTTAAACTAAAATGGCAATACAACTATTTCCTTAAAAAAAATCATTGATTTGATTACTTTTGATGTCTTCTCTTACTAATTTCCGGCTGTCAGCTGATGAAGTCTTGCTTTGCTTTCTAATCCTTTTTCGATTTTTCGCAAAGCACCATTCAACATGGGCTCGAAATGCGCTATTAACAGCTAGTTTTAGCTAAAATATTGCTCTAATTGTAGTGTTATTGTTATTATAGTTTCATTTTACATGTACGTTGTGTAACTATTAGTCAAAAATGGATACGTATAACATAGGATACCTCGGATATTATGGCGTTTGTTGATCATTAAAAATTTCGTTCGGTTATAGTTTTCCTTCGTGTTTGATGTCCGCTTTTCGTTCGTGATCGTCTGTTTAGTTTGTGTTTAAGTGTACAGAAAAATGGTGAAAGAAAAGCCTAATTCGATTCGGATTTACGACGACGAGGGGTTCAGGCGACGTGCGGCTTGTATATGCGTGCGGTCCGACGCCGAGACGGAGGTTAGTGGCATGGAGTGAGGTCTCGTCCGTATGGTGAATAGTGTTTGAAGTTAGTGGAGTGTAAATATGGCGTTTTGGTGAGCAGGTGTTACTGGTGACGTCGTCGCGACGCCCTGACAACTGGATCGTGCCGGGCGGCGGAGTGGAGCCCGAGGAAGAGCCCTCGGTGACGGCGATGCGCGAAGTGCTAGAGGAGGCCGGCGTCATCGGCAAGCTCGGCCGCTGCCTCGGCGTCTTCGAGGTAAACCTCCCTTGTTTATCTCACTTAATAACCTTTACTAAGGTCAATGTACTGGCATGCTTATTTCCTGTCGCATGTTAATTTTCAAGCTGACATTAATGTGGGTCAAGGTAAATAATAGTGTTTATATGTGTACTCTAAAGCATATGGCTCTGCAGACCGGTGTTTGTTTACAAATTGTGCAATCTAATCTAAAATTGTCTTCCTTCCTTGAAAATTAACAATGTAGTTAAGTATCCTGTTGAAATGTACACAGTACACAGTTAGTACTTAATGGAATAGGGTATTCCCTTGTCACAATAGTTGGGCCCTTCTGCACTAGCCTAAGCTTTAGTAGTAAAAGCAATCTGACACCAACTCCTATCACTAAAAAGTTGAAAGGAAAACAACCTAAACAAAGTTAGGGCTGGCCACTAGTTCTCTATAAATATGTTCCAAGTTCTAACAACATTTGACCAGTTGTAGTAAGTAACTTTGATAATATAAACCTGTACTGTGGTGTCTAATCAAGCAATACTCAGTACAAAAGATAGTCTCAAAAAGAATCTGGACGTAGGTGCTAAAAATTGTCCCTAGAGAGGAATAAGGCTTAGTCACAATTAAAATTATTTGTTATGAAATTGTTTTTATCACATGTTTTAAATGCTTGCTCTTAAACTCTTTCTCATCTGATGTAAAACAACAATTGATAAACTCTTTATTTCACTCAAATAAAAATACAGAAAACCCTTAAAATAATGTATCCATTGGCAGCCTTATCACTAAAAGCTATTTATTCCAGGTGATCATAGGTTAGAAAAGGAGATATTAATTATAGGAAGGTGGGGAGTAAAATTAACAATTCATAGATACTTATTCTTCTGTATAACAACAAACCAATTTGCAACCAACAAAATTACTCGGACATTAATAATAATTGTATTTACACAAATAATCATTACAGAATAATAAACTAATAGATAACAAATTAATGTTTTATAAATTAATATAATTATAAAAAGACAAATAGATTACAATAACGTCATAAAGAATAATGACTTCAACTAACTAATGACTGCAACAACAAATATAATTGTTTGACTTGGTTCTTCAAGACATCTATAATTATAATAATGTACCTAGTTTTACCATATGGCTTGTCTATCTGCAATGAAATAATGACTGACAGTACAAACCACAACATTTTTGGCATTCAAACTCACGTAAACAATGTATAACTTGTATCCACAATAAACAAAGAGCAATGAACACTGTTACACAACTGTACATTAGGAATGAAGCCAATTTCCAAGAAATAAAATAACACTAAACTATTTGGCATTGTGTATACAATATTAACTTTACATAGCAAATAGCACATGAACAGACTCTTTATTTCTTTGCCAGCAGCAAGAACTAAAGATTCACCACACACACACACACACACACACACACACACACACACACACACACACACACACACACCACCGGACAATCTTGGCCAACTCATTGGTCAACTACAACAAATGAAGAATGCTTGTATTGATTGGGTAAACGGGTAACTCACGTGTAATGAGGTCGGTCAATCCGAATCGAGTTTCGGCCGCGTCCGACGGCCTTTGGCTTCCTACGATGCATCATGATCACTTCCCTTCATTCGCGCACTATGGCTTCCCGTTTGTCAGTGCCAAACGGGAAGCCATCGTGCGCGTACACTCTCCTTGAAAAAGGCCGCCGGACGCGGCCGAAACTCGAGTCGGATTGACCGACCTCATTACACGTGAGTTACCCGTTTACCCAATCAATATGTGTAACAACCACATTAATTTTAATACTAAAGAAGAATGCTTGCTAGGTTTATACTTTTTACCAGCCATACAGGAGATTAGAAGGGAAAAATTTGCATGTTTTATGCAGTGAAATGAATGATGAATAGTCCTACTAATAATATTATAATCTAGCCGTGCTGGTTTCACCCTCGTTTTAAGGATTTTTTTTTTTAATGGAACCCTAATTATTAACATCTATGGAATTCTAAGAAGTTTGTTTCTTCCAGACCATTATCATGTACCAAATTTCATACATATTCCTTCAGTAGTTTTTTGCGTGAAAGAGTAACAAACATACATCTATACATTCTTACAAACTTTCTCATTTTGCATATTCAAACAACTTCAAATTTCGCTGTTATTACTACACTCATATCTTCAAAATGCTGCTTGGGCCAACAGTATGACCAACATTGTAGATCTCAATATGAGCAGACCTTTTGTTTAATATCTGGGCTAGAAAGAAACATTGTTTTTAGTTTACTTAGAATCATTGGATTAGTTGGTTTTGCTTACAAGTCTTCAACCTCTAATCCTTCGGCCCACCTTCCTACCTACGCAAATCTGTGACTCGTGTTCTGATTCATCCTACTTACCTGCGGAATTACAGGCTTTGTCTTTGGTTTTTTGATTTGAATGATCTTTTGTTTATTCAATACGATAATTTGTTTCCGAAAAGTTATATTATAATCTGAGTTCCAGATTAGAAAATTGTAGAAAAATATAAAGTTGTAGAAAACAACTAAAAAATTGGCAGTCATAGGAACTGCAAATAGAAGTAAAAATGTATAACTCAGAATTTCATAGCTCACTTTGGAAACTACGCGGGTGAAACCGAATGGTGTGGCCATGAGCATGGCCATTGGGAAATGCTGACGCATTTCTAGATGGCCAATAGCCATGGTCCCGCGTTTACCCGAAGATTTCTTACCATTCTCGAGCGTGACGCTAGAATTCAATTCACAGCCTACGAAAAATCTGTCTGTGGCGCGCCAACTTCAGAAACTTTCTCAATTATCGCTTTTCTTGTAAAATAAGTAAAGTATATTTCAGCGCGCAATATACATTTGACCCATATAGTGCCTGGACTGTTTTAAGTCCCATTTTATCAGTAAATATGGCAACAGCCCCGCGATAACATTAGCTAAGGATGCCTTTCACCAATCAGAAGTTTCATCTGTTAATGCCACAATAGGTTGCAATCATCACTATCATCATTATTGATAATTTATCTTGGGGAGAGAATTTTGCGTTTCATCAGAATAAATACTTCTGCGCACATAAAAAGGCAATCTGGGATCCACAGATGCGGTAACAAATAGATAACAATTGCGACGATGCTGACATGCGATGGTGCGTGCTGTTCGCGTTGGTGTCTGCGTGTACTTATTTGCATCAAACTTTCCAGCCAGGATTCATCATGGCGCCAAACACCTGCTGACAATTTTCTCCATTCCGCTCGATTTTCTGAAGCAGGCCAGCTATCCCATAATGGATACAATACACGCTTAACGCCGTGAGGTTATAAGGCGAAAAACAATCTTAATAATAATCTTATAAACTGAATAGACTACAGGACCGTGAACAAAATTTACGTAGTAAATGAACCACCAGGAGACCTATGTAGGATGATAGAAGGGTATAAAGTAATAAGATTCAGCACTATGCCGTCACTTGTAAAGCCCCCTCCCTATACACACTGGCCCAGTGGAGGCCAACGCCAGTGTGTGGATGCTACCTTTCGTCTCGTGCCGTTTTGTCGACGCTCGCGTTGGCTTGCGCTGGGCCAGTGTGTGGATGCTACCTTTCGTCTCGTGCCGTTTTGTCGACGCTCGCGTTGGCTTGCGCTGGGCCAGTGGGTGGATGCTACCTTTCGTCTCGTGCCGTTTTGTCGACGCTCGCGTTGGCTTGCGCTGGGCCAGTGTGTGGATGCTACCTTTCGTCTCGTGCCGTTTTGTCGACGCTCGCGTTGGCCTGCGCTGGGCCAGTGTGTGAATGCTACATAAGCTGTCCAACTAAGTACAGTCGAAGAGGGGGGGTTGCAACCCTCGATAATTTCTCCTTGTCGTATGATTTTTGTACGGCATTGCGAAATAATGGATTAGGAGAGGTATTTAAACTGTATGGAACCAATGCAGTACATAATCAAATGCCCAAATGTAATCTGTAAATAGTCGGAACATCACGAATTTTGGCGACAAACTAATAATTAAAAATTTATAATTTTTATAGTTTCAATACCTCTTTTAATCTACGTAAATTTTGTTCACGGGCCTGTAGTCTAGTAATAATGTATGCTCCTCTGTAGGACAACTAATAGGTCCACAGTAAGTTCTCGTACCTACTCCTAAGATTGGTAACTATTATTGAACCAAATAGTTGAATGTCTTCCTACGTCCGATGTCCATATTAATTTAGGTAATTTTTTTGTCATCTGATGAATTACCTGATCTACTCAATAGTAAAGTGGAAAACCTGTTTAGTAAATAGAAAAAACTGAATTACTTACGTATTTTAGGTTCAAATTCAACGTCACAATCCCGTTCACTTTGTATTTATGTTTAAAAACTATATTATCCCGATTTTCCTGCGAACTGATTAGCTTTTAATCGGCAAAACTAACAATAGCATTTCTGATTTCCAGAACCGCGAGCACAAACACCGGACTGAAGTGTACGTGATGACCGTCACCCAGGAGTTGGCGGAGTGGGAAGACTCGCGGCTCATGGGCCGCAAGCGGCAGTGGTTCTCCATCGAGGACGCGCTAGCTCAGCTGGCGCTCCACAAGCCCATCCAACGGCATTACCTGCAACAGCTGCGCCGCTCCAAGCAGAAAAACGAGGACCCCGGCAGCTAAGCGGCCCCACATCCATCGCTTAGGTTAAGTCTCCACTCTGGCTCGTGCGCTTCTAACTTTAAACTCAGTGGCGGATTTTAGAATAGTGAACGCTCGCGGGGCCCCGCTCATAATCTCGTGCAAGTATGAGATGTTCTCGTTTAGAAATGTATTGAATTTTAATCGGAACTTAGATAAAAGCAAAGGTTAGCATACTGATTTTTCTTGACAGATCTAAAATGTGTTCACTGACAACGTTGGAAGATGTCCCCAATAATGTGGAGGTCACTAGTGAGGTCCACAGCTCTAAACTCGTTAAGAACATATCTCTGTGGCTCTACATACATTCGAACATACCGATAACTTAAATGGAAACGAAATCTGCAATAGTTGATGAACACAAAATTTTATGAGCCCTCGCAAGTTAAGCACGAGTACAAAACCGCATACGACCTTTCTTTGCGCTTGTTTTTATGAGTGTAGTATTAAATCACATTTACAATAAGATACAGCGCTGACAACACCGCGAGAGGCTACGGAATAGGGCATGAGCGCAGTGTAGTGACCTCCCCAACGTAATACCGCATCCCTGTGACATCAACAAAATACGGCGCAACCACTCACTTTTACTTCCGAGAGGTCATAAAGTTTTGCATAAGATATGCTTCACGCCTTCACGGGTTGTCCAACTAAACAAAGTATGCTAATCATGCACAGTTTTGACTAGTCTAAGTCTTCCAGATTAGTTCAGTCTTTGAATCATATTCCTGATAGCCTCAGAAATTGTCAATAAGTGGCATTTTTTTTTTAAATGAGCAATAAGATAAATTATGATGAAGTAAGAAAATCGGGAAATATGGACACTTTATTAAATTACCCGGCCTGAGCATCAAATGATTTAACAATATGACCAAATAAGTTACAAATAAGAAATATACAATAATGAATTGAGAACTTAAATCGTAATTTAATTGTTACTATGTTAATTGATTTTCCTATTATGTATACAATTAAGTGGTCAAATTGCAACTAGATAAATCTATTCTGAATTGTTATTACAATTAAGTGAAGTAGATCTTAAACTAATGTTCTTAAAAGTCTAGTACTATTTATTTTAACTATGATTATTCCATGAAACTTCAGGATTGGAAACTTGGTTGAAAAGCTGTGGTGTTAACAATCATGGTATCCAAATTTCCAGAAATCCATACATAAACAGGCCATTGCCAAACTTCTGAAATAAATCTGTCCTAACTTTAAATCGCTAAACCGTATTGTAATTGACAACTGTTTCAAATATGAGACAATGGCAAATTGTAAACTCAAATCAACAAAGTGAGAGTAGTCAAACAACAAACTTTACCGTTAATTAAGATGTATTGTATATTAACTTGAAAACTTGATATAAAAGTACACATCTTAAAGTACCAGAAAAGTAAAGAGCGTTCCAACTATATGGAGCTTGGGAACGAAAAATCAAATCATTTTAGAACGTAATCCTTGATCCGAGTCGCAATTAGTCGTAACAATGAACGGTTAAGGGGCTAAATGTTAGGAACAGATGGGCCCCACAGGCACAGCTCGGCCCTTCTACCACCTAACTAAATGAGTTTTAGCCTTGCTATTGATGTCTCTATAATTCCAATCGAAAAGAAAAGAGAGAGCAATATCAAAGCTAAAAGGCTTATCACACTTGGCTCAATTGAATTCAAAAGAAAGTTAGAAGCAAGCAATCTTCGCTTCAGAATATATTATAAAGCTAGCTTACTGAACGTTATTACACTGTACTGAATTCAGTAGTGACTAAATTTAGCCAAGTGTAATAAGCCATTTAGACAGTTTTAGGTAAGTAGTAGACTCGGGTCCTAAGCGCCAGTCCGCCACTAACTCGCGCCGCGAGCGCACGCATCAGCGCTTCAAACGCTACCACCCGAACCGTGTAATCCTTCTTTTCTATTTTACGTATATTTTTATACTACTATGAAATAAATGTTAATTTTATTTTGTTAGCATTAAAACGAAAAGACATACATGCTCTATTTTTATTTAAATTATTTCATTCGTAATCCTAATGAGTTTATTATAATGAAAATAATAAATTTTATATTGCTCTTCTGTACAGTTTTTCGTTTGGTTGAAACCGTGGATTGTCCTAGTTTTGGACGATTTAATTGCAGAGGCATTTTTGATACTATTATCATTTACAAGTCTTGCAAAATATAGACACATTTATCAAGCAATGCACACTTTTATTTCTACACTCTAGTGATGGTAGCTAGGAACACCCACACGCTCAGTACATTGTTAGGATAAGGGAATACTTCTACCCCCAAAGCGAATTCTACACCGGGATTGTCATCGAGATGCAGTGCAGTAGCTTTGACCGCTGAGATCACCGTCTTTGTATTCACAAATGGAACATTTAACGGGAATCCGTATATCTGTAAAAGTGAGACAATAGAGTATTTAAAGCTCTAAGTTATTATTTCTTATTGAAAAGCCCGTGGATCTGTCTATGTGGGCTTCAGGGTTGATACGAGTATCATGCTATTAAAAGCATAAACAGCCCACTGAGACTCGGAGCCTTCTCTCGCAAAGAGAGAGAGTCAAGACCATAATCCACCACGCTGGCCAAGTATGGGTTGGTGGATGACACATATCCACGAAAGATTCTAGGTACATGTCGTTTTCCTTTCCCGTTTTAATTTAGCGCCATTACGACATGACTTCGGAAAGAGTGGTGCGCGTGGGATTTGAACCCGGGGCTTCCGGATCGGCAGGCGCCGTTCTCCCGACTAGACCAGCCGTAACTTATACTAATTAATTATAGTGCCCGGCAAAGAAGTTGACCCAAAATTGACGTGGAAGGGGAAAGTTGGCGCATGTACCTACACTTCCACCAAAGAGACCTTAAAAACGTTTCTGCGCAGCCATGCGCAGCTAACTTCATTGGGTCAACTTGTTTGCCGGCACCTATACATGAAAATGAAAACATCTTAAAATAGTAAGTTAATATCAAGTACATCATATACACACTTTATGTTCCCACGGCTGGGACTTAGCCTTCTATCACAAGGAGAGATGCAAAGAACCTAGAATCCTGCGCCTCTGGGTTAGCCCAAGTTGCGGTAGGCAGTAGAGACTCTCCAGTCACCAGCATGCTGGAGCCACGATTCCTGCGGCGGGTGGTCGAGGGACTGTTCCCGGCTAGCCCGGGAACCGACTTTGTCCCTCCCACGGCGATGGTGGCGCGGACCGAAGACTCCGCCGAGGAGGAGGAGGGGGAGGAGGACGAGCTTCTCGACGTCTCCGAGGGAGAGTTGGGAGCCGCCGTCCTGAGAATGAGGGCCAAGGACACGGCGCCGGGGCCTGATGGCATACCCGGCCGTGCTTGGGCCCTCGCTCAGGACGCCCTCGGCCCTCGCCTCCGGGATCTCCTGAGTCGCTGCATGCGCGAAGGGAGATTCCCGAGGCGATGGAAGAGGGGGAAGCTCGTCCTCCTCCGGAAAGAGGGGCGGCCCGCGGACGAACCCTCGGGGTATCGTCCGATCGTGCTGCTTGACGAGGCGGGCAAGCTCTTGGAGCGTGTCATCGCTGCCCGCCTCGCCAAGCACCTCGAAAGGGTGGGCCCGAACTTGTCCGAAAGGCAGTTCGGGTTTCGTAGAGGTCGTTCGACAATCGACGCTATTCGTCTTGTCAACGACCTCTACGAGGGTGTATCCGGGGACGGGGTGTTGTTGGCGGTGTCGCTAGACATAGCAAACGCCTTCAACTCCCTGCCCTGGATCACCATAAAAGAGGCGCTGGGGTACCATAGAGTGCCCCGGTACCTGCGGCGCCTCCTTGGGGACTATCTCTCTGACAGAGAGATAGTCTACCCAAGAAGGGATGGGGAAGGTTCCAGCCCCATGTCACGAGGGGTTCCACAGGGGTCTGCTCTCGGGCCACCCCTGTGGAACCTCGGCTACGACTGGGTGCTGAGGTGCGGTAACCTGCCTGGCATCAGCTTAATCTGTTACGCTGATGACACGCTGGTTACCGCAAGGGGGGGGACCTTTCGCCAGGCGGCGATCCTGGCCACTGCGGGTGTAGCGGCCGTGGTGGCCAGGATTAGGAGTTTGGGCCTGGAGGTGGCGCTCCACAAGTCCGAGGCCATCTGCTTTCATGATGGCCCCAGACGAGCGCCACCTGCAGGCGCCAACATTGTGGTGGGTGGGGTTTCCATCCCTGTCAAGCCGACACTGAAATATCTCGGTGTCGTGCTTGACAGCAGATGGAACTGGGGGCCGCATCTGCGTCAACTAACCCCCAAGTTGACGCAGACTGCGGCGGCGTTGGGCCGTCTTCTGCCCAATATGGGAGGCGGTGGAGCGCGCTGCCGCCACCTTTACATGGCGGTGGTGCGCTCCATGGCCATGTACGGTGCTCCCATATGGGCAAGAAGGTTGGGCCGCGGGGAGGAGGCTCTCCTCCACAGCGCCCAGAGGGTGATGGCCGTGAGAGTGTGTCGGGGTTACCGCACACTCTCTCACGAGGTGGCATGCGTCCTTGCGGGATCGCTGCCTTGGTGCCTAGAGGCCGAGGTTTTATCCTCGGTCTACTGGCGCCTGGTGCGAGCCCAAGAGGACGAGCTGCGCCCTGCCCCACAGGAGGTGGTGCGGTGGCGCAGCGATGCCAGGGCCATCGCTCTGGGGAGGTGGAGAGAGCGGATTCTCTCTGGATCCACTCGGAGGGGGGCCGGCGCTCGACGGCTCCTCGAGGCGCTGCGGCCCATACTCACTGAGTGGGTCCAGAGAGACCATGGGGTACTCACCTTCCGGACTACACAAGTGCTCTCGGGACATGGATGTTTCGGGAGATACTTGTGTAGGGTTGCCGGAAGGGAAGAGACCCCGGTGTGCCACCGGTGCGGTTGCGAGGAAGACACCGCGCAACACGCACTGGAGGCATGCCCGGGGGAAGAGGACGCGCGACGTTCCCTAGTCGCGGTCCTGGGGGCAGATCTCTCATTGCCGACCATCTTACCCAAGATGCTCGACAATGAGAGATCATGGGAAGCTTTCGTCTCCTTCTGCGAGACTATTGTCTCGCGGAGGGAGACGGAGGAGCGAGAGAGGGAACTCGACCCTCTCGCTCCTCCTTGCAGGAGGAAGCGGACACGCGGGCGAGCCACTAGGGCTCGCACCCCGTCTCCGCTCGGAGGGCCTGGGCCATCGGGCACTGCCTGATGGCCCATTCTCCTCCCGAGGGGGGGACGCGGACTGCTATAGGTTTTCCAGCGCGTCCCAAGAGCCACAAAGCGGGGGTTCCGACCCCCCGCGAGGCGGGCCCGAAAGGGTGACATGGTGATGTCAGAGTTGCGCGAGCGAATGCGAAAGCGGTTCCGCAACTCTGACATAGCACCATTGTAGGGAAATTTTGTGACGGGGGTTTAGTTGGTATTGTGCCCTTCTGGCATCGAGTCCAACACTGTTCACTCGTGCGTAAATGCATTCCCCTACACAATAAAAAAATAAAAAAAAATAAAAAAAAAAAAGGCAGTAGAGACTAAATTTATTCCCATAGCCCTTTAAAAAACCTAGAAGTTTCATCATTGTTGCCTCACAAGCATAGGTTCTTAATATTATGCCACTCGTCCCAATCTTGCGCTGCAAGTCCTTCAATCATCCAAAGCCGTGTAGGTACCTACGCACGTGCTAACACGAATATAGTGAAATCAAACATGAACATTTGGTTTGTACGTATGGACGGCATATTCGAACACGAACGCGAACATAGTTCGAATTGAGTTATCGATTTTGAAGTAGCAGAAAGTGTTGTTACCTTTGATGAAACTAAGTAAACGAAGATAAGGTACGCTCTAATATAAAGACAGCATTATGTGCCGAAAATCTCACACAAGTATACGCAATGTGCACACAGCTTCACTTGCATCGTGAGAGACGTTTGAATGAATGACAAAGACATCATGACAAGTAGGCAGTAGGTGCAAATGAGATAGCTATACATCACATTTGTTTAGATATTTTTTTCGACAAGAATAGAAAGACATAGGTACAAATGCACTGGCGTGAAGGAGGCAAAATAGCCGCAACTAACATATCGCCGGTCGTGTTGCACTCTTACGCTGTATCTCTGTACGCAGTCTCTTTTTAGAAATGGCCAATTGTAAAATTGTTTCCAACAGAAAAATAATTTTAGATGTAATAATCATTGAACTGTTATGGAAATAATTAAAGATTTTGTGTACTTACGCATGAAAAGTGATACCATGGAACTTGTTCTTGCTCTTTGAACTGTTTGTGCACCTTGCAAAAGCAGAATAAGACATTATTACGGCTCATATCGGATTTTTTTTAATTGTTAGCGAACGTCCACTCAACTTGTGGCTCCTGTTGCGACTGAGACTCAATCAGGAGACGTCACCTGATTTTACATTGAGATCGTAGATGAGCGCTTGCCGCTTCTTAGTGTTTTAAGAGTTCAATGGTTGTTACGTAACATTTACTAAAGCTAATGGAACACCGTCCCTACGGAACGTACAAATAGGATCTCCACAAACATGTTTGACGATCAGAGTGTTCGATGTTCGTTAGTGGTACGCTGGTACACACGTGAGTTGTTGCGTATCATGTAACACAACAAATTTGTTCGTACGTGCGTACACGACTCAACACATGTCCTCGAAATATGAAAATCTTTTGAACATTTAGGTTTTCTCACGATACTTTCATTCGCTATTAAAGCCAGAAGTAGTTACAAACTTACATCAGCCCAAGTAGGTATAGGAGTAGGTACAAGACGTCTAGGTACTCTCTTTCTACGAAAACGAAATTTCGAGGAAAAACTCGCGACTTTACTACTCCGGTTCTACTTCGTTTCGTCCGATAGAACATTGTTTGACGTTTTAATGTTCTAAGCCTACTCTAATTACAATGGGCTTAGAACATTTAAACGGACAAAACGACGAACCGAAGTAGGATCGGAGTAGGAAAGTCGCGAGTTTATTTCGAAATTACGTTTTCGTAGAAAGAGAGTAGACGTCCTGCAGTATAAATATCAAAAATAGGTCCATAGGTGTGGGATGGAAAGGCCGCAAACTTCATAGCCGCCGTAAACTTGGATAAATCACTATATTTACTTTGCCATGATAATAATCTGTAACCATGTTTTTTTAAGTCTAGGGCCTATGTTCAGCAGTGGACGACTTACAGCCGTTGATGATGATGGTGTTTCTAAAAATCAATAATGTTTGGTATTCCTAAAACTAGAGTGAAGAGGTTAACTCCACTTTCGTAATAAGAACATCTAAGCTATGGAATACGTTGCCTGAGTGGGTATTCCCTGATTGTTATAACCTGGGCGTCTGCAAGAGTGAAGTTTGTTCTAGAGAACGAGAAATGCTTGGAATATTCAGATAGGTACAAGGTACATATGCAAAAAACAACTTACGTTATAAGTAACCATAAGCTGCTTAATCTTCTGGCTGAATCCAGGTTTGTTCTCGCTCGGATTGAACGCCCAGTACTCCCAAAACGGGAGAGCATCACGGAGAAGACTACTGCAATATCTGTGAAAATAAAACACGTACCTACATCAGATTACAATGCCCAATTCATATTCGCGCGCACACCTCATATCTCCGGGTGACGAACGCAGTGCGGTGCTAGGTAATGATTTGAACTCATGTTCCAATAGCTGTGCTGTCACTTGTTGCTTACCGTCAGACACATGTCATGCTTGTTTTGTCGCTTTATACGATAAAAAAATTTCGCTTGCATTTTTTTTTTTGAGGAGGAAGCTTTAGGGGCGTTGGGATTTTTTTTGTAAACAATTGAATCGCGACAACGGGATTGATTTTGTAAACAATTGAAACTATCTGAAACCGCTAACATACATAAATTTTGTACTCGTACCTACCTACATAGCGGTATAAGAACAAGAGCGAAACGACTCACGGTGATCAGTCAAGCTGTGAGTCATCGGCAGCAACTTTTACCTCAGCAGATCAGTAATTACACCTACTACAATAAGTATAACTATCACTGTGCCCGCGTGTTTCACCCGCGGTTTAAGGGTTTTAGTTTTTTTCACGGAACCCTAATTATTTTCCTCAAGTAAGAGTAGACTATGTTGTGCCCATGGACGTATACAAAAAGTCGGACATAGTCTCACTAAAACAAAAACTGTGTCTATCGTAGTCGGCCAGTGTGCTGTCACATACCTACAGGCTGACACGCACACATCAGACGGTCATTGCACGCGCAAACTTGTGTGTATGTTGTATGTGTGCGTGTCAGCCTGTCACATACACAGTGGACTGGCCGACTCTTTAGACACAGTTTTTGTTCTAACGAGACTACGTCCGACTTTTTATATACGGCCATGGCTGTGCCAGTTAGAAAATTAACTATCTGATGAAAGTCCCGTCATAATCGGTCCAGCCGCTTTTGAGATTAGCCGGAACAATCAGACTCAAGCTGACTGACTCAAAAATATCAAAATGTTTTATGTAGTTTTTAAGATATGCTACTAATATTAAAAATGTCAATATTTGTTGCTCAATCACGTATGAACGGATCGGGCTGAAATTTAAAAAACAGATAGATTATAGTATTATAGTCTAAAAGAACAGCTACTTTTTATCCTGAAAAAACGACGGGAACTACGCGGATAACACCGGGGGGCGCTGCTAGGTATGCTACTAGGCATACTAGGTAGGTACCGTACATACTTTTATTTGAACTTAGTAAAAATCTGTTAATTTTATGTTACATACAGACACTCCATTTTAATTTATTAGTAAGTACCCGTTTACGTCCTTATTCGTATAGTAGGTACGAGTATACGTACTTGCGAAATGTATTCAAAATTAAAGCCACAAAGACTGGCTAAAGTGATTGATGGTTTTTGACGTCTTACTAACCTGTTCCAAATAGTTTTCATGTGTGGGCGCCATTTTTGAATTTTGCCTTTGATCTTCGCCTCCAGGTTTTGTCTCAACGACTCGACATTAGGCGGTGATGAATACAGCTGTGAATCATTTACTATTGGCTCTTTCATCACGTATATGTTTTTATCAAACACCTGGAATGTTAATAAGTCATTATGGTACCTAGGTAACCATGAGCATAAGCACATAAGCAGGCTACTAAATTTCCCGCTTCTGGAACGCGGGGCTCGGGGGTTTTCTCTCGCAAAGAGATAGTCAAGGCTGTAATCCACCACGCTGGCGTAGTGCGGGTCGGCGGATAATTCATGATGTCAAAAAAATTCTTTGAACATTCTAGTTTCCTCACGATATTTTTCCTTCACCTTTAAAACCAGTAGTGATGACAAACTTGTACATACGTTCGACGTTCTTGGAAAAACTCAGAGGTGCAGATGGGATTCGAACCTACTAGGTACCTCACGATTGTGAATCTCATGTTCTAGCCACTAATCCACCATAGCATTGAACCCTAGATCTTGGTTATTTCATAAAAAAAAGGTGAAAGTTCGTCGGTACATGCTCCTAACGCAGGTATGGATCTTCATGCGTTATCGTGGTTTTGGCAAAGCTAATTAAATTAAATATTTTAAAACCCCCGACATTTGCGGTTTTTTTTTAATAGGCTCGGCTGCAGTTTCTCTAGAAAGCTACTTTCTTCGTTAGCGCCGCATTCGCAAAATTGCGTGTTCTCATCTAGAAGAACATTCACCACTCCGTGAAACCCTTATCCATGGTGTCCAAGGCTCCAAGGCAACGAATCGGTCATCTCAGACCCAACTACGATATGAGACGGTTCACACGGAGTTTTGACTTAACTACCTACTACTACAGAAATTAAGGAAAATGTTCTTACAGTTTGCCAATCAGAAGATTTAGATAAATTGAATGACACATTCTCGCAATCTTGCGACGATTGCGCGTTCACCCAAATCTGAAATAAATTATTGCTGTAATTATCAGGTATCTATCGCATCTACATATTGAAATATAGATGCGCCACAGAACACAGACACAGAAGTTGTCTAATTTTGTAATAGGTACCAATACTTATCGATCGTGGCGCCATCGCTACATTCTACAGGTAAGTTGGTAATATTATAACAAAGTTCTATCCATGTCGCGTTTTCAGGATGCAAATATACCTCAGTTACATCGTACCTATAAGTTTCCCTAGTTGAATAAAGTAGCCAAGTGCGAGTTGGACTCGCCCATGAAGGGTTCCGTTCCAGCAAGTAACATAATATACATAGTACACATAGTTCTTGTAGTTTGTTGTAACTTTGATCGAAGTTTTAATAATAGTGTATTTATGACGTACCTACTAAAAAAAACTACTCATCAGATCGAGTTCAAACTAATTTTCGTTGGTAGTTTTCATGGTAATGTACATCATATATTTTTTTTAGTTTTTTCATTCTCTTACTTTAGAAGTTAGAGGGGGGGGGGGGACACATTTTACCACTTTGGAAGCGTCTCTCGCGCAAGTTATTCAGTGTAGACAAAAATTATATTATTAACCTCAACATCATTTTTTAAGACCTATCGATAGACACCTCACACGTGTAGGTTTGATGAAAAAAAATTTTTGAGCTTCAGTTCTCAGTATGGGGGGCACCCCTAATTTTTGTTTTTTTATAAAACTTTTGTAAAAATCTTAATGCGGTTCACAGAATACATCTACTTACCAAGTTTCAACAGTGTAGTTCTCATAGTTTCGGCAAAAAGTAGCTGTGACATACGGACGGACAGACAGACAGACATGACGAATCTATAAGGGTTCCGTTTTTACGTTTTACGGAACCCTAAAAATGTATGAAATATCAAATGGTGCAAAGGGCATTTTTTTCCGCCGTAAAACAAATACAATGGCAACTACTGGCATCTACGGGGCTAAACTCTCGGGGCGCTAAAGTCTTTTTAACAGACTTCAAAAAAGAAGGTTATCAATTTAGTTGTTTTTTTTTATGTAGGTACGTTGCGCGATAGCGCCGCCAATTGTGAATCGATTTTGATGGTTCTTTTTTTGTTTGGTATTTTTCAACGGGCAGAGCCTTTATTAACAAAACTAAAATACAATGAGAACGCTACATACCCAACTAACTACTTACACTAAGCACACCTGAATTATCCATAGACCAAAGGAGGTCTACAGATAATCAAGATGTTCAAGCCCACTACCAATCGGAAGTGTACCCAGCATGCTGGCGGAATTACCACGCTGAATGGCAATGCTTATGCATTGTTTTTGTTTGGTAGTTCATAGTTCAGAGGTGGTCCCATAAATTTTTTATCGAAATCGGTGTAGCGGTTTTGGAAAAGTGAACAAAAAACTTTTTTTTTTTTCAGGTTGTTAGACTATACCTACCTATAGTGATAGATTCTTTTGAAATTTGGTCGAGTTCTGAATTTAAGTTTAATTGAAGTCGGTTTTTGTTTTTTTGGAGAAAATAGATTACCTATTTACTCGACATACTCGTATTATATATTATTATTGGCGACCCCTTCCAAAATTTGACGCTGCGACCACTCCTGGGTTTAAGGGTATACTTGCATCCTGCAAATGCCTGATTGGACTGATTAACTTATACTCTGACAAATGACGGAAACTTTTGTTTTGGTGCAGCTATGTTTTTGATTCTCAATTTACTCTTCACCCCATCACCCACTACCGCCATCTACTTAGTTCGTAGTTAGACTCTTTTTTCTCTCCTGTAATTGGCTCATAGTGAACATGTCATATAGGTATAGTATTTTTATTTACTTACGTTCTCATTATCAAACACATATTCTACAGTTTTCATAGGGCACCCAACGTCTCTCAATTCGTGTCTCTCTCCACTAACTGCATCGCAAACATACCACAGATACCCATCATTTCTGGTAAGAAACCCTCGGCTTCGGAACAACTCATCACTGGTCAACACAAGTCTGCGGGCTGTCAGGTCATACTGTATCAATACGTAGGAGCTTCGTCCCCGTGGCAGACCAAACCCGACGGCTATCCAGCTTTTTATGCCAAGGTATAGGAAATAGCTGGACAAAAGTATTGAATGATCCAGCGGCGAACCATGTAAGACCTTGAGCAATTCCTGTAAAATTACTAAATTTCTGTAAAGTAATTCTGACGATTACTGTACTAATTAATCACAATAAGTTATAAGTATTAAGAATACCAAACATTTTAGGAAACTCACCAGCCCCATTAAGGTAACGACGTGGGTATCAATAACGTCATAACACGGTATCAGGGCCACGTACTTCAGGCATGAATTTATAGTTTTCATCAGACTATCACCACTTTTCATATTTATTTCCTGGCTGTAAACCGACTCTTTCTCCTCATTTGCTTCTAAATCAACGTCTCTCCTTCTCCCACTACTTTTAGACGACGAACTGCGTGAAAGTCCCGACGATTTAGACAGGGCGGAACCACAGCTCTTTGGATTCTTAGGAAAGCATTCCCAATCTGGGGAAGGTATCGGTTGGAGGAACTGTGTCACGCATTTGTTTCGACCTGCACTGTCTATGAGCGTTAATTGTAGACTTCTATTAGGAAAATCATTAATAAAGCCCGTGACAAAGGTGTTCAGATGTTTTATTATAAAGTTGTCCTCCGCGGAACTCGGAAGAGGCTGAGTGAATTCTTGGAAGCCTCCAAGATGAGCCAGCCCGGTGGTGATGTGGAGTGTGATATAAGAAGTTTGTTTCTTCATGAGACTTGTTATTTCTGGTATAAGAGAATGGGACTCTTTATAATGTACAGTTTCGTAACCAAATAATGTTGGTGGCGTGTTTATTTTGAAGGTACCTCGTAACTGAAAACATCTGAATATTTAAATGAAGAAAAACACGACAAATGCCAGAAAATCTTTTGAATAATCTCTGATAAAAATAACGTTTGCAGAAAGATGTACATCGCAAAATGTCTTCAATAACCCACCGATCCTAGGGTCAGCACCGAAAACAGCGGTACTTGCATGGTTCCTAGCCATTTATTAAAATATCTGTAGTGTACGGTCCGCCCTAGCGTGGACTGATCATCAGAGCTTTCGTTGATGTTCATTTTACACTCGTCGAAAATGTCTATTTGTAAAGCAGAGAGAGGATCCAATCTGAAAACAATAAATAGATCTTGAACGAAGTATTCTGTTTTTCTTACAAATTCACAAACTACTAAATGTTGACAATGGATAAGAATAAATAAATAAATATTGGTGGACAATTCACACACAACACCATCTGACCCCAAACAAAGCAAAGCTTGTATGATGGCGGCCAGATAGCTGATATAATACTTATATAGTTTTAAATACATACTTATTATACATAGAAACACCCAGACACAGTGCAAACATTTGAATTCATCACACAAATATTTGCACTGGGTGGGAATCGAACCCACGACCCTCGGATTCGCAGGCAGAGCTACTACCAACTAAGCCACGAGGCCAGTCAAATAATAAATTACATATTTCCGGAAATGTCTGACTAAAATTCAAATTGAAAATTTAAAACATTGTACCTAGTGCAAAGTTTCAGGGTGTGATTCCAGTATGGGTGGCAACCGATTGCTGTAACAGTCTGCTCGGAGGCCCCTCGGTAGCTTACGCGCACGAATGGTCGCAGTGGGTGCACCTTGTAACCTGGAATGGATGCTGTAAAGCTACATCTATATAGGTTCCTTGAGGAAACGTGCAGTCTATAAGAAAAATAGTTTTACCTTCTCGAGAGGACGTAAACACGCTGGGCTCTGTATCTAAATCTGGATCAAACTGAACAGCGTGCCAAATTTGATTAAAATCGGTTCTGTACTTTATGAGTTCACAGTGAACAAACGTCACATGAATATAATTGTAAATTAGAAGTTAAAAGAGATATCAAAAATAATACATAAAGTAAAAATAACATGAGAATTATCCAGAAAAGCTATGTTACAACGTCATTGGTGATTTTAATGAAACCGTACCTGCGATAGTTTCTTCATTGGTGTCGCCTTCATCATCCAAAGATTTACTTCTATCTAAAAGGTTAAAAGCTCTTTGTACGGTTATGTGGACATCTTGTTCTTTTACTAATGATTCTAGTAGAATTTGCCGTTTCGCTGAACTTGATATTGACGTTGAAGATGTATTGTTTCCTCTTGTGAATAAACTTCTGTGTTATAAATTTAGTAGTATTAAGGTATGGAAATGTGAGTGGGACACATCGTGTGAACCAAATATGGATAGAAAAATAATATAACTCGTTAAGTACCTACCTCCAATTAAATTCTCTAGATTCCCGAACGACATCTTTTCTCGTCTTAACCATTAGATGTTCATTAAGATTTTTTAGCATTTTTTTATTCAATTTCTGCATAAATTTAACCCCTATAAATCGTTGTAGTTCAATGGGATCCATATTGGCTTCTTTGTCTCGGAGATAGTCCAGATCGAAATCTTTTTCTTTAGTTTTTTGCAGACAGTTAAGCTGTTCGGTTGAAATTTGGCTGCCATGAATAGGAATGATTTTGTTTTCAATATCGGAAAAACCACCGTTGTGTCTTATATGAAGAAGTTTCAACCTGACGTAATCAGTGCTATTTTCATCAAAATCGAATTCTTCGTCTGATTTCAATTCGATTTTGCATAATTGGCTAAGTGTATTCAATACAGCTTCGTTGTTTGTGACATCCTTTCCATAAATTTTACTAATGAGGTCTGCTAGAATTTCTACCTTAGGCTTGTCTATCCCATGAAGTAATCTGCGTAATTTGTTGTCTATAATATACCACTCCTTGATCGATTCACTTAAACTTTGATTAGGGTTCTCATTAAACCCTATCCTAGCGCTTATTTCACAAATTGTTTTGATGGTTTCTTTCGTAAATGAATTGCTACTTTTGAGTCTAACTTTATTTGCTGTCGTGATTTCCTTGATACTATATCCACTGCCAATGGATTCCTGCGTGGGTGACATTTTCTTATCGTATATTAATTTTATTTTGGCATTGTCAGCCTCCCCATTTTTTAGAAACTCCTTTAAATGAGCTTCAAACTGTGCTACAACTTCTTCATTTTCTAATAATACTATACGTAAACTTTGGTTGTTTGGGAGTATTTCTATTGAGAAACATTCATCAAAGTTAACATTGTGCCATCTATTTGTACTAGTGTGTGGATCAGATTCGCAAACAAATATATTATCGACGTAAATTTCGAAATTATACTTATGTCCCTGCACTTTTGAATCGGTTTCGTCTTTTTTCAACGTGAAATAAATCCTTTCTCTTGTAATAAAATTGTTTACTATTTCTTCAACTTCATATTTAATTATTTCTTCATCTATCATTATTTTTGGTTTATTTATTTTCCTTTTTGTGCTATTGTTATTTGTTTGTTGCTGTTTCGACTCCTTGTATTCTATACATTTAGTTCCATAATCATATTCAATTTTGGTCAACATATCTGTCCATTCTTCCTCATACATCTCATTCCACACTTTTTTGAATTCGCTGTCGTTCAATGCTTTTTTGCTAATAACTAAGTTGTAAGGCGTATTTGTACATTTAAATTTATCTCTTGTCATTTCGATATCCGACCACATTGATACTAATATGTGAGTCAATTCTTTTTTGTTTTTTAAATTTTCCCAAAACTTTACTTTTAGCTTCAATAATTGGCCAGCATATTTTCTTATAGTTGCATCAAATCTTATGCTATCCTTCTTATTTGGACTAATTTTTAACAGATCTTTCTTCAGGTTATCTTTTGTTTCTCTATTAACTTTAATTTCGTGCGCTAATTCTTTCAGGGTATCGCTTATTTTTTCATATTCTCTATAAATATCAATAAGTTTGACACACAGAAGGTCTTCGAGAGAGAAATCATGGTGATATTTGAACTGCATATTATTTATAGCAATATCCAAGAACTTGATAGAACCATTTCCATTTACGTTAGAATGGTTGTTGTATTCGTTGATTAAATCACAAAATGACGACGGGCCAACATATTCAACTTGAAAGATAGGTAGTGAATCTTCTGTAAAGTTTTCTATAAGGTTTGGATACATAGGCCTCAATTTTTGTGGTTTCACCGACGGTGACTGCCTAAAACCAAGTTTACATTTTAATTTCTGCTACACATACTTCACCTGCTACGTGCCCCATGCGGTTGTCGCAATATCACGGCACACAGGTAATTTCACAAACTACGCTGACGACACCGACGGACGAGGCCATCGGTCGGTTCGTACGGCGAGCATTCGGTGCATCACCGAAGACCATCCGAGAGTTCAACTTACAGAGGCCATCAGGGACAACAGAAATGTCCCCGTAATGGAAGTTCTGGGTAGCGATTCTGAAACCATTCGGTTGCATCCGACACGGAATCTCATCTCTCGGTCTTTGTCATGCTAAACAGATAAGACAAAGATCGAGAGATGAGATTCCGTGTCGGATGCAACCGAATGGTTTCAGAATCGCTACCCTGGGCCGGGAGGAGGCGATTTAAACATTTAATTAAAAAAAACGGACTCACTAGAATTAGATTGAAAATGTACTCCCCCATATTTTCCTTTTCTTCTCCCAATGCAAGATAAATATAAAAAATATCCCTAAAGACTAAGGTGACGAATACGTCTATCTTATAATGTAAAATCTTATAGCTTCAGCAGTGCCTGATTAAGAGTTCCTACCGCCCTAGGCTAACCATGAGAACGCGCCCCTGCACGGGACGGCCTAATCTATATATAATCTATATAAAAGCGAAAGGTCACTCATCAAGGAATCTCAGAAACTACAAATGCTAGGAATCTGAAATTTTACATGGAGGTCCCGTTTAGCACGTAGGCGCTCGCTAAGACGGGGTTTTGCGAAATTCAACCCCTACGAGGGTGAAACAAGGGATGAACGGTTGTATGAAAATTCGTCATTTTCAAAGTTATAAAATTTTGTATCTAGACACTTGACACGAAGCAATTAAATGTTTGTTCTATCAATTTTGTAATTTGGAACTGTGCGGGGGTGAAATTGGGGTTGAAATGGGGGATGAAAGTATTTATAGAAGTTCCCAATCGTTGAAGATAAAACCATGAAACTCTGTATATATAGACACTTGACGTGAAGCAAACGAATGTTTGTTCTATCAGTTTCATAATTTCGAACTGAAAGGGGGTGAAATTGGGGTTGAAATGGGGGATGAACGTCAATATGAAAGTACCCACAACCGTTGAAGATAAAACCATGAAACTCTAGATATAGGCACTTGACATGAAGCAAACGAATGTTTGTTCTATCAGTTTTGTAATTTCGAAATGTACGGGGATCAAATTGGCGTCGAAAAGGGGGATGAAAGTATTTATGGAAGCTCCCAATCGTAGAAGATAAAACCATGAAACTCTGTATATAGGCACTTGACACGAAGCAAATAAATGTTTGTTCTAGCAATTTTGAAATTTCGAACTGTATGGGGATGACATTGGAGTTGAAATGGGGGACGAATGTTTCTTATGCTTTCACACCTAAACAACTGAACCGATTTTGATGAAATTGTGTAAAATTGTTTTATTATAAGCGGTAGTTAGCGGTTGTTAGTATATAACCGTACATGTGTCTGGGTATACAAATAGGTACTGGCCGAGTTACCTTAGTATTTATTTCGCGCGGACAAAGTCGCGGGTAACAGCTAGTAAGTAGTATATTAGTTTTGACTTTGCTTACTGGTGTTTTAACATTGTTCATACTAAGTACGCAAAAGTTTTCATCGATCGATCGATCTTTTTTTTACTTTTAAAATAGCACTTGACCCCCATCTCGCCTGATATTAAATGAAGATGCGGTCTACGATGAAGCGTACCTATTTACCTAAAATAAATCGGTTTGGCTAAGATTGTAACCATGGAAAAAATCCACTCAGGGATCGCAATCCCCAGCCTAGACGTTATTATCACAAAATTAGAGTCAAACCTCTTCGTTTGACTCCTTGAAACGTCAATCATGAAACCATGTCGCTCTTTTGAGCTACGAGTAGTCCGATAGAAAAAAGCAAGGTGGTTTTGATTAAATAATGCAGTTCAGTTGCACACTCTTCGAAGTGTACCTGTTTAAAAACCCAGTAAGCTAGTGATTTTGCTGTTATGTTGAAGCTTTTGGTGGCTCAAGGCTTATGAGCCTTTTGGGTACGACTCTCGATCGATTCCAAGGTATCAAGCTGGTACTTAGCCGAGCTCCTGCAAGGGTGCGAACAGTATTTCGTACAAAAAATAATCTTTGCTTGGTGCAACATGAGCAACTGTTTAGACTTGAAGTACCTTCGCACTTTTGAATAATAAATAAATAAATAAGTAAAGTTTTTTGGCCGCTAATTTAGTCTTGAGACATGAGAGGGTGTTGCCCATTGTACCGGTGACGCTGCTGCCCATCACCGGCCGAGATTTAAGCTGTGCCATTACTGTGACCGTTTAACTGGCATCAGTCGGTTCCCCATTTGTGGGCTCTTACCACAAGCACGGGAGACCGATGCCACATTTTATGCCCGGGCAGGGCCACATCCTAGGGACACTGACAGTCAAAATGGTCCGAAAGCTCAAAGTCGTTCAGCGAGCTATTTAAAAGACTATGCTCAGGGTTTCTCTGAGGGATTCCATCCGCAATGAAGTAATTCGTCAGAGAACTAAAGTCTCCGACATAGCTTAGTGTTTTAGCAAACTGAAGTGGCAATGGGCCGGTCACATCTGTCGTAGACCCGATAACCGTTGGGGTAGACGGGTTCTGGAGTGGTGACCGCGAATCTATACCTACACTTAGTGTAGGACGCGCGGTTTTGCGCGGATGCTGTGACTGAAGTGATCCAAACGGCTATGGAATATTTTATACCATACGCTGACGTTCCATTATCCAGCAAAGCTCGACCTTGGTTTGGTCCTCAGTGTAAAAATGCTGAAGCATTTAAGCATGAGGCTTACCTAGCTTGGGTTGATGCTCGACAACGTAAGGCAAAGGACACGCACCAGAAGAAGAAAGCGTTTAACAAGGCTGCTAAGGCATGCAAAAAGGTTCTACAGAGGGCTCGATTTGACCATATTAGTCGAATAGGGAACAAACTAGCTTCATACCCTACGGGCAGCAAAGCGTTTTGGTCCCTAGCTAAGTCAGTCGAATCGAACTTCTGCCGCCCCTCACTACCTCCAATGCTTAAACCTGATGGGACGCTGGCTCACACCGCTATAGAGAAGGCAAACTTGTTTGCGTCTCAGTTTGCGGAATCTTCACGTCTAGATGCTGGTAGTGCGATACCCCCAACTCCACCTGGCAGTCAGACTGTAATGTCTGAAATACATATTCGCCAGAAGGAGGTTCGTAAAGTGCTACGCAATCTGGATGTGAATAAAGCCAGTGGCCCGGACGGAATTCCAGCCATAGTACTGAGAGTTTGTGCACCTGAGTTGTCTCCAGTACTAACACGCCTGTTTAGACTTTCTCTCCAAACTGGGCAAGTGCCGAAGTCGTGGAAGCTTGCTAACGTGCAACCTGTGCCCAAAAAAGGCAGTCGTACTGACCCTGTCAACTACAGGCCCATCTCAGTCACGTCCATACTCTGTAAGACTATGGAACGTGTCTTAAACCACAGGCTCCTGGCATACCTAGAATCGAAAGACCTCCTCAGTGACCGGCAATATGGGTTTCGCCGGAACCGGTCCACCGGGGACATTCTAGCGTATGTCACCCACATCTGGAGTGAAGCTATCGAGAAACACGGGGAAGCACTTGCAGTCTCCCTGGATATCTCGAAGGCTTTCGACAGGGTTTGGCATGATGGCCTTATAAGCAAGCTTTCGGGCTATGGTTTGTCACCTGGGTTTATTGCGTGGTTATCGGACTTCTTGAGGGATCGATCCATACGAGTCGTCATTGATGGCTGCTCGTCGGATCAAATGGCTATCAATGCCGGAGTTCCTCAGGGGTCGGTACTCTCTGCGACGCTCTTCCTGCTACATATCGATGATCTGTTGAAGCCCGGTATCTTTGGGTACGCAGATGATAGCACCGTCGTAGAGAGTTATATATCCAGCGCGAGAGCCAGTGGACAACAAACTCAGCTATTGAGAGAAGGTATGATCGAGCGTTTGAACTTGGCCCTTGAGGCAGTTTCTACATGGGGCGATGCCAATTTGGCCAAGTTTAACGAAGGAAAAACACAGGCGTGTTTATTCTCCGCTAAAAGGAGTCCATTCACACTGGCTCCTACTTTTCGAGGCGTATCCGTGCCGGTTACTGACCATCTCGAGCTTTTGGGCGTTTCTTTGTCATCGACGCTCAACTTTGGCACGTATATTGAGTCTAAGGCTAAACTAGCCGCCAAAAAACTGGGTGTCCTCTCAAAGGTGCGAAGATACTTCAATTCTGAGCAGTTGCTCACGTTGTATAAAGCACAGATTCGCTCCTGTATGGAGTACTGTTCGCACCTTTGGGATGGATCGGCTAAGTATCAGCTGGAGACTCTGGAATCGATTGAGAGACGTGCCAAAAGGCTCATAGGCAATGACACTCTTGTGCGTAAAAGACTTCAAAGTCTTGATCATCGCCGCAAGATTGCTAGCTTATCGGTTTTTTATCGGATACACTTCGGAGAGTGTGCAACTGATCTGCATGATTTAATACCACCTTGCCCTTTCTTCTATCGGAATTCTCGTATCTCAAAAAAGCGACATCGTTTCATGGTTGATGTTCCAAAAACACGAACAAAGAGATTTGACTCCACGTTTGTGATAAGAACGTCTAAGTTGTGGAATGCGTTGCCTGAGTGGGTTTTTCCCGATGGTTACAATCTGGGTGTCTTCAAATCGAGAGTGAATCGGTTTCTTCTAGGTAAGCACGTTCCATCGTAGATCGCATCGTCGCTTAACATCAGGCGAGATGGTGGTCAAGTGCGAACCTACTACAGTTAAAAAAAAAAAAAAAAAAAAAAAGGACGCCCTGAGACTAGATGGAGTAATGATATTCGAAAGTTGGCTGGTGGCGGTTGGAAACGTAAGACCGAGGATCGGTCTGAGTGGCGTATTATGGGAGAAGTCTATGTCCAGCAGTGGACGAACAAAGGCTGATGATGAATTTACCCTTGTACTCGATAAAAGAGTTAAAGAGGAGTATAGATCTCAAAGTAACGCTCAAAAGCTGAGTCAGTAACCGAAACAGATACACTTCGAAAAGTAGGAGTCACATGAAGTGGACTTCGTTTTTGGGCACTGGCTCTCGCGCAAGATATGTGTTTTTTTACGTCGGTGCTGTCATCTGCGTGCCCAAAGACTCAACAGATCGTCGGTATACAGCAGAAATAACGTTGCAGAGAGCACCGACCCTTGAGGGACTCGGGCATTGATTGACTTGAGTGATCCAACACGCAGCAATCAATGACCACTCTATTGATCTCTCGAAAAGTCCATTGGTTTGAATCCATAAAACCAGCAGACAAAACATAAGCAGAAAGCTTTTTCTTATAAGGCTATCGTGCCAAACCCTGTCGAAAGCCTTCGAGATATTCCGGGGCTTATCAGTATTTTTCGATAGCTTCACTACAGATATGTGAGTGATGTACGCTAAAATATCCCACCGAAGCCGGTCTGGTTTCGGTGAAACCCGTATGAAGGATGAAGATCATAGAGGAGGTCGTTAGACTCTGGGTACGTCAGGGCGTCAGGAACCTGCAGCTCAGAGACGTTCCATAGTGTTGTGGAGTATGGAGGTGGCCGAGATGGTCGTGTAATTGGCAGGGTCAGTACGACTTCCTTTCTGCCACGACTTTGGTTCTTGCTCAATTGGCGAGAGAGTCTAAACAAGCGCATCAGTAAAGGCGATAACTCAGACGCCTTCGCACAAGCCTTCAATACTAGCAGAAATGTCATCTGGGCAGCTCGGTTTATTCACATTTAGTTAGCTGTTGCGGCCATTCGCCATGAAATCTCATCTGTAACTGGTAATCTGAAAACTCAAAATCAGGGACTCTGAAGCCTTTTAGTTCACAACGCATTTAGTTACAGTGTTTTATCTCAGTCCAGTTGAAATGTGTAGAGTAGATGCAATTCATGCAATGATGCTAGATGAATAGTGCATGCTAAGACACAATTTCAGCGCGCCCCCCCCCCCCGATCCTCGCGCCCTAGGCTGCAGCCTAATTAGCCTAAGGGTTAATCAGGCCCTGAGCTTCAGGGTAGCGATTCTGAAACCATTCGGTTGCATCCGACACGGAATCTCATCTCTCGGTCTTTGTCATGCTAAACAGATTCACAAAGACCGAGAGATGAGATTCCGTGTCGGATGCAACCGAATGGTTTCAGAATCGCTACCCAGAACACTTAAGAATTCGCAAAAAAAACGAAGCAAGTGTCAAAAACGTTAGTTTACCATTTCAAGTATCTACACTAATTATAAACAAAAAATACCGCTAGAAGCGTTTTAAAACGCTCTTGAGAATAATGGGCTTAAACACGTACAAGTACGGTGGCACTTACTACCAAAGCGTAAACAACATACTTAGGTAACCTGACACCTGTTTTCCCGCCAAAATTATAAAACGCATATACTTATGGACTAATGAGTGGCTAAGTATACATTTTTTAAGTTTAAACTGGACATTCCATTGCGCGATAATAATTATTATTGTACAGATAAGAGTCAAACCTTAAACTATATGTATTTATTACAATTGTAATGAACTATGTCAATGTCTTTAATTTTATAGGGAGTTTACAATAAGTAGGATTTTCACTACGTGATTGGTAGGGAGGGTTACGTATATTTCGCTACTAAAAATGAAACATCCAAAATCTCGCATTTATTCGCAAAAAAAAACTAAAAATACTAAAAACTTTGAAACGTCAATCTGCAACGAGCAGACTGATAGAAAAAAAATTGGCAGTTACAGGGACTGCCGATAAAAGTGAAGACTTATTGAATTTGATAGCTCACTATGGACACTACACAAAGTCAAAGTCAAAGTACTTTATTCATAAATGTACAATTTACACGTCAACTAATAAAAACATAAAACAAAAGAAAGAGCATACAAATTGTATACATTTTCAAAGTTTAAAATGACTACTTTACTGTATTATAATAATTATTGTACAGAAAACTGTCAAGCATTATACGAGCATAATATGTTCCATGTCAAATGTTTGCATTCATTTTTATAGGACTTTGCCATCACTCTCTAAAAATTCGGTGTAACTATAAAAAGTTTGATCGATAAGCCAGCACTTTAATCTATTTTTGAAGCTGCCGAAACTTGGGGCAGATATAATTATTTTGGGAAGCGTGTTATAAACTTCAGGTCCCATAATGTGAGTTAACTTCCGTGACCTCGTTAGAGAGTGTGGTATAACATCCAGCTTATCCGCGTTACGCATGTTACGAGAATGTCTCTCTCCTCGCGTATTGTATGATTCTAGATTATTTCTGACATACACAGCCAGGGGCGCCGCTAGCTGTTTCGTCGCCCGCGTGCAATACCGACTATGCCGCCCCAAGACTACTTACTCTAAGTTTTGTCAATAACAAAAAAAAATGTGAGAAATATCGATTAACTCCTGACTACCTTTTTTTTACTTTTACTTTTATATGCTTACACTTAACCGCCATCTGATGTTAAGCGACGATGCGGTCTACAATGGAGCGTGTTTACCTAGAAAAAAACCGATTCACTCTCGATTTGAAGACACAAAGATTGTAATGTAATTGAAAAAAAAAAACATCGGGGAAAACCCACTCAGGCAACGTATTCCACAGCCTAGACGTTCTTATCACAAAAGTAGAGTCAAATCTCTTCGTTCGTGTCTTTGGAACATCAACCATGAAACGATGTCACTTTTTCGAGCTACGAGCATTCCGATAGAAAAAAGGACAAGGTGGTACTAGATCATGTAAATCACCTTGGATTTGAAATTTGTACAGTATTCTACTAGTCAAGCCCTTTCATTTGATACCCATATGGAGGGAATGAGGGGAGTAGTGAAAAAAATGAAATCTGCTATTTTGTGGCGGCTATCTTGAATTGATATTAACCAAACATAGCTAAAAACCACTGCAAGGAAGCTTTAAATGAAAAAAAAAACATCAAAATCGGTTCAACGCGGTCTTGGGTTGCACGGTGCACGGTTAGGGGTAGGCATCGCGGCTGTGAGGTGGAGGCCACGGCGGGAGAGGATGGTCAGAATTACACTGCGCTGTTCGCCTTGTCTGCCACGGCCTTGACAGTGTCACAACCGTTAGATGGCGAATGCGGTGGGGCTGCAGGGAAAGAGGACTGTCATTATTGCGGTGCACCGCTGTTCCTATTCACTGCAACCGAAAAGTGGTAAGCGCCGGGACCACAGACCTGACCCGTCGGAGGACCAGGGGAGTCCAGATGAGGGGCGTCTGACACTCACTTACTGGTAGCTCTCCGGCGTATCCTGGGTTCAGGTGCATCGGTGACGAGACAGTGACGCGCCGCTGTTTTCCGGCGCATCACAGGAGCTAAATGGGCGGATTCCGTCCCCCAGTGAGGCCAGGCCAGCCCAGCAAGGTAGGCCAAGGTTGGTCGAATGCGAGAAGTGACGCCGTGACTCGGACCCCGTAAATTAGGTTAGGTTAATTTCGAGACCCTCCCGAAGAGTTCTCGCATTGACGAAGTGGAGGGCTCAGAAGTCGTAGCTTAGTCTTCCACAGTGAAGCTAAGAGAAATCTCGAGGGGGCCGCTCGTGTAGGCCTTGCCTCCAAGCTGGCGTCGATGCGGCCATGTCAGTTGTACGGTGTATGCGCACCAGCGCAACTGAGGTGGGCTACAATGTTGGAGGGTGGGCATCGTGGTTATGGGTTCTGCAGCAGGAGAGCACAGTTAGTATTAAGGTAAGCCGCTCACCCAGCGCGCCATAGCCTTGACGGGGGGCGACAACGTTAGGTGGCAAACGCGGTGGGGCTGTAGGGGATCAAAAGACGCGGCACCCATTTACTAGTTGGTTCCCGAGGTGGTCGCGTCGTATCCTGGGTTCATGTGCGTCAGTGACGGGGTTGTACCCCATAGGAGAGCCCAGAGACGGGCAAGCCGCGGTTTAGCGGAAGAATGCGATAGCAGCCCTGCGTTCCCGTCGTCAGCGGCAAAAATGGAACCCCGTTGAGGTTCTAGTCAGTAGAGACACCATGGCCACCCATGATATCGAGTCCGACATAATCCGGCCGTCTCTACCAGGTGGTGTAACCACACTCCACAAAATCACCACAAAAAAGGGGTAAGATAGAAAAAATACATATCGAATTTATTGTTCGCCGTCGCCACTTTGACAGATTAGGAAGTTTCGGCATTAGGTGGCAGACAGTGAATCTAAATGAAATGAACAGGCTAGGCAAGTAATTACATATCAAATATCAGTAACGGCGTTAGGGTAAAGCTAAGGTAGGACGACCGCCCAGAGCGCCGTACACAAAGTTCACTTGTGGCGCGGCGCCCCTTTCTCCTACGCGTTTATAAAGAAAGGGGGCGCCGTTAAAAATCTCTAAGTAGTAATAAAAGTGGCATTGTCAACGATCCAAGTTATTTGCCTAGCTGTTTGACGAAATTGCTGATTTAATAAACGGGCTAGGCTGTTAAAACTGCTTTTATATCCTACTAATACGCCCACAACACCTGTCTACGCGCATGAAGTAGCGGGTTAACGAAGTAGTAGGTAGTTGAAACTATAGCTAAATAAGTTAGCCTTTGCTTGAACATGGTAGATCGTAGCATTGTAAATCATAATATGAGAACTTTTAATTTTGAATTGCGTGATAAATCCCTCGATTTGCCGCCCCCCTGAGTGTGCCGCCCGCGTGCTGTGCACGCCTTGCACGCGTGCTTACGGCGGCCCTGTACACAGCCACCTGGAAGATCATTATAGCAGGTAACGTAAGTATGCCAAGCTCTTTGAAATATGGTCTGACGGATGTGCATTGCGATACGCCAACGATAGCACGTACGGCACGTTTTTGGGCGCGGAACGCACGCTCCCAATCGGCAGCGCGCGCGTATTGCTCGGCGCCGTATTGTAACCGAGAATGCACTGTGGCAAAGTAACACGCCCGCGACACATCCGCAGACACCACTCGGGATACTCGTCTTAACGCAAAGCACGCACTGCTGACCTTAGCACACATCTTGTCGATGTGGTGCTCCCACGTCATGCTGCGATCAATCTCGAATCCCAAAAATGTGGTGTTCTGTACTTTCTCAATTCTGACACCGTTTAACGAAACTTTAAGTGGTTTTGTATGATGGCCCGACAGACAAAAGTGAACGAAGTGAGTCTTTTTTGAATTTAACATAAAACCATTAGCTCTAAACCATGAATTTAAGCCGTTAAGTAATTACAATATTTAATTTCTCTTCCAATTCCTCTATTGTAAGAGCTGTTACTACGGCAGCCACATCATCTGCATACATGAATATGCCTGCACCCTTTACGGCATCGGGGAGATCGTTTAGTAGGAGAGAGAACATTATATTTGACACCGACGAACCCTGCGGTACTCCCATAGACGAAGGCAGTGGATCTGATTTATTATCGCCATCGCCAGCATCCACTACTTGAGAGCGGCCTCGTAACATGTCAGTCAATACCTCGTATGATTTCCCAGCTATGCCATAGTATTTAAGCTTTAAAGCTAAGGTCTTGTGGTCAGCGACATCGAAGGCCTTCGATAAGTCACAGCACAATACAGCTACTTGATCTTTACGTTCACGGGCAGCCAACACACTACGAATCACTTCACGCGTTAGAGAAATCGTAGACCTCCCTTCGCGGTATGCGTATTGTTGTTCACACAGCGCCTTGGTTTCCGATAGGTAGGCCACTAATCGCGAACTCAAGCCGTTTTCGAACACTGGTGAAACCGGAGAGCGTGGCCATGACCATGGCCATGGTCCCGAATTTAATTTATTTTATTTACGAACGTGACGCTTGAGCTCAGTTCACAGTCCACGAAAAACTGTGTGTGGTGCGCCAATAGAAGTTTTCACTTCAAAAAGGGTAAAGTTTATGCTACTAGGAACAGAATTCATAAATAAATATGTAATGTATTCTACATTGCTACCATTAAAATGGGCCATAAATCGTACACTGTAGGTACATATGTGAAAAAAGTTTGCTGGAAACAATGATATTAGAAACTGTCTGGAAACATAAAATAATTACCTACCTAACATGACTAATTTATTTTAGAAAATTTGTAAGAAGTTCTAAGCCGTGGTCGTCTAGGGTCTAGCTCTAGAACGTCTGATCGTAATCGTAGGTTCAAATCTCGCCTGAATTACAGAGTATTCGGTGCAGTACAGAGTACCTACAGACGTACATTGTCAACAACGTTGGTTGTAACAGTTAAAGAAAACTTCGTGAGGAAACCCACATGTTCCAACAAAGATATGCGTCACCCGCCAACCTACTATTGGTCAGCTGGATATCCTGATCCCCAGGACCGGCCTTAGCCATCTAGGCGCCCCGGGCAAGCCATGCATCAAGCGCCCTAAAGAACAACACTACACTTTGGCACTTTGGGGACGTTGAAATAGACCCCCCCCCCCCCCAAGGATAAGATTTCGATAATTTATCATCATTTCATCACCTTAAAATTGCAACATTATGTGCGAGGTGCTTTAATATTTTGGCTAACTACTTACCCATTTTCTGAATCGAATACAGCTTTTCTCCGTTGATATTTTCTTTGAACTCTTGAAAAGGTTCGTACATAGCTGTTTTGATAAGTTCGTCTGTCTTCCACAAATTCTATACGTGTTTCTGTAAGAAGAACTATCGAGGAAGCTAGTTGTGAACTGACCATTTCCATCATGTTAAACGGCCTCTCTTTGTGTTTACGCTTTTTCTTTTTGCTAATTTCTTTTGGTTCTGTTTTTCTGCTGACTTGAGTGAAAAACTCATAATTATTAACTAATTCATGTGCAAACTTCCCCACTTCACTATTTTCCTCAAAGGTTTCTTCTTGTTTTTCGTCATGTTCAATTTCATGATATTCTTCAAAATCGCCACCCGATTCATTACGAAAGGTGAAGTATTTTAATTCTATGTTTTCAGCCATTTTAATACTTACGAAACATATTATTATACCTTTTTAAGATTTTATTTTATTCACCGGACGATTGACTTATTTTTGTTTTGACGCCTAATGTTACCAAGTTGCCATGGCAACACAGACTAACATTTATTTTCTCCGAGGGAGACTGGCGCTCGAAAAATTAATAAATTTTGTCTCACTCACCCATAAAAACCGCACAGAGAAAATTTAGACCTTCCTAGGTGTGGCATATTGTTTTTGTAAAACCCCATTTGGGATTGTAACTTTGAAGAACCTATAATATACAACCCTTTTATTTTCTAATAAAGAGATATTCTAGGCTGCGTTCTGAATATTTTCTGCTTTAATTTATGTTACGAAAACAAGACTCAACTTGAGCCTTGTTTTAGAGGTTCCTGTTTCGAATAAGCTTGACTGTCTTAAGGACCCTATACATAAGTTTATGTTTAGTAGCATCGACATAATATAATTTTTAATATCGTTGTTTATTAGAGTATGTTCGTTTATTTCTTTTTTCTACCTTTTTGTATGTACACCTTCCTTACCAGGCATCAAACCATTCTATAATGTCAATGTCAGATCTGTCAAAGGATGTGAAATGTGAACAGACAGAACAGATGTGAAGCAAAGCAAACAAAACAAAGTTTATTTTCTGGTAATCTAACAAGTAAACTGTTTTAAAATGGTAAACTTTCAATTAAAGGATAGTGAAGACTATTACTTGTATCTGTCTGACCAGCCAAAACGATTCGACGCTGATAGCCCTGCGACAAATGTCTTTTTCGATGATTCAAATGGGCAGGTAACTAGAATACAAATAAATATTACACTTTTTACTGAATCATAGATTATATCAATTTTTACCTTGAAAATACACAGTGTTTATTGATTAGTTTCTAATACTTTCGTATCGAAATATTAGAAAGACTACTTGTTGATGTTATTGCTATCTTTTCTAACCCTAACTTTACCCTTTTCAGGTGTTCACAGTTAGATCTGGGGGCGTCACCGGGGTGACTGTGAGTAGTATGGATGAGTCAAAGTGTACGTCCTTCCGAATGGAAGATCGAGGACCAATCATATCTATAAAGTTCTCACCAGACCAAAGCATCCTCGCCATACAAAGAAATCAAGATAATCAGAATGCTACCGTCGAATTCGTCAACTTCAAAGATCTTGCTCCAACAAATGTAGAGTACACTCACACATGTAAATGGAAAAGTGCCAAGATACTAGGTTTTGTGTGGCCTAAAGTGAATGAGATAGCTTTTATAACAGACCATGGTATTGAATTGCTACAAGTCGTGCCAGACAAAAAGCAGTTGAAAAGTTTGAAGCATACTTCTTTTAGGTAATTTATATTATGATTTTTTACTCTAAACATCTTCAAATTTTACTTTCTAAATATTTGTTTTTGATAACATTAATGACTTCAATTCAATTTTTTTAAATGTATTTGTGAAGAATTCACTTATGAATAGCTTTCTGTAGTCATGTTTGATTAAAATTTTTGACCACCTCATAAACATAACTATTTAAATTTAATAATTAGAGCTCATATTGAAGACGTCACACATGACTGAATTGCTTTCTAAATAATTTTGAATTACCTCCTAATGTTTCGGTCTGGTTACAGTAGCCACAATCATGAGAAGACAGAGGAATATGTAGGTTGTCCTGTTGGAAATTGAGATATCCATCTACCCTCATTTATTTAGTCTTTAAAAATCACAGGATCGGCTAAGTATCAGCTTGAGGCTCTGGAATCGATCGAGAGGCGTGCTAAAAGGCTCATAGGCAATAATTCTCTTGTGCGAAAAAGACTGCAAACTCTTGAACATCGCCGAAAAATTGCTAGCTTATCGGTTTATTATCGGATACACTTCGGAGAGTGTGCATCTGATCTACATAATCTAATACCACCTAGCCCTTTTTTCTATCGGACTTCTCGTAACTAGCGGCATCGTTTCATGGTTGATGTTCCAAAGACACGAACAAAGAGGTTTGACTCTACTTTTGTGATAAGAACGTCTCGACTGTGGAATGAGTTGCCTGAGTGGGTTTTTCCCGATGGTTATAATCTTGGTGTCTTCAAATCGAGAGTGAATCGGTTTCTTCTAGGTAAGCACGCTCCATCTTAGGCCACATCGTCGCTTAACATCAGGCGAGATGGTGGTCAAGTGTAAACCTATAATAGTTAAAAAAAAAAAAAAAAAAAAGACACAAAATTAACTATAATGACAGGCTACTCTAAACTCACTCTGAGATGCATTTATATTATGACAGGATATCACTACACCACGACTGAAACTTAATTACCTAGAAAGATAACCTATGGGCTGAATGGATGAACGGACATACATTTTCGACAATTGCATTATACATTTATACAAAAGTGTCATAGTGATAATATAGAAGTATGATTGTCTTAGTATACAGTATATATAAATAAATATTGGTGGACAATTCACACTCAACACCATCTGACCCCAAACTAAGCAATGGCTGTACGATGGTGGCCAGATAGCTGATATAATACTTAATATAGTTTTAAATACATACTTATTATACATAGAAACATATGGTTATTTATCTTAATTTAAAAACCATTTACATAGTTAATATTTAAAGAGAATTGGAATAATACTGGCTTTAGCTGTTCTCCCATATCTGAAAAGAAGACTAAATGTCCATAACAACAGCTTCTGTACAAAATGTAACACTACTTCTAAATAATGATTCTAAAATCTTATCCTAAAACACATTCAGACAGGCACCAAGTCATAACATAATAGACATAATATGTAAAGAGTAAAGACCCAATTTTTAGTAAGGAATATTTTGCTGCAAATTTGTTTCATTTTCAGTGGAGCTTGGTTCTCGTGGTGTGCCCAAAGCAGCATAGTTGTGCTGGCAGGCAATAACGGTGCTTTACTGCAGCCATTCTCACTAAACAACTCCACCATCACCAAACTTCAGAAACTGGAGTGTAAGTATGACTGTCTCGGGTCTCGGGTCACACCTAGTCTTATTGATTTGTGTCAATACTCAGCAATATCTGTGGTCAAATTGTACCTTCATTGTATAAATAAAAACTGCACATGATTACTACAAGAGCATAAAAGATAGTACCAAAGGAAGATCTGTCAGTGTAGGTCTCAACACTTAAACAAAGGCATTTAAAATACCCGCCATTTGTAATCAAAGATATGAATTATGTACTTTATTTTTATTTTAAACTTCTGATTACCATATAGCCATATACCATGATAAAATGCCTAGTACATCCAGTTTATTATGTTTCTAACTAAATTAGCATGTAATTCATTGTCTTAATTAAATTAGCATAAGTTTTTCCAACCATGCCAAAAAAAAAATTAAAAAAATACAACTTTACAGAATACTAACCAGTCCATAACCCTTGTGACAATGCAAGGTATTTAACAGTACTTTATGAACTGACTATAATTGTAATTTTTTGAAAATGTATGATTAAATTGTATGGTTATAGTGGACACAGCAAAGCCAGTGGTGGAGCGAGACGTGTTCGTCCTTCGTATTTGTGGCAGCACTTGGTGCGCTGTGTTCCGGCACGGAGCTCCGACGACGGCCGGAGTCGCCGCGCCGCCGCCCACTGAGGTATATAATCACAAACAGCACACTTTATGCTCTGACCTTATTTCAAGGAAAGCGCGTGATCCCTGTCCGTTTGGCATTGACACTGACTGTTTGGTATTTAGTCAGACTGGGGCATCAAAAGTAAATTACCCGTAACTTTGTTAAATATTTCTTGAAACATGTTGGTTCTCTCACCTAATCTTGCCAACCAACTACATTTACTTTTTTTTTATTATAGGTTCGCACTTGACCATTCACCACTTCGCCTGATGTTAAGCGACGATGCTATCTACGATGGAGCATGCTTACCTAGAAGAAACCGATTCACTCTCGATTTCAAGACACCAAGACTGTATCTTTTGGGGAAAACCCTCTGAGTGCAGGCAACGCATTCCACGCATTTTTGGCGTTTATCTGGCTCGACATATAATTGCCATTCAGCGTGGCAATGCCAGCCATGCCGCCAGCATGCTGGGCACGCTTCCGACTGGTCGTGGCTTGAACATCTTGATTATCTGTGGACCTTCATTAGTCTATGGATAATTCAGATGTTCTTAGTGTAAGTAGTTAGTTAGGTATGTAGCGTAGTGTAGTTCTCATTGTATTTAAGTTTTGTTAATAAGAGCTCTGCCCAGTAAAAAAATAACTACTTATATTAACGCTTATATTAAAATATCTGAAAGTCGAAAGCATTATCTAGATGAGTTGACATAACTGACAAACCTTACGTTCCTAATATTAGTTGTCTTCATTTCCAGGTGTGGCTGATGCCTATATCTGGTCCCAGCAGCCAGCAGATCACACACATCCTGAAGACAGGCCTGTCCGGACGATTCGCTGTGTCTATCGTCGATCATTTGGTTGTTGTGCATCATCAGGTCAGTTTCTCTTTCTTATAGGTACTAGTAAACTGCCAGTGGGATGTTGGAAGCCTGATGGGGATGGTCAGATTTTGAAACCATTGTGTGAACTGAAAAATTGGTTCGGTGCATAGATTACTTTTTGGCTGAAACAAAAATAATGAAACTAGCGTCGTCGCCACCTAACGCTTTCCGAAAACACTAATCAATCAATTTTTTTGGAGAGGCCATCAAGATGTTTAGTGTAGCCCGGATAAAGTTATACAAATACCTATATTAGTAAAACATATTTATATACAACTTATTTTTTTTTAATAAAGCCTTTTACTCTGGTAGCCAATACAGGACATCTACTGGCGGTCTACTCTCTACGAAAACGTAATTTCGAAATACTCGCGATTTTTCTACTCTCGTTCTACTTCGTTTCGTCCGATACAACATTGTTAGACGTTTAAATGTTCTAAGTATACTCTAATTAGAGTAGGCTTAGAGCATTTAAACGGACAAAACGACAGATCGGAGTAGGGAAGTCGCGAGTTTTTTTTTTTTTATTTTTTTTATTTCATAAACACAATAATTGTTACATATATTATTAATAAATTCGCCCTTTAAACCTACACAAGGTTTGTCTAGGACAAATAGTTCTCAACATTTAACTAAAAAAAAGGTGAACATCTATTCCGGCGACATAATACCTTTCATTATCACAATGTAGGTACATAACAGGTAGATATTAGCGCACGCACACCTAAGACAGCCGTATGGGTTTTAGTTCAATGATAAACCGGTTCCATAACTAATCTGCCCATACAGACCGCCGCAGTCAGCGCGCGCTGCATACCTAAGATACAGGCTGCTCCCACTTTGTTGTTATTTGTAAAAAATATTTCTTCAAGATAACCTTAATATTTTTTTCATTCAATTTATTTTTGACTTCTGCTGGTAATTTATTAATCATATTAGCTATAATAAATCTAGAAGTTCTTTTTCCATAAGTATTCTTGAATCGTGGTACATCAAGATTTTTATTTGAGATTCCTCTAGTAATGATACGCCCCGTTTTAATGGTTTGTATCTCCGATCTAAAAAATTGTTCGACCAATAAGCAATATTTATTTTTGACATGAATTGGCAAAACACCACAGAACTTAAAAAGACCATCTGGATTATTTGCAAATTTATTTTTTATTTTACTAGGAGATATAAGTTTAAGCATTCTATATTGAAGCTGGTATATTTGCTCAAGATAAGTTCTGTATGTTCGGCCGTAACTTGTTAATCCGTACGAGACTATGCTTTCGACCAGAGCTTTATACATTGTTAATAGTACATGATAAGGAATGCGATTTTTTACGGCATAGAATTTGGCCATAATAGCCCGCAGCCTTATACATGTTTTGTCTATATGTTTCGCCCAATTGAATCTATTATCGATTACTAAGCCTAAATACGTTAGTTCTTGAACTTGAACAATTTTTTGACACGATCCAGTACAACAATACAATACAATACAATAACACTTTATTATACCACAAAAACAAACAAAAATAAACAGTGTAAAAAACTTAAGATTAAACATTTTGGGCACAAAAGGCGATCTTATCGCTAATAGCGATCTCTTCCAGATAACCTTTTGGTTATTAGGAAAAGGTAACAGATAAGGGCAGTGGTGTGGCATCCTTGAAACATGTATATAAATAATTGCAAAATTAGAATATATACCATTTACAATTTAAATACGTTATACAAATAAAATATGGTACATATAATAAATAATATAATATATTTACATATATATTATAAAATAGACATACATAAATACATTTATTAAAATACACTAAGCGTAATAGAGATAGGCACCGATTTACACAACAAGGTTGCTTAAGTAATGCTGCAAGATCTGACAACAACGTTTATACACATATATATGATACAACGTGTTATACTACTATGCAGGCAGTCGTGACTATGGGCTGTGATATTGATACCTTCATTGTCGGATGTCCTATTGTAACTAGAGTGTACAAGAATGCATTTGGTCTTTTCTGCGTTCAAAACTAGCCCAGAGTCATGTGACCATTTGCATAGCGCGTTAAAATCAGCTTGAATGTTGCTTAGGGCAACTGAAACATCCCTATCCGCGGCCACCAGGCAGGTATCATCCGCAAATTGGAATACAGAGCAGCGTTTGATGACACTATCGAGATTGTTTACATAGCTGAAATAATGCGAGGGTCCAAGAACAGATCCTTGAGCCGTACCTTCTGTAACATTGACGGTATCACTAAATTCTTTGCCTATTTTTACCCGATATGTCCGATTGTCGAGGTAATCTCTACACCAAGACAATAGTTTACCCCGCACACCACTATCGTCTAACCTCTTTATGAGTAAATCGTGCCGAAGTGTATCAAACGCTTTACTGTAATCAATGAACAGTAAAATTACATGTTTTTTATCATTAAGGTAATTATTGATGTCATCTGTAAATCGGGACAAAAGTAATGTCGTACTCTTTTTAGCTTGAAAACCGTATTGTTGAGGACTTAAAATATTATTACGTACATAAAATTTATGTATGACACGACAAATATACTTTTCAATAATTTTATCAAGCACGGGAAGTATTGTGATGGGACGATACTTGGAGTAGTCTTGTGGGCTACCTCCTTTGTGGATGGGCCTCACAATACCCGATTTAAGCTGTTTAGGATAATGTCCTGTGGCAATACTTCTATTGATTAGGTGAGTAATTGAACTGATTATTTGATCCGATATACGTTTAACGTCACAAGCTCTTATCCCGTCAGCACCAGCAGCCTTACGAGAACTGGTTGATTTGACAATTTTCAATATATCTGCGTCTGTGGCAGTCGGGAAAAAAATGGACTTGTCTATTGGTTTTACGTATTCATCCTCGTCCAGAAGTTTACGGGTGCACGTTGGCATAATAGATTTGACATTTTTTTGGAATTCGCAGGCAAAATTATCTGCGATGATTTTTGTGGGGCATGTGGTAAAAGCTTTTTTGATCGCGTCATCAATTGAATTAGTGATCTTGCCTGTCATATTATTCAAAATTTGCCACAGTTTACGGGTATCATTTTGTCAATTTTTTATTTCATTTTTATAATATTGGTTTCTACTGTTTTTTACTACTTTATTAGTTTTATTCCTTATTTTATTATATTTTATTCGCAATTCCTTATTACTTGTATCCTATAACCAATCCGAAAACAACTTATCTCTGTAATTACACAACTTTGTTACATATTTATTCACCCATTTATATGTGTTACGTTTAGAGTTACCTACTTTTTGTTTGTATTGTGATTGCTCATAACAGTGGGTCATCTTTGAATTAATGTAATTATAAATTTGATCTGGGCATTCCATTGCTAGCGTTGGAGACCAATCTATTTCACCCAATAATTTATTTAATTTACTATTATCATATTTCCACAAATAAGTCGGAACAGCCTGTATGTGTGATGAAGCGACGAGCGTAAGCGCAGTCACTCGGTGGTCGGCCAGTTTAGTTCCCAGTGCAGCGGAGTACGCGTCTCTCATGCGGGATCGTACAAATATGTGATCGATGCAACTTTTAGTTACCTTCGTTTTATTATGTAATTTTAAAGTCTCAATTCTAGTGAAATCTGTGATTCCGCATGAAAGACCGTGTGCGCTCATGACATTTAAGTATGAATTTATTACAGTGCAGTTTCTATTAGTGGATTCTTTTAAGTTAATATTGCAATCTCCTAGTAATACTACGTCATCACTCTTGTAATTTGACAGCATTCTTTCTATTTCCGTAACAAAAATATTTTTATTAGAGTCTGGAGGCCTATAAACTGCACAGAGGGTCAAAGAGGAAGAGGATGGTGTACATATTATTTTACCTGACAAACATTCAAAGTGATTAGATTTAATATTACATGTCTTAAATTTGTGATTATTTTTTACATAGACCACTATTCCACCGCCTTTTCTCCCAACTCTCAGCTTAGTATGCATTTCATACCCTCTTATATTATAAAGAATCTTTGTACACTCAGATAAATTAGGTTCGGTTATTACAAGAACATCAATTGTATTTTTGGATATTGTGATCAGGTGCTCTAACTTCCAGAAGTTTTTAAACATTGATCTGATATTAACATGCACAAAAGTAATGTTGGACGGATTTTTAGGTACAGAATTTTGAAACGATAAGTAGTTGATACAGTCTTTAAATTCCATTACACTATTATCGTCTATCGCTATCATTATCGGGTATTTATAAATACAAATCAATCTAAAGACCTAGTACATTATTTATTGGTCGTTGTTAGGTAATAGTGACTGAATGTCACCTACCGATCTGATTTTGAATATTTTTGAATTTTCTGATTTACGTACTAATATTTTACCATCTTTGCACCATATATATTTGAAAATATTCTTTAAATCTTGCTTAGCTTGCCATAATACGGTCCTGTTGTGAGGTGTTAGCGCTTCACGCACATAAATCTTTTCATTAGCCACCGTCTCCGACAAATTAGAAATTAAGTCACGGGCTCTGATTGTAGTTTCCCGAGCTGATGATAACACAGATTGACGGACAGATCCATGACGTAATTTAACCAGAATTGGCCCAGGTCCGTTGCGGCGCGGTGCTGATCGTGTTATGGAGACAACATCATCCCTCGCAAGGCTAATTTTTCCTGATAGCTTTTCAACTAACTTGGGTAGTTCGCTTTCCGTAGTCTCAGGCAAGCCTGCAATTTCGACATAATCCGAAAGTCGACGTTGCTCCAGTTCATTATTTCGCTGGTTAAGTGCTTCAATTTTTAGTTCCAGGAATTTATTTTTGTTGTCAAGTTGAACTTGCTTTTTTTCTAAATCTTTCAGCCTACCTGTCAGCGCTTTAACCGTCTCTGTGAATTCATCCACCTTATCGCTACAGTACTGTAAGGACGTCGATACTGCCCGCATTTCCTGTAAAACAATATTGCTTACAATACCACTTAGGTCTTTCTTCATCTCTTTCAACATCTTCTTCACGTCCACGTTGTTGGTATCATCGTTGGGTTCGTCATCCTCTGCCTCCTCGTAATCTTCAAGAGCGACGAAGGACCTCCTATGAGATGAGTTGTGACTGCAATCATTGCAGGTCCATTCCAGGTTTTCCGCGTTTCTAAGTGCAGCAAGTTGTTTCCCACTAAGGCTGGTACACGCTGTAGTAGCATGAACCACCTTTTGACATCTGCTGCATTCCAGAACTGCACTTTTTTTTGGAATAGTTTTACTGCAAGTTTGACACTTCTTCGTCATAATGAAGGTAGTTGTCGAGCGAATATCAGCAATGTTCACGTGCACACTTAACGGTGTAAGACAGAGAACTGAGATTTCGAAATTACGTTTTCGTAGAGAGTAGACGGTCAGTAGTAGATGTCCTGTATTGGCTACCAGAGTAAAAGCTTTTTTTTTTAAAAAAAAGTTGTAAATAAATATGTTATAAATGTGTAATATGTAGTATAGTTGTTTATAGTATAGATATAGAGTGATGAGACGAGCAGGTCATATGCCTGATGGCATGCAACATGACTGCCGATAACAGTACAGTGGCACCCAGCTATTGGAACATCAAGAGTCCAAATTATTACCTATCACTGCACTGGTCACCCAGACATATAAGATGTCCAAAATTTCACTTGAAACATTGCATTTCAAACCAAGACACAGTGATGTTTTCACATTACTGCTTGGCGGTAGAACAACTGGCAAAGGTGTGGTACTTCCCCAGGCGTACTCTGCTAAGAGTCCTACCATTACTAATGTGTGTACATTGTGTGTATTTCAGTCGTCGCAAACGTCGCAAGTGTTCGACATCCAGTTGGAAGGTCGTCCAGAAGGGAGCTTCGTGGCGCACGCGGCCGTGCTAGCGGGTGCCTCCATCCGGCCCGCGGCCGTAGACAGGCAGCCCTGTCCCATGTGTATCCTTTATATACGAGACTAGCTTTTGCCCGCGGCTTCGCTCGCGTTAAGCGTTATTATTAATTAAGTTGAGTTTTCAAGTTACCGATTGTGACCGGCGGAGTAACCTAACGGTTTTACTACATTTTTACGAAGTTTCATGGAAATATGTTCAAGGGATATAAAATTTCATACAAACTTTCATCCCTTATTTCACCCCCTTGGAGACTGAATTTTGAAAAACGTTTTCATACGTGCTTCATGATTTTAATTGAACTTATTGTGTACGAAATTTCATGCAAATATCTCAAAAGAATAAAAAGTTTCATACAATCGTTCATCCCCTATTTCACCCCTTTGGGGGTAGAATTTATCAAAATCCTTTCTTAGCGGGTGCCTACGTCATAACATCTACCTGCATGCCAAATGTCAGCTCGATACCTCCAGTGGTTTGGGCTGTGCGTTGATAGATCACTAAGTCAGTCAGTCACCTTTGAGTTTTATATACATAGATAGATAGATAGGTAGAAGATAGAAGATGAAAAATTGATCGTAGTTTTTGAGTTTTTAAGTTACCGAATGTGACCGGCGGAGTAACCTAACGGTTTTACTACATTTTTACGAAGTTTCACGGAAATATGTCCAAGGGATATAAAATTTCATACAAACTTTCATCCCTTATTTCACCCCCTTGGAGACTGAAGTTTGAAAAACGTTTTCATACGTGCTTCATGATTTTAGTTGAACTTATTGTGTACGAAATTTCATGCAAATATCTCAAAGGAATAAAAAGTTTCATACAATCGTTCATCCCCTATTTCACCCCCTTGGGGATAGAATTTATCAAAATCCTTTCTTAGCGGGTGCCTACGTCATGACATCTACCTGCATGCCAAATTTCAGCTCGATCCCTCATTTCAGTCACCTTTGAGTTTTATAGATATAGATAGATTTTCAATACATTTTATTAGTGAACACTTCTTTGGCGCAACCACAGAATAAATATTACTACAAGTACAGAACACTCACTTAGCGAAAACAATTATATAAATAGCGACTCTTGCTGGGACACAACAAAGTTCAATTCAGCTCGCAATACCTGTCGCGATTTTCAAATAAACATTTGCGGTCTTTCTAACGCGTTACTCTGTCCCTGTCTAGCACGGAGGGTTGTCGACATATCTAATAACAATATGCGCGGGAAACGTGTTGCGCGAGCGCTAAGCCGTGCGTCCGACAACCGACTGGCACTTGTTCCCTGGGAGGGACGGTCTAGCTGTAGGCTAAAACCGCGCGACCTTGAGCGAGTGATGATGCACTGGCGCGACACACAGAATGTTTTTCGTAGGATGTAAATGAGGCTCATTGGCATGCTGTAAAGTGAAAGATTCGGGACCCTCGGGACCTAATGCATAATAGATGGCCATGGTTATAAAACTAATCTAGATGCTTAGAAGACTTACTTAGATGACCAAGTTTTGAATATTTAGCGCGTAGTTTCCAAAGTGAGGTATCAAATTCTGAATTACCTATAAGTTTTCACTTATATTGGCAGTCCCTATAACTGCCAATTTATTTTGGAACGAAGGTTCTTACGGCTGTCTTAGAGGAGATAGGGATTGTGCTGCGCGACCAAACTGCAAAAAAGTTGAAACTAAAACCGTAAGTGACACGTAAAAACTGCTCCTGACCAGTGTTGCCAACTTTATTTTTCAGATGTTCGTACCATGAATACTAAAATTACACTTTTTTTTTGCAAATTGTGTTGTTTATTCCATTTTCTCCGAACTTTGTTCCTATCTGGGTTTTATAGTAGGTATACAAGATGAGTAGGGCATGTGCCTAATGTTAAGCAACGTGACACGCTATTAGAATAAGAGGAGTCTAAACCATTACCTAGCACTGTACTACACTCGCTCGATGTTTTATCTCTATGTCCTGTAATTTCACTGGAAACTTGCCCTTCAAACCGGAATTAAGTAATGTTTCCACAATGTATGCCTTAACGGCCGGTCCAGACTCGGGCACGTGGGTGGTGTTCCAGCCTGACTACATCATCGACGCGCGTCTCGGCTGCCTGTGGAGACTGCGCTTATCGCCAGAAGGACTGGCGCATTCCGTGAGTTCAACTACTTCACCTGATTGATAAACCACTTTATGTCGATCTACGTAACATTAAGTTAAAACAATAAACAATAAGTTACGGTGGTCTAATAAGTTACGGTGGTCTAGTCGGTAGAACGGCGGCTGCCGATCCGGAGATCCCGGGTTCAAACCCCACACGCACCACTGTCTTTTCGAAGTCATGTGCGTAATGCCGCTAACTTAAAACGGTGAAGGAAAACATCGCGAGGAAACCGACATGTACCTAGAATCTTTCGAAGTGTCATGTGTCATCCGCCAACCCGCACTGGGCCAGCGTGGTGGATTATGGCCTTAACTCTCTCCTTGCGAGAGAAGGCCCCGAGTCCCAGCAGTGGGAACGTTTAGTGGGCTGTTGATTTTGATGACGTAACATTAACCTTCGTGTAGGTGTTTGATAACCTAACTATAAAGAATATTCACTGCATCCATAGTCACCGGCAGGGCTGGATTTAGGGGAGGGCAAACGGGGCATATGCCCCGGGGCCTCCACAACAGACACTTCGGGAAAAAAATCAAATTCGACAGTAAACATCTTTTACGTTAACTTTAAATCATATTTATAGTCCGGGTTTTAGTTTGTTTTTAGAAATCTAAACCCAAGGCGAGGGGGGTGTATTTCATCGTCCCCAACGAAGCTTCACCCCGGGGCCTCCACACCTCTAAATCCGGCCTTGGTCACTGGCTTATAATTTAACGCAGCTCCTAATGCAAGCGCACGTCCGACTTACAAGACTGAGCGGTGAGCGGACGATACGACAACTAAAAGCTACCCCCTTCCCCCTCCACTATCTGACGCTCCAAGCCACAGTACAAAGAAATACTACCAGTAGTTCTTCGCTTTTGATCTCGGGAGAAACGCCGATACGGCACCGATATGGCACCAAAATAAAATTAAAACATACGGAAGACGTCAGCCCCGAGCCGCGCTTCTGTAATACTAACATTGTAATGTAGGCAATGCAGGAGCGCGCTTCCCGCGTCCCACCCTGCACGATTGCCCCGTCTAGACGGCTTCGTCGAACAACTGTATAATTTAATAGACAGTGCTCCAGAACCTCGAAGTACATCCGTACGTACGTGCGAGCCAGATCGGACGCTTCGGGTTTGCCCCCGTGAACGATCCACCTCCGCGTATGAGCGAGAGTTTTGTTCCCCTCTCGCTATTCCACCGGAGATCGTGTGCGGCGCAAGAACTCACTGTTGAGCATCTGAGATTGAGAACTTTTTGACTCGTTGTATGCATTAATTCATATATCCTTATTTAATGTGCAGGTGCCAAAAGAAGACATTGCCAGAATAGTAGCGGTATTACTCCGAAGGACGGAAGAAGTGTCCACTGTCCGGGCGACTGTCTACCGGATACTCAACCAGCTCGTGCTAGAAGCTAAAACTTACCTGCTAGAGTTGTCTAGCGTGTTCGATGAGATTAACATGGTTTATAGGTAACTAGAGATCTTAAATTTTACTTTAAACTACCACAAGCAGCCTAGTTTCCCGAAAGAAAGAAGAACATTCTTAATATGTTTTATTTCGCTGTATAAACCAGCGTAGCTAACATACTTGTACTTCTTAACACTGACTTTTGTCTCGCCTGAAAATGTTGCCTTTGAAACCATAGTTAATGTGTAGTACATATTAATTATAATTAAGTCAAAGTTCTTTATTGATAAATATACAATTTACACGTCAATAATTTAAAAAAACAAAAAGTTGCATACAAACCGTATACGTTTTTTAAGTTTAAACTGGACATTCCATTGTACGATAATAATTATAATTATTAAAAGTAATACTTAGGGGAGATCAGTGCGTTGTATCAAGATGAGCGCAGTACAGTGCTAGGCAGTGATTTGGACTCTTCATGTTTAAATAGTTGCATGCCATTGTTCTGGAATAGACAGGCGTGTTGCTTACCATCAAGTGCATGCCTTGCTCGTACCGTTACTTTATATTATAAACCTGTACTGACAAATACATTTGGTAATTTGCCAATGTTCACGATACCTCAACAGGAATGCTAGTACACTTCGTCTATTGATGAGATTAGCGCATGCTTGGAATGAGTACTATTTTTTTGTTTCTGCTTTTATAGGTTTACACTTTACCGCCATCTCGCCTGATGTTAAGCGACGATGCGGTCTACGATAGGGCGTGTTTACCTAGAAGAAACCGATTCACTCTCGATTTGAAGACACAAAGATTGTAACTAACAGGGAAAAATCACTCAGCCAACGTATTCCACAGCCTAGACGTTCTTATCACTAAAGTAGAGCCAAATCTCTTCGTGTTTTGGATCATCAACCATGAAACGATGTCGCTTTTTCGAGCTATGAGCATTCCGTTAAAAAAAAGGGCAACGTGGTATTATACTAGTGTTTAGACCAGCCGAAACTTCTCAGTATAGAGAAGTTTCGGCTGGTCTAGTCGGGGGAACGGCGTTGCGGATCCGGAGACCCCGAGTTCAAACCCCACACGCACTGTCTTTTCGAAATCATGTGCGTAATGCCGCTAACTTAAAAACGGTGAAGGAAAACATCGTGAGGAAACCGACATGTACCTAAAATCTTTCGAAGTCATGTGTCACCCACTAACCCGCACTGGGCCAGCGTAGTGGATTATGCCCTTAACTCTCTCCTTGCGAGATTAGGCTCCGAGTCCCATCAGTGGGAACATTTAGTGGGCTGTTGATGGTGATATTGAGCAGCAGGTCTACTACGAAAACAAACTCCAAATCGGATCGGATCGGATCCGACCGACAGCTGAATCGGATTGTAGCCTACCACGAAAAACAGTCAGATCGATACATCTCGGTCGGAAGTTATGTAGACTTAGGTCGGATGAGGGTCGAATCGAACGAAACGGCCGATCCTATCAACTGACAGATTGTCTTTCGAGGTAGGAAAAGTCTATAAGTTCGGCCGATATATCGTTTATCGGACTTCGTAGTAGGCCTGCTGAGGTCGACAACGAAGTTAGAATGATGATGGTGAATATGCAGGAATGTTCCAGAAAGTGGGCGGAGCAAGAGATGGCGCGCAACACCGCGGGCGCGGTGGCGCAGGCGCCGCAGAACAAGATCGTCATCTCGCAGGCGGACATCTGCTCGCAAGTGTTGCAGCCCAGAGAGGATAGCCAGTATATCGTACAGGTACTACGATTTGTGATTTCCATGTTTAGATATTCATAATTAAGAAAATCCAAAACTAGCGTAGGTTTGTTAGGACCTTGAGAGATCTGCTACAGTCAAAAGCATATTATAGTCTGAGTTTTGAAACGATGACCTACGAAATTTTCAAGATGAAAAACTTACTTGTACTGATTTAAAAACGTACTGGACTGTGGAATAAAACACTTAATTGACGAAAGATTATTAAATTAAAATGCTCGATTGGAGACGTTGTGTTACGATTTCATTTTATATACATTTTTGTAATCTTTTCTACTTGTAGCGTAATAAAGCAATAATAAATGATTGAGTTTAGATGTAAGTACAACTAAAGCTGTCCATGCTAAATTTTGTTACTTTTCAGTTTGTTCAATGTCCTTCCGATGGCGTTGACTGACTCTTTTACTGCTTTTCGTCTATTTTTCGTATTTTGTTGTTATTCTATTTAAATAGGAGCTTGATATTATTTAACGGGTAGCGCCTTGATGAACAAAACGATCATATACTGCCGTCAACCGTCAAGTGAAATCTTATGTTTTACACCTGTATAGCTAGACTTACTAGTACCGCCCATACAAAAAGTGTCTGAAGCGCACGTCCCGCTACGCTGCGCCGCAGCGTATGTGGGTGAAGCGAATCAACCAAAAAGTAGGTACTCAACGCAGATAAAATAAAAGTGGCCAAGTGCGAGTAGGACTCCCGCACGTAGGGTTCCGTACCATTAGCAAATCTTTGGCTTGGCTTTATTTGAATTCCGTATACATAAACCATGGCAGTTTCCACAGACAGGCCATCTGTTGTGTGATGCAAAAGGTTCTACTAAAATGTTGATTTTACCTTACGATTTTAACAACGAGGTCGAATGCGTATTTTAGTATACTAGTGGCGCCATCTAGTTTGCTTGAAACGGACTAATCGAGCAGGAAAACGTAAAAAATCAAGTTTGTTGTATGGGAGCCCGTTAAATATTTATTTTATTTTATTTTGAGTATTTGTTTTAGCTGCAATAGAAATACATCATCTGTGAAAATTTCAACTGTCTAGCTATCACCGTTCTCGAGATACAGCTTGGTGACAGACGGACGGACGGACGGACAGCCAAGTCTCAGTAATAGGGTTTCGTACCCAAAGGGTAAAAAGTTAGTACTTCGAAAAATCCGTAGTAGGTAAAGGCAGTTTGGCTAAGTAAACGCTATCGTGGTAGGTGGTGACTTCATACTTGGCGTCGGTGACTCGTCTAGACTCTAATCATCTCGCAATTGTGTGTCAGGTGGTGACATCGTACCTAGCGTCGCTGACCCGTCAAGACATGGTGGTGGTGCACTGCACGGCCGAGCTGGCGGTGCGCAGCCTGGTGACGCGCGGCGGCGCGGGCCGGCTGCGCGCGCTGGCCCGCCGCGGCGCGCTCGGGGAGTCGCGCCCGCTGGCCTGCGCGCTGCTGTCGCTGGGCCGGCTGCACCCCGCCGCGGCGCAGCTCGCGCTGGATATGATGACGCGGCTCGGCGCCGCACAGGTGGGTGTCTCCTGTAAGGTTAGCTAGCGGTGCGCAGCCTGGTGACGCGCGCTGGCCCGCCGCGGCGCGCTCGGGGAGTCGCGCCCGCTGGCCTGCGCGCTGCTGTCGCTGGGCCGGCTGCACCCCGCCGCGGCGCAGCTCGCGCTGGATATGATGACGCGGCTCGGCGCCGCACAGGTGGGTGTCTCCTGTAAGGTTAGCTAGCGGTGCGCAGCCTGGTGACGCGCGCTGGCCCGCCGCGGCGCGCTCGGGGAGTCGCGCCCGCTGGCCTGCGCGCTGCTGTCGCTGGGCCGGCTGCACCCCGCCGCGGCGCAGCTCGCGCTGGATATGATGACGCGGCTCGGCGCCGCACAGGTGGGTGTCTCCTGTAAGGTTAGCTAGCGGTGCGCAGCCTGGTGACGCGCGCTGGCCCGCCGCGGCGCGCTTGGGGAGTCGCGCCCGCTGGCCTGCGCGCTGCTGTCGCTGGGCCGGCTGCACCCCGCCGCGGCGCAGCTCGCGCTGGATATGATGACGCGGCTCGGCGCCGCACAGGTGGGTGTCTCCTGTAAGGTTAGCTAGCGGTGCGCAGCCTGGTGACGCGCGCTGGCCCGCCGCGGCGCGCTCGGGGAGTCGCGCCCGCTGGCCTGCGCGCTGCTGTCGCTGGGCCGGCTGCACCCCGCCGCGGCGCAGCTCGCGCTGGATATGATGACGCGGCTCGGCGCCGCACAGGTGGGTGTCTCCTGTAAGGTTAGCTAGCGGTGCGCAGCCTGGTGACGCGCGCTGGCCCGCCGCGGCGCGCTTGGGGAGTCGCGCCCGCTGGCCTGCGCGCTGCTGTCGCTGGGCCGGCTGCACCCCGCCGCGGCGCAGCTCGCGCTGGATATGATGACGCGGCTCGGCGCCGCACAGGTGGGTGTCTCCTGTAAGGTTAGCTAGCGGTGCGCAGCCTGGTGACGCGCGCCGGCCCTGGCTGGCTGGCTGGTAGTCGTTTTGAACCCTGACGCAAAAACAACGAGGTGTTATAAGTTTAACGTTTCTCTCTCTTTCTCTTCCTCTTGAAATGAACACTTCTTTTGGCGCGCCATGGACAGTTTTTTCGTGGACTGTGAATTCTAGATTCGGCGTCACGCTCGGGAATGATAAGAAATCTTCGGGTAAACTCGGGACAAAGGTCATTGGCCACCTAGATATGCGTCAGCTCATTCTCATGGCCACAATTTTTTAACTTATAAGTAGGTTTATACTTGACCACCATCTCGCCTGATGTTAAGGCGACGATGCGGATTTGAAGCTTGCTTGAAAGGCCGTCGTGCCAAACCTGTCCAAAGCCTTCGAGATATCCAAGGAGACTGCGAGTGCTGCCCCGTGTTTCTCTATAACTTCACTCCAGATGTGACTGATGTGAGTGACGTATGCTAGAATATCCCGGTGGACCGGTTTCAGAAAAACCCGTAGTGCTAGATTGGATACTCTCTCTCTATATGTGTGTGTCTGTACCTATGTGGTTTCAAAAAACATGGGAACTCTGAACTGGTGGTCTATCAACAAAGAAATTACCATCAAAATCCATTCACAATCAGCGGAGAAATCGCGTAACATACCTACCTAACCTACATACAAATAAATATACAACCAAATTGAAAACCGCTTCCTTCTTTGAAATCGGTTTAAAACTATTAAAAATAAAATTCAACGACGTTAATAATTAAGTTTTTAGTGTTCAGATATAAAACGAATAACATGGGAGTGATAACAGTGTGACCTGAATGATACCGTGAAGTCCGCCATGGGTTATCGCTGGTTTTATGTGGACATAACTATACCGCGCACGTGATACTATATCTCGACACATTAATATAAGGACGTATAAGTTTGTATGTATGTATCTAAGTAATTAAAGTTCGAATGTAAAGTTAACGGTACGAGCAAGACCTATGGCTGATGGTAAGCAACACGCATGCGCAAAACAGCATAGTGTCACGCAGCTATCGGAACATGAAGAGTCAAAATTATTACCTACACTGCTCTCATCAACCAGAAGTTTTAAGCCGATTTGTCTCTATGTCGATCTGTAATTTCTCTGGAAACATCGCCGGAACAGCTATTTGCCCGTTTCTTCTTGTCGATAATTATAACTGGCAAATGTGTAGAATTTCTCTAGGCAGAGTTTGCAAAGAGTCCTACCACTACATAATCTATAAAAATTGGCAGTGATGGGAACTGCCGATAATAGTGAAAACTTATAATAACTCACAATTTGATAGCTCACTTTGAAAAATACGCGGGTGAAGCCGGTGGGTGCTGCTAGTCTGGAATAAATCTTCAAAGCATGGTCGTTTAAATAAGTCTCCTAAGCATGGTCATCTATTTTATTTTTCTAAGCATGACGCATTTCTAGCGTTAGGTCCCGAGTTGAGTTCACCCGAACATTTCTTTCATTTACGAACGTAAAGATGAGCTTCATTCATAGCCCACGAAAAATTTGTGCGTGGACGTGGACCAAAGAAGTTATCACAGTAAAAAAAAATATCATAATTGAAGAAGTTTTCACTTCTAAAATTTTAGATTTTTTTTTTAAATTAGTACAGAGCTAACTCATGTCTCATGTGTGTCGTAGTCAGTTCAGTCCGACAAGTTGAAGCATAAACAGCCCACTAAACGTTCCCACTGCTGGGACTTCTCTCTGGCCCAGTGCGGGTTGCTGGATGACAAATGACCTCTAAAAGATTCTAGGTACGAATATCTATGTACATGTCGTTTTCCTCACGATGTTTTAAGCTAGCGGCATTACGCACATGACTTCGAATAGACAGTGGTGCGCGTGGGGCTTGAACCCGGAGTTTCCGGATCAGCAGTCGCCTTTCTCCCGATTAGACCAGCCGTAGCTTACTTGACTCTTCTTCTTCTTCAGCCCGTTATCGCCCGCTGCTGAGCATAGGCCTCTCTTCGTGTACGCCACTTGTCTCGATCCTTTGCTAGTCTCATCCATGCATGACCCGCGATTGTTCGAATGTCATCTAGCCGGTTCTCCTGCTGTCCATTGGCCACCAATCTGTAACTGCTTTAGTCCACCTGCCGTCACTCTGGCTGACTTTTATTATTATATTAGCCTATATTGTCCCAAAGTTGAGCAAAGGCCTCTCTTCCCTCCCTCCATAGATCTCTATCCAGAGCTTTTGTGGACCAATCCTTTTTGTTGGCGTTAAGCTCGTCTTTCCACCTCTTTCTGGGCCGACCTGGTGGCCGTTTACCCTCTGGTTCAGTCAGTGATAGCTTTTGACCATAGCTGGTCTAGCATACGACAGACGTGTCCTGCCCAGTCCCATTTTAGCATACCAGCCTTCTGAGTCACATCTATTATTTTGGTTTGGGAGCGCAGTTCTGTGTTTCTGATACGATCCATCAGCTTCACACCTAGGATACTGCGCTCCATCGCTCTTTGCTGCCTGACTTTACTTAGACTTGTTTTGTTTTGTCAGGATATAATCGAGGTGCTGCTGAGCTGGAACGACCCGATCAGCGCGATAGGCGCGGCGCGCGCGGGCGGCGCCTGGTCCGCCGTGCCGGCGCGCAAGCTGCTCGCGGCCGCCGCGCGCGCGCCCCCGCACACGTTCGTCGCTGTGGCGCACGCGCTCATGAGCAGGAACGAGAGACTTAGAGGATCGACCAGCTTCTTGAAAAGTAAGCCTAGAGCATAGAGTTACTGCTACAGCTTAAGTTAAATTCACAACCAACCAATCAACTTCTTGATAAGTAGGTAAGCTTACCGTTTTCAGGATTCCATACCTACCCAAAAGATACTCGGAACGAAGTGATCCATTCAAAAACCAAGGTTAGGGTTTCATCTTCGAGTTCGGGTTCGACAAGTTACACCTCTGTATTTTACACTAGCAGCGCCCCGCAGTTTTACCTACTTAGGTCCCGTTACTTTCCAGGAATAAAAAACATATGTTATGTTGTCGGAGTCCTCACCTTCCGGACTATACAGGTGCCCTCGGGACATGGTTGTTTCTGGAGGTACCTGTGTAGAGTCGCCGGAAGGGACGAAACCCCGGTGTGTCACCGGTGCGGTTGCGCGGAAGACACCGCGCAACATTTGCTGGAGGCATGTCCGGGAGAAGAGGAACCGTGGCTATTCCTAGCCGCGGTCGTGGGGGCGGACGTCTCATCATCTTAGCTAAGATGCTCGACAGCAAAAGGCCGTGGGAGGCGGTGGTCTCCTTCTGCGAGACAGTCATGTCGCGGAAGGAGGCCGAGGAGCGAGAGAGAGAGAGATGGGTCCTCTCGCTCCTCGCAGAGGAGAAAGCGGACACAAGGGCGAGCTACTCGGGCTCGCACCTCGTCTCCACTAGGAGGGCCTGGGGCGTCGGGTTTTTAGGGCCCTCGGCACCACACCTAGGGATAGGCCCTCCCGAGACGGTGACGCGCCGCTTGTTTCCAGTGCATCACTGGAGCCAAATGCGGGGGTTCCGTGAGCCGGGTGCCGGGGTTGGGCCAGAGTCGTCGGAGGGACTGCGATGAGTGACCCCACGACTCTGACCCACTACCAAGCTAGAGAATCCTGTGAGGGTTTTAGTCGATAGGGGTCTTCACTTTTAGTGGTGTCGCTACACGGTGGACGGTGCGTCAATGAATTTCGCCCACACAAAAGAAGGTTGGTTACCCTACAAACCTAACCTTACTAACATACGTCTGCGTTCCGCAGACGGCTCTGCCCAAAGTTCGATAGGCCACCTGAAACCAACAGCCATAGCATAGGTATCCTTCAAAGAGAAGTTACGTAACGTAAGCCAAATAACTATTCTCACTTCTCACACTAACAAAGTAATAAAGCATGGCAATAGTGGACAAATAGCAGTTTTATCTGGTTCTCGACAAGATAATGTTTGCCTACATTATTAATTACGTATTTTATCAACTCGTAAACCCAAACGCAGTAAAAATCCTATCAATAATTTGATTACAAAAGTAGCCACAATCTCACAGAAAATAAGTGTGTTGTTACAATTTTATGTTTCTCGTGTAGGTAATGTTTGAACGCAGTAACCTCTCATCGGGACCATTTCGATTTAAAAAATGTTTAAACATCTAAAAGCACATCTCACAGGAAAGACTGACCTCCTGGCCTAGTTGGTAGTAAGCCTGCCTGCGAATCTAGGAGTCGTGGGTTCGATTCCCACCCAGTGCGAATATTTGTGTGATAATACAAATATTTTTACTGTGTCTGGGTGTTTCTATGTATAATAAGTATGTATTTACAACTTTATCTTATACCTTTAAACGACCAATTCTTGTATATATATATATAGAATCTGAATCGCGGAAACACCTCGAACGATTTTGATAAAATTATGTATGGTTTCGGGGACTATAAATCGATCCAACTAGGTTTCATTTAAAAAAACGCATATTATGCGCGTTTTTAGACAATGAAAATCTGTCACATTAGACATTAGAATGCGAAGGTAAATTTCGCCGCGTGACGCGACAGCGTAATAGCTCAGTCGAGCGTTTATAGCGGTCACGAATTAGTAGCTCCGGGTTCGAATCGAGACGGCTTCTCTTTTTTTCTTTTATTTTTTTAAGAAAATTAATTTTTTGTTCACCCAGGTACTAAGTATTATATCTGCTATCTGGCTTCCATAGTAGGTACTTACAAGCTTTGCTTAGTTTGGGGTTAGATGGTGTTGTGTGTGAAATGTCCACCATTTTTTTTTATTTTAAAGCTTAGATAAGGACTAAGTCAACGGGTGATGTAGGCTTCAGCTAGCTAGCTAACTAACTAGCTTGGCTCAACGAACCCTTTGAGCCCTAACCGCTGACTGCAGCTGCGAAACGACTCTATTGACCTTAATATTGAGTCGTTTCTGGCAGAACTACTGGTTACTAACCGGTCAAGCATCTATCATGGCAGAAAGTTTCTACATCTTCATAATATAATGAAGGTAATTTTGAAAAATTCGAGGGCCAACAAAAAGAGAAAACAGTGCGAAAAAGACTTTTTTTTTTGTATAGAGTGACGAGACGAGTAGAACATGTGCTTGATGGTAAGCAACATGCCTGCCACAGTCATAACAGCACAGTGACACGCAGCTATTGGACTGTGAAGAGCCCAAATCAAATCATTAAAGAAACAATATGTGGTGGGGATGTTGCTTACCATCAGGCACATGTCCTGCTCGTCTCGTTACTCGATACTATTAAAAAAACCTAGTCTGCACTGCGCTCGTCACCCGGATTTCTAAGTTATTTTATCTTTATGCCATGTAATTAATCTGGAAACATTGCCCTCAAACCGGAACACAGTAATGTTTGCACTTTACTGCTTGCCGGTTGAATAACTGGCTAAGGTGTGGTACTTCCCCAGGTGCAATCTGCCTTGAGTCCGCCTGAAATGACTGAAATTGAAGATCTGAACGAGTGTCCAATATTTTTAGCAACACCAAATCTACAGCCTTCGTTTCCTTGGGCACTTAAAGACAATGGGAGAGGATCACGCTCCGTAGTGTGCGCATTTAGGGGGTCGCAAGGTTACTTCAAGCCTCTGTCCCACTTTCAAGTCTCGCTCCACCTAGCTTTTCCATTGTAGTCTGAGACGCCATTTTAGGGTGTGACCGTTTGAGACCCCATAAATTCGCACAATCAGGAGCTTGACACTTTTTATTCTCTCTAGAAGCGCAAGTTCGCGGGGAGACCGCGACAGGCTCTTGACTTTATGGAATTGTGTGGGCGCGCCAGTTCGCGCTGAGACCGCGACACATGTCTCGGTCTCCTGTCGCGGTCTCAGCGTGAACCGCTACCTTAAGTGATTTATGGCAATTTTTGTAGTGGTAGGACTCTTGGCAGAGTCCACACCTTTGCCAGTTATTCTACCGCCAAGCAGTAATGCAAACATTATTGTGTTCCGGTTTGAAGGGCAATGTTTTCAGAGAAATTACAGGGCTTAGAGATATAACAACTTAGATCTCTGGGTGACGAGCGCAGTGCAGTGCTAGGTAATGATTTGGACTCTTCATGTTCCAATTAGCTGCGTGTCACTGTGCTGTTATGTGGCAGGCATGTTGCTTACCATCAGGCACATGGCCTGCTCGTCTCGTAACTGTTTATTTAAAAAAAAAACAATGTATAGGTAATGTGGTGGGATTCTATACAAATAAATAAAATTGGAGTGTCTTTATCTAATATCAAATTAACAGCTTTTAACTAAGTTAAAATGAAAGTACCTACATGGTACGGTAGGTACCTATATCAAAAAAAAAAAAAATTTTTTTTGTCTGTCCGGCTAATCTCCAAAACGGCTCGAACGATTATGGCGGGACTTTCACTACCAGATAGCTGATCTTCTAAGGCTAAGGCATATCATAGGTTTACTCCTACTTGAGGAAAACAATTAGGGTTTCGTGAAAAAAAATCCTTAAAACGCAGCGCAGGTGGAAAAGCGGGCACAGCTAGTGTAATTTTTAGTACTCTAAAAATTCCATTACCGCTGTCTAGTAAAGTAGTAGTTTGGAACTATGATATTCCTTCTAAAAACGGCTCATTTTGTCTTCGTTATTCTTCAGTCCATCACAGATGTACCTACCTACTTAATTAAATTAACAAATAATACGTTGTCATAAAATACTTCAATAAAAAGTAACAACTAGATATAAGTATTTAAAATTAAATTTATCACACGTGGTTATCAATGGGGCACGAGCAATTTTAAGTTATTTGTCTTGTCATAATCTTATCACGTTTTCTGACGCAATTACATCATGGTGTTATTCTCCAATAAAACACGATAATAACATATCGTATACATGGTGTTTACTAAAGTTTGTACATCTACTGAACTAAACCAGGCGCTGAAGATATTGACAAGTCAATATATTTAATTATCATCTATTAAATGTGACGTATAGAATTTAGATAGTGATATGATAACTGATAGCGTTCTGTTCTATTCGCACTGACACACTTTTGACTAAGTGCAAGCGAGACGCGCGATTGACATTGCAATCAAATTTTTGGAAGAAAGCTGCTGATTATGTTGATATTATCAGCTTATAGCAACATGGAAAAATGCATGTACTTGCTTAAGATTTAGATATTTGTTCGTGTGGGGTGAGATTATCAGGGAAAAATAGCGTTATACTCGCGAAGATTGGTATGACATTTTTTAAATCTCACCTTTCGACTTCGGGTTGCTGAATAGCAGACTCAACCTCTCAGGTTTCCAAAATTTATAATTACCTCAACATTGTTGGGGAAATTAGTATCCTAGCTAGTATCTATCCATATTTGTTTAGGTAAACTTCGTAAAAACAATTTAATGATGACTTGTTTAAACGCTCTAATATTTTGAACTAACCGCACCTACCAGACGGAATTTACCTATTTTTTTATATCATAGTAGAATGAAGAGATGAGCAGGACATGTGCCTGATGGTAAGCAACATGCCTGCTACATAACAGCACAGTTACACCCAGCTATTAGAACATGAAGTCCAAAGCATTACCTAGCACTGCACTGCGCTCGTCACCCAGAGATCTAAGATATTATATCTCTAAGCCCTGTAATTTCTCTGGAAACAAAACAAACCCTTCAAACCGGAACATAGTAATGTTTGCACAGTACTGTCTGGCGGTAAAATAACTGGCAAAGGTGTGAGGTGTGGTACTTCCTTGGCGGACTTTAAAATACTTAACAGCTTAAGGCCATTTTCTTTACATGAGAGCCGTGCGCGAGACCCGTGCGCAATCTTCTTTAGCCTAAAAAAGTTGAAGCCATCCGAAGCCAAATACTACAAATCCCGCAAAATAAAAAAATCGGCAGACATAGGGACTGCTGATAGGGAAAACTTATAACTTGGAATTTAGTATAAACAGCTCTAATGGTGCACAATGTCACCTGTATAGCTACAGATACCTAACTGCCATTACCTGTCACGGGAACGCAAGATTTCACCTATTCAAAACGTCAAACGCGTATTTCCCCGCTCCGACGCTATATGATCGTGTCGGTGACGCGAACCGATATGATTTCTCCGTACCAAAAAGGGGTACGGCAAAAAAGTTTTCACTTCAAAAGTTTTTTAAAATATAAGGTCTCAAACGATTTTTTCTAAATACTCGAAATATATGGTTGACATCAAACTATGCATTATTTATACCTATAAAAAAACAATTGTTTGTTACAGGTGAACAGTGCGACAGCTATATGGAGCAATACAAGCAGATCATGGAACAATAGCTAATATTAGAAATTAACAATATAAGTACAAGTTGTAAATAAGGAATGTATATTGTAAATGAGTTTTATTTTTAGATCATAAGCAAATGAATATTTTGTTAAAAGTATGAAATATATTGTTGACAATTGAAGTTATGTGGTTTAATAATTATTGTTTCCTATGTCTAAAAGGTAAAGTGCTAGCTGTCACACTAGTTTATTGTTAAGTAATTAAAACTTTGAAATTTTGATAAGAAAGATTCTATGTATCAAATTTATTTTAAGTCTTTGTTTCTTGTATCAAAAAACACCCTACAATCACTACAATGTCTTGTAATTGAATCATCTAGCATTTTAAAATTTGATGGATAATAATAAATATTCATAAATAACCAAATAATTTATTCTTAAAACCAGTTTATCATGCTTAGGTACAGAATAGACAGTATACCAAAAATTTTACAAATTTAAACATTTATAAATGCTTAAAAAATATCTTTTATGTGCAAATAATATAAATGCTTAGGAACATTTTTTTTTACTCAATTACAGTTTAGACAAATGCACAACAGATCGGATAGATTTGCCAGCGTGCATCAGATGGAAAGCCTCGTTGATCTCCGACAGGGGCATGCTGTGGGTTACAAACTCATCCAGAGGTAGTTTCTTTTCCAAGTACTCTTCCACAAGTTTAGGCACACTGTCTCTGCTCTTGTAGCCTCCGAAAGCTGTTCCCTTCCAGGTACGACCAGTGACAAGCTGGAACGGCCGTGTGCTGATCTCTTGGCCAGCAGCAGCAACACCAATGATCACAGAGGTACCCCAACCCTTGTGGCAAGCCTCGAGAGCTGCTCTCATGGTATTCACATTACCAATGCATTCAAATGTATAATCCAAACCTCCATCAGTCAAATCAACCAGAACTTGTTGAATCGGCTTGTCGTAATCCTTGGGGTTAACAAACTCATTGACTCCGAACTTCTTGGCCACTTCGAATTTATCATTGTTGATGTCTACTCCAATGATGCGTTTAGCTCCAGCATTTTTGCATCCAAGTGCCACAGCTAAACCAACTGCTCCCAGACCAAATATAGCACAGTTAGATCCCGGTTCTACTTTAGCAGTGTTCATCGCAGCTCCATAGCCTGTGGGAACTCCACATCCCAGCAAACAGACTTTATCCAATGCTGCATTGTCATTCACCTTACATAGAGAAATTTCTGCGACAACTGTGTATTCACTGAAAGTGGAGCATCCCATGAAGTGGAAGAGTTCTTTGCCTTTGCAGCGGAAACGGCGTGTACCGTCAGGCATTAGACCCTGGCCTTGGGTAATGCGCACTTTCTGGCAGAGGTTAGTTTTGGGGCTAAGGCAGAACTTGCAGCTTTTGCATTGTGGTACATAGAGAGGGATGACTCTGTCACCGGGTTTCACTGAAGTCACTCCTTCGCCGACGCTCTCGACGATGCCGCCGCCCTCATGACCGAGCACCACAGGGAACACGCCCTCGGGATCCGCGCCGGACAGAGTATACGCATCAGTATGGCACACACCGGTAGCGGTGATCTTCACGCGTACTTCTCCAGCTTTCGGCGGATCTACTTCGATCTCTTCGATGGATAAGTCTTTGCCGGCCTCCCATGCGACCGCCGCGAGACACTTGATCACTTTTCCTGCTGTAGCCATGACTGCGCCTCACTACTGCCCAGAAACGAATGAAAAATAAATCAGTCACCTTGTCACCTATAAATGGTAAGTATATGAATGTGTGTACGATACTAGCGATAACAATGGGTTATCGATGATGTAATTTGGAACGTGATAAAATGGTTTTGTTCAACCAACAACCAACCAGTAACCTTGAACTTTGTGTTGGTTGACTTTTATGCTTTTATGGTTCCGGCAGAAAATTAATGAAGTTTCAAGTCAATCAAGCGCCACCTTGCGATCATTGCATAGCAGAATGGAAGATAGATTTAAAAAAAAAAGATTAGAGTTAAAAATGTAAACATTTTTAACAGATCTTGTTTTCTCATTCGTCCCAGTAATTAAGTACCTATCTATTATCTATTTTACTTTAAATTAAAACAAATGAAAATCATACATAAAAATATAATGAAAATAACACACACATTTTTTCATTTTTTTCCCTTCTCTCCTTTTTTTCTTTTTTGTTTTTCTTAAGCCGCCTATACACACTGGGCCAGTGGAGGCCAACGCCCCCAACGCCAGTGTGTGGAGTGTGGAGGGTCGTTTTGCCATGACTTGTGATCACTCGCCGTCGCTCGCCTAGGTGGGTAGCGATTCTGAAACCATTCGGTTGCATCCGACACGGAATCTCATCTCTCGGTCTTTGTCTTATCTGTTTAGCATGACAAAGACCGAGAGATGAGATTCCGTGTCGGATCCAACCGAATGGTTTCAGAATCGCTACCCTGGTCGAGTGACGGCAAGTGGCCAGTGTGTATAGCGCTCTTTTGCCTCGACTCGTCTCTCGTGACCGGTGTCGGTTTGTGTCCACAAAACAAAGGCGCTCGGCGAGTAGCGTCCTATTCTCCTTTTGGCCTACCTCGCTTTTGCCTGCGCTCGGCCAGTGTGTGGATGCTACCTTTCGTCTCGTGCCGTTTTGTCGATGCTCGCGTTGGCCTGCGCTGGGCCAGTGTGTGTATGCTACCTTTCGTCTCGTGCCGTTTTGTCGACGCTCGCGTTGGCCTCTACTGGGCCAGTGTGTATAGGCGGCTTTACGTTTTATTTTGATACATCATCATAGAATAGATAATATACATTATACACGCCTAGGAAACGCTGCGTTTTACTTCTTGTGTATCCAAATCAAAAATGCCGAGGGACAATTTTATTCCGATTCATAACAGTTCTAACAGGTGAAACTAACTAGGTAGATATTTAGGTACCGTAAAAGCTCCCTTCACTCACGTTTTCATTATTCGCGGATCAAAAAAATTTAATCCAATCCCTAAAATTCTAGATGGCCAATGGGAAATGCTGACACATTTGTAGATGGTCAATATACAGATGGTCATAGGACTGCCGATGATAGAAGTGACAAGTAATAACTTTACTCAGAATTTGATAGCTCACTTTGGGAATTACGCGGGTGAAATCGGAAGGCTTGGCCATGACTATGGCCATCTAGATCAACCGAGATTACCCGAAGATTTGTTTAATTTACGAACATGACGCTTGAACTCAATTCACATGGAAAATGTGTATATGGTGCGGCAAAAGAAGTTTGCACTTCAAAAATATGTGTGCTGTCAAGACCGCAAAGTAGAAATGAAAACTTAAATAAGAAATAATTATTAAAACTATTTAATGTAACAGGTGGTGGTGGTGGACAGGTGACTATTTTTCTCACTCAGGCACACTCGGCGCTCCCAAGTTTACCCAAAGAATCTTTCACTTACGAACGTGACGATGACCTTCATTCAGGCCTATGAAAATTTTGTGGGGAGCTCCAAGAGAAGTTTTCACTTCAAAACTATTCAATGGTTGATAATAATTTTATCATATTGATTCCGTTTATCACACTTTATTTTAACGGGCAGGGCCTTACAACTGGTAAACTAAAAAACAATGAGTACCTGAGTACGACACTAAGCCACATACCCATCGACGTTCGTTTTAACATCATTCATCATTGCACAATGCACAGCACATACCATACACTTTCATTGGCAGTACAGAATTCATGGAATGACAATGTGTTGCGGAACTAACCAATGTCGTTATTTTATCTTGCTATCTGTAATCATGTAATGTATGTCAATGTCACTGTCATAGTGTCATACTCATTACTCCACACAATCAGAGTTGCCAACCGTACGATTTCAATCGTATTTATACAATCTTTATGGCTCATGTACGATGTACGATCGTGAAGTCGAAATCGTACGCAAAATATACGATCTTTTGAATGGAATCTTACATAACGAAAAATAATCATAAATTCATCGTTTCATGCAAAAAACAATTCAAGTTTTGGTTCTACAGCCCACTTCTCTTCTCTCTGGGTGACGAGCACATTGGAGTGCAGTGGTAATGATTGGGACTCTTCGTTCCGTTTCTTGTGTTCCAATAATATTTAGTTGCGTGTGCCTCAAGCATTTCGCTCGTATTGTTGCTTTAAAGTAGTAGTGTAATGGTAGGACTGTTAGCAGAGTCCGCCTAGGGAAGTACCACACCTCTGTCAGTTATTCTACCGCCAAGCAGTAATGCGCAAACATTACTGTGTTCCGGTTTGAGGGGCAATGTTTCCAGAGAGATTAGAGGGCACATAGAACATATATAACATTTTAGATCTCTGGGTGATGAGTGCAGTGCAGTGCCAGGTAATGATTTGGACTCGTCATGTTCCAATAGCTCCATGTCACTGTGCTGTTGTGGCAGGCATGTTGCTTATCATCAGGCACATGTCATGCTCGTCTCGTCACTCTTTATTAAAAAAAAAATATTTCAAAAATAAACATTGCCGTTCAAACCGGAACATGGTGTTAATGAGGGTTTTCTGAAATAGCGACCGCTAGGCGGCAGCACTGTGACGTCAGGTCCAGGCACCTGTCAAAAGTGTCAAATCGCCTACGTTTCCTTTGGTCAAGGCTGCTTTTTAAGTAGTTATTATGTATTGAAATTAAATAAGAACAACAAATATTTTCTCTGAATCGAAATGCCTCAATGTTGTGCAGTTCCTATGTGCTCAAAAAAAACGGGAGGTCATAAGTTTCCTAAGGATAAAACACGTTTAAAACAATGGCTTGTAGCTATTCGTAGAGATCAGTATACGCCTACAAACAATAGTATTATATGCAAAAATCACTTCAGTAAAGATGATTACGAGCTACCGAAAGACTCAGTGTTAGATAAACGTAAGTATTTTATATCATTCTATGGATAATTAAGTATCATTGTGTAATTTAACATGATGTTAACAAGTGCAAGTCTTTCATTCACTAAATTTCTTAATATAACTATTTTATTCGATGTTTCAGCCAGACTAATGTTGAAAAAAAATGCAGTGCCAAGTAGATTCCCATGGAATGAAGCTACCTATGACTTATTACACCAAAAAAGAAAAGAACGCCAACGACGTTGTTTTGATCGGGATACTAGAAAGAAAGAAAATATAGAGAAAACAAATCAGAATATTTCTCACATGCTTTCTTTTGACTGTGCTGAAGTGGAAATTATATCAGAGAGAAAGCACAACACAACACCGAATGATATTGGAGTACAGTGTGACTTATGTGAATGTCATACAAATCTACCAAATGGCTCAAAAATACCACACCAGTGTTCTAAAAGACCTACGACCTACCTTCGTTTTCTTTTATTCACATTATACTCCGATATTCCATAGGTAAGGTCTGCTGCTTTTTTGGGTGAAATGTCTAATTTCTGTTTTTTAGGTGCATGCCATACTTGTTTCTTCTGTGTTGGTGTTTGTTTTATAAGCCATATATTTTGTTCATTGAACTTTAAAATTGCATAGCAGATAACTGAGACATGCTTACAAACAGCTTTCGGCCCTTTGCCAGCCACACATTCACACACAGATTGTAAAATACATCCACTTTCAGTACATACAGCAAGGGATGTGAAATAGGTAAGGGATTTTGTGTTTTCGGAGTGAACTTGGCCTTTAAAGAAAATACACATATTTGTATTTGTTGTTATTAATGCTAATAGGTATTCGTTTTGCAGCATGTTATAACCTTTTCTGTGCACTGCCGAATACTCTGACATACCTATGCCATCTTTATAGAGTTGTAAAAAATAGGTATTGATGTTAACAATATCAAAATTTGGTATAACTGTTTTTGAGTCAACACTTTTGTAGAATTTCTCCTCTGGCCATTCTACTGAATATTTTATATTTTCACTTTGTAGGTTATTCTCTTTTGGTTCTTGTTTAAAGTTATTATTTCTATCGTAATCATTTAACCTGAAACAACAAAACATAATCATAATAAATACTTTATAATTTGGTGAAAACACAGAGAAAGAAACTTTTGAAAGTCCGTAAGTAAAATTACCTTTCAATTAGTTTTTCCTTGGTGCCGGTTACTTTTGCACCTCTTCGTTTGAGCTCGAGTTTTAACTCGGCTACCTTTTTCTGTCCATATGCACGTGAATTGTCCATTTTTAAATAAACAAACGCCAAAAACCAAATCGAAAACTAGAACTATGCAGAAACTAGATACGATTTGACAGCGCATATTATGAAATAGACCTCATGTCAAAGTGGCGCCAACTAGTGGCGTCAATTTTCGTGAAAACCCTCATTGACGACAAAGGAGACTGCTCATTTCTGCCCCAAGTCGTTTCAAGTTTATGTACTTAATTAGCCCCGGAGACCTACAAAAGTTATTTATTTAAAATAACATATAATTCAATAATGCAAACTGTACATTCAATACTAACGTGCCAAGCGGGGATTGCAAATTGGTGTGAATAAAAAGTACTTTAATGACTGTACTTAAAGTCAGCCATGTTTTTCACGTGCTTGTGTCATTTTTACAAACATGTCGCCTCATTGTATATTTTCGAGTGGCAATATGTAATATAATGCCCCGTTTACATGATTCCAGTCCAGCGACCGAATCCAGCGCTGGATTGCTTACTGGAATAATGGAAACCGGCACTGGAATGCATCAATCCAGTGCCAATGCATTCCAGTGCCGGTTTACATTATTCCAGTAAGCAATCCAGCTCTGGATTCGGCCGCTGGACTGGAATAATGTAAACGGGGTATTAATGGTGGATTATTATAAATGATTTGATGTTCGTGAACGTCCTTCTTTGACGATTTTTAGTAAAACTTGAAACTATTTAAATACATAATATGGGAAAACAAAAAATACGTGCGACGCCAAAATAAAAAAAAAGTGAATAAAATTGACACATCCTCGGATTCGTTCGAAACTTGATTCTTAAGAGCAAGTAAAGTATGCTCGATTCGTTCGAAACTCACACAACACAAGCAATTTCTTTATTATTTTTCAACGTTTTAGTTGATATTTCTTAAATCCCGCTATGCAGAATAAAAACGTTAACGGCTTCTCAATATTTATTAAAAATCCTATTTAATGATCTAATTTTGGTCGAGTCTCCTGCACTTTTGCTGTGGGGCAAATGCCCATGGAAAATGGGCCGTCTCCTTTGATACAAAATTATAATTCAATTCCATTTTTTAATTGATTTACGTAATTTGATTGAAATCACATTGCGTACTAATATTTCTCTTGATTTCTTAGTAATACTGTCTTTTTAAGCTTATGGTACGATTATTTCAAAAATAAAGTTGGCAACACTGCACACAATATACAATAAGTAGTATGTAGGACAGTGTGACCATATGTGGCAGGTTCTTGCAATTTTGGCAGGATTTGGGCGTTATTTTAGCCTTTGGCATGATAGGTTGACGTTTTATGAAAACTGGCAGTTTTTATAGATCGGAAACCATTTTTGTTACCATAACATAATTATGTTCCCGATAATGACCACCCGGGGGTGAAAATAAGAGCATAACGATAGACAAAATTGACTAACGCTTTCAATTTAGTTGATTAGTTCTCACACATCTCTAGTAAACTCAGTAGATTTCCTCTAATGCGGTCGGCAGTGATAGCATTAGCCGTAACATGATCCTTCCAATCCTCGATGAAATCCTACCCATTTTGTGTCATCTCTTTAATGCCTCTGTATCACTGACATCTGTGCCGTCTTTCTGGAAAGAAGCTCAAATTGTACCTATTGCCAAAAAAACTAATCCCATCTCTCCATCGGAATTTCGTCCAATTTCTATTCTCCCTTTCCTCTCTAAAGTCCTCGAACGTCTGATCCACTCCCAACTCAGTTTTTTTCTAAACTGTAATAACCTCCTGAATCCCTTGCAATCTGGTTTCCGTCCCGGTCATAGTACTACTACTGCTCTTGTCAAGATATCTGACGATATTAGGCTGGGAATGGATAACAGAAAGCTTACTGTCCTCACCCTGCTCGATTTCAGCAATGCTTTTAACACTGTTGATTTCGATATCCTCCTGGCATTGCTCCGTTCGATTAACATATCTCCAACGGCGATTGATTGGTTTCGTAGTTACCTGCAGGGTCGCCGGCAGCGTGTACATATAGAAGATACCTTCTCTTCTTGGTGTGAAGTGCGTGCGGGTGTCCCTCAGGGTGGCGTTCTTTCTCCTATACTTTTTGCTTTATTCATAAATTCAGTCACATCTCTCATTTCTTCTTCCTACCACCTCTATGCTGACGATCTCCAGGTTTATGCTCAAGCCTCACTTGATAACCTAGATGATGCTATTAAGTTGGTCAACGATGATTTGCGCCGCATTGAAAAATGGAGTAGGTCTTTCGGTCTTACTGTCAATCCCACGAAAACTCAGGCCATAATTATTGGAAGCTCGCGGCTTGTATCGAGAATCGACTATGGCACTACTACTAAAGTTGTATTCGGTGGCGTGACGGTACCATTTAGTGCAGAAGTAAAAAATCTTGGCATTATTTTTGATCGTTGTTTTACTTGGGATCCACAAATTCGATCTACAAAACGTAAAATATTTGCCTCAGCAGCATCACTTCGAAGAATTCGAAACTTCTTGCCTACGGCCACCAAAGTTGCGCTAGTACAATCCCTCCTTCTTCCCATCCTCGACTACGCTGACGTCTGCTATCTTGACCTTAGACGGGACCAATTCGAAATGCTCGAGCGTCTTCAAAACTTTTGTATTAGGTTTATTTTCGGTCTCCGAAAATATGACCATGTTTCTCTTTTCCGATCTAAACTCGAGTGGCTCCCTATCCGTTTACGTCGGGATACTCACATCCTATCACTTTTATACACCACACTTTTCACTCCTTCTTCCCCTCCGTATTTAAGCTCCCGTTTCACGTTTCTTTGCGACACTCATTCGGCCAATCTTAGGTCGTCTACAAATCTCCTATTGTCTACTCCAGCTCATTTAAGCTCCTTTTACGGTTCGTCGTTCTGCGTGCAGGCTGTTGCCTTATGGAATGCTCTTCCTGCGGCTATTAGACGTGCGCAGAGCGTCGTTTCGTTCAGGACTCAGATTCGACAGCATTTTCTGACAAACGTTCATTGATTTACCTACTCAGCATTTTGTGTTTCGTATTATATTTATATGAATGTCATTATGTATATATTATACATATAAATGTATACTTATTTATTTTTATATTCATTATATGTAGTCTAAATCATTTATATATCATAAAATTAGTATGTGTCTATATTATCTATTCTATGTATGTGTATGTATTTTAATTGTTTCGTTAGTTGCACCACTGCCCAAAATATTACAAATTTAGTTTCCTCATAAATCAAAAGGTTATCTGGAAGAGATCGCTTTTAGCGATAAGATCGCCTTTTGTGCCCATTTTGTTTTGTTATATGTGTTACTTGTTGTCAACTTTGTTTATGGTGCCAATAAAGTGTTTTGTATTGTATTGTATTGTAGATTATAGTAAAGCGTCACTAGTGGGGAATTCTCCGATAAATTCAACCATACGTCTTCGTTCCTCTGTAAGTATGTACTTTAACTTTCGTAACATTCATCTCAACTACGGTTATATTTCATTTAAACCAACCAAAAACAAAGTTAAATATAATGAATAAATCAATGTATAAACATGTAAAAATTGAGGTATACAATGAAAATTGCAATGTTTAACATCCCAATGATATTATAAATGGAAATGTTTGGCGATTTGAATGTCAGAATCACGTTGGTACGTCTGAACGCATCGGGTTGATATTTGGAACACAAATAGATTATAGTCTGGAAGAACACATAGGCTACGTTTTATCCCGAAAAAATAACGGAAACGGGAAATACTTGAGTAAAACCGCAGGCACTGCTAGTATATGAAATTACTAGGATGTCAATGTTTGGATGTTTGTTGGTCAATCACGTCGTAAAGTGTAAACGGATCTTGTTGAAATTTGTAACACGGTTATATTACAGTCTCGAAGAAAATATGGGCTACTTTTTATCCCGGGAAAATAACAGGAACGGAACTGTGCGGGTGAAGCCCCGGGCACTGTATTATGACATAATCTTGTGTATTTATGATTTTTCTTTGATAAATACAGCGATAATTGCGGTTGGCAATATTTTGGCATTTTATGCGTTAGCAGGATTTGGCAGGATTTCACCCGCAGTATGGCAGAATCCGTGATTTAGAGATGGTCACACTGATAACACTGAAGCACTGATTGTAGGAAGTACTATGTACGTTTGTCGATATCAAATATATCGATAGCTTATTATTTTTAAGCGAAGTACAAATTAGTTAAAAAACTATACATAAATCAGATGGCTAAGTTACACAATTACCACATTTTATGTCCATTAATAGACCAGAAAAGCTTTCTTGGTGTGGCGCAGGACAGAGAAAAAGAACATGTGATCATAACCCTGGGTCGCAACGTTGTTAATAAACACAGGGTAAGCAAATAACACGGTTTATTGCTTAGAGCTGTGTTGTTGCAATCCAAATGCGTTTCTCAAACCGTTAAAACTATTTTAAGGACATATCTCTCAAGTTTTCGTACGATTTCTTGATGTAAACATAACCTATAAAATGTTTGATTTACAGCTTACTGACCAAAAACAAATTAGTGGATGGACCTCAAAAGATCACATCACTGCGCCAGTTGTCTACGATAACGAACAGAATAGCTATGTTGGAGTTTTCAACAAGAATACCATCAAAATCTGGACAGACGACAATATAAACTTGGATAAACTTAAAAAATACAAGGTTGTTCATCATACTGTACTTATTTTTGATTAAATAGAGCCGTTAACAAAACTTAATAACAACTAAATCTTGACCACATACTAAACAAATTTCTAACACTAAGAACAACAACTGAAGATCATCTAAGACAAATGAAGATTTAGATAGAATCAAACTGTCTATACAATACTTTTTGTACTAAATTGAATTACTTTTGGTAATAGTTAAACTGTGTTGCATGAGATTATCCTCTAGCTGTGCTAAACTGTTAGTCAATCAATAACTTGTCCATTTTTCGGTCACCAAGTATGATTTAGCAGTATTTAATAAACTGTCTTTGTTTTACAGTTCCCAGTCAACATACTCAAATTGGTAACACGCACTGATCAGCCCCCTCTAATAATATTTACAAATGGAAACAGTGCCTCTCTGCCATATGCTATAGAAAACAGGAAAACATATGAAAACAAATCCCTTCTTAAAGAAACAGATGAAATTGTGGAAACATCATGGTACAAAGTACAGAATACTGAACACATATGTTACATATTGAAGACCACAGAAGGTTTTGATATTGCACACTGTCCTCTAAGAGAAGAACTTGGTGATTTAATGAGGTCTAAACTGACCCGAGTGAATATATCTAGAGATGAAAATGTAAAGGTTGTAGGGCATTTTATCAGTGACAATACTGACAGATGTAATGTGTATGTTTTGTGTAAGTATACATATTATTTAATTTATAATACAGTGAGTTGAAATCACCTTTTCATAGCCTGTTGAAACAGATCATTTTAATAAATATTTATTTTGAAAACTACTTCTAGAAATACAGGTCACAAGTTTACACACATAGTTTACTATATAGTGTTTAACATCATATAGATAATTAATCAATTTAAAAGCTAAAATAAATTTTAGTATTTTTTCATGTAAAATAATAAATTGTAAATTTTACCTAAAAATTTTTATAACTAGAAAAAAGTAATTTAATTGTATGTCATTGTGTATTGACTGTATTGTTTTTTCACGAAAATAAAAACACAATGCAAATAAATTTAATTTACTATAATGGTTTCAGGGAGTGATGCTGCAATGTCCGCATACCACCTACTTACTGGTGAATGGAAAAGTATGGGAACTATACCATGGATATCTACAGCGTCAAGTGTTTCAATGACATTGATGGCCAAAAACCATCTCATTATCTTCGGCAGTAATAAAAATCAAGATGGAGCCATAATTATTGCGTACAACTACAATTTACGTATTGCATCCTACAAATATCCAATGAAAATGTACAGAGAAAACTCAAAGCTGTTCTGTTACGATGACCGAATTATCCTTGAATCTTCAAACCACATTGGTATGCTTCCCTTCACTCTAGAAAAGAACAGGAATCTTTCCAGTCTCTTGGGATCTCACGAAATTGTACAAAACGACAGCCCTGCTATTGCTGATTGGGGGACTCCCACTACACCTCTATTCCAATCAGTTCCTGAACTAGAAGAGTCTGTGAGACTCGGAATCACAGAACGAAGTGCATGTGCAAATATCATGCCATCATTAATTGAAACTAATAATACGGAAGCACTAATAAATATTTTACAAGAGTGCAAGGACATTCCTGAGTCTTCTTTAGCAGTATTAGTGAGTTACGCTGTTAGATCCCACGTACCTGAAAATGGTGATGATGACAACGTACATTGTGAACTGTTAAATGAGATATTCAATGTTTTGTTTTGTGATGCTCTTCTAATACCACATTTGCGCAATAATTTGACTGTGACTGATTCCTTGAACCTTTTAAAGTATATTTTGTACCTAATTTTTCAATCTAATTTACCATTAGATGTGGATTATGAAAGTCGTTTATATGACTGGTGCTCTTTGATATTAGATGCATTCTATCAACAATATGTTATATCAAAAGACCCAAATGTTGAAATTATTCTAAAATATATGTTTAAACACACAGGGATGCTGGTCAAAAATCTGAATAACATGAGTAATGTTGTAGTAGAGCTCCATAAACTATTATCAGGAAAAAATAATTCACAACATGATGAAAATCTACTGTACTGTGTTGAAATGATGCAAATATAAATAAAACTTTAATAGTTAGCTTATCTTTTTTTTTAAAAACCTTATTAACATGCATGTCTTAATACATTATTAACATCTATATAAATTAATGGATGTGCCCTCCCAAACTTCAGGTGCACTCAATTATGTTATTGTTGGAAAGAGTGAGCTCACTCTTTCCGTTTTAGTCGATTGTAGGAAGCACCGAACGCCGGATGTTTATATGAATCGCTATTCGTTGTAAACAACCAAAATACGTATAACCACAACATACCACGCCGCTAGTGATTCTAGGGATCGAGTAGATTGGTAGTTGTAAACCAGTCGTGCTACACACAGAGACGCAGTTTGTCAACAATTTCAAGGTGCTCAAGATACATCTTTTGATTTATATTGATGATTATTAATTGATATACTAATCCATTTAATAATTTAAGACTGTATAACTATCTGTTCTTTTTAAAATTTTATGTTTTTATAGAGACGAACTTCTTAGCATTCCAAGGATTCACCGTGCGGGTGCCGGGTCCATCGTGTGGCAGAGAGAGAAATCTCGAATAGACCCCAAGACTTGTGACTCGGGCGTAGGTTTAAAAGGGGCCCCTTTTGGTGACGTACGTCAACACTCACCTTCACTACTCGTATTTCTCTCCCTGTCCAGCCAAATCCGATATGATCCTACTAGTGCAGCTTTAGATACTCTTTCTAGTATAGAACTTATTGCACTTCTGGACAAGCCACGGTCTTTAAGCAGGTTATAGAGAGATTTTGCTGGTATACCTCTCGCTCCTACTTCTACAGCGTATAAATTAACTACATAGCCATTTTTTACTTTACTAGGTTACTTGCCTGCAATAAACGTATATTATTATTATTAAGATACAATAATCTGAAAAGTGAGAATGTATGTTTTTCAGTGTCCGGGTTGCCATTGCCTACTCTGAGATTTATTGCCCTACTCTGTTCCTGAAAAGATTAGGATTTCAGGTTATTATAAGGTTACTCATAGTCACCACATAAGCCCCAAGCGGCCAAATTTGGCCAGTTTTATGGGACTTTACCTTATTTTTACATGATATACATACTTCGATGATTCGTTTATTTTGATGCCTAAGAGATAGGAGATTATAATAATTAGTATATTGTCGTTTACAGACACCCTAAATTTGGTTTCATTTTTGAGTAATGATTTTTTTGTGTGATACCGACGAGCGACGCCGGCGGCGTCGCTCGTCGTTATCACAGGATAATTTGGAAACAGAAATGTTTCTTTGGGTAATGTTGACTGATTTAAAATTTAAGTTAAGTAAATAATCGCACTGCAGTGTAGGAGTCAACACCTCTATGTTGCATGTGGTAGGTATAGCAGGAAAACAAAAAAAAAACAACTGATCATTCTTAATCAATAGTCTTTTTATTTGCAGCTCTTGCAAACTGTACAACCATTGGCCTTTCTTTCATCATGTAACCATTGGTTTCATTTAAAGCTTTTTCTGCTATTGACACTGAGGGAAAAGTAACAAAAGCTTGTCCTTTCATTCTTCCTTCCTGCATCACTCTCACGTCGAAACCAGTCATTTCTTCATCAGTCATACCCTCAATGTAACTTTTGTAGATTCGCATTACATCTTGCTCACTAACAGTTTTAGCTAAATTCTTGATGTATAACCTCATTGAAGGTTGTCCAGGGTGATAGTTTTTAAATACTGGTAGTATCTTCATATCTCTATAGGACAACCTGTTTCGTAGCAACTCTTTTCTTGTTATTGAGGGTAATTCGGTTTCTGTTACAACTTCTTGGGTTTCTATTGGTGTCTCTTCTTTCTGGAATGTTCCAATCTCTCCTATGTTTTCCGGTTCTGGTTCTCCTGTTGGTTTCTGCAGAGCATCTTGGTGGACTATTACAGATATCTTCTTTGGTTCTTGTACTGGTGTCACCTCAAAGACTTCTTCTTGGGCAACTATTTTTTTTACTTTAGAAATGGATGTGGTAGGCATTACAGCTGCCCGCTTCCTAGAAGGTACTGGTAATTTACGTTTTCTTTTCATAGCCTTCAATGCAATCACTTTCTGGGTCTTTTCATCAGTTTCATCACTTGACATCTCTGATTCTGACTCAGTTTGTGGCAATGGTGGTGGAATATCTTCAATGAATAATGATGTGAATGTTTCTTTGAAGAAGCTTGTAGCTGCTGCATTTTCTTCGAAAGGTGTTCCGAGACACATTTTATTCATCAAATGCAAAGTTTGAGTATAAAAAGACTTGTGCGTGAATAACGCGTGTACAATGTTTATAGCAGTTTCAGACGTTACATCAGGATATCTATATTTTAAATGCGGCGGGGGTGGTTGGTAATAATCAATTGAAGGACTAAATGCATTTAAGGCTTTGAGGAATTCTTTCACTAGCTTTGTTGTAGAAGATATTTGTTCGAGATCAGTTTTTACTGGCGGAACGGGCTCTTTTTCGATTGAATATTCCACAACTAACCTTCTGTGAGCTATTTCGAGTTGGTGTAGACGTCCAAGAGATGTTTTAGCCTTTTCAACGGTGCCGAAAGAAGCAAATACGTAATTTCGTTTTACTGATGTTTCCCAGACTTGTTCCGCTCCGAAATGTTTTAGTAGTTGTTCTTTGTCATAAAATGATAGTGTCGTTGGCAAATGTCTAATTAATAATACTTTCGACATGGTTTTAATTCATAAATCTCACAATAATAATCTGTTATGCAGGAAAAACAAACAAAATCTCTAATTTTAGAAAATCAGCTGATATCACAGACTAAGTAGAGAGATACTCTGCTGATATACTAATATTATGTCAAAATACGGAGCAACATTTTCTTTTAATTTATATTTGGCCGTGGATACCAGTCCTTCAGCCGCAATATAGAGCAACAAAACAAAGGAGTCTTGCCAATAATTTAATAAAAAGGATATCTTCGTAAACTTTTATACGAAACGGAGACAGGCTAAATGTATTCCGAAACCGGATTATGTGTATTTAACGAGATTTTTTTTAAGAGTACCCACAATAAAATCATTTCCGTAATAACATAGTCAAATAAAAGTTTGCTTTTTATTTACTTAAACGTTACTTTTAGAAAATATGAGCTGGCTAACTAGCCGTAGACCGTTTACATTCACGACTGAAGGACTAGTATCCATGGTCAAGAATAAATTTAAAAAAAAAGAAAAAAAAACCGCTTACATTCTCTTTGGTATACCGTGTACGGATATCCAAAGATTTTTAACCTCAAGATTTATAGAGTTCATGATTACTAAGTGCTTCTCGTTCTTTCAATTCCAATTCAATTTCAATTCAATTTTCAATTCAATACTCAAAAAGTATTGCCATAAAGAAAATATTCCACTAGATATGGGTAGTGCAGCGATAGTCTGATGAATTCACCCCGTGTTCTGTACATTCTAAAATTACATTTTAAAAAGAGGTTTTATGTACCTAATATAACTAAAATAGGAGGTACTTAAATAAATAATCAAAAACAGTGCAATAAAACATTTATTTCAAATGGTACTTTACATTCAACGTTATAAGAATGTAGTTTGCCTGTCATATTTATATCATAGTAGCAGCTCGCCCAGGCTTCGCACGGGGCAACTCGGAACTTAGGTATAGAACATTCCAATGTTAGTAGACCTTGTTGTAGTAGACAGGCTACTATTATTTAGATGTTGTGGTAATTTAGAATGATTGATTTATTTGATAATCTGTACTTCATGAAAAATGTTGCTTTATTATTCACACAATATTTTATCCTCTTCTTCGGAACGGCACATCTGCGAAATAATAATTAATTTGAATAAATAAAACAATCCAAATTATTACTAGAAATCTAGTGATACATTCAAGTTGCATAATTATTTCTGTAAAAGTTCAAACAAAAGGGTTAAATCAAAGGTGAAAATGTGTATGAATAATCTTTTATTTTGAAAGCTTAGAGCTTCATATCTACTCACACAATTGATAGGTCTCTTGTGTGAGTGGGTATGAAGTAGGTGTAGTGAGTAGGGTTTATACCTACTAAAAGCATCATGTTATCTTGTTAGCGAGATGAGATAGTGTAAGTTAATGGGAGTTTAATGCAATTCCTACTCCAGAAAACAAGAGTTGGAATGGCAGTGGGAGCAGAAACAGAAATTGAAGCGTCATGGCCATCTAGACTAGATATGTAATTATGTATAGGTAATGGTAACCATGGTAACACGCCATGACCATCTAAAAATGTTTACGTATTTGTGGCCATAGCTCCGAGTTCACCCGAAGATTTATTTAATTCCCAAGCATGATGTTTGAGCTCAATTCACGGGCCACGAAAAATTTGTATGTAGTGCGCCAAAGGAAGTTTTCACTTAAAAAACTAACAAATGCGAATCCGCAGGCAAAATCTAGTACCTATTATTAGTAAACGGTCAGTAAATAAACTGTCAATTATGTACCGACTTGTATATTTCATGGGTAAATTTGTAAGAAATAACTGGTCACACTTTTTTGTTTGTTTTGTTATTTAGGTTATGTTTACATTTTACATATTTTGCAAATTTTGGATTAGATACTGCCGTTATTGTATAAATTTAATTCACGTAGATATCTAGAAGGCATTAATATGAATTTCTATCAAGTCGTCATAACAAATATTGTCTACTTACGTGTAAAATGAGATTCCATTGATTTTTCTTTTGCAGAGGCTATTGCAGCTTATAATACTACACACCGCACATTGTTTAACATTAATATCACCAATCTCTTAACAGTCTTTCACAAACAAGCTTTGAATCTTCTTTAAATGCACACAATATTTAATAAAACATAAAATATCCGAGTCTGAGCTTTGAACAGACTTTTGTTTGGCAACGCGGTGTCAGATTAGTAATTTAGCCAGAGAAAAAACCGGCCACGGTGATAAGGACGAAAAATCAGTATCTCTTTCTCTTTTTTTCACAAGTGATAGATAATTAGACTATCTCATTTCCGCAAGTCGTGACGTCACTTATTGTGCCCCCCTGACGGATATCTCTCCTCTCTAACTAGTCTGTGGGACAATGTTTTCTCTCTAACTCATATTGTTCTGTGCTCTACCTAGTCTGTGATGTTTTGTTTTTGGTTTGTTGTGATCTGAAAACTTTCGCCGGGCCTTTATCCGTGTATTTCGATGTATGGACTGATTCTTAACTTATATCAAACGCAATTCATAGAAAACGTAACAATAAAATATCATGACTTCCAAAAAGACTGCAAAAGTGGTAGTATTGGGTGACATTGGAAGAAGCCCACGTATGCAGTATCATGCCTTATCTCTTGCAAACAACGGGCTAAAAGTTTGCATAATTGCTTATGTGGAGTCCGCACCGTTGACTGAAATACTGGAGAATCCTAATATAAGTATATCAAAGCTACATCCTTTAGTATTCGATAAAGGGCCAAAACTTGTACGATACGCGGTGAAAGCGTTTTGGCAAGCGATAAGTTTGTTGCTCACGTTATTTATTAGTGGGAATTGTGACTACTTGCTATGTCAAAATCCCCCAGCCATTCCCACACTGCCGGTGTGTCGATTTTACTGCCTGATCACAAGAGCAAAGTTTGTAATAGATTGGCACAACTATGCCTTTTCAATAATGTCCATGTCCCTCCCTCAAGATCATATTATTCTGAAGTTTGCTAGGTGGATAGAGAGTTATTTTGGGCAGTCATCACAGGACAACCTTTGTGTCACTTACGCTATGAAGGAAGATTTGTTACAGCACTGGGATGTTGAGTAAGTTAGATGACCATTTGATTTTCCTCCGCTCTTGTATAAAATAAAATAAGTTTTATCTTATGTTAGAAACCGTTACCTATCATAAAAATTATGTTTATATTCCTAGGTAGTACTAGTAATATAATTATGTTTCTTAAAATTGTAAGATATTTATGTATGAGACAACTCAACATTCATGTCCTCAGAATAAAGGAACTTAATTATTGTCTCATTCAATGAATCCTCCCAAAAAGGTAATTTATAATTCATCTTGAATATATTTTTCCAGATCCAAAGTCCTCTATGACAGGCCTCCAAGTATATTTCATCCAATCACACTGCAAGAAAAGCACGACTGGTTCCTAAAAATCAGTCAGCAGTATCCAGAATTTGCTTGTTCAGGTAGAGAACAGCTGAATGAGTTATCTGGTGAAAGGACAGCTTTCACTCAAGTCCGGGATGGTGAGGTGGAATGTAGGAGAGATAGACCAGGATTATTGTTTAGCAGTACCAGCTGGACGGAAGATGAAGATTTCAGTATTCTAATGGAGGCTTTACAAGGTTTGCATCAGTATTTTATATGATCTCTATTTTATTTTTTTAAATAAAGAGTGACGAGACGAGCAGGACTTGTGCCTGATGGTAAGCAACATGCCTGCCACATAACAGCACAGTGACACGCAGCTATTGGAACATGAGGCGTCCAAATCATTACCTAGCACTGCACTGCGCTCATCACCCAGAGATCCTAAGTTGTTATATCTCTAAGCCCTGTAATTTCTCTGGAAACATTGCCCTTCAAACCGGAACACAGTAATGTTTGCACACTACTGCTTGGCGGTAGAATAACTGGCAAAGGTGTGGCACTACCCCAGGCGGACTCTGCTAAGAGTCCTACTACTACAGTTTTACAGTATTGTTTGACAAATAAACTTATGTAATATTTTTTTAAACACTACTAATTCATCATCTTCCTACAACAAACAATTTCATTTGCATACTAAAAATAGTAATTTTTTACTACTGATGCAAGAACTAGCATGTGTGAACTATGTGACCTAAACTAAAGGACAGGTTTATTTTCTTGGTGGTTCGTTTTTTGTTTGAAATGTTCATTAGGGACAGATTTTGGTTGATTTGTTTTTGTTTTTTAAGTTAATATTCTTCATATTTTGTTTTGAGTTGCTTCTTTTTTGTTATATATGATATTGTAAAATGTTACAGTGTATGAAGCAACATATGGCCTCACAAATAAACTGCCGAAACTCATCTGTGTCATCACTGGAAAGGGTCCCATGAAACAACAATATATTGATCAGGTAGGAATCATTCACAAAAGTTTAAAAGTTGCATCACAAATTACTTACTGTCAATATTTTATACTAGCAGCGCCCCGCGAAGTTCCCGTTCCCGTTGTTTTTCCGGGATAAAAAGTAGCCTATGTGTTCTTCCAGTCTATCTGTGTTCCAAATTTCAGCCCGATCCGTTCATACGTTAGGACGTGATTGAGCAACAAACATCCATACATTCACATTTATAATATTAGTAGGATTGCAGTCAAAATTACGAATATTCACTTTCAGACAAATCTGTTCAGCCATAATTGTGGCCATGGTCTTGAAAGTTTCAAAAAAAATGTGTTTCAAGTCCTGTGTTACATTTTAAATTTGAGTTCAAATCGTAACTAAAATCTATTGACTGTTGTCCTGTATTGAACCAGCACCTAGAAATAGAATTTAAAACATTCAATCCAATTTATAACGCTTCAGGTGAATCTTAAGAACTGGCAGCATGTAAAAGTCATCACACCCTGGCTGGAAGCCGCAGACTACCCCACAATGGTTGCCAGTGCAGACTTAGGAGTCTGTCTGCACACCAGCTCCTCGGGTCTGGATCTACCGATGAAGGTGGTTGATATGTTTGGAGCAGGGTTGCCTGTCTGTGCCTTTGATTTTCTGTGGTAAGTTTACCGACATATAGAAGTGATAACTTCTTTATGTTTAGCACTTTTTGGTTGGGGAAAATTTAATGGGCGCGTCACCAACATGCTATTAAATCATACAGTGGTTCGACGAAGCCGTCTAGACTGGGTAATCGTGTGGGGTGAGACGCAGGAAGCGCGCTCCTGCATTACCTACATTACAATGTTAGTATTCCAGGAGCGCGGCTCAGGGCTGACGTCTTCCGTATTTTTAATTTTATTTTCGTGGTTGTATTTGGTGTTTGCGACAACCCTACCCATGCCAAGACATTATCGGCGTTTCTCCCAAGATCAAAGGTGATGAACTACTGGTAGTAGTATTTCTTTATACTGAGTTAACGAGCGAGTCCGCGTCACCTTTATGCGTAACTGCAGTATATATCTGTAGCTATACAGGTATCCCTGATATACCATGCAACATAAGTGTTGTAAAATAATAAATATTAAAAATTTTTTTTTTTTACTTTTAACTGCAGTCCCTATGATGGCAAATTTTTCTTTTATTGTAATAATAGCCTTGATCAGAGGTCAGCAACATTTTGGGAGCCATGGGCCACATGGTGCAAAAAGTAGATAAACTTCTAAAAGTTTGTGATTCATTTGCATCTGACCCCTGGCCTAGATTTATTGGAAACAGTTACATATTACGTATTATATGTATCTAGTCATCTAGTAGTAATTTTGATATTTTACTCTGAACAACAAATGAAATGTAATCATTGTTTCCAGCCTGGATGAATTAGTTGAAAACAGAGTGAATGGCTACACCTTCAAGTCCAGTGAAGAGCTAGCGAGGCAAATAGTTACCTGGTTTGAAGACTTCCCCGTCAATGAGAAACAAAACAAGATAGCTGAGAAAATGAAAAGGGAACTTACAAAGTTTCAAGAAACCCGGTGGGAGAGCAACTGGAACCTTAGAGCTAAAAGAATATTTGAATCATGACATGAAAACTCATGGTTATACTTTGTATATCTGCTAAATGTATAAAATAATTTGATTAATATTGCCTCAAATTGACTGAGCAATGTTATCAGGCGACTGTGTCAATGTAATTCTTAAAAGGTTATTTCTTTGAATATACTTTGTAATGTTAGCTGTACTTGATACATTTTCTAATGAAACAAATATCAAAGCTTATCTATTTATGACAACATAGTTATAATCTCTACGTGGACCAGCCATTATTTTGTTCCTATCTATGCATATTCTTTTTAATATTAAGTGCTAAGTATTATAATCTGTTTTTGTTTACAATAAATCTATAATATTCTTAAATTGGACAGTACCAATCTTCCTAACATTTGCTCAGTCAGTATGTGGTCATTTAGTTATACCAAATATCAGAATGTCGGACATAAATCTATATTTTTATACAATACATTAGTATTATGGTATGTCTTAGTTTTATTTCACTATATAAGTAGTCCTTATATCTATCAGGATGGAGTAATACAGTAACACAAGTAAGATTTTTAAACTTATATTAACAAAAATAACATGTTAATATCTCTCACAGGCACACGCATTACACTTACACTAATAGTCTTTCGATTTCCTGCTGAATACTCTGGATTTGAGGCTTCAACTGAGAACCTTCGTTAATGGTGATGGAACAAGCGATGATCGGCCGAGAGACTCCGCATGCTCGGCCTAACGCTTGCTTTGATCTCACAAATACGTACGGGACATTCTTGTCTTCACAAAGAATAGGAATGTGTAATACAATTTCCAGTGGCTCTGCATCAGCGGCCATGATAATAAACTCGGAGAGACCTCGATTGAGAGTCTTGGTGGCTTCATTGGCGCCCTTACGTAGCTGCTTGTAGTTAGACGCCTGTTGCACCAAGTTGAGAATTTTAGCAGTCAATGCCGCATCTGCGAGGGGGTACGCCTTGGGGTTAACAGCGGCTTCCGTATCGGCCTGTGAAAAAACAAGCGCGCGGTTAACATAACCTCAAAAACACATGGTGTTTACACTATTTTTATTTTTAACAACGAACAAATCATTAAAATACGCAACTTTAATCGTATTTTAGGATGGATACACTATATTTATTAACTCTAAGTAAAGAACACGTGTTACCATTTTCACAAGTGGGGGTTACCGGAGCGTTGGTATAAAACTCAACCTCTCGGCGATTTCTCGCTTCACTGAGGAACTCAGTCGAAGGAAATGTAGTCAGAGGTATTCAAGATTTTGATAATCAAGGCTTTAGTTAATTTTGTACCAAATTCGTGAATCACTCGAAGACGCTACAAAATACAAATACGCACGCACCACGCACGAACCGAATCAAGTACAATAACAAATTAAAAAAAAAACGAAATTGACACTTTTCAAAAATGACTTCTGACATTCTCATCACAATGATGGCGATTGTATCTTTTTTGTTCAATTTTACTAACCTGGATACATTTTCTTATAACCCATGTACAAATCTTACATGTGTATCCAGTCAAAGCCCAAATAAAAATTGGAAATGCGTAAATTAAATAATGTTAGCATAAACAGCCCACTAAATGCCTACTGCTGGGACTTGAGGCCTTCTCTCGCAAGGCCATAACCCACCACGCTGGCCCAGTGCGGGTTGATGGATGACACATGACTTCGAAAGATTCTAGGTACATGTCGGTTTCCTCACGATATTTTCCTTCACCGTTTTAAGTTAGCGGCATTACGCACATGACTTCGAAAAGACAGTGGTGCGCGTGGTTTTGAACCCGGGGTCTCCGGATCGGCAGGCGCCGTTCTTCCGACTAGACCAGCCGTAACTTAAAATAAAATTAATTTTGCCATTGCGTTTACAGCCATTTAAATAATGTTAATTTACGCAAAATACTTTATTACAAACAAAAAAATTAACAACATTATGAAAAACGTATTTTTTTATGATCAATCGAGATTAGAGCCAATAGACGAAGTTAAGATTATGTATAATAAGTATGTATTTAAAAACTATATAAGTATTATATCAGCTATCTGGCCGCCATCATACAAGCTTTGCTTAGTTTGGGGTCAGATGGCGTTGTGTGTGAATTGTCCACCAATATATAAGAATTTTGTCATTAGGTATTAGTGAAAGGTCAATACTTCGTATAACATTACGTAATACTTTAGGCAAAGGTATAAATTTGCCTGTTGGATTTTAAAATGCGTCGGGAAAATGTTTCAAGGCTAAGAACTCACGAAGCGATTGTCACCCGCAACTTCTGTAGAATGCAGATTTATATATTTATGTAAAAATTGAAAGCACAACACACGACGCGTTTTAAGGCCGCGGCGCGCATGTTGCGGTTACCCGTGGTTAGCAGTCCTGCGATCGTCGCCCGCCACATTCGCGGGAAAAAATCTCAACCGCTGCGGCTGCGAAAATGAGCCGTCTCGTGAGTTTTGAAATAAAACCGTAGTTCCGTAACCGCGGCAGGTGCGGGGGACAATCGCTCCATGAGTTCTTAGGCAGTCAGAGTCAGGCCAGTAAGTCGTGTCAGGGTAGTGGATTAGACAGATTTTTGTGGGATGTGAATCGAATTCTAGCGTCGTGCTCGGGAATGATAAGAAATTTTCGGGTGAACTCGGGGCCATGGCCATCTAGAAAGGCGTCAGGATTTCCCATTGACAGTTTAGAAATGCTGACGAATAGCCATGGCCATGATCTTGACCACGCCCATCGGTTTCACCCGCGTAGTTTCCAAAGTGAGCTACTGAGTTACAAGTTTTCACTATCTATATTTCCTATGACTGCTAATTTCTCTGGTAGCAGAGAAGTAAGGATATACACAGACGGCTCCAAAACCTCACAAGGTACAGGAGCCGGTGTCTTCTCAAATGATTTAAACATAAAAATATCAACATCACTAAGTAAGTTAAACACAATCTTTCAAGCCGAATGTATCGGTATCACCAGGGCGGCACAGGCGATCGCAGCCAGAGATGTCGGGGACTTAAACATCAAAATTGTCTCCGACAGCGCGTCAGTGCTTCAAGCCCTAAAAAACAACACTATAACCTCTGTCCTTATACTGGAATGTCACAATGCACTCCAATCCATAACAGGGACGAACAGAGTAACCCTGCAATGGATTAAAGGACACAGCGACTCACTAGGTAATGATGCAGCAGATGAACTGGCCAAGAGAGGAGCAAAGGCAATAACATACGGTCCGGAACCTTTAATGCCTATACCTCAGGCCCAAATAAAATCATGGCTGCAGGAAAATACCGAAAAAGCACATTCAATGGAATGGGGAAACATTGAAGGTTGCAGGCAAACAAAAATTGCTGTTCCGGTAGCAACAAAAAAACTTGCCCGCAACCTTATCAGACTGAGCAGGGATAGGATCCGTAAAGTCATAGGTACTATGACTGGCCACTGTCCCCTTAACAAACACTTATTCAATTTAGGTGTAACAGATAGCCCTCTGTGCAGAGGATGCATGGAGGAAGAAGTAACGCCACAGCATGTGATTGTGGAATGCAGGAGCGTGGCGGATCAACGGGCAGAATTCCTCCACTCCCCAGCAGCAGTCCCGGAGGCCTTCAACAACCTGAATAGGTTGCTTGCCTTCTGGGATAGCCTGGGATGGTTGGAGTGATAGGGAAGTATGAGCCACGCACAATGGCCCACTTTGAGAGGCTAAGTGCGGAAACAGCCCCGTCAAACTTTTTTTTTTTTTTTTTTATTTATTTATTTATCACACAATACAAGCCACAAACATAAACTCAATATAAAACTTAGGCATAACTTAAGACTAGGATGCAGCTCAAAAATAAGTGTGTACATAAATACCGAAAAATATCGAAAAGAATAGACATATAAAAAGGACTAAAGTTACAAAATTGGACTAATACAATAAAGACATAAATAAAATAATGAAGACATAATTACGGATATAAGGCATAAGTAATACAGAAACATAGAGTGCACGCCCATACAGCGACTACGCTAGGGGTGCGCACACTCCGTGCGAGGACAGTTTTATCATATTTAGTTGTTATGTGCTTGGTGTGGCTGCCAGGCACAACTCTGATGTTGTACCCGACTTGGCGGGTTTGGTATAGAGGACATCTTTCAAATTATTTTTGTAAGCTGTAAATTTTGAACAAAATAAGTCTACCTCACTCTTTTTACTGACTAATTCATTATATAGTCGAGCCATTCTTACTAGAGGATTGTAGTACGAAATATTATTTTTGTGAATTTGTAAAGCAAAAACATTTATGGTGTTGGATCTACGGTCACTGTACTTAATGTTAAAGTTAAATTGAGATAATAATTCGGGAGCATCTACTATGGAGTGAATAATTTTAAAAAGATACGTAAAATCAAAGTATTTTCGTCGAGTTTCAAGCTTTTGGACGTTGTACATTATTAGTCTATTATCATAACTCAACTTAGGACGACCCAAATGCTGACGATAACACAACAGTCTTAGACATTTTCTCTGTACTCTTTCAATTTCATCAATGTGAATTCTGTAGTATGGAGACCATATAGGACTGGCATATTCCAAGATGCTTCTTACTAAAATGAAATATAGGTAAAGAAAAGAACTCGGTTTTCTAAAATTCTTAGTAGATCTAAAGATAAATCCTAGCAATTGATTAGCTTTCACTGTAATATGTTGGTAATGTGCTCTAAAAGATAATTTTTCGTCAAACAAAATTCCTAGGTCTTTAGCAACAACAGATCTGGTTAAGTTTCGGTTGTCAATTTTATACTCATGGATTATCTTCAGTCGTTTGTTAGAAAACGTTATTACAAAACATTTGCTAATATTTAGAAACATGTGATTACTTTTACACCAGTCCGAAATAGTATCCAAGTCATATTGCAAAAGGTCACAGTCACGCGACGATGAAATGGTTTTAAATATTTTTAAGTCGTCAGCGTACAGCAAACATTCACAGTTTAAAAGCTCTATTAGGTCGTTAATAAAAATAATGAACAGGAGGGGCCCGAGATGCGATCCTTGGGGAACTCCTGAGATCACTTGAGTTGGAGAAGACAGGAACCCCTTCAGAGCAACCAACTGACTCCTGTTACTGAGATACGAGGTTATCCAACGAAACAGGCTACCGTGAAAGCCGTAGGTACAAATCTTCTCACAAAGTAAACCGTGATTAACTTTATCGAATGCTTTCTGGAAGTCCGTATAGATAGAGTCTACCTGACCGCCAGTAGCAAAGCTCTTACAAAGATAGTTTTTATACTCCAACAGATTAGTAACAGTAGATCTGCCCTTAACAAAACCGTGTTGTTTAATAGAGAGGTGTGGCTTAACGTGACTATATAAGTAACTGTAAACTAGAGACTCGAATAACTTAGCTAAACATGACAATATACTAATCGGTCTATAGTTTTCACAGCGAGACTTATCACCGCCCTTGAAAATAGGTACTATATGCGCCACTTTCCAACACCTCGGAAAGACCCCCGTTGCAAGAGATTTATTAAATATAATACTTAATGGTGCGGCCAATTCTCTACCACATATTTTAATAAATGAAGGAGGTATTTGGTCTGGACCTGCACCTTTATTTTTATCAAGTTGTTTAATTTTTGACAAAATTTCTTCATTAGTTAGAGATACATGTGAAAGTGATTGTGTATCTCTGTTCTTATACTGTCGAGAGTGATGAGCTACATCGTTACGTATGTCATTTTCAAAAACGGAACCGAAGTATTGTGAAAATAACTCGCATATACCATAGCCATCAGAAGATGTAGAGTTGCCGAAATTCATAACGCTCGGTATTGATACCTGACCTTTCTTATTGTTTACGTGTCGCCAAAATAGCTTAATATTATCAGTCATAGAATCTTCAATCGATGCAATATATTTTTTATAACATAGGCTAGCCATTCTTTTAAATCGCTCTCTAAGTAAAGAAAATGTATCGTAGTCTCTAGGATTATTGTACTTTTTAAATAGCTTATGAAATTTATTTTTTTCTTCGTTACATTTAATTAAGGGTTTGCTGTACCATATTGGATAATTATAAGATTTTGGGTGCATAAAAGGAGTATGTTGTTTAATGATTTTAAGTAGTGTATCATAAAATGTGTCAGTGCACGTATCTACATCAGGACTTGAAAGAATGTCACACCAATCTGTTTTATTTAGCTCTCGTCGTACGTCAGGGTAATTACACTTGGAATAGTTAAGCCTTGTGTTATTAGTGGGGTTTTTTAGGCATTTAATTTTTTTGACATTTATTGGAAAATCAAGCTGGATAGCAGGATGGTGCCCATCCTTTGAACTAAGCGGCTCGGTTTCGGAAACAGTGAGCGATCCGACTGTAGATAGTACCAAGTCTAAAGTTCGGTCATTTTTATTAGTTACGTGATTACATTGATACAATTGACACAGCGACACAAATTCAGTCAAAAGCGAGAGTCTTTTACAATTTGAAATCTGCGTACAGTCGTCGTCATGTGAGTATTCAGGAGTATTGAAATCACCGACAATAAGGCAGTTGCTATCCTGACAATTATTTAATATAATATTTTGGCAGTTAGTGTAAAATTCATCAAACATAGTTAAGTTTAAGTCAGGAGGAAGGTAACAGACACAAATGTTAAGTTTCGGAATATTACAATTTTCAGTTACAACAGTTAACCAGATATCCTCCATACCGCTATCCCAAGATGCCTGACGGATAACTTGAAATGATTTTTTAATGGCAATGAGAACACCACCGCCCTCGCTTTTCGTAGAGTTAGTTTCTAAACGATCTCGCCTAAAAATATTGTAGCGAGAATCTGCAATTTCCCCATCAAAAACGCTTTTATTTAAATTTGTTTCAGTCAGACATACAACATCATAATTTGCACTTAATAAATTTAGTTGAAATTCTGTTAATTTAGAGCGAAATCTATTAACATTTTGGTAATAGATATTAACCAGTATTATTTACGAGATAACAAAACTGTTTTTATTGGTAGAAGGAGATAAATTCACTAATTAACGACACTTATTTAGACTATCGGTGTTTTTTACATGGATTGCAGGACTTTGTTCATCCTTACGTATGTAAATCTGCCCAAAGCGCACCCATACAAATTTATAGTCATTATCTTTACAAAATTTTCTTGCGCTCGTGTGTAGTTCTTTAGTTTCGGGGGGCAAGTGCTCAGCAAGGTATATCCTGCGGGTTTCCCCAGTGAGGCCGATGTGCGCCGTGTTCAATCTATCTTTAGCTTGGGACTTGTTAAATCGCGTAACAGAAGACAAAATGAGATCGCGTAATCTCTGCGAGGAGAGAGAAACAAGAATATTGCGTGGTCTCTTAGATGTCGTGTCCATCTTCGCGACACGACGACATGCCCTGATGTCACCGTCCGACACCGCAACCTGCAAGCACTCGCAGAGTTTCTTAAATAGACCCTCCAGGTTCTCATTTTTGGCCTCAGGAACTTCTTGAATTTCAAGATTAAGGCTGCGGGAGATCTTCTCAACACCTGATATGCGAGCTTCCAATTTCCTAATTTTGTCTTTTGAGTTGGCCAGTTCGGACTCCATAGACTTTATAGTAGCATCTCTGTAGGTTAGTTGAGATCTGATATCCTGCTGCTCCGCAGAAATGAAATCAGTTGTGGCCGTGAGGTCGCATTTCACCGCTTGAATGGCCTGATTAACCTCGACAGCCACCATCTTCTGAATATCCTTCTTCAAGGCGGATCTCAAGCTCATCATAATCGCGGCGTTCGGAGCTAACTTAGCATCAAATAGCATACTGATACTCTCCATAGTGACCGGTTCATGCATCAAATCGGCTCCCGATGACGTTTTTTGAGTGGCGGCGGGAATAGACTTGGTTGAAGCGCCTGCTAAATTTTTTATAGAAGCGCCCGGTGCATTTTTCTTAATAGCGCCTTGTAAGTTTTTAGTAGCAACTGTATCAACATTTTTCACCTTTGTAGTGCTTTCTATTTTATTCAGGAATGTCCCCAATGAAATTTACGCGTCACTGGCTCCGTCCCCCTCCCCAGGCGGGCCGAGAGTTTTGTTGAGGGACTGCATCTGGTTGCGCGGCATGGGGTGTTGTCACCTTTTCTACGTCTGGTGATATTTTGGCAATTTGGGCAGTTTAGAGAAGCAGCTATTTCACTGGTGATCTCCTTTGTGGATGTATCTGCTAAACCTAAACATACATAACAAAATTCCGTGGTGCATGATCTACACCTTAAGTGACCAATATCACCGCCCAACTCCATGTTGCATCCGTGACAGTTCATCTTTGATTCACCAAAATGTAGAAGGCAGAGAGTATGTTGTAAATCTACAAATGTAGTAAAGCGCGGATAATATATTGCTGCATACAATTGCTAATTTCGACGCAGCGCCTCACGTTCCCGTAGCTCAGTCGTACAAGGGGCAGGTTTGATGAACATGCACCGCCGAGAGACCCGGGTTCGAATCTCAACACCGGCAATCTTTGAGCAGCCAAATAATTTTTCAAATCGAGTTAATCGAGCCCAACTGTCAGTTGCCGCAGCCCAGTGCGCAGGTAAGAGCGGGAAGTCCGACACTCACCACTATGGCCGCGGTGCGCTACGGGGAAGTCCTCAAGAGAGAGCAGGAGGCGCCGATGCACGGAGAAATCTTGAGCAAGAGGTCCGACACATTGCAATATGGCCGCGACTCACAACGGGGACACCCTCAAGATGAAACGAGAGGGTCCGATGTCCGCAGATAGTCTTCACTTGTTCAAAATTCAAAACACAACACTAGTACAACAACGCGCCAGAGGATTTAAATTAGAAATACGTCCGTTCGGTTCAAGTGCAGATTGTAGAATGAAAAAGAAGAAACTAAACTAAACTAATGACTGCTAATTTGTATTTTTTTACTGCAGACCAGTTTGCTACCAACAGCACTATGCAAAACTAATGTAACCCTCATGTTACGGTCTTAGTATCCAAAATGACAGATTTATAATATATATTATAACATATTTATAACGTAATGAGATGAGATAATAAAAACGACCAATGATGCCTTAAAACTATATTATAATACAACACCACAATCTGCTATAGTTTATACAACTATAATTCAATTACATAGATGTAACAATCTATTAGAATTTCAGTTATCGTCAAAACAAAGTTTAGTAGGGTTTAGTGGTTAACTAAAGTGATCAAAATATTACCGAAATTAAAAAAAAACTAGGCATTCTGAACTCTGAACAGTAGTAGCATGTGGAATGAGCAAAGTGTAGGGAACTATTTTTTTTAACAATTTCAGAGTTGGCCTCATTACAATAGTTGTTCAAAATAATGGAAACAATGTGTCTCTGTGGGGTACACACAGGTGTCTTACACAACCCTGAAGAAGATTAAATTATACTATGTGCAACTGTTTGCACATAGTATAATTTAATCTTCTTCAGATAGAGAAAGAATAACCAACTACTTCAACATAAAATTAAACTCAGCTATACAAAATTGCATAACTTTTAAGAAACCCAACTAAAACAATAACAGATACATAATTATATCTACTTATTTATACAGCAAAATTTCAGAATAAACCAAAACATTATTTATGCAAATTTTAGTTAATTTCATCAATTAATTTGATCAAAAACGGCTAAACCGATTTCAATAAATTTTATATGAAACCACTTCTAAAGTTGGGTCTACCAAAAAATGAAATCATCAAAAGCAATTCCCAATTGAGAGGGTTATGGCATACTGTCATAACGAAAAGTTGAATTGACAATTTCCTCCTTTTTGAAATGAAAACTTCTTTAGGCGCGCTATAGACAGAATTTTCATGGGCTGTGAAATGGATTCATCAATCGTCACGCTTGGATATGATAAGAACGGACTGCTCGTAACTCAAAGAAGCGGCACTGTTTCATGGTTGATGTTCCAAAGACACGGACTAAGAGGTTTGACTCTACTTTTTGAAGTCAGTTAAACATTTTTAAACATCTTCATTTTCTTTATACATATTTGGCTTGAATTTAACAAGTTCGGCAATACCAATATTTCAACACTTTGTCCACGAATATTTGTCCCACTGTTAGTTTGGTCCACTAGGAGGGTTAGGTTTCTTGAATTGGTGATTATTCTGTCCGGCTTGACTAGAGAGAAAGGCGAGATGACCTTTCGGGCACTTATTGGCATAATGTCCTTTGTTGCCACACTTGAAGCATGTGACTTCTTCGAGGGGCTTATGGTGGAAGCCTGGGAGGCGGGGCCGGTCGCCCACAGGAGGGGCGTTGCCTCCCGCTTCAGCGGCTGGCTTCACATAGCCCAGAGCACGGAGACGAGCTTCTTCTTGTCTCTGAGCTGCCTCTCTTTGCTGAAAAAATTTGAATTAATGTTTAAAATAAGTACATAATATATCTTTTAGAACATGATTTAATAAGGCATTTTGAAGATGCAAATATACAAGCTTGTCATAGATAGAGTTCTCAATTTAAAAAAATCCAGTGACAATGTTTCATTTAGATAAATTTCACTAACAAAATGCCATGAAAATTAATGATAATGAACATGATTTAATAAGGCATTTTCAAGACAACAACAGGCTTGTCATAAATAGAGTTCTCAATTTTGAAAAATGCAGTGACAATGTTTCATTTTGATAAATTTCACTAACAAAATGCCATGAAAACTAATGATAATAAATACACGGATAACTCAAAAATGCCATGATTTGAAACATTGGCACCATCTGTGAATGTATGTATATTTGTAAAAAAATAAGTAAATTACTAACCTCAGGTGGAATTTTATGACAAGAAGATGCTTTATGTCCAACTTCCCCACAGTAATGACAAACAGGTAGTCTCTTAGTATCCTTAGTCTGTTCAGGAGGTGCTGGCAGCTCAAAGCGTGGATGCATGTACTTGCACGCTGATCCCTCCGGACAGAACCCAGCCAGGTAGTTGATACAGAGGACACGGCGGACGTGTCTGTGTCGACAGTGAGGGCCATGTCGACAGAAACCACGGTCATACCTAGAAATTGTGTCTTCAATCAGTTTCATGTCTCGCTTTTAGCCATTACTTGCAATTTCTTTCAAATTTCTGGTCAGACTTCTTGAACCAAAAATTTATTAATAATATTACATGGCCCTCGATTGGTGGCCCAGGGTTTCTACTGAGTGGACACCATCGGTCAGTCGACCCCAGGGTCATCCTCCAACGTGATGGAAGGACGAGCTTGGAGCGTTTAAAAATGATTGGACAATTAGGTCAGGCTCAGGACCGGATAAAGTGGAATTGGTGAAGCTGGACCTTTGCCCAGCTGTGGGACAACTGAGGTTACATAAAAAAAATACAATAATTAGTTCTGATACATTGGGCATATCATCCAAGTCTGACAAAGATATTTGATCAATGTTCTTCAAACTTACCAAGGGCAATCTTTGATTTTACTTTCAGGATCTATATGCAGAAATGGGCACTCCTTATTATGACAGGCATTGAATCTAGCATAGAAGTAGCATTCAGGCATTTTTGACATGTCATACTCATGTAGGAACTCGCACTGGTCGCCCTTTTTACATAGTCCTCTAAGCCAATGCTTGCAGACGACAGTGCGGTCTCCTCGGACATGCCTGTAGGGACACTGTGGGCCGTTTGTGCACGTACGTCCACCGGCCGACTGTGAGTAAAATTCACATACCGCGGCTGTCGACTCTGAAATTTTTAAATTGTTGTAGGTTATCAAACAAAATGATGACGATCACAGATAACTTTAAAGATTTCCTTAGTCTGTTACTGTAATCAGATAATAGAAGAAGTCTACGGTTTAGGGCTCAAGACGAGACGAAAAACGAAAATGAATGTACATACTGTCCATTCCGGGAAACGGCAGCGGCAGGGCACCATATTGCTCTTCCAGTGCATAATCTATATCAAATTTAATATGATCGACATTAGCCAATAACACTTCCATTTTTCAGAGCAAGAGAAACAAGTTGCTAATTAAAAATATCACAAAACAAAATCTTGCCGACTGAGCATCGAGCCACAGCCACAGATCACCACAGAGTAAGTAACACAGAACATAGAAGTAATCACTAAGTTAAGCCACAGACCAATAAAGGTGGGCCCGCACTGGGCGACGCGACGCGACGCGACGCGCCGCGGCCAAATAGTCACAGATAAGTAATTTTACGTTCACTCATTCATTCTATGCTGCCATATAAAAAAATTACAAAACTGGCCAAGTGGGCTTTGACATTTTGTGACCTTCGAAACGGAACACAGTGATTGTTGCAAATTACTGCTTGGCCGTAGAATAACTAGCAAAGATGGTAGTTCCCCAGGGGGACTCTGCAAAGAGTCCTACCACTACTAAACTATCTATGGGTGTTGAGCGCTTTGCAGTGTTAGGTAATGATTTAGACTTAAAGAGTCCAAATCATGTTCAAACGCTGCGTGACGCTAGGTTGTTATGGCTTACCATCCATGTTCTGCTCATCCTGTCGCATTATACATATGCCTCACTTTATACAGGATGAAACATTATGGCGTTAAGATATAGTTATATCAAACTTTTTCAGATTAGAAAACTGTTAGGTTTATTCCGAAACTTGATCAAAAACACCTTCAACTGGTTGCATAGCCAAATTGACAAGATAATACCACAATTTAACTATATATCGACTGTGTTAACATTAAAATGCTATATATTTATAAAGGAACTACGTAGAGATATTCCGGTATGCATTCATAAAGCAATCTACATTTAAGAAGTTCAGTTCGATTAACTCTTTTGTTGTTCGACCATCTTGTTTTACTTTGCACACTAAAAAAAATGGCAGTCATAGGAACTGCCGATAGAAGTGAAAACTTATAACTCAGAATTTGATAGCTTACCTTGGAAAATACACGGATGTAACTGGAGGGCGTTGCCTCGTCATCTTGGCATTGCGTCTAGAAATGCGTCATAATTTCCCATTGGCTGACGCATTTCTAGATGCCCAATCGCCAAGGTCCCGAGTTTACCCGAAGATTTCTTATCATACCCGAGCGTAACGTTAGAAATCAATTTACCCCCCCCCCCCCACGAAAAACTTGTCGAGGCGCGCCTGAAGAAGTTTTCACTTCAAAAAATAATTTATGGTGATTGTTAATTTCGTAAGATTCCATTCAAAAGATCGTATTTTTGCGTACGATTTCGACTTTGCAATCGTACATGAGCCAAAAAGATCTTATAAATACGATTTAAATCGTATTAACTCTGAGTATTAACTCGTATCTGAGTACAATTACTGCTTGGCCGTAGAATAACTAGCAAAGATGGTAGTTCCCCAGGGGGACTCTGCAAAGAGTTCTACCACTACTAAACTATCTATGGGTGTTGAGGAGTCCAAATCATGTTCAAACGCTGCGTGACGCTAGGTTGTTATGGCTTACCATCCATGTTCTGCTCATCCTGTCGCATTATACATATGCCTCACTTTATATAGGATGAAACATTATGGCATTAAGATATAGTTACATCAAACTTTTTCAGATTAGAAAACTGTTAGGTTTATTCCGAAACTTGATCAAAAACAACTTCAACTGTGTTGCATAGGCAAATTGACAAGATAATACCACAATTTAACTATATATCGACTGTGTTAACATTAAAACGCTATCTATACTAATATTATAAAGCTGAAGAGTTTGTTTGTATGTTTGTTTGTTTGTTTGATCTCTTATATTTATAAAGGAACTACGTAGAGATATTCGGGTATGCATTTATAAAGCAATCTACATTTAAGAAGTTCAGTTCGATTAACTCTTTTGTTGTTCGACCATCTTGTTTTACTTTTCACACTAAAAAAAATTGGCAGTCATAGGAACTGCCGATAGAAGTGAAAACTTTTAACTCAGAATTTGATAGCTTACCTTGGAAACTACACGGGTGTAACCGCAGGGCGTGGCCTCGCCATCTTGGCATGGCCATCTAGAAAAGCGTCAGCATTTCCCATTGGCTGATGCGTTTCTAGATGGCCATACCGTGATGGCCTGTCCACGCCCTTTCAACATTTCCCATTGGCTGACGAATTTCTAGGTGGCCAATAGCCATGGTCCCGACTTTACCCGAAGCTTTCTTATCATACCCGAGCGTGACGAATGAATTCAATTCACAGCCCACGAAAAATCTGTCTAGGCGCGCCTAAAGAAGTTTTCACTTCAAAAAATAATTTATGGTGATTGTTAATTTCGTAAGATTCCATTCAAAAGATCGTATATTTTGCGTACGATTTCGACTTTGCAATCGTACATCGTACATGAGCCAAAAAGATCTTATAAATACGATTTAAATCGTATTAACTCGTATCGTTTGGCAACACAGTTCGTAACAGTAATGTTTGTCACTGATTCACTGACGCTGACATTTAATAATATCTCGAAAATGACGGCAGCTTCAAGATTTACTTATCTGTGCTAGTAGTAGACTCCGTGCCATCACTGAAGTACTTTGGCGAAATTATTGAACTAAGCCACTATAATATCATAGGTTTCATCTGTCATTGTGGAATACGACAGTGGCACCTTTCGCCAACGGCCACGAGTGGTGGCGCGGAGTCTATATTATGATCTGTGACGATTTGGCCGCGGCGCGTCGCGTCGCGTCGCGTCGCCCAGTGCGGGCGCACCTTAAAGGTGGGACCGCACTGGGCGACGCGACGCGACGCGACGCGCCGCGGCCAAATCGTCAATTCGTCACAGATCACAATATAGACTCCGCGCCACCACTCGTGACCGTTGGCGAAAAGAGCCACTGTCCTATTCCACAATGACAGATGAAACCTATGATATTATAGTGGCTTAGTTCAATAATTTCGCCAAAGTACTTCAGTGATGGCACGGAGTCTACTACTAGCACAGATAAGTAAATCTTGAAGCTGCCGTCATTTTCGAGATATTATTAAATGTCAGTGTCAGTGAATCAGTGACAAACATTACTGTTACGAACTGTGTTGCCAAACGATACGAGTTAATACGATTTAAATCGTATTTATAAGATCTTTTTGGCTCATGTACGATGTACGATTGCAAAGTCGAAATCGTACGCAAAATATACGATCTTTTGAGTGGAATTTTACGAAATTAACAATCACCATAAATTATTTTTTGAAGTGAAAACTTCTTCAGGTGCGCCTCGACAAGTTTTTCGTGGGTCGGGGCGTAAATTGATTTCTAACGTTACGATCGGGTATGATAAGAAATCTTCGGGTAAACTCGGGACCTTGGCGATTGGGCATCTAGAAATGCGTCAGCCAATGGGAAATGCTGACGCATTTCTAGACGCAATGCCAAGATGGCGAGGCAACGCCCTCCAGTTACATCCGTGTAGTTTCCAAGGTAAGCTATCAAATTCTGAGTTGTAAGTTTTCACTTCTATCGGCAGTTCCTATGACTGCCATTTTGTTTTAGTGTGAAAAGTAAAACAAGATGGTCGAACAACAAAAGAGTTAATCGAACTGAACTTCTTAAATGTAGATTGCTTTATGAATGCATACCGGAATATCTCTACGTAGTTCCTTTATAACTATATATTTATAATGTTAACACAGTCGATATATAGTTAAATTGTGGTATTATCTTGTCAATTTGGCTATGCAACCAGTTGAAGTTGTTTTTGATCAAGTTTCAGAATAAACCTAACAGTTTTCTAATCTGAAAAAGTTTGATATAACTATATCTTAATGCCATAATGTTTCATATATAAAGTGAGGCATATGTATAATGCGACAGGATGAGCAGAACATGGATGATAAGCCATAAAAACCTAGCGTCACGCAGCGTTTGAACATTGATTTGGACTCTTTTAAGTCTAAATCATTACCTAACACTGAAAAGCGCTCAACACCCATACATAGTTTAGTAGTGGTAGGACTCTTTGCAGAGTCCCCCTGGGGAACTACCATCTTTGCTAGTTATTCTACGGCCAAGCAGTAATTTGCAACAATCACTGTGTTCCGTTTCGAAGGTCACAAAATGTCAAAGCCCACTTGGCCAGTTTTGTAAATTTTTTTATATGGCAGCATAGAATGAATGAGGAACGTAAAATTACTTATCTGTGCTAGTAGTATATTGTGATCTGTGACTATTTGGCCGCGACGCGACGCGCCGCGGCCAAATCGTCACAGATCACAATATAGACTCCGCGCCACCACTCGTGACCGTTGGCGAAAGGTGCCACTGTCGTATTCCACAATGACAGATGAAACCTATGATATTATAGTGGCTTAGTTCAATAATTTCGCCAAAGTACTTCAGTGATGGCACGGAGTCTACTACTAGCACAGATAAGTAAACCTTGAAGCTGCCGTCATTTTCGCGATATTATTAAATGTCAGTGTCAGTGAATCAGTGACAAACATTACTGTTACGAACTGTGTTGCCAAACGATACGAGTTAATACGATTTAAATCGTATTTATAAGATCTTTTTGGCTCATGTACGATGTACGATTGCAAAGTCGAAATTGTACGCAAAATATACGATCTTTTGAATGGAATCTTACGAAATTAACAATCACCATAAATTATTTTTTGAAGTGAAAACTTCTTCAGGCGCGCCTCGACAAGTTTTTCGTGGGGGGGGGGGGGTAAATTGATTTCTAACGTTACGCTCGGGTATGATAAGAAATCTTCGGGTAAACTCGGGACCTTGGCGATTGGGCATCTAGAAATGCGTCAGCCAATGGGAAATGCTGACGCATTTCTAGACGCAATGCCAAGATGGCGAGGAAACGCCCTCTAGTTACATCCGTGTAGTTTCCAAGGTAAGCTATCAAATTCTGAGTTATAACTTTTCACTTCTATCGGCAGTTCCTATGACTGAAAAAGTTTGATATAACTATGATATATTAATGCCATAATGTTTCATCCTATATAAAGTGAGGCATATGTATAATGCGACAGGATGAGCAGAACATGGATGGTAAGCCATAACAACCTAGCGTCACGCAGCGTTTGAACATGATTTGGACTCGTCTAAATCATTACCTAACACTGCAATGCGCTCAACACCCAGAGATAGTTTAGTAGTGGTAGGACTCTTTGCAGAGTCCCCCTGGGGAACTACCATCTTTGCTAGTTATTCTACGGCCAAGCAGTAATTTGCAACAATCACTGTGTTCCGTTTCGAAGGTCACAAAATGTCAAAGCCCACTTGGCCAGTTTTTTTAATTTTTTTATATGGCATCATAGAATGAATGAGTATCTAAAATTACTTATCTGTGCTAGTAGTATATTGTGATCTGTGACTATTTGGCCGCGGCGCGTCGCGTCGCGTCGCGTCGCCCAGTGCGGGCGTACCTTTAGTCCGTGACACAGAACAAAGAGTATCTCTCTACCTAGTCTGTGCAGAACGCAGAATCAGTGACCTCAATCTCTCTACTTAGTCTGTGGACCTCAACTTGGTAGCTTGGTACTTGGTAGCTTCTCTACTTACTCTGTGGGTAGCTTCAGTAGTTCTACTTGCCGACATGTTTTGATTTTTTATTTTAGAGTTAAGAGTAATATTTGTAGTACATAATGTCTATCTCAGATCTAAAGCACACGTTACGCAAATACGACTTTCCTATATGCGCCAAAGAAGCTCTTATTAGAACAGGTGAATAGCTCTAAACTTATTGATGGACTAGCCTATCTTCGTCTCATAATTAACGTTCTGTATATTAATATATTTCCAGAGCAACTGCTGGTTGGTCGCGGCGCTCCATCTAGTAAACAACTTGATGTTGCGATGGACATTATCGCGGAGTTTGTATTTTATGAAACTGATCGTCGAGGAGGTCGCCGGGGCTCAGGCCTGACCCCTCTTCAGGAGTTGCAGCTCATAGACGTGCTTTGTGACTACTTGTCTTCTTGTGCGAATGAAATCACGAAGAACACAGTATTTTTGTCTCTTTTTGGAGGAATGGAAGGCTTGAGACGGCTAAAGATTCTCAGCATTCTTGCTAGCATGGCCGTGTCAGCTTCTAGTACACCTGTGAGTGATCTTAAAATGCTATGTTATCAAAAATTGCAATTAAACATTTATCTAAACTATTGTTGTTTGTAACATAAGTTTTAAAATTTCAGGTTTTATTAGCAGTAGGGGTGTGGCTTCAACAAATGGGTTGTTCGTCAGCACAATCACTACAACTGGCAGAAAACATAATTCGAGACCACTTCTACCTGAACACATCAAACCAGGCAGCCCTACGGTCCCTTGCAACCACAGCACCACAGTTTGTCTCAAATTTCATTACTGCTGTAACTGAGCTGTACATGCATGACGCCCAGGCTAATAAGAAGATACCACCTAAGAACTTACTGGAAGTGGTCACTTCATGGGTAAGGCTCAAATTATTAGCAGAATTATGTTTTAACAAGTTATTAGTAAGAAAGAAGAAGAACTCAAAGAATAAAGATAAAATTATTATTTATTTTGGGCCTTCTCTCACAAAGAGAGTCAAGACTATCATCCACTATGCTTTGTTTAAGTTTGTGTTTGAAAATATCTTTTTTGGCACATGCTTGTTTCCTCACAATCTTTCCTTCACTATTAATGACAAAAACACTTCAAAAAATTCTTGTTGCTGTGCATTCTTACCACTGGGACATCAATCAATCAAATCAAACTTGATGAATTGTGTTTCCAGTAATGGTAAACTGGCACGGAATAAAGAGTGGGTTTATAAAGTTTTACAATAATTTTTATGACAAGTAATTGCCATTGTGCAAAATTTTTGTTCAATTCAATTCCAAATTTTAATAAGACATGATACTATAATACCTAGGTATTGTCAAAAACTACACAGTTAAAGTGAGCCCTTGTAAAGTATTGCAGCTGTAAAGATGCTCTGTCACTTAATGTCCTAAGTTTAATTCTGTTATTAAATGATGTACATATATCGGCAGGTATATACAAACCCCACACTTTGTATGTCAGCACAATTGAACCCGGCGGCACTGCCCAGCGGAGCAATACCCATGGCTGCTGTCACCCCTCTGGCTGGGCTGATACACTGGTGTGCACTCGCACCTCTGTTTGTAGAAGAAGGTAAAACAATTATCTAGTATTTATAAAAAGATTATTAGATAAGTCTGCTAAGGTTTCGTTCATGGTTGTCTTCGGGTCAGTACTCAGTACCTAATAAACAAGTACTACAGTTGACCTTTCCTTTCATTTGTATCTCTGTGTACATATTCTATCAAGTAAGATTGTGCTTCTGATTATTAGTTATGTGAATTGTGAATTCATGTTATGTGAGTGTGAGCATCATAACCTGATTTAATTAAGTTGAAGAAGTAACTGCTAAAATAATTAATCACATTAGTTAAGCTTATAATATAATAATACTGGTTATTGGTGATATTTGATTATTGGTGGTGATTTAATAATCTAAGCTGAATGCTACAGATGCTGAGATGGTGGAAGTATCAGTTCCATTTAAGAAGATTAAGCTGGAGAGTGAAGCGGAACGCCAGGCGTCAATGATAAAGCAAGTGACACACAAACCATTGACAGAGCCAGAGCTATACATAAAACTTCATCTGGGAGTCTTGCACAGTTTGAGAGCTGGACGAAGGTAAACTATGTTTTAAATTATCATACTTTATCACAGCTCTATTATAATAATTATTTTTTCAATAATGCATTTATGTTTGACTGTAATTTGGCCTGATATTAATAATGTTCTTGATCAAAATATAAAAAACATAAATATACTACAGTCAGAACTGTTATATATGAAACAAATACCTATCTTTCTTAATATTTAAGTATGTACTCAGTGTATACACATTTAATTACAATATTAAAATTGAGTGATAAGTCCATACAAAGTTCATTACATCTCTGATAATGATATTAAATTGACGTTTACTATTGTTTATATTCCTCAACAAAAGTGTGTACCTTACCTCATAAATGATCATTTTTATGTTACACCTTTTCCAGTCTCTCTTACACTATTACTATACAGTGTGTTATATTCTTCATAACATTGTTAGTTATAATGAAAACTCTATAGCATAAAAATGTGTTCCATTTGTTGATTGGTTTGCTACAAAACCTATATGTATATTCAATCTTAATAACACTGTACCCATTCTCTATTATGAAGAAATATGTTCATGTTCAGACATCAACAAATTATTTAACAGTGTAATAACAGTGTGGTATAAGCTGAGCAATAATTACACTAATCTTTAGAGGAGCCAAAATTTTTAAGAAATTACCTGACGTCATTAATAGCCATCTCCATTTTGTTACTGTTAATTGTCTTAGTTAGTTAGTTAGTTAGTTAGTTAGTTTAGCGGGGCCTTTTCCGCACCTAGCCTCTTTATTGGGCCGTTGTACGTGACTCATACTTCCCTTTACTCCAACCAGCCCAGGCTGTCCCAGAAGGCAAGCAACCTGTTAAAGTTGCGACAGGCATCCGGAACAGACGATGGAGATTGGAGGAATTCTGCCCGTTGATCTGCCACACTGCTGCACTCGACAAGTACATGCTGTGGCGTTTCTTCTTCCTCCATGCATCCTCTGCATAGAGGACTGTCTGTTACACCTATGGTATATAAGTGCTTATTTAGGGGACAGTGACCAGTTATTATACCTATAACTTTACGAATTTTGTCCCTGTTTAGTCTGATAAGGTTGCGGGCAAGTTTTTTAGATGCTTCCGGAATAGCATTTTTTGTTTGCCTGCATCCTTCGTTGCTATTCCATTCCGTTAAGTGGGCTTCTTCGGTATTTCTACGCAACCATGTTTTTATTTGAGCCTGGGGTATAGGCATAAGTGGTTCCGGTCCATGTACCTTTGTCTTTGCTCCCCTTTTGGCCAGCTCATCTGCTGCATCATTGCCTAGTGAGTCACTGTGTCCTTTGATCCATTGGAGGGTTACTGTATTCGCACCCGTTATGGATTGGAGTGCATTATGGCATTCCAGTATTAGGACAGAGGTTATAGTATTATTTTTAAGGGCTTGAAGCACAGAGGCGCTGTCGGAGACAATTTTGATGTTTAGGTCTCCAACATCTCTGGTTGCGACTGCCTGTGCTGCCCTGGTGATGCCGATACATTCAGCTTGAAATATTGTGTTTAAGTTGCTTAAAGTGTTTGATATCCTTATGTTTAAGTCATTTGAGAAGACACCAGCTCCTGTACTGCATGCGGTTTTGGAGCCATCAGTATATATCCTAACTTCTCTGCTGCCAGAGCTATCTTTCGATTCTGCATTGAGTTGGATATTGTATCTACGATCAAAGACATGTTGGCATATTGTTCTATCCATGGGTGCCTCAAGAAGCGGTATGTCTTTCATAACCCGTTCTAGAACTTTTGAGTGTCGTGTTTGTATGTTTTGTTTCCACAGCCCATTTGCTTTAAGTCTTAGGGCGGCTGCCGTAGCCTCCTCCTGTATAACTAAATGTAGGGGTCTCAGATTTAAGAGATACTCCAATGCGGCTGATGGTGTGGTTCTCATACATCCAGTAGCTGTTACACTTGCTAAGCGTTGTAGACTCTGGAGTTTATCTTTCGCTGTGGTCAGTTGTGTTCTGGGCCACCACACAACCGATCCATAGGTCAGAGAGGGCCTGATAACTGATGTGTATAACCAAAGTGTGATTTTTGGATTGAGACCCCACTTTTTCCCAACAAGTCTCCGGCATTGCCAAAAAGTCATGCAGGCCCTTTTTATTTTTGTGTCGATATGGCTCGCCCAGTTTAGTTTGTTGTCAAGAGTGACGCCCAGATATTTCACTTCAGATGACAGGGAGAGTTTGGTGTTAAATAGTTTTGGTAGTTGTAGTTCTGGTAACTTCCTTTTGTTGGTGAAAAGAATAAGTTCTGTTTTCTTCGGATTTACTGACAGTTTATGTTCGTCACACCATTTTTCTACAATCTGGAGCGCTGAACGCATAACTTTACATAGCATGTTTTCCGCATTTCCGCTTACCAGTATTGTAATGTCATCCGCATAGCCAATAGCAGTGTACCCTTTCTCATTGAGTGCCTTAAGAAGGCTGTCCACTACTATGTTCCATAATAGTGGTGATAGGACACCCCCCTGGGGGCATCCCTTAACTACTTTTGCTCTTGTAGTAGTATTCATCACTATCTGAACCGCCCTCTTGCTGACCAGTTCAGTAATCCAGTTCCTTACGACTGGTTCAACTTTGAGTCTTCGGAGAGCGTGGTTTATGCTGTTATGCATGGTTTTATCAAAAGCACCTTCTATATCTATAAAGGCAGCAAGTGTTGAAAGTTTGTTTGTGGTAGCCGATTCTATTTTGTGTACTACCATGTGTAATGCCGACTCTGTTGATCTGCCTTTCCTGTAAGCATGCTGCTGAGGATGCAGTTGTTTGTGTTTTAGTGCTCCGTCCCTTAGGTATCGGTCCACTAATCTTTCCAATGTTTTTAAAAGGAACGACGTTAGACTGATGGGCCTAAACGATTTAGCGTGTGTGTAGTCTTCCTTACCGGGCTTCGGTAAGAATACTACCTTCGCTTCTCTCCACTTTTTTGGTATATATTTAAAGGCTATACAAGCTCTATATATTGGTAGTAGGTGATTTATAGCTTGCTTTGGTTGCCATTGTAGTAGTGCTGGGAATATGCCATCCAGACCTGCAGATTTGAATGGTTTAAAACTTTTCAGTGCCCATTCTATTCTATCTGCAGTTACTATCTTGTTTGCTACTTCCCATTCTTGGGCTGTTGGTGTGCTACAGTGCTCTCCTGGCCACTCCTGATCTCCTATGATTTGACATCCGGGGAAGTGGGTTTCCAGGAGTATTGCATTGGTTTCATTGTCTGTGTTTGTGTAAGTGCCGTCATCCTTTTTTAGGGATCCCAGAAGATTTGGCTCCCCTTTAGTTAGGATTTTCTTTATTCTTCCGGCTTGGTTTGTCGAGTTTATGCTACTACAAAAGTTGTGCCAGGATTCTGTTCTTCTGAATCTGATTCGCTTCTTGTAGTATTTTTGTGCCTGTTTGTATTTATCCCAGTCCTCGCTAGTCCTGGTATTTTTCGCCCGGTTATAGAGTACTCGAAGTCCTTGACGTAGTCTTTCAAGTTCTGGCCCCCACCAAGATCTGTTTCCTACGTCATTTGATTTAACAGCAGGACATGCCAATTCATAGCTTTTTATGAAACTTGCAGTGAGAAGCTGTACGTTTGATTCTATATTGTCTGTACTAAGTGTTGTGTCAGTCGAAGGCATGTCACCTAGTGCTTGGTTTAGTAGTTTTGTGTACCTTGTTATATCAGTCTTACGGGGGTTACGATATAAGACAGGGCTTGTTGATTTGAATTGTAGTTGGAAACAAACGCGGCGGTGATCTGCGAACGATGGCTCGTCTGATACGTGCCATCCCTCGATTTGACTGGCCACCGCGTTGGTTGCCAAGGTAATGTCTATGATAGTTTGGTACCTGGAACTTACAAATGTAGGTTCCGTACCTCTGTTCATAATGTTTAGATTAGTTTGAAATAAGTATTCGGCTAAAGACTCACCCCTCTTGTTGGTATTCTTACTTCCCCACAGAGAATGATGAGCGTTGCTGTCCGCAGATATGATCAGCTCGCAGTTATGTGCCTCGCAGTGCTGCACCAGTTCCGCCAGTTCTCTTGAAGGAATTTCTCCCTCGCCCGGCAGGTATACTGATGCTAGGACTAGGACAGTTTGCTTTTCCGTAATGAGTTTCACTGCTGTTAGGTCTCTAGAACAGAATTGGTTAAGCAAGGTGGTATTTATAGATTTAGGCATAAAAATGCAGGTTCTTGGGTTATCAACAGTAGTGTCGACCATTAACTTACCGCCGATGTTATTTAGACCGCAGATTCTATTATTTCTGATCCAGGGTTCCTGGATCATAGCGACGGTCTTGTTGTTTGTCTCCAGCACTCTGCGTAGCGTGGCCGCCGCTATTTGTTTGTGCTGGAGATTGGTTTGGATGAAATTGAGGGGGCTAAGGACTACGCAGGACGTCATCTTCGTCGCTGGAGCACCCCTCAATTCCTAGCGGTGAGACTGCTACCACCTCGCTCTGACTCTTTTGGGGAGCAGAGGTGGATGGCTCGGGAGTTGATGTCTCCGTAGCCATGTTCTCACTCGCTATGGTCGCCAACTCGGGTTTTGTCTCGGCCTTTACTTCTTCCGGAGAGAAGAAGCGGATATACCCACTTCCCGACATGTGAGCTACCCGGCGGTCTCTGTCCAAAATGGACTGTCTCTGGTCTTCAGGGATTCCAAGGATAAGGTGGACGACCTTCTCCTTGGAATCCTGTTCCTGGGGCTTATCGTCCACCGTCATCTCATAGCACTGCCACGAGTCTACTTTGTACCATGGGTTCTGGGCACAAAGGACTCGGTGCAGTGTAGTGGCGTCAGTGATGCGGGTATGAACAAGAAGCCCCGCCTTGAGCTTCTTTTTCATCTCCGACTGCTAATAACTAATAACTCCTAATAACTCCCAGGGTGGTGTTTGGGATCGGTGATTTGATGTTTTTGACCGCTGCTTCCAGCCAACTTAGCGCACCCGCATTCTCACACCACATCGCTAACGCCCCGTCCTTTAGGAAGGGTCGACCGCGGAATGATGGGGCAAGTGCGCTTGGAGAAGATGGCGATAAAACGGCTTGAAGGATGCTGTCATCGACAGCCTCCCTAACCATTTCCGCCTGGGTCTTCGAGAGGTCCCTCGGCGGGACGGTGATAATCGCGACCTTCAGGTGCGATTGAGCCGCGTCTGCATAGCTCTCCGTCCGTGATGGTTTACGGTCGGTTTTCGCGCGCTTGGCTTCGCCCCCGGGAGAATGGGTCTCGTCCAGACGACCTCGCTTCGAGGAAGCTCTGTCGTCCAGTACAGTCCCGCTCCCGGATTGTTCCTTTTCAGGCGCAATAGAAGCCACCGCTACGATCCGTCCGCCTCGAGCACCTTTCGCTTTCCGTTTCTTCTTCTGTCGGCCGGATGATGGTGGTGGTGGTGGTGGTGGTTGTGGTGGTGGTGTTGGTAGTGGTAGTATTGGTGTTTGTGCTGATGGTAACTCCTTTTTCAAGGTGGACGCTGTGGTCTCGCGCTGCGTTTCCGCGGCTGCGACGTCCGTACCAGTGCTTGGTTTGTTTTGGGGCTGAAGTGCCTCCCTTCTCACATGCCTGCTAGGGCGACTGTGGTCTGGGTTGCCTTTCGGCCCCTTTTTGGTCTTGTTTGAGTTTGTGTTAGTGGACCCCCTTTTGCAAGGGCGCTTTGCAGCAATTACGGTCCACTGTGACTCGAAGGTGGTGGTGTTTGTGGTGGTGGTGTTAGTGGTGGTCGTGTTTGGTATGGCCTCCATGAGGCCGGACAAATCTAGGCTGGAGCCTGATTCGGAGCACAAGTTGCCCTCCCCAGAGTACGAGGGGCAGACCGGGTTAGACCCGGTGAGGGATTCTCCACTAGCGGTGCTAGTGGTACCCTCCTGGGGTAGTCCTTTTTTATTTTGTGCTTGCATAATTGAAAGGGGGTTTGAGCTGATGGTAAGAGCTCACACACTATCCGCCCTTGATAGGTGTGGCACAGCCTTTTTGGGGGTTTTTGGTGCCCCAGGGCAGTGTAGGCCTGATGTGTGGTTATGCGCCGCCACGGTTCGGCTCTGCGGGTTATGAACGAGGATTGGGTTCAGGATAGTTGAGATAGGGTTAAGGAAATTGGGATCAAGGTGTCAAGGTCAAGGAGTTTGGGAAAGGGATTAGGAAAGGGTGTTGGGGGACGGCCAGAGGTTTTAGTTACACCAATAACAGAAGGTTTTTGGACAAAAACAGGCGGCAACCTCGAGAAGGATAGTCCACTGGCCTTGTTTTAGGGGGTCACTGCGACCTGCGCTATCCCCTAAAACCATTCGCCAAACCCAGTATCGGACAGATACTGGGAGTGGGGGAATTACCAATCAACTGATTGATTGATCTTTCGCCCGCCCTCTTTACATTAATAAATTGTCTTAACAAGTGTGCCATTATTCTTACATAACATTCTGTCGGTCTGTAGCAAATTTTGGACTCAAGAGCATAATTAAATTAAATTAAATTAGAAATCCTTGTAATAGGTTAAATTTGGTTTATTTTTTCTTCTCTGTCTGTAATGAAAACTCTTTATAACAAATACAAATGCCCAGTCTCTTGGAAATTCGTTATAAAGAGAGTACACTGTAATTTATTGTCATGTTACAAAGTCATAGATAATCAAACATTACTAAAAAATAACTTAATATCTTATAACAGGACACATGGACCTCCCACAGCTGTTAACGCACAACACCTCGCAGCTATGACTCCCGTTGTCCAGGCCTATGCACATGGTGTGCTGAAAAAAGGGGCAAAATTGGCTACCGATGAGAAGTTACAGGTACAAAAATATTTATATAATCTGTAAATGATCTTTAGCTGATTCAAAAAGTGTGACTTGGGGCACAGTTATCATAAAAACATTGAATATACTGAAGGAAATATCTTGCAATGGTTTCTGAAATATTTGTCTGTCATAATTTGATTTGATTAACCATATTTTTACGAAAATTCTACATATTTCGGATTCCAGCTTTTCTGCATAAAATCTTATTTTTTGAGAAATGTCCTAGCGATTATCTAATCAATATGCAATCAATAGGATCAAGTAAGGCACTTTAAACTTTCTTGTGGTTCTAAATTGTTTTTTTTTTTCAGAATTGTCTGGATAGAATTGGTCAGGCTATTCAAGTAGCTCTGGCTAATGGCTGTGTGTATGGCAATATTAATAGTTTGCTGGCATCACTAGAGACATTACCAGAAAACAGATTGCTCCGGATTATCATTAAAACTCAACAACAAATGCAATGAGTGTATTGTGAATAACTAATCGAAATAAGGTGAATGAATGAAAGTATCTGAAAGCCAATGCTTGTTTAATTATTTTCTTTGTAAAAAGTTTACGAAATAATTATGGTAATTATAATGTGAATAATACTTGTAAATAAAATACTGTGATAAATTACAATTTATTTTATTTTAAAATGGCTTAAACCTACGGTTTTGCTTAATGTGTGCAATTTTTTTCTTGTCTTCTTCAAACTTCTGTCGCAGTGCAACAACATGTTTCATTTTTGATTCTCTGATCTGGAAAGTGTAGAAGTTTTTCAATTCTTTTCGCTTCTTGTTCTTTTCTTCTTTTTGCATAATTTTATTTTCTACTTTCTCAGATCGTGCAAAACTCTGAACTTTGCCTCTTTTGGTCACTGTTATCCATCCTTCATCATCTTCTTGTTCCAATTCTTTTTCTTGTTCATCTGCTTTTTTAGTAGCTGTGTCAAATGTCTTCATAAATTCTTCAACTCTTTGCTTCAATGCTTTGGGTAATGATATAGAATTATTATATTCTTCCATCCATTTTGCTATTCCAAGTTTCTTCTGATACTTTTCTGAATTCATCGGACGAAGCTTAGTTAGTTTCAGAGCCTTGTCTAATTCTATAACTTTACTGAAAACTACATAACCAACTCTGAAAGAAGGTTTAGGTTCTTCAGGGAGAAATTTCACAGGTTTAGTTTCTGTTGGGGTAGGTTTGAGGCATAGCTGTACTGACTGAACTTTGCCAGCTTCACTGAATGCATTCGCGATGGCTTTCTCGTCCGCATAAGGTGGTACATTTACGATAAACAAAGTTCTTCCAGAGGGTTTGGATTTAGTCTGCTCTCTGACTGAATGTTCCTTGAAATATATAGTGTGGGGCGTGTCAGAGTTCTCCTCTAATCTAAGTTCTAAGGCTGAAAGTAAACAAAAACAATAAGTAATGAGGCTTACAAAGATTGTGGACTATGTTTTCTGATTATGATGTATTGATCCAAAACAAAATTTTGCTTACCTTTGAAATCCTGCGTACGCTTTGTAGTTTTCATCGTAATATTATTTAGATCATCAATACAGTAAAATACGTAACAATTACGAAGAGACCTTGATCCACGTTAAGTGTGTGATTTAACAAAAGTGAGGTTAAGTTTTTGTAAATAAAATATGACATTGACATAGTTTTCAGAAAATAACTAGCTTTTTTTCTTGGCATGTTTTTATTATCCATCCATAGTTTGCGAACCTTCACATCACGACAACCCATTTTTAAACATTCTTTATAACCAATCTACGCCAGTCCTCATTTCTCATTAGCTTGCGCAAGTATTTTCTGCTCTCATAACATAATATTACTAAACTAAACCACGAAGAATGTACTAAACTCAAACTTAACTTCCTATTCTATTGTATCCAAGATTCATCCACGTCTATGGTCTAACGCAAAAAACATCACCATCGGCTTTACGTCAGTTTGACAACTTCTATAAGAAGTGATTCCGAAATATTATAGAGTATTGAATTTTTTCAATCTATCTACAGATTTAAAAACTCCATTCTGTTTTAATGATTTTATTAAGTCTATAAAGTTTTAATAACTTTTTTACTTGTCTATCGTAAAACTTATTGAGTTCTTAAATTTTAATCATACATCATTCAAAAAAACCCTACAAATAAATCAGTAAGTTATTCACATGTTATGAAACGGATCATGCAACATTAGGTTCTCCTGTTATGTATTGTTAGTATATTTCGGAACGTACCCCATGTTATTTTGTCTCATTTTCCACAAGCTCCAAGTGACTGTTGGCGAAGTAATTTGTTTTGTTCCGTATTTTGTCGTAATTTTACGGCCATGTGTGTTTACATTTGCGTATTAGGCAAGAACTCTAGTGATGTTATCAACCACTGCAAATAACAGGCTGAAAAACGTCAAAGGACCGGATAATTCCGACATTCTAGAACGTGAGGAAGTCAGTCACGAAAACACAACGGATGAGAAGGTCAGAGGTTATGTTAGCTCGTATGATGCGTCCTCATCGTTCGGAGGCCCCACCAGGGACTCACGGTTTCGATCCCGTGGCCGTGTGTCCGAATTCCGATCGACACGCGGCGGTCGCGGTGGCGGCCGTGGTCGCGGCGGTTTCCCTCCCAGAGGGGACCGCGACGCCCTGGACAATTCCTATAAATATCACGAACCGTTAGGCCAGGCCCACAACGACTCCTGGTCGCAAGGAAGCGCTTCTAACAAATTTTACGAGCGATCAGACATCGTCCTCAATTTGCCTGAAGACCCGCGCATTTCGAAGCTGTTGCGACGACTTTGTGCCGAGGTAGACATCGATAAGTCGCTTCTGATATGCAGCAAGCTTCAAGACGCGATCATGCTACCAGACAACGCAAGGTATATTCGCCGCGCTTACGATATCTTAGTGGAATCACTACTGGACGTGTTGTATGATGGCCCAGGCCCGGAGACGAAAGAAGGAGCTGCTGTAGTACTCGGTAGAATAGGCTATGTGATGGGACCAGATTACAGAAAGCATTTGGATTGGATCTCATCTAACTTTGCAGTACATAATACATCTATAAAACATCTTCTGACTTTCTCCTTTATTGAAACATTCCAATTGGACTTTCAAACTCCCAATTTGACAGAGTTTGCAGAAATGACATTAAACAAACTGCAAAATATTATTGAAACCACTGATTCTTCTGATGTTTTTATGGCTGCAATAAATGCTATGATTGTGATGTCTAACTCTTACCCAGAACACTTTGCCAACCATTTCGTGGACACTGTAGACATTCTGGTTGGATGGCATGTTGACAATGCTCAGCCAAAGAAGATAAAGGATTTTGCTTTGGAGTCAATGTTGAAATTAAGCCGCCATTGGCAAGCCGATGTGGGTTTTTCTGTGAACTTGCTGAACCAATTTGTGGAAGACATGGTTGCATATGCTAATGACTTAGATTCAGACAACAGTGAGAAAGATGATCCATCATCACATGATGATTGCATGCAGAAGATTACATCTTTCCTGAATGTCTTCAACACGGTTGTGAAGAGCTTGGGTTCTCTTCTAAATCCCACCGTTTCGCAAGTTGTGTCATGGTCGTTCCTCACTGAAGCTGTCACCAAAATTTTGCAGGTTCTGACTAATGCAATGAAAGATGAAACTGACTATGACTTGATATTAGCAGGTAATGAATGTATATCCCTGCTCTTGAAGCATTTGCAATCAAAATCAACATCTTGTATGCCAATGCTGTTTTCCTTGATTTTAATGGAAATGACAACCTTTATGCAAACTGATGAGATTGTGTGCTTGAGTGTAATTGACTTGATATCTGTAACCATAAAAGAGATTGCAGCTAATCTGCCATTAGAGTTCATTACTCAGACTATAGGTCCTGAATCTTTGATGCGACCGCTACGCTACTCCGAAAGCTCCAAGATCCAACAAAGTGTGCTATCAGTTTACAGTAATCTGTTAAACCTGAAGAACATACCACTTTTGCAAGAGACATATAAATATGTTCTAATCGACATACAGAACTCATTTTCTGTAATAGTACCAGATGCTCACATAATCAACCCAGAATATGTTGAAATTGTCTCAAAAAGTGATGCTGAAAAAAATGTAATATTTTATTTACAGTGCTTATCAGAACTGGCAAACGCTAGTAATTCTATTATTGGCATGTGGGCTTTGCAGCCAAGTATTTTGGAGTTGCTGGCGATGCGAATGTGTCCTCATAACCCTAATTTGTCCCGTCATGCTCCGGCACTGCAGTTTTCAGTAGTGTATTTGCTGTATTCCCACTGTAAGAAAAACAACCACTTTGTAGCATCAAGTGATTTAGTCACAAATGCTCAGCAAAGGGCAAGTGACATATTTGGTCTGTCAAATCTTAGCATTGGTGAGGGTGCAGGCTCTAGCCCAACTTCAGGACATCTTGCTGTTATTTTGAACTCTCTAAGCATGATATTTGATGAAGACATTCCTAAGGAGACATTGTTATTGGCGTTGCACTGGGCATCAGATATATTTACCCATCTCGACAAATACTTGCACATTGTCAGCATGTCGAAAGTTTTCCTTGTGCTGGTGACTAACATGTTGGATTTGGCACATAGTTTCGACAGTACCATAGTATTGCTCGTAATGAAAAATTGCAAAAATCTACTGAAGAATAAAAATTTGCAGTGGAGTGTGATTGTACTGAAAACAATAGCTGTCTTATGCATTTTACATCTGGATAACCAAGACAAGCTAGTGTCTGATGCCTGTAAAGAAGTACTGTTTGAACTGCCCTGGGATGTTGTTCAGCTAGAGTTTGACAATCAACTTGTGAAAACATTTACAAGCCGCAAGACAAGTTTACGAATACTAAACAGCGATACAAAAGCCAATTCCTTTAAGGAATATCTAATGCGAGGTTCCTTTTCAAACTTATCAAATGAACACTTTAAGATGATTGTAAATTGCCTCATTCAGCTGGTAAGTGATGACAAAAGAGTAATGAATGATGCATTTTTGAATTCCTGGCCAATACAATCTACGGATGATGAAAATAATTTGCTGTTTTTCCGTCAATGTGCATCAAATTTTTCTTCCATCTGTGTTGGATGGGCCTTATCAGAACTGGCTCACACAACAGTTGCCCTAAAACTTAGAACATCTCTAGGGAAACCTCAGGAAACTTTCATGAAAATAGAAGGGGCTCTGAAAGGACTTGCAAGAGAAACATCATCTTTAGACACTAAATATGTGGGAACTGACCAACAGAAGTTGGTGGATGTTATAGCTGCAGAACAAACAAGAGCCCGAAGGATTACTGAATTCATGATGTTTTTGGAGAAATATATTTATAATGCAGCTGATGGAACGGCGACTGTTCTTCCAGCCGTCGGTAAGCCGGTGAGAACCTTTTTCCACACGAATTGGTCGACTTGTCGCGAGTGGCTGACTAGAGTGCGACCCGCGGCTCTGGCTGTCGGCCTATATGGCGGGCACTTCGGAGCTGCTATATATCACGCGTTGTTAATTCTCCAAACCGCGGCAAATTCTAACACCAACATCGATGTCGAAGCCATAACAATGAGCGTAGCTCGAGCATTAATCAAATTTGAAGAACCAGAAGTGCTTCATGGTCTCTATGTGTGGATTAAACAAACATTCGACAAGAAACTGATCTGGCTTAAGGGCGCGGCCGAACAAGCTAATTCTAGACACGAACTAGCCATTGACTACTACAAAAAGATTTTAAATAAAAAGAACCTTGAAGAAAAGAAAGATGATGTGCACTCCACCCAAGTAGATGCAAGGAGCACTAAATTTATCCAAGAGCAAATTATGGAAAGCTATAAGCAAATACAAAGCTGGGAAGACATGCAATTGTGGAAAGATGCCGATTTGCAAAGTTCGTACATTTCTCAGTGGGATTCGTTTACTGCCTTAGATGGTTTTGAACAAAGCAACGATATCAGCAACAAACTATCCAATTGGGACATTTTGAACTTCAATAACAACAGTGTATCTAAAAATGCATGCTCATATCAAGGACTGCTGAATAAGATCGAGTCGACTTTAGTTTGCACAGCTGTCAATATGTTTTATAATGACCACACTGACAAATACGAAGACCTGTTAAATAATTGCGAGGAGTTACTGAAATCGAGCACAGAAGAATTTGCTCAGAGTAATTCTGTACACTTTCTAAAAGAGATAGCTGTTTTACAACTTGCAAACCATGGACTAAAACAAGTAAGGAAGAACGGGAGACTGATACAAAATCCCTTCAAGGCGTCAACAGTGAAGGATCATAAGTACTGTACTGAATTGAAAAATCTTACGAGAATATTGTGGTGGAACGACTATTTCACAAAATTGAATGCAAATGAAGAGAATACATTTTTGTCTGAATGTCTACGCCTTGACGTCATTAAAAGCGCCCGTAAAAATTGCAATTTATCTATGGCGAGAGGTGAACTATTGAAACACTTTAAACACAATTCAGCTTTTCAAATGTGTCTGGGAAATGTCGATAACTTAGATGGGTTAAGCGATGTATTGCTTATGTCGCCCAATGCCTACGAGTTAGATATATGGACTTTAAATAATGTCAGTGCTATGACTGAATTGTGCAAGTTAACTTACGCCAAAGAAGAAACCAAAGTAAGAGCGATTAACCTTTGCGCAAGCGTGTCTCTTGGATTCTCGCAAAGATTAGCTATGGGAGAACAAAGTTATGAGCTAAGAGAAAAAGGTACTCGGATGTTATTAACTCTTTCCAAGTGGGTTCAAAATGAAACTGATGACGTACTAGATGACGAACTACCATTGAAAAAGTTCGTATCAGCTTTGCCAGAAATTGGATTAGTAGACAACAACGTATCTGAAAATGTTATCCCGCTATCTGATTCTGCAGTTGGAAAATTATTGCAGTTTGGAGTCAATCAATGCCCAGGATTAGCAAAAGCGTGGGCCAGCTTCGCAGCGTGGTGTTTCCGTTGGGGTCGAAAAATGGTGGAATTTAGTTCGAAAACCCGAGAACAGTTGACGGATAACGATAAATTACAAATAGAAAGTGTTATGATCGGTTGCTCTCCACAAGACTTTGAAGCTGTATGTGAAATTCTTTCAAAGACGAAAGCCACCTGCGACGATGAAGATATCGACTGGAATGAAATTAATACATCAGAAATGATCGAGAGTCAGCTACGCACAGTTCCATGTCTAAGCAACGCTTATCCAGAACATCTTGCTCTTCTGGTCGATATATGGCGTCAGGCACAGAAACGTGTGTTTTCTTACTTCGAACTGTCCGCTGATGCGTATTTCAAATTCTTGCAACTTATTTGTGCATCGGACTATATAAACCATAGCGGAGAGAACGCGGTGGTAAATGCTACACTGAGGTTGCTGCGCCTGATTGTAAAACACGCTATGGAGTTACAGACTGTCCTTGAATCTGGATTAGCTAATACGCCGACTCAGCCTTGGAAAGTGATAATCCCTCAGCTATTCTCCAGGCTGAACCACCCTGAAACTTATGTACGTAAATGTGTCTCAGACTTACTCTGCAGACTAGCGGAGGACACGCCCCATCTGATTACATTCCCTGCTGTGGTGGGCGCTGTGGAAAATGAGCAAACCGAACTTTCTGAACTAAACATGGCGAGATCGTACTTATCTAACGAAGATGAAAGTACGGAAGAAAATGTCGATCTGGACGATTCAGCAAGTGATAAAGTAATTAACAACGAACTAAATTCGTGTTTCCTTGACATGGTAGAAACATTGTCAAAGCAAGCACCTAAGACGATTTTACAAGTGAAATTGCTAGTAAAAGAACTTCAACGTATCAACTTGCTGTGGGATGAATTGTGTCTGGGTACATTAGCCCAACATCATTCAGATTTTAGTAAGAGACTTAGTCAATTGGAAAATGAAATCGTTAAAACGAAGAACAATGAACATTTATGTGCAGAAGATAAAGAGAGATTGATACAAGAAAAACACAGAATCATCTTTGAGCCAGTAGTTTACGTTTTGGAGCAGCTCCATCGAGTGACTTCTGTCAAGCCAGAGACACCTCACGAGGTCTCGTTTCAAACGAAGTTCCAATCCCTAATCGTGGAAGTTATCGACAAGCTTAAAAACCCAGGTAACCCGGAAAAACCTCAGGAGTCTTGGGCTCCTTTGAAGCAGTTACAAATCAAGCTACAACAAAAAGTCAATAAGAGAACTTCCTACATATTAAAAATGTCAGATATTAGTCCCATCTTAGCCGACCTGAACAACACTGTCATAACTATGCCGGGAGTACACACGAATCAAAGAACCGTCCGAGTCACTATCAAGTCAGTCGAAAACACCGTGGCTATTTTGCCAACAAAAACACGCCCTAAGAAACTGGTGTTCTATGGTTCTGACGGAAAAGCGTACACCTACCTATTCAAAGGCTTGGAAGACCTTCATTTGGATGAACGTATCATGCAACTATTGTCAATTACGAATACGATGATGGCACGGGATTCCGAAAACAACGACAATCAAACGTACAGAGCACGTCATTATTCCGTCATTCCTCTTGGTCCTCGATCTGGGTTAATCAGTTGGGTGGACAATGTGACTCCTTTATTTGCCTTATATAAGCGTTGGCAAAACCGAGAAGCCGCTATTCTATCAGCAAAGCTTAATAAAACTGTGACTGTACTACGCCCCTCTGAATTGTTTTACGCAAAATTGAATCCGCTTTTGAAGGAGGCGGGGGTTTCAACGGAGAATAGGAAGGAATGGCCAGTGTCGATTTTGAAGCAAGTACTGCAAGAGTTATCAGCAGAGACTCCGCGAGATCTCCTTTGGCGGGAATTGTGGTGCAGTAGTGTGACGCCGGAACAGTGGTGGCAGATGCACCGTCGGTACAGTTATTCTGTAGCAGTGATGAGCACAATCGGCTATATTATCGGTTTAGGCGATCGACATTTGGACAATGTGTTGGTGGACTTGACGTCTGGTGAAGTTGTGCATATAGACTATAACGTGTGCTTCGAGAAAGGGAAGACGCTGCGGGTTCCGGAGAAAGTGCCGTTCCGGATGACGCCGAACTTGGTGGCGGCGCTAGGAGTGACTGGTGTTGAGGTAAGTTGTATTTTGAACTATATCTAAAGCTTGAGGAAGCAGTAAATTTTGCTTTGTGTATCATTCTTCCGTGTTAACCTATAGAGTCAAGAATGGATCCAGCTTTGACGCTCCCAGGGGGGCAAGGTTCGCATAATCGTGGTCAAGTCATAAGACCGTGAGACAAGTGCGTGCGTTTTAGTTAGTGGTCCACCTAGTTGTGGACTCAGCCCAGAGGGGGCAATGGGGGAGGAATGATCCTTTCCCCCTCCCCCTGGATCTGCCTTGCATAGAGTCACCACTGCTGGGACACGGGTATCCCCCTTACCAAGTAGCGAGGTTTAGGTCATCTACCACACTGGGCAAGTTGCTGGTTAAGTTTGTCTTTGAAGAGTCTCATTTTCTCTATCCTTTTCATCGTCTCATTTTTCATTTTATCTAAAGGTTTATATATTTTTTTTTTTGTGACTTAATATTTAATGATTATGCTATGTTATTCGTGCATGTACATCATTATACTATAATATATCTTATACCTTTAAACGAGCAATTCTTGTACCTATATAAATATGTATATATGTATAGAATCTGAATCTCGGAAACGGCTCGAACGATTTTCGTGAAATTGTGTATGCAGGGGGTTTGGGGGACGATAAATCGATCTAACTAGGTTTCAGTAAAAAATAAAGTAGCCAAGTGCGAGTTGGACTCGCCCATGAAGGGTTCCGTTGCAGCAAGTAACATAATATACATAGTACACATAGTTATTGTAGTTCGTTGTAACTTTGATCAAAGTTTTAATAATAGTGTATTTATGAAGTACTAAAAAAAACTACTCATCAGATCGAGTTCAAACTAATTTTCGTTGGTAGTTTTCATGGTAATGTACATCATATATTTTTTTTAGATTTTTCATTCTCTTACTTTAGAAGTTAGAGGGGGGGGGGGGGGGACACACATTTTACCACTTTGGAAGCGTCTCTCGCGCAAATTATTCAGTGTAGACAAAAATTATATTAGAAACCTCAACATCATTTTTGAAGACCTATCGATAGACATCCCACACGTGATGAAAAAAAAATTTTTGAGTTTCAGTTCTCAGTATGGGGGCCAACCCTAATTTTTATTTTTTTTTATTTTTTTTGTTCAAATCTTAATGCGGTTCACAGAATACATCTACTTACCAAGTTTCAACAGTGTAGTTCTCATAGTTTCGGCAAAAAGTGGCTGTGACATACGGACGGACAGACAGACAGACAGACATGACGAATCTATAAGGGTTCCGTTTTTACGTTTTACGGAACCCTAAAAACGCATATTATGCGCGTTTTTAGACATTGAAAAACTGTCACATTAGAGATTAGAATGCGAAGGTAAATTTCGCCGCATGACGCGACAGCATAATTAGCTTAGACGGGAAGTCGGGCGCTCATAGCGGTTACGAATTAGTAGCTCCGGGTTCGAATCCAGACGGGTTCTTTTTTTTGCAATTAAGTATTTTTTCTAAGAAAATATTTTTCTTGGAGTCTTTTGTCTGTAGGTATCTTCAGTATATTCAGTATTTAAACCGAGCAAAGCTCGGTCACCCAGGTACTATATGTATATAATACATCATTGTATAAATACATACTTACTTATTTCCAACAAATGCCCAATCAATGTTTCCTTTAATTTTGGGGTAATGTTGAATAGGCCATAGTAATAAGTAGTAGGTTCATATTCCAGTCATTTCCAAAAGTAGGCCCAGTTCCTGACATTAAAATGTAAGATAGGGTCAATATTTAAAAATGTACTTTTACATAGTAAGACAGAGAAATCAAATCAAATTTATTTGGAACTTAAAAATAATGAGTCTATATAAAAACAGGAGTCCACTGGCTCCGATGAAATGACGAGGAATTAGCATTAGTACTCCTCGCCTCATTGAAAGCAGGAAACTGGCTCCGTACAAAAAAGGGGCTACCCTAATAAGCAATGTTTAAGCTATTTTATGGTTTTAAGATTAAGCGCCATCTGTGTCTTCTTTATCGAAGCGGGGTTTCCTGCCTTAGTCAGGTATTTTCCGTGTTTTCGCAAAGCTGCCACAGATGTCGCTGGGGGTAAATAAATAAAAAAACGGTTTCAACTATTACTCATATACTTACTTTAATTTAATTTTACATAGAACATCTTTCATTAAATATAATTTAAACATCTTCATTTTAATTTGACAGAGAACCTCTTAATAAAATCTTTTATCACGGCAGGGAACTCATCATAATCTTTCAATAAAAATTCAACAATAAAGCTTTTAAAAACTTGAGCGTAGATTCAAACAGGTACCTAGATGCTAAGGGGTACCTACTGTCACTAACGACTTTAAATACTAAGAAGCGTTTCACGTTTCCCACAAACGTCCACAAACTGTTCCGTAACACAACTACTAAACTAGGTCCGGAGGGCGGCTGGACGACGCTCTGTGCACGGGCGTAGGGCCTTCGGGAGCGTACGAGGGGTTCGTATCCCCTCGCTCCGATTCCACATATCCTGCGTTCTCGATGATGCGGCATCGAGACGTATCCGACAACGATTCCCGTTCCACGTAAACAAGTTTAGCCGGGCGGCCCCCGAAGCTGGTCATACCGCTGGGGGGCGTAGATCTGGTCAGAGAGCCTTCTCGAAGCGCGACCGAGCCTCGCTTCCTCTCGGGTGCGGGAGATCCTCTGTACTCCGAAGTGTCGGGTCGCTTGCACCGCAGCAGCTTGGCAAACGCGGCGCGGAAACCGGCGTTCTTCCACGCGTAGATCAGCGGATTGATGCCGGAGTTCGACATTGCCAGAGATGATGTAAGGCGGTACGCCACGTGGTTGTGTAGAGGCATCACAGGGAATGTCTGCGCGCAAGCGACCACCACGAACGGCATCCAGCAGATGGAAAACGAGCCAAGGACGAGCAGTACCACCTGCAATGAACAGACAATTAGATTTGTATATTAAACCGATAAGAAAACAATGGATTTCGATTCCGCCCGCAACAATCTGGTACATTTTGGGCGATAATGGCGTGATTACTATTTATATTCAGTGCGTGTCGCTTTCATTTATGATACGCTTAAATAATGGTTAAATAGGTCGTTAGCTGTCTATTCTGTCGGTGTCCTGTTTGTACGATGTTTTGTTTCAAATATAATTAGGACCCATTGGACGCTATTATTCGGGCATCATACAATTTGATCAATTCTGGGAAGACCTTGCGTGCGGCAGTTTTGCTGAACTACTACCTAGGTAATGGTATCGTATTCATTACTGAAATTATCAGGAAAACAACAAACAATTATCTCATGACCAGGCGTGATCACACACTTTTCAGTGACTGGGAACTGAAAAGCGTCGCTAACTGGCTTATTCCATCTATCATTTTACCATTGAATGAGATGATAATTAGCATGGCTGATCAGTCAATACCTGGTGAGATAGTGGTAATACTAGGCTTAAGTACTTATTTTACAGTAACTTTTAGGAGTTACAGTTATCATTAAAACTCTTGTGACTTCAAACAATACATTTTCAGACTCGTTTCTTGGGGCGACTTTGTTATTTAAGACGGTTTAGTTTAAACTGTTCTATAAAGTGAACCTTTACCATAACTTTATAAATTCAACTTATAACTTCAGCTCCTTTTGAGTTAAGTTTTCAACAGTTCTTTCGTCGTTATCTACGATGTATGAACCCTGATCTAATTTAATTCCCTGTAAGTTTTATTTGGTTAAAAGTTGTAAGCTAAAATTGTGTTGTGTGATAAAGCCGTTGTTTTATGATATGATTTATGCTCTTCCAATCGTTCGTTGCTAGCAAAATTAATTACGAACTAATTCGTTGTTTTTGTCATCATGCCTATTGTGTTGTGTGATCATGCCGTTATTTTATTAGATGATGTATGTACTTGTATGCTCTTCCAATCGTTGCCTCCAGTGGGGCAGCAGGTGTTGGCCCGCATGCGTTTGGCGTGGCAGGCGGCTTCGCGCCATATCCGCCAATACAGGATGAACATCACCATCCAGATCAGAGAGAACATTGGCGCTAAGATGCTCGTCGTGTAAGTTTTAGGGACCACCTGAAACGTAAAATTATTTCGGTTACTGTTGAACTTGTAAAACCGGGAAGGCTGACATTTTTATTGTTTTTAAAGGGATAGGTCCCGTTAAAACTGAACTTACTGACTTATCATACGTACTCTGGCCCCACTACCATGTGGTATATATCTGGCCCGTCTGAGACGAGAAGTTGATGTAATAATAACAAATAATTCATCTTTAATTATTACGATTTCAGCGTAACGTTCATCATTGCCATCATATTATCGTCACGCACTGGTACGCCTACGCTTTCATTACATGTTATTTATGACTATAACAACACTCATGTAATGTAGTAAATACTCTGCAAGTAATTAAGAATTTTTCGGATTCAGTGCTGTTCTAGTGACATTACTACAAACTTGTATATGCCGATAAGATATAGATTATCGATTTGCGGATAACGCAGCGACGCTTTGCAATCTTGAAAGTAATTCGTAAACAAAAACAACATTAATCTATTTCACATAAACCTAAAGTTTAAGGTAAACATGTATTCATCAGTTAGCAAATTTTGATTGCTCTTGTTACGACACCCCATACTTGATTTACGATATTACTGTGGTAGCAATATTATATTTCAAAGGTGTTCCCAAATCGAGTTAGCGAGTACGATAACCACCCTCAAGTCCAATATAACTCGCAAACAAGCCAATATAATTTTGATTGAGGCATCTCTGTGGCTTAGTAATATAGATCGTTAAACGAAATAGCCAATTTTGAAGTCATGACCGCACACCATGACGTAAAGGCTGAAAACCCAGAAGCTAAACTGAAGATATTTAATGATAATACCCAGAACTGAGTTTGAATGGTTTTCCTACTTATATTTTTTTTAGAAAAACCAAATAAAATAAATTAAGTTCGTATTAAAGTCATAATACTGTTCGTGGTATCGTTTTTAGTAAAATTCTAATTCATAGACGTCGTCTATGAAATTAGAATGCAAATTTCTCATACATATAAATAACTAGTGTTCTTACATTAGATTTGTAAAATTTGCGAGATAAGATATAATTTTGATTATCAAAAACTACGCATATGTATTTATAAAGACGCGTTATAACGACGATTGTGGTTTTTTCCGATGACGTAGAAAGATGAGTTAGTTTGATGTATCTGTCTATGTGATGTGAATAGACCCTATTTTGATGCGTTTTATCTGTTTTGTAGGGTTTAATCGAGATGGTTTTTAGCCATGATTTATGGCGGTTAGCCATAATTTATGGTTTGCTGTAATTTGTTTGCGTTTGTTTTGTTGAGTGCTGTCTAAAGTGTCCGAGTTGATATCTAAAGTGATCAGTTACTTTTTAGGTAAATGTTGAATGTGTAAACGGTAAATTACATCGCAGGGTGATATGACATTTCTCACACAACACCTGTTTAGCCACAAACGAAGCAAAAACTTGTATTGTGAGAGCAAATAATTTATTTTCTCCGAAAAGACAAAAACCGACTTTAATTTCAAATTAAATTTAGATACTCCAGCAAATTTTATAAAAATCTATCACTATATCGTCTAAAATAGGTATATGAAAGCAAATTTTCGTTTTTTGTTCAATTCAAAAACTGCCACACCGATTTCGATATACTTTATATGGGACCACCTCTCAACTATTATTATCATCTACCAAACAAACAAAAAAGCCAGCAAAATCGATTCCCAATTAGCGGCGCTATGGCGTAACATACATGCAACCGAATTTAGAACCTGCTCCTTTTATGAAGTCGGTTAAATAATACTTAATTACTTGAAAATACATACTTAATATACATAGAGAAAATCCCAGACACAGAACAACTATTTCAACACACAAATATACTACGTGTGGTCACCAAAGTATGACTACGTTCCCTTATTATATCGTTACATAGAGCTTCAGACTAATTTTGCAAACATAAACGTGTAACAAATTTCACTAACGTTTTGCCGAATTTATTTTTATTAGATACGCTCGCGTGCTTGTTACGTTGTAGGTAGAGAAAGTAGATTACGATAGAGAATTGATATCCGAGCTCAACTAATAAACTTCGCAGCTAAGTTAATTTATTCTCTGCAGTATTTGGAGTAATCAGATTTATATTAGTAACATTAATTATCATATTCATTGTGTTCAAGCAACCTATCCCTGAGATTGAATTAATTTGGTAACATAACATGAAGTTTTGTGTCTTAATATTTTCATGTTATTAATACATCAGTTATCAATACGGTCAATAAGGTCTGGTCGATTCTAAACGCAAAACTGAAAAGCGCTTGTGGGATCGATCGTATCTGCTGTAATTTGATCTATGTAGATCTCTTCATCATCATGTATTTAGATGACATAGTAATAGATTCTTACGAAATTATATCGAGTTTCTGAATTTAATTTTAAATTGAAGTCGGTTTTTATTTTTTCAAAGAAAATCCGAGTAAATAGTATAATCTCATTACTTGTAGGTACACATATTAACCGCGTTCTAATATTTGATCCAGTAGATACATTGATATAAAATTCGATTAGAGGCTAATAAATAAGTAAATACGTGTTGGGAATTCAAACAATTCTCATAAGGAGTCGTCACAAATCTATAATTTCGCATCGATATGCCAATATAGTCGCGTTTTCGAATATGAGATAAAGGATATTTGTTATTGATGGGCGCGTGTAGGAACATTGCAACATTTAATGTAATATTTTTACCTACTCCATCGTATCTACATTTACATACGTACGTATATCTAAAACGTTATCTCGACCGAAGTAACATTTTTAAAGTTATACCCCGTTTACATGATTCCAGTCCAGCGACAGAATCCAGCGCTGGATTGCTTACTGAAATAACGTAAACCGGCACTGGAATGCATTGGCACTGGATTGATGCATTCCAGTGCCGGTTTCCATTATTCCAGTAAGCAATCCAGCGCTTGATTCGGTCGCTGGACTGGAATCAAGGTTAGGTGAAATAAATTCATTGAAATATTGTAATCACACTCATAATGTAAAGTAATGTGAAGTAAAGTAAGCAATGTATGTTGTACGTATTCGAAAACGCAAAAAAAATCTGTTCTAAACACCATTAATCGAAATAAAAACTATTCTATTTCTCCAGTTGGATCAAATTACACGTAAATGCCAACTTTCGTTAATATCGGTTGACTTTGTGAAAAGTTCACTGGGTACAAACATCACGACACTTGATTTTTCTATGTAAACATAGAGAGAGCTCTGTGCGATACCAATTGAAATCCTGCGACGTCGATCACGTGTTTCGTGGTCTTTTAATAAAAAAAAAACATTATGTTGTATGTGTAGTGAAGTTCTGGTTCGTACCATGTTCATCTCGCACTTGACGCCGTCGTGCCAGTCGTTCCAGAAGATGGGGATGCAGCTGATGCAGAGAGCCACCGACCAGGTAGCGCTCATCAACAGCCGCGTCACCAGCTTGGTCATGTAGCGGCTGTAGTGCAGCGGGTGTACTATCGCTATGTACCTGAAACATTACACATAACACCGGTTATGATATGGAATGAGCGAAAACGGAAATCCCTACACTATCATTCCTAATCTTTTTGAAGTGAAAACTTCTTTTGGCGCGCCTAGACAGATTTTTCGTGGGCTGTGAAATTAATTCTAGCGTCACACTCGGGTATGATAAGAAATCTTCGGGTAAACTCGGGACCATAGCCATTGGCCATCTAGAAATGGAAATGCTAGGGCGTGGCCTGCCCATCATGGCATGGCCATCTAGAAATGGGTCAGCCAATGGGAAATGCTGATGCATTTCTAGATGGTCATGCCATGATAACCAGGCCACACCCTCCGGTTACACCCGTGTACTTTCCAAAGTAAGCTATCAAATGCTGAGTCATAAGTTTTCACTTCTATCGGCAGTTCCTGTGACTGCCAATTATTATTTTTTTCGTTTTGTAGTATAAGTGGAGTGACATGTGCCTGATGGTAAATCAACATGGCTGCTCAATGCCCACATAACACTACGAAGTATTTTAAAGATGTAATAATTAGGTAGCTCAGAAATGTGAACTTTCAAGTCATCTAGAGACAGCAGATGTGGTAACTCATTACGCTATAATGACGCTGGAAACATCGCATTCACATCAGAATGTACAATACTAGCTGCACCCCGCGATGTAAACCGCGCTTTTCACGAAAATACATTTTCGTGCAAAACTGGAAAACTAAAGGTATAGACATTTTTACAAACTTAACTAAAGATTGGCAGGCTCGCCCTTGAGCACTACATCGCTTGATATAAAACGACGATGCGGTCTACGATAGAGCGGGTTTTAATAGAATCCGATTCACTTTCGTCTTGAAAACGACACCCAGATTGTATTCATTGGATATATCCTATTGCTAGGCTGGCTGCTGTATTACGTAAACTGTAAACAAACCGCTCTAATCTAATGCAACTTTTCCGTCTGAAAGTATACATAAATATATCTCATGATTAATTTTAAGATATTGGTGGAATACATTATATTTAAAAGTACTTCAAATACTCTTGTTCAAGTACTTCTACGGATTTGAAAATCTTTATATCACACCAAATTTCCACAAAAGTTTCAATAAAGCGTAGAATTTATTTTTTAATATTTTAAAAAATGTACTATTTTTGCAAATTAGTCCAATTTGAAATTTAGTTAATTTTTTACGCATTTAATCAAAGCAACCCAGCGTTAGTTTGTTGAATTATAAAAATTGTATTAAATACTCTCAAATAACGCTCTAGCAGCTTTTTTCCACATCGTCGCTTAAATCCCAAGTGTGGGTAAACGGTCTGCACCACTTCCCGCCTATCGTCGTAAATTCCTTTTACGTGCTCGAGCCATATCGACGTCTGCCCCATTTCATAAGAAAGAAAAAAATCTATTTTCGTGGATATCATAGCGTGACACGAGCGCCACCGCTATTTCTGTACTCGAAAGGTAGGAATCGAAACGTGAGTTCACGATGGTAAAGTTACGACTCACCTGTCTACAGCTATCGCAATAATGTTGTAAATGGATGCCAGACACGCCAGGATGATCAGAATGAAGCGCATCAAGCACAGCCATTTGAACTGGCCCACGCTCTCGTCCAGGTAGAAGGACAGGTGGTAGGGCAGCGTGAGCCCCACCATCAGGTCGGAGATGGCCAGGTTCAGCACGAACTGGTTGGAGACGAGTGACGAGAGCCGGCGGCTCAGCGTCACGGCCAGGATCGTGAGCGTGTTTCCGCTCACTATTAGCAGCATGAGCGCTCCATCCACGATGCTCCACGCCCAGTAGTTGTAGAGGCTGACGGACGCAACCGGCCCCGCCGCGGTCTCGTTCCAAAAAGCGTCGCTCGCATTGTCCGTCCAGTCCATACCATCGCTGGCCGTCGCCAGCGCCCCCCACGAGGAATTGGTCGACGTCGTGGTCGACTCTCACACGCGCATCACTTAACTTTTCCGGTCACTTTTCACTCGCGGTTCTAGTTCGCACTCACTGACTGTTTGATGCCGATCGCACTGTGTGCACATTTTCTGTTGTTCAGCGCCGACGTCTGTGAAAGAAATGAGTGGTTAGAATGATAGTGGGGTCTCTTGTGAATGCATAGCGGCGAGCGCGAATAGCGCAGCGATGTCGTCGGACACCGCTCTGTATGCGAGGGCGCGTCACCCCTACAAATTAGTTCTTGCCGAGTTCTTGCCGAGCTCCGGTTGGCGCGTGTCTAAATCACATTATTAAGTTTTTCGAGGGACCTTCGGGGACGGCTGCTGCGCCGCGACCCTCGTCGATGAATTATTTATCCCGAACGATATGAAAGCTTTGTCTGCGGTAATCGATAACGACTACGAATGAATTATTTTCAGACGGAGGCCACTGCCGTTTCGAAAAGTTACCCCGACCGTTTCTGTAAAGGTCTCGAGAGTTTGAAGGTCTTCGTATTGTCTGTCCGTTGGTTACATATTCCCTTCGGCGGTGAATAAAGAACCGACGTCAATACTCTTCATCATCAAGGTTGCTAAAGAAAAATTTAAATAGGACAAACATTTTAACAACCCTTATTTGCTACAACAATAGGCTAGTTACAGTTGAAAGAGTTCGCTCGAGCATTCGCATTATTTGTTAATTGTAGGTAGTGTTGCCACACTATTACGTTTAAAATGAAAGGATGAATATATTCATTTGGCGTTTTATTTGTCGATGAAATATTTAGGGCGGGTGAAGCTGACAAAGTCAATTAGAGGCGCGCTCGGACCGTCAGCTTGCCGATGGAATTTGAAATTCAAATGAATGCGGATCGCAGTCTTAACGCTTCAATTTAATTTATCATCAATATTACCACAAAAATTCATTTCAAATTATAGGTAAAGTATTAATCTCGAAATGGGTATTCAGTATCGCTTTTGTGGAGGCTTTTTGCAGTTAATGATGAGTAATGGTATTATCGATGAAGAACTGACGAATGGGATTTATCGGAATGACACCCGACTGTGGCGGTCGGATGGTCGACGCATTATTTATTACCGATTGAAATACATTTCGCGAGTTCGTATAATGACTTCTTTCTAATGCTTCTATTATTAATGTGTCACTATGTAATTACCACAACTATGGTACCACAGTTTCTAGAAATTTAATTCCAATATAACGCATAAACAATTTTACAAACATAGGACATTTTGTTTGATGAATGAAACGTCCATTACGGCGTTACATTGAGCTTGGTACTCTGTACCGATGACAATGACGGATTAGAATTAGTTATTTGAAACGTAATCATTTTCGTGTCATCGGATAAATTAATCAGTGCGCGCGATTTGTGGATTACGTTCAAGCTTAAAACATTTACGTCATTCGTTGTTCCCGTTAGGACTGGAGATATGTATCATACCTATAACAAATGAGAGAATCGAATAATAATTAGTAATTATAATAATAACTGCCGTGACTATCATTATACCATACATACGGAAAGGTTAGAATAGAAATTACGATCGATTTGTCGCAAATTACTCGAAGGTAAAATACGACTTCAGTTCTAAAGGAGACATAGACATGTTGCTTGTCTAATTCATAGAAATGCAGGGCTGCAAACTGCAATTGACAATCAGGGCCTAGTATTCAGATCACAACTGCTGTATTGCGAGACAGGACTGTGTTGAATGCCCTTTGGCATTCAATAGCAGGACATCAATATGCTGCGTTGATGTGCAATCTGCGATCTGACTCGTCATTTGTGCAAAATGTAGTCCCACACAAATGTAGAATTTGTTTTCATACGATACCACACACAACTCGCCTAAGGCCAATTGTCCACGTAGCTGCACGACATCCGCACGATTTCGACAATTGTCGGATGCAAGACGAATGCTTGCATCTTGCGTACAAATAATGAAGTCTGTGTCCACGAAGCGACAATGACACGACAGCCTGCACGTCTTGCATTTGTTTGTAGGATGCATGCATTCGACAAAAGACGCGTGCGTGGACAGTAGACCTAATGGACTCCGTTACAACGTAAACATTGCTCTATAAAAATATCCAGTTGTAACTGACATCTTCCTTCTTCATTCAAAAATATTTGACACATTGTTGAAGTCACGACAATGGGTGTTTACAATTTCGCGATACAAAAAAAACTACAATAGAGGTTCGTTGCGCGACATCAATCGCGTCATGTCGAGGTACGTCGTATAATTATACCGGAGGACGCCAGTTTCATGTTCCCCATTGTTTTTCCGGCTCTGAGCGGGATTTATTTATTCAATTTGGGGATATTGTCACTGTTTACGATGGAGATGTTTATGTAAATATAGTTGTTATTTTGCGCGGGATTTACATGTTTCCGACCTTTACGTAAGGCACGGTGGCGTGCGTCCGCAGACGTCGCGGCCGTCGCGTGCGCGACCTCTACTCATACTTAATTCAAAAACTATAATTTATAGGTATTTTAATAACTCAGTAATTGACTAGCAACTGGTGTAAGAACAACTATGTAATTCTGTTACTCGCGTTTGGAATAGCCGATTAAGTTTAAATAATTCAATTTGCGAAAGGTCAATATACCAGGCACGTGGCTCTGAAGTCGCAAGACCTCGTACAAATATATGGAAACCTATACTTGAACGTGTTCTGGAATTTCGATGAAATATGCTAATTGTTGGATGTTTAAATATTGTTCAGAAATTTTAAAACTTTGAAAATTGGATGGGTTAAATTTAGATTTCAATACTGGTGTCGCTTTGTATAGAACCTTTCTATTCAATCGCCGAAATGAAGCTAATCAATGAGTTTGTAATTAAAGCGTTTGGACTAGATACTGAATCGTATTCGATCGATACGACGGAGGACGCATTGATAAAAGTACAGACAGGCTGTTGTCGCGATTATTGTTTAATAGTTTAGTGAATGGCGATGTATACTCGTATGTGACCGCTGTGTAGTAAAAAACCGAGTTACGTGAAAACAGCATAGCGAGCCAAAAATGACGCGCTAAATTAACTATTACGAGCTATGTTAAGTTTCATGCAGAAAGGTCGCTGTTTCACTCATTTTGTCAAGTTTTTTTCAAACTTGGCAAAATGTGTGAAACAGCAATTTTTTTTTATAATAAAATGAGACTAGATGACCATGATATGCGCCTGATGGTAAGCAAACAATCGTGGCCATAACAGCACAGTGCTATGCAGCTATTTGAACATGAAAATTCTATATCACTGCCTAGCACTGCACTGCGCTCGTCACGATATAGGTAAGTTAATTGATCTCTATGCTCTATGATTTCTCTGGAAACGTGTCTCTGATCTCTCCAATATTTACGAGTAGGTCATAAAGATGCAAGCAGCACATTCCTTTCGGATTAACGCAACATTTTAGCGTAATCCATATCTGTTTATTATTGCGTGTGTAGAATAATTTCTGTCGGCAAATGCAGTGCAAATTGACACTCTCGAGACTGAATTGGTAGTTTGTTACGTGGAAGCGAGTGGACTACATTTGTGCGTTACGTACCGACTACTCACCCCCTCAAATTGAATAAGCCCACGAGTTGTACTTGGTTAGCGGTTTGGAAACAGTTCGGAACTCTGGACACCGTAAGGATAAGCGCGCATTACGATTTTTGTAGTAAAAACATTTTTGGTACGGGAAAATTTTAATATAGCGTCCGAGCCTTGTTGGATTAGTGAAATCTTGTGATTTCGCAGCACCGATATGAGTTGTAGCAGTTTATCTGTAATCGCCAAGCTACACGAGGCTAGTGTTTCAATCTAGGATAGCAAGCTAGTGTTATAGTACGCTAACAAGCTAATACTTCTAACTTCGTGTAACAAAACTAGCATTGCGTGGCGTTGCCCACACGACGCTAGAAGTACTAGCTTGCTAGCTTGAAAAACTAGCCTCGTGTAGCTCGGGCATAGGTGATATATTGTGCAACATTAGTACCTACTAAAATAATTGCAAGTTTTCATTTCAGTCGGCAGTCTGTATGATTGCCTATTTTTTACTGCGCGACAATCTCGCAAATTTCTGTTGACTTCGAATAGCGCTTAATTTTACGCGTTGCTCAAATTGTAGTCTATTTCTATTGTTAAACTAGCGGCCCGCTCCGGCTTCGCTCGAATAATAACCTAGATATCAACTGCAGCGCCATCTGCCGGGCTGATTTGTGAATCTAAACCTTCCAGGGCCCTACCCAAACGTATACAAAAAAAATCATTCAAATCGGTCCAGCCGTTTAGGAGGAGTTCAATAACAACGAAAAGTGGCATTGATTTTTATATATTATATATAGATAATGCATATTTATCTTGTCATAGTGCGCGTTAAGCCTTGAAGAGAAATTCCCCGCAGTGTCAGCGAACTGGGAAAAAGTTCCATCCAATTTTCATTAATGTATCCGGTGAATTAAGTTTTCTCGCAGTTGGATTACTGGAGGAAAAGGACGAATTTATGAGGCCTATTTCAAAGTTAATAAGAGTCATCACACTTTGGAGCGGAGAGTGTGCCGTAAAGTATAATACATTTTATGGTCTTGTTAAAGTTGTGGCTAGAAGTTGAAGCAGTCTGAATATACTCGAAATAAATTGTGACTGAGGACTTCCCGCTAAAAATATAAAAATAATAAGATGATGTTAAAATGTCTTCAAACTTGTGTTTATTTTCTACACGTATCATTTGACATTTTAAATTGTATTTATTTAATTATTTATTTTAATTAAACAAAAAATATGTGTATGTTATGTGTATCCATTGAGCTCTTAGATTACAAAAAGTTACATGGAAAATGTTGGCCAAAATAAAGAAAATATTATCGCACCTTGCAAAATCTATAATCAAAACTTATAGACACGCTAAATCGTAGACAACTGTATTTAGATGGTACAGAATTAAGCACTTGCGTTTCTCATTCAACTAAAATGAATACAAAGATGGTATTTGAAATAAACGTAACATAAATTAGTTTCGTGATTTAAAAAATATAATACACACCTGCATGTATAAACGCAGACTGCCTTAACGGGTTAAAGAACTAATATAATAACGACCATAACAATCTAGATCAGAGAATTTTAACACTATGAAAAGTTTCTAATACGTTCAGTGATTCTGGACTTTGGTTTAAATATATAATAAATACTAATTCTTAATTAGAAAGGGGGAAAACATCAAGCGTGAAACTCGCGCAATACATAAAATAAGTCGGTGTAGCAACGCGGCATATTTATGAAGATTGCAAAAATATTTCGATTAGTTTGCTCAAGTTTGGCAAATACGTGTAGCGGATCTGTGCGATGACATCAACGACCTCAAAAGCTCTCCAAAGGAAGGTTGTCAATAAACATTGTTGATAATCTGTTGCAACATCTAGCGTTGAAGCCGGATTTTTGACACAAAATTTGTTTTTGGCGTGCGTCGTGTTTTTGTACATTACAGCCCCTCTCGGAAATAGAATCTCAAAAAATTTCACGCCACTATTATTATTAATTACGGGATATTTGCCTTCGTTTTACGGTAGTTGTGATGGTAGGGCGGTATCGTGTTTTGCTCGTAAATATATGCACGAAACTGCATCGAGATATCGCAGACTCGATCCGAATATAACACGGTAATAAAAGGTAATGTAGTAGTAGCTTAAAACAACGTATAAGAAGTCGAGTTAAAGGGGCTGAGTTATTTTTGTCACCATTTGAACTCGTACGAACTTATGTCTACCATCCCTCATAATGTAGCATGAGAGTCACCGATAACTGACGTGGTAAGTATATGGATAAAGGCGGGGACGAAGCCAGGGTCATCGCCCTTAATGGGTGCTCCGCCCCTGCACGAGCCACCTCCGATACTTTACACCGATAAACTAATGATACATAAAATATATCTCGCGACACGATCGGTCCTTGAATATCAAATTCAATTTATTCCATGCAAGGTGCAACAAACTGTGTAAATAGTCATTACATTCTGTTAACACGTCTATTTGTGTTTCATTTCTTAAAGGCGAGCTGTTAAGATAACACACGAAACGGTTATATTCAATGCTTGGTAAATGTATCGAGTACTAAATAGACTTTATCGATGTAATCGTGTTTTGACACGTGCATCGTAATATGCTAATAGTGCTTATAGGTCGAGTTATCAGCTGAACACCTCGACAATTTGCTCAAAGTCAATGTCGAAAACATAATTACGTAGCAAAGTTATTGAATACGTCAAGATATTACTTATCTCCGGAATTTAAAAGCCAGAGTGAATAAGTACCTTATAAATCTGGGTGCTTCATCTTTGACCAGATATTGTCGCCATCCAACAAGCGAGTAGGTGATCGAGATAGGATAAATCTATGATTATCTTTACACATCTAAAAAAAATAAGATTTGTGTTTTAATGGACATGATTATTATTATATTATGTGTTATAAAGCGGCTTAAGATCTTCACGGAATCAGATCACGAGTCTCAAGAACCTCGACCCTCGACATCTCGCCGCCTACAAATTGTTCGATAGTGTAACGCCAACCAATTAATTACTATTGTGTCAAGCTTGACAGTTTCCCCAGATTACGGTTCGAAGGCAATTTGTCATCGTTATATTAATACACTGCTGTCACCTTTGAATAATAATTTGTGAGGAATTAATTATTTTATTAATTACTCCGTTAGTAATAATTAACTAGCCCATCCACTTGATAAACTAGGGTGTAGATTTTCGGTATTCATGTTATCTCTCTGTGAAATCTGATCATAAATCATGACATGGTAACAAATAGATTTGACAGCAATTCTTAATGCCATAGAAAGCTTAAAATTTTAGCTTCAGGGTCAACCTTTCGTCTTCCAAATTTAGTGTCATCTATTATGTAAATCGTAGTACAAGAGAACTAATATAAAGGCGCAATTTTAAGATCTGACTATCGCACGTTACTATTGTATCAGGTATTTTGTCAGTGGTATACACTTCCCTAGTCTCATGAGCGATGAAATTGACATTTATAAAAAGAGGTTTATTGATTAATCTATTGTTGTTATTGTTAGAGTTCAAACACTACAAAGCGTAGATCAATTCTTTCAAATCTTATAGGAGTCTTTGGGGTATTCGCATCTACTCGGTTACAAATATCTTTTATATGTGAAAAGGGTTCACATGTAAAACTTTCACAAAAGGTTCACATAGCATCCATAAATCGCGAAAGTTATTTCCGATTGTAGAAGAATTTATTACTTGAGATTAGATTGATCAAATTCTCGATATTCGATTTAAATGGAATCGAATGATCGTCTTTGAAAACACAATTGGATTTGTCTCGATGAATGAAAGTCAAACAATCGACCGTCGAGAAATTGAACGAGCACTTATTATAGTCAGTCAGAATTGCCAGAGCTTTATGATACTTGAAGAGCTTTTGTCACACCGCTCTTTAATTAAGACAAATCCTTGGCAATAAATGTTCTGTCAGATGTGGCTCAACTATTTAACGAGTGCTCTGACATGCAGTGATCTCACTAGTTTGTGAGAAACTGCGGCGTTTTTTATTATTTGATCGTTTTAATTGCTGGCTTTCGAGCGACTGTCATCATCGTTGGCTGGATTACTCTACGACATTGAATTCATTTACGGATGTAATGAAGTATTGGGTTTTGTAGTCCGTTTTTAGTCAGATGTCACGCGATTCCTTCATTTCGGTCTTTGATCATAGACTATATGGCCTTGTATCATGTCGTGCACGGTTTGCCCATTTATCAAATAGTTAAAGATTTTACACGGAAAATTAATTTTATTTATCAAATTTCCTTATTGCTTGCTAAAGTGGAACTGTTCCACGATAATTTTATTACCATTTTTGCTACCATATTTTTGCGTTACACTTCACTATTTCAAACCTTGAATATTGCTGGGAGCAAGTTATTGCTAATGTAATTTTGTTATTGCTGGTCCTATTTCGAAAAGGGTTTTTCTTAATAGCTGTAAGGGCGATTTTGCGTGGAATTCGCACAGTACCTACCCTGAGTATCGGAGGTACACAGATTTGTGTTACTTTCAAAAGGAGCGATGGATTTCGATTCTTCTCGGATCCGTGTCCGGGCCTACATTTCAATCATAAAAGCTAACGCTTTAGAGGCTAATTAAATAAACTTTACGCACGGGTTCCCGGCAATAACATTTTATGGCGTAATAGGATTTTTCAACACAATAAAAAGCGTTATGCCTCGACTCCGACCCTTATTTCCAACAATGGTCTTCTCACGTATCGCACATGTGCTCTTGTTACGTTATATTTTACCTATTTCTCTGTCATAATCCTTGAAGATTTGAGTGGTGGTAACAATGAGCGAGACTTTCCCCTTCGTTCTGTCATTGTGCCCTTCCACGGTGCCCCTTCACTCCTTTATTGTCGTGATAAAACCGGGCATTGTGGGACCTAGGTGCGCCCTATCCCTCTATTTGTGCTACGATAACAATTTTATTCTTTAGACGTTCTCTATAACTAAACTATTTTATTACCAAAGGTAAAAGAAAACCTCTCGACCTTTTTTTAAAACGTTCCACACATATTGATTGTACAAGATCAACTTTTCAAAAGTATTTTATCGCATACGGTAAAAATCAAGCTTCTTTATTTTTCCCGGTAAATACGTTTTATCGCGATTCCGCTTACCTTTTACTTTTTTATTACGTTTGTCAATATTGGTTGTGCTTTGATTATTTCCTTTACCTCTTCATTCAATTATTTTCGTATTTTATCACGTATATCACAGTAAACAGAAACTAACTAATATTAACGATGTGTGTGAGGTTTCTATATTTATGTATCGAATAGACAGGTTTCACAATCAAATATTTGATGCATTCGTATTTATAGCCCGACACACGTCCGATAGTTTTCCGATTGGCAGAATATGGAAACAATCTCACACAGTGCTCTCGGGAGTTAGATATAGTTTTCAATAGAAACTTTAGCGAGGCGTGTCTTCATTGTCGGGAGCAACTTAGATGTTCAGATTGCATTCGTTCTTTATTCTTTCACATGTTATCACAAGCTCCTGTGATAGAATATTAGATCGGCATGCAAATGGAATTCTAACAAGTTAATAATGTTCGAGGGTGCGCGAGTTTACCGCTGATTGCATCGGAAATTGAACCTTGTGTGTTTACCGATTTGTTATTAAATGGAATACTGAACGACAAACGTAAGCTTAAATGCAGTTATCTAATATTGAAGGGCCTTAATTCCTCTTATTATCCAGCTATGAAATATTTCTGAATAACAATTATTCAGAAAATTATCTGTGTTATTGACTGGTTCTAATAAGCTATTAGAACGATCCACGGTTGTAACGCTCTATTTAATCTATCTTGCCTCGAACATACAAAATGATAGCCTACTATGCTATGAATTGCCGAACACGCTAAGGTCGATATTAAATTTTAGTATTCAGCCGAAAGCTAAACAAGTAAGTCATCCTTGGGTTACTCCTTAGGGTTTCGATGGGATTGATAAAGGTTAGAGTACCTATCCAGTGATTCTTGCAGGCGTGCCTTATCTCGGCTAGATTCGCCTTTAGGTTTAAAGCTGGGCAATTAAGTTGTTTGACGCCGGTCATCTGGTTTACGATCACTTGGGTAGTAAACATATGTTCCAACCCTCGGTCACCGCGCTAGAAATCCTATACGATTACCCCAGGAGGTTTGGTTCGGAGTGTGGAGGAAGTATTATGCGAGCATCGCTTACGGAAGGGTCCCTTAGGGAAGCATCGATACCGTCCCGTAATGGAATAGATAATTCTAAACCCTTATCTGCTTCAATCTGATGGACATCACGGTAACTTCGTCCGTTACGGATACATAGACCTTATTTTCTTACCTTCCCTAGGCTTACGGATTAACTGCAAACGCTCTTTAAAGAGATTCGACTTCTGACCCTAGACGATACATATTTAATTAGATCATTTGCTGAGTACTTGAAGGCTTAGGGTCGTCGTAAAACCGTCGAGTAGAACGATAACAGCTCTTACTTGTGGCTGAGATTTGCCGAGTCTTGAGGAAGGATATGATAAGTTCGCGAAGATTTACTGCGGCACGCTTCACGAAGCTCCGACTAAATTTCAAAGTTATCACTTCCACTATCTCTGAACGTTAATTCAATTAGCCAGACGCACGATAGCAGCCATTAGTTACGTTCGTGTGCTGCATCTAACGCGGGTTTATTGGACGGTATCTTGCAGATAATGGCGCGAATGCAATCAAGGGCGCACTACGATCGCATTAATCCCCGTTACTCGAACTGTGTACAAACAACTAGTACTTTGGACTGAGTCTATTTATTTAGTGTTTAGTTTAGAAAAGTTTTTGTGGAAAACCAACACGCAGAATAAAATACTGTGTCGACAGAAAGTTGAACGCAGATTTTTAAATAAACAGACGCGGGAATATCTGCCGTCGCAACGATCCCGGCACTCGCCGCGGGAGCCATCATCTTAATTCGACCATCGCCAAATGGGCTCATCTAAAATTGATACCTTCTTAGTTTATCCAGCCCGAAATTTCAATATGCCCTAAAATTGAAACGAAACGATAAAATTCCGGCCGATTCGGGCAGTTACATAAGCGGGGGCGGAGACTTCGCTGAAGGCTTACGTAAGCTCGTCTGGAGTTGTAGCACTAGCACCGATACCTCGGCTCCACGCTCGCTCCCGCCGGCTAGCGCTGCACACAAACTTTCAGTTTACACATTTGATGTGACATCCCTAGCCGCTAAACGACGTGCTCGACTCTTAACAGAATGGAATTAACCCTTAATTACTGTTGTTACGGGGTGGCGCGGATTAAACCTGTACCAATTAGGTTTAACTGTGTTTGAGCCGCAATGTGTTTGCCTCCCCGTAATTTTTCCCGCTCGAGAGGCCGTCGTTTAAGTTCGGCTGTTTGTGTGTAAATATGCAAATCAAATCAGCGCCGGGAAATGGAACGGACTCGTTGAAAAGCTGGGCAAACACTCGTCCGGCGGCCGATGGTCGTGGGGATTCCGGCTAGCGTCAATATTTACCTCTACGACGGTCCCATCCAAGCCGGTGCAAGTTTCGACGCAGTCCGCTGAGCACAGCGCGCTACATCATACAACAAACACTGACCACTAAATGTGTTTACGCACTGTATACAAGTTTTCCGAGAGTGAAAGTGTGGGGTTGGTGTATTTAGGAGGCGGACGTTCGCTCGCGTCGGCGGTCGGCACGCAACTGAGTCGCGAATGCCGGCCGTGCCGAGTAAACTTGAAATTCGAGGTCTTCGGAGGCATTAGTGGACTGAAACACCAGTGACTAAGGTCATGGTTTTTGGCTTTCTTTCATGTTATTCACTAATAGAGCCATCTGTTTCTCCAGATCCGGATTACCAAATCACGGCCAAGTTGAAGCGAATTTTCTTCTGCGATTTAATTTGAGGTTTTCCATTTGTGCGCGGAAATTACATCGTTCGTTCAAGACGAGGCATAAATCCCGTGGAGGCTGCGGCTTAAGGAGATACAGTTAATTACTTACATCGTCGAAACACTGATGCTGCTTGTTGTTACAGCTGTGATAAAGCTTGTACTTAACTCGACAAAGAAGTGATTTAGTTTCTCTAAATATATCTAACGTATAGTATACATCATGTTACATTTACCTAAGCATTGGTATATATGGAACACTAAGGTCTTGTGAAACTTGCAAATGATATTTTTAACCTACTTCAAAAAAGAAGAAGGTTCTCAATTAGATTGGATTACAGTTGGTCCATACAATTGTTATCGAAAGTGCCACAGCAGTTTCTGAAATCTAAACAAAAAGCTGTAACTTACTTTCATTTATCTGGATGACTTAGTGATGGCTGCTTATGAAATTTGGCCGAGTGTCTGAATTTAATTTTAAATTGAAGTCGGTTTTAGTTTTTTCGGAGAGAATAAATTATTTCTAAATTTATTTATTTATTTAATTAGGCGTACATAACAGATTACAGTTAATGTTAAATAACAGATAAATTATTATATTGTGATGTTCTAAACTGTTATCCAAAGCATGCACACACAACTTAACTAGAATATTGAGGCAGTCTCTAAATTAAATACATACAATATAAATCAATAACTTTAACTTAACTCATACCTACATAAATGAACTTAATTGCACAAAAAGTTAATTTACAAATCTGAAAGTTGCCTTATCCAATATTATAACAAGCACCCGAAAAAAATCAAGCACCGGGAATTACAACTAAGTAAGTACATATAGTACATATAGTTATTCAGGTTCAAAGGAATTAAATTACACAAAATTAAATACCCATTTTTGCCATTTTTTTCACGTTGACTGCCGTATCGTCCGAGAAAATGTCATAACACAGCGGCTTGAAGCTACCTATTTTATGGGCCTCGGCATTAATATTGCTTGTCGCGGTCACTCTACACACTATATATTTTATTTATCTAAGAACTGGCAACCCGTACGTGGTGTGACTTACTAAGCTATTTAGATAATTTACGCCACAATGTTAAGGTTTATATCGGAATCGACTACAAAATTTCTGTGATAATATAGTTTTTAAACTTTTGATATTTTAAACTTAGCGAGGTTAGCTTTTGAACCGACATCAAAAAGGAGAACGATCAAGTGTTTGCGACGACGGGCTGAACGTGATGAGAATGATGAAAAATCATTTAGGCCTTTAGAAATTGATTTAGTCTTTTTTTATAGTATAGAGTGACGAGACGAGCAGGACATGTGCTTGATGGCAAGCAACATGCCTGCCACTTAACAGTACAGTGACACGCAGCTATTGGAACACGAAGAGTCCAAATCATTACCTAGCACTGCACAGCGCTCGTCACCCAGAGATCTATATCTATAGAATTTCTCTGGAAACATAGCCCTTCAAACCGGAACACAGTAACCCCTGCACATTACTTGCCTGGCGGTAGTACAACTGGCAAAGGTGTGGTACCTCCCCTACCACTACTAGTCCTGTGTAAAGTTTTGTGTGATAATATTTAACTTACGCTGAAAGTACAAAGTAGCATATACTGCATTTTCCTTTCTATCGACATCTTAGATATAACTTTAATAGTAGCGATAGCAGCCGTCTACGTCCATTTCAATTACGTATCCACACTTTCATCCACTATACGAAAGAGTTGATTATTCATCATCCTTATCACTTTCAGCCCGTCGTCGAAAAAGCTAACCTGGGTGTTATTCTGGTGTGTCAGCAAGTTTCTCCCTATTTCGTTTAGTTTGACGTTCCAAAGACTCGAACAAGTACTAAGGTTTGATTCTACTTTCGTAATAAAAACGTATAGGCTGTGGAATACGTTGCCTGAGTGGGGTTTTCCCGATGGTTACATTCTTGCTGTCTTCAAGTCGATAGTGAATTGGTTTCTTCTAGATGAGCACGATCCATCGTAGACCGCATCATCGCTTAACATCAGGCGAGATGACGGTCAAGTGCAAACATATCATTGTTAAAACAATAAGTTTTGGCGTGAAGGAGTAACAAACGTCTACCTGCATATTATCCTCTCAAACTTTCACGTTTTTTATATTAGTATGATAGTCTATACGGCTTGGACTACGTGGATGACACTAACGTAATTATGACAAATTAAAATAGATTAGATCCCTTGGAGCTTGAGAAAACCTTTGATTTTATAGCTATTTGCGCTAAGTTGCTAAAGACAATTTGTCAGCGAATCACTCATTTAGGCGTCTTTGAAGAATACCATTACTTAGCAAGACAATTCATAATCATAATGCTTTGAATCAATAGATTGAATTATACTTACAATTGTAACAAATACATGTAACATTTAAATGGTTGACACTTATTTGTTCGATACTTATTATCTATACTACTAATATTATAAAGCTGAAGAGTCTGTTTGTTTGTTTGTTTGAACGCAAGGATCTCTGGAACTACTGGTCCGAATTGAAAGATTATTTCTTTGTAGGATAGCCCATTTATCGAGGAAGGCTATAGGGTATTTAACATTACGCTACTATCAACAGGAGCCGAGCATGAATGAAAAATGTAACAAAAACGGGGAAAAAATATTGCTTTTAGAGAGCTTTCGTTGCGTGACAGCATTTGTCATATGTTAAAGGTCATTAGAACCTAAAGTAAACGAATTTGAACAAAATTTTAATTGGTACGACCAATTTTCGATAGATGGCGTAGCAACGCGCGCGCGTTCAGCTAGTCGTACAATAAAATGTTATATTGAAACCTCAAAAATGTATATGTATATATCCTTGTATGCTCTTTTTTTGTTTTTTTTTTAAATTGACGTGTAAATTGTACATTTATGAATAAAGAACTTTGACTTTGACAACTAAACATGATTCGTATTAATGTTGCACTGTTCTGCAACCAACGTAATACAGCCCCTAGAGTGCTTCTGCATTATTCTCGAACTCATGCAACAATTACCAAACGTAGAGTTCCTGAACTATCGACTATTCTCTAGAAATAGAACTTGATTTTCCTTTGGAGCAACAATTATTAAGTTATCGACCACGGTCAAGTATTCGTGCAACGTCCTAACTACAGTTCTACCTTTTGTGTGTTCTTATTGTTACTAACTGGGCATTGTGGTTTTACCCAGTATTTCTTGCGAATGGTGAAATTGAAATGTATAAGGGGAATCACAATCAGAACTGTGTGTTTTTATGTAAATAGGTAGGGGACTGCGTATGTGCTTCGAACAGTTAAGTTTAAATTTTTAAAGACTTCTCGCAGTGACGTTGCGAGGGTCTCTTTTGCCTCAATAATGATCTAGGATAGCAATGTTGTATATTTCGTCCGTCAGCTGCCATTCTCATGTCATATTTTATTTCCACTGAAAAAAAAAAGGTTTTAATCTATAATACATAGTATAAATCGTTGCTTAGAGAGGCCTAAACCCTGCAGTAGGATAAATAACATGAACTACCAATTGAATTGAAAATCTCTCCCTTTTTGAACTCGTTTAAAAAAAAGCGCTCCGGGTGTGTCGATAGAAGTGAAAACTTTAATATTTATTACGTAAATACATAATAACTATGTGTAACTTAATTACTCATAAACAGCGGTGTCGGTAACAGCGACAGTGTCGCGATTCCAATTCTTTCTTCTCGTCTCTGAAAGGCTCGACACGGCTTTCGCCCGAGATTTTCACTTAAAAAGAAGGCTGTAGATTTTAATAATAATAATAAAGTAGTGGAATTACTGTAATTTTGATCTCTTGCTTGCCCAAATTTCGACGATTTTAATCGGATGCGATATATCGGTAATAGGCTTATGCTTGACCGCCCCTTCACCTGACCCCAATGCCCAAGCGATGGTTACATAGAGAAAACCGATTCATTCTCAACTACAAGACACCCAAATTATATTTATCAGGGACTACCCACGCAGGCAACGTATTCCGCTATACTATAACATATAGATGTACTTACTACAAAACCATTTCGTTGGAGTCTTTGGGACGTCAACCATGAAACGATGTCACTTTCCAACACGAATCTCTTGTTTTGTTAAATACGTACATAACGAGTGATGATAAATATAATTTGAAGCCATTATTATTTCACATACAAGGCTGTATTACAGATAAAATGGTAATGTGTTTATTTGGGAGCATTATTTACAAAGGCATTAGTTTCATGAGAGTATATATCGATACGTGATTTGGAACGTAATCGTGTCTACAAAGTAAATAATATCGATGTAAAGCTACAATTTATGAAAATTGTAAGCAATTTTAGTTGATTAGCTTTGGTTGTCTACTCGGGAAAGTGGTTTCTTTCGTAATGTGTTACAGCCCGATTGACGGTCCGACGCACACCTATTTATCGATAAAAATATTTTCGCAAACCATCACCACCAGCTTTGCTGTCGTCTTGTAGGAAAGTAACACACCTGTGCCAGATATTCTACCGGAAGCAGCAGGAATGTGCAAATATTACTGCGTTCCGGTTTGAAGGGCCATGTTTCCAGTGAAATTACGGCGAATAGAGATCGCGCTCGCTTGTTATGTGTCAGGTTGCATACAAATTCGAATATTACGAAATAAAAATGGACAGTCATAGGAACTGGACGTCTACTCTCTTTCTACGAAAACGTTACTTCGCAATAAACTCGCGACTTTTCAACTCCGATTCTACTACGATCCGTTCTTTTGTCCGTTTAAATGATTTAAGCCTACTCTAATTAGAGTAGGTTTAGAACATTTAAACGTCAAACAATGTTCTATCGGACGAAACGAAGTAGAACGGGACTAGGAAAGTCGCGAGTTTTTTTTCGAAATTACGTTTTCGTAGAAAGAGAGTAGACGCCCTCTGCTGATAGAAGTGAAAACTTATAACTCAGAATTTGATAGCCTTTGGAAACTACGCGGGTGAAACCGGAGGGCGTGGGCATGACCATGGTCATCTAGAAATGCGGCAGCATTTCTAGTTGGCCACTGGCAAACTAGACGTATTTCTAGATGGCCAATGGCAAACGCTGACGCATTTCTAGATATGGCCATGGTCCCGAGTTTACCCTTAAGATTTTTTATCATTCCCGAGCGTGACGCTATAATTCAATTTACAGCCCACGAAAAATCTGTCAGTGGTGCGCCAAAAGAAGTTTTCACTTCAAAAACTCCCGTCCTGCATCGCGATCGCTTTCCCGCACTTCCCTCTTCCGCGTGACGAGAGCTTTAGTTTGAAGCTAGAACGTGTTATTTTAGTGTCGACTTACGATTATTTATGTTTCACGCCAAAGTTTAGTTTTAATTGGTATTCAATTTTAATCATACAAAAGTTTCTTGATTTTTCATTACAATTGACTGGGGTTTTTGGCTCATTTACTGACAATATACATATAATTGGTAGTTTTCGTTTTTTTAATTAAATTGATCTGTGATATTACTACGTAGTACCTTTTATTTCAAATTATATTGTGTTATCTAAGTAAATATTTTATTTACTTTGTGAAATACGGACTTGTAGACTATAAAAATTGTAGGTTACTCTAATCTGCAATTAACCTAACCTGAAATTGTAGCAGCCTACAGCGTGTCCTAACGACAAAAAGGTCTGGGGAGCCCCAACATTACTCCAGAACTATTTCTCCCTTAGCCTCACTCTTGCTTTTCTCTACCGCAACGATTCTCAAACTTTGCAGGTGACCGAACCCTTTTGGAGAACTAAATATTTGATGGAGTTCTTAAATAGTCAAATACTGTTTTTGTACAATACATAAGAACTGTTATTATTAACGGATTTAAAAAAAGGAGGAGTTTCTCAATTCGGTTGTATGTTTTTGTGTGTGTGTGTGTTACGTGATACCTCCGCCAATAGTGAATCAATTTGATGGTTCTTTTTTTGCTTGGAACATAGTTCAGAGGTCAGAGATCCCGTATAAATTTTATCGAAATCGGTGTGGTAGTTTTTGAAATATGAAGAAAAAACTTTTTTTTATAGCATAGAATGACGAGACGAGCAGGTCATGTACCTGATGGTAAGCAACATGCCTGCCACATAACAGCATAGTGACACGCAGCTATTGAAACATGCAGAGTCAAAATCATTACCTAGCACTGCACTGCGCTCGTCACCCAGAGATCTAAGATGTTATATCTCTAAGCCCCGTAATTTCTCTGGAATCATTGCCCTTCAAACCGGAACACAGTAATGTTTGCACATTACTGCTTGGCGGTAGAATATTTGGCAAAGGTGTGGTACTTCCCTAGGCGGACTCTGCTAAGAGTCCTACCACTACTAAAAATATGTACTTTCATATGTACCTCGATGGCTTAGTGTTGGCCTCTTGTGAAGTTTGGTCGAGTGTCAGAATTTAATTATGAATGAAATTCCATCGTAGGCCGCATCTTCAGTTCAACATTAGGCGAGATTGCGGTCAAGTGTAAAACTACAAAAGTAAAAAAAAATAACGTGTTAGATATTAGAAATACATACATATACGATTCGGCGAGTTTTGTGTACGTTTTAGTTACCTCAGCCTGTGTCCAAATAACAGTACTTCGGCATCAGTCGGCCCTCGGCTCTATATTCCCTGTGTTTCGGCCCGGCGTCATTACCAGAGCAAACGTAGTGCCGCTGTGTACATACTTCAATTATTACACGCGCTCATTGTTCCTTGGACGGGCGAGAGAAACTCCGGGACCCATTAAAATTTGACGGAAATACGTGAAAGTTAAAGCCCGAAATTCTCATTACATCTTTACATTTTGCTAGTACGAAGATATCTTGTCTTGCAATTTGATATGAATGTGAAACAGTGTGATGTGGAAAATCGTTATATTTTCTAGATTTATAATAACAGCATTTATCCACTAGCGGTCCGCCCCGGCTTCGTCCGTAGTAGTACATGTGTATGTAGCGTATAGCACTCAGCGATTCCGTACATATATTTGTACGGATGTACATATAACGGTGAAAGAATTTTTGAAATCGGTCGAGTAATTCTTGACATTATCGCGTTCAAACGAAAAACCTCTTCAGATTTATAATATTAAGAGAGACGTACTTCTTAGCATTCCATGGATTCACCGTGCGGGTGCCGGGTCCATCGTGTGGCAGAGAGAGAAATCTCGAATAGACCCCAAGACTTGTGACTCGGGCGTAGGTTTAAAAGGGGCCCCTTATATTGACGTACGTCAACACTCACCTTCACTACTCGTATTTCTCTCCCTGCCCAGCCAAATCCGATATGATCCTACTAGTGCAGCTTTAGATACTCGTTCTAGTATAGAACTTACTGCACTTCTGGACAATCCAAGGTCTTTAAGCAGGTTATAGAGAGATTTTGCTGGTATACCTCTCGCTCCTACTTCTACAGCATATAGAGAAGGTAACTTTATCCCACAATACATGACAATTTAACAATCTGTTGGCCCGTTAGGGCTCAAAGCATGCACCATTTATTTAAATTTTAAACAGTATAATACACATACATTTATCGTATTGCTGTATTCAGTGTGAATCTGTACGACTGAACTCGAATAAGATTGTCTTAGGAATGTATCCCTTGCAAAGCCCCCTAATAAAGTACATTCATTAACCTACAAACACGTTTTGTGTATACTCTAAGTCTTGGCGCAATTATTCCCGATACAGCTGTTGATTTGCTGCCCATTGAGTCAATTTGCGACCCGCCCGCTTGTCAATATTTTGACGTTTGCAGCTCTCATAACAAAGTTCCAATTAGACTGGCAACGATCGAAATATGAGTGGGAGCGGCTCATCAATCAATCCTGCTGCAAACGTGCAGAATACAAATAGCACCGTATATATTATTTTGCTACATTGCTTGAAACTTGATTCTGTTGGATGCTTATTGAGTGTGATTGTACATATATAGTAGTACAATAAAAAATTGGCAGTCATAGGAACTGCCGATAGAAGTGAAAACTTAGAACTCAGAATTTGATAGCTCACTTTGGAAACTACACGGGTGTAACCAGAGGGCGTGGCCTGGGCATCATGGCATGGCCATCTAGAAATGCGTCAGCATTTCCTATTGGCTCTTGCATTTATAGATGGCCATGGCATGATGCCGAGGCCTCGCCCTATCAGCATTTCCCATTGGCTGACGCATTTCTAAATGACCAATAGCCGTAGTCCCGAGTTTACCCGAAGATTTCTTATCATACCCGAGCGTGACGCAAGAATCCAATTCACAGCCCACGAAATATCTGTCTAGGCGCGCCTAAAGAAGTTTTCACTTCAATTACCAATATTAAAACTGAAGGTTTTAATTAACCACGGCCATGTCAAAATGTATATCTATTCGAATAAAATTCCTATCTACAGAACTTGTGAAAAATATAGAGTACCGTTAATGAGGGTTAACAGAAAAAGGCATGTGAATCACAGATGTTGTTGATGAAATATTAATTCGAGCACACCGTTTGCGACGCCAGATGGACCAAAATGCTGGCTGAGGCAAGATTGCGCGACGATATTGTAACTAATGCGAATCGAACCTGGACTCGGTTGGCACAGGACCGAAGCAGATGGCAAAGTAATAGAGGCTATACCGAGCAGTGGATAGAGAAGGCTGTGGATGATCACGACACGACGATGATGACACTGTGATCTTTCATAAGTCGTCCTTTATATAGATGTTTGAAATATGAGAGATACTACTTACTTATAGTGAGGGCCAAATTACGTCTTATTTCTCTGGGGTATTGGGTCGATTTGATACTTTACATACAGCGTCTTACGTGTTCAAGGGCGGAATATTCATATGTGGATCTATGGCACTGTACTACGTAAGCGGTCAAAAGTGACATAACGTGACAAACATATCAAAAATGTAGTAGACTCATCCCAATCCATATACTATAAATAATGTGTTATGAATCAATGTAATTTTATTTTATCACCTCGCTCACGTTGCTACTACTCCACCTGTCGAAAATTGGTCCTACCAACTAAGAAACCTTCTTTGGCTCATACACAACAACTTTGCTAAATATTATCACATGATCAAATGCCTAATTTACGATTCTATATAAAGACACACATTCATTTTTATGTTTTTCTAGGGTAACTATAGTCACAGGCACAATTAACCTCCCACCTGCATTTCTCATAGTTTGCAGAAATCGTTAATTTTAAAGCAAATTTTATGGTCGTACATACGTTGAAAGTTATCATTAAGAAATAACAAATAAGAGTATTGAAAACATAAATGGGGTTTAAGAATAATCATATAAAAACGAAATGGCGAAAACGTACAAGTGCTTAGATCGCATGACCTGTAATCACCGTTGTCTTTTGAAGAGCCCTTTGAGGAACCATTACATAGAAATAGCAACACACGGCTCAGCGCAGCAATATACTTATTATTGCACCATTTAGTGTGAACCTGTAATTCGAGAAATGGGTCTTGATCGCATTTCTATTTGGTTGATTTTCCAAAAAAAAATGATTTTTTGTATTTATGCAAACTGCTTTTGAATAAATTTGTCAACATTTTATGGACACTATACTGAACATCTATCTTTATGTCTGGTCCTTAAACCTGTAATAAATATTTCTGATCTACAACCTATCGCTATCAATAAATAATGTGTATATTTTCTCAGAGCACGCGGTATTTTGTAGGGAATAGCTTTGCATTACTCATGTAGAACAACGGATGAGTCTTCCCAGCGTGCCGTATCTGAGAAAACACATCGATTACCTGTCTCGGTACACGTGCTACTCCGCGCCGAATTCCAGCCTAATTTTTCTACCTTATTTATACAAGTTCCAGGTCTAGGACGTTCGGAATGAGGTTACTTACTGATTTAGTGTGTAACTTATCCCCGAGCAAAAAGGTTCTTTTACTTTTCTTGTTTAGCCGTAGGTGTTCTGTATTTTATTATATTTAGCTCCGCTTACAAAAGGTTGGATTTTGCGTCGTTTAGTGTAATATCTTCGTTTTTCGTTATCTATATATATTTTTATATAAAAGGTCACTCATCAAGGAATCTCAGAAACTACAAATGCTAGGAATCTAAAATTTTGCATAGAGGTTCCTTTTAGGACGTAGGCACTCGCTAAGGGGTTTTGCAAAATTCAACCCCAAAGAGGGTGAAACAAGGGATGAATGGTTGTATGAAAATTCGTCATTTTCAAAATTAAATGTTTGTTCTATCAATTTTGTAATTTCGAACTGTACGGGGGTGAAATTAGGGTTGAAATGGAGGTTGAATGTAAATATGGAAGTTCCCAACCGTTGAAGATAAAACCATGAAACTCTGTATATAGTATAGACACTTGACACGAAGCAAACGAATGTTTGTTCTAGCAATTTTGTAATTTCGAATTGTACGGATAGGAAATTGTGGTTGAAATGGGGGATGAATGTCATTTAAGAAGTTTCCAATAATTGAAGATAAAACCATGGAACTCTGTATATAGGCACTTGACACGAAGCAAATGAATGTTTGTTCTAGCAATTTTGTAATTTCGAACTTGGGGATGAAATTGGAGTTGAAATGGGGGGAGAATGTCTCTTATGCTTTCACACCTAAGCAACTGAACCGATTATGATTAAATTGTTTTATCATAAGCTGTTTTTAGTAACCGTAAATATGTATGAGTATATAAATAGGTACTGCCGGAGTTACCTAAGTATTTATTTCGTGCGGACGAAGTCACGGGTAACAGCTAGTCCTACTAATATTGTAAATGCGAAAGTTTGATGTGTGTTTGTTACTCTTTCACGCAAAAACTACTGAATGGATTTGGATGAAATTTGGTACATAGATAGGTAATAGTCTGAAATAACACAGCATCTATATTAATTTTATTCCGAAAAAATAACGAGATCAGAAACTACGCGGGTGAAACAGATGGTCATTGATAGCGTTCGATATGTTTACGCTTGACGGCCATCTGGGCTGATGTTAAGCGGTGAGGAGTAACCCAGCTGGACGAAAACGATTCAATATTGATTTAAAGATGTTAAGATTAAAAATGTAAATACGATCACGCGTTATTTCTGCGCGTTGGCTCACTGCAACAAGTTGTAACTTTTTCCAGTAGGCCACAAAGTAGATACCTACTATATCATTTAAGAAGTAACTTGGAGCGTAGTGGTGTGAAGGAAAATAGTGTGCTGGTGCTTATTACGAAACTGACCGACTCTTCCTTGCTTTGTACAATTAAACGATTCAATCCTTATTTTGAAGATTCCGATAATGGGGCTCCAGTAAAAGCAACAGCAAATATAGCTACGGAAATTAAAGTTTGCGTCACCTTTTTCATTAGTAATAATCGGCGGTCTGGCAAATCGCCCACCTGCCGGCTGTTTCGCGTCCGTCCTTATCGATGTCCATTTGATTATTGGCTGATTGATTTCGCTAAGTATCGGAGCCATCAACGTTCTTTAAATAGAGCGTAATCTGTTTCGGCCGCGGCTGGCTGACTGGCGGTGTTCCCCCGGCCCTCGATTCGTCATTGTCCTATCACGCGCTATACCAGTGACAAGGGTTTCCGTGTCGGAGCTTATGTTAAATCAGTATTGCTCTCTTATCCGTAAACCTGTAATAACTGTGTTCGTTTGCACACGGGATTATTACTCTAAACGAAAGTTGGTTAAGAACTAAAATTGTTTAACTCAAATTTGCGTTCTAAACGTTTATGAACAACTGGATTTGGTTAGACTTAGCGCTGTTCCAGACTGTGATCTAAGTGTGTTCCAAATTTTAATCCTATCTGTGCCGACGTGATAGAGCAACAAACATACAAACTTTCTCATTCATAGTATTAGTAGGATTTAGGGGTTCTTGGCGTAAACAATTATGGGTGTTGAAGACGGCCCAAGAACGTAATGGGAATGACGTAGGGGAATGTGTTAGCAAAAAAAGGATGTTGGATATTTATCTCATTGCACCATTTAATCTTAAATTAAACAAAGCTTGTAAACTACGGGAGCTAGGCGGCTTGCGCTATCGTCATATAATTAATGGCAAGTTTGTACAGTTTTATGATTTATACTATGATGGGGGTGTTCTAAAAACGCGTCGGAATCGTGTACACCTCGTTACAATCATTTCACACTAAATTTCGCAATCAATCGTGCATACGACGGTTTGTACGTGTGTATACACACAATACATATTACCCCTTTGCTTTTCAATGTATCGACACGTGTAATATTTTTATTGCAGCTGTGTTTTTTCCGGTGTAGATTTCACCACAAATGCTCTCGCTTTCTTTCTTCTACAATTTGTTGTCAACGTATGGTTTAGGTTGTGCTTATTAGCGATTGAAGCAATTCTATTATCTTATTTTCCATATAATACTACGTTCGATTTCATCAGCTGGTCCTGATACGCCGAATTACGCAGTACAATAAAGTCGCGTTGTTTACATCGCGTTCAAACGCAAAAGCTCAAAGTTTCCCTATACTTCACGGAGAAACAATATGGATGGCTTCCAAAACCGTATAAGTAATATAAACCGATTTTCAGAATTCGAACTTCAGGTTCGGAGCAAATAATGTCTCAGACACATATTACGAACTTCACGATCTTGTAAATCAAACGAATATACCTTTGTGAATTATTTATTAATAGATACGAACATGAATTGCGTCGCAGGAATTTTGATTATAGACGGCTGTTTTGCAGAATTTTCCGAGGTTGCCTTCGGCATGTAATGTCAAAGGGAGGTTTTTGTAACGTCAATACGAGTATTCGCAGTTTTCTTTTTACTGGACACCGTTGGTATGCGTTTGTGAAGGTAGAGTTTGTTTAGGTCTTTCTCGTTAACTTGTTGTTCAATCCTCATATTTTGATAGTCACATATTAAAAGATTTCTTATTCGAAGAAGGGTAGGTAAACATTGATTTGGTAGAAAATTAGGTTTTCATGCAAACATAAATTGGTTACCTTTCATCCCACAGTTGTATCAAATCACATATTGATGTCTACGTCAATTTGCCTGCGGAGTCTGTCGATACTTGCTCATTATGATTCTAAATTAGGTTCAGATAGTCGTGAAGTATTCTCGTTTTTTATGCTAGAACATCATGTGGCTTAGACAAGACGTAGGCAGGTAAGTGTGTAAGACTGCCAAGAAAGGAGCGCTTTAAATTATTTTGTTCATGTTATACAACAGAAAATTAAATAATACCACGAGAAATCTGAGTGACAGTATTGATTTTTTGTGTAGATTCATCATATTTACTTTTCTAGGAAGGTTATCGAAATGTTCACTCACATTAAATTTATTTGCATCATGTGCCTTTGTTATGGAACATGGACCTTAATGCGTTCAAGGGAACGTAATCGTTACCCTTACATCTTAAGGTACAAGTTCGCGCGGAGACCGCGACACGAGACCGCGACAGGAGACCGAGATCGGAGACCGCGACAGGCACTTGACACTATGGAATTGTATGGACGCCAGTTCGCGCTGAGACCGCGACAGGAGACCGAGACAGCCCTCAGGCTGAGAACGACAACTTCCTAAAAGGACAACTTCCGAGAACGACAAATTCCTAAAAAGACAACTTTTTAAAATGACAACTTCCTATAACGACAATTTAGGTCGCGGTCGCGGTCACGGCGCGAACTGGCGCCCATACAATTCCATAGTGTCAAGTGCCTGTCTTGGTCTCCGGTCGCGGTCTCGCGTCGCGGTCGCGGCGCGAACTTGTACCTTTACGCGTATTTTTTTAATTTTCATTCTCCTTCCCTTGAAATAGTGACATCACGCAAAAGTATAAGGTATAAGGTACCCTACCTTACACTTTTACCGGTATGGCCTATCTTATAAGTTTTACCTTTTACTTTTAGCATTCATTTACTTGACAACTACACTGCAGACTATCTAGCTGACTTCTCGGCATATGTGCCTCAGGCTTGCCACCAACGAGCGCTAAACCCTGCGCGCCATGTTTCAATTTGGCTCGATAAATCCGACACTTACCTAGAGGATATCAACCATGTTATGAAAATCTAAAATCCCATTCAGCTCTGGAACCAAGTGTGGTATTTTAAAAACCCCGTTCCTCCTGAATGGAGCACGTGATATGAGTAGGTTCCCCAATAGTATGCTACTGAATAAGTACGGGTTTTGTCTCATAATAACTGTCTAACAATTATAAAGATATTCTAATATAATAAATGCGAAAGTTTGGATGTTTCTTGCTCAATCACGTCGAAACATCTGAACGGATCAGGTTGAAATGTAGAACTCAGCAGACATAGTGTGACATGGAATAATACATTGGCTTTTTATCACGGGAAAATAACGAGAACAGGGAACTGCCCGGGTTAAACAGCGAGGCCCTGCCAGTATTATCTAATTAAAGCCAGAAAGAGTCACACTACATGCCAGTAATCAGTAATTGGGTCTGAAACCAGATACAGACAAAGGCGCGAAGTTTTCTCACTGTTGATCGGTCGGGGCGGAGTTTTGACCGGAGTTTGTCGGCCGGCGAGTCTGCTAGGTCAACTCATTAATCTTCATTCATTAGTCAAGCATCGCCATGGATTAAGGACCCTAGTACTTGGGATCAACAGCGAATCCCTACTGATTCCAGCGTGTTGTTGTTTGCGGTGCACCGGTAAAATTTACCTAAAAATTCTAACCAAAATCAAGACCACAATTCTTATTTCCTATAGTTATGTCTAAAATTAATCACCATTATCCATCTACCTAGTACTATGTTTTTCTTATCTCAAAAATTACAAATTGGTACCAACTGAGATAAAATAACTTTTTTTTCATATACTGTATTACCAGTGTTAAGTTAAAAGTCTTTATCTTTTATAACTGTTTTAATTTTTCTGGTGCGGATTATAAAGTGTTTCTGTCTGTTAAATAATATAGTAGATTTAAAATCTTGGCAAACAAATTTACTTAAGTCTTCCTTACTTAGGTTACTTGACTTATGTAAAGGACCTCTAAGCTTAAGGGTCAGAACTGGCCCTCAGTTTACGAGCCCTTCAGCAACAGATTTGCTTTGATTATCATCCATTTGTTATTCCTTTGAAAAGAAAGGACCTTCCCAAAGCCTCATTAGGAGATAACTGTTTATTATGTCATTAAAGCTATCGAGAAACAACTTCAACAGTGTCTTCACTTCCCTTTCTCTGATAAATTTGTGTTAAAATTGTAACTTTGTTCCACATTGACAGGTTATGCAAGTATTCGATCCCCACCCAGTGCCAATATTTGTGTGATGAATTCAAATGTTTGCACTGTGTCTGGGTGTTTCTATGTATAAAAAGTATGTATTTAAAAATATATAAGTATTATATCAGCTATCTGGCCGCCATCACACAAGCTTTGCTTAGTTTGGGGCCAGATGGTGTTGTGTGAATTGTCCACCAATATTTATTTATTATTTATTTATTTATTAAGAAGCACTCTATGTTTTAGTACGAAAACTGACGTGGTTTATACAAATTAAGTCTTAAGTGAAGCTAAGTCGAACTGGATCGCCCTTGTTAAACTTGAGATACCCATGGCTTAATTTAAAAGAAAAGTTAAATTTTCGTATCTGAGATTTCGGAACTGTGTTTTTGTAGAAGAGAACATGTATAATAGTAAAATGTTGAATTAATTCCTATTTCATTCTTTAATATTATATAGTGATATATATTCTTATTCATATAGCGAGCTAACCTTTGTAATCTACCGTAGGATTATGACCTCACACGTTTTATTACAAACGGACAGCATTTACAATGTTACGGATGGCTTTGCTTAGTTTGGGAGTTTAACCGAACGAGAAAAATGTTCGACATGGAAATTTTGCATAAGTCTTATGTCCAACAGTTATTTCAGCTAATATAAAATCTCCCAACAGGTTTTGTGCGCTTTCCAACCGCTCTTAAAGCCTATATTATCTATACTAATATTATAAAGAGGAAAGATTTGTACCTATTTTTGTATGTTTGTAATGAATAGGCTCCGAAACTACTAGACCGATTTCAAAAATTCTTTCACCTTTGGAAAGCTACATTATTCCCGAGTAACATAGGCTACGGCAGATGGCGCTGCAGTTGATATCTAGGTTATTATTCGAGCGAAGCCGGAGCGGGCCGCTAGTGTATAATAAGTATGTATTTAAAACTACATATATAAGTAATATATCAGCTATCTTTGGTTAGTTTGGGGTCAGATGGTGTTGTGTGTCAATTGTCCACCAATATTTATTTATTATATTCATCTGATATATGTATATATAATGTTATATCGGCGGTGTCTCTACGGTAAGTTACTGTATACGAGTATTTATGTATTTTAGATGTTTCCTTTACAAGCAAGTTTACTGTTTCATTGTTGTTATTGTTGGAGTGTCTTGTTAAATTGAGTTATTGGGAGAGTTTTGAAGTTGTTGAATCGGTATTGTAATTAAAACAAGAAATCCGTTATTAATTTATTTTAAAGTAGTTGCGTTTTGCGGGTACTCTCGCTATTCCACGACTTACGTAAAATTTTATCAGACTAAATTAACTATTGCTATGGGATAGCGGATAATACTGGCGGCCCTTAAAATACCTTTACAAGACTTTATTAGTCGTCCTTAGTTTTAATTAAAAAGTCTAGATGTTTCTTATTATTTAATTTATTTTTTCTTAGTACAGAGGAGTAATAATTGTGCTAGTGTAAATACGAAAATAACTTTTCTTGTATCCTAGACATAGACATCGTAATTAAGTTTCACAAATAATATTTTCTCTCAACGCTCCTTACATTTAAACTGTCGGGGAAACTCGTGGCCTCATTATTCCCATCGATATCAGGCGAGATGTCGGTCTAACGCAAACCTATTATTGATGAAATGTAATGTTTGAGAAGCTTAAAACTAAAGCAATTTTAAAATCATTTTGTGCTCCATAACTATACAACCATCAAAATAATAGTAGCTAATAGACAGAAGCACGTAACTAAATGATACAGTACTGAAGCAGATATTATTCTTATTATTAAAAAAATTATAAAATAACGGTACGATCAACGTTTGCGCGTAGTGGTATGCAACATGCTAGCATAGTGCTACGCAGCTATGATCAAATGCATAGGTAGTTTACGATTCTATAAAGGACATACAAACATATCTTGTTTCAGATATTATTATTACACGTCTACCTCTACGTACCTCTCACGCTAGATAAACAGTTATCTTGTAGGTAAATGTCATATACAAGATCGATCATATATTTTGCTTAACAGTAGACAAACGACGGTCAAAAGTAAACTTAACTCCTACAAAAAATTATGGTTTAACTTTGCCCTGTATTTTTTTTTCGAGAAACAACTACATCAACTAAAAAAGGTAATAACAATATTAAAGTCGTCACCTACTTATTGTCTTTCGGCATGGTAAATTAATAGGACAACCAACAATTACATGTAAAAAGAAATCGAGATATTACATGAAAGACACTAAAGTTAAAAAAACTACACAAACATTTTAGAAGACACTACATATTTTACGACGTGTGTAATATCATTTGATTTTACTGACGTAATCGTATTTTTCCTTGTAAAGCTTCGAGATTTCAAAACAAAAAATAATTAAACATCTTAAGTTACAAATCCCACAGCGAGTATGGGCTAAATCTATAAATAAAATGTTATGCAGCGGTCCAAAACTTACTGACACAGCGACTTCGATTCCGTAGCTTCAGCCAAATATTCAGTAAACGAGTTTTCCATTGAGGAGAGTTATTGATTTCCGGTGGTATGTCTGAGGTCGGGAGCAGCTGCGGGCCTGGCTTCCGGCCAGAGCGTCAGGGACGCCGGAATGTCAAGACCATGCGATCAAATGAACGGACCGTTAACGGGAGACTGGGTATTGATTCTGCATTGTAACACATGCTGTCCCGTTTGTGACTACGATGTGGTAATCTTAGAACCTGGTTGATTGAGGTGACTTAAATGCGGATAAAACGAACGTTTTTTTTTATAATAAAACCTAGTTAGATCGATTTGTCAACCCCGAAACACCCTGCTTACTAGGTATCATGAAAATCGTTGCAGTCGTTTACGAGATTCAGATTAAATACATGTATGCTTCTTCTAAGTAAGCACGCTTCATCGTAGACTACATTGTGGCTTCAAGCGAGATGGCGGTCAAGTGCAAACCTTCGATTGTAAAAGCGCGACATTTTCCTAGAGGAAGTTGTACCATCATTTCGATACAAATAAATTACTATTAATATTATTAGCTGAATCGGTGCCTCAGTGTTGGAAAAGGCTCATTTCACAAACGTTTTAAGGTCGAACCCCGCGTAGCCTGGATATTTTCTAAGTGCTGAAGTACAAGTTTGTCAATTGGTTTTGATGGTGAAAATATCGTAAAGATATCTTTCTAGGACATGACGTCATCCACCAATCTACATTTGGGCAGCGTGGTGGATCTACAATGCATCTACTCATGACCACTATCAAGTACCGCTGTTCCAACTCTGTTGTCTTAGAACTTAGGAAGACTTAGGGTTTTTACTTGACCGATTAGAGTATCAGCTGAGTTACTTTCCCCAGTCTCCTAGCCCCTTTCCCCTGACTACACGCATTGCTCAAAAGAGACAGTAGCACGTGTAGAAGCCCTCTCTCCCGGCCAGGGTTATTACACAACAAGATGCCACCATGGCAATTAGTTAATAAAACAATATGCTATTTAAATCAGTTCAAATAGATTAATGGCTTCTTAACATGATGAGGCACAACGAACACCTGCAAGATGTTGGCTACGGTTGGTTTAGTTTTTTTTTAGTATAGAGTGACAAGACGAACAGGACACAAGTATGACTGACATGCCTGCCCAGAACAGGACAGTGACACAGTTGCTATTGGAACACGAAGATTACCTTTACCTAGCAGGTAATAATTTGAACTACACCTACACTACGCTCGTCACTCGAAGATAAAATGTGGTTTATTTCTTAGCCCAGTAACTTCTCTGGAAACATTGCAATTAAACCTGAAGACAGTAATGTTTGTACACTTCTGCTCGACAGCAGAATAACTGGCAAAGGTGTAGTAGTACTTCCCCAAGTGGAATCTCCAAAGAGCCCTAAAATTACCACTACTAAACTGAAATGACCCAAACTTGGCACAGACTCGGCCAGCTCATTCCTTTCTGTTATTTTGCTTTGTGTTCTATTGTGGATGCCGGTTATATTGACCATCATCCAATACCTAAATTATCAACTGCCTATCAAAATGAAAAAAAAAAAATGTTGATAAACGTTCTTAACCCTAGATTCATAACCATTCGTCCCACAGACCGCGCAAAACGTAAATTTGTTTCTAGTTTCTCGAGTGAAAGACATACAAGTATGACTTCTCAAGTACCTTACTAGACTACTTGACCCTTAGTAATGCAGGTGCACTTGCCTCACAGTGACGTCTTGTGCACCAGTTATAGTCCTTTAAACGTCTGAGAGACGAATGTTTATGAATAGTGTTAGCTTTGGTGAGGCTGGAAGTTATTTTGAAAACATTGTGTTTGATGAATTCTGGTTATATAGAGTACAAGTAAGTATATGCTACTATTTTGTATGAGTTATCATTAATAATTACAATTCATTTTATTGTTCAAAGTGTAGTATTGTGTGTATTTTACATCAAATCTTGTTATTTTATATTAGAATGGGTAACCGGCAAATTGATGACCATTTGAATCGTTTATCTGATTTTTCTGTAATATACATACATAATAATATGAAACTAGGGCGAAAACCAACAAGTAGACGATGTTTCATGAAAATTTTTTCGGAGAAGCTGACCGAACCATGGTTACCTAAAAGACACGAAATGCCAAATTTGAAGTAGATGCCTAAAAAGGAACATCGCCAAAGTTTTAGGTGAAACGCCTTCCATTGACACACCTGGTTCAATTGGTACTCAAAAAAAGGTTTGTGGTTATTGTCATTATAAAAAACGGCGTATGACCCGGTTCCAATGGAAGCAATGCAAAAAGTATATGTGCATGGACCATCGCGGCCTCATGTGTGTAGAATGTGTCGATGAAATTTAATTTTAAATAATGTACTATTGTTTTCGTTACTTAATTAAACATATTAAAGAGTGTCATACTTATTGTTTTTATTTCATTTATAAGTACCCCAAAACCCGTCGACACAAATTTAGTCGTCTGTGAGATGAATGTTTATGAATAATGTTCCTCTTAGATAAGGTTATAAATCTAGGGTTAATATGCCCCCCGCTGCTACCTGGTTTGTCGCGCGAGCGCAGTACAACTTCAATAGTTGTAAGACGCATTCGACCTTCGGGCTCTGCCACCACCATTGAGAGGAAATAATTTGATCGCTTCTATAGAAGTCATCAGAATTAGGACGACTCTAAGATGAAGAAGTCACCTGGCCACGACGGTATACCAAATGCTGCTAGTAAAACGATGCCGATATAAAGTTTGGTGTGTCTGGCCCGGCTATTCAATCCATTCTTCAAACCGGACATTTTCTTTCAATATGGGACAATTACAAGGTAAATAGTACTACTACCAAAACCTGGCAAAGATCCTGGCTCTTTTTTCCGATCAAAGTACGTACATACACAGATTGCAGCTAACACAGCTTCTCGAACACAGAAGCTTCTCGATTCATAGCCATGATCGATAAATGGCACAGCGTTGTAAATGTTGTAGTGTTTTAGGAAAAACGCCTGCTCTACGAACATGTCTTAATAGAATACATCTTTACCACTACTTCAGTAACTTCGAGAACAGGTCATCAGGTGGGAACACACAGTCAAATGAATGCCCACATCAACGCAGACTTGAGTACGCACTTTCAAACCAGTTACGAAGTCTAGGAAGCGAAGGCGGATCGAGTATTGCTGGAGCCAATCTTGGGCTTCAAACTGGACATATACTAGACCTAGACATTCGTACGCGTCTTACCTATAGTGCAGTCAGTCAAAAAAATTGACTTCAAGAAAAGTATAATATCATCCTGAGGATGATTGCAGAAGCCGGCCGGTACTTATGAAATATTGTGATCGCCCAAGATTTGAACATCGAAATCGTCTGTACCCCGCGTGTAACGTCACCCCGCGTATAACGTGTTTCATGTGCTGTACGCTAGTACACCTGGGTATCATTCGAGTTGATTTAATTATTATAATTATTAATGTTTATATTTGAATAACAAAGAATGAATTGATATAAAAACAGTGAAATTTAAGTACTTGTGCCAGTATAATTTTTTCTGTGGTCAAATATAAAACAATGTTTATGAGATGCACATTGCACATTTGTCTATTAAAGGCGAGTTTTGGCGCCCCCTAGACTTGCCGCCCGGGGCACGGAACCCGGCTTGCCCCCCCCCCCCCCCCCCTAGATCCGGCTAGGAGCCGTGTGCCAAGAAATATCAAATTCCACTCCGACATCACATTACTTCATCCAGGGCCAACATTAATTTCTCAAGAGTTTGTGGTACACTTCTCTGTTACAATTGTCTAAAACGTCTATGATAGATCAAAACACTTATTGCCCACGGACGTGTAATCAGTGATCACCATTATAACAGACCGTAGGCGTCCCCTAATTTGTTCATTTGTTCTTTCAAGACTGATCGCCCCATCTCCCACGCTTCTAAAAATATGCTTTCTTATCCTTTTAGTCCATACAGAAAATTCGAAAAAAGCGTTAATATCAAAATAATTTAAAACTCGTAATTTTCTAACGTAAGTACTATTTTGGCACGATTACCAGAAAATATAGACTCAAAGGAAAGAGTACATCAAAAAGAGAACTGTATGAGCGGTCAAACGGAATTACAAATGCAACATAAACAGTGGAGAGCGCCGCAAATCATTACCACTTCAACAATTCGAGGGTCAGTAAATAACAGCCATTGCGCTAAATTACACGGTTTTGCATCTCGGCAAATTGCCCCGCAGTGAGATAAATTACACTCTGTAATGATCCTGGAACGGTCAATAACAAAACAACGAAGGTGAAGAGGCCCGAAATGTTCACGAATATGAACCCCGAAATGCCAGAAGCCTAAAAACACAGACACTATCCTCTTTAGCTTACGCAACAGCCGAGCCACCCTGAAACACCCAGGTACCTTAATCAAGTAAAAAGAGTAATAATCCTTGAAATGTTGTCTGTAAAATGGAATGTTTACCTTCACCTACTCACTCATAATATAGGCAGAATGAGTACACAGGCTTGTATTAAAAACGCTTATATAAAAGAAAGTTAGAAATTGAAAATCTATTTTTAGAATGTTGGCAAGTAGCCAGAATGTTACAATCTCCCTAAACTGTGCGGTCGATAATAGTGCTAGTGCTACATTACGAGTTTTGGCTAGGTTTGCTATTATGTCAGTAGCCAAGGCTGTCAACGAAGCAGACAATAAATTAGAACGTTATTGATTATTATATTTGATGTTTTGTCCTGTGCGTCCGTTTATTATGTGAATAAACAAAGCTGTAGAGATAAGCTGAAACTATGTATTATTTTGGTGCAAACACGTGAGACGTGTTTTCCGTTTTGTGTTATTAGATGATCCAATAGTGTATTGTTTTTGTTTCAGGTAAGTCTGAAACACGTGATGCGGAAGTTCAACGGCGAGCAAATAGAAGAGAAACGTGGCCTAATGTTTCGTAATGAAGACTAAACCAGATAATTTGTTGATGAGCAGTCTCTTTAACAAAACTAAATTGAAAGGAGATCCATACCTACTACACCGCCTACCTAACAACTTACACTAAGCACATTTGAATTAACTCTAGGTTAATGAAGGTCTAAAAATATTTAAGATGATCAAACCCACTACCAGTGGGAAGCATGCACAACATTCTGGCGCCATAACCACGCTATATAGCAATCGTTATACGTTGAATAGAATAAAGGAAGCCACGATGTCGTCTTAGTAGGTAAGTAAACCTGTTCGCAGTATTTTCTTACTATCAGTTCGATAATGTTGGCTATTCTAATGTTTATTTAGATTTCGTTGAGTGATTGAGTGGGAATAACATGTCAGTAACATTTTAAGTGTAGGACTTTCAAAGAGGGCAGAAAATCAAATACGAGTGTAGAAGAATATCGTATGTTCAGTGCCGCTTCTGTACGTGACCCAAATACATTTTAGTCCCGTCAAAAAGTAACATCAAAGGACAGATACAACATACTGACATTAAAAACATTTGTGCTTCAGAATTCTCGACATCCAAAGCTTTTATCCTGTTCTTGTCCCTCGAAGCGCTTCAATAAAACGCACATGTTCCCGAAAACTATTAAAAACTTGCCAAGTAAGAATTCCGCTCCATCTTCACGTAATGTTACCTTTGCCCCGATTGTTACTTTTGCTCTTATTGCTAGGCGTTTAAGGTGTAAAATAGGGGCGGCGAGGGGTGGGGGATAGCCGAGGCAGTGACCTCGTTCGTGTCATGGTGTGCTGCCCTTGGCACGACGCCAAATGTGCCTGCCAATGTCAATGGCACATGCCAAATGCCATGCTCACTTTCGCTGCTCCACTGGGCACTCTGCCCCCAAACCGAATTGATCAACCCCTATTTGCTATACTAGACTCCTAAATTCACGGTTTCTTTGTGTATTACGAGTGCGGATTTCTCCATTTTAGTCCGCTAGAAAAGTTCGAAGAGTTTCAGTTCTTTTGAATAAAATGCCGACGAAGTTCTTTCGTAAATCTATTTCAAAGACGAGTAATAGATAGTCGCGGCTGTTTGTGCCGCAGTTTCTGAGGATTACATCTACGTACAAAGGAACGTTACTTCGTATTGCGAGTGGCCATTTATCTCTGTACCTGTCAAAGCGACTTGTACGCAACTGACAACTAGAAGCCAGCCTTAAATAATATATCACGGCGGCACTCACAATTCAGGCTGTTATGAACAACTTTTGAATATTTGATTCGAGAGTTGAATGTACTCTTAATTGTCCGTGGATTTCTCGTGATTTATAATCTCTAAACAAGATAACCCTATTTGTGCAGCATAAAACATAAATCCTCATACAGTTTATGGACTAAAGTTGCTGTAACTTTTGTCAGAGAACTTTAGTTCGCAGAGCTTTAACGTCTGCTCTGTTCTGCATTTATTAGCAGCCCACTTTATATTATTACTGCTGGGACTCGTAATCCACCACGCTGGCCAAGTGCGGGTTAGCGGATGACGTATGTCCTCGAAAGATGTAATTTATGGAACACGCCTGTTCCTTCACGATGTGTTCCTTAACCGTTAAAGCCAGTGGTGATAAAAAAAAACTTATACATCTGCACTTGCAAAAATCCTCAGAGCGGTCCATTGTATTTTTCCAAGGGTTTCGAATCTACGATTTCACGATTGTGAATCGGGCGGACTCTCCACCAGGCCAAACGGAACATCTCCTTGGTTCTGGCCAGTAAAATATTTAAAAGCCTTCCATATTTAAATAAACCGGAGCACAAAACCTTATGAACGTGATTTTTGAAATTTTACCTTATCCAGTATTACTTTTAGACGTTTCATAGTTTCGCAGTTTTTGGTAGGTAAGGTTCACAATTTCCTCGTAAGAAAACTTGATTCGATCAGATGCGCCACTAACGCGTCCCCGTATTTTAATTTCCTGGATTCCGTGTGTTGCTCCGCTGAATCCTGAACTCTTTTTACGGTGTTTCTGTAGGAAACTTGCGAAAAATATTCGTGCATTTTGGCGAGGATCGTGTTCATTGATAGTTCGCTAAGAACAGTCACGTCGCGAAATCCGCGGGTGAAAAAGAGTCCACTCATCTAAACAAACGCCGCCGCGTCGCGTCGCCGAGCGCTGTACGTAAAGTGTCGACTATGACCTAGATTCCGTACCGCGATGCCCTGTGGCTAACTTTGCATTTTTATTGTTAAGGCGAAGTCATACTTGACTTCAATAATTAATCATGGCTAGCTCAAGTACCAGTCATATTACATTAAAAACAGAAACTGAGCGCATGCTGTATTCTCGTTACCGCGAAGAAATGGCAGAGCGAGAAAAAATTGAAAATGTGGTAAGAACCTTACAGAAGGAAATTGAAAAGCTCCAAGAGCAAGTTAAAACTTTAACGATAGAAAAAGTCGACAAAAGTAACGATCGTACGGAAGAATGTTCTTCTCAGCAAGCAGATTACTGTACGGATGAAGAAGAACTAGCCAAAGAAACTGAGTGGGTAAGAGCATTATCTAGGAAAAAAAAAAGAAAATTGAACACCTCACCAATTCCTATTACTCCGTCACCGCAAAAAAAAGATAGCAGCAGTACAGTTGCTCCTAAAAAAGTACCACAACCACCACCTATAATAATAGACGGTGTTAAGGACTATCAAACTTTCTTTGATAACCTCTCACATACACAACCAGGAGACTCCTTCCAGGTTAAAATGTTACATGGAGATAGCGTCAAGGTTAACGCTTTTAACGAAAATGCCTATAGAGCTATTATTAACTTCTTAGACGAAAAAAATTTGCTATGGCATTCTTATGAAAACAAGCAAGAGAGACCCATTAGAGTTATGGCTAAACAGTTGCATTCAACTTGCAAGCCAAACAGAATTACTGAAGACTTGAAAGAAAAGGGTTTTAAGATTGAGAATGTAGTGAACAAACTGAGGTGGAAAAATAAAGAACCGCTCAACATGTTTGTGCTTACATTCTCTAAAGATCAAGACATCAAGAAAATTTATGAAATTAAGTCTATACTGGGGTGCAAAGTTGAAATTCAGGCTTTGAGAACAACAAAACTTGTTCCACAGTGTAAGAGATGTCAAGCATACGGACATACACAGAAGTACTGTGCAAAGGAACCAAGATGTGTTAAATGTACTGGCAAACATCTAACTATAGACTGCAAGAAACAAGCAGAAGAAAAACCAAAATGTGTACATTGCGGCGCTCCACATCCTGCTAACTATAGAGGTTGTATAGTAGCCAAAGAATTTCAAAGCATTAAAAATAAAAACATCAAAAAAGTAACTGCCACGGCTCCACGTTCGCAACAAATAACTAATAAAGTTGATAACAACACTAATCCAAGGAACGCAAAGATCCAAGGTACTAATAATAAAACTTCATTTGCCCAAGTAGTTTCTACCAATACCCACCATGTAACAGCAAATGATAGTGACAAAAAATTAGACCAGATCCTCAAACTAATGAACTCGTTTGATGAACGATTAAAGAAATTAGAAAATAGCAAGAATTGTGCCATATCCAGGAATAAGTAATGGCTAATTTAAAAATCATGACTTGGAATTCCAACGGGCTATTGCAACACCAAGACGAGTTACAATTAGTCCTAGACACAAAAAACATTGACATATGCTTGATATCAGAAACACATTTCACTAAACAGTGCTATGTAACATTCAGAGGTTACAAAGTTTACCATGCGCTGCATCCTGATAATACTGCAAAAGGTGGAAGTGCAGTCATTATCAAAGAAAATTTATTTCATTATGAAGAATACAGGCATGAAGAAAGAGAAATACAATCCGCAGCCGTCTGTGTGAAAACCAAGCTATACACCCTCACAGTAGCGTCAATCTACTGTCCACCAAAGCATGCATTAAAAAAGGAGCAATATATAAATTACTTAAACCATTTTAATAACCGATATATCATTGGAGGAGATTTCAATGCTAAAAATCTATATTGGGGCTCTCGACTTACGAATACTAAAGGAAAAGAACTTTTGTCTGCAATACAGCTAGTTAATGGTGACACAATTTCCAGTGGCCATCCATCTTACTGGCCTACTGACCCAAAGAAGAAACCTGATTTAATAGATTTTTTCATATACAATAATATATCAAGAAACTACATCAATACGGAACATTGCTTTGATTTGAGCTCAGATCATTCTCCTGTAATTTTAACTGTTAGCGATAAATTCGTATATAGAGAAAATAGTCTGAGTCTAGTTAATAAGAACACAGACTGGGAAAGCTTCCAAAAAAATTTAGATGAAGTAATAAACTTAAATGTTTCACTCAAAACACCGGAACAATTAGATACAGAAGTCGAAAAGTTTGTGGAAAACATCCAACAAATAGCCTGGAAAAATACACCAACTCTCAAAAAGAGAGTGAATGGTACTAGTTATCCTATGGAAATTAAGCAGTTAATAGCTAAAAAAAGGAAACAAAGAAAAAAATGGCAAATGACACGTTTCCCAGGTGATAAAACCTTATTAAACAAACTAACAAAAGAACTTCAAGCGAGGATTAAAACTTACAAGGATGAATACATGAATACTTACCTTCGACAACTATCCAGCGACCACAACTCAGACTATTCTCTTTGGAAAGCCACAAAAAGCATGAAACGGTCAATAACCCATATTCCTCCCATTAAAGAAGAAAACGGGAAATGGGCTATTAGTAACGAACAAAAAGCCAAAATATTTGCGCGTCATCTTGAAAACATCTTCAAACCTAACGAAGAAAACAATATGAGTAACTTAGATAATACGGACAATGTATTACAAGATAATATAGATATAAAGTTAGTTACACCAAAGGAAGTTTACAAAGAAATAAAACTGAAAATTAGTTTTAAAAAGTCTCCAGGATATGATCTTATTACAGGAATGGTCCTGCGATATCTCCCACGTAAAGCAGTTGTTAAACTTACCACACTCATCAATGCTGCTTTTAGATTAAAGTATGTTCCTGATCTGTGGAAAGTGGCCGAGGTCATAATGATAAAAAAGCCAGGGAAACCTCCGAATGAAGCCACGTCTTATAGGCCAATCTCTCTGCTCCCTGTGATGTCTAAATTGTTTGAAAAATTATTACTAAAAAGATTAAAACCTATAATTGAAAGTAAAAATCTCATACCGAGCTACCAGTTTGGATTTAGAGAGAAGCACTCTACTATAGATCAGGTTCATAGAATCACTAACATAATAGAACGAGCCCTAGAAGAAAAGAAAGTATGTACCACAATATTTTTAGACGTGGCACAGGCTTTTGATAAAGTGTGGCATGAAGGGCTAACACACAAACTAAAATTAATGTTACCCAAGCAATTCTCAGATATATTACAATCGTATATATCAAATAGAGTATTTCGAATAAAACAAGATGAAGCCTATTCCGAACTCAAGGAAATCAAAGCTGGAGTACCACAAGGAAGTGTATTAGGTCCCATCTTATACCTGTTATATACTTGTGATATACCAACACTAGAAAATACTACTATTGCGACATTCGCAGATGACACTGCGATTTTGGCACTAGGTGACAATCATGCAGAAGCTACAGAGATGGTGCAATCCGCAATTAATAAAGTCTATGACTGGACGAAAAAATGGCGCATCAAACTGAATGAATCTAAAAGCGTTCATATAGATTTCACAAATAAAAAAGTAAAATATCATCAAGTTTTCATAAACGATCAACCCATACCTTATGAAAACAAAGCTAAATACCTAGGTATGACTCTTGACGCGAAGCTACGCTGGAAGGTTCACGTCAAGAAGAAAAGAGAGGAATTAGCGATACGCTACAAAAATATGTATTGGCTACTTGGAAGAAAATCTGTGTTGTCAGTACATAACAAGATCTTATTGTATAAACAAGTCCTAATGCCAGTATGGACATATGGTATACAGTTGTGGGGCTGTACCAAACCAAGCAATATTGAAATTGTACAAAGATTTCAGAACAAAGTGCTAAGGGACATTGTCAACGCTCCCTGGTATATAAGAAATGCTGACATTCATCGAGACCTAAAGATGGATTCTGTTAGTGAAGTGATACGTAAATATGCAGAAGCTCACGAACAAAGACTTCATTACCATGTTAATGTCGAGGCAATCCAGCTCCTTGACAACACTGAGTTAGTGCGGAGGCTTAAACGGACAAAACCATTTGAGTTGACTTAGTGCAAATTAAATTAATACCTGTGTTCAAAGTGCAGTGTTAGTGCAATTTAGATTTATAAATATTAAATACAAAGTACATATGAACGATGTGACTTCACCTTAATAGAGACAATAAGAAAAGTGCTTATGGACACAATCTTACAATTATTATTATTTAGCAAACTAAGTCATAATAAAATTACTCATTAGCCTAGACTTTCCGAATTAGGCTAGATTGTAATGAATATATTAGTCACCAAGTTGGTTGGTGAATAATTATTAAATAAAAAAAAAAAAAAAAAAAAAAAAAATTTTGGCGAAGTTTCATTGCAAATTTGTAAATTTACCAATCGGAACTCGTGGCACGTGTCTAGTAGTATCTAAAGCCGTGTTGCGTTGGAAATATTTTGTACATTTCAAATTGTGACGCCTGAACTAAAGTTGGTATAAAACTAATTTTCTGTGAAGTTAATTTTGTGTGAGAAAATTTGTAAACTATTTTATGATTTAGAGTCCGAAATTCTATTGTCTCTATATAGAAATATTGATAGGATCGTTTCGAACTAAAATTACTTTTCATGGTTTGCGAAATGAAATGACAAATACACGTTCGCTATAGGTACTCTGTTACTAGTGTATTGATTCCACTTGGGAAGGTAATTCTATCAGTTATTTTACTGCTAAAGAGTAAGATGTTAGTGTATCTATGTGTATTCCGTCTTGAAGGGAAATCTTGTGTGGGGAATTACTGTGCAAAGATACATAAAATCGTCTTTGTATATACAAATCGTAAAAATACTATTATAATATTAATATTAGATTAAACAATAATCGATAGCTATCTACACGGCTGCCTAGAGTTTCAACACGACTTAAACTCTTACGAAAACAGAGTTACCATTTAGGATTTACCATACTAAATTAAGGGGGCGCCTAAAGCCAGAAAACGAAAAAAGGACATTTTCGCCGCCGCTCACTGAAGTTAAGAAACTAAAAACTATGACAAAAAAAATATTGACGTGTGGGTACAATCAAGAAGAAGCACAATAACCGAGTAGAATTTTAAAAATAGATCAGAGTTTTTTACAATAAAAAAATAAAAATGACACCGAAAAAACCCGTTTTAATTCGAGTACTCGAAATTATCAGCGATGACCCCACATTATTTTTTGGTAATAAAAATCCTATTTGTACGTTCTAGTAAAGTAACCGAACACTTTTTTAAATTTATGTTTAGTTATTGAGTAATTAAATAAAACTTGGTCAAAAATGGACTCCTGATTAAATATTGATTTTTCCTCCAAACTGTGTCATGCTATTCTCGACTTTATGTACATCACATTAAGAAACGCGTCGCGCGGGTGAAATCTGTTTTTTTCCTGGCTTTAGGCGCACTCTTAAGAGGGCGCTTAGTGCCAGAAAACGAAAAAAGGACATTTTCGACGCCGCGCCGCTCACTGAAGTTTAGTCCAGTAACTTTGTCGCCTGAATGTATGGAGTAGGATGCGTTAAATCCGGTAGATCTGATTTTTTGCAGACTTGTTTATGATGTTGGCCTAACGATTGTCCCAAGTTTGTGACCTCGAGCGACGAACGCAACTTTGTCAAAAATCGAAAAAACCGCGAAAAAATCGTTTATTTTTCAAATTTTGGCGATTATAACCCTAAACGACTAGTTTTTGTAAAAACTTTCTTATGGCGTTTATAAAGTAGGCTAAATTTGCTACAATATGATACTAGAATTGTCTCTGTACACTCAATAGTTTCTGAGAATAAGTCTTTCAAAGTTTATATTTTTTTTCGTACTTCGCAATTTTTAGTAATATTTTAACTCCTACTTGACCACTTTGTGGCACAGTCACGGCGGTTTTTAACCCCCGACCAAAAAAAGAGGTGTTATAAATTTGACGTCGAAGTCTGTCTGTCTATCAGACAGACACACATACAGGTCTGTCTCTATGTGTATCTGCCTGTGTGTGTATCTGTCTATGGCACCGTAGAGCTCAAACGGATGGGCCGATTTCGATGCGGTTTTTTTTATTTGAAGATACATTTTTGTGTTAATGTTTTGAGCTATTTTTGGTTAATATCGATTTAAGATAGCCGCCTCCACCAAAGGGCAGACCAAATTTTTCATCACAATCTACGTCAATATGGGTATCAAATGAAAGGGCTTGACTAGTAGAGTACTATACAGTATAACAAATTTCAAATCACAAAATGGCGAACTCCATATTTTTTTTTCCACTAATGCCTTAATATGGGTATCAAATGAAAGGGCTTGACTACTATGCACTATGACAAATTTCAAATCTATGATGGCCGCAGCCACAAAATGACGAAATACGTTTCTTTTTTCACAACTACCTCGATATGGTATAAATATAAATTGTTCATAGTGTATAGTAGTCTACTAGTCAAGCTCTTTCATTTGACACCCATATTAAGGCATTGGTGAAAAAAAAATTATGGAGTTCGCCATTTTGTGATTTGAAATTTGTTATACTGTATAGTACTCTACTAGTCAAGCCCTTTCATTTGATACCCATATTGAGGTAGATTGTGATGAAATATTTGGTCTGCCATTTGGTGGAGGCGGCCATCTTGAATCGATATTATCCAAAAATAGCTCAAAACATCAACACAAAAATGTATCTTCAAATTAAAAAAACCGCATCGAAATCGGCCCATCCGTTTGAGCTTTACGGTGCCATAGACAGATACACACACAGGCAGATACACATAGAGACAGACCTGTATGTGTGTCTGTCTGATAGACAGACAGACTTTGACGTCAAATTTATAACACCTCTTTTTTTGATCGAAGGTTAAAAACCGCCGTAACTGTGCCACAAAGTGGTCAAGTAGGAGTTAAAATATTACTAAAAATTGCGAAGTACGAAAAATTATAAACTTTGAAAGACTTATTCTCAGAAACTATTGAGTGTACAGAGACAATTCTAGTATCATATTATAGCAAATTTAATCTACTTTATAAACGCCATAAGAAAGTTTTTACAAAAACTAGTCGTTTAGGGTTATAATCGCCAAAATTTGAAAAATAAACGGTTTTTTCGATTTTTGACAAAGTTGCGTTCGTCGCTCGAGGTCACAAACTTGGGACAATCATTAGGCCAACATCATAAACAAGTCTGCAAAAAATCAGATCTACCGGATTTAACGCCTACGGTAATGTTTAAAGTTACTGTACTAGTTAAGAAACTAAAAACTATGACAAAAAAAATATTGACGTGTGGGTACAATCAAGAAGAAGCACGATAACCGAATAGAATTTTAAAAATAGATCAGAGTTTTTTACAATAAAAAAATAAAAATGACACCGAAAAACCCCGTTTTAATTCGAGTACTCGAAATTATCAGCGATGACCCCACATTATTTTTTGGTAATAAAATTCCTAATTGTACGTTCTAGTAAAGTAACCGAACACTTTTTTAAATTTATATTTAATTATTGAGTAACTAAATAAAACTTGGTCAAAAATGGACTCCTGATTTAATATTGATTTTTCCTCCAACCTGTGTCATGCTATTCTCGACTTTATGAATATCGCGAAACGCGTCGCGCGTGTGAAAACTGATTTTTCCCTGGCGCACTCTTAACCATAGGAGAGGATGAAAACCCATTCAGGAAATTCATTCCACATTCTATCTGTTCGAATAAAGAAAGAGGCATCAAACCTTTTCGTTCGTCTGCTGGAATTTTAGCCATGGAACACCGTATTAGGACCTCGACAACGTGACTGTTTGCTTGTTTCTCCGGTATTCTTTTGTTTTCAGTGTTGTAAGAACATAGGGGTCAAAATGTTGCGTTCACAATTCGCGTAGCGTACCACAGCGTAGGTAGCGTGGTACACAGCGGCCGTATGTCATGTCAGAGGCGGTAGTACAAAGGCATACAAATTTTATTATGTACTGTTATCTTTATTGGCGGTTCGGGAAAAGCGGTATAAAACGTGATAACAGTCGTTTATGTCGCCACTTGATCTATTTTGAAGCGTTAGCTTTACGACCGCAGCTTTTCATCTTCGAAAATGAACTGGGGTTACGAGTTCTTTGTACTCGCCGTTGTTTGGTTGAAGCTAATGATAGAGCTATAGTCGAAGGCGTCTTGATCACGGGAAAGATATTTCGTCCATAGAACTAGAGACTGTAGTGAAAATTCCATCCAGTACCGAAAGCACCGTGTACAGCCAAGGAACTCAATCGGCTACTCGAGTGGGTCTTTCCCAAGATGAGTAGGTAGGTATATATAAATCGAGAATGAATCATTTTCTTCTTAGTAAGTGCGTTCCGTTTTAGACTGCATCTACTCACTTTAAATCAGGCGAAGTAGCAGTCAACCCCAAAACTATATTTGGTTAAAAAAACAGCTTATGCTTTGCAATGAGCTGGAATTGGCTAACAATGATTATGATGATGATTAAAGAGCTCTACGAACCTCTTTCAGTCTGTAATGAATGGGTGGGTATCTTATGGCCAAATCTGATGGATCTTCCTAAACAGCTGGAGGGATTTTAATATTTTTTTTGTGCGAGTTTATTCGAGAATGTTTGAGATTAACAAATGTATGTGTGTAAGACGTGCACATTGCGTCTGTCACTAATCTGAGAAAAGAAAATGTGCAATACCTATAATAAAACTCAAAATACAATTTTGGGAAATATCTACTTACATATTAAACAATGAATGTATAAATCTTATTTGTTCACTATTAAATAAACATTTTATAAAAATCTCGAACTAAATAAACGCAATAACGAAAATATTAGATTCAATAACAAAGTGTTTGTGCAACTTGAATCAACTAATATAAATTCATTCGGTTATTAAATAAATTCTGGCAAATGCGAGCCGCATTCGCATTTTATGGGTTCTGTGGACAAAACGTATTTTGTTTTAAACTGATACCTATGGTTAAAAAAATATTTTGGTTCTATAATCTAAAATTAAAATATAAGTTTCTATAAACTTGCGGGGATTTCAATCCCTCAGAATAGATGGCTCAAAATAGAGATCAGTGGCACAGGGGAGAGGAGGCCTACAACCTAGCCATGGGCAGTTAATAAAGTTTTAATGTTGATCTATTTTTTTTGTTAGGAACCTCCTTTGACTTCGTCAATTATAATCTCTAGTTAGATTCTAATTAGATCTCTATTTTCACCCGCGTAGTTTTCGATTTCGTTGTTTTCCCGGGAAAAAATCAGCATATGTTATTCCAGACTTTTATTTATGTTCCATATTTCATCTAGATCTCTTAGTCCCGTAGTATGTATGTTTTGATTTCGTGTTTATAATATTAGTGAGGATTATTGTATGTTTCTTCATTCGTAGTAAGTAGTTTCCCACATTTAGTCAATGCAATCTGAATATTTGTTTTCATTCTAAATATATAAAATCGATAGCAAATTAAGGCTTACTTCGTAATGTCGTTTATTACCCTATCGGCACGAAACCCTAAAAAGTTGATTGTGAACAATTTTAGACAAATATTTTTATTCAATTTCGCACGGCGACTTTATGCAAATGTACCTTGAAAAACAAATTTAATTTGACTTCAATTTCGTCGTCGTGATGTAAAAGGGATGAAGCGTTTTTAAACAATATTGCGGGTTTGGTGGCGGAAGTTGGCTTTTGGTAATTGGCCGGATTCGGGGTTTCAGATGTACAACTTTTGGACTTGAAAGATACACTCACATACACCGACGCTCGTTCGCACGCAGACACGCATGCACGGACACGTTTGCGCGTTGACCGCTAACAGCCGCTATTTAAGAGTGCGCCTAAAGCCAGGAAAAAACAGATTTCACCCGCGCGACGCGTTTCTTAATTTGATGAACATAAAGTCGAGAATAGCATGACACAGTTTGGAGGAAAAATCAATATTTAATCAGGAGTCCATTTTTGACCAAGTTTTATTTAATTACTCAATAACTAAACATAAATTTAAAAAAGTGTTCGGTTACTTTACTAGAACGTACAAATAGGAATTTTAATACCAAAAAATAATGTGGGGTCATCGCTGATAATTTCGAGTACTCGAATTAAAACGGGTTTTTTCGGTGTCATTTTTATTTTTTTATTGTAAAAAACTCTGATTTATTTTTAAAATTCTATTCGGTTATTGTGCTTCTTCTTGATTGTACCCACACGTCAATATTTTTTTTGTCATAGTTTTTAGTTTCTTAGCGGCGTCGAAAATGTCCTTTTTTCGTTTTCTGGCTTTAGGCGCCCCCTTAACCTGACTTTTTATTCAAAGTTGCAGCGAGCTTAGGGTTCCTACACAAAACTGCGATGCGATGCGATGCGACGCCGCATCGGAGCAATTTGCATCGCATCGCAGTTTTGATTGAGAGCCCTTAATCGCCATAGTCCAAAAATCTGCTTCTAGGCTAGAGTCTCCGTCTCCATAAAAAAATTGGTTGGCTGTAAAGACCGTTTACGGACGATAGTTTAACGTGAAAACGTCATAACAAAACATTGACTCCTAACATTTGAACATTTAGGACATTGAGAGCTTTCGTTGCGTGACAGCATGTGTCTATCTTTTAAAAGTTGCGTCATTAGATTCTAAGGTTACCGAATTTGTTCAAAATTTGCCTCCAGGCCACGTGGATTGGTACGATCAATTTTCGATAGATGGCGTAACAACGCGCGCACGGTTCAGCTATTTAATAAATACTAGCGGCCCGCTCCGGCTTCGCTCGAATAATAACCTAGATATCAACTGCAGCGCCATCTGCCGTAGCCTATGTTACTTGGGAATAATGTAGCTTTCCAAAGATGAAAGAATTTTCGAAGTAGGTCCAGTAGTTTCGGAGCCTATTCATTACAAACAAACAAACAAACAAACAAACAAATATTTCCTCTTTATAATATTAGTATAGATAAATCAAATTTTCATAAAACTCATACCAAGTTTAGTATCTGCGACCGGTTTTCGGCGCGCAAGCCGCGACGCGGTGTCATTACGCCGCTTGGCCTCATCAAAACGCCTTTGACTGCCACCTCTTTGACGTGTTTCCGTCACCTGACTTAATCTCAACGTCTGCCGGCGCGACGGGAGAACACAGAATTTCCTTACTTTACGCACATTTAACAGAGATAAGGAAAGGGAAACCTGAACAAAAAACTTATCAGCAAAGCCGTTCATGGTTAAATATAACTTGAGTTAGAGAGGGTAAAAGAAGAATCTTTTCCACGAATTTTGATTATTATTAAAATACTAGCAGCGCCCCGTGGTTTTACCCGCGTAGTTCCAGTTCCCTTTATTTTCCCGTGACAAAAAAGTTACTTATGTTTTATTCCAGACTGTAATCTATCTGTAACCCAAATTTCCACCCGGTCCGTTCAGACGTCGGACGTAATTGAACAACAAACGTCCAAATGTTGACATTCATAATATTAGTAGGATTAAAAAACTAAAAAAAAGTTTCATTTCGCCAACACTTCTGCGGCTCGATTCACAATGATCTAATTTTTACTGGCAACCAAATTAAACATCCCTCTTTATGTTCCCACGGCTGGGATTTGGGGCCTTCTCTCGCGTTGAGAAAGACAAAGCCATAGTCCACCACGCTAGTCGGCGTAATCCAGTGTGGGCTGGCGGTTGACGTATGTCCTCAAAAGATGTCTCTCTTGGAACACGATATTTTTCTTTTACTGTTAAAACCAGTGGTGATGATGATAAATTTGTATATCTGTACTTGGCAAAATATTCAGGCGAGATTAGAACCTGCGACCTTACATTACGAAATCGGGCGTTATATCCGCCAGGCCACCGCGGCTTCATAGTATATTTTTCTGAATATTATATTATTTACTAAGGACATACACCAACGCAGAAAATACAACGGGGAGTAGATTAGAGAGTTAGTGGAACTAGGAAGGTCAGGTGGAACCATATTGTAGAGGGAGTTCTCACATCTACCATGTTATGGTACGTACTATCCGGTATAAATGTATCCTAGGAAATGCTACGATTCTGCGCTATCGCTATCGTAAGTCTGGTTGCGGCATCTGTTTGTGATTTGCTATTTGCTCATCGTGGATACATTCCTGTTCACTCAGGCAACATATTCGAAAGTTTGATGTAGATGTTCTTGTTATGAAAATGATGTGGAGTTGTGAAACCTCGTTTGTTTGTACAACGTCAATGACGAAAAGATGTCAGTGTTTCGAGCCACTGCACGAATGTAGTCTGGTAGAAAAAAGTGGTAAATTGATATTAGATCATGCTGCACACTCCCTGAAATGTGTTCGATACCAAAAACTGAACAACTTTGCGGCGATATTCAACTGAAGACATTGAAGACTTTTCTGAACTAACAAATCGTTGCCCATGTACCTTTTGACTTCTTTAGATGGAACCCAAAACCTTAAAGTAAGGCGAGATGACTATTTAGCGTAAGCTTCTCAATTATTAAAAAATGATCTCAATGTTGATTGTATCGAATTTGGTCATATTTTGACGAAAACCATTCTTACTTGTAAAGTTTAGCTCGAGAAATATTAAAGCTTATTTGTCAAGAATCGTTGGGAATTGTTTTCATCATCATCAGCCTGTAGGTATTCATCCACTGCTCGTCATAGGATTATAGGCGTATTATTGGAGAGGTCCAATAATAAGAGGTCCAGCCTGAGTTTTACGTTTCCATCCGCCACCAGCCATCTATATCCGTATGTCGTCACTCCATCTAGTCAGGGACGCCCTGATTACGTTTGCTGATTCGCGGTCTCCACTCCAGCACCCGTCTACTTCATTTGTTTTATCTAACCTAAATGATAGTAAATTTATTGCCCAAAGCGTCTGGTGGTATGGTTTGAACACACATTAAAAATCATCTGTGATATGACATTCGGTTCGTATGATCGATGCTGCGTTCAGCGACATGAGTTATGCGATATTCGATAATCTGAATTGGATGGGGCGTAAATTGTAATAAATTGCTACAAAATTTTTACGTTTTATACTGCCACCATATTTAATGTGTTCTTACCATAATTTTTAGGGTTCCGTACCCAAAGGGTAAAAACGGAACCCTATTACTAAGACTTGGCTGTCCGTCCGTCTGTCACCAGGCTGTATCTCAAAAACGGTGATAGCTAGACAGTAGAAATTTTCACAGTTGATGTATTTCTATTACATCATTACAGACAGTGTATGTTTATTTCATCACTAATATTCCATTAAAACGTATGTTTTAAATACAAATTTATAATAATATTTGTCCAGTGTGGTGGATAACGAAGTTTTTAAGCTATTGCATAGCTTTTATCGCGGGCCTGGAGACCGATTGTTACTAATGGTGCATCTCTTTCTTATGTTCACAAAAAAAGAGGGAGGGAAGACTGTCACGCCGTCCTCCCCACTCGGTCATTCGACTTTCAATCTTATGGTTTTACATTTACAGACTAAATGCTCTTAGCAGTGTTGCCAACTTAACGGATTTCCCGTGATACGTAGTGGATTTGAGTACGTAGAGAACGGGAAAATAACTTTCTAACGGCTATTATCATAGCATATTTTGGAATAGGTATATCAATGAAGCAATAATGTCAGCGTAAAAGCTCACTAGCTCACTATTTAATCAATTTTAGGGATTTTTAATTTAACTTAAGTTTAGGGATAAATATTTTGAGTAGATGGAACACTGATTTCGCGACGTTTAAAATTTTTGGATGTACATGAATGTCAATGTCACTAAATATGAATAAACAAAAAACAAAGTGCCAAAACAGCAAAATATTAAATAGTGAAAAAGCTGAAAATCTTCATGTTCCAAGAAGCGTGCTATAATTGAGATGTTTTGGCTTAACAATATGGAATCTGGATTTACTAAAGGGAATAGGTAGTTCCAATTTACCAAAGAAGGCAAACTTTTTTGCAATCAAGAAACAAAGACTTTAGTAGTTCAGAATAATTCATGAACGTGAAAACATCTTTGTAAGTACAGTTTTACGTTTAATACTATTTACCTAAGTATAATACATAAAGCAGCCTAGTACATAAATATGTAATAGATGATTTTCGGCTTAGAACTTCATCTTTAACACTGTTTACAAAGTTAGGTTATGTGCGTAAAATATAATAAGCGTTTGTTTGCTTGTTTCAGATCTTATGCGATGATGTTGTTGGATATGTCCAAATAAAAAGAGATCTAAATGTGTGTACTGTCAAGTGTCGCGTATGTCCTGAACACAATAAAATATGAAACAGCCTTGGATATGGGATAAGGAGCAGCTTCATCTGAAAATACCTGTGCCTATGATAAATCTGTGGAAGAAGCTACAGCCAAAGGCTGCGGACAGGAACTATGTTTTCATATTGCAAAAGAAAGCAATCCATGGTTTATATAATTTATCAGCTAGAGAATCAGTACGGGAGATTTTCACCACATAACATGGCTATGTAGTTAATTTATATGCTGTAGAAGTAGGAGCGAGAGGTATACCAGCAAAATCTCTCTATAACCTGCTTAAAGACCTTGGATTGTCCAGAAGTGCAGTAAGTTCTATACTAGAACGAGTATCTAAAGCTGCACTAGTAGGATCATATCGGATTTGGCTGGGCAGGGAGAGAAATACGAGTAGTGAAGGTGAGTGTTGACGTACGTCAATATAAGGGGCCCCTTTTAAACCTACAGCCCGAGTCACAAGTCTTGGGGTCTATTCGAGATTTTTCTCTCTGCCACACGATGGACCCGGCACCCGCACGGTGAATCCATGGAATGCTAAGAAGTTCGTCTCTCTTTAGTATGATAGCAATGAAGGGATCATTGTACATATATTTATCAATGTATAATGTATGTAAGAAAAAATCAAAGTCAATGGCAGAAATTAAATCTGAATCCTAAAGCACACCATAAACACAAAATTGTATTTCCTACGCTTCAATATTTTTGCAATCCCTACACAAGCTCTCAATGAAATCAAGTTTAAAAATGAAATAAAAACCTATTGAGCAAGGCAACAAAGTCAAGTGTTAGTCAAAGTTAAAGATAACATATGGAAGAGAAATGTGTTGAAATTGGAATCTTGTAGTAAGGTAAAATAGTAGATTTATAAAACTTTTGGTGTAACATTGTTTGTACTCAATCATGTACTTAGTATACTGTATAAATATTGGTGGACAATTCACACACAATTCACTGCTTTAAATTGCTGAGGCTCCTTTACAGCTGCTTATATTAATTTTTACCTTAGTTATTTTATCTTATTATGTACACAGATTCTTTGATTTTTTGTGAATGACGTTACCACATGTTCTTATGGATTTATGGTTCGAATAAATGAATTGAATTGAACAGGAAAATAAAAAAAATTAAACATTAACAGTTGGATAATGAAGTAATAATAAACTAATAAAAATAATCTTATGTTAGTGAATTAGACTGGCGAGCGAATTAGAAGCCATGAGCTTAGTGGGTATAGTAGCTCTGCCTGCGAAGCTGAGGGTTGTGGGTTCGATTCCCACCCAGTGCAGTAATGTGCAAACATTACTGTGTTCCGGTTTGAAGGGCAATGTTTCCAGTGAAATTACAGGGCATACAGATAATACATCTTATATCTCTGGGTGACGAGCGCAGTGCAGTGCTGCAGGTAATAATTTGGACTCTTCATGTTCCAAAAGCAGCGTGTCACTGTGCTGTTATGTGGCAGGCATGTTGCTTACCATCAGGCACATGTCCTGCTCGTTTATAATATAGAGTGATGAGTCACATTATAAAAAAAATATGTTTGCACTGTGGCTGGGTGTTTCTTCATATTTTATCTATCTATATAAATATAAATCAATGCCACTTTTCATTGTTAGTAAACTCCTCCTAAATGACTGGACCGATTTGAATGTTTTTTTTGTATATATTTGGGTAGGACCCTGGAAGGTTTAGATTCACAAATCAGCTCGGCAGATGGCGCTGCAGTTGATATCTAGGTTATTATTCGAGCGAAGCCGGAGCGGGCCGCTAGTCTTCTATAAATACAAAAGCGAAAGGTCACTCATCAAGGAATCTCAGAAACTACAAATGCTAGGAATCTGAAATTTTGTATGGAGGTCCCTTTTAGCACGTAGGCGCTCACTAAGACGGGGTTTTGCGAAATTCAACCCCTAAGAGAGTGAAACAAGGATGAACTGTTGTATGAAAATTCGTGATTTTCAAAGTTATCAAATTTTGTCTCTAGATACCTGATACGAAGCACTTAAATGTTTGTTTTATCAATTTTGTGATTTCGAACTGTATGGGGTGAAATTGGGGTTGAAATAGGGGATGAATGTCAATATGAAAATTCCCAACCGTTGAAGATAAAACCATGAAACTCTGTATAATATATAGACACTTGACACGAAACAAATAAATGTTTGTTCTAGCAATTTTGTTATTTCGACCTGTATGGGGATGAAATTGGAGTTGAAATGGGCGACGATTGTATCTTATGCTTTCACATCTAAACAACAGAACCGATTTTGATGAAATTGTATTATTACCTTAATATTTATTTTGCACAGACGAAGTTGCGGGTAAAGCTAGTAGCAAGTATGTATTTAAAACTGTATAAGTATTATATCAGCTATCTGGCCGCCATAGTACAAGCTTTGCTTAGTTTGGGGTCAGATTTTCATGTGTGTGAATAGTCCACCAATATTTATTTATTTAGTGTGATTAATTTTAAGAGAAGTATATTTTATGACAGTATGATGATGTAAGAGAGTTTGTTTGACTCATTTGATTTTGAGATTGTTTTGAATAATTGCTGTAAATAAGTGATATTTTGTACTTAATCTCTTTGTATAACTTTAACCTTAATGTAAATAAGTAGCATTTTGTATTAAATCTTTTGTAGAAATTTTACCTTAATGAGTTTATATTATTTTGTACTCAACCTTTCCAGCATTATGGCATAGAATAGATTGATTATGATTAAAACAAATGTGACTCAGACTCAACATTATCCCAAAAATACTGTAGAAATCAAATTTAAAAAAATATAATTGCATAAGTTGATAAAAAATGCATGCAATAGCTTTACCGCGGCAGTCCCCGAGTGCCACACGTCTTTTTACATCTATCTGTTTCTACACTGCCAATTTTTTCTGCTTTTGGGTTTTCTATAAAACAAACACCTTTTGTGGCATTGGAAAACGTTGGCTTACAAAAAAATCTTATTTCTGTTTCAACAGTTTCCATAAAAGCTCAGATAACAAACGTATAAAGTTAACAATTGCTATTGTTTTGGACAAGTTACGACCGCGTCGGCACGACTCGCTCGAACAGGCTTTGTTTGGCGAGTTTGTGTTTAAAACTGAATTTTCTGTTAGTTTTAGATGAGTAGTCAAACTGCTACCATTTCGTGTCCAAATACTCTGTAATTGTTTGCTCTTAACTGCACAGGTTCTCAATCTGTAGTCCATGGACCATAATATGCTATGACATTTATAACGATTACGTAGAAATGAAAAAATATTGTTACTATTCATAATCCAGTTTTCCAAATATTCCAATGTTTTTTTGATCCTAACTTCACTGGTTCTCAATCTGTAGTTATGGAATGAAAGGCGCTTATGACTTTGACTATGATTACGTATCTAGAAGTGGAAAAATAGATATTAATACTTCACGCAAAAAAACCTGGTCAATGTCTTATTTAATAAAGCCTTTGATGCCCTCAAATGTATTGAGTTCAAAAATTATTCTGTTTCCTTTAAAATACTATTCATAATATAGACTCAAAGTCAAAGTATATATTACATATACAAAGGGCTTGTCGAAAAGGTAAAGAACCAGTGTGTTAAACTACACACGTAGTTAGAATTTAATAGTTGTTAGGAGATGAGTTTTAATAGATATGCCTAGAATCCCTTTTACGACCATTGTCTAGTTAGGTCCCAAATGATAATGTGTTCTTACACACAATTGTTCTAGTTACTTTAAATTTATAGTTTGTAGTGGGATATTCACCTAAAAGGATACATTGTATCTATTCTTTATTTTGAACAACAGTTACTGTGGGATCATTACAAATATTTCGTACAAAAGTACAATACTTATATACATATTATTACTAGTATGCCATGTTATTAAAGAGCCTTACCACTACAGGACAATACATAAGTCGGCGTACCCATACATCGTAGATATTCCCAAAATTCTTACCAGATGGTTTGGACATACTTTCCTCAAAGGTTAATACGTGACATAACATATGCTGCGTTTCCACCAGAGATGTGCTAGGGAAATGTGTCGTGCGATGATGTCTAGCTGTGCTGTGAAAATGTGTGGAGGTTTCCACCAACGCTGTGCGAGGAAAATGTGTCGTACGAGCTGTGCATAATGTGTGGTGCGAGCATGCGTTGCGACTTCCGACTGCTATGGACTGGCTGGTACAGTATGTCGCAAAACCTCGCAACACATTCCTCGCACGCACCCCTCGCACACATCCGTCGCACGCATCCCTTGCTTGTTTTGTATGCGCTAAAATCTAGCTCCGGTGAGCCGTTTCCACCAGAGCTGCGCTGACCGAGGCGAGGTAAATGAAGCGATAGTTTTGGTTCTTTACAAACACATTCCTCGTTACGCATCCTCGCACATCTCTGGTGGAAAAAAAAGCCTTAGAATGGGATAAGTTGCTGGCCCTGTTCCCTGAGAAATTCAATCTAGAAATGTTCAAGGTCTATTATATTATTTCTATATGTAGGTTATTTAGCTTGTCTATAGGTAATTATTCTTACTATCGCTTACCATCAGGCGACTTGGTGGTCAAAAGCGGAACCATGCGCGATTTAAAAAAAAACAGTGTATTCCTAGTTTAGTTGAAAATATCACCGTACGATTTGTCGGTCATACTTTCGAAGTCTAATGCCCGCCATACACGCTACGGTCTGCCGGAGAAGTCTACCTGTGCAGTTATGCCTGTGCAGGTATGGGCGAGTGTGTGTGGGAAGCCTGCACAGGCGACCGGAGCAAGATCGAAAATCAATTCTGTTCGGTTGGACTGCGCAGGCATAACTGCACAGGTAGACCTCTCCGGCAGACCGTAGCGTGTATGGCGGGCATTAGAGGCGTATTTTGCTTTACATAGGCAACAAGAAATACTCAGTCTTACCATAATATGATGGCTTCGCGCAAATCCCACTGTATGAAGTTACTTACGCAACTACAGGTAATATTGTATATAGTGAAAAATGTCGACAAAAGGAGTGTTTGCTCGCAAAGTCCGGCTTGTCGGCTTAAAAGCGGGATAGAACCAGGCCAAGCCGTGAGATTACTGCGTCGGTACTCTATCAAACGTTGTAGGAGCGTGTTGCCTTCGGAGAGCTCGGAAAATATCTAATGAAATAAATGTTACGATGTCGTTTATCCCGTGTACAAGTTAAGTGGTCATATGTCTTCTGTAGAGGTTGTATGTCGTCTAGGATTTGTACTTTCATCAGAGAGATGTATAATACTGCAATCACAGACTAAAATTTAGTTTATTTGATGAGACTATCAAAAGATCCCCTAGTAATATTTTTGTTTTAATTTGTTGTAACAGCATATCGCTACGACTATCAAACGCAGATCTAATACCTTTAAACGAGTAATTCTTGTATATACATATAGAATCTGAATGTCGGAGACGGCTCCAACGATTTTCATGAAATTTAGTATGCAGCGGGTTTCGGGGGCGATAAATTGATCTAGCTAGGTTTGATTTTTAGAAAACATCATTTTATCCCAGTGTTATATAATTGTAGTGCCATGCTTCACCAGTATCGAGCCAAGGGTTTGCTATCAATTGGTGATTGATAACGATTACCGATACGTTTGAGTGAAGCGTCGCTTCTGATATTAATTGGAAGCTGCGCAAATATCTGTCTCCTAAATAGTTTGATTGGAATGATGACATAGTGTCGGCATAGGACTATTAGCTATTAAAACGGGGCTAAACACCTAAGTTACGTTTTAGGTACATACGTACATCTGTTTACAAAATTTAGTGCTACTAGGCTACATCTATACGCTAGAAACTATATGATGAAATAATTTCGTGGAATGGAATTATTCCAAATATTAAATTTTTCCACCAGATATTTTTGCAGATTTTCATATTTTCGTTCAAAGCGTTCAAGGGTACGGTTTTCGTACTTCGCAGCAATACGATTCCTGAACAACAGCAGCTGTGACCTGTCAATTCGCAATTCCACCTTCACATAAGGAATGCAAGCTCGCTTTTTAAGATATAATTTTGCTAGTAACACGGTAGTTATGAACATTAACCTCTACTATGTTAGAGTCTTGGTGGAATTGTTAATAAGGTACATTGAACAGTGACTAATGAGATGAAAAAGTAACGTTTTACAGAGGAAAATCTGTTATACTATCGAACAAAAATAATTATGATGGTCCTCAGTTGACGAGAATATCTATGGATATACTTGTACGTCGTACGTACAAGAAAAAAATACTCGAATATAACTCCTCCGCCTCTTTTGAATTTATAGATCAGCAAAATGAGCTTAATAATGCGACTTAAGTTAATTTATAAAATTTCTGATAGTCCTTATAACATCATTCATTTCTTTGATCTCGGAAGACACTCAATATCTTCCTAAAATAAAATCTTATTTGAGAGTATTTCCTACCCTCGTGATTTAATAACTTATACTGTCGACTCCAGTATTCTGTTGTCTGATGTAGCCTCTAACAAAGAAGTCTGTGTATTTTGATGGTCCCTATGGCATCGTACTCGTTCGTGAATACGGCACTAAAAATGAAGAAACGGCGCGTTCAGTTTCTCCCTAGAACAAAGTCTATAAAAAGTGAGTCAATATTCGACAGTATTTTCTACCCTCGTAATTTGATAACTTACATTGTCGGCTATAGGAGGTGTAGGTAGGTATTTGTCCAACCCCTTTAGCTAGTGCGATATAGCCCCTAATAAAGATAACGAGTTTCCTGCAAAACAACCGCTCCGGAGATGTTTTTCTCGTCTAGAGTTCGGTTTAAGAACGTGCACACGAGCGTTTTTCGTAAAATTTCTGTTAAAAAAAAAAATTTTAATAAATGCGGTCAGCTAATATTATGATTGTGTTGTTAATAACAAACAGCTCACAAAAAGTGGTGTTCGAAGTCATCGTGTGCATCTGTGCATACGTGTCAGTTTGTTGCACCGTAGCTCTTCAAGGAATGGAAGATTTTTAGTGTGTAACATTATCGCTGTACGGCGCGGGTTCAAATATAAATTTTGTTGTTGTTATTCCTATTTAGAGGTACATTTAGGTTTTGAGTATAGTTTGAATTCGAAGAACACACAAACAAGTAACTTGATAGTAAGCTTTGTTTTAAAATTAAAAATTGGAACTTGGTTTAAAGTAAGTAAAAATAATCTAATTAGACTTAGTAAAATAAATATAAATAAATAATATTATTATATTTAGCGCACCCCGCAAACATTTTCTTAAAGATCATTTTCATCCTAAAGTTGCTGGGATGAGATCGTTGTTCGATAGCTTCTGACTCCTGACTCAAGTCACTTGTAATAAAACAATCACATTGGTAGTGCAAAGAGTGAAGAGCATTTATTCATCAAAATACTTACCCTAAACCATTTTACAAACGATAGCGCGATCTAGAAAACACATCACGCCATCTAGAATTTGTCTTAAGAACTATAAATCACAATATATTTTTTCTGACAATTCTCAATAAAGTTTTTATTCTTCATTTTGCTATTATTTGAACATTCCGCCCCCCAAGAACCACTGTTCTTAAATGTTTTAACCCAAACTTTGACAAAAATAATTAAGTAATAAAGGTAATATGAAAAATAAAAACAAATCACAATCTATTCGCTTAGAGGCAAGACACATACTTTGGATATAGGCCTCTTTATAACAGAATTTTTACATTTTAAAGCCACTACTCTCGTAACATTGTCAGGCCCCGGAAACTTTTGTGTTATGCGACCTAATAACCATCGGTCTGGAGGCATAAATATCATCTTCCTTAATAAGGACCTCTCCTATGTTCGGTTCTGATTGATTGAATTTGTCTAGGTTTCTTTTTATCTTCTCCTACATGTGATTATTGTATCTGCCCACCAATTCGGAGTATTCCAACTTCATCAATGTAAGGATTACTTAAATCCGACATTTCCTCATGAAATCCTTTTTCCTGTGCCGTCTTGACCATTCCTGTTAAGGTTTCTTCTAGTTCTTCCTTTTCAACAAGTTTACGCTTATGTCTTTTTCTTTTTCAGATTAGGGTTTGCTTCCATTTTCCAAAAACTTTTGATTGATTCATCAACTTGAAATTCCTCTTCAACTTGTGTATGCATACTCAACATATTATTTTGTTCGCCATCCGTTTTACAATAGCCACTAAGTATCCAACCAAGGGTTGTATTTTGTGCCACTAATGACCCAGTGGGATACTTGATTATTCCTTCTTGTATTATTGCTCCATAAATCTCCGCTCCCAATAAGATATCAATCTTGTTAGGAGTGTGATAATTAGGATCTGCTAAGGTCGTTTCTTGAAACTCTGGCCAAATATCTGATGCAAAAGTAAACCTTTTTGTTGGCAAGGGCGATGTCAACTTATCTAGCACGTAAGCCTTTACATTGATAGCACCGCTTGCATTGTGGCAGGGCTTGATAGATATGTCTACTGCCCATTTGATGCCCAGACCGTTCATTCCACCCAACCCCGATACCCGACTCCTCACTGGTTTCTTCTTTAAGCCCATCATTTGTACAGCTGCTTCCGTAATAAAAGAGACTTGAGAGCCTTGATCAATTAGTGCCCGTAACAGATGGTTGACATTTCTCGCTTCTACATTTACTAACGCTGTTGGTAATAAAACGTGGTGAAGAGATCCATTTGAAAAATGACTGTTGATATCTAACCGATTCTCTGGTAGTGGTTCTGATTCCGATGATTCGCGATGCTGCGGTTTTATGACACTACAATTGCATTGCAGGCCCGTTGATTTACTTCTTTCAACAGGTTGAAAAGCGTCCTTGTTATGCAACAACGAATGATGACGCCTTTTACACACCTGGCACGAGGTCGCACAACGACAAAATCTAACGGAATGATTATCTGCTAAACAGTTAAAGCACAACCTATTATCCTGAACAAAATTACGCCTCGAGTTCATATCTGTAGCAACGAACCTTTTACAATTACTGATTCTGTGATCATTCTGTCTACAAAATGCACAAATACTTTCAACAACATGATGGCTAACGTTTGCATTACTATTACCTCTTGCTATATTACTTTGTTTGGTATCAAGAAACTCCAAAGAACGGAATTTAGTTTCTAAGAAATCTTTAAATTGTTTATAGGTTGGTAAAGTTTTTGTCCTCGCTTGTTCACTAACCTTAGCTTCCCAATCCATTCGAGTTCCTTGATCCAACTTCGAACTAACAATATAAATTATGATAACATCCCATGAATCTACATTAACCCCAATGTTTTTTAAAGAACTCAAAGTGTCCACTGTAGTATCTAATAACTCCTTAATCGCTTTAGAAGAAGCCGTTGAAATAATCTTTAATTCAAAAAACCTCCTTAATATATTATTTGCCAAAAACACCTTATTGTCATATCTGTTCTCCAGCAACGCCCAACATCGTGCATAGTTGTCATTAGAAATCGGTATATTACGCAACAGTTGTTCCGGCTCTCCAGTCAAGTATCCTTTCAAGAAATGTTGCTTCTGAGACCCAGCGTACTCATCATTGTTATGAACAAGTGATACAAACAAATCCCTGAAACTTATCCATTCTGTGTACAGCCCCGAAAATATAGGTATCAATATCTTTGGCATCTGAACCTTTGAACTCTTGGATGTATTAACTTCACTTTCCGTTACTTGGTTTGGCTTTCTAAGTGTGTCTTTGTATTCTTCCATAATAGCCTTAAATTCGATAAAAAATTCTTGTACCTGATCATAAATTTCCTTCTCCATGTATTCCGACTCATCTGCATCTTCAAATTGTATAATCTTGTAGTGGTTTTTTGTAAATTCTTGCCATATTTCATTTAACACATTTATTCTGCCATCTACATACTGTACAGTTTTCTTTTCTTTGTCACATTTGTTGTAGTTTTTCTGCAGATTAGTCATTTGCCGTTGAACCTCTATTTGTATGTTTATCAATTGTTCCATTGTTTTCCCTTTTTATTAACAAGATCAGATCAAGCTATCAAATTTTTCTAAGTGTTTGAGATAAAGTTACTTCTGACCGACCTCGAGCATAGGTTCCCCGTCGGTTACGTTTTTCTCAATCTATTCTAAGTCTTAGACAACACACTTAGCCGAATTTCATCTCAAAGTTTGTACTTCTCGAAATTTTTACCAGCCCAAAGTTTCTTGAAATTCTGCTAAGTCCATAAAACCAGTAATGTATACTACTCACAGTTCAAGTTTTCAATGTATTCAAAACAACTTTCACCCAGTATGACAGCTGACGTCTCCACTGTTGTCCTTTCCGTGTATTATATCTTCCTCCGTCTCGATCTCCGTAGATGTAGTAGTGCTGCGCTGCTCCAACTTGCTCTTCTTGACTTCAGAAACTTGCGTGTTTCCAATACGCGTTCGCTTCACGGGAAGCAGGAACCATCAGCGACAATCCGCCACTGCTTCGGTCCCGAAACGGTACAAAAAGGACAAACAGGTCAACTTCAGCCTTCAATTCACCATCCGGCTCGAAGGACCATGTTCGATAGCTTCTGACTCCTGACTCAAGTCACTTGTAATAAAACAATCACATTGGTAGTGCAAAGAGTGAAGAGCATTTATTCATCAAAATACTTACCCTAAACCATTTTACAAACGATAGCGCGATCTAGAAAACACATCACGCCATCTAGAATTTGTCTTAAGAACTATAAATCACAATATATTTTTTCTGACAATTCTCAATAAAGTTTTTATTCTTCATTTTGCTATTATTTGAACAATCGTTTCTAGCGAAAAAGCTGCCGATTGCAACTCGACTTTTATATTGTTTTTCTTTTAGTGTGTTCAATAAAAATTATCAACATATTTTTTCTAAATAATATCAGTCATGATATTAGTGTTTTTGATTCTTTAACTATTAAGTGAACAGCTATCGCGTTATTTCCACGACAAGTACATTTTGTCGCGTTTTTTCCACGCTCGTGTGTATTTGCGCGAGTGTGCGTCGGACCATTTCGCAGCGCACGAAATCCGCTCCGTCGCGGATGTAGTCGTTTGGACGCTTAATGTCCGCCTTTCCTTATATTTGCGACCTTGAACGGACGCGACCTTTAGTCCCCGATGTATTGAGTGGCTTGTTTGTAGCACAATCGATTTGGGAAATTTTAACATTAACTGCTAAAAAGAGCTTTGTATGTTCTCTTTAACGGGATATATCTGGGTGATAGATCTGGATATACATATATATGTATGTCTAATATATGATCTTTTGAATCATGACACTTTGTATGTTCTACTATAGAGTTGTGTGTTGTGGTTACAGAGGCTAGAATATTAAAATACATTAATCTTTAAAACGAATTTATTAGGATACACGTATTCGTCGTCGACCATATTAATATACTTGAGAGTTAAAATCTGTCGGTAAAGGAAACACTGTTTATTTTGATAGCCTGGCTGTTGATTATTTCCAAGATAGGTGCGTGCGTACTTCCGTCAAATTTATCACCCTCGTCGCAAATGATTTATGATTTAAAGCCAAAACTGAAACTATTTCGTAAGGTTGCACACTATACACCAAAAACACTCTAATAGACTAATTACACAAAAAAACTATAACTACCGAAATAGAGTTCAATTGTGAAATCCAGGGACAAATGAAGGTAAGTATATAATACATTACCAATACGTTTATTATTAGTAATTACAATACGAACTAAGGTCACATCGGCGTGACCTTGATCAGACCGAATGGTAATCGTGTTTACAGCCCCGAGGGTAGGACAAGGGTACTTGCAACCTTCGTGCGATCGTCGGCTGTAATCAAATATGATCGCCCTTTCAGGACATCCCGCCGGATGCGACCTCCTAAACATACTGAAGTTGTAAATTTTGTAAACAATCACGTTACTTAGAATAAACAATCTTGCCGACGCTCTTGTATAATGTGTGTTAGCCTTTACGAGTAATCGAATCTTAAAGTAATCGAATTTTAAAGGCTATTGCAATTCGTTGTTTTACTGTCACAGGAATGTAGAAGAGCATAGACGACTTATGTCGCACTAAAAAGTAAATAGTAAGCTACATTTATTTTTTAAGCTAACTGTAAGACGTGGGTATTTGTTTTTCAAATATTTGGCGGACGTCTGAATGATTTTTTATGTATTTACTGATTGAATGATTAAACATCAAGGACGGTGAAATGGATTCCTTGAAATAAACATAACACTGAAAGGATGTATAGCAGTACATAGATTGATAATAGTAGGGATTGCACAATTATAACCACATAGAATAGCATTTAATCTTAGTAGAAGTATCTTTATAGTTTTACTTATTATAGGATATTTAACCCCGGTATTTATCCGTTGATCTAAAAGTAACTCTGTCTGTCTGTTACGCTTTCACGTCTCTAAACTACGGAACATTTAAATGCAATTTGGTACAGAGATAGCCCGGAATAGACATAAACCAAATTTTTATTTTAAAAGTGAAAAAGAGTAATATCTCTAAAAAGCATTTTTAAGTTTATCATCTCAAATACCTTATGTTAAAATGGACTAATTAATTTACATCTTTAAATCTTTATCATGTTGAAATAAAGTTGAAAATGCTTTGTTTTTATCCAAGTCAAAATAAAATGTATGAAACCAGGTAAATTTCCATTTTATGTTTATTGAAATAAAGGTGAAAGCGGCTTTTAGATCCCGTGCAGTTTAAGTGCACATTTGCACTCAATAGATCGTGCATGTACATAATTTATTATGTAGGATCTACGAATCTTTGTAGCACGTCTACAAAATTGTAGATGTCTACATGTCGCTACGTGCGGTCTACAGGATTCCGAAATGCTGAAAGTGTGATGCTATCTTTTTATAAATTCATCTACGTTTTCTGGATATAAATATGTAAATTCGTATATCCGGAACGAGAATTTTCTAGTGCTTTTGATATGAGGGTTTTCTGTTAAAACCTGGTTTTCCCGCTATATTGATAGTATTACCGTTATCATATGAAGGACGTAGAATACGTGTTAGTTTCTTTACGTGTTTTAGATAAATAAGTGTCGGAAATTCGTGTCGTCTCATTCGTCTAGTTAATCAATACTAATAAAAAATTACCCACATTTAGTCTTTTATGAAATCAGCAACATACCAATATTTTAAACTTTAGATGGGTGAATATTTTTTTCTCTTTCACGAAAAACTACTAAAGATGTTTGAATGAAGCTTTGTAGCAATAAAATGATCATTTTTACGCAAAAATTGTGACCAATTTTATGGTACCGTGAGGGAAACCGCGCAATGTAGGTAAATATGAGAGTGTCTCAGAACTCAGAACGTTAGAGGTAGGTACATAGTTACATAGTGTGTTATAAAGTTTTTCAGATTGTTTCGGAATCTGGTTGACGTTACTAAGACTCGAACGAAGTAGTTTGACTCTACGTATGTGATAAGAACTATGGCTAGGCTGTGGAATGCGTTGCCTGAGTGGGTTTTATTCGATGGTTACAATTTTGGTGTCTTCAAGCCGAGAGTGAATCGGTTTCTTCTAGATAAGCACGCATCATCGTAGATCGCATCGTTGCTCAACATCAGGGGAGATAGCGGCCGGGGGTGAACCTATAAATAAATAGTTTAAACAAATATAACTAACTCATTACAAAGCAATAGACGTTTTCAGTTTGTTCCGGAATCCGTATTAAAAGAATGTCGTGTAGCAGATTTACATTGGACAAGTATTCCGAGAGTCGGGCCCGTCGATTCATGATTAATGGGATTCAAATGAAAGAAGCCGATGTTTCGATAATAATTGATATCCTTGAGAGTTGCCGCTCCGTCGCGACGCACGAGGCCGCCGGTTTTTTATTACTTCTTTTATAATCCAAGGTATTCGTGTCCTTCGTGAGAGTTTTTTTTGGGAATCGAAAATTATTGGTATTAATAGTTATTGATTGACAGATTTGTTTTTAACGATCGTGAGTCTACACTTGATCACCATCGCGGCTGATGTTAAGCAACGACGCGGTCTACGAACGTGTTCACCTGGAAGAAATTAATTCACTCTCGATTTGATGACACCAAGATTGGAACCATTGCGAAAAACCCCAAAGGCAACGCTACAAGCAGTCCTGATCGAAAAAAAGGCTTGGTGGTATTAGAACATACAGATCAGTTGCACAGTCTCCGAAGTGTAAAATAATATATTGACTGCGTAAGTGTAAATCTTACGTACCTAGTCCATGAAAACAGATAGACAAATTTAAATCATAATATCAAAAATACAAATCATTGGTTGAACTTGAAATATAATTAAATAACAAATTAGTTGATTGACATGTATGTGAAGTATTACTGAAGAAGATAGATTTATGTCGTAGGCCGGGTCACACAGAGGCGATCCGGTAGCGATAGCGATCCGATACCGAGTATGGGATCGCGCCCGCTTGCTGTGTGTCAGGTTGCATACAAATTCGAACATTACAAAAATATCGGATCGCTATCGCTATCGGATCGCCTCTGTGTGACCCGGCTTTTAAGAGTTATTCAAATAAAACATACTTAATGTTATAATAAGCATGGAAATTTCTGAGAATTAAATAACAACAATAAAACTCATAATTTAGTTTATAATGCATTTTGATGTCTACAATTGCAGTTTCGATTTGAAAAATTCGTCGAACTTGTAGAAATCGTTCTCGGTTCGAAAATTCATTTCTTCATCATCATCATCAGCCTGTGCTCGTCCACTGCTGGACATAGGCCTCTCCTATAATACGCCACTCAGCCCGATCCTCGGGTCTTACGTTTCCAACTGCCACCAGCCACCTTTCGTATATCGTCACTCCATTTGGTCTCAGAGTGTCCTACACTACGTTTGCCGATTCGCGGTCTCCACTCCAAAACCCGTCTACCCCAACGGTTATCGGGTCTGCGACAGATGTGACCGGTAATTCATTTAGTAAGGAGTAATTATTATTATTATAGTATTTAAAACTATAATAAGTATTATATCAGCTATCTGGCTGCCTTAGTATACAAGCTTTGCTTAGTTTGGGGTCAGATGGTGTTGTGTGTGAATTGTCCACTGATATATATTTACTTATTTACTATCGGCAATCCCAGTTGACCGACCGGTACAGGTCCTTATTCTAAACATTGCTCAGTGCTGTTGAGTATATTAATTTAGCTGGTAGCCCCGTAATTTGACGTCCCGCGTCCTGTGGAGTGTTTGCGAGCTGTAATTGTGCCTGATAACCGGCGATAACATTATCTAATCTCCCCCCGGCCCATATACGTAATCTATTAATATCATTATTTATGACTTTATTTTGTGCTTTACACGAGCACTAGTGGTTGTGGATGGATTTGCGCGGATTTCTCACGGTGATGCGCTACGTAGTGTTATGGAAATTGTGAGTTTTATTTAATAGAGATTTTATAGAGAGTTCTGATAGCGTCTTCTTTTGTATGTTAAGCAAAATTTTATTAATATTTTACTATAACAGTTTTGCATTTTACCTTGATCTTGTCTGATGCAAAGCTTTGTGACGATAGTAAGGACTTTTTTGTTGTGCAGAATTGAGTACCAACAAACTTTAGGTACACCCTAAGAATAGCATACCCTATATTGTAGGACTCAGAAAAACATACCCTTTTTGTCGTCCTTTTACCTGCGATTTCCTCAAGCAAGCTTTGGCTTTGAGCTTCGGTTATACCTAGGTACATATGTTTGTAATACGGTTTTGTTGAACGTGGGGTGTACTCGCATTAATACAATGAATTACGGTGTTATTGTACAGCAATTTGTGTTGCGTGCGGTTACCACAGTTACCTTACTCAATATAGCTTATAACGTAAGAATAAGTGACTACTATAGCCTCTTGGTTGTCGAACTTGCCTGTTTTCATAATTCATTAAAAAAAATAGCGAGACATACAGACTTATTGCCGTTTTTATGTAGTGTGAGAAACGCGAATGGGATAAATGAATCATACTAATATTATAAATGTGAAATTTTAGATGTTTGCATATGTGTTGCTCAATCACGTTGCAAGTACTGAAGGGTGATCCGTTGAAGCTGAAATTTAGATATCAAATATACATAGTCCGAAACAACATATAGACTGCTGTTTTAGTCGTAAAATATAAAACATCCAAGAAAAATTTTACCAGTCAATCAGTTTAGGATAACTAATGATATAAGCGCAAGATTAACATTAAAATCCAAATATAGATGAACTCGAATGAATCGAGGCCATGGTCCACCAACCTTCACTGGGCCAACGTGGTGGATTATGGCTTTGACTTCTCCTAGCCCCGAGTCCCAGCTGTGGGAACATTTAGTGGACTGTTTATGAAGTCACAGATAGAAAACTAGTTTACCATATATTATTCTAAGAACCTGGGTGACCGAGCTTTGCTCGGTTTAAATACTAAATATACTTAGATATCTACAGATAAATAGATTTACTCAAAAAAACTTTTAAAAAAAAGAAGCCGTCTTGATTCGAACCCGGATCTACTAATTCGTGTTTGCCCGACTTGCCGCCTGAGTTATTATGCTGTCATGCCACGCGGCGAAATTTACCTTTGCATTCTAATGTCTAATGTGACATTTTTTCATTGATTAAAAACGCGCAACAAATGACGTTTTTTAAAAATAAAACCTAGCTAGATCGATTTATCGTCCTCGAAACCCCCTGCATACATAATTTATGAAAATCGTTCCAGCCGTTTCAGAGATTCAGATTATATACATATATATAAATATGCAAGGATTGCTCGTTTAAAGGTATAAAATACTCAACTATATTGAGCTGTTTGAAGATGAAATTCTATATTAATTCAAAGTTTATTTACTAAGCAAGGCTTAAAAATATCCACAATGTCTTAACTTACGACACGACGGTGCTAGCCTAGTTCATAATATTTGTAAACACAGAGTTTCAAATAGATTGTTAGGTAACGGATAATAGTTTGTTATTTTTTACATTTTAGGGATTGTTTTCGTTTCGGATTATGTTCAATATTTTGTGACTTTTATAGATAATACTCTTTTCAGTTAAGCTTTAACATATATCAAAACATTCAAAGAGCCATGTCTAAAAAATTTTATGTAATGGACACTACAACCGGTGTACTATTACTGAATATTTTGTGTCATTTGTCGATCTTCATTATTGAACACTAACTGTCCAGTGTCTATGTATATTCGTAAGCATAGCATAGGGAGGTTACTAAATGTTCCTACCGCTGATATTATTCGTCTGAATCGTAGGTATGTATGTATTTAATATTTTATTGTATTTTCATTTAAAAATGGCAAAATAAAACTATTATGATACATTGATTTACCAATAAATAATCTGCAGCTGTACTGTACAGCACTACAACTCTTAACCACTATTATACAGACTACTACGTCATTTGTTATCCTTTTTTTCGTCGCGTTTTCAAATCCCGTTTAGCTCTAAAATAAGGAAAACTTATAGTTTGGCAGCCAGATACCTCATATAGTAAATACATTTATAAATATATACCTACTATAACACAGCAACAAAACAGACACAGATTCACATTCGTCATCATTACACAAAAGTATGCCCATAGTGTGGGAATAGAACCCAAACTATAATCAAAAACCACCTAATACGCAACTCGCATACGTACCCAACTAACATTAGGCGCTAATATAAGAGTTAGAACAGATATATAAAAGCGCTAAACAGAACCTAAGGTGATGAATGAGTTCTATCAGATAAGAGTTATAGCTTGCTATAACTCTGCTATACCCCCGGATTGGGCACAAATTCTTATAGCCTTAGGTTCCATTATGGCGATATAGTGGTTGCAGAATGATTTTAAGAGTTATAGTAGAGCAATTATAGAGGTACAGCAGCGCTAGCTGAGAGAGGAAGCGCTGTAAGGGTGGTATTAAAGTGACTAGTGACTCCTCAAGAGTTATGGTAGAGCTATATGGTGCTAACTAACACTTTGAGTGCTATAAAGGTAGCATATGTGTGATTATAAAATCCGTAAGGGGTATTGAAGATCTATGACGAATCTTACTAACTGCTTGAGCTTTTAGAGGGTGGTAATAAGGTAAATTGTAACATCTTGAGTTCCAGTATAGATCTACAATAGGAAATAATAGCGCCTAGGATATACTTTTTTTGCCTTTCTTCTTAGAGCCAGCTGCGTGCGGTGGGTTTTTTATTACGTTTTTAAACGAATTATATATGAATGACATTAAAAGAAACATACATTTTGTGTTTACGAAAATAAATGGCGGACTTGTGTGCTAAAATGTTTTATTGTTAGTGGAAGCTGAAGGTGAATTTTCATTGCGGAGGTAAGTTTACTGTGAATATGTGTAAATATAATTGGCAAATAATTGAAGGGCCCACTCTTTGTTGAGTATTTATCTAAAAAAATGTTGAAATTTACATGGAATAAGACATTTTTTTACTAAATATGTAATAAAAAACATCCAATTGACTTGAAATTGCCGTGGCTCTGTTATTAGAAGCGCTAGAAAAATAAATACCTTTACTATATTAAGTTTTCGTTTAGTACGCTTTACTGTTTTTGAGTAACTTAATAATCTAAAGATGGTGGGCGCATGAATTTGGGGATCCGCGGAGTCATTTCCCAAAACCACTACACACAGATCTCACAGATTAATGAGTGCAAATTTTTTTATTATTTGAGTTTTTAAATTTAATTCTATTAACTAAACAATTATATTTCTATTTCAGAACGACATGAAAAATAGTAAGAACATTAGAGAAAAGAAAATATACCCACTGGATTGTTCCTTCTACATGTGAATTTAATAACATTGTAAACGAGACTTAAAAGAGACATTTCAAAACTTGTTAAATTCGATGATTACTTGACCAGGATTGGTGACAAATAAAGTACCAACATTAAACGAAACAATATTCCAACTTATGAGGACGCTGAACGGGAATTGGATGAAGCAGTCATTGAATTAATCTTCAAATAAATTACAAAATCCTACCATTAAGATTTAATACACTTGTGGAACGTCAGATAACCAAATTTAAGTATACCTGCAAATACCTACAGTGTATCTGCTGAAAACTAAGAGCACTAAATTGTCAATATTCAAGAAAATAGAAATTTATGAAGAACATTCGATAGGTATTTGTGCGTTTGTTTAGTCATATCTATTACTCTATTAGTTACCAAAACAAACTAAAATATAGTTGTTAACTAGATAATATTTCTTGCTGTAACCCTAGATATAAAGGTGTTGTACTTAATAAATGTATATGTAAACAAACTGTGATATATAACAGTTTTTTTTTAATATTAGGCATTTTGAAACGTCACTATCAAATAGCAGCTATTCTTATTTTCTATTAAAAGATGTATGTATTGTTAACGAGTATAGATAAAAATGCTCAACATCAAACTTTAAATAATAACTAACTTACATAATATACTTATTTATAGTAGATAAGTGTAAATCATTTTTGGTAAAAAAATTATGTTTTACTTGTTTTGAAATAAAATATCAAAAAATGTTATTTTATGTATTATATTCTTAAAATATATTTCAAAGGTTCAGAAGTTCCGTCATGCCAATATTCGCTATCGTCATCTAGTTTTGTATTAATATGTTTTTGGATGTTTGTAAAATAACGCGAGAATATTTTTGTAGAATGTGCCAAAACTGTCAATTATGACCAAAAGTTGAGACCAAAAGCAAAATTAATCTTTTATAGCTGTTTGTGCAATATTTTTTCATACGCGCATGCCCTCAATTAAAAATATTAAAATAAAGATTCTTAATAAATTAAATCGGGTTTTCATCATGATCACTACTCAATGAAAAGTAACATTAGTTCTCTTTGGAAGTATGAAAACTCACAGTTACGTTATCACTTTTATTACATACGGAACCCTCATCTTTAAGCACGACTCCCACTTTACCGACTGCGTTTAGAGGAGTTATGTTGCGACGCCATTTTTAATGCTAATTTGATTGCACACGTGATCAATTAGGGGTACTAAAGTGATAACGATCTCCATAATTCAACCTTAAATAACATGGAGGCTGTACTTGACACTACAAGTTCTATTAATAGGGGAAAATATCCCTATTATTCAGCCCTAAGTTATACAAAGGAGTTTTGTATCACTTTAAGAGTTTGGTGTTGTAATAGATTTAATGAACACCATTGTAGAGCTAATAGCATTAATTGCACCTTTTGTGCAACTATCGGCGCTCCAAAAGAGTTGGTGGCAGCTTGTTTAGAACTTTAGGAGCTAATTTGGATGTTAACTTCTCATATAGATCTTATGGTTGCAAAATTAGCTCAAAGCTATATCACAGAAGCTTTAGTCTATATTATCGGGATAACGATCGCTGCTCTATGCGTCTAACCTCCATTGATTGCTCTTATAAACTCGTTAAATCACTATAAGCGTAACATTTTCTTACTAACACTTATTTATCGCCAAAAACTATAATTGCAACTACTACTCTACCTTCATAACACTTTAGGTTCTAGATTAAGCTATATTTGCAGCCAAAATGTTTGTTGGGTATTGTATCAACCCATTCTGTAACAATATTCCTGGTTCAATTTTACAGTTGCCGCGCCGTAGTTATTGCAAATATTTGAAACCTTTTGTATGGCAAAGCTCAAAGAGCCACAAAGGTAAATGAATGGAAAACTCCATTTGTTAGGAGAAACCACAACGAGCGCTGACTCGCTTCGATTACACGGCGGGCTCTAGTTTGCGGTGAAAAAAATAGTGGATGAAAAAGCAGAAACATATTTAAAAAAAAATGTTTGTTTGTAAAGTCGGTTTACTGACGATAGAACGTGACAACGTCTTAAGAAAATACTGATGGAATGGTAGCATTTTTCAAAAGAAAATTTTAATTTCATTTGTTTAATAGATTTGAATGTAAAAAGTTACGGCTGGTCTAGTCGGGAGAACGGCGACTGCTGATCCGGAGCCCCGGCTTCAAACCCCACACGCACCACTGTCTTTTCGAAGTCATGTGCGGCATGCCGCTAACTTAAAACGGTGAAGGAAAACATCGTGAGGAAACCGACATGTACCTAGAAATTTTCGAAGTCATGTGTCATCCACCAACCCGCACTGGGCCAGCGTGGTGGATTATGGCCTTAACTCTCTCCTTGCGAGAGAAGGCCCCGAGTCCCAGCAGTGGGAACGTTTAGTGGGCTGTTGATGATGATGATGATGTAAAAAGTAATCGGTAGAATTTAGTCATTTTCAATCAAAACAATGCAAAAAAGCTTTTAGATGCCGGGGATCGAACCCGGGGCATTTCACATGCAAAGCGAACGCTCTACCACTGAGCTACATCCCCGCTTGAACTACTAGTCGAAATAATTAATACAACTGTAACAAACATGCGGCGAGGTAACGACAGACGGTAACGACCGACGGTAACGTTACATGACGTGTTGTTTTGTGGGCGTGCAGCCGGCTTCATCGAATTATAAGACGTTATCACGTCAAAACTATTGATAATGTTAAAATGATTCTGTTTAAAAAACCGTAGAAAACTCTATTACTAAAACTCGTAATCTTTGCTAGAAACTTTATCTGTTATTTTACCGCTAAGCAGTAAAATGAAAAGTTTCCAGAAAAATCACAGGGCATAGGGTTAAATCATCTTAAATTTTGGGTAATAAAGCTCAGTGCAATGTTATGTAATGATTTGGACTCATGTACCAACCGATGCGTGACCCTAAATTAATTTAGCTTAGCTTAAGCAACCCAGTAAACGTCCCTCAGCTGGGACTCAGGGTCTTATCTCGTAGGGAGAGAGTCAAAACCATAATCCACCACGCTTGCCCCGAGTAGGCCTTGAAAGATTCTTAAAATACGCCTATGTTTTCACGGTTTTTTTTCAACTGACAGGCAGTGGTAACGACAAATTTGTACAGCTGCAAATGGAAAAATACTCAGAAGTGCCGGCTAAATTCGAACCCACGACGGCTTCACAATTATGAAAGTGTGCTATGGCTTTGTTAATTATTCCAATATTACTTCAAATGCAGTGTGTAAAACATACACTTACCAAACCAAACAAATATTTTACCCTCCCGTAGTAAAAGTACATCCTTCTTAAGGTTCGTCTTCTAAGTACTCCTTGAGTTATTCATGCAAAGCGCGACCATAACTCGCCTATAAAACTTGACTGTCTATTACTATTATCTCCATCTCTATTGCTACCTATCTGACATATGTGCTCCTACCCGGCACAGCATGATATGGTATCACAATAAAATTTATAGATATTATTACACTTATGTGCACATTTTTTTGTTCAAAACTCACTCATGTTGTATGCATATACACTAACATATCTTTATTATTATGTAAAATAACGTAAGTAAAACGAAAAGGAGAAAATGTATTCGTATTTCTTCGGTTCACAATGATAGTCGACAAATCTTGTAACAGGATCAAGATCACGAAATAGATCGTCGGATAAAACTCACGCTGGTTCTAAATAACAAGTAATAAAGATTGGCAGAAAGCGACGTTGTACGGTGAATATTTCAAACAAAACCTAATATTAGTGTATAAATAGTGTTCGGTAATTTTGTGAAAGTACGTATAATATACTTGAGGACGTTTTATTGAAGTTTTTAAATGAATGAAGTGAATACTAGTTAATATTTTCTACTATACATCTGTTTTTTGTTTGAGAGCTGACAGTATTGAAGTATTTTTAACCGACTTCGAAATAGGAGGAGGTTATCAATTCGACCACCATTTTTTTTTTCTATGTATGTTACCTGATTTCTCGAGAACGCCCGAACCGATTTCAAATTTTATTTTTGAGTTCGGATGGGAATGCTTCCCGAATGGTCCCATATACATTTTATCGAAATCGGCCGGGTTTGTCAAATATGACCAAAAACCAAAAATTTGCCTACATTTTTGTCTGGATGACATGGTTGTAGATTTCAGAAAAGTTATGAAACTCGATTCTGACAACACGAAATTGTGTAAATGCATTGTTGAAAACTTGTTTTGCACTAAAAAGGGTAAAATAAACTCTTTTTATACAAACAATTAAACCGACTTTACTCAAAAGCAAAAAATAATTACTATATATATAAGCACTACTCGCTCATCTATTTGAAGTCGGTGTCAACCAAGTCTTACAAGTATGTAGTAGATAGATACTACCTACATATGCCTACTTACTACGTACACAGTAGGTATCTATCGAGCTTTCTGACTTGACTGGCACCGCCTTCAAATAGAAGAGTGAGTAGCGCTTATATATATAGTAATTATTTTTTGCTTTTGAGTAAAGTCGGTTTAATTTTTGTATAAAAAGAGTTTATTGAGCTCCAATTTCTATCGAGACTTACTTTTTAGTATATCGATAAGACTATTTGTAGTCTGGCTGGCTTTGCCATACAACTTTTTCAGCTATTCTATTCGTACCTCCGAACACATACACCCACACCACATCGTTCCAAGGACTCGAACGAAGAGGCTTGACTCTACTTTTATTATAAGAACTTCTAGCTGTTGCCGGGATGAACGGGATGCGTTGCCTGAGTAGGTTTTTTTCCGACGCGTACAATGTTGGTGTCTTCAAATCGATAACCGATTCAGTTTCTTTTAGGTAATAACGTTCCATTCGTCGCTTAACATCGAGCGAAATGGCGGTCAAATGTAATCCTATAAAAGTAAAAAAACTCTGTATTTAAACCTACTCAACCAAATATCTAAAAAATGGAAACATCGGATATCCCTGCGTGGGTGTCGGCACAGGCGGTCCCAACAAGAAATTGGCCCAACAGGAATGCGCCCCGCCTCACCTATTGTTTATTTATTAATTTGCCCTGAAGCCGACGAGTTGCTGAATTATTCTCGTCTACAAATAAAAGCCCGCTTTGAATGTAAAATACCGGCGCGTATCCTCAGTATCAAATCTCGTGATAAATAAATAAAGTGGCCAAGTGCGAGTTGGACTCGCTCATGAAGGGTTCCGTTGCAGCAAGTAACATAATATACATAATAGTACACATAGTTTTTTAGTTCGTTGTAACTTTGATCGAAGTTTTAATAGTAATGTATTTATGACGTACTAAAAAAAAACTACTCATCAGATCGAGTTCAAACCAATATTCGTTGGTAGTTTGCATGGTAATGTACATCTTAAATTTTATTAGTTTTTTCATTCTCTAATTTTAGAAGTTAGAGGGGGGGGGACACACACATTTTACCACTTTGGAAGTGTCTCTCGCGCAAATTATTCAGTTTAGACAAAAACTATATTAGAAACCTCAACATCATTTTTGAAGACCTATCGATAGACATCCCACACGTGTAGGTTTGATGAAAAAAATTGTTTGAGTTACTGTTCTAAGGATGGGGGGCAACCCAATTTTTTATTTTTTTTAATGTATATATCATATGCTGTTCACAAAATACATCTACTTACCAAGTTTCAATAGTGTACCTAGTTCTCATAGTTTCGGCAAAAAGTGGCTGTGACATACGGACGGACAGACAGACATTACGAATCTATAAGGGTTCCGTTTTTACGTTTTACGGAACCCTAAAAACAATCACTCTTAGTGACGAGGTGAGCTGATGGTTAACATGTTAGCAACATGCCGTAACTCTTTTGCTATACAAGTATATGAACAACATATTTATTAAATGCCAATTCGAAAAGAGAGAGACTGTATGTACCTACTTAATTTTAATACAACATACTCCATAGCGTTCCGATTGTGACTTAAAATAAATATTAATCGACACTGTTTCATACATCTCAAAATAATTTAAATTACATTATATATTACTTTGGAATCAGCATTAACTGAATTCTTCTGACTCCTACATTAATTTCAAGTGATTTACGAAAGAAGAATAACATCGACAGGTAGAGTCATGAGGAACGGCTATGCATGTTATAAATCTAAATTAATAATTCAAGTTATAAGTATTAGTTATGAGATTAGTTTAATGGTGTGTATGGCGTGAGTGAGATTAGTTTGGGATTGACTACAATGGTCCAAAAGAGAAGTAGGCTATATCCAACAGTAAGTTAAAACATACTGCAAATCAGATAACAATGAACTGGTGCACTTGTACCAACAAAAGCGAAAACAACTTTGACCTTTAAAGCATGTTGTGATAGATTTGCGACGCTAACACTGGCAATGAGCCAAGCAAACTTAAAAGAAATCGCAATAAAACTGTGTGGTGACTGCAAATGAAGACTTGTTGCATCAATTACTTCATGTTTGTTTGACCTGACCTAATGTAAACAGCAAACAATGTGTGTGTAGCGGCTTGCACTACGGGCAACTTACAGAAAAGCTTTGTTACTGTAGAGGACTCTGCGCGGTAGAATACCCTAATAATTCCTATGAATTCTACTGTTGGAGACTAAGAACGTAACTATTTCAATTTGTTTTGTTGGTTCTGTTGGTAATTTATAGCGGCTCATTGATTTTGTCGTGTTGCTAATATTGTTTCCTCTTCTCGCGTCGTTGTATTTTTTTGGTAACGTGTATAAATAAAGGCGTTCGTACATTTCAACTTGCCGCATTGTTTTTCAGTGAAATCAACCCCTTTTAATATTATAATTGTGAAAATTCGTATAGATTGATGAATACATATGTATGTATGAATATTGGTTTCGCTTTCATGCAAAATCTGCCCAACAAAAACACTTATCTCCACAAAGAATCAAGGCGTTGGTATTGAAAATCATTCGAAATATAGCTAAATAACTAGTGAAAGTTTGCCTTAGATCGAGGCCAGTGCCATGTAATTTGTTATAAGTACAATGAAATACCAATAAAAGTTATCACGATGCTCTTAAAAGTGGCTTTAAGTAAGTTGTAGTTAATAGTTTCATTCCGTACCGCAGCTATAATCCGCCCGTAATATAGCTTAGCGGATTCGGTAAAGGCCGTCACACACAGGCGGCTACCTTTAGCAATAAACAACCTACTAAACGTTCCCACTGCTGGGACTCGGTGCTTTCTCTCGCAAAGAAAGTAAACCATAAGCAGTGCATGTTGGTGGATGACAACAACCTCGAAATATTTTAGGAACATGTCGGTTTCCTCACAATGTTTTTCTTCACCGTTTTAAGTCAGCGGCATTACGTACATGACTTTAAAACACAGTGGTGATCGCGAACCCAGGGCTCTCGGCTAGACCTGCCGTAACTTACTAGACCAGCAGTAAATACTAGACAAGCCGTAACTTACTAGACCCGCCGTCACCTTTAGCAATGTAGATCGCCAATTTTCCGACTACATCGAAATCACAGTGTATTTCGTCACTCTGTGTATTCAAATCACGTTTTAGAGATATAGACTACAGGCCCGTGAACTTAGACTACTATTGTTGATACTGCACTGTAATATTACAAGCACGTTTTAGCGACTGGCTTAAAAAAAGAAGTGAAGTGAGCAATCGTGCTGGGTCATATGCATTTAAATTGTACGGTGTGGAGCTTTTGATCGCTCCGTTCAGCTACTAGCATAAGCAGCCCACTAAATGTTCCCACTGCTGAGACTCTGAGTCTCCAATCTGAGCCTTCTCTAACAATGAAGGGAGTCAGGGCCATAATACACCACTCTGGCCCCGTTCGGGTTGTTGGATGACATATGACCTCGAAAGATTCTTGGCACATGTCGTTTTCCTCACGTTGTTTTCGTTCACCGTTTTAAGTTAGCGACATTACGCACGTGACTGCGAAAAGACAGTGGTGCGCGTGGGATTCCAACTAGATGTTCCGGACTGGCAGTCGCCGTTCTGCCGACTAGACCAGCCGTAATTTTGTTAGGCACTCAACATCAACAGCCCACTAAACGTTTCCACTGCTGGGACTCGGGGCCTTCTCTCGCAAGGAGAGAGTTAAGGCCATAATCCACCACGCTGGCCCAGTGCGGGTTGGGATGACACATGACTTCGAAAGATTCTAGGTACATGTCGGTTTCCTCACGATGTTTTCCTTCACCGTTTTAAGTTAGCGGCATTACGCACATGACTTCGAAAAGACAGTGGTGCGTGTGGGGTTTGAACCCGGGTCTCCGGATCGGCAGCCGCCGTTCTCCCGACTATACCAGCCGTAACTTATAGTTAGGCACTAAAGAGTGGTTAAATTGACGAATTTTAAAATAGCGTGTGCGCGGTCCTAATGACGTAGGTGCACGCCTTCATGTTACAGGATTACTGTAATGTATGTATGCGGTTTCGCCAGCGTAGTTTTATTTTCTCGCGATAAAAAGTAGCCTATGTGTAGTTTCAAGCTATATAAGCTATAATCTGTGTTCCAAATTTGAGCCTGATCCGTTCAATAGTTCCGACGTGATTGAGCAAGAAACATCAAAACTTTCGCATTTGTAACGTCAGTAGGATGAAACTTACCTGAATTTAACCAAAATTAACTTACGGGGAGTGCAAGTTTGCAAACTAAATAACTCGCACAGTCTACATGCAATTTAGCTACGGCGTAGCATTTTCGTAGCAACGGTACGAAGAACAAAGGAGTACTTTCAACTAATGCTGGAATGTTACTTGTTTAATATTTAATAGTTTAAAAGTCTCGAGTTTATTTAAAAGTTATGGAATGTTGAAGAACTAATACCGCTCTACACAGACTACCACAAACAGGCATTTTGACTTGACTGGCACCGGCTTCAAATAGATGAGTGAGTAGCGCTTACAATAATTATATTTAATAATTTTTCGCGTTTGAGTGCCTATTTGTGGTTTTGAAGTCGGTTTATTTATTTGTATAAAAATAGTTTATACTAAAACTATGTATTTGGATCAGTTTATTGTATATGTTGGAGCACGTATGTACGTGTCAGCTTTAGTATACAAGCGGATGACCGCGGAGAGCGAGCAGTCTCTCGGCCCCCGTCACTTGTACAGTTAACATCATTATAATCAGCAGTTTATACAGTGACGTAGTTTCATTTCCCCTCCAGTACCAGTAACAACTACAGTGGTGACCCCGACGTGATTTGTTTAGTGACGTATTTGTGTATTTTTATTTAGTGACTGACGTGATCTGAATGATCCTTAATTATTATTGTTTGTGTTGGGCGTGCATTATTTTTTAAAATTTTACCCTTCTATTTAAAAAAATGGTTAGTATGTTTAATGTTAGACTTAGTATATTGGCCCTGCGTCTTGCACGTTTCGTACCAAAGATAGCAAAATGTCCACGATTACTATAGTTTCAACCAAAGCGGCCATTTAAAGTCGAGAGACCTGTTTCTAGACTTCCTTACGTGGTGTGCTCTCGCACTTAAAAACTTACTATATTTTAAAACTAGCTGCGCTATGCGGTGTAGCCCGCGATTTTATCGTTTTCTCAATAATTAATATTCGCCATAGACGATTCCCGCAAATCAATGATTTCTAATAAGTTTCTCAGGAGAACCACAGCAATTTTAACGGGATTAAAAGTGATATTTTTTTCCAAGGTCATAGTAGAATGTAAAAAGATTGATTAAATACAACAGATTTCCTTGAAGTGCCTTAGTAGAGATTAGAGATCACTTTGTTTACTGAAATTGTTTAGCACTTATCTAGAATTGTTGTTGTTTTTGCTTGAGAAAGTTTCTGTACGCGGCTTAAATCTTGTGACCTCAAAAGTCACAAGGTCTGTTTAAATCTTTTATAAAAGGTTCTCGAGTTTACAGGCTGAAAGAAAGAAAAGAGTTTAGCTTCAATTTCTCTCAAACAGCCGCCCTTGAAGGCTTCGTTGCGACGTTTTACTGTTCCCCGTTGGCAAACGACGATATTCTTATTCAATATCAAATGGCGCTAGTTGTATAAATGTGAATGTTTGTGAGTATGGATCTATCCATACGTTTCTAATTTGTATCCTTTAAAAAATACTTAATAGTATTTAGTAATACTTTACTTCTTTAGTCCATTTATTGTCAGAATGTGTGGTTGTGGAATAGGGTACCGGACTGGGTCAAAAATACACCATTCTAATTAGTCCGCTAGCTAGATCATGTAAAAATATTGGACACGTAGTTTTTGTTTTTTCATAATATTAAAAATCGTCAAAGATATAGACCATCAAACTTCGAGAGTGGGGGGTCGCGACGTCACTCGTGAGTGAAAATCGTACTCACAAGTGACGTCACACGAAACTTCGAAGCGCTGTATCTTCGTCATTTTTTGTTTGTGAAACAAAAGAAAAAATACGTGTACAATATTTTTTGGCAATCTAACTAACGGGCTACTTAGTTTTTTTGAGGATTGTACCCTATTGTGCTTAGCGACGATGTGGTCTACGATGGAGCCTGTTTACCTAGATTGATGACAGCAAGATTGTAACCGTCTGAAAAAAATCCATGAAGGCAACGCATTTCACAGCATAGACGTTTCTATCACAAAAGTAGAGTCAAACCTCTTTGTTCGAGTATTTGAAACGGCAACCATGAAACGGTCGCGCACTCTCGAGCTACGAGCAGTCCGGTTTATTATCTTTGTTATTTGGTACTAAAGATTTAACGTAAAGGAAAGTAAGAGTGTGTCGTATCGGCTAGAATGAAAGCAGGACACTTTCGCTTTGTCCAACGTTTAAGAAGTTCCCCAGTTTTTGCAAATTAGTCCCAATTTCATCTGAATTGTACACAATCGCTCAATTAACCTTTTTCTGGCTGAACAACTTTAATGAGTTTGAATGATGAGTCGCTGGGAGCGACAGGATGTCGCTCTTTTAGGGTTGAGCTAAATTATAATTATGTAAGTAGGTCGTTGCGCGGATAACGATTATATTAATTACGTTACATTATTTTATTCTTTCTTATACTGAAGATGATGTCTATGTCTACGTCCTATGTTAATAATAATAATAATACAAGAACAAGGATTAAATGACTGAATAATAATACATGTTTCGTCCGGAACAATAAAATATAATTTCTTAATACTACTTGGTAAATATGGCAATTATCCAATGTTATGTGTTTATTATTTTTTACAATTCAAATTGAATGTCGTGTTGGATTGTTTATTCTATTATAGTGAATTATGATCCCGTGGATGTTACGTGTAAATGAAAGTGTTCAGAACAGTATAATATGAATGAACGGTGCAGAAGGTGCGAGAATCTAATGACAAATCATACAATATTTTCAGGAAGAGAGCGCGTACAATATTTTCGTTTTACAAAGTAAAATTTCCAATACACCAGGTAAATATCAAATACATATATATATATACTCGGACTTTGTATGTCTTTTTAAAATCACTCACTCTTTAATTGATTCCCCTTCTCTCCTTTCTAGCATCAACATCAATATCTCTCCCAACTCACGCAGGTCTTTTGAAAATACATTTTCACTTAGTGTGTATAAGAACAATACTTCTCTATACAACCCCATTGTCAGAATGTGTCGCCAATACAATGATATCCTCAATAAACATCATCAATCTGTCGATATATTTGTATGTAATTTAGCCAAATTTAAGCGAAATATATTAGCCATTATTTAATTCCAGGGCAATTAAGCCTTAAACTCAACAAACATGTTATTAGCTCTACAAATTTTTCGTCATCGTAATAATATTTTTTAGCTCACGCTGTGTACACATATTTTAGGTATACGATTTGGAACTGAACCTATTATTTTATAACCTTGTTAATTTAATTTAATTGTATACTGTTTTGTGTACCTTAACAATAAATAAATAAATAAATAAACAAACATATAAACCATATTTATTATATTGATGATCATGGGCGCGATCTGATTGAAAATGCATCGTGTTTCAATTGCTATGTGACACGCTTATATAATGAGATGTTTTGTTTACCATCAATCGGAAGATTTGGTCGTCTATTCTATAGCTTAAAAACATGGCGTCCAAAGTAATTAATAAATAGCTCCGTTATCACAAAGCGAGTAGTCTCCGAACCCGTGTCTATCGGCCGACGCGCTCCAATACAAATGGAAAAGCAAATAAAGCCAAAAGAGAGAAAAACAAAATGAACAAAAATGCAAAACGAGCGAACTGTGCGAACACGGGCAGAGAATCGCCCAGAGGATTCAATTCGCGAGATGTCTATTTTTGTGATTCTTCGATGTGAATTCATATGATTCTTGAACGCTTCTGAAAATATTTACTAGAACCTTAGTCACTGTGAGTTTACGTCAGTCACTGAAAAAGAGCGCTTAGTTTATTTATCTATTTAGTTTGTTGAGTTCGTAAATGTTGCAAATTTTGAGGTGATTTTGTTTAAATGGACCCAGAACTTCACCCTGCAGAGCTTCAACTAAAACTTGCACTCTCAAAATAGTTACTTGATACTTTTTAACCGACTTCGTTTGTAAAACATCTACAAAAGTCTATAATTTTCACACGTCGATGATTTATTCGTTAGGGGGCGCCTAGTGCCAGAAAACGAAAAAAGGACATTTTCGACGCCGCTCACTGAAGTTAAGAAACTAAAAACTAGGACAAAAAAATATTGACGTGTGGGTACAATCAAGAAGAAGCACAATAACCGAATAGAATTTAAAAAATGGATCAGAGTTTTTTACAATAAAAAATTAAAAATGACACCGTAAAAACCCGTTTTAATTCGAGTACTCGAAATTATCAGCGATGACCCCACATTATTTTTTGGTAATAAAATTCCTAATTGTACGTTCTAGTAAAGTAACCGAACACTTTTTTAAATTTATGTTTAATTATTGAGTAATTTAATAAAACTTGGTCAAAAATGGACTCATGATTTAAAATTGATTTTTCCTCCAAACTGTGTCATGCTATTCTCGACTTAATGAGATATACATCTCATTAAAAAACGCGTCGCACGGATGAAAACTGATTTTTCCCTGGCATTAGGCGCACTCTTAATTCAGTCTCTCTGGAACAGTACGAGTATGTTTAGTTGGTTACACAATTTTAAAAAAAATGTTCGAGTGTCCAACAATTTTTAAGGCGGTAATTTCGAAGCCGGTGTTTGTTTTTTTCGGAGAAAATTAAATTATTTAAATGTACACATGATATTCAGGTTATTCTATGAGAAATACTCACAACTATACTAATATTAAAGTTTCATGAATGGTACTTTTAATTCGAATAATGCGATTAAATATGTCGCTCGGGAGTCTGTCACTTCGCACGAAAATATAATCTGAGTGCTTCAAAAATAGGGGCTTAGCAACAATGCAATTAACAATTCTCGTCGATTGTTATCGATATATTTATACTCACGTGATCAAATGGACATAAGCGTTATGAGTTTCATTCGATTCTGGGGATCCACGGTTTCATAATGAAATTATTGTTGAAGCGAACAAATTAAACAGTCGAATAGGCATGAATCGATTATGTTTGCGTATTCCAAATTGAAACTTAGTAAAATTATATTCGAATGTTATTGTTTTGTCTGTTCAGTACGCGTAGTTTACTCAGCTAGCGTTAGTCAAATTATGAAAATGTTTCAAGACGGAATTCAATAATGGTGTTTTGGTGGTGGTGACTGTTTTAAGACGTTTATTGCTATAAGATAAGAAAACACTTTAGTAAAAGCCACATAAAAAATAAAAAACACAAAAAGTACAACATAGAAAATATTATGGTCGACATTTTAATTCGACCTTATCGCTGAGAGTGATCTCTTCCAGGCAACGCAGTGCACGGATAGGATATTATATCCAATAATGCGGCCTTAATATATACCATAGATTAAAATCGTATAACTATTATGAATATTAATATTAAGATTATGCTATTAATAGGATAAACAGATTATGACGTGACTTCCTTTCCGTGATTTAGGGCGCCTTCACATTAGGTCGCAAGCAGCGCGGCAGCCGCAGCCGCGCGACACGAAATTATAAGCAAGTCGCGAGCATCCGCTGCTGTCGCGCTGCTTGTGACCTAATGTGAAGGCGCCCTAAACTGCTAGATTGTAGGTCGACTTTAAACAAATGAAGATCGGTTAAGTTTTAATGTCGCTCAAATAGAAATAAGGCTCCTAAAAATATAAAAATAAATCGTGTAATTCACAGTTTTTTTGAATAAATATTGTCAAATATGACCAAATTGTAGTATTCGTATGAATCATATTTTGGATTGCGCATTGCAACCTACATTTTCTGAATACTGAGCCCTAAGCCACGTTTTTGATTGGGATCAGGTAACATGCGGCCAAACACCGATCACTTATATTTAGATTAAAATTAAACAAAAGTCTGAGCCTACGTACAGACCCGTATCTATCGTGTCATCAATGAAATGCATCGATTGGTTTTGTATATTTGTATTCTCGATAATTATTATAATACATGACAGATACGTCCACCTTCAAATGTCGACCCCTATAGGGTTCTTGTACCCATGTTTTGCATTTACATTGTAAAGCATGTACCGTAACTCAATTAGTAGGTGTCAACAGATCAGCGAAGTTGGGCGACCCTCGACGCCTTTGATCTTTGATCGAGAGAAGGATGTGTAACGTATGGGATATAACAGATGTTTGATGCCGTTTATATGGACAAACAAACTCACTCGAGACGTCTCTGATATACAGGAAAATTCTCTTATAAATTCTGATTATCCTACTAAAAATATAAACGCGAAAGTTTGTAAGAATGTACGAATCTATGCTTGTTACTCATTCTCGTAAAAACCACTGAAGGGATTTGAATGAAATTTGGTCCATGTATAGATAAAACACATAGGGCTATTTTTTATTCTGGGGAAATACCGGGATCGGGAACTGAGTGGGGCACTGTTATAAGTTTGCTTTTTTACCACAATCTCTGGTCTGGTCTGGTCTGGTGGTGGTCTGAAAAGGTCAATCTAATCTTATACCTCTAAACGAGCAATTCCTGTATATATATGTATATAGAATCTGAATCTCGAAAACGGCTCGAACGATTTTCATGAAATTATGTATGCAGGGGGTTTCGTGGACGATAAATCGATCTAACTAGGTTTCATTTACAAAAACGCATATTATGCGCGTTTTTAGACAATGAAAAACTGTCACATTAGACATCAGAATGCGAAAGTAAATTTCGCCGCGTGACGCGACAGCATAATTGGCTCAGACGGGAAGTCGAGCGTTCGTGGCGGTCACGAATTAATAGCTCGAATCCAGACGGCTTCTCTTTTTTTTTCAAGTATTCTTTTTTTAAGAGTATCTAAGTATTTTTAGTATTTAAACCGAGCAAAGCTCGGTGACCCAGGTACTGTACCTATTAAAAAATGCATCAAATCCATTGCGTGGTTTGAAAGTTCTAAGCTTATACCTACATATATAAATATGTAGGGAGAGATGGAGAGAAGGACAGCGGGAAGCGACTTTGTTTTATACTATGTAGTGATATTTCATCAGTACGTAATTCGTTTCTGCCTAGGTATAATTTCACAAAAAAATCGAGCAAAGCTCGGTCAACCAGGTACTGGTGTTAATTTAATACAGGGATGATATCTCAGAAACTATATATTACTTGACGTGAAGATAAAACTTCAACAATCGTGATTACATTTATAAAACCCTTTTAGGTTCTCATAATAGACCAAACAGCTCCCCAAAGCAGTTTCCAGCAGAAAGAACAAATCATACTATAATATCTGACTATGCCAAAGTTCAAGCAGCTAAATATAATTCAAATTCTCCGTTCCACGATAAGCCTTTGCAGTTCTGCTCATAAAAGAAAATGATTGCGCTTTCACAGCGACAGAGTTCCAGCGTCGAAGCTTCCGGAACGTTCGTCAGTCTCCCGACCTTGACCTCGGAATTACACTGAGCAGACTCGCTTTACGAGGGATAGGGGCGAAGTTACTGTGCCACTTGTCCGCACACTCGCACGACATATTGTGTTTGTTCGCTGAGCTCGGGTTTTCTCTGTCGTTTGTCAAATATTGTTATGGGAGTTCGTGAAAGCTAATTAGCTACCGATTTTTTTTGCACTGCTAATACGATACAGTTTTTTTTTACTTCTACGTATATATAAGTTAAATTGTACTTACAGAATATCTAAATACTGAATAAATAAACGTGTCAGTTATATTCCTGTTTTTGTGAAATAATAGAAGTGCCTAATTATAAGATTTCGTTTGCCAATTCTTAAATGTTATTAGTCCAGTTTGTATTTTTTCAGTAAATTATTTTCTCAGTATTTCACATTAAATATCGTCATTTGAAACTTAATGAACGAAACAGGTATTTAATTATAAAAACTGATATCGACAATGTCTACTAAAAATAAACATCTAAACACCAGGTCTACTCTCTTTCTACGAAAAACGTAATTTCGAAATAAACTCGCGACTTTGGCGAGCCTCAATCGCCTTCTAACGCATTCTGTACTTTATACGAGGGTCAAACTGAAAGTTCTTAGAAAATCAAAAACTGATTACATTAGCCAGTTATTAGTTTTATTATATCTTTTCAAAATATTGTCCATTCACGTCAATACACCGCTGCATGCGATGGAACCACTGGGAAAAGCACTTTGCCCACTCGTCCTTAGGGGTCTCTTCAATGGCATCGCGATACGCAGCCACCGCTTCTTCAGCATTCATAAACCGCTTTCCTTTAAGTTTTTCTTTAATTTTTGAAAATAAATAAAAATCACAAGGCGCGAGGTCGGGGCTATACGGCGGGTGACCCAGTAATTCAACGTTTGATGTCGCCAAATAGTCGATCGTTCGCTTGGCGGTGTGCGATGAGGCGTTGTCGTGGTGAAGGAGGATCCTACTGCGAGGTCGTTTCTCTCGAACTTTTTCCAAGACAAGTGGCAAACAATTGGTAGTGTACCATTCTGCAGAAACTGTTTTTTGATCCTCTAACACAATTGTTGCGAAATGACCTATCCTTCCAAAGAACGAGGCCACCATTTTTTTCCCCGCACTTCGATCTCTCTTCACTTTAGTTGGCAACTCCTCGAAAGGAAACACCCACTGAGCAGATTGTCTTTAGGTCTCAGGATCATAACAGTAAATCCAGCTTTCGTCACCTGTTAGTATGTCGAACACAGCATTTGAGTCACCTCCGTTAAATCTTTCAATCATTTTACGGCACCAATCCACACGATGGAGTTTTTGAGCCGCAGTCAAATTATGAGGTATCCACCGGGCGCAAAGCTTCCTGACCGCTAAATGTTCGTGTAGGATTTTGTGCACTTGACTCATACCGATGCCTAAGTTTGTCCGAATCTGCTGATAGGTCACTCTTTTGTCAGTCTCTATCATACGCCGCACAACACAGATGTTATCTTCAGTCGTCGCCGTAGAAGACCGTCCCTCACGTAAATCATCAGTGAGATTAATGCGACCACGTTTAAACTCATTAAACCAGTTGTAAACAGTCGTACGAGATGGGGCTTCATCGTGAAAGGCCAATCGTAGTCTATCATAACTTTCTTGTTGACTTAAATGACATCGAAAGTCATAAAAAATCATTGCACGAAAATTTTCTCGTGTTAAATTCATGTTGACGTGACACAGACAATTTTCAATTTGCCGCCAAATCGTAAAACAAATGACAAATGAATGAAGTATATACTCAGTAATATTGGCAAAGAGTTCTATTTTCAAATTATAGAATTATTTTTTAATTATATTGTTTATAAGTGGCCAGTTCTAAGAACTTTCAGTTTGACCCTCGTATAAGGCTGGCGCAGAAGAAGCAGGGCACTAACTAACCTTTTCCAACCATAGTAGTCTATGACACTCTAATGTTGGATATACAACTTTCTCCAAAACTCATCGCTCAGCATGCTTAACTGTATTATAGAGATGTTAACATATTGTTAAGCCAACGCTCAGTATTAGCATGATTGAGATGTAATATCCACTTTGACTGAGTCATTTCTCGAGTACGAACTATTGAAGTTATTCCATTTGTCGATTCCCAGTTAATGGCGACGCCGTTATTCGAAGCCGTAAACGTCCATCGATAATGGCATCTATCATTATTTACGACACCTAATACTTGTAATAGCTTCGGATATTAAATTTAGTTCTTATACAGTTCTATGAATCTCCAAGCTTTGAAAAGTTTAGTATTGTAGATTGGAAGTTCTGAGGTTTGTGTCTTAGCTAAAGTTAAGGTACAAACCTCACTTAGCTTGGCGTAAGTGTTCGAAATAGTGACAATCTTCCAGAATTATTACTGTTGGAACATTTATGAATGTCTTCGGGTTATTTAAGATGTATTTCGTGGATAAGTAACATAAGTTTCGGAGACGAGTGACAGCCATTAGGTATGTCAATAAAGGTGGAACGTCACTTCTATTGTGAACCATGTTCGAGCTTTGTATGTTTGTCCATTGAAACGAACAACGGTCAAACGAAAACGCGCCTTAAGCCGTATTTTTTTCAGATATTTTCTTCAGTAAAGTAGAAACGTGCATTCATCATGAACTACTAATATTTTCCGAAACACTCGGTGATGTATTAGGCAAATGTGTATGAGGTTTCATTTGCTTGTTGAAAGTGTATTTACTACATTTAAGAACTTGATATGCCCATCATCATTGTTCATCATAATTCTTAAAATAGCTCGTAAGTCATGGTTAGAAAGAGAAAGCTGCATGTATTTATGACCCGTCATCTCACAGCAGCAAAACAAGATAATGCGATCGATAGTCGCACGTGCTCTTTTGCCTGAATACACAGATATATAAAGTTGTATAGAAATCTGTCGCCTGTCGTCCTTTCTGCACTTATTCCGCACTTTCTGAAATTTGTAAGAATACTAGCGGTCCGCCCCAGCTTCGCCTGTGGTACATAATATGTATATAGCCTATAGCACTCAGGGATCATGTACATATCCAACGGTGAAAGATTTTTTTTAAATCGGTTCAATATTTTCTGAGATTAGCACGTTCAAACAAAAAGCCTGCTCAGCTTTATAATATTAGTATAGATTTGGGAATAACTGGCGAAACATCGCTATTGTATCTGAACTTTGAAGTTTTTTTTAGGGTTCCGTAAAACGTAAAAACGGAACCCTTATAGATTCGTCATGTCTGTCTGTCTGTCTGTCTGTCTGTCTGTCTGTCTGTCTGTCTGTCTGTCTGTCCGTCCGTATGTCACAGCCACTTTTTGCCGAAACTATGAGAACTACACTGTTGAAACTTGGTAAGTAGATGTATTCTGTGAACCGCATTAAGATTTCAACAGAAAAATTTAAAAAAAAGAAAAATTAGGGTTGCCCCCCATACTGAGAACTGAAACTCAAAATTTTTTTTTTCATCAAACCTACACGTGTGGGGTGCCTATCGATAGGTCTTCAAAAATGATGTTGAGGTTTGTTAAATTATTTTCGTCTACACTGAATAATTTGCGCGAGAGACACTGCCAAAGTGGTAAAATGTGTCCCCCCCCCCCTCTAACTTCTAAAGTAAGAGAATGAAAAATCTAAAAAAAATATATGATGTACATTACCATGTAAACTACCAACGATAATTAGTTTGAACTCGATCTGATGAGTATTTTTTTTTTAGTACGACATAAATACACTATTATTGAAACTTCGATCAAAGTTACAACGAACTACAAGAACTATGTGTACTATGTATATAATGTTACTTGCTGCAACGGAACCCTTCATGGGCGAGTCCAACTTGCACTTGGCCACTTTATTTTTAATTAATGGCAAAACATCAATATCAAACATCTAAACTTAACTTAAACTTATAGAACATCTAAACGTTGCCTGAGTGAGTATTCTTTTATGGATATAATCTGGATGTATTTAAATCCAGAGTATAATGGTTTCTTCTAGGTTTGCGTACACCTTCATTGCCTTCATTTTCAAAGTTATCAAATTTTGTATCTAGATACTTGACACGAAGCAATTAAATGTTTGTTATATCAATTTTGTAATTTTGACCTATACGGGGGTGAAATTGGGGTTAAAATGGGGGATGAATGTCAATATGGAAGTTCTCAACCGTTGAAGATAAAACTCTGTATTTAGACACTTGACACGAAGCAAACGAATGTTTGTTATATCAGTTTCGTAATTTCGAACTGTACAGGGGTGAAATTTGGGTTGAAATGGGGGATGAATGTCAATATGAAAGTTCCCAATCGTTGAAGATAAAACCATGAAACTCTGAATATAGACACTTTACACGAAGCAAACGAATGTTTGTTCTAGCAATTTTGTAATTTCGAACTGTGCGGGGATGGGATTGGGTTGAAATGGGGGATGAATGTAGATATGGAAGTTCCCAACTGTTGAAGATAAAACCATGAAACTCTGTATATAGACTCTGGACACGAAGCAAACGAATGTTTGCTCTAGCAATTTTATAATTTCTTAACATCTGGAAGCTCCCAATCGATGCAGTAACCTAAATTTCAACTCTGTATATAGGTTCTTGACACAATGCAAATACATTTTTGTTTGTAGCAATTTTGTAATTTCGAACTGTATGGGGATGAAATTGGAGTTGAAAGTGACGAATGTCTCTTGCGATTTCACACCTAAACTGAACCGATTTTGATGAAATTGTTTTATTATAAGCTGTTTTTAGTAACCGTAAATGTGTCTGGGTATACAAATAGGTACTGGCTGAGTTAACTTAGTATTTATTTTGGGCGGACGAAGTCGCGGGTAACAGCTAAAATAATCTACATTATTTGACAGCGGTATCGGACGATGTTCGAAGAACGTCTTTTAAAATGCTTTTAATACATGTCATCTAACAATCCTATATAAATATTGTCAAAATGGACACAGAAATTATATATCGGCCGTGGCTCAATCGCAGAGCGATACTACCGCTACGCGAAATCGGTCTATGGTACGATTAATAATTTAGAGTAACGGTTTACGCGTTAATTTTCACACTGGCTAGATTTACCTAGCAAGTTATGTATTCGACGATAATATTAATATTCTCTTTGCTCTGTAACGACCGACCCTCTATTGGGGGCACTACTCAGTTTGTACGTTTTCTTACAGCCACTCTTAATCTCCCGACTAAACGTTTAAATTACAAGACTTAACAGATTCCGCGAAAACAGCTTTTCTGTGTTATACTGATTGGAGCATTAGATCAAATAATTTGCGAGAATCCAGGTGTATTAGTTATGGTTCAGCGATACAATGTTCACCGTTCTAAATGAAGTCGTGAGTTCGACTCTCGGCTAGGGCCGGCCGCCTATGAAGTTTGATTTTTTTAAAGTATTTTTTAATTGTAGCGTTATTATCACTCACTTTAATGGTGAACACAGTTAACCAACACAGACGTTTGGTGGTAAGGTGACACCAAACCAGCGCAGCGATTGATCCGCGTGGTGGGTTATAAGTTATAATAATGGTATCTTGTTAAAATACTACGAATACCAAAACGCAGCACGTGAGACGCGTTTGGGTTGAGGTCCGTGGTACATCAAAATAACATCTTTTATTTCACCAAAAAGGTAACATCATGTCCTACAGAATAAACGCAACCTCGGAATGTCTGTTGCGATTGATTAAATAGTTTTCTTTCGAGAAGCTCTTATTCAGAGACCGTCTTTTCCATTTTTCTTTTATTTAAGTACACGACTTATGTCAGACCTTGGCTCGGTCGTCCGTTTTAGCATTCGGCGCGTGCCTCATTGTTCCTTATACAAATGTGTTTCGTACTTCTCTATTGGGAGGTAAACGTTTTTGGGCCGCCTTTTAATTTGCCTTTTTGTTGGGTAAAAAGAGCCAATTCGTTCTAACGGGTTTCCCGACCCAGACCTTTCGTTGTTGATGCCGCAATTTTGCTTTTTTTTTTTGAGGAATAATACCTAAGTAATTTCTGTATGTTTTGCGTATTTATGTTTGTTAAATTGTCCGAATCAAGCTACGTGTATGTTGTGGATTGTTCGCAACAATTGGACTTTCTATTGTTAGATGCTCGCCACTGTGTCACATTATTCAAATACAGATAGTCTGACATCTTCGCCATCGTTTGTTGCAGGCCCTCCACCATCCAATTACTGCAATTATTATGGTATCATGAAATCAAGATAAATTTCTTGCTAGGTAATGATTAATTATTGTACCGGTTTTCTACTTACGTTTATGTTTAAGAACTATCAGTTGTAAATGCTTGAATTTTGACTCTTTATTATTGTAATTCGTTGTTTTGTAAGACGTACTAACAAGTAAATTAAATGTACCTATAATATATACACAGTTTGTATAACAAATTTATTGATTCACTTGTGGTGTTATGGTCTGTCCAGTCCGACTTAAGTTTCACCACATTAAGTTGTCAACTTTAGTTAGTCAGTTTACATACTAACGAAGTTATTCTGTGCAGACAATTTCTACATGTAATAGCTTAGCTTAGCTACGGATTTCCATACTCTCCAAAATAGGTGAAGGACAAAATTTGGCATAATGTATTCTATCTAGCGTTGCGCGAAAACTTAAACGTGTTGTTTTAAACTAGTTTCATCTGAGATTTTAGATGCTGCTTTACAGGAGTTTTTAGAGGGATATTATCTGGAAATAGGCTACTTTTTAATTAATGTGGGCTAATTACAAAAAATATTTAGTAAATCGTTGTCCTTAATAACTAGTATCCAGCTAAAAAAAAACACATTAAAAAGTAACGTAACTGTGTTTCATAATGCCTGTATACACCGAATGGAGCTTGATAGCACAATAAAACATGATCATGATCTACACAAATTAGTATGAATCTTATAGATTTAACTAGGCTAAACCTGTGTCTTGGGCGCCCAAAGATTTACAAAACATTTCTAGGTTAGAAGAACGCTGTTGACAGTATGCCATGAAGTCAGAGATAAAAGTATAAAAATAGTGATAATAAAATAATACCTTATTCGAATAATCGATACATCGCATAGTAAATTTAGTAATCATCCTCCCTGGATGGTGAACGACACTGGGGAAAGGACCTAACTCTATTGGTGATTACTACCACTACAACTTTATCTTAAGACTCGTATTGTGTCTAAAATCCGCACATAATTCGCTAACATTCTGTGGATTGTCGTACACTAATCCAGTTTTCCCATGCGGGTAGTACACAAATGCCAACGAGCGGTCACTTACTGCATTCAGAGCATTGGTCACATAGAGATTCAATTTCTAGGTTAGTTTGCGTCTAGCAATACCAGATAGCAGACAGTGCAGGAAGTACAATTATTAGAGTCCATACGGAGTCCATACATGATACTGGTTAGCTTATTTATAGTATAGAGTTACTAGACGAGTAGGTCAGGTGACTGATAGTAAGCAAAACGCCTATCCATAATAGCACACTGGCATGCGGCTATTAGAATAAGAAGAGTCCAAATCATTATCTGGCACTGCACTGCGCTCGTCACCCAAAGATGTATGATGAACCATCTCTATACCCTGTAATTTCTCTGCAAACATTACCCTTCAAACTGGAACACAGTTATGTTTGCACATTACTGCTTGGCGGTAAAATTACTGGCAAGGGTGTTATGGTTCCCCCGGCGGACTCTGCAAATAGTTAAGACCGCTCCTGCTACTCATCTGACACGCGTGTTAAAAGTAAATCAGTGCAAGCAAGACAGCAGACAATTATCACCTCACACCCGCCGGTCTACCGCCTAACTAAATCGGCTATGGCTTTGCTATTGCCGTCTATTTCATTTCAAGCGAGAAGAAAAGAGACAGCAATACCAAAGCAAAGACAGTTTTCATTCGGCGGTAGACCCCGCCGCCCTTCTACCGTCTAAATAAATAAATAGGCTTTGGCTTTGCTATTGCCATCTCTACTTCAATCGAAAAGAAAAGAGAGAGCAATATCAATGCTAATTCACTATGTTTTGTTTATTTTTGCTATGTATTATTTTTGGTGTGTCAATAAAGAGTATCTATCTAAGACAGTTTAGGCGGTAGACTCTCCGATCATAATCATAATAATTTATTGCATAAAACCAATTTACATGTCAGAAATTGTGAGTATCCACAAACTATAAAGCAAAATTAGGCATACAATAGGTATCTTTGCACAATACAATGTCAGGGTTCTACTATAAATTGCAATACAACGAGTTGATTATTACAAACCTTCGTATACCTAGTTGTCGAAGCTATCGGACGTCTCAAGTGCTCGTAACATGAACGCAGTAGCTACATAGAATGTCATAAGATCCAACTCCGGGTTCTAATTGGCGAAGTGGCATCTCAGATACAATGTCTTGATTAGTACTTGTGCTACGCCAGCGGTTCGTTTACTGTTACAAACAAGGTTACGTAGAGCAACTACACGTCTTCTCTTTATCCAAGAACTATGTAAATAAAAAAATATTATTGTAATGACAAAGGGACCCTGAGTCTGTGGAGTGTTTAAATAAATAAAAAACCGCACTTTGATGAAACATTTTCATTTTTAACCGACTTCAAAGGAGGAGGTTCTCAATTCGGTTGTGAAATGTGAATTAATTTTGATGGTTCTGTTTCTGTTGGATAGATAATTTCACTGGGTCCACAGGTTGTCCCATATACATTTTATTGAAGTCGGTGTGGCGGTTTTTGAAATATGAACAAACGACTAAAATTTGCTTTCATGTATTTAGACGATATAGTGATACGATTCTTATGAAATGTGTTCGAGTGTTTGAATTTAAGTATACATTGATTGAAGCCGATTTTTTTTTGATAAAATAAGTTAAACTTTATCATCTCCATCAGCATAAATTAGGGACCAATCTTGCAATCGCGAACAAAATCAGCTGTTCGATATGTTGTCTACTCAAAAAAGCACTTTGTATGAACTCAGTGTACTACTTAAAAATTGGTACTCGTCGAATCGAATCGAATTTAAAAAAAGTTGAAATAGTTGTGATAAAATATTTGAATTTGTCTTTGACGTGACACTCTTTTCGAAACATGCGATCACCTACTAGGTATATAGTTTCTAACAGTCTTTTTTGATCACATGATATAAATTTCTCTTTCTTGCAATTTTATAGCGATAAAAATGTTCCGTTTTAATCTAAACGTGGGTATCAATTATTGTACATTGCGTCGATAATATCTATTAGAAGCTTTCCGTTGTGCTAATAGCTTATCGGCAACACAACGAATAGTGCATTTGAGTAGCCAGCGAACCGCACAGAGAGCAAGTTGTTTTTGGATGCGTATTCCGTAATTGTTAAACTAAAAACTATTTTGATTTATGTTGATCTCAGACTTAGTTACGACTTAGGGTTTTTAGGGACCGAGTCACCACTATTCATGGGAAAACACCGTTGTACCGAAATAACATACGTGGGCCCTGGGTGGTGCTAAACGGGTCATAAACTATCGTGGTGCTATATGCTTCGGCCGTGGCTGACCACCAAAGAGACTAAGCCAAGCAGCCTAGCCGTGTTCTGGCATGTTGTCTGGTGACGCCTTCAAGGAAAACGGGTCAGAACAGTTACTGCGTCACTGCAAGGTCTTACGGGGTCTGGATGGTCTTATTACCAAGCTTTCTGCGAATGTTTTTGTCTGCTGATTTTATTACATGAATTTCGGATTTTCCCCCGTGATCTACTACTATCAATTATTATTATTTATTTTATGAAATGAATTATCTGAACAGGGTCCCACTCCTCTAGACAAACGACACGTAGAATAAATAACAGGTTTCACGCCTGTCATTTTTTTGTCGACCTGTTGACATCAAGTTATTCTAGAGCATGTTCTGAGTTGCGAGTTTTGTCGTTGCAGAATCAGGCGACTGTCTGTTCAATCCTGTCGGTTATGTTATCTCGTTCAATAATAATTGAGCAAGCTAATTGAACCGCAGCTTGTAGTGCTGCTAGCGTTATTACTCCCATACTCGTAGCCTAATTGATACATGAATTGATTATGGACTATTTTGACTCATCGAATAGCACTTTAACGGTTCCTGTGTTTAATTACTAGTGTGAATTTTAACACTTGGTTAAGGTAACATAGGTAAATCATCGTTAAAATTCTGGGTATGTTAGAAACTTAGTTGGATATGCGACATTGTACCCACTAAAAGTTAATCGACAATCCTGTCTTTGTGTTTTACTGAAGGGCTCGGGAATTTCCATAGGAATACCGGTAGCCTCTAGGCATTTGTTCGAGACGAAATTCCTTTCATGTCCAAATTAATGTGTGGCGCTGTGTTGTTATAGCCCGGTGTATGGCGCTTCAGCAGGGGCTTGTACTGCTTCTCGTAACTACTAAAGGTTGCTATGTGGTCTATAAGTCTATATTCGACTATAAAGCAATATTAATATATTCTCTGTTTGAACAGACAGTTTTAACAATAAACAAAAGATTTATTTATGCGTGTGTCAAATACATGGTAGTTTGTGTAATTTTTTATATATTTTTTTTTATTCTAAAGGTTGCTCGCAAGGAGTGCATTCGGTCGTCTGATGTAAATCGTAATAATGTGACGAGTACTAGAACGTTGTAAAAAACCGGTTTCATTTAATAAAGGTTAAAATTATGTGATCGAACGTCTAAACGAGCCCAACTCTAGATGATCATAACCCGGTTTAGATCCCAGTGTTTTTATTTTGATCACTACGTTACATTTCGTTAATTTCGACTAGACAGCGATCAAAACATTCTCCTAACACGAAAATTCATTCTTCAAATAAAGAAAGATTTCTCGCTGTCCACTTTATACAATCTAATTGTAAATCAAGTAACGCGACACCTACGTATCGGATCACTCTCAGACAGTATAAAGGCCATACTACAAGATTACAATGTAGATTATTTTTGTTAGTAATATGCGAGTAAAAGAGCAGAAATAGCTTGATACTTAATTGTTTTTCTGCTTGGTATGCTAATTGCATCGTTCAAAACAAATGTCACTGCACAAAGGCACACAGTGTGTGTTTGCCCTTAAGTGTTCGTTTACACCGCACGACCGGCCTTAGGTTGTAAATGGCTCCCGGCCTTGTTCTCTTATTACATTAATACAATATTTGCCGGCAATCTCGGAGATGAGTTCGAAGAATATTCCCTTACAAAGCCGTTACATAATTACTTTGCGTCGGTTTCTGTTCTGCAGATTCTTGAATTATTGCGTGAATAACGAAAACCTTTTGACGAGCTTTTTCGTATTCTTAAGAACTCGGTCCGCTTCAAATGTTGGTATCTGTATCCTTGATGTATTTATTGTTTTAGGATAATTTTGAATATTCGTTTGGTGGGAGTATCCTATTAACATTATAAATGCGAAAGTTTGGATGTTTGGAGGTTTTTTTGCTCAATCAAGCCGGAACAGCTGAACGGATCGGTTTGAAATTTAGAATTTCAAACCGATCACCGACACAGTTGGAACATAGCTTGGCAGATCTATAATTTTATATATCCTGGACGGCATATACTTTTATGCCGGGAAAATAACGGGAACTACGCGGTCAAGGCCGCGGAGCACTGATAGTAAATTTAATATTTAAAAAAAATTATATAAATGTTTCTCACCCAACTGGGTGCAATTCAAGATGTAGTACGTCTGTTTTCATGCAATTGAGTCTAATTCTAGATATAGTTGGTTTTTCAGTTGACATTGATTGAAATCAGATGGATTACCATCTGATTTCTCCGGTGTTCACGCAACTTGGTGTAATTCAAAAAGCAACATTATCCGATTTCTTATCTTCTCGCACAACTGTGTCACAGCGCTCAAACGCACGAGCCCTTAAGCGAGAGGTAGTATTTTCCCCCTGAGACCGGCTGTGGGTTTCCCACGCGACAAAGGAAGAAAGATCCATTTAATTTGCACATTTAAGAGTACACGCCGCACTTTAAATGGCAGACTCTGTTAGATTTCTCGTTTCTTATTCTCGCGGACCCGTTTCCTACCTGAGTGGACCGTAATTTATCGGCATAAAGATTGCTACTTTCGCCTTCGATTTGAACGGTTTTCTTTGTACCTATTTCTTACCTTATAAAAATCAAAATAAGATAACATAACTATGCACTGTTCAATGTTCATATTGATTGAACTTTCTGTAAATTATGTTGGTTATGTTTCTTTACATTGTTAAAATCACTAAATGCACCAAAAATTTATTGCCTTAGCTATAAAAAGTACGTTTTTTCCCTGAAGTGTTTGAAATAGGTAAACGTTACTATATAGAGTACTAATAAGCGTTCTGTGGTATTTTTATTTGTCATTATGTACGATGATTCTTCTAGACCAAATTAAAATATCAATTATAGATTTTGTCTTGAGTTCTTAGCCTACGAGTTCTGCACGACTATTTGAAATTTTCGTCCTTTTGAATTAAATTAGATAGTGCAATGCGTGATGTCGTTTATTATGCTCATTACTACTTTTGAGCGTGGTATTGCCGCCATTGCCGCTATCGGCTTGTAGTAGTATTTAACATGTGGATTATCCATAAAGCTTCTTCAATATGGATAATTGAGATCTGCTAAGTGTTGGTAATTAGGTATGTAGTGCAGTTATCATTGTGATGCGGTGTTCTGAATGTTTCATTATTTCTCGTCAGTGTTAGCAATAAGGCCGCCATTTGAGGCACTAGTCTTAATACCCCGTTTACATTATTCCAGTCCAGCGACCGAATCCAGCGCTGGATTGCTTACTGGAATAATGGAAACCGGTACTGGAATGCATCAATCCAGTGCCAATGCATTCCAGTGCCGGTTTACATTATTCCAGTAAGCAATCCAGCGCTGGATTCGGTCGCTGGACTGGAATCATGTAAACGGGGTATTATATTTGTAATTTTTTGGCTTGCATAGTAATTTGGTTATGTCTATCTGTCATTTTAGAAATATAAGTCCCAATATCTGTCTTATGCCAGGTAAACAAAAGCAGCTGCGCAAGTCTGTTGCATATGAAAGCCCGAAGAGATTGTTAAATTATCATAAATTATTTCCAGTACCTTGGTTAGCTAATTTAATTACTTTGATTTTACGAAAGTTCCGAAGTTCTCAAAGTTGTTTTCTCGTTAACTAACTTTAACGTTTCAGTGAGATTTTCACGGTTTATGAACTCTGGAACATGTGAAACAGCATTAATTTTATGTGAGCACTTGGAATTATGCACTGGAGTTTGTTAAGTTGAATTTATTATGCCCACCGATCATACATGCAGGTTGTTAAAAGAAGCTAAAAAAAATACATTTATGTATAACTCCAGTGCATAATTAATTACAAGTAGTTACATAAAATAGTGTTGTTTCACATTACATAAATGTATTTTTTTTTTTAATTTAGGTTTTTTTAGCAACTTTTAAACGTTGTTGAAGTTTGATGTTATGTATTGTTTTTTTTAATTACATATTTTTGTTCACAGGTAAGTTGCTGTTTTCTTTTGGTGTTCTTAGGGCTTTTGGGTACGTAGTTTAAATAATAATGTAATGAAATAAGTGATTTTGAGTTCAATTATTAAACTTTATTTATCATTGTGTATACATATGTGATTTTTCAAATTATAAAAAATGTTTCAATCAACAATAAGAAAATAAGTTTTAACATTTCTTTATAAAATTATCTCGAAACAGCTTAGACAGACGTTTAAACCACAAACCTGACAATGTGAAAACGTTTACTAACTTGTAAACCTAATAAATATTGATCAGTCGAATCATATCTACTTTAAAAGAGATAATATCACTGAATCTCTTGCACATAAATAAAATATTGGTGAACAATTCACACACAACACCAACTGACTCCAAACTAAGCAAAGCTTGTAATATGGTGACCAGATAGCTGATATAATACTGATATAGTTGTAAATACATACTTATTAAACATAAAACACCCAGACACAGTACAAATATTTGAATTCATCACACAAATGTTTGCACTGGGTTTGAATCGAACGCACGATCATGTTATAAGCATCACAAATGGTAAGCGATTCGTCTCTAACTCTTACCCCCACGTTGTCGATAGTGGCTATTAGTCTAAATTGACCACATTTGTTCACAATTTCCACTGACAACGTAAAATGAAAGTAATCCAGTTAAATTCCATCGGGGACGATGCTTCGCTGACTTATGTAAACGACCAAATTTAAATTCATACATTTTTCTCCCGATTAACGGCGGGTGGGGACACAATGATTAAAATGCAAATTTTCTGAATTATCCACAGTCTGGAGAGCGGAGCCCGTGACGGGGAATTCTTATCTGGGCTGACGACTCCGAGGTTTACTTAGCGACGACAGCGGCGGTTAGCGATGTGGTCACTTTTACTTAAAAACAATTTAAGAAACTAATTAAGGTTGCGTAGGTTTGTAGTCAGCGATCTCACTCCCACTCGCTCACTCTCGTTCCAACTTATTGTGAGGGCTAAAGATAATTGAAGCTAATTAATAAATATGCGAGAATCGTACGATCTTTCGGAATAAGATAAATGATACAGAAGCACTTGATACCCAAATCCACAGACGACAAACTTAAAATCGTATACTGACGTGAAGTCACTCGAAACTTTTAAGCACTAAGCATTAATAAGCATCTTCGTCATTTTTTGTTTGTGAAACAAAAGAAAAATACAAAGTACAACATTTTTGAATGATTTGCGTGACGGATAAAGTAGTTTTTTAGTCACCACGCCTAATTTACAATAGCTTTTAATATACGTTGAAAGTTATACTGAAGATGTGACGTCACAACCCCTCGAAAGTTTAATGCTCTATATATTTGTCGATTATTATAATTAATAGTTTGAAAAAATAAAAATACGTGTCTTAAATTTTTCCAGAAGCTACCTAAATGGCTATTAAAATGGTATATTTTTGTCCCAGTCATCATCCCATTTCTTTAGTTAAGAAATACCAATGTTGAGATACGTCGACTGAGTACTCTAAAAATCCTATTAAGAGAGTTGCGTTTTATCTCCGTCCATCAGCGCTTTGATGCACTAACTCGATTGAGCCGCAGCTAGCCCCGTCAAATTGGCTCGTTGACTCGATCGTAGTCATTAATTACCTCGTACACGACAACCCTTTGAAAGATTTTCGCCAATTTGCATTACACGACGAAGTGCACTTGATGATGGAATTATTTTACGAAGTAATTTTTAGGGTTCCGTACCCAAAGGGTAAAAACGGAACCCGGAACGGAAGGTTTTACTGAGACTTGGCTGTCCGTCCGTCCGTCCGTCTGTCACCAGGCTGTATCTCAAGAACGGTAATAGCTAGACAGTTGAAATTTTTACAGATGATGTATTTCTATTGCCTCTATAACAACAAAATAAATACTAAAAACAAAATAAAAACATTATTTAAGGGGGGCTCCCAAACTTGATTTTTGCTCGATTAGTCCGTCCCAAATATACTAGATGGCGCCACTAGTAAAAATAGAACACGATATAGAATTCATCGTCAAATCATGAGCCAAAAAACAATATTTTAATAAAACTTTTAGCCTGTCTGCGGAAATTGCGATGATGTATAAGAAATTTCGAATAAAGCCAAAGAGGTTTTCGCCGTTTATTTGCTAATGGTACGGAAACCTTCGTGCGGGAGTCCCACTCGCACTTGGCCGGTTTTATTTCTCTCTTTATTTTATTGGAGTTACAGCGATATAATAAGCAAGACGTGTACCTGTTGATAAGCAACACGTTGCTCATAAGAGCACGATGCCACACAGCTATTTGACCATGAAGAGTCCATTACCCATTACCATAACAGAATACTGTGGCCGTAAAACGATTTATTTCTTTGTCTTGTTAGTTAGGTAGGTACTGGAAACATTTGTCCTTCTAACCGAAACCAAATTATTGCTTGGCGGTATAATAACTGACGAAGGTGTGGTAATTCTTCAGGTGGACTTAGCAAAGGGTCCATTACGGGTAGTACAAAAGTTGGTGTGATATTATTTTTTAATCTAAAAGATTGGCATATGACTGCGAATTGATAAACTTTGCGAAGTAGAGTGTAGAAATATAATATCTGAAAGAAACTGCATAATCAATAAAATTTTCATATTTTCGGCAAAAGTTCCGAAAATAAACACATTTTTTCACACGATACAACATAACTTATCAATTTAATTTTCAATTATCACGTCAAACCATAGTTTAACGCAATGAGTTCCAAACATAAGTTCTCTAAGTACTCCAACACCAATCCTGTACGAGAGTGCACTTAAAAATTTACGTGATGTCTCAATAAGTAGAAGTAATCTCGCGACTTCTAGGGGCAAAGTTCTCTGAAGGCTGCTAACGTCAATTTCTTTAAGTGGCTGCATGTGTCCGTTTCACAATTTAAACTGCTGTTCCATTGCTGCGACTGTCGAGACTGCACGTGGCTTATTTCGTTGTAAGAGCCAGATAAGTTAATCTTAAGTTTTCGTAATTTTAGACGAAAATAAAAATATTGCTAAAATTCGTCGTTTAGAATTTCGCAGTCATCTACAGAAAAACAAACATTGTTTTACATGTGAAATTCGAAATGACGAATTTTAGCAATATTTTTACTTTCGTCTAAAATTACGAAAATGTAGATACGTTTATCTGGCTGTTACAACGCCACAAGCCACCTGCTAGGTTAGGTTGTGTAAAAAAAAGGCTAAACTGGTTTATCCTATCGGGCTTAGGACAATTTAGTTTGGACTAGGCTATACTAGTTAATCATATAAGTATTATATCAGCTATTTGGTCGCCATATTACAAGCTTTTAGCCTAGGCCAAACTAGTTTGTCCTGAAATCAGGTTTGGCCGGTAACATATATCATCAACAGCCCACTAAACGTTCCCACTGCTGGGACTCGGGGCCTTCTCTCGCAAGGAGAGAGTTAAGGCCATAATCCACCACGCTGGCCCAGTGCGGGTTGGCGGATAACACATGACTTCGAAAGATTCTAGGTACATGTCGGTTTCCTCACGATGTTTTCCTTCACCGTTTTAAGTTAGCGGCATTACGCACATGACTTCGAAAAGACAGTGGTGCGTGTGGGGTTTGAACCCGGGGTCTCCGGATCGGCAGCCGCCGTTCTCCCGACTAGACCACCATAACTTATATACTCGTACCATAATCGACCCTAGAAAGATAACTATGATTTAACAATACAGTAAATATTCACGCCAGTACGCTAGTTATATGCTAATAGGACAGTAAACGTAGAATTTAACTTTGCACAAAATTTCCGATCCATTTTTTAATAAGGTTTAGTATCACTTACTGAGCATACATACAATCACAAAATGGGGACAGAACCAGGTGGAGCTTCAAGCGCTGTCTTGAAAATACGTTCTTGGCCCATAACTCGGAAACTATGCAGCTTAGGGCAAATTTCGCGAAGACCATTATTGTAGAAAATAAAATTTCCATATTTTGCTGTCAGTAAACATTTTTGTAAAACTTACCGTTAACAATTTATGGCTTATTTAGTGAACCAATAATCTACTATACATTTTACACGTATATATTTTTTATAGAATAGAGAGACAAGACAAGCAGGACATGTGCTCATAACAGCACAGTGACACGTGGCTATTTGATCATGAAGAGCCGAAATCATTACCTAGAGCATCGCACTGCGCTCGTCACCTGGAAATACATGGGTTTATCTCTAGCAATTTCTCAGTAATTTCCAGTAACCTAGGATTTACAGTATATTAGGATTATTATAATTTAGAAGCGAAACCGAATAGGCGACAAGGTTCGTCTCGCAGCTGTAACGAAAACGCATCCAATACTGCATCTGGCAATAAACCTGCGGTGGTTCCGAAGGTGGAGTGAATTTATGGCGCCACTAGCGCCGCCGGCGACGCCTCCAGACATAGTGCTCTGGGGAAATATAGCGCTGAGAAAAAGATTTAATTCCTTTGATCAAACTTTCAAGGACTTACTGCAAGTCGAGGATAGATTACAATGGAAATAGACAATGGATCATTATTGTGTTTAGGTGTTTCTTCTCTTATGTTAGTACTAGTAGTGCCCCGCGATTTCACCCCCGTAGTTCCCGTTTCCGTTATTTTCCCGGAATAAACCTATGTGTTATTCTCGACTATAATCTATTTATGTTCCAAATTTCAGCCCGATCCGTTGAGACGTAACGGAATGATTGAGCGACATCCAAACATTGACATTTATAATATTATTAGGATAGTAGGATTACATTAGCAGTGCCTTGGGGATTTACCCGTGCTGTTTCTGTTCCCGGAATATTCCCGCGATAAAAAGTAGGGTATGTTTTATTCCAGACTGTGATCTGATTGTGTCTCAAATTTCTACCCAAACCGTTCTAGTATTACGACGTGATTGAGCAACAAACATACAAACATCAAAATTAGTAACGAATAAAGATTGTATCCGCTCCACCACTACCAATATCTCTGTACTTTATAAAAGTACAGTGCAAAATAATTTATATTTTGCTAGAAAACAAGTTTTTAAGTTTATCAAACCGAAGCATATTGTAATTAAAAACTTGAATGTAATTCTCGCTCGCTGAAAATTGTTCAAAATTCAATTTAGAAGTAAATATTGCTGAAATCTCTAGCAGCGAAGTTTTCTTCATTTGGAGCGAAAAACTGAATACTCAAAAGAACAATAATGTACAGTAAGCGTGCCAAGTTGCGCCCTCGGGCGCCTCGGTTCCGCTCTGAGTTTGAACTTGAAACTCGCGGAAGAGCTATTACACACTTGCGTTGTGAACTTTACCACGAGTGAGCGTCTTTTTCTGTGCTGTTTTGTTATTAGGGGGTAAAAGGTAATTCTCAATTTTTAACCGACCTTGAGGAGGTTCTCAATTCGGTTGGATGTTAATTCTATGTACCTAGGTATGTTACGCGATAGCGCCGTCAATTGTGGATCTATTTTTGATGGTTATTTTTTTGTTTGGTAGATCTTGGTTCAGAGGTTCTATATAAATTTTATCGAAATCGGTGTGGCGGTTTTTGCAATATGAACAAAAAGCTAAAATTTACTTTCACATACCTCGATGACTTGTGATGGCTTTTTATGAAATTTGGTCGAGTGTCCGAATTTAATTCTAAATTGATGTCTTTTTTTGTTTTTCGGAGAAATTACGTTATTATTCTGTGCTATTGTTACTAGAGTGGCAAAAGGTACTTCTACACTTTTTATTATTTTGATTGGTCTCGCTGCTCAGATGGTAGTAAGCCTGCTTGCAGATCTGTAGGTTGGTAGGTAGATGTAGAACCGACCTACGGGTCGGTTCTCACCCAGGACAAATGTTTGTGTGATGAAAACAAATACTTGATCTGTGATTGTATTTTTTCTGTGTATAATAAGTACTTTATCAGCGACCTGTCCCTCCTAATACAAGCTTTGCTTACTTGGGGCCTAGTTAATGTTGTGTGAGAAATGTCCACCCATATTTATTTCTACTTCTATATTTGTGAAGCTAGATAGAATATTGGTGGACAATTCACACACAACACCATCTGACCCCAAACTAAGCAAAGCTAGTAATATAGCGGCCAGATAGCTGATATAATACCTAGATATCTATCTAGGTATTATATCAGCTATATATATATAGATAGATATCTAGGTATTATATCAGCTATCTGGCCGCTATATTACTAGCTTTGCTTAGTTTGGGGTCAGATGGTGTTGTGTGTGAATTGTCCACCAATATTCTATCTAGCTTCACAAATATAGAAGTAGAAATAAATATGGGTGGACATTTCTCACACAACATTAACTAGGCCCCAAGTAAGCAAAGCTTGTATTAGGAGGGACAGGTCGCTGATAAAGTACTTATTATACACAGAAAAAATACAATCACAGATCAAGTATTTGTTTTCATCACACAAACATTTGTCCTGGGTGAGAACCGACCCGTAGGTCGGTTCTACATCTACCTACCAACCTACAGATCTGCAAGCAGGCTTACTACCATCTGAGCAGCGAGACCAATCAAAATAATAAAAAGTGTAGAAGTACCTTTTGCCACTCTAGTAACAATAGCACAGAATAATAACGTAATTTCTCCGAAAAACAAAAAAAGACATCAATTTAGAATTAAATTAAGTTAATACATACATATTATACATAAAACATCCAGGCACAGTACAAATATTTGAATTCATCACACAAATATTTGTACTGGGTGGGAATTGAACCCACGACCCTCGGCATCGCAGGCAGAGTTACTAACTACTAAGCCACAAAGACAGTCAAAGTGAGAGTATGCGCCGTCAAAGTCAAGAATCTTGAACAAACACGTATAAATTTATTTTTTATGTATGGAGTCCGCTATAAGTACCGTGCTTCGCATGTAATCTCTGCAGAACAATGCAATGCATAGATCTGAATTATCTGTGGAAACTAAAATGTGACATTGCGCTTTTGAACAGTTGTTTTTAATCAAGCTCCCTTATCTCGTCCCCGTTGATCTCTAAAAATAGGTGTCGACTAAATCTACCCTAGCTGGGTGATCAATATTCTACTAGCTGACTTAGCTAACCTTGTTCTGCCATGTATTGAGCTATAAACTATCCTATCTCTAGAGTTGGATGAAACTACATACACACAGAATACACAATTTGATTAACATCGCATCAAAGTGACACATTACATCAACATCGGTTTGCCTTAAAGCTATTTGTTTTCATATTGATGGTACGATAGGATTGAATAGTATAGTTCCTCTCATCCATTCCCAAATTGGTTTTCCGATAGGAAGCCGATTGCGGTAGCAAACTGTTGCCGACTTAAAGTTTGCAATCAGTCGCCTGGCCCCTCGGTAATCCGTAACTATCACCACTACACAACTATGCCCTATATGCCCTGTGGTATTGAAGGAAAACCGTTCCAAATTGAAGTTAAAACGGGTAAATATACCGTAATTAATCTATTCTATATATAAAAGTGAAAGGTCACTCATCACGACATCTCAAAAACTACAAATGTTAGGAGTCTGAAATTTTGCATGGAGATGCCTTTTAGCACGTAGGCGCTCGCTAAGACAGGGTTTTGCGAAATTCAACCCCTAAGAGGTTGAAACAAGGGATGGACGGCTGTATGAAGATTCCGTAATTTTCAGTGTTATACGCATGAAATCCACAGAACGATTCTAAGAACGATGAAATTGAATTAAAAATGTTTTAATATAAGCTGTTTATTTGTAAATTTGTATGGGTGTACAAGTAAGCACTCCCTCAGTTACCTTAAATATATATACCTATTGCGCGGACAAAGTCGCGGGTAAAAGCTAGTGATTCTATATAATGACTTAACTTAATTAAAGGTCACTAACATTCTTAATTACTCGTACATTAGACTACACGAAATTTCGTCTTATGTGCACTTTTAATTACAATGCACGTGACATATTCCGTATGTTCACTGATTCGTACTTGGGTCTGTCCACGATCCCACTTCTGAGATTTGTGGTTGGACCTCCAGCAGATAGGGTGAATGAAAAACGAAGATAGCCCTGCGGTGAGACCTTTTGAGTTATAAATCGGCTCCTGAGTTCTATCTCTTATCATTATGTTGAGTAGGTACAATAGGTCCCGTGCGGCGTCTTGTATTTTCGTATCGCAAAAGAATTTCATTAGTCGAAGCTCTTTCTGCGAAAATAGCTTCGTTTATTTTAGCTCATTGAATAAATTTCAAATGTTCATAATCGCAACGAATGCCATTATATTAAGTTCCATAAATAACTCATGTAGCCGAGTCCGAGTAACGTAGTTAGTGTCGGCGCATAGTCTCACGAGCCGTAAGTCGAGCGTTCACGGCCAAGGGCGGCATGTTTCGCACATCCAGCCCTGCCAAGGGTTTTAAGGTTTTCGTCCACTGTTTTTCGTAAACTTACGCATTTAAAAACGAGCACTTTCAATGAGTTTGTTTGTTTGTTTCATGGTAAGGTAAAACATAAGCCCACTCGGTATCCTAAAAACATTATAAATTCCTAACTTTTGATGTTTAGATGTTCTGATATTTGTGGCTCAATCACGGTTGGAATTTTGAACACAGGTAGATTATGGTCTGGTCTAACATAGGCTACTTTTTATTGCGGAAAAATAATGGGAACAGGCACTGCGCGTGTTAAACCGCAGGGCGCAGCTAATTTTTAGCATATTTTTAAGTGATCATTACGATGAATATCGGACGTATAGCCAACCCCGGTATTGGTGCCGAGAGTGACCTGTTAATATTGAGCGCTATCGTGAATATATTGACAATTTAATTGTAGTAGTAGAACTTTTGCAAGGCTCTGTAAAAAAGCTAGCGGTGCCCCGGATTTGCCCGTAGTGCACATATAAAGCCTATAGTACTCGGGAATCACGTACACATCCATCAGTGAAATAATTTTTGAAATCGGTTCAGTAGTTCCTGAGATTAGCACGTTCAAACAAATAAACACTTCAGCTTTATAATATTTGTATAGATACACTGTATTAAGCCCAGAGAATGAAGTTACAGCTACCAGCTAGTCCTGTATAAGAATAATAGTTATGATAGTGGATTGCTAGCTTTAGTCGGCAGTTAGTTGGCCGGTGGCCAGACTGCGTCCTTCGACACTTTCCCCACTATCGATTGAAGCGTCCACGGTCGCCACGCTCTCTGCTTCCCAAGATCAAGTCCGGTCAATTTACTAGTGCCCCTAATTTTTTTTGAGGAAATAGTGATGAGACGCGAAAATCGTGAAGTATAATATCTTCTTGTTCGAAAAAGACTTCTAAGTCATGAACATTGTCGCAAAATTGCTAGCTTATCGGTTTTTTATCGGATACGCTTTGGTGAGTGTGCGACTGATTTCCATGATCTAATAACCTGGTACTTTTTTTTTTCGGACTGCTCCTAGCTCGCAACAGCGACATCGTTTCATGGTTGACGTTCCAAAGACTCACTCGAACTTGTGATAATAACGTCTAGGCTGTGAATGCGTTGCCTGAGTGGATTTTTCCCAATGGTTACAATCTTGGTGTTTTGAAATCGAGAGTGAATCGGTTTTTTCTAGGTAAGCACGCTCCATCGTAGACCGCATTGTCGCTTAACATCAGGCGAGATGATGGACAACCTATAAAAGTTAAAAAAACACCGTCAAAATAGCATATGCAATGCAACGAAATAAAATTAACAGTTGCTTGGAACAAAACAAAATCATTAACAGCTCCAATCACTAAACAGCATTGTACTTCCCTCGTCGCCCAAAGATAAGATGGCCCGTAAATTTTGCTAGAATCGCTACCTTCGCAGTCCGGAACATAGTTTACAGCCGGTATTAGGGTCTGACTCTTGATAAAGTTTGGTCTACCGTTCCATAGACAGTTAATTTTAATTTTATCATCCAATATTTTGAGAGATTTTACTGCTGTTCCTCAACAATTTAAATCCTCACCAAGATTTCATATATCTACCAAATTGAAAATATTAAAAGAAAATATCTTTGCACAAAATTTTCATTTGATCAACATATTAGCTGGTTATTTCTGTACCAGCTAAATTATATTATTATTAGCAATAGGTATTAGATAAATTTCTGTCTACCGGTATTGTATTCAGTAGCTAAGCTCACAAGCTCGAGTTCTGCCTCGCAACGGATTCTATTCAGATTCGTCGGCCCGCCGCGGCGCACCGAAATATCTGGACTACATTGTCTACGCTTGCTTAACCTTGACATAACCGTGAAGGCTTATTTGTCTCATAAAGCTAATTCGGCTTATACGGTAGCCTCGGTTGCGTGATTCCACATGGTACCGAAAGTAGGCTTTTATGTGCCCCTCGAGAGGTGCGTCGTCTGCCTTGTCTGATCTAACTACAACGTCGGATTCAAAACATGATCGTGGTATGGTCAAGGTCTGTGCATCCAGGATCTAGAACCCGCGCCTGGGTAACGGTGTTCCGGTTTGAAGGGCAATGTTTGCAGAGAAATTACAGGACATAGAGATAAATAATCTCACATCTGTGGATGACGAGCACAGTGCAGTGCTAGGTAGTGATTTGTACTTTTCATGTTCCATTAGCTACGTAGCTGTACGTAGCTGTTTGATATTATAGGCAGAAGTGTAGCTTACTATCAGGCACATCACCTGCTCGTCTCTTCACACTATACTAATGAAAAATGGCTGGCACCGTCCTAGTTACGGTGCGCTTTTTATAGTTTTTATACTTCCTAGATGTTTGGATCCTGATTTTTTCGTGGACCGGAAGAAAATGAAGATCTTAGCTAGCTTAGAATGCTAGTTAGCTGTTTAGATAATTGTGAGTGATCAGCTAATAACCTATTATTGTAAGCTATGTACTATTGTTTTCGTATTTCCCATGAAGTGTTTTTTCGGCTATTTATGTGCTGTTTTATGTATGTCTTATTTATGTATGTATACGCAATACGAAACGTATTTCGATCTCGAATGATTCCAGGTAGGGAAAAATTGAGTTAGTGGACGGGTCAAAAGTTCATCGATGGAAGGCGGACGTAAATAGATCCCGATTTTCTCCGCAAAATGTCGGCTACATTTTATAAGTCGTGTTTGTGGCGTAACGGTTTGAAACGTCCAATAAATCAGTGGAATTCTGTGTCGGTCAAATGAAATCGAATTGATCGTTGTAGGAGTTGAAATTCGTATTTATGTCATAAATGTCAGGTTGAATTTAGATAATTTTAAAGTTGCAAACGTATGTGAAGAACATTTAACGACCTACGGTATTACAACGTCATGGGCGTACTATTGTGCGATATAGTGAGTAGTGCGTTGCGTTAGCCATTTGGTTGGAAGTTCCTGGGTTTGTTTATTGGGTTCTAGACATTTCTTGTGTCATTGTTCATTTTCCTTGGAATTCCCGACACAGATATATTGACTCTCTAGGATCTAGGAGATAGTATTAGTGTGTAGTGCGAACTTAGAATAGAATATGCTTTATTGTATAAACTGTGTACAGGTATAAGATGTTCATCAATTCGTAAAATCACTAGTACTTAAGAAGTAACTTTGTGCTAGACCGTATAGGCAAAACTTAAAAAAAAATGTGTTAAAAACTGTAACATACCACTTGATCCAAAAAGTATTTCTGGCAGGTCCTAGTGTCTGCCGCGTGAATAAAGTGGTCATCCATTTTGAATTGCTCTTTATTTTTGCTTGGAATTAAATAGAGAGCAAAAGCAAAGTTCTAGTTACGCGGTCGTAGGACTGGAGAGATGTAATCCCCGCTAGTTTTTTATAGGTTTATACTTGAAGGCCAGATGATATATGATTGCACTCGCCTGATGATAAGCTATGACGCGGTCTACGACGGAGCGTGATTATATTGAAGAATCCGATTCACTCTCGATTTGAAGACACCAAGATTGTAATCACCGGGAAAACCAACAGGCAACGCATTCCACGGCCTAAATGTTCTTTTTAAAGGTTAAGTTAGGTCGTCGAGCATGACGTATCATCACGTGTGTTATATTTAGAGGTATCAATAATGATATTGGTTTAGCGACATTCGTCCGTATCGGCCCCGGCCGCAAGCGACCAGCGTTCATAAGATGGGATTTAAATTGGAACGCAGCGACCCGTACGGGGCCCGCGCGGGAAATCACCTCAGACGATCGCCTCCGACATCGGACATACTAAATCTTATGCAGAGAAACATAATGTCACTTTACTGAGCCTTTCGCCAGACTGAAATTGAACACTTATATTTTACTTTCTAAAGTTAAATGCTAATATTATAAACTAGCAGTGCCCCGCGCTTTTACCCACGCAGTTCTCGTTCCCGTTATTTTCATGTTTTAAAAAGTACCCTTTGTGTTATTCCAGACTATAATCTAACTGAGTTTCAAATTTCAACCCGATATCGGTGTCTTCAAGTCGAGATTAAATCAGTTTCTTCTAGGTGAGCACGCTTCGTCGCAGACCGCATCGTCGCTAAACATTTTTTTTTATCTTTTCGGTATAATCTTGACCGCTATCTCGCCTGATGTTAAGAAACGATGCGGTTAACGAGAACGTCTGCGTCTACGGTCTATCGGGCAAGAAATAGTGAATCAGTTCCTGTTAGGTAAGCACGCTTCGTCGTAGACCGCACCGTCGCTTAACATCGGGCGACACGACGGTCAAGTGTAGATCAACCAATGTAATAGTTTAAAAATAAGTGTTCTTCTGTGTCTTCTCTTCTCAGTGTCGCCACTACGCGGCATTTCCATCCAATTAAGGCGCGCGCCGTGCGAACTTGTCGCTCAAGGAAATGCACGTTACGTAACCGAACAATTTAGCGACTCCGCATACACAGGGATGTGCAGAAAGAAGTTCGTTTAGTTTTTCCCGATGGTTACAATCTTGGTGTCTTCAAATCTAGAATCGGTTTCTTTTGGGTAACCACACTCCTTCGTAGACGACCGCATCGCTTAAAGGCGGTCAAGTGTAAATCTAGAGAGACGAACTTCTTAGCATTCCATGGATTCACCGTGCGGGTGCCGGGTCCATCGTGTGTTAGAGAGAGAAATCTCGAATAGACCCCAAGACTTGTGACTCGGGCGTAGGTTTAAAAGGGGCCCCTTTTGGTGACGTACGTCAACACTCACCTTCACTACTCGTATTTCTCTCCCTGCCAGCCAAATCCGATATGATCCTACTAGTGCAGCTTTAGATACTCGTTCTAGTATAGAACTTACTGCACTTCTGGACAAACCAAGGTCTTTAAGCAGGTTATAGATCTTCGTCTTTTCTGGGTGAGAGCGCATGTGGGCACCGTTGGCAACGAAAGAGCTGACGAACTAGCCAAATCGGCAGCTCTCACAGAATCACCCAGGGACTACGAGGGGATCCCTTTGTCCTACGTCAAACGCAAAATCCGCGAAGAATCGGTCAAGAAATGGCAAGATCGATATGAGACCTCGGACACTGGAAAAGTCACCCAGACGTTCCTCCCCGATATAGCAAACGCATATCGAATGATGAGAAGCATAAAATTGACTCCCTTCCAGGTACAAGCGTTGACGGGACACGGAGGAATAGCAGAATACCTGTACAGATTTAAGCTCAAGAGCGGTCCTGGATGCGAGTGTGACCCCGACCAACCCGAAACGATCTGGCACGTGCTAATCGATTGTCCCCGATTCATGGTCGCAAGACATGAACTCGAATCTATGATCGACAGAAAGCTGGTTGTCTCGGATCTCCATAACATCTTAGCAGATCCAGATAACAGAACACGGCTCCTGTCCTTCATGGAGAGCTCATTCCGCATAGCGGCCAAGAGAAACTCCACAATATCAAATACACGCCTCCCCTCGCCACCACACCCTGATCCGCTGCCCGTGGACGCCACGTGGAATGTGGTTCCCGCCCAACATAGTTCCTCGAAAAATACCTCCATCCAACAACTACTGGAGAACGCAGACCGAGGAGAGGCAGGGATCCGTATCCGTGGAGTGGCTCTCTTCATGGACAGCAACAAAGAAAGATTCGGAATAAGCTTTTGCTTCGCCTGGGAACGGAAACGAGCCCGTTTGTCACCTGGATTGTCTTGCCTGCTCAATGGGAGTACCGCAAAAGTCACAATGAAGCGGAAAACCTATGACGCCATGCCAGTGTGCGAGGTAGATGGCCACCGATTTCGGCTGGTGCGATCGAAAAACAAAACGATTGCACTGATAGAGTACTCGGAAGGTCGGACCCCTTTCACACAGGCAAGTGCACTGCTCGAACATCTGAGCAGAAATGCAGGTGAAACACCCCGGGTGATAAGCGTGGATGCGATGGCAATCGAATACTCAAGAGCGCGAGTCGCAGACCGGCTGGGTTGCATTGAGGCCTCTAAACATCATGAGGTAGTCGTATATGAAGACAGGGGAGAAAATCTGAGCTTCCTCAGAGCCCCTTCACACGACCAAACACATGCAACTGACAGCTGGGGACATCCTGTTCCTAGTTCGACCATCCAAACCGGCTCCGAAAGAGCACAGCAGAGGGCAGCCATGGAAAAAGCCGCAGCCAATCAAAGCGGCAGCCGAGGCACCAACACGACCTTCGTGACTGCCTTCAATGCAGCAGCAAGGAGCATACTCCGAATCTCATCCCACTCATCACCCCCCTTGACGTCAAGGACCCAAAACACAGCTTCACAGCAACAAACGAGCCGAACGAGAGCCGACATGGGACAGGTTGAACCGCCCCGCTATGTCATGGCTTCGGAGCCGCGGAGTCATGCACGTAACGCCTTCATCGAATTCCTAGCCACACTGAGAGCGACAAGACAAGTCAACCTCAAGACCTGCGAAAACATCATGCAGTCCTATAGGCTAGGAAGTGAAAGCCTCTTAAAGGCGAAACTCGAGGAGGCCGAAGCAGCCATTTACAATAATGTCACTTCCCGGGTCATCAAGGGAACCATGACAGGAAAGTATATGGCAGCTTACAGTGTAGAAAATGGCTTCGTGACACTGAACGAGAAAGAGACAGAGCGCGCGGGAATGCCAGTTTATGCGACACCACCAAACGACCCAATCGTAGTTACCGCCCGATGCACCAAGATTATGCTGGACGATAGGATCCTTGAGATGGCCAAAACCATCGAAGGGAACTCAAACGTCAAAGCGGGTTGGGAAAACTGGGAGGTACCGAGAATACAGTGGGTCAACGGAGTTCCAGGATGTGGAAAGACAACATGGGTGATTAGACACTTTGATGTGGACAAGGACGCCATTATCACTACAACAACTGAGGCAGCAAAAGATCTAAGAGAAAAGCTATCGCACCGTATCGGAAACCTGGTCAAAACCAGAGTGCGAACCATGGCTTCTGCTCTGGTAAATGGTTTCGGAAGAGAAAGTTTCAGTCGCCTCATGGTGGACGAAGCTCTCATGAACCATTTTGGAGCCATTGTGATGGCTTCAAGGCTGTCTGATGTTGGTGAAATTGTCCTCATCGGAGACGTCAATCAGTTGCCTTATATCGACAGAGAAAATCTCTTCGAAATGAGGTATCACCGCCCAAACCTGGTAACAAAGATCAGCCAGGAGTTGCTCTGCACACATCGCAATCCGATGGATGTCGCATATGCGCTGAGGGAAATATACTCAGGTATGTACTCCTCATCACCCCGTATAAAGTCCCTAGAGCTGAAAAGGTACAAGGGAGCGCAAATACCCAACACCCTACCAAACACCCTCTTCTTAGTTCACACTCAAGAGGAGAAGGAGACCCTGACAAACCATGGTTATGGGTCAGGCACCGGGTCACGTATCCTCACCATCCATGAAGCTCAGGGACTGACATATGAGTCGGTAATCGCAATAAAAACCAAGGCAAACATGAAGCTGCACGAGAGCGTGCCCCATGCGGTTGTTGCAATCTCACGGCACACGGGGACTTTCACGTACTACGCTGACGACACCGACGACGCCATCGGTCGGTTCGTGCGGCGAGCGTTGGCTGCATCACCGAAGACCATCCGAGAGTTCAACCTACAGATGGCCATCAGGGATAGAAATGCAGCCGTAGTGGAGGCTCTCGGCCGGGAGGAGGCGGCTTAGGCAAATGGCAAATGGCAATAAGGCAAAGAATCGATGTCGAGTCGATTACTAGCGGAATCCCAACCGGTAGCGATCGGCTCAACAGACGAGCACTAACTAGTATTAGGTTTAAAATGTTCCCAACTCCCCCCTTATTTCCCTCTTCTTCTGATTATCCAAGAAAGATGTAAAAATAAATAAGATTTGAAATGACAAAAGTCACGGACCCCAGAGTCTGTGGAGTAGCAATTTTGAATAAAAAAAAAAAAAAAAAAAAAGCAGGTTATAGAGAGATTTTGCTGGTATATCTCTCTACAGCGTATAAATTAACAAAATTAAATAGATGATTAAAAAAATACCGTAACTGACGTTTTAAGTGTGTTTGTGTTTTTGTTATTGCATTCTTGGATAATATTTTTATCTTACCCCAACACGAATGACCCTAAATTTGGTCCTAGTGGGGTCACATTTGAAACTTAGTATAATAACTAACGGCCCGTTCCGGATTCGCTCGGATATTATCGTATAAACCATTAATCGAAATAAAACAGTACTGGAACTAGGCCTTTTCTAATGAACGGTACAAGGTGCGGTCTTCTGCATTGCGCATCTACTTTCGACCGCCTACTTTTTGCAGATTCTCGCTCCACCTGGTCTGCTTGCCGTTACGCGGTCTCCACTCTAGAACCTTTCTACCTCAGCAGTTGTCGGCTCTTCTACGCACACGGCCAGCCTATTTCCACGTCAACTTGCTAATTCTGTGGGCTATGCCGGTCACTTTAGTTCTTCGGCGGGTTAACTTGACTCTGTCCTGCTAAGAGACGTGGAGCAAAGCTCGCTGAGTGACTTTCAGTTAGTTAATGTCTTCCACTATATTTACTTCAGCACACTAGGTCTGCTTAGCCTTGTACGATCATCAATCGAGCCTTCACGTGTCGCACGTGCAGTTAGCTAATGTCACATGGCGTCGGAAGTTTTCCCGGAGCCGCGTATTACGCAATCTGGAGGACTACAACACTAGTGTTTTAAATATGCTAAAGATATCTTTTTTTTTACTATTATAGGTTTCCACTTGACCGCCTTCTCGCCCGATATAAACTTATCTAGAAGAAACAAAATACCTGTACCTGCTTAAGTACTTGTTTAGCTAACAAGTTAGATTCTACTAAAGTACTAGTTTGGTAGGCCATCTGATGCGTACTGCCGTAAGTATTTTGTTAACAATACCTTTCCTTGGCAGTCGGGTAAAAAATCAAGAAACTTTAAACATTGTTACGGAGGAAGCTACAAACCAAGCAATTGTCTTATACCTTGATCCCTAAATGGCCTCTGATTGTGTGTTTTATTAATTACAATTCCACCGATGTGAGTTTGCGTTTCGCTTATTGGTCATTGTGAATATAGGCCAGGCAGCGGGAGAAATGCAGCGCCAGTTTAAGCATTCATTATTCAAATAGCAAGTTACAAACCGCTATAGTTAGCTCAAAACGCAATACTCCCGAGACTGCTTCTCGTCGAACCGCAACTCCTTTCAAGCCGGATGCATAATTTAGGTCCCTCTAGGTTCTGCGAAAAAGCCTGTTCCCGAGCTTCTATTCGACGTGGCGGTTTAAAGAATAAATAATGGGATTTTTCACCGCTTACGTATTTATGGAGGAACTTTTAATAACCGCTTCGTTTCTGCAGATTTGTTGTCTGGTAATATTTTAACGAGCGGTTGACTAAAGCCGGGCTTTCAACGTCATAACTTTATATTAATAGCGAGATATTGTTTGCAAATATTCCACGTAAACAAATTCAACTGGGAAACATTCCTTTTTTAACCCTCGTCATGAAAATAGGTACGGGTCGTTCGGGTCGTAAGTTTGAGATATCAGTGATGTGTATCAGTCAGTGATTTTGTTTATTTTTTAGTGTTATTGAAATAATGTTAACGAGTGGTTTAACTGATTCTATATTTTATGAAAATCAGTTAGACTTTCATTTGGTCTACTTGAAAATTCGACTCCCGCTTGCACCACTGTTTATTATAGTCACTATGGCCTGACTCTGGTTACTATCCAGCATGATATCCATTTTTTTTCTTAAATTCTTTTAGTTAACAATCAAGTCACTAGATTGTAAAATTCGTCGACATCACATAATACTTGTATATTGTCGTCAAATTCAAGTGAAAAAAAAACACACACACGTTATCGAATCAATGAATCGATCACCTCTAGAATTAGGCTAATCCCAATCTACAAGAAGATGGATCAACGACTTTTGCCGTCATCCCTAGTTTCCAGTATCCCAGCCACTTTGTGTGTGTCGCTCCAGCTAGGTGCTTTGCTTAGATACGTTCTTCAACCATGAACTCATCTCTAATACCACCGGCCCATTCCTACTTCAGCTTGCAAATTTTTTTGAGCTATGTCAATAACCTCGATTGTATTAGATCATTTCGTTTCGAATTTACTCCAGCAGAAACAGCAAGTTTAAATCTGGCTCCATAGTTTTCCGAGCAACTTTAAACATATGACTACCGATGGTAAACGATACCAGCTCTTATGAACATCTGCAACATCAAAGATGTTTAAATGTTGTTTCAGTGAATATCAATGTCTCATCATTAACTAATTTAGTAACTAACGTTGCAACCGCGAGTATCTATCTCGTATTTGTGCCCATTAAGTTGAGTGGCAAGAAATTTGCATGCAAATTGCTCGCGGGTCGCACGAGCGAGTGACAGAGTGCAATGAAGCGGCCCGCTTTGTATAGGTATTATTAATGGGTTTATTAACTCAGGACAGGATTGTTCGTGCGGCCCACTACTTTGTCACCACTGACTAGACTGGCGTTGACAGTGAATTTGTATGCGACAACGCAAATAATCAAGTCAGACGCAGATTTTTGCATTATAAATGCGTCGCAATATTTTTTCTAGCAATTTTCAACGAAATTTCTTTCTAGTATCAATCAACATGTCTTATACAGTGTACGTGCTCTTTATTTACACTGTCGATATTTAAATGTACATTTATTTGACACTGCATTGACACGTGCTTTCATAAATTTAACGATCTTAAGGTACAGTGACGGGATGACCAAGACGTGTATTGCACTACTTGAACACGAAGAGTCCAAATCAGTACCTAGCACTGCACTGCGCGCTTCCATCCATCCCATCTGAAAATATTAGATGATTTATGTCGTTGCCCTGAAAATTCCCTGGAAGGGTTGAACTTCAAACCAGAACATTAATGCTTGGAAATTGCTGCAAAATACTTGGTAAATCGTGGTACTATCTCAGATGGGCTCTGCAAAGTGTGCCATCATTGGTACTTTCGTTGTTAATGCACTTATTGTACTGATTGTCGCTGGCTTACGTTACGGTTAGTTTACACCATCATTCTAGTAATTACGATATACATCCTATTCATATTTTTTGATAGCCCTATTCATACAAGGCAGTATAAAGTTTCCACACAGCCACAGGTACCGGGATAAAGATAGCAGAAGCTGATACTTTTCAGTGGTCAAATTAAACTTGCACTGATAACAATAATGATGACGATAATCCTCTGTTATCACGACGTCACGTTTGACGCATTCCAAAATAATTAATATTTGTGGGAAAATAAATGAACATTGGGTAATTTGAAATTCTATTTACAATATTCAGTATGATTGTGTAATTTAGTAGGACAGTAAATGGTAATACGGATTGCAAATGTAGATATTATACATGTTAAAGAAAACATATTTTTACAATCACATTTCATATTAATATTATAAAATCAGACAGGATATGTGTTGCTCCATTATGTCGTAAGAACCGAACAATTTGTTATGTAAATATATTATTTGTGAGTAGTCCAGGAATATTAGTGAAATAAAGGCAAGAATCTCGGAATGAGAGATAGTCGGCTATAAACTTGTATAAACCTTTATTGTGGTACCCTAAAACTTGTCTCAAAACCTACCTATCGTAGTCCGCGTCGTCACATATCCCAAGGTCAAAGGTAAAGGTACAAACAAATTTTTTACACATTGCCAATATCTAGTTTCCTATGGGTTTTATGCTATTTATATTTAATTGATATATAAGTAGATAAATATAAAACAAATAATTTATATACAAATAAATTAATATATATGGTTATATAAGAATTCATAGAATTTAATCCTCTACAATTTTTATAAAAATAAATATTGCATGAAACCCATAGGTAACGAGATATTTGCTTTAAATGTGGAAAAATCGATTTTTGGACCTTTGTATTTTTGAAGACGCGGACACCCTACGATAGGTATGTTTTTTTAAGTTTTAGAGTACTAAAATAAAAGTTTATACAAGTTTAATAGTCAACAACACTCATTCCGAGGTGCAATCCTAATTTGCCTGGACTATATCTACCATTTTATTTCAGAAAACAAATGCTGTCCATTAGGCAAATAAATAATTTGTTTTTGGCAAATATTTGTTTTAACAGGAACAGGCGCTAATTAAACATTTGATTTGAAAAGTGGCCGGTTAACACAAATCTAATTAAAACAGGCCACGTCCCGCGGCATTCATTGCGGTTGTTTTTCAACGAACCTACTTCATCATTAGCCCGGAAAGTATTCGCTGGGGATTCATTATACGGCCTATATGCTCGCTTCGTGCTGATATTCACTTCAGACTGAAACAAGGGTAGGTGGAAAGTTTTTTTAGGCTAGACGATGGTTAGTAATAGTTTTGATCAGCTTAACTTTTTAGTAGTATTTTTAAAATTAATAAATAAAATGTTTATGATCGTGACTATGGTCTCGAGTCATTTGAAGGCTAGTAAGAATTTTATAATTTAATTTTGCGAATGAATTAACAGATTTGTAGAATCTAACAAATATTTGCATATCCCATCGCTAAATGTATTTTTAGGTTTGCACTAGACCGCCATCTCGCCTAATATTAACTCATGCTGGGTACGCTTCCGATTGGTAGTGGGCTTGAACATCTTGATTATCTGTAGACCTTCATTGGTCTATGGATAATTCAGGTGTGCGTAGTGTAAGTAGTTAGGTATGTAGTGTAGTTCTCATTGTATTTTAGTTTTACTAATAAAGGCGCTGCGACATAATAAAAATATAAATACATAAATATTTACCGACAATATATGTAGTCTACGATGGAGTGGGCATAAAAAACAAATCGATTCACTCTCGATCTCAAGATACCATAATTGTAACCATCGGGAAAAAAATCTCGGTATGAGTTTACATTAAATACGCACAAGTACTGCTATCTTCGAACATAGCGTATTTATTTCACAGCTAAGTTAAATGAAAGGATTTCTCGAGTTCCACGACACAGTGAGCGCTTCTATTATGGTTCTCATTTATTTCAATCTTGAGTTGTCGCTAGCTCCGACCGCCTCGGTGATCGTATAAGGACCTGTTCATACCTGTACCCTGATGCGCAACGCAATCGGATTGATCTCGATACGGAATCAAACCTCTTTGTCTTATCTGTCTAGAATGACAGTGACAAGGATTGTCCATTCCGAATTTGAATCGTTGTGAATCAGTATTTGACTGGCCTCGTGGCTAAGTGGGTAATAACTCTGACTGCGAAGCCGAGGGTCGTGGGTTCGATTCCCACCCAGTGCAAATATTTGAATGATGAATTCAAATATTTGTACTGTGTCTGGGTGTTTCTATGTATAATAAGTATGTATTTACAACTATATAAGTATTATATCAGCTATCTGGCCGCCATATTACAAGCTTTGCTTAGTTTGGGGTCAGATGGTGTTGTGTGTGAATTGTCCACCAATATTTATTTATTTATTCTTAGCGTTAAGCGATTTCGCTTAAGAAGTAAACAATACTTCACGGACCGTTGCGTGTAGTACAGTTCAAACATTGTTTTAAACACGTAGGTATATACATATTGTAGTTGTTGACAACTAGTACCATTGCTTACGGAATATTCCACCATACAACCACGGTAAATATCCTGTAATTAATGTTACTGCGCTACTAATTATACGATACTAATGATAATGCACTAAGAAGATGGGATCCAAGGACTAGATCGCAAATGCCACACCCCTCAAATTGATTAGGTCTGGATAGGCCTTAATATCTAACTTATATTATCGAGATTAATTTCAAGCTCAGAATATCATTAATAGTAATTATAATTCTTGAAATACGTAGGCTGGTGATATTACTTATTGAAAGATAATTAATAATTCGAAAATTAATTAATATTCAAGGCCTTCCTTAGCGTAACTTCGTTAATTTTTCTTTTTTGAAAAAGCTGCGATATCTCGGCTCATTAAGGCGTGAGTTTATATCTCGCCTGTTGAGTATGTTACTGGACTATTAAGTGTCAGTTAGCCGTGAAAGAAAAAGTATTTGTAAATATGTGATTGTCGTTAGCGATACTATTCAGAGGCATGTAAAAGTGTCCGAAATCGGAATTGATCCTCAATCTCATCTCATCCGTGAAGTGATGGGACTGAAATGACATATTTACCTATAAATAATCTTAGGAGCTCTGATTCTAAAAAGGCTGATTTACTGACAATTTGCACATAGACAAGACCTTGTGAAGCCCATTGTGTAATTTGATTCATAAACTTTTAAACCTAAAGCTACTTTTTCGAGATCACAGTTGATGACACATATAAGCTAATGTACCCTCTCTTAAATTTCAGCAGTAAAATGGAAAACAGTAGAATTTTGAACGAGGAATTTTGTAGCGCGTTGTTTTTTGTCGAGAGAAATGCCGTAGCCGTATTTGTAGCACTTTATTGGTCTCGTAGCATACCGTAGCACATTTGTAGCTTGTGTAGCGATATTGTAGCACTGACAGTTTTACAATCTAGCACTGTCGTAACGGTTGCAGATTGTGCATTTAACTTGAGCCCAGTATTTATGTACTAGCTTTTACCCTGGGTTTACGTCGCAATTTTAAAGTGTAATAAGAGAGAGAGAGAGACGAACTTCTTAGCATTCCATGGATTCACCGTGCGGGTGCCAGGTCAATCGTGTGGCAGAGAGAGAAATCTCGAATAGACCCCAAGACTTGTGACTCGGGCGTAGGTGTAAAAGGGGCCCCTTTTGGTGACGTACGTCAACACTCACCTTCACTACTCAATTTCACTAGTAAAACAATTAAATTAAAGTAAAACTTGATCAATTCTAACTAGGAACTCGATCAAGACAGTTTAAAAAAAACGCTACGAAATCAGGAAAATCACGCTACGAAACGTGTATTTGTTAAAGAACTATGATACCAAAGAAAATTAAAAAGACAGTACAAAAACTAACAAAATATCAAATTTATAACACCTCTCTTTGTATGTTATGGTTAAAAAGATAGGCTTTCCATTACATCCCTAACATTATTAAGTCCGCAACGCTGACAAGCTGGATAGCATACCACACTCCCTCACAAGATCGGAAAATCTGACTAACATTATGGGACCGGAAGTTTATAACACACTTCCTAAAATAGTTAAATCAGCCCCGAGTTTGGGCAGCTTCAAGAACCGATTGCTGGCTTATCGATCAAACTTTTTATAGTTACAGCGGTTTTTTAAAGAGTGATGGTAAACTCACAATAAAATTGTAAAAAAAAATGACATTGTTCATTACAATTGTAATAAATTCATATTATATTTTAATGGTTGACACTTGTTTGTACGATACTCATTATCGTACAATAAAATGTTAAATTAAAACTTTAAAAATGTGTACTCTTTGTAATCTCTTTTTTTGTTTTTAAAAGTGACGTGTAAATTGTACATTTATGAATAAAGAACTTGACTTTGTCCAAAAGAATTGAACAGTCAAGTTCACATTCTAACACAAAGTTTATAAAATCGTAGTGCGAATGAAACTTATAAATCAGATTCAACATCAGAGTACTCGGCAATAAGTGTAGCGCAAACTTGAGAGCGTCATTAAAACAAAGGATACCCCCGAGACGACGAACTACGTGATTCGAAAACATTGCTCCGACTTATTGTCCTTTAAATAAACATTTTAATAGCTTAACTCAAACAATGTACCTATTTACCGTGCAAAGCTCTGTATAAACTGCTTTTTAAACGGTACAAAGTTTATACCAGTTCGTTTTAATTTAAACTTGTAATTTGGAGATACAGGGCTCAACAGATCACACAGTTAATTATTATCACAACATTTCAATTTTAAATTTTAACCTTCAACGTAAAGAGGGGCTTTTGTTTGGGTCAGTACCTGTAAATCTGTACCAACAGGGAATACCCCAAAACTTTTTTATAACTACAAATTCTACTCGTACTTAAACTATGATGGAAAAGTTTAAGGGATCGTCGACCCGTGTAGACTTTAAACAAATAAACATGTCAATCCGATCAAATCTCAGTCCGAAACGTTATCCGATACCCTTTGATAAATCCACTTGTGTATGGACGTAGTCAGAGAAGGTTTTACGGGTCAAACCATACAAGCCGAGGTTTTGGCTTCAACTTTGCTCCTAATCGACTTATTTGACCTCCCGGAAGTCCTAACTCCCATGTTGTTGGAAGTCTATTTTAAGCCGATCTCAACGCATCGAATATTTAACGTACATGGGGCATCTTTAATGCGATCTCAAACTCGGTTACTTAATATATCATCATCATTCGCAGCCTTCCCGATCCCACTGCTGGATATAGGACTCCCTCTTATCAAGCCATTTTCCTTACATGTCAATGTGCATATGTCAACTAATTGTCATAGAAAATTAATTGTAGGAATTAAAAACACTCCAAGGACAGGATCTATGATTTAATGATTTCTTTCTTGCAATATGAGTTAGAATTGACGAAAAAAAATATATTCTTTTATTTTTTTTATGTAAAAGTGTGTATTTAAAATATATAAGTACTAGCTGTGCCCCGCGGTTTCACCCGCGTCTATTTGAGGAAAATCCATACTAAAATATCCATTGCTGGCCACTTTATTACGTTTTACGGAACCCTAAAAATACGTAAATAAGCAACAATGCATTGTTGTAGAACAAATTTGATTACTTCAAATGACACAAACTTCAAATGTAGACACGCGCCGTCACAGACTTCAACGACCAAAGAGAATTTAAATTCACGGAACTAAAGATCTCGAAGAGAAATATTTTTCCCCGTTTTCTTTACATTCTTCACTCATACTCCGTACCTATTGATAGTAGCGTAATGTTATATACCCTATAGCCTTCCTCGATAAATGGAGTATCCAACAAAAAAATAATCTTTCCTATAGGTCCAGTAGTTTCCGAGATCCTAGCGTTCAAACAAACAAACAAACTCCTCAGCTTTATAATATTAGTATAGATTATACCAGCCATCTGGTTCTCATTGTACAAACTTTGCTTTAGGGCTAGATGGTGTTATGTGTAAAATAATCATCAATATTTTATTTTTTATTTAAAATAAAATGCCGGGTATAGAAATAAATCATCTGGTACTCAGAGGAGTGAGGATATAGAGTGGAGCGTATAATAGTGGTGTCCTCTTATGCGACATATGTATATTATTGTATATACGCCTGACGAGGCATGTTACTTGCTTGCCATTTTCTTCGTTGTGTCGTGTTACTTTAAACAAATCTGTATATTAACATTTTAATAGCTTTTGATCTTATACAGTTCGTTAATCGACCCGTTTAATCTGCTCAGTCAAACACATAGTTGGGGTATATTTTTACGCATTTTGCAATAATTTATGAAGAAGTCTCTTTCTTTTGATGCCTGATGCTTACCTAACATTATCCTTAGGACCGTAAAACCCTCCCCGGTATTGGTATAAAACGTGATGGTCTAGAACTTGTTATTACGCCGGTGATCTTACACGTGGACGCCAAATTGTAGTCAGGTACAATAAACGTCGAATTGTATGTTCAGTTTGATGTGAGGGTTTGATCGCTTGAAAATTTCAATTTAGTTCGACAAAACATCGAATTCATTATGACTTATTATTGTGTAGGTTGTTTTAAACCATGTATGTGTTCATTTTGTTGGCAATTCCACAAATTCCACGTTTTTCATTGATTAATAAATAATTTATGAATGAAAGTATTTAGTATTAAGTTCTATTTATACATAATTTTAAAATGATGAGTTGAATGATAAAAAATATACCCATGTTAATAAGTAAAATTGAAAAAATTACCATCAAAATCAGAGAGAATAAAAAAAAAATACGTTCATTTAACAATAAAAACTGCAATTGTATAGTTTTGCATGCTCCTGAGATAAACACATGCCCTTTTTATGCTTCTCACCACGATATTGTAGTCAAACACAAACCTACTGTGCGTATAAAAATATTAATTTAGTAAAATGTTAGGTAAACAATGCAGCTATACGGTCAGTGCTTACGTAACGGCACGTTTCTCTCGCTGGTTAATTTATCCAAATGAGGCCATATTTCACGGGATAAACGATGTAACACTAATGTTAGCCTGCATTTGGCTGCGATGTCATTATTCACATAGAATTACGTAGTATGTAACTCTGTACGTTCATCAGGGGTAGATGTTTAGTAGTGGTAGGACTCTTTGCAGAGTCCGTCTGGGGAAGTACCACACCATTGCCAGTTATTCTACCGCCAAGCAGTAAGGTGCAAAGGATCCCGCGCCTGGGCAACTGTGTTCCAGTTTGAAGGGAAATGTTTCCAGTGAAATTACACGGCATAGAGATAAAACATCCTAATCTCTGAGTGGCGAGCACAGTGCAGTGCCAGGTAATGATTTGGACTCTTCGTGTTCCAATAGATGCGTGTCACTGTGCTGTTATGTGGCAAGAATGTTGCTTACCATCAGGCACATGTCCTGCTCGTGTCTTCGCTCTATACTATAAAAAATGTTTTGAAATTTGCTAATTTTGGTGTACATCCTTATCACTTCATGTTAAGCTGTATGTGGCAGGCATGTTGCTTACCATCACGCACATGTCCTGCTCGTCTCGTCCCATTATGCTATAAAAAAAAGTTAGCTCTATTTAAAAACAAATTTATAGATCTGGAATTATTGACCTTTCCTTGTATCTTACACACATTAATGAGGTTGCTTTATTCGTTCGAAAAACCTTGAACTTTTTCATAAGTATGAACAAGGCAGTAGAAAGGAAAACAATGTCAAATTTACAAGGAAGATAAAGACCACTCTAATATTAAAAAGTGTGTTTTGTATGGCACCTATTATTTACAACAAAATTCCTTAATCAATCCGTAACTGGAGTAACTTTGCAAGTTTAAAAAAAAGATTTAACGATTTCTTATTATCAAATGCATACTATTCCCTAAATGATTTTCTAACAGACAATAAATACTATTTGACTTTTTTTTGACTACTTTAATTGTATTTTATTTTGACATTTCAATTTAGGTTTTGTAACGTGACATTTAATTGTATGACATGATTTTTTTATTTAATTTCTACTAGTACTTTATTGTATCCTAATTACTACACAACATGTAACAGCTTGCAAGCTGACATAGCGGGAACTGGAGATCCCTATTGCTATTTTATAATATCTTCTGTAACTCAGGATCACAAGCTAAATAAATGATTAGATTTGAAATGATTTCATTTGTAGCGTATTTTTATAGCAGAACTTCTAAGGTATGTTGTTCTAAGGCGCCTGTCTATTACATCAACTCAGGTGTACTCTCTGTGTTAGGAGGTAGTTTGCTTACTTACCACTATCTCCTCTCGGAGAAGGCTCTGTTAAAATTGTAAAGTAGCTCCATTGCATACATCAAGTCTCTAAAAATCGTACATTAACCGATTTGATGTGGCTTAGGTACCGTCAATTCATTATTTTCGTTCTTGCTGGAATGGTAGTCTCTAGCTTTCTTTGTTTTAAAATTTGTTCAAAATATTTCAATTATACAATCTATCTAAAAATTATGAAGCTGTGAAGAGTTTATTTGTTTGAACGCGTTAATCTCAGGAGCTACGGAAGCGATTTCAAAAATTCTTTCACCATTGGAGGTGTGGGTGATATTGACTATTTATATGTATGTACTACGGGCGAAACCGGGGCGGATCGCTTTTCGGACCATTTTTCAAAACACAAATTGAATCTTACTAATATTATAAATGTGAATGTATGGATGTTTGTTGCTCAATCACGTCCTAACGTATGAACGGATCGGGCTGAAATTTGGAACACAGATAGATTATAGTCTGGAAGAACACATAGGCTTTTACAACACACTTTTTATCCCGGAAAACAACGGGAACGGGAACTTCGCGGGTAACACCGCGGTGCGCTGCTAGTAGCTGTATACATTTGAAATTAGAAGTCCTAACCAAAGAGGAGACATTTGAGATCAAATTTGGCCAGTACGACGAAACACCAATTTCATATTATGTAAGGACCTAATAGATAGGATATTGATGATGAAATGTCTGTAAAAAAAATAGCAAGCCCCCATTCTGAAATGAAATAACGAAAATAAACCACCAACTCAGCAATAAAACAGATCAGGGATCGTTACCCCTTATGGTGGCAAGGCATGAGTTAGTTATAGGGCCCTAAATCCGGCCGATTCGCGTCCCAATTTGTCCGGAAATAAGATGTTTTCACGATGCCCGATGCATGCCTTCACGCGAATGGGCCGCGTAAAGATTGGCCGTCCGGTTTAGTGGCCGTTTCAGAGGGCCTTCGTAAATTACGGACCCAATGTTTCTGGCTTATCTCGCTGCTAGTGTAATTAGAACTCGTTAGTGTAAGTTAGTTCCTGTGCCGAAATGTTAACTAATCCATTACATTTGCACCGGCTTAATAAGATACATGATGTTTAGGACGCTGTTTTTAGTATATTTTTATTAAAATGGTTTCAAATGTTTAATTTGCTCTATAACATGTGTGCGTAACAATTTTACATCGATGGACAGACTTGACGATTTACACTAATGTATGATAAACTCTACGATATAGAACTTGGCGGGGATGGAGCATGTGTATCTCTGTTTTTAGGGTTCCGTAAAACATAAAAACGGAACCCTTATAGATTCGTCATGTCTGTCTGTCTGTCTGTCTGTCCGTCCGTATGTCACAGCCACTTTTTGCCGAAACTATGAGAACTACACTGTTGAAACTTGGTAAGTAGATGTATTCTGTGAACCGCATTAGGATTTGAACAAAAAAAATAAAAAAATAAAAAATTAGGGTTGCCCCCCATACTGAGAACTGAAACTCAAAAATATTTTTTTCATCAAACCTACACGTGTAGGGTGTCTATCGATAGGTCTTCAAAAATGATGTTGAGGTTTCTAAAATCATTTTCATCTACACTGAATAATTTGCGCGAGACACACTTCAGTGGTAAAATGTGTCCCCCCTCTAACTTCTAAAGTAAGAGAATGAAAAATCTAAAAAAAATATATGATGTACATGTAAACTACCAACGAAAATTAGTTTGAACTCCATCTGATGAGTAGTTTTTTTTAGTACGTCATAAATACGCTATTATTGAAACTTCGATCAAAGTTACAACGAACTACAAGAACTATGTGTACTATGTATATTATGTTACTTGCTGCAACGGAACCCTTCATGGGCGAGTCCAACTCGCACTTGGCCACTTTATTATTTTTAAAGGAGTATGTGTTATTAAGTTCAGCTTCAGTTTGTTAGTTCAGTTAATTTGACTGGCCTAGTGGCTTAGTTGGTAGTATGTCTGCCTGCGAAGCCGTGGTTCGTGTATTCGATTCTCACCCTGGGCAAATATTTGTATGATGATTACAAATATTTGCTTTAATACTGGAGGTTTCTATGTATAATAACAATGTATTTACAATTACAAAAGTATTTTATCAGCTATCTGGCTCCCATAGTGCAAGTGCATTGCTTAATTTGGGATTAGATGGTGTTGTGTGAGAAAAGCCCGCAAATATTTTTTTTTTACTCGTAACACTCGCCTCTATTTATCTCTATCAATTACGTACCTCAACTGTATCGTTACAGCTGTGTTTGTTTCACCAAACAACATTCAGTTAATGTATCGTTAAATTGTCCGTCATGTCTCGCCGCCATTACTTCCACACAAGCTCACTATAAAATAAATTCTCGCTAAAATAATCCTTAAAAAGGTGCCCTTAACTTTTTACGTTGGCCACTAAAATTTTATTAGCAGCGTCCGTTCTCTTGTTTCCCTAAGCTGGAATTATTGGCGTCCCCGGATTACCTCTGCAGACTCTATTAAAATTTTGTCGCGCTCTTTCAGAAATATTTTTGCCTAACTGCACTTTCTAACAATACTAACTCTTAATACTATGGTTCAGTTCTTAAGCAATGACGTAACGAAGTACATTTCAAATAAAAAAAAAGTATACAATACAATTCGATTCACCTCAAAAAAAAGAAGAAAGTGAGGTAATATGAATATACACTCATATTGAGAATCTCGTCCTGTTTTTAGAAGTCGGTCACATTGTGTAAATTTGCAAATCGCATAAAGCCGGTCTTAACGGCTCGTTTACTCTGTAGATGCTATTAGTGTGTAAACATTTTCAGTTCTCATTAATGAGCGCTGAGTTGGTCATACCGTTCTCGGGAAAGCTAAATACATTTCCATTCGGTATATTTAAATTATTCGAGGACTCGGGAGTTCAAAACAATTTCACATATCAACAGTAATTAACCCGACAGTGAATTCTGCGATTTTCAATTAGTTTGTGTTACTTTAGTGTAGGCATTTAATATCCCCAGTACAGATTTAGCATCAAACATTCCAGTCATTGAGCTCTACCGTAGGATAGGTATGAAACACGGCCTGGATGCCTATCGTGGCAGATAATCGATCCATTATGACCGCACTTCTGTATTTGCTCAGTAAATAGAATGTTGCGTAACTTGGAATCTACATAATTAATATTCTATTATTCATTAGTTGGAAATTACTCGTGCTAGCATTTGTTTATTAGTAATGGGGAACCGAAATTTGTGTGTTTCCTTATCATATCACTGTAATGGTAGGAGTCTTTGCAAAGACTTTCTAGGGGAAGTATCACAACTGGAATATTGCAATATTATTCTGTGCTTATGTGAAGAGAAACGTTTTCAGATAAATTACAGGGCATAGAGATAAATCATCTTATATCTCTCGTTGACGAGTTCAGTGCAATGCTAAGTTTTTTTTATGAAGGAACCTATTACAGTAGTATTAGGTAGATCCAACTTCGACAAAGAGGTCCAGCGAAGGATCGAACTCGGATGGGCAGAGTTCGGGAAACTTCGGCACATCTTTTAGTCCAAAATACCCCAATGCCTAAAGACGAAAGTCTTTAACCAGTGATGGCTTTTGGAACTGAGCTATGCTCGGAGTCTCTTTGCGTGACAGAATCCGTAATGAAGATATTCGCAAAATAACGAAAGTGGCCGACATAACTCAAAGAGTAAGCAAGCTGAAGTGGCAATGGGCTGGCCACATCGCTCGTAGAACTGACAACCGATGGGGAAGAAAGGTTCTCGAGTGGCGACCATGAACCGGAAGACGCAGTGTTGGACGGCCTCCCACTAGATGGACAAATGACCTCACAAAAGCCGCCGGAAACCGCTGGTTGCAGGTTGCGCAGGACCGTTCGTTGTGGAAATCTAGGGGGGAGAGGCCTATGTTAAGCAGTGGACGTCTTGCGGCTGATGATGATGATGACCGTTGGTCTCAAGTAGCCCCTGCAGCCCACAGTAGTTTCATGCCCACCTAATGTGATTTGGGTTCTGCATGTTCATTTAGCTGAATGACAATGACCAATGTACTGTTAAGGACAAGCGTGTTTCTTACCATCAGGCGCATGTCTTACTCTTTCCATCCGTAAGGTGAAAGAGCAATCCAGTGTATTTTCTCGTCATCGTCATAGTCGTCATCATCATCTTTGACTGTAATTAGTCGTAACAAATGTTTTTGTTAAACTCAAAAAAGAGACTTACACTTTCGCTTGAAATTAGAAACACTGATTATAGTATGGAATAGCACATATAAGCTAATTTTTATCACGGGAAAATAACGGGAACAAGAATTGCGTGGGTGAAACCGCGGGAGCTGCTAGTTTATAATATAGTAGATTTTAGATAAACACGCTGTAGAAAGAGCATTAACAACAAAGAGCATCGTAAGTTTAATTATTAGCATTCGTGCCCGTGTCGGCCGCCGAAACAGATGGTTATTACTTGGCGTGCATCACTGAATGAACTCGCCGTTTGTTTCAATGCCACGGGTCAACGAGTTCGCAACCCGACATCATACCTCGTCGTATACCTACAGTGCGGTCAACTGTACCTCGTCGTATACCTACAGTGCGGTCAACTGTATTACCGAACGGCATTGGAACAACTTGCTGTTGTATTCCGAAATATTTTATGATGGTTTACAGTTTACACTTAAAGCTGTCAAATACCTGAGCGAAGTCAAATCGCTCCACAAAATCGGTGTTTGCACCTTTGGGATGAATCGACTAAATTTCAATTGGGAGGCTCTGGACTGCTCGTAGAGCGAAAATGCGACATCGTTTCATGGTTCCAAAGACACAGCTTTTGTGATAAGACCGTCTGAAATGTGGAATACGTTGCCTGAATGGGTTATTCTCGATGGTTACAATCTTGGCGTCTTCAAATCGAGACTAAATCGGTTTCTTCTAGGTAAGCACGTTCCATCGTAGATTGCATCGTAGCTTAATATCAGGCGAGATGGCGGTCAAGTGTAAACCTATAAAAGTGAAAAAAAAAAACCCTACGTGTCCTACTGACAGTTTAGGCGATTATTGCTGCATAATCACTAGTGAGTGTCTGAATAGATCGGTTTGGATCGAAATTTGAAACACAATTATGTGCTATTCTAGCCTATGACCGCACTGTTTTTCAAATTTCAATGTTATTCTGTCTATTGTATTACTGAATAACATTGGAACAATTTGCTGCTGTATTTCGAAATATTTTAGCAAAGCTTAAACGAGCCAATACGCTGTCAAATTCTTGAGCGAAGTCAAATTCTACAATATTATAAATATGAAAGTTTGGGCGATTGTTTCTCAATCACATGGAACCGTCTCAACGGATAGCGTTCAAATGAGGAACATAGTTATGGACTATTTCAGATTATATAACCTTTGTTCCAAATTTAAACTGTTCCAACATGATTAAATAACAAACGTGCAGACATCAAATCTTTCACTTATATTAGGATTTATGTTTATTACTCTTTCACACAAAAATCAGATTACAGATTAAGATAAAACTTAAATAGTTATAATACTTAGACTTAATCTGGAGTCAGAAAAAAACACAAAGGTTATTTTTAACCCTATAAATGTATATAATACAACGGTCGATTGGAATTCGGCGCCGCAGCTATTACACTACTTAACAGTTTGTTTGTTAGTAATTAACACAAAGTGCTTGGATAAGGTCACGTATATTGGCATTAGAAATAGGCTAAACATTCAAAACTATTTGGTACTACTCTATTCAGAGAATTGATTATAACAATAGATAGTGAGATGTAGTTGATAATAACATTAATAGAATTGTATCGAAAACATTTTGTATTAGACCCAAAGTTGGCTGCTTGTTTTTGTTAATCAAGCTCTGTTCAGACTTGAATGTATTTTAATATAAACGTAGTTTAAATGAACACTGAAGCATAAACACCAAATAGCCGACTAAATGTTCCCGCTGCTGGGATTTGCAGCGTTGTCTCACAAGTGGAGAGTCAAAGCCATTAATCCACCACTTTGGTCAAAAAAATAGTTAACACTCATACTAGTTTAATTCAAAGAATATGAATCGTTTCTGTGGTATATTTATTGAACCCGAAGCTCGTACCTCGTAAATACAGAGCTCATAAACTACATTCAACCTTATAAACATTCATCTCTAGTAACCATTTCTACGTAATAAACCGCTATTAAGTACAGCAAAAAGTCCTGAGCTGAATACTGAATCAATATTACATCGGGAACGGCCACGAAATGTATTTTTAAACCACGTCGCGAAGGGATGGAGAAGTTTTTCCAATGTCGATTGAAAACATCTGTCTGGTCACGTAATGTGTCTTTAACCAGTAGTACGATCGCTTTGAAATTTAAGCAATTCAAATCCCTACTCTCTGCATCTTGGAAATTTTCACTGTTTTATTATCTACTGCGAGCTGACCTCACAAACATTATTCTGCCATACAAATTTTATCAACCGACATGACAAGTGACGCGACTCTTTATGTAAATGACTTCATGTCAATGAGCGATGGTTAAATTATTTGGATATCGTTCGTGCAAAACTGGTGGTGTTCAGAAAACAAGAGTGGGGGTAGAAGGATGAAAATACTTTTTTGAAGTGAAAACTTCTTTAGGTGCGCCTAGACAGATATTTCGTGAGCTGTGAATTGATTTCATTCGTCACGCTCGGGTATGATAAGAAAGCTTCGGGTAAACTCGGGACCATGGCTATTGGCCATCTAGAAATACGTCAGCCAATGGGAAATGCTGAAAGGGCGTGGACAAGCCATCATGGCATGGCCATCTAGAAACGCATCAGCCAATGAGAAATGCTGACGCATTTCTAGATGGCCATGCCAAGATCGCGAGGCCACGCCCTCCGGTTACACCCGTGTAATTTCCAAGGCAAATTCTAAGTTATAAGTTTTCACTTCTATCGGCAGTTCCTATGACTGCCCATTTTTTTTAAATACTTCGCGACATCTGCAATCTACTGTCAAATATACCTACAAACAAAATTCGTTCAAATCGCTCAAAATGTCGTAGTGGTAGTAGGGCTCTCTGTAGCCTTTGCCGCCTAGCAGTAATCCTATCCTATCCTACTATCCTACTACTATTATAAATGTCAATGTATGGATGTTTGTATGTTTGTTGCTCAATCGCGTCCTAACGTATGAACGGATCGGGCTGAAATTTGGAACACAGATAGATTATGGTCTGGAAGAACACATAGGCTACTTATCCCGAAAAAACAATGGTAACAACGGGAACGGGCACTTCGCGGGGCGCTGCTAGTGTGCTAATATTACTGTGTTCCGGTTTTAAGGGGGATTGTTTTCAGAAAATTAAAGGGCAAAAATATATTTAATTTTAAATCTCTGGGCGACGAGTGCAGTGCAGTGCTAGGTTGTAGTTTGGACTTTTCAAATTAATATAACTGCCTGAGATTGTGTTGTTATAGGCAAGCGTGTTACTTACTGTTTTGCTCGTCCCGTCATTCAATTAAACCAAAAAAAAAAAATGTTTCTGCAACCACAAAGACCGTGGCATTATATTTTTAGCACGCTTTTATTAACTTGGTATGTATGTATCTATGAATCTATGTAACGGAATCTTGGAACGGAACGTGATTTTCAGCACTTTCTAAGCAACGGATTGGTTTGAAATTTTGCACACTTATCAAGGACCGATAACAATGCTATGATTTGTATAGTTTGATCCTCAGCACGATCATCAAGATGAATAATTTTGTTTACATTTCATTTTCACATACTGTAATATATTATTGTCATACTGACTGATATTGACATATGCTGTCAGTGATTACGTTTCGTTACCACGTAATCGATCGATTTCAAACACGCTTTCAACAATAAAGTTTTCGTACTTTTTCGGTGAATTATTTGTATAAGCGTGTTTTTAACTATAAATTATTGTATTTAAGATTTTGTGTCTTTGTTTTAGTTGTTTTTTTAAAACGATGTGGCACGAGTAGTTAGATACTTTTGCTCGATTACGGCGGAATGTGAGAGGACACTGATTATTATAAATAAATCTCTTATATATAAAATTCTCGTGTCACAGTGTTTGTTTCCTTACTCCTCCGAAACGGCTTTACTGATTTTAACCAAATTTTATATGCATATTCTGTAGGTATGAGAATCGGCTACTAGCTATTTTTCATACCCCTAAGTGACAAGGGTTGTTCACTAAGGCAAAACAACGTTTGCGGGGTCAGCTAGTTATTATTATAAATAAATCAACAATCAAAGGTAATTCGGATAGCATTGAACAAAGGGTTTAGTAGTTCTATAACTTACATATTCCTGTTCCGTCTATAGTTATGAAATTGAACCAATCATAACGTGACTGAGATCAAAGCGGTCCGACGCAAACACTTGGAAGTTGATCTCAACTCTATACGGCTCTATCGTAGAGGATACTTGATTTTACGTTGTCGCAACGCTTTGATGTGCCTCGTTGTCAACCCATTATAAGTTGGCGTCGACTCTATGGGAGTCAGACTGCAGAGTAATTTGAAGGAGTGAAAATAACGATTCAGTTAAACAAGAAACACTAGAAAGTACAAGAGTTCGATGTTTTATTGTTTTATGCTGCTTAACTCCCTATAAAACTCCTTTTACATCTTACAGCTGCGTAGAAGATATCGTTCTTATCGATAATGGCGCCGGTATTTTATTATTTTTAGCTTTTTTTGTATTTTGTTAATATCTTAAATCTCTTTGTAGGAAATAACTAATGTATTAATCTACGAATAACCCATTTATTTGGCCTATTAACATTGTATAAACGTTTATTATTTACATTGATGGTGAAATTTTCACAGCTAAGCTGAACCTAGAAATTGTAAAAAAAATTGACAGAAGTGATAGCCAAATCGAACTACCTATGTGGCATCCTAATTTCTTGTACTGAGAAAATTAGATGTTCGTAATGCAACGCAATACATTCCAGTAGCAGAATAATATTCTTGTATAATCCTTCTTATGTTCTTGATTAAGTACTTTCACAGAATATTCCAAAATGCAATGAGAGCATTTTTTTGTCTTTTCGAAGAAGACTGATCTAGTTTCGTAAATTACCAAGAAATTGTATCTCGCAGTGGTACGAATTCCTAAATTCAGTTATACAGTTCAGTCCTATGCACCCTATTCGGTGACCTGAATACGTGAACACCGAAACATGTTGTGTATGCTAATTTCCGTTGCCCGACGTACGTACATCTGGCATTCAGATGTTTAGACCACATTCAAATTTTGCCGTATTTGGTGTCAAGACTAATTCAACTAAATATTATAAGTGCAAAAGTTTGTGAGGATGGATCGGTGCATGTTTGTTACTCTTTTAACGCAAAGACTACTGAAGGGATCTGGATGAAATTTAGTACATTGACAGATAATAGTCTGGAAAACATATCGCTAATTTTTATCCCAAAAAAATAACGGACTCGGAAACTACGCGGGTGAAACCGCGGGACACTACTGGTTAAATACTAAATTGTTCTGTGGTAATGAATTGTCGTGGAAGAAAAAACAAATGTGTTTTTTTTTATTTTTTTAAAAGAATATATTTTTCGCACATTTTTGTTTTTTTATTTCATGAACGACGCGAGCAGGCATAATTTGTCATTTGTGAGGTTATGTAGTTGTTCTTCAACACAGTTCCCATTTTTAGGGTTCCGTAGCCAAATGGCAAAAAACGGGACCCTCATAGATTTGTCAAATCTGTCTGTCTATCTGTCCGTCCGTATGTCACAGCCACTTTTTTCCGAAACTAGAAAGAACTATATTGTTGAAACTTGGTAAGTAGATCTATTCTGTGAACAGCATTAAGATTATCACACAAAAATAAAAATAATAAAACAAAAAAATTTGGGGGTGCCCCATACTTAGAACTGAAATTCAATAATATTTTTTTCATCAAAACCTTACATGTGGGGGATGTATCTATGGCTATGGTAAGTAGGATAGGCGCGAGAGACTCTTCCAAAGTGGTAAAATGTGATCATTTGTACTCGTCCGTCTCCCTATTTACAAATATAATTTTGATTGTTTTGAGTCTAATAAATAATTCGTCCTTCACTTTTACACCATTCCATATGGTGTATCGACACAAATGTCGGTTTCCTCCATTCGCTTCTATAATTCGTTAAATCTGAGTAGACTTGCTTCCTATTCATACCATGCTGATCGCTCTCTGCCTCAGCATACAATCGCAATAATTTTCATAGCTCTTTTGCATAAGTGGTCTTTATTTATACACATAATCGGGCACGTGCCCGATCTACTATGACGTAAAGGTGCGTATAAATTAAGCGCGGCAGCCGCGCGAGCCAATGTTCGACCAGAGTTGACGTTCATTTGCCGCGCGAGCCAATATGTAGATATAAATTTAGTTGGACGTGGCAGGCGCGCGCGGCAGGCGATCCATCACGAACAAACCGCGGCGGATAGACAGACCAGTTCACTCTTGTAAACCTGCGAGTATGGACGCGCGTGGTCGGGCGGCTGCCGCTTTCATTGTGATTCACCATCTTATTTGTAAAAAAAAGAAAAGAAAAAGGCGTTGGTGGATGAAAAAATTATATCTAAATAGATCGCTATATGGCCCGAAACTTCTGGAAGACATAAGATATGAAGCCGTTGCAAACACTATAAAAAATTTTACGCGAGTGTCACCTACAGAGTTCGAATTAATAAAATCATTAATAGAACCAAGTGTTATGAAAATGAACACACAATTTCGAGAGGCAATATCAGTTACTGAAAGATTAGCAATAACTTTAAGATTTCTGGCAACTGGAGACTCGTATACTAGCCTGCAATACCTTTTTCGAGTATCAAAACAGTCAATTTCAAGAATTGTTCCTGAAGTTTGTGATGCACTTTGCGATGCACTAAAAGACTGGGTAAAGGTGAGTAAATAAAATATCTAGTTTTCTTTTATTATTATATTTATTTATTGATATAATTCTTATTATTATTTAGGGGAAAAAATCATCCATAGGCAATGGCGTTGGTTCACGTTCATCAGTAGGAGTAGTGTCTGGAATCTGAGAAGACGGAGTCGAAGTCTGAGGAGACGGCGTTGAGGTGTAGTGTGACTGTGAATAATTTTGGGTACAATACTCATAATTCGAATATTTTCCTAGGTCAGCATCAAATATCACATTGTTAATCGCTTGCTTGACGTAAATTAAAGTGCGTGAATCATATTTACGGAGTTCATTAGCAATGTGCTGGCCGTAAGAAAAATATGGGTCAGCAGATGATGCAGCGGATTCAGTTAGAACCTGAAATGCTTTTTTCAGCATAGGGGAATCTTCTTCAGCGTTTACCTTTTTCTTTTTCTTTACTCTCAGATTATCTGGAGCGTTCATAATGTCACTTGGTGGTTCTATTTCTTGTTCCATAGCAGAAGGTGTAATTGGTCCTGTATCATTATTTTGTGCTATTTGTGCTGTTGCCAACTATAAAAAAAATACGAATGTTTAATTAATTGTTGCAGGTACCGGACTCAGAAGAAGAATGGTTGCAGATAGCACACGATTTCGAAAACAAATGGGACTTTCCTCATGCAGTAGGTGCATTGGATGGCAAACATGTAGTGTTGCAAGCACCTATAAACAGTGGCACAGAATTTTTCAACTACAAACAGTTTTTTAGTTTAGTATTACTAGCTTTAGTCGATGCAGACTATTGTTTTACGTATGTAAATGTGGGTTGTCAAGGTAGACTATCTGATGGAGGTATTTTCAAAAATACAAACTTATACAAAAAACTAGAAGAAAAATCTATGAGACTTCCTCCTCCATCCATTCTTCAAGTGCCCTATTCCTTCAAAGTACCGTATGTGATTCTAGCTGACAAAGCTTTTGCTTTAAATGAATATACTATGAAACCATTTCCAGGAGATCTAGAAAGGGGTTCTGAGGAAAGAATCTTTAATTACAGGTTATCTCGAGCACGTAGATGTGTGGAAAATGCATTCGGGATTCTGAGCTCAGTTTTTAGAGTTCTACGCAAACCTATGTTACTGCAACCAAAGATTGCTACTAAAATTGTTTTAGCAACAATACATTTGCATAATTATTTGAGAAAAAGAACTCTGACAAGATCACAGTACACGCCGCAAGGATGTATAGATAGTGAAGGAAACGAGGGGCAAATTATACCTGGAACTTGGAGAAATGAAACTGCCCCTACATCACTACTGCCTCTTAACTATATCCCAAGAAGAGCGGGAAATTTTGCACAACAAATACGTTCACACCTAGCCCATCACTTTGTTACCAATGGTGCAATATCTTGGCAAAATAGATATTAAAACTTGTACTCACATTTTCAGACATTGTGTCCAATGTTTCATTGGGTAGATCTTTATCCCTCATGAAATTAAAATCATCAAACGCAAACCACTTCGAAACGTATACTTCATTTGTCGCTGTAATAAAAATAAAAATTATTTACGTAATTACAATAATGCGTTTTATTTTTTGTTGTAAATGCAAAATAAATAGGTACTTACCAGAACCAGTACGACAACTTTTAGCTATTCTAGATTTTTCTCTTCTGTAGGACGCCAAAAGCGTAGTCATTTTTTTTTTCAAGTCAGGAATAGGTATATCCATTTTCTTACTGATTTCTACCCACGCATCATACCTCAACGATTTATTGTGGTATTGGGAGGATTTGCTGTTCCACAAAAATTCTTTTGCGCTATACAATTGTATTAGTAAACGGCACTTTTCGTTGTCCATTTTTACGTATTCGCCGCGCGAGCCAAATCACCAAAACTACAACCGTCCCCACTGCGCGCGAGCGAACGACTGAAGCTCCTTTGATGCGGTCTAAAAAACCGACAGCGAGCGGATCGCCCCGCGGCACGTTCGAGCGCGGCAATGTTCGCGTCGCCGCGCGCGGCGGTCCCGTCTACATAGAGCGCGGCCGCCGCGCGCACCAATGTTCGATGGTTTGCCGCGCTTAATTTATACGCGGCTTAACGCATCTCGACCTTTCTCTCTTCGGTGAAACTATTACGAACTTCATAACTGCAACTAATAATGTACTTAATGAATAGCTATTTTAAATTGTGCCTTAAGAATTGATCTCATAATATCTCTAATTAAAGCGATTGTCTTTAGTAAATTTAGTGTAACTTTAGCATTAATTACCAATTTAAATGATCATATTGTTAAAAATACGAACCGATCCTAAACTCAATTAGCATAGGATAGAAGCAGATGGCTTAACAAGAGACGAACCCAATGCCCATCGCTATAATAAAATTAAATCAATTTATTCTACAGACTCTATTTTTTTGAGAGTCATAGTTAAATGATATATTTAAACAAACAAGTGAAATCGTTGGAAATGTTCTGCAACAGTCAAATAATCTATCCCAGGCACCAGGCACAAAGCTGGCTATAACACTGGTTGTAGGATAGCTCTTTGGCCAACACTTGCACCAGGAGCCTGGACGTCCACTCTCTCTCTACGTAAACGTAATTTGGAAATAAACTCGCGACTTTCCTACTCCGGTTCTACTTCGATCCGTCGTTTCGTCCGTTTAAATATTCGAAGCTTACTCTAATTAGAGTAGTATGCTTAGAACATTTAAACGTCAAACAATGTTCGATCGGACGAAACGAAATAGAACCGGAGTAGGAAAGTCGCGAGTTTATTTCGAAATTACGTATTCCGTAGAAAGAGAGTAGACGTCCCGATCGCTCGAGGTCTGCGGAAGCATACTCTCCACCAAATTCTTGGGCCCCGTACGCCCAACTACCTAAAGCCAGCTTATATTATTTTTTTCAGTAACTAGCGGACCGTTCTGGCTTCACTCGGATAATGTACATCTTATATCTCTGGATGACGAGCGCAATGTAGTGCTAGGTAATGATTTGGATTCTTCATGTTCCAATAGCTGCGTGTCACTACGCTGTTTTAGACAATCATGTTGCTTACCATCAGGCACATGTCCAGCTCGTCTCGTCGCTCTATACTATTAAAAATGTCCTATAATAAACTAATGATTTGCAGTAAAAAAAGCTAACTTAACCATAAATTGAGCTATCTAAAAATATATTTCAAGTTCGAATATTACACATAAACGCAAAGTTTCGTGAATATCATTTGAGTTGGTGAAGAATGGATTCTTCAGTAATTCATGATGGTAGGAAACATTATGACACTGAATTTTTATAAGTTAAGATAGATTCAATTTTTACCGGCACCTCGCCTGGTGTTAAGAGACGATGCGGTCTACGATGTTGCAAGCTTACCTAAGAGAAACTTATTTATTTTCGTTTTGATGACACCCTGATTAAAAATCAGTTTCGATGTTCGTACCACTACTGGAGTTAAACATCTTCGTTCAAGACAACCTTGAACCATAATATTACCCTCATTATCCTTAACTTTAGACTCCTGACTCTCTGCTCTAGTTAGCACATAAACGTCGGGAATGTCTAAGCGCGGTACTAGATTTTAGAACAGAATAAAATTTACAGAGAAATTGTTTAGCTAGTGCTAGTAGCGAGCTCAAAGTTATTTAATGCCAAGATATTTACATGATAAAGGTTACATGTTTGAAGCACTGAAAGTCTAGTGTATTCAAATAATTTACACACATTAATAAACGATTTTGTAGTGGTAGGACTCTATTCAGGGTCCACATGGGAATACCACGCCTTATTCTACCGCTAAATCTTAATGTACTCGTACTATCATACTGTGTTTCGGTGTGAAGGGCAATGTTTCCAAAGAAATTACAGGGATGATTATCAATTCATATTATATCTCTGGTTGCAATATAACAATGCAATGCTAGGCAGTGATTTGAACTCTGAAAATATTTCCGTGGTAGGTACTATAACGGGCAGGCGTGTTGCTTACCATCAGAGGGTCTATCGCCTAACTAAAATTGTCATAGCTTTGATATTGCTCTCTTTTCTTTTCGCTTGAAAGATTGAGACGATAATAGCAAGCAAAAGTCGATTTAGTTAGGCCTACTGTCCACGCACGCGTCTTTTGTCGAATGCATGCATCCTACAAACAAACGCAAGACGTGCAGCTGTCGTGTCGTTGACGCTTCGTGGACACAGACTTCATTATTTGTACGCAAGATGCAAGCATTCGTCTTCCATCTGACAATCGGCGTCAATCCGTCAAGCGGTTGCGACGTGATTGAGCATAAACATGCAATCAATGTATGTTTGGAGGTTAGAAAACCTCTAAACATCCAATCACCCAAACATGCGATCGTCCAAACTTTCACATTTATAATACTAGACTATCGATTTTTATCAGCTATCGGGCTTCCATAGTACACGCTTTACTTAGTTTGGGATTATTATTTACAAGCGACCCGCCCCGGCTTCGCACGTGTGTAATGTAAAATCTTCGAAAATATACATTTATGTGTTGTAATGGGCCATATTGATCTTTATTAAATGCACAATTTATGTAATAGGATAATGATTAATGCTGTGTTGCTTAAAATCTTATATTTCATATAGTATATAAATTTAATAGACAAACATATATACACCATTGCGTACTTTTCTGTAGACCTCTTTAAGGTGTACAATGCACACATGATTTTGATCTACCTCGTAAGGTTCAGCCAGCTTTATCATTGTAAGCGCAAAAGTGTGTTTATTTACGACATCACATTAGACGCTTCTAAAATTATCAGTGTTTCTGCTATAATATCCATATATAATATAGATAAACTTTCCTCTGGAATCACTCTATCTAATGAAAAAAACTGGATCAAAATCCGTTGCATAGTTTAAAACAATGTAAGTATACATAAGGACAGATAGACAGCGGGAAGCGACATTGTTTCATACTATGTAGTGACTGTTATTAATATGTGTAGTTCTCTACGATTACGTGTATTAAGAAGTTGTCTGATTCTCTGCAAGTACTCTACACCGTGATAAGCGACATTACAGCGTAAGTAGCACTAAACTCAGTAAAAGCCCGTTAGGAGCTGGCCCATTAAAGTTTTTAGTATAAAATTGCCAGCTGAACCTTGACCCTTGATAGTCCCTTTGAACGACCAGCAAAGCTTTTGTTAAATCTTATTGTATTTAAAGTACTCGAAATTTAAAGTTCAGGCTAGAGATTTCATACAATTATTTGAATCGTTTTTGTGTTGTAGCTCTAAAGTGTTCAAAAAAGTAATTACGAAATCAATAATTTTCATAATTATACAGGTTAAGTTTTTTTCGCAACAAAGATTTTGTCATTGTTATAAAATCTCCTTCGCGGAGCCGTAGTGGCTTAGTGGCTACAAAGTCCGATTTCCCAAGCGTGAGGTTGTGGGTACTTATTCCGGGCGCATCTCTGAATATCTTCCCAATTGCAGATGTATAAGCTTGTCATGACCACCGGTTTTAACGGTGAAAGGAAAAATCGACAGAACCCGGCATTTTCCAAGAAATAATACATCTTTTGTTGACGTGTGTCGTGTGTTGTTGTCCAACCAGCACTTGGCTAGGGTGGTAGATTGTGGCTTTAACTCTCCTAATGATAAAAGGTCTCGAGCTCCAACAGTGCAGTGCGAATATAAAGCGGGTTCCGTATGTTTTCATTGTGATCTTAACTGTTCTTAGACATCGAAAATATTATACAAGACTTAATCGCTATCTACATCACATCATACATCAAATAGTCTTCTCGTGAACACGACCTTTATATCGCTGTCGTCGCTGTCGAGGTAATTAAATAACAAAGCGCGGAAAGAACTACTCGAAACGTGCTTAAGCTCTACAGATCGTGCTCGTCTCCTGGCTGTCGCTGAGTGGGTGGGAGTCAGGTTTGTGGCTACAGGCTCTTCCATCGCCTCACACCGGCAGCCTCATGTATTCCTCTACTTTTCGTGTAGATACTTCCCTCCGTTTGGGCGCATCGTGTCGTGCACCACACCTTTGCCAGTGCGGTGTTACCGTCGACCGGATCGGTCACCGCGGTCTATCTTGCACTAGGAGTGCTGGACGGATACCTCGCCACGCCTAAACGACCTAAACGACATTTTCCGTCGGGCTTTTACCACCGCTAATTGCGCAGCTGTTCTAGAGCCAAGCGGCCTAGTTCGGAGCGATGGTAAAAGACCAGACGGGATGACTTTGAGTGGAAGATAGGACGGCCCTTGGTCTGGGATACCACTTGTGTCGATACTTTGGCGCCGTCTCATCTTTCTAGGATACAAGTCAGAGCTGGCGCGGTAGCTGAGCAAACTGAAGACCTCAAAAGGCGCAAATATACATACATAGCTGTAACGATAGCGGATACATGTTTGATCCTTTTGCGGTCTAAACTTTGGGACCGTGGGGACTGAGTGCCAAAAGCATTTACTTTATGTATTTTATGTACATATTGTAAATAAGTACAATGTGTTAAGAATTGACAATAGTGATAGTTATGTTAATTAAACTTCAACTTTATTTAAAAAAAAATAGATTTATAAATGACACAATTTTTCTTGTTTACAGGTAAGTTCCATGTTTGAATATCTTCACTGAACAGCTAAATATCTACAGGTAAGAATTGCGGTACGTTTGTAAGTAGCGAAACTACATAATGGTGTGAGCCGTTCGTTTTACGAGGTACGAGTAGCATTCAATTTGCGCAGTTTATTTTCGGTTTTAATGCACACTCTCCAAGTAACATCTGTTAAATAGTCATATTCTGTTTCATTTTACACTCTGTCGCATGCTCTTTAATTTGTAATTTAGCTTTTATTTTTTATTACTTAAGTATTATTAACAAAACACATCGATGAAAAGCATATTATTGTGCTATGTGCATTTATTTAATTTCCTAAAGAGTTTTCTTTGAGTACCAAATTTCGGTAAAACTTCTCTAACAGGTGTGAAATGTTGTAAATAAAAAACGATTTGGTTTCAATTAACGTTACAAGTCGTTTTGGGAGTTTTGATCAAATTAAAAACTTCAATCTACGTAATATTATAAATACGAAAGTTTGGATGTTTGTTGCTCAATCACATCCTAATGAACGAATCGGGTTTAAATTTGGAGTATAGGTAGTTTATTGTCATGTTCATGTCATATTCAAGGTTGCCTGGAAGAAATCGCTTTCAGCGATAAGGCCGCCAGCTGTTTCACAAGATTTACTGTTTTCCATATGTGTTATTTTTTAAATTGTGAACAATAAAGAATTTTCATTCATTCATTCATATTCAACTCGAAGCGCTACTAGTAAACTAGAGTGCATGAAAACTAAAACATTGTAGTTTTTAAAATTCAGTAAAAACTCGAATCTCGAACAAAGTAAACGCGTCCTAAAACTCAGTTGTTGTAAAATAAACGTTTAAATGGACATCCCGGGCTCACGCGACCGGCGGTGTGGAAACAATGATATCCGGGGATTGTCCCGGTCAGCGCCGCGCGCTGCATGCGGGAGATATCTGCCCCGGATTTGATCGTATGATGAACGGGCGAAATGTGTACCGTCACTATAGAGTATGCTTAAAACGACGTCAAATTATAATGCCTAAAACGTGTGCTATACATATATGTTATTACCCGACTGCGCCACGCAAAGGATTGGTAATATGTTTATTGTTTATATTTCGTAAGCTACTCGTCGACAACATCCTACTATCCTAGTGATACTATGAATGCGAAAGTTTATATGCTTGTTGCACAATCATTTCGGAACGTAAATGAACAGATCGAGTTGAAATTTGTAACAAAGTTAGATATAGTTAGGTATAGTCCGGAAAGACACATCTTAGACTACTTTTAATCACGAGCAAAAAACAGGAATGGGAATTACGCGAGTAATACCGCAGGGTGCTGTTAGTGTTTGCATAATGTAACCGTTTATAATAGAATGCGTGAGAGTATGAATCTACGGCAAGTTAGGTTAGTTTATAATCTATCGCCGTTAGATTATAACGTGACGATGAATTTAACGGTGACACAGCTGTCATGATTGCAGTATTTCGGAAAGCTGTGTATTTAATACTTCTAACACTATCATGGTATTAAAATCAGTATCAATCCATTACTTGATTTATGGACGCAAGTAGACAGACTAGTAATTAGAAATAGAGGTAAGAACACTTGAAAATAACGCACAAAATCCAGTTTATTTTCCTTATCGACCCAAATTTAAACAGCTAGAATCCTGAATGCGAAGTAATTGAGGTAATTTCTCCCCAGCGTTACTTCATCTTATTAAGTTAATCTCGATTCCGACTGTAGTGGTAATGTTCTCGTTATAATTCTCTCCAGGGGCGCGCGGTCTAAATAATTCATGAAGGTAGTCATGGGGCGCCCGGTTCGCGTGTGCCGACCAAGGACGCGAGAGCTCGTATATTGACTGCTGCGAGTGTTAAAACTGTATTTCTATAGACGGACTCGATTATTTATTAAAGTATTTTTCGGTAAAGCTTGACTTGATCTTGGAATCGAACGTATCATGTTCGATTATTCTGGTCAACGCGATTTTGTGTTGTTGCTGTTGCTTGCCAAAGTAAACTTGGCTAGCGTACTGGAGTATGCCCTTTATTTGTGAGGGAATACCCCGAGTACGACGAGAGGGAATATAAATTGAGATGCAAATGTTGAAATTAATCTTCAGATAAAATAAGATTATTAAAAAATGTGCGTGTTGAAGACAGCAGGGCAGAAGTATAAACTAAAATAAGTAGTAACTATTAAAACCTGTTGAATAACTAAAAGTAATTTAAGTAAAAATATTATTTAAAAAAAATTATGTAGTAAACACAGTGACAAGACAGTGAAGTCAAAGTACTTCATTGTACAATTTACACTTCATTCATAATTGTACAATTTACACGTCAATTTTAAAACAAAATATCCATCAAAGCGTGTACATTAACACAAAAGCAGCAGCTGACTGTATCTTTCTCGCTCGGGCATACTCGACGGTCCCGAGCTCACCCGATCTAGCCTTTTAATGCGGAGCGTGACTATCAGCTTCACTCACAGCCTACGAAAAAAATCTATGTGCAGTGCGAAGAAAAATAAGTTTTCACTAATATTTGTACTGTGGTCTGGGTGTTTCTACGTATAATAAGAATGTATTTACAAGTATAAAAGTATTATATCAGCGATCCGGTTTCCACAGTACAAGCTTTGCTTTGCGTCTGGGGTCAGATGGATGTGTGAAATGTCCACCAATATTTGTTTATTTTTATATGTATCCTGAATCCCAAGTAACAATGTGTAAATATTACATTCAATTATAGTTCGCTTCGTAGTAGTGGCGCTTCAGCCAAGATAATAAAGTTTGTCAAAGCATCTTTGTTTTCGGCAGACAATTTGGACAAGTACGATTTCGATTTGGATTTTGTTTTGCAGATACAATTGTTTCCTTATCTCATGCTAACCCCTTTGGCAGAAATCTTGGTAAATATGTAACCCGTATGTAAAGAACGCTTGGAAAAGTAGAAGTATGTTTTAAAATTTCTGAACATACTACAAATAACAAATAAAACTCGAAAGAGCAAAATATTACGTACCTATGGAACGTTACACTAATTTTATACAACTTAAAAGCGTCTCTAGTGTGTTAAATATTAATTCTAAGAATTGACACTAGATGCGCTAGCTTCGCTGCAGATGCGCTTCTGAATCGCGATAACGAAAACTGCGTTGTGATCTGTCGAACAAAGTAACAGATTCAAGGGACTGCCCAAAAAGTACTATTACTTTAACTTCATTAATTAAGTAACGGCTTGTCTAGTCGGGAGAACGGCGGCTGCCGATCTGGAGCGGTGGAACCCCCGTGTTCAAGTTCAAATCCCACGTGCTCCACTGTATTTTCCTGTGTCATGTGCGTAATGCCGCTAACTTATAACGGCGAAGGAAAATATTGTGAGGAAAGGAAACTGATCTGTAATGTACCTAGATTTTATCGAGGTCATGTGTCATCCACAACCCGCACTGGGCCAGCGTGGTGGATTATGGCCTTGACTCTCTCCTTGCGAGAGAAGGCCCCGAGTCCCAGCTGTGAGAACATTTAATTTATGCGTCAATTAATACCTGATTAAACTCTCTCTTTGGTGTTAGGACTATGTTGTTCACTAGTACGAGTATTATGTTATATTACCTCTTTATTAATTACGGGTATTTTCAGACGATTACTATTATTAGAGGAACGAAATCCCACGAGTTAGTAAATATCCGTAATTAATAATACTAGGGTAGTGGACAACCATATATACCGGATACAATACATGAAACGGTTTTCACAAATCGTACCTTTAGGCACAATTAGATTGTAATTGTAATATTTTGTAATTGTGATTGTAATTGCAGCATTGTAATTTTTACCAACTTAAAAAAAGGATGCTCAATGCGGTTGTATGTTTTTTTGTATGTATGTGAATCGATTTTGATATATTATGGTTACTTTTTTTGCTGGTAGATCCATAGTTCAGTGGTGGTCCCATATAAATGTTATCGAAATCGGTGTAGTGCTTATTAAAACATGAACAAAAAACTACAATTTGCTTTCATGTATTTAGACGACGCGACGTAGTGATAGATTCCTATGAAATTTGGCCGAGTGTCTGAATTTCATTTTAAATTGAAGTCGGTTTTTATTGTTTCGGAGATAATAAATTATTGTTGGTTAATATTGTGTTATTCTTCTTGTGTTGATCTTAGGTAATGTTTATTTTTGTGTGACAAAACACTTTTTCTGGTTAGATATATTATGTATATCTATATCTATCTATGTATAAATCTTCCTCTATAAATTTAAACTAAATTTAATAGTGTTGGATTCCTTCGCCTTTGTCTCACCGAAGGTACGAAACAGTTTAATTTAGAAGATACCAGTACGTAGGGTCTGGCTGGTCAAGTGTAAGCGCGTAATCTGTCTGTCTGTCGGTGGCAGGCGGGCGGGCCCGTGAACTGACCGATGTTTAATTTGCTCGCCCAAGGGCAGCCTTGGAGCGGATAATAACCGGGCTGTTGCTATACCGGCCACATTATTGTTACTTTATACGAGTATGCGGTTATTTCAGAAGTAATATCTTAAAAACTACTTTAGTCAATAGAATATAGTTTTTTATTTGTTCATGTGTGTCATTCACCAACCGTAACTGGGCCAGCGTGGTGGACCAACCAGGTTAGCCAGCGCCTTAATACTCTCGAGGTTCACCCTTGCGAGAGAAGGACACGAGTCCTAGTAGTGGGAACATTTAGTAGGCTGCTTATGCAATAGACTATTACGTTTTGTATGTTTAAAATTCCCGACAACAGAGTTACAATACAATTCCACGTCAATAGGACACTGTCAAGCTGTGGAATATCGTTCGCTGGAGTATTTGAAATGTCTGCCATAAGATTATGGAATGGTAAAAGTTACAGAGACTTTAAAATAGCTCCCTACTTATACGGAGAGCTGTGTAATGACGTAATGAGTCCGCCCAAGTTACACCTGCTTGTTGTTTGAACATCAATCAATCTTAATGTATATTCATGATGTTTTAATTCGGAGCCAGCCATGTATCATTAATGTGCTCGGGCCTGTCCCCGGTGATTACGTTTGTTTTGATAGTTATTTAGGTATCATAGCCGTTGAATACCAGCACATTTACTATGTTAATTTAGATTATCTAATACTTTTAAACGAGCAATTCTTGGATGAATGTATAATATGAACATTTTATACTCGTATAATCTGAAAATCAAAAATGGCTCAACGATTTGCATGAAATTTAGTCCGCAGGGGTTTCGGGGGCGGTAAATCGATCTAGCTAGAATTCATTTTTCGAAAACGTGTCGTTTTATCTTTGTTTTCAGGTAATGAGAAATGCCACAAAACCATTACAGGCCTGCCGTACTATTCATCTAATTTCGTCACGTCTTTCCATAAATCGTATACACTATACGAAATTATGTCATTCTTGCCTACTTGCATACAAAAAAAACTACGTACTAGATCGAGCTCAAACCAATTTTCGGTGGAAGTTTGCATGGTAATGTACATCATACATTTGTTTAGTTTTGTCATTCTCTTTTTTTAGAAGTTACAGGGGAAGGGGGAAGGGAAGGGGCAGGACACACATTTTACCACTTTCGAAGAGTATCTCGCGCAACCTATTCAGTTTAGAAAAAAATGATACTACAAACCTCAACATCATTTTTGAAGACCTATCCATAGAAAACCCACACGTATGGGTTTGATGAAAAAAATAATGTTGAGTTTCAGTTCTAAGTATGGGACACCCCCGGAATTTATTGCTTTTTTATATTGTTGTGTAAAAATCTAAATGCAATTTACAGAATACATATACTCTAATTTTAGTGATAAGAACGTCTAGGCTGTGGAATGAGCTACCTGAGTGGATTTTCCCTGATAGTTATAATCTTGGTGTCTTCAAGTCGAGGGTGAATCGGTTTTTTCTAGGTAAGCACGCTTCATCTTAGGCCGCATCGTCGCTTAACATCAGGTGAGATGGCGGTAAAGTGTAAAAGTATTATATTCTATATCCTATTCAAGTTTTAAAAAACATACCTAGTTTCACCAGTATAGTTCTTATAGCTTCGGAAAAAAGTGGCTGTGACATACGGACGGACAGACATACATTACGGGTCTAAAAGAGTTCCGTTTTACGTTTTACAGACCCCTAAAGATGAATTAATTTACTCTACCGTAGGTACGGTACTTTACGCAAAATCGTTCCCTCGATTTTGGTTGAAAATACTATATTTGTATGTGGAATATTGAGCCTACAAAAATAGCTACAGCTAAGTGACAATACAGTTCAGTTCGTGGTTTTTGGCATCTACGACTTTGTCGTTATTCTGCCAGTGTCCGTTTCATGATAGCTTCGTATACGGAGACGCGTTGTAAACCGCGGTATAACATAAGTCTTGATAAGTTGGTTCATCTAAAACAAACAAGAGAAGACAACACGTGATATAACCAACAACGAGTTAGTAATATTTAGTAACTATAATTTATTTACAACAAATAATTACAGTGTTTGATTTGGAGTGAAACACAAATAATTTTATCTCATTTATATTTACACTAGCTGACCCCGCAAACGTTGTTTTGCCATATAAATAAAAGTATGAAAAATAGCTAGTAGCCGATTCTCAGACCTCCTGAATATGCATATAAATTTTGGTTAAAATCAGTAAAGCCGTTTCGGAGGAGTAAGGAAACAAACACTGTGACACGAGAATTTTATATATAAGATAATAAACAGTTGATTAGAGGGAGGGGGGGAGGGGGCAATAGAGATGAACGTTTTAAAATGTAAGATTTGTTCGTGTTTGACAGCAGGTTGCATGATGTTTGGCAACATCGATTTGGATACCCAATTTGGGTTCCATAAAATTATTATTATTAGTGAAATTCACGTTATCCAATTACAAAACCAATTAATCTTAACAGTATTCGGACAAAAAACTATCGAACACGTACACGTTCAACAACAGCTCCGCAAAAAAAAAATCAAAACGAGTGGTTTTTTTTGAGCTGCGTGCATCTCAATAGAATCAGTGTAACTAGTAACAGTCTACCGACCCCGGAGCGGTGTTGACAGCCCCAAGGACCTCAGGAACAACGAGATATCTCCAAAAATATCGGAAATCAACAGAAAACAAAGGTTAGTTCGGAAGTAACATCAGGAGACCGCATAACTAAGAATCGAGCAAAAGTCACGTTCGACGACATATCTAATACCGATAGAGCTATCACCGATATAGAGATATCCGCCGCACGTTCGTTTCGCTGTACAGACCAATCCGAAGCACGTCATCGGCCATCGGCAGGCGCCTACGACACCTCCCCCCGCAAACTGTGACGTCACCCTCTGCACTCTACACCGATCTCAGAGGCGAACTTAGGAGACAACAACATCATCGTCGGCCCCTGCGGAAAAACCGACTGCTGTTTACTGGACTATTGGACAGCCCGAAGAACATCTACGTTGAGTGTGTACGTGAATATATTGACAAATCCAAGCTTGGAATAGAAGAAGAAGAGGAATACCCGTGAGTAGGATAAGAACCTAAAAGTGAAATCTAACCGCGTAAATAAAGCCTAATTAAGTAAATTTGCCTAACATCATAAACAACCTAATTTAGAAAATTGTATAAAATGTCTGACACAACTAAAAAAGCCGCCCCTTCCACTTCTGCCTGCCCCGCTTCTGTCCCTGCCAACGCACCCAGACGACCAAGGGTGCTTTCTGTTAGGTCAGTAGCATCTAACTTACACAAGCGCATTTTAAAAAAAAATGTTAAAAGCAGCGCGTCAGACGTGGTGCCGCCGACGCAACATCGGGAAGCGTACCCTGATGTGCCTGTGGATGCCACCAAGGTGGGGTCCAGCCGCGCTCCATTGCTCGACAAAGTACCATCGCCACCGTGCTCACGAACAGCAAGCGAAACCTCTGTGCCGTTAACATCAGCGCCAGAGTCGAGCCCAGAACACTTGGCTGTGATGGACAGAGTCGAGAACTGGAAACAGTGTGGAATATCACCTCCGAAAGAGTTGACGATGTATGAAGAAACGGACAGCGTGTCAGAATCGTCATTCCCGACCTCCGCCCGCTCCAAAAGAACCAGTATGCTGATCGCACACTGCTCAAAGCGGACGGGGGTCGAGATGGACAGCGCCACGAAAGTGGCAAATGACGCCTTACTCCGGGGGAAGGATGCTCTCGAACAATCCACTAATCAAAGGCGGGATTTAAAACAAACTGCGATCGAGAGCCTCCAGACCCTCTTCGAGATTGTCCTTTCCCTGGCAGAGTCCAGGCACCGACACATCGCCTCACTCGAACAGGAGCGGACTCGACACGCCATGGAGCTGCTCTCGGTGGAAAGGGCCCACACCAAGTCAGTACAAAATAATAATAATAATATAACAAAGGAGGTAGCTCTGGCCAGGGAAACACTGAACGAACTCCAAAAAGAGATAAAAGCCGTTAGAGACTGGCAGAGCTTTGAAACGAGAGAGCCCCACCAACAAATCAAAACAACGGCCGAAGTGGTGACGGACATCAGTGGTTATCTCAAGTCAACTGCGCCAAGTCGAAACGCCTCCGTCGATCTGACTCCACTGCAGAACGAATATCTCGGTCTAAAAACCGGGATTGAAATTCTTCGGAGGCAGGTCGACGAGCTTCGGAGAGACTCAGCCGTAGAAAGGGCGGAAGCCATTGAGATCCTTCACCAAAATGCTAAAATTCTGAAAGAGCTCGCGTCGACTCCTCCACCTCCTACGCCCCCAAATTACTCGGACAGACTAAGTACAATCGAAAAAATACTGACGAAACCAACGCCACCCCCATCCACAGCCCCAATAAAAATAAACATTGACGAGCACGTGCTGCCCATCACAGAGCGACTAGAAGCTGTATCGTCAGAACTCCGGACGATGCGGCAGGAAAAACTAATTCTTCCCCCCCCAGGCCTAAGCATCGAGGCTGAAATCTGCCAAGCGGAGACGGGCAAGCCATCTAAGCCCAACTACGCAAAAATAGCGGCTAAGCCAATCGTGCCAAAACCGAACCATACTCTCATCGTGACTACGGCAAATTCCACATCTCCCACGACTGCCGAAAATTTAATAGAAAGGATAGCCGTAGCACTGGACACGAAGAAGACTGGAGCAAGGGTTGACCGAGTGCGAAAAGGTCGAAACAGGAAAGTTATCCTGAGCTGCAGCACAGAGGAAGACCTTGGTCTGGTTAGAAATCGTGTGCAGCAGGACAAGTCTCTAAAGGTGGAGACCGCGAAAGCGGGTAATCCACTGATCATCATTCGAGATGTCCTGTCTTACCACAAAGACAACGAGATAGTGGAAAACCTTTTGGCGCAGAATAAACATCTGCTACAGGGGGTTGATTTGAAAGAGAGCGCGATTAGAGTGCGGTACAGGAAAAAAGCGCGAAACCCGCATGAGTGCCATCCAGTGATCGAGGTCTCACCTCGCATTCACAGAGCGTTTTTGGACGCCGAAAAGGTCTACATTGGACTCCAGAGGAGACCAGTGGCAGACCACTCGCCATTGGTGCAGTGCACCAGGTGCCTAGGTTTCGGTCATACAAAGGCAATCTGCCGGGAAAGGGATGAATCCTGCAGTCATTGCGGAAAAGCCCACTCCTGGACCCAATGCAAGGCAAGAAAAGAAGACCTGCCACCCAAATGCAAAAACTGCGCGAATACTCATCCAAACAGCCCCAACAGAGAACTCGCTCATAATGCCTTTAGTAGCGAGTGCCCTGAAAGGGTAAAATGGGATGGTATAGCGCGGTCCCGAATATCTTATTGCTAAGGGCACTCATGAGGGACGTGGCTCAGTCTCCCGAAGAGTAGGCGAACCAGGTTCGCGTTTCATCCAAGCAAACCTGCAACGCTCCCAGAATGCAACGACAGAACTCCTGAAGGTCGCGAGAGAAAGGGGGGTTTCGGTTGCCCTTGTTCAAGAACCCTATGTGGGAAACAAAGGCGTGATGAAACAATATCCTGGAACTCGCATTATTCAGTGCAGTTTAAATAGGCAAAAACCAGTTAAGGCAGCCATAATAGTTTTCGGCGACAGGTTGGAGGTAATCCATGACCCCCAAATTGTCACCGAGACGGAAGCAGCTGTCTTACTGGGCGGTACAGGCCTAAAACTGGGAGTAATTTCCGTCTACTTAGAAGGAGACCAACAAGTCGACCCCTACCTCAGCAGGATCAAAGATTTCAGCGAAAAACTAGCTACAAAACATCTTATTGTTGCTGGTGACGTGAATGCATGGTCCCACTGGTGGGGAAGCACATCTCAAAATGAGAGAGGAGAAGCCGTAAACTCTTTCTTCAATGAAATGGATTTGTACATTCTCAACTCCGGCGATACACCAACCTTCGAAATCGTCAGGGAAGGCAAACTCTGCACAAGCATAGTAGATGTAACAACGTGCAGCAAGTCTCTCCTGGGAAAAATCGAGGGATGGGAGGTTGACAAAAGTATTACAACATCGGATCACAATGCAATCACCTTCAGTTTGCGTCTAGTTAAAGCTCTTGAACAACAGAGGCCAATAACAACACGCAGATACAACACCAAGAAGGCAAAGTGGTCAGACTTTATGTCACAGTTAAAATCTTCCCTTGAAGATAGAGACATTTCGCCGGAGTCAGTTGGGAAATGTAAAAGTCCACTAGAACTCGAGTCGATGATTACGAGCTACACTGCTAGTATACATGAAGCCTGCGAACACACCATTCCACTGGTAAACTCGCCAAAGGGAAATCCGACACCCCCATGGTATACTAAAAAGCTCGAAAATCTGAAGAAAGAAGTTCTTAGACGAAAGAGAAGGATCAGGAATGCCGCCCCTGACAGAGTTGAACTTGTAGTCGAACAGTACCAAATTGCTCGGCAAGACTACAAGGAAAAAGTCAAACAAGCTCAGACGGAGAGTTGGAAGGAGTTCTGCACGAACCAGGAAAAAGAAAGTATGTGGGACAAGATCTACAGAGTGATGAGAAAAACCTCGACAAGACAGGAAGAAATACTCCTAAGAGACATCGAAGGTAACACTCTATCCCCACAGCTATCAGCAGAACTACTTGCCAAAACCTTCTATCCCGACGACTCTGAGAGCACAGACCAACCGTGTCATACAGAGCTACGGGAGAAAACGACAGAAACGCCTATGGACTTACCGGAAAATGATCCACCATTCACATCAGCGGAACTGGAATCAGTATTGAGAACTTTGAATCCAAAAAAAGCTCCCGGTACAGACGGGCTAACCGCTGATATATGCGCCGCAGCCATACGTTGCGAATGGAAGATTTTCTTGGCGATAGCAAACAAATGTTTGTCCTTGAAACACTTCCCCAAGCAATGGAAAGAGGCGCACGTGGTCATATTACGCAAACCCGGTAAGACAGATTACACACACCCAAAATCTTACCGCCCCATAGGTCTTCTGTCCGTTCCCGGAAAAATCGTCGAAAAGCTTCTGGCAAACCGACTCCAATGGCATCTCTCCCAACCATAAGTAGGAAACAGTACGGCTTCATGCCCCAAAGAGGCACCGAAGACGCCCTCTATGACCTGGTAGAGCACATCAAAAAAGGAGTAGACAGTAAAAACACCGTACTCCTAATCTCCCTGGATATAGAAGGCGCCTTCGACAATGCATGGTGGCCCGCCCTCAAAAATCAATTAGCGAAAAAGAGGTGCCCATCAAACCTCTACAACATGGTAAACTCTTACCTCAGCGACCGTAAAATCAAGGTCAACTATGCAAGAGCAGTCTTTGAGAAGGAAACAACCAAAGGATGCGTCCAAGGGTCCATCTGTGGACCAACCTTTTGGAATGTGATCCTAGACTCGTTACTGCGAATGCTAGAAGCCGAGAGAGTATACTGTCAAGCATTCGCGGACGACGTCGTTCTCGTATTTACAGGCAGCCCGACCATCATCGAACAGCAAGCGAGCAGGGCGCTGAGCATGACAGTGGAATGGGGTAAAATTAACAAACTCAACTTTGCAGCGCATAAAACCAACGCAATGCTTTTTACCAAAAAGTTGAAGTACGAACCTCCAAACATTGTCATGTCCGGCGTGCGGCTCGATCTGGTCGAGGAAGTCAAACTGCTAGGCCTACTGATCGACCGACGGCTCAACTTTAAAGCACATGTGACCGCCCAATGTAAAAAGGTGGCGAACATTTATAGACAGCTAGCATGTGCAGCGAAGGTGACCTGGGGATTAAATGGCGAAATCACGAGAACTATCTACGTCGCGGTGGTGGAACCTATCATCATGTATGCCTCAAGTGTATGGGCGCAAGCGGCAGACTTCGAGGAAAACAAGTCTCATTTGAACGCAATCCAAAGAGGTTTTGCCCAGAAAATCTGTAAGTCGTACCGTACTGTTTCTCTAAAATCAGCACTTGCCCTTTCCGGTCTGCTCCCCTTGGATCTGAGGATACAGGAAGCAGCAAATTTGTACAGAGTAAAAAAAAACCTCTCCCAAGACTACCTCCCACCAGAAGTGGAACTCGAACGGAACATTAACTACCTGGATCAACCCCATCCGTCCACACAGGTATCCGTAGAGTACGAGCTCATAGAAGACACCTCCAATCTTCCAGAAGGACCTCAAATTTATACTGATGGCAGTAAGGTTGAGGGTAAAGTTGGAGCTGCTCTAACATGGTGGGAGAATGGCAAAGAGGTCAAGAACTTGACCTTCAAGCTCCACTCCGAATGCACAGTCTTTCAATCGGAACTTTATGCTCTTTACCGGGCAACTCAAATGGCGTTAACGAGCAAGGACCCAGAAGTTAATGTCCTGAGTGACTCTCGATCTTCACTCGAACTGCTAAGTAACCCAAAAACGAGTCACCCCTTGGTAAAGTGTGTAAAGGAAAACATTGGACAGATAAATGCTGAAGGGCGATCTCTTCGTCTTTTCTGGGTGAGAGCGCATGTTGGCACCATTGGCAACGAAAGAGCTGACGAACTGGCCAAATTGGCGGCGCTCACCGAATCACCCAGGGACTACGAGGGGATCCCCTTGTCCTACGTCAAACGGAAAATCCGCGAAGAATCGGTCAAAACATGGCAGGATCGATATGAAACCTCGGACACTGGAAAAGTCACCCAGACGTTCCTCCCCGACATAGCAAACGCATATCGGGTGATTAGAACCACGAAACTGACTCCCTTCCAAGTACAAGCGTTGACGGGACACGGAGGAATAGCAGAATACCTGTACAGATTTAAGCTCAAGAGTAGTCCTGCATGCGAGTGTGACCCCGACCAACCCGAAACGGTCTGGCACGTGCTAGTCGATTGTCCCCGATTCATGGCCGCAAGACATGAGCTCGAATGTATGATCGACGGAAGGCTGGTTGTCTCGGATCTCCACAACATCTTAGCAGATCCAGATAACAGAACACGGCTTCTGTCCTTCATGGAGACCTCATTCCGCATAGCGGCCAAGAGAAACTCCACTATTTCAAATACGCACCCCCCTTCGCCACCACACCCTGCCCCGCTGTCCGTGGACGCCGCGAGGAATGCGGTTCCCGCCCAAGATAACTCCTCGAAGAGCATCTCCATCCAACAACTACTGGAGAACGCAGATCGAGGAGAGGCTGGGATCCGTATCCGTGGAGTGGCTCTCTTCATGGACAGCAACAAAGAAAGATTCGGAATAAGCTTTTGCTTCGCCTGGGAACGGAAACGAGCCCGTTTGTCGCCTGGATTGTCTTGCCTGCTTAATGGGAGTACCGCAAAAGTCACTATGAAGCGGAAAACCTACGACGCTATGCCGGTGTGCGAGGTAGACGGCCACCGATTTCGGTTGGTGCGATCGAAAAACAAAACGATTGCACTAATAGAATACTCGGAAGGTCGGACGCCTTTCACACAGGCAAGTGCGCTGCTCGCACATCTGAGCAGAAATGCAGGTGAAGCACCCCGGGTGATAAGCGTGGATGCGATGGCAATCGAATACTCAAGAGCGAGAGTCGCAGACCGGCTGGGTTGCATTGAGGCCTCTAAGCATCATGAGGTTGTCGTATACGAAGACAGGGGAGAAAATCTGAGTTTCCTCAGAGCCCCTTCGCACGACCAAACAAATGCAACTGACAGCTGGGGACATCCTGTTCCTAGTTCGACCATCCAAACCGGCTCCGAAAGAGCACAGCAGAGGGCAGCCGCGGAAAAAGCTTCAGCCAATCAAAGTGTCAGCCGAGGCACCAAGACGGCCTTCATGACTGCCTTCAACGCAGCAGCAAGGAGCGTACTCCGAATTTCATCCCATTCATCACCCCCCTCGACGTCAAAGACCCCCAAAGCAGCTTCACAACAACAGATGAGCCGAACGAGAGCCGACATGGGACAGGTTGAACCGCCCCGCTATGTCACGGCTTCGGAGCCACGGAGCCATGCACGAAACGCCTTCATCGAATTCATAGCCACACTGAGCGCGACACGACTAGTCAACCTCAAGACCTGTGAAAACATCATGCAGTTCTATAGGCTAGGAAGTGAAAGCCTCTTAAAGGCGAAACTCGAGGAGGCCGAAGCAGCCATTTACAATAATGTCACTTCCCGGGTCATCAAGGGAACCATGACAGGGCAGTATATGGCAGCTTACAGTGCTGAAAATGGCTTCGTGACACTGAACGAGAAAGAGACAGAGCGCGCGGGAAGGCCTGTTTATGCGACAACACCAAACGACCCAATTGTAGTTACCGCCCGATGCACCAAGATTATGCTGGACGATAAGATCCTAGAGATGGCCAAGACCATCGAAGGGAACTCGAACGTCAAAGCGAATTGGGAAAATTGGGAGATACCGAGAATACAGTGGGTCAACGGAGTTCCGGGATGTGGAAAGACAACATGGGTGATTAGACACTTCGACGTGGACAAGGACGCCATCATCACCACAACAACTGAGGCAGCAAAAGATCTCAGAGAAAAGCTATCGCACCGAATCGGAAATCTGGTCAAAACCAGAGTGCGAACCATGGCTTCTGCTCTGGTAAATGGTTTCGGAAGAGAAAGTTTCAGTCGCCTCATGGTGGACGAAGCTCTCATGAACCATTTTGGAGCCATTGTGATGGCTTCAAGGCTGTCTGGTGTTGGTGAAATTGTCCTCATCGGAGACGTCAATCAGTTGCCTTACATCGACAGGGAAAATCTCTTCGAAATGAGGTATCACCGCCCAAACCTGGTAACAAAGATCAGCCAGGAGTTGCTCTGCACACATCGCAACCCGATGGATGTCGCATATGCGCTGAGGGAAATATACTCCGGTATGTACTCCTCAGCGTCCCGTATAAAGTCCCTAGAGCAGAGAAGGTATAAGGGAGCGCAAATACCCAACACCCTACCAAACACCCTCTTTTTAGTTCACACTCAAGAAGAGAAGGAGACCCTGACAAACCAGGGTTATGGGTCAGGCACCGGGTCACGTATCCTTACCATCCATGAAGCTCAGGGACTAACATACGAGTCGGTGATCGCAATCAAAATCAAGGCAAACATGAAGCTGCACGAGAGCGTGCCCCATGCGGTTGTTGCAATCTCGCGGCACACAGGGACCTTCACATACTACGCTGACGACACCGACGACGCCATCGGCCGGTTCGTGCGGCGAGCGTCGGCTGCATCACCGAAGACCATCCGAGACTTCAACCTGCAGATGGCCATCAGGGACAGAAATGCGGCCGTTGTGGAGGCTCTGGGCCGGGAGAAGGCGGCTTGGGCAAATGACAGTTAGGCAAAGAATCGATGTTGAGTCGATTACTAGCGGAATCCCAACCGGTAGTGATCGGCTCAACAGACGAGCACTAGAATTAGGTGTAAAATGTTCCCAACTCCCCCCTATTTTCCTCTTGTTCTCCAAATCCAAGACACATGTAAAAAAAAAAAAAGAATTGTAATGACAAAGATCACGGACCCCGGCGTCTGTGGAGTGGTTAATTTAAATAAAAAAAAAAAAAAAAAAAAAAAAAAAGTATTCGGACAAACTTCATAATTGTTTTACTTTATTCAATCAGGTTTTTCTCATAGGAAAAAATTGAAAGATTTATTTTATATTAGGATTTATTAATTCCAAAAGGGCAGGGGGAGCGTTTTACGAAAACTCACGATATATCCCTAGGTTAATAGTGAGATATGTTTATTTTGTATATATTTTTTGTTCGAACACAGAATTTCTAAACAGTAACGGTGTGTGACCTTGTCTTTCCGTTGCTAGGCAACAATTTCCCCGCACGCCGCTACAACCGCCACTTCGGCGACTATCCTGTTTTTTAAGATACAGTACAAATGAAATACTCGCGAAATTTGGGTAGTTTAAAAATTTTTATTCGTACAGAAATAGTAATTGCATTCGATAGAAATCCCGGAGCTGCGACCCGATTGCAGCGAGAGGTCAAGGGCAGCCGCAGCTCGACATTGAGTAATCGATTTGCTCCGGCCTATCTTTGTTTCCTACTATCTCCGAACACGTCTTGCCGTTTAACCTTTTAGAACTTATTTTAAAGGTTTTCAATTTAAATTTATATATGATAAGATATGAAGGTAAGAAATATCTTTATTAAAGAATAAATATATACATCTCAACATACCGATATTTATGTAGATACAGTTTTAAACCTATCATAGCATTGTACCAATAATCCACTGCTAGACTGTGTAATGCGTTGTGTGATTGATTTAATCCCGAGAATCTTACCGCTGTATTCCAGACATTTACTCATAGCTTAAATGAGCTAAAAAGTAGTAACATTTTTTAACAAATGCTAAATTGTGTATGGATATCTAAACACGAAAAGAAAAATAAATTTATTTAATTTTACTCAACTTTCATATATTTAGTTCCACGTAGAGCGCCAATTACGTTTCACGCTTAAAAGATCACGAAAACGAATGCTTCGCAGGGTTCTGGTGAAACGCGCTCTCGCGATTATTCACTCTGAATTTTAATGAACTAAAATGCACACAGCTAACCGTTGGAACGGTGTAAAAGCAGAAGAATCATGCAGATCTACATTTCGCTCTAATTAGATACCAGAATTAGACACCATGAGGAAATTGAGATTTAACAAATCTTCCGTTCAAAATGTGCTGTCAGACAACAATTTACAATTGCAATACAATTTACAAACTAGACAATTTATTTTATTTTGAAGTTTAATGTTATGTTAGTTTTAAATAATAGTTAAACATTACTATATTACTAGTATTATACTAGTATTCACATTCATCATTATTGTAATTGGAATGAAGACCGTGTCAAAAATATAACATTCTAATATGTCCGTTTGGTAGGTAAATTATGGAAAAGTAGGGAATATGTATTTTTTAGGGTTCCGTAAAACGTAAAAACGGAACCGTTATAGATTCGTCATGTCTGTCTGTCTGTCTGTCCGTCCGTATGTCACAGCCACTTTTTGCCGAAACTATGAGAACTACACTGTTGAAACTTGGTAAGTAGATGTATTCTGTGAACCGCATTAAGATTTTTACAAAAGTTTTTTAAAAAAACAAAAATTAGGGGTGCCCCCCATACTGAGAACTGAAGCTCAAAAATTTTTTTTTCATCAAACCTTCACGTGTTGGTTGTCTATCGATAGGTCTTAAAAAATGATGTTGAGGTTTCTAATATAATTTTTGTCTACACTGAATAACATGCGCGAGAGACGCTTCCAAAGTGGTAAAATGTGTGTCCCCCCCCCCCCCCTCTAACTTCTAAAGTAAGAGAATGAAAAATCTAAAAAAAATATATGATGTACCTAGATTACCATGAAAACTACCAACGAAAATTAGTTTGAACTCGATCTGATGAGTAGTTTTTTTTTAGTACGTCATAAACACACTATTATTAAAACTTCGATCAAAGTTACAACGAACTACAAGAACTATGTGTACTATGTATATTATGTTACTTGCTGGAACGGAACCCTTCATGGGCGAGTCCAACTCGCACTTGGCTACTTTATTGTTTTATCAAATTGTTAATAATTGACAAAGGTATATGTAGATCATCAAAATTCCGGAGAAGTGACGTCACGTCTTCGTAAAAATTGTACAATAGAGTGACGCCAGTCGAAACTTCTAAGCACTGTATCTTCGTAATTTTTAGGGTTCCGTAAAACGTAAAAACGGAACCCTTATAGATTCGTCATGTCTGTCTGTCTGTCTGTCTGTATGTCTGTCTGTCCGTCCGTATGTCACAGCAACTTTTTGCCGAAACTATGAGAACTACACTGTTGAAACTTGGTAAGTAGATGTATTCTGTGAACCGCATTAAGATTTGAACAAACAAATTAAAAAAAAAGAAAAATTAGGGTTGCCCCCCATACTGAGAACTGAAACTCAAAAAAATGTTTTTCGTCAAACCTACACGTGTGGGGTGTCTATCGATAGGTATTTAAAAATGATGTTGAGGTTTCTAAAATCATTTTCGTCTACACTGAATAATTTGCGCAAGAGACACTTCCAAAGTGGTCAAATTTGTGTCCCCCCCCCTCTAACTTCTAAAGTAAGAGAATGAAAAATCAAAAAAAAATAAATGATGTACATTACCATGTAAATTACCAACGAAAATTAGTTTGAACTCGATCTGATGAGTAGTTTTTTTTTAATACGTCATAAATACACTATTATTGAAACTTCGACCAAACTTACAACGAACTACAAGAACTATGTGTACTATGTATGTATATTATGTTACTTGCTGCAACGGAACCCTTCATGGGCGAGTCCAACTCGCACTTGGCCACTTTATTTGTTTATGATACAAAAGAAAAAAATCATGTAATACCCTGCTTGTTCTACTCTCCAGTGAATTGTATCAAAAATAAAGTTGACAATGAAAATTGTTTCGTTACGTCCTGAATGAAATAAAATTAGAACGTGTGAGGCTTCACCGCCCGGAAAACGGCATGTTTGCGTCACGTAATCCAATAAAAAAAACAAAAATTTTCCGTTCCCTACTGATTATAAATACCAGCAAAAAGTTGTGCAAAATGTCGCCGCCTGAATAATAAAAGAAACAATTTGGCAAATTGCTCCTGACGAATTTCACAGAATCCCTTTAACCCCTTTGTGCAATCCGCGTGAAGATATGTTATATTTTGCCTTGATTGTGCTGATTTCCTTCCAAAGGGAGGATGGCTGGAAACGTGACGGTTTTAGTATTCGAGTCGTTAGGTCTTGTCTGTTTTGCTAGTCCTGAATAATATTCAACAAAGCACTCTGCTTGCTTATACCATTAATGGTAATGGACGGGAGTGAATCTACTTCTGTAATGTCTACAAAAATGTGCGGCGTCTCCACGAAAGACATCAGGCTTCTTTCGAAATTACCCATTCAATTCACTCGCTGTACTAAAATAGATCAACCACAGCCGAACTGGAATTAATTTCAAGACGAATTTCTTTTCGTCAAATAACGACAGTAAAATAACGCAATTATATTAATTGCGTTATTGTTCATGTCCCATTCATAACTGTTCAAAATAAAATAAAGCAAACTAAGTTAACACAGTAATTAGGCAGTAATTACGATTACTATCATGCGTATGTCTTGCTCGTCTCGGCACTTCATATAAAAAGAAAAACACTTTGCAGAAGAGATCGTCTTTTTGTGCAAATATTAGACCTTACACTTTTAAGTATCTTTCAGCTTTTATTTGAGAAATTACGCGTTTTATTTGTACGGGACGACGACACAAAATACTCGCGTAAACGTAAACTGGTTTAGAAAATGAGACTGAGTCCGTGTGGCTTAATTTAGTAGACTTATTTATTTACTCATTTAAATGGCGACGAATGCGGGAGACATCAATTTCTTAAATTAGCTTCTTCTACCAACAGACATCCGGCCTTTGAACTCCATACAATATTTTACTCACCCCAAATTTTCCCAACACGTTCTTCCGGCGCAAAAACAGCCTTTATTATCATTTCCTTAGAGACAACTGTTTCAGGCAGAGGTGTTTATAGACACCGTGACGCGATGTACCGTTGAATATTCTGTCCTAGACTAAGTTTATTTACAGGAAACTTCGTGATATATGTACATTTTATAATCGTAGACGCAAAAATAATAAAAAATTCTTGTATGCTTATTACAAGTCGATAAAAAACTACATATTTCGCGGACTTCACATAACAGGAGTGCCATGCAACTATTTGAATATGTAAATTCTACCAAACTGCCTACTACTGCACTTTCATTACACGAGATGATCTTTCCTCTGAAAGTTCTTTCGAAACTTTCCCTTCAGACCGGAACCCAGTAATGTTTACGAATTATTGCTTGGCGTTAGAACAAGTGGCAAAGGTTTCGTTTGTTCTGCCTGATGATAATTTAAATACACCTAGAAGCATCAGAACAAACACAGTCAAGCAACGCATTTCACAGCAATCGTTCTAGTCTTTAGAACGTCAACTATGTAGGTGATATTATAAGATATTTATTCGTATTCTAAAATAATTTAAAATTGTATTCTCTTCGACTTGAAAATTTCGTTCCAGCAACAAAAAAACTGGTTAATATTGGTGTTATAAATTGAGCTTACGGCGTCTACTTTTATATAAGTCTGTAGCACGGATCATGTCTTAGGCATTAACATGGTATTTTTATTGAAACTTTCCTCATAACGTGGGCTATGCTTCGCGGAATTTACGAGCGTAAGCAAAAAAACTTTCGCATACTTTCGTAGGTCTTGTAAGAAAAGTTGTAAATGTGATGATTTATGGAATATGGGAAGGACACACTAACGATGGAATTAAATTAATATATTTACTAGCAGCGCCCTTCGGTGTTACCTATGTAGTACCCGTTCCTGTTATTTTCTTGTGAAGAAAGAAGCGGCCTTTGTATTATTGTAGACTAATTTAATTGTCTATGTCAATTTCATGCAGATACTCTTTCAAGCAGTAACTACATACTGAAAGGGAAGTAGTTTTTTATTGAAAGAATAACAAACAGCCATAAATACATACAAACTTTCGCATTTATAATATTAGTAGGAAAATAGTACCGCCTGGGTCATGCTCGTTCTGAACCGGGCAAGTAGTTCACGTGAACAGACTAAATGTTGGTAAGTAATTGAAAATGTCTTCTGAACTGATTATGTACTACAATCATATCTTTCGTTTCTATTTTATGTCACCAAGGACGTATAGTTTCCGTTATAATCTGAACCTCGATATTATGTCGCAGGTCGGCACTGACCTAAATGTCGCCAAAATGTCAAACATGTCGGCCATTACCGACAGGGCCACATTAGCGGATTGCATATCTGTCTCTATGTATGTACACACGCGTTATATGGGGGTTAGTTTGCTGGGAAACCTTTGTATCAAAAAAAAGTCTTAGTTGTACTCGCGTGGAAGTAATTTTTTTAAAAATCCCGGATAGTTTGATACTTGACCGCCAACTCGCCTCTTGTAAAGCAACCCTTCGAACGTGCTTACCTAAAAAAACTGATTCACTCTCGACTTCTAATTCAGTGATTGATTGAGATTGGAGTGGGGGTGATTGGCCTGCACTGACGTCCCGCGAGGGGTGTATAGTGCACTTCCCCCCTGCCAGCCTACCCAAACCAGCCGAGCTCCTTAAAATAGCGGAGGAAGGCCTTAGGTCGCTGGCATATCAGTTCCAGTCCCATTTCGTCAGATGTAATGCGTTCACGTAATTGATTTGGAGTTCCTTCAAAAAGTCCCGATCTTGATCTAATACTTCAGCGCAAGAGCACATTCTCCACAGTTTCTTTCATTCTCCTGCAAACAGCCCCTGCATATGGGGCTGTCTGTAGATCCTATTTTGTGGAGATGATAATTCAGCTCACAGTGACCTGTGATTAAACCTATCATCAGACGAAGATCAGATCTTGTCAGATCCAGCAGCTTATTTGTTACTTTTTTTTCTATGAGCGGGAACAAAGTTCTAGTGTGTTTGCATTTAGTAGATTTATCCCATAGTTTTTACATTCCTTTTCTATGTGTAGACATAGCAGATTCCGTATTTCTGAAGCAGTTGGCTTGCAAAGCTCTGCTATGTCTGCCCTGATATTCTTCTTGGTCTCTCTCGACTTGAACACATCAAGATTATACCAATGGGAGGGAAAACCTACTCAAGTAACACATTCCTAATACAAACTGAAGTCAAACCTTTTCGTCGGAGTTACCCATGGTAATACTATAAAGATGAAAGATTCGTATGTATGTATTTTTGTATACATATTTGTAACGAATGAACTTTATAACTACTGCAACAATTTTGACCACATTTTAATTATTAAGGCCGGGTCACACAGATGCGAACCGGTAGCGATAGCGATCCGATAGCGATAGCGATCCGATACCGAGTATGGGATCGCGCCCGCTTGCTGTGTGTCAGGTTGCATTCAAATTCGAACATTACAAAAAATCCCGTCTCGCTATCGGATCGCTATCGCTATCGGATCGCCTCTGTGTGACCCGGCTTTTAGAGTGTTACATGATCCTTGAGTAACAGATAACATTTCGGCAATTGACAATGCTTGATTTCCAATTCATTTGTACCCGTCCGAAGCCGAGATGGACAGCTAGTATTTAATATAGAAGAAAGGTTCGTTTAACTGGCCTATCCAAATGTAGTAATTTCAAACTTTTAACAATTTATTATTGAAATACTAAATTGTTAAAAGTTAAAAATAATTTAAACATTCACAAAGAATTTGATTTTGAATCTGCACGGGCGAATGTAATTCTGGAAGCAGTTCAAATGAATAAAAAGAAATAATCATCAAAGATCAGTGAGCCGATATATTAGCATTTTAAATATTCACTCAACAAACTCAAGCGCAATTATTTTTAATTCTCACTAAGTCAATGTTTATTGGACGAACATTGTACAGAGCATTTTGCACATTAGTAGCACATTGTATATACCAAGAGCCATCATACATATAGACAGACAGAGAGATACACTTTGTTATGCACATCAGAAAAGTTGAAAAAGTTACAAAACATAAAACACTTATGATTGTAAGTGTAGATGTGGACATTTCTACTGTTGGGAAAACAGCTCACTTTACGTTGCCACCATTGGCACTAGAGACTTAACTTGTCACGAGGAGATCATAAAAATCCATCACTCTGGCTAAATGCTTGTGGTGCTTGAGATTACTCATGTTTTTGAAAAATATTTACTAATATATGTATCTTATAATATACTTTTTATTGTGTTGATAAAAAGTCATCCCGACGTACAGATGAACCTCTATTGTAGTACGAATGTACGATACTCGTATTTTAGTTATGAAAAGTACTGATAACAATACTTGTAGTGGTAGGACTCTTTGCAGAGTCCGCCTGGGGAAGAACCACTCAAATACTCAACAGGTGCAGGGGGATTCGAATCTTCGAACGTACTAGAAAAAGAACTACACATGCCTTCTTCTTCTTTGTCGGTATCACTCTTGACAGAGTGGTCGTGGTCATCACTTCAGGTGTCGGTGGCAAGCTTCACAACACGTCGCCACTCCTCTCTAATGGCCGCCTTTCTTGTGCATTCATGTACTGATGATGAACCATTTACCACCGCTTTTATCTGGTCAGTCCATCTCATAGGCGATCTTCCTCGTGGTCTGGTACCCTCAACCCTCCCCTGGACCACAAGTCGCTCAATAGCTACCTCCCCACGACGGCATACGTGACCAAAAAAGGTGAGAATACGAGATTGCACCAAAGATGACAAACGCTGCTTGATGCGGAGTTCTCGAAGTATAGACTCGTTGGTGCGGAATTCAGTCCACGAGACTCCGAGCATTTTCCTCCAGCACCACATCTCTAGGGCGTCTATCTTCTTCTTCTCTGTTTCCCGCAAGGTCCACGTTTCTGCGGCATACAAAAATATGGGGAATACAAGTGCCCGAACTAGCCGGATTTTTGTGGCTCTATAGATGTTGCGATTCTTCCATATTTTTCTCAACCTGTCCATCGCAGACCTAGAAATTGCCATACGCCTCTTGACCTCATCGATACATCCACCGTTGTTAGTAATCAAGGCTCCCAGATAAATGTATGAGTGCACCACATCACAATTAGCAAGTTGTTTAGTTTCTGGAGCATTGTTATTTATGCGATCGACAATCATCACCTTTGTTTTATTCCGGTTTATTTTAAGCCCAAACTCAAAGCTAACGCGTTCCATCTTGCCGAGAAGTTTTTCCATGTGCTGGGTGCTGGTGGCGAACAAAGTGGTATCGTCTGCATATCGCAAGTTGGAGATCCTCAAGCCACCAATCGAGATGCCATCCGTCCAATCTTCGAGTGTAATTCTCATTATGAGCTCTGTGTACACATTGAACAGTAGTGGAGAAATAATGCATCCCTGACGGACTCCAGCGCTGGGGTGGAAATGATCGGATAGAACATCTTCTGCGCGGACTGAGGCAGTGCCATCCTCATATAGTCTTCGCAGGAGGTGTACCAGATGTTTTGGAACACCCATCGACGTCAGCGTTTCCCAGAGCTTGGGCCACTTGACAGAGTCGAACGCCTTAGAGAAGTCCACAAAGCATATGTAGGCGGGCTTGTTGAATTCTCTGGCTTTCTCTATAATTTGTCGAACTGTCAAAATTTGCTCTCGGGTTCCCTTCCCCTTAACAAAACCAGCCTGTTCAGGAGCAATCTCTTTGCTTAAGTAGGACTTTAGACGCTCGTTGAGTATGTGCAGTAAAATCTTGCTTGCGTGAGAGATAAGAGCAATAAGTCGGTAATTACTACACGTCTTGGTGGAGCCCTTCTTGTGCAAGGGGACAAAAACAGTGTGAGTCCATTCTTTCGGCCATTGCCCCGTGAGCCAGATCTTATTGCATAGGCTGTGGAAGATTTGGACACCATGTTCGCCCATTGCTTTGATCGTCTCGATTGGTATGGCATCTGCTCCTGTGGCCTTACCGTTCTTCAGGTGTTTGATAGCGGCTCGAATTTCATCCTTCAGAATATCGGGCTCAAGATCTTCGCTTTCGGGTTTCGTAGCGGCGTAACACTCTGATTGTGGGTCTTGAAAAAGAGACTGGCAGTATTGTCTCCACGTTTCAGCTATTGCCTCTATGTTCGTCACTGTCTCTCCGTTGGGGTTTTCGATGGCCCAGGTTTTACAGCTTAGGGTTTTTGTGATGGCGCGAATTTTTTGATGTAGGTCCCTAGATTCATGCTTATTAGCGTGGACTTCCACTTCTGCACAAATGTCCCGAAGTTGGTTGTTCTGGTCACGCCTACAAGCTTCTTGAATTCTAGCGGACTTTTCGTTGAGGGATCTTATATCAGCTCCAGATGCTTTCATGTTTCGCCTTTCCTCCACCAGACTCAACGTTGCATCGCTCATCCAATGCTGCCGTTTCCGTCTCCGTTTGTTCATACTAGACTCTTTGACTGCGTTTATCATAACGTTCTTAGCCCGATTCCATAATTGATCCGGAGTCTCTGTGTTGGAGTCAACGTTCGTCCATGGTATCATTGCTTGCTCCAGTACACTTAAAAACTTCGCATTGTTAGTTACTTCAATTTTCCGTCGTGTCTCAAGTTTCCTAACAGCTCTTAACTTTAATTGCACTTTTGATATCAGCAATTGATGATCTGACCCGCAGTCTGCTCCCGGTAGCGTATGAGCATTCTTGATAGATGTCTTCCAGCGCGATCGAATCAGGACATAATCTATTTGATTGCGGTGTTTGCCGTCAGGAGTTGTCCAAGTATATAGTCTGCGTCGGTGATGTTCAAAAAATGTGTTGGATATCACTAAACCATTGTCAGACGCAAACTGAATAAGCCGGTCCCCTCGCTCATTGCGTTGCCCTAAGCCAAATTTACCTGCACAGTGACTCAGTTGATAGGCATCTGCCCCCACTTTTGCGTTAAGATCACCCAAGATGATCAAAAGTTCTCTATTGGCGACCTTTTCGATGGTATTTTCCAGCTCTGTGTAAAAGTTCTCGACCTCATCATCACGCGCAGTACTAGTCGGTGCATAAACCTGAATCAGATTGATATTGACAGGTGTCGCTTTAAGTTTTATCTTTATTATCCTGTCGCTAACCGGTTCATACTCCATTACACTATTCCTTAGGGTTTTTGGAATAAGGAAGGCAACTCCATTTCTGCTGTTATCGTCGTTTCCAGAGAAGTAAATGGCATGAGTCTCAGTGAGAAAATGACCGTTGCTTTTCCAGTGAGTTTCACTAATGCCGCAGATATTAATGCCACACCTCGTTAACTCCTTCTCTAAAATGTTTAGCTTGCCGGGTTGAAGTAGACCGCGAACATTCCATGTCCCTATCATTTGGATATGTCGCATCTTTATGGGGATTCCAGTAGCATGTTTTCCATACGTTGCCTGGTCTCCTACAGCCGTACGGCCGGTAGCCAATTTCCCACCGTCTGCCCCGGAAGCAGTACGGCGCCGGTTGCTAAGCGGATCGCATGGCCTCCTCTTTGTATTATTTGACTGTACCTTCATGATGACTTTCTTGGGAATTTGTTATGCAGTGGTTTCCCCTTGCCTTCTGCATTTAAGTTTTTTTGGGGTTATTTGGATCCCAAGGCCGTTTTAGCCTCCTCCAACCAGTTGCCCAGTCAGGTGAATGGTTATACCGCCATTTGCTCGGTCGCCAGAGCCTCGTCTGTTGTCTAGCAGGGAGCACCACGGGACAGTAATACGCCGCCCCGCCGCCATCTGGCGCGTGCAGGTGAGGTTGACAGTAGGGTCGGTAAGATCTTAGTTCCGTTCTCCCCTTTCTCCCCACACATGCCTACATTTACAGAAATGTGTAACTGGGTTACGAAGTAGCGGTAGGACTCTTGGCAGAGTCCGCCTGGGGAAGGACCACACTTTTTCCAGTTATTCTACCGCCAAGCAGTAACGTGCAAACATTACTGGGTTCCGATTTGAAGGGTAATGTTTCCAGTGAAATTACAGGGCACTGAGATAAAACATCTTAGATTTCTGGGTGACGAGCACAGTGTAGTGCTAGTTAATGATTTGAACTGTTCGTATTCCAATAGCTGTGTGTCACTGTGCTGTTATGGGCAGGTATGTTGCTTACCATTAGGCACATGTCCTGCTCGTCTCGTCACTCTATATTACAAAAAAATATATATGTTGGAAATGGAATAAGTTTGGACAACAAAATGTTATTAAGTTCAAGCCGGTGATATATTTGTAGTCTGAAGGTATAAAACTAGTGCGAGGATAATGCTCTGATCAATCACCGCATGTTGTTCGCTGTGTCTTTGAAACGTCGAAGGTCGTCCTCTGGGATGACATCATTGTTCCGACTTATAAAGCCTTGTGTTGACTCTATCGAGCATGATATACTGGTGTTCGTAGACACTAGCTGTATCTCGTGGTTTCGTCTAAAATAATCGGTTGTAAAAAAATACCACTCCGATATGAATAATATAATAAAAGTTATTAACTCATTCGGATTAGGAAAAAGCAAAGAAGTTACAGTAAATTAAAGAAAAAACGTAAGTAACTAAACGTACTTAAAATTCGTTATGAATGTTAATTTTGTAGATCTATACACTAAAATGTCTTTAACTGATTTATTCCAAATGTTTACTGGGAGCGTAGCTTGGCAAAGGTATATTAGGAATTTAGCACAGCGAGCATTTTAGACCAGCAAAAAGCCATTTTGATTTAATTTTTCCCTCATGTTTCTCTATGAACTGTTTTTATTTGAAAAAGTGACTATATAAAGTGACTTTTTAATAAACATACTGTCACATTTTCGTATTAGTGTGTTATTATTTACACAGTAAGCTCATGTGTTTTGATAAGCGTAGGAGGTAAGGGCACGCCTTGGAAACTACCTCTACATGACAAGAGTATCAGCTATCCCAATGTAGTATTATTGGTTATTAATAGTGGTGATCTTACTAATGGACAAATATTGGTAAACTTAGTAATATTATAAGAGACGTTAGCCACTTCATGAAGTCACTATAGCCTAGGGTTAATGGCTAATTCCAGCACAGTACTCGTAGTACGTTTGGTCTGTAATCATAGTAATAAAAGCCACGGTAGCTCAGTGGCTAGATAGTTCGATTCACAATCGGAGGTCGTAGGTTCGAACCGCACCTGCATCTCTGAGTATTTTTTAAGTGCAGTTGTACAAATTGGTCGTCAGTACTAGCTTTAACGTTAAAATTAAATACAGTAAGGAAACCAGATTATTTCTAGAATCTTTCAATGTCATGTTTCATTCGCCGACCCGCACTGGGCTAGTTTGATGTATGATGGATAGCCTTGACTCTCTCCTTGTGAGAGAAGGTGCCAGCAGTGGAAAAAAATGCTGGTTTTGCTACGCATTGTAACATTTTTTAATGACGCTGAATTGAAATGCTTCAAGGAAGTTTCGTGTGTGCTTTGCATATATATGCGCAAGTATTTTTGTAGGTTTTGATTAGTAAAAACCTGCGCCTTCTACGCTAGCTTATAGATCGGTAGGTAGTAGAGAGGATGATCTCTGCAACTGACATTACACCTTTTCGTAAAGAAAACTTTGGATTAACTTGCTGCTGACCCGCGCTATATGTATAGAACTTAGTCATATTAAAACTCGAACCGAAATTATTTACACCCCTAACCCCGAATCGTTCCCAAAGTGACATCTATCAATCAACGCAAAAAATAATAATGTAACGTTTTTCTTTTTGTTGTTTTATTAGTTTTAGGAAACCTTTCGAATTTATATACGCCTGAAAAAATAATAAGAATATCTAAAAAAAAAGTGTCTGGTGGGAGGATAAATTGCTTATTTTCTTTATTTGTGTAATACAGTTTAGCCATCGCATTCTCCCAGGAGCTTCTTATAGAAAAGCATATCCAAGATATATGATGTTCATAATTACAATTTAGTAAAACAAATCATAACACATAACTAAATATCACCACTTGGTAAACTGTTGAAACAATTCTAACTTAAAACTTAAATTAACGGTTACAAGATTGACCGACCTAGTGAAATTAATTTAAAGTTTCTTACAGATTCCTGGCTAGAATAACATTAACTCGGAATTTGGTTACCTAATTACATTTCAACCTAGGTCTAGACTTCAGCAACTAGAGTCTAGACCGGTGGTATGGCTGCTCGGATTTCGTCTTTTGTAATTCTGTTCCAAATATTCATCATCAGAAAGTTTTTCCTCAAGCAGCCGTACTGTATGACTGACTTCTTCTCCATTCGTAGCTTTGTATATTTCAAGACTATTCATTGAATTTGTTTAAAATTGACAAGTTTCAATTTGCATAGCCTAATTCTTGACGAAAACTGTTACAATTGTCGTGGTTAGATACGAGGGGTCTACCGCCTAACGAAAAACACTTTGATGCTTTGATATTGCTGTCTCTTTTCTACTCGCTTGAAATGTAAGAGACGGCAATGCGAAAGCGTCTAAAGCGTTTTTCGTTAGGCGGTAGAGGCGCGGGTCATTGATTTAAGCAATTGAAACAACAGTGATGCTAAGCTTACAATAAACTAGCGATCCGCCCTGGCTTCGTCTGTGGTGCAAAATACCAAAATATATACCACGCACAAATATATGCCTATAGCAACTCAGAGATTGCATACATATCCAACAGAGAAAAAAATATTGAAATCGGTCCAGTCCTAAGATTAGCGTGTTCAAAGAAAAAAAATCTCTTCTACTTCATAATAACTTCACGGTTGCCTGGAAGAGATCGCTTTAAGGGATTAGGCCGCTAATTGAATAGCTTATTTTTTCTTTTTTGTTTTGTAATTAATTTATTGTACTTTCTGGCTTTTAATAAAGAGTTTTGTATTGTATTGTAATATTAGTAGGTATAGATACCACCAATTCGTTTGTTTCTCTAGTTGTATTATAATTGAGTTAAAAATTCGTATGTTAGTCCTAGATACGAGTATGTTTATGAAGTTTCTCTTCAATCATTAAAGTATTAAAATTCATGTGAACATCAAACGAACAGCCACGTATAACTTTTTGAACGCGAAATTGCAACGAGTTTAGATAGAAATGAGATACGACATTATACACGAATATTTCAGCCTTGTGCGTTATGAATATGTAAAATAACTTCAGATAATCAGATATATTGTGTTTGAAAGTTAAGAATTGATCGTCTTAAATAAACAGGGTAGTACAGAAAAGCGTACTTAATTGCGAAGACATTTTTTTTTTTGACGATGCGGTCTACGATGGAGCGTGTTTACCCAGAAGAAACGGATTCACTCTCGATTTGAAGACAAAATATTGTAACCAACAGGGATAACCCACTCCGTCAACGTATTCCACACCCTAGACGTTCTAGACATGTATACAATAAGAGGTCCCATCGTTGTGTGTGCATAGAAATAAGTAACTTCTCATCCAATATACGTATACGTATTATAGAAGCTGTCTGGCGCGTAATTTAAAGACATACCCTGGACCTATTATAATACTACTAGCAGGCCGAGCTTTGCGGGGCGAAAGTGACGATGTTATTAAACTAAAAAAAAACAAACATCAATTTTGGTAACCTTTATGAAAAGTTTTTGATTTTCTACTTTCGAGTATTTGTGTGCTCCCAAATAAAGAAGTGTCAAAAAAGGTCTGCTAGTAGTTAATGTATAAATGACCCGTGGGACTCATACGCTATATGAAACCCAACCTTCGCAATGTGTTTGGCCTCGCATGTTATCCTTTTTGTAAATAGTTAACACCTCGTCACTATCATATAAATAATGCACGCGACCGAGTCCCTACCAACCGTTCAACCGTTCCTTACTGGCTATTATCTAATCTGCCTACTCTTCTTAGGTGCCATAATGACAGAGTTTTCACTAGCGTAGGGCATAGGTGAGCTAAACCGTCTCTGCACATGAAAGAGTATCCATTGAGAAGCATCAATATGTGGTGAAAAGTACAGACAATGAACAAGGAGAAAATCTTCCGCTTTGTAATGACCCACTTTTACGGCAATACCCATAAATATACTTCTCGACAAAGCAGTGGTGCGCGTGGGATTCGAACCAGGGGCTCCGGATTGGTTACTCACGTTACGTCACTCACGTAAAGTTTGCTAATATTATCAAACCATCACTATACTGGTCATACATACCTACTATTTCGTAATATTTGATAATGTTTGCAGTGTATCGCATTTCAGCTCTTATCTCTTGAGGCAAGTCAACTCTACCAAGTGTTGTATAATCTGTGACAGAGTCCCGTTATTGCTTCTCCGTGATTAATATCGTTAAGACAAGACACGTCCCGCGGCGGAGTTTGGCAACACTTGTGTTGCAACTGGCGACTCCGACACTTGCACTAAGCGCGTCTTGTAACTTGTAATTGCACCGAAATTCAATATGGCTACTAAATTGCCAGGGTTAAGATTCGTAACAAGCGAACTTTCATCATTATTACACGTCTTCATAAATGTATTTGTGTAATAGTAAATACATTCTCGTAAAAACAGTACTCATTTTTGTGTTTTTGGACCTATAATTCCACTATAGAACAATAATAGTAGCATAAGTTATTTGTTACCATTTTTAAAAAGGTATTTAAAACCCAAGTTTTTGTTTTCATAATCGAGATTATTTTTAGCAAGTATTATTCGCATTTGATAACAAATGCTATTTTTGTTGCTTTGATGATTCATTTTTAAAGCCAGAGTCCAGCTGTCAGTTTTTTCGCAGCGAAGGGTGCTCCTAACGTGGCCATTTGACACGAGCCGCGTTATCGCCCGCCACCGGCCGCAGTGCTCAAATTTACACAATGCAACTATACAGTCTTTCAACAGTAAACGTAAAGACCTGTTTGCATTCTGATTAGTGCGAGTGATTAGTGCAGGTGTTTAGTGATTAGAAGCAAACACGTTTGGACACCCATTGATTAGTGCGAGTGTATAGTAACTTGCGTAGTGAAGTGATTAGATTACTCACTCGCACTCGCACTAATCAAAATGCAAACAGGCCTTTCTATAGATAAAAGTAAAGCCTAAAAACAAATGAGAGTCATTATTCTTCGCCATACCTTACCTACCTTATAGGTAGGTATACCTACCGGCAGTACGCACATCAAATGACATCGTCGCTCTGAAATATGGTTTAATTAATCTTATACCTATTAATTAAAGCCAGACCATTGGTCAGCTGGCCAGTGAAACATATTTTTTGTGGATAAATGTCCACATTAACAGTTATCTGTAGACTTTCATGGGTATTTGGATAATTCAGTTGTGCTTAATGTAAGTAGTTAGGAATGTAGTGTAGTTCTCAATTCTCATTGTATATTAGTTTACAAATTAAATAAGAACGTATTCCAAACGATAATATTATGATACATTTCCTTCTACGAACGGCTAGACAGTGGAAGGCATTGGTTCAGGGCGTTTGTTTTAGATAAATACATTATTTCTTAGTCTTCATCTGGTGAGTTAATGTTTTGAGACTTATGTAATATAAAACCGGCCAAGTGCGAGTGGGACTCCCTTACAAGGGCTCAGTACCATTAGCAAATAAACGGCGAAACCCTCTTTGGCTTTAATCCGAATTTCGTATATATAGACTATCGCAGTTTCCGCGGACAGGCTTTCATCCAAAAAGCTCTACTAAAATTTTGATTTCACTTTAAGATTCTAACAATGAATTCGATAGCGCGTTTTAGTTTTCTAGTGGCGCCATCTAGTTTGCTTGGGACGGACTACTCGAACAAGAAACGGTAAAAATCTAGTTTGTTGTATGGGATAAGTATTACCTTAAGTATTCATTTTATTTTATTATTAGTATTTGTTGTTATAGCGGCAATAGAAATACATCATCTGTGAAAATTTTTACTGTCTAGCTATCACCGTTCTTGAGATACAACCTGGTGACAGACGGACGCACGGACGGACGGACGGGCAACCAAATCTCAGTAATAAGGTTCGGTTTTTACCCTTTGGGTACGGAACCCTAATAAAGAAAAATGTGTAGCTACTGAGCTTTTATACCGTGCACTGAGTTTTCGGCAAGTACATTATATACATATATTATAAATTTTTAATAACATTATTATTATTTTTGGCCAATGAATATTAAGTTAATAAAAGTGAAACTTCTCTTACTCTCGTCATAGCACTGTACCATCAGTCTAAATTTGCATACGAACGGTGTGCACATAGAAAGAGACGCGTTTTATAACGTCAAACGCCATAATAAAAACGCTTATATTTTATTTTACGATTCACTGCAAAAACTCAACGCATGTGGTTGGTGCTCTTGCTCTCGAAATTTAATAACACACAAAAATGCCTGCTGGACTCGGCTTTGAAACAAATAATTTTATCCTTATTTATGGGTTCATGGTTGTACAAATCTTATTAGGGTTCCGTAAAACGTAAAAACGGAACCCTTATAGATGCGTCATGTCTGTCTGTCTGTCCGTAAGTCACAGCCACTTTTTGCCGAAACTATGAGAACTACACTGTTGAAACTTGGTAAGTAGATGTATTCTGTGAACCGCATTAAGATTTGTACAAAAAAAAGAAAAAAAAAAGAAAAATTAGGGTTGCCCCCCATACTGAGAACTGAAACTCAAAAAATTTTTTTTCATCAAACCTACACGTTTAGGGTGTCTATCGATAGGTCTTCAAAAATGATGTTGAGGTTTCTAAAATCATTTTCGTCTACACTGAATAATTTCCGCGAGAGACACAAAGTGGTAAAATGTGCGTCTCCCCCCCCCCCCCCCCCCCTCTGACTTCTAAAGTAAGAGAATGAAAAATTAAAAAAAATATATGATTACCATGTAAACTACTAACGAAAATTGGTTTGAACTCGATCTGATGAGTAGTTTTTTTTAGTACGTCATAAAAATATATTATTATTTAAACTTCGATCAAAGTTACAACGAACTACAAGAACTATGTATACTATGTTACTTGCTGCAACGGAACCCTTCATGGGCGAGTCCAACTCGCACTTGACCACTTTATTTTTTCTAGTAAGTTCGAAAATTCGAATCCCCCTGCACCTCTTGAATATTTAAAAAATATTTAAAATTTAGATTATAAATTTAATATTTAAAATAAATTAAAATTGGAGATTATCATAAAAAAAAATATTATATGTCATCTTATCTTTGTGATACTACATCTCTTTAAACCGAAACATCAAAATGCGAAAGAAAACCCCACGCGTCGATATCCCTTTAGAAATTACTAAATTAAAGTGTAATTCAGTCGCTGTAGTAAACATGTTTAACTTTTTAATTAATTAAAGCAAAATTAAGTGCGTCCGAGTAGTCCCGAGTCTCTCATTAACTTGCTTCACTCCATTTTCTTCGAGTCAACTAGCGGCTTTCAGAAAAAAGTGCTGAGAGCTATGGTTACCTCTGACCATCGAAACTTTTAATTACACTGCCTTTTCTATCAATTAAGCCAGTTTCTTCTACCAAAAGGTGTCTAACGGATCGATCGAATGATAGACATGGCATCTTTATTCGATTATTTTGAAATTATTCGAGTTTTTCGAGGTTATCTTATATATAAAATTCTCGTGTCACAATGTTAGTTACCTTACTCCTCCGAAACGGCTTTACTGTTTTTTACTAAATTTTATATGCGTATTCAGTAGGTGTGAGAATCGGCTACTATCCATTTTTCATAGTACCCTAAGTGATAAGGGTTGTTCAAACTTTTTAATTTTTTTTTGTCAATTTTTAGAATGTGGCATTAAAAAATACATACAACCCTAAATGTTTACCCTTTTATCAAAACAAGAAAACACATAAACCGGACACACAGTCATGAATTGCGACCATTGTTTTTTGGTTAGTGATGTTATGTCAGTCGTTAGTGTTTTAGCGGAAAAAATCATAAACACTAATATTTTAAACAATTTTTTATGGCCAACCAGCGTCAATCTTTAATATAAAAGCATATCCGAAAAATTGTTAACATGCCTATTAAGCAATTTTTTGCCAATTGAATTCTGTATTAAATTTAATTGAAAGAACTTTGTTAGAAACAAAGTGTCCCATGACACCACATTTTTTTTTAACTTTTATAGGATACACATGTCTACTATCTCACCTGATGTTCAGTGACAATGTGGTATATAATGGTATTGCATTTTAAATCAGGAGGCTCAATTCTCATCACCAAGCTGTCTTTTGACTTAATAAGCTTACCAAAAGAAAAAACACATCGTATATGATATTTGAAAAGTAACATATCAAGGATTCTGATCCAAGTCCAAATCTTTTATTCCTAAATCGATCAACAACATAATTATTAAGAAAAAATATCGATCTCTAAAAAGTAATATAAAAAAAAAATGGTTGTCTGTAAAGTCGGTTTACTGACGATAGTTGAACGTGACAACGTCTAGTATTTGTGTTAAGCGCCATCTAGGTAAAACATTCTGAAGCTTTTTGAAAAGCTGTTCAAAGCGCCATCTCTGGGTACATCATTGTACTAGCACAAGTTCTTAACTTCATATCGTCGCTTTTCTAAAACATGGACAGACTCCTTGAACGTAATACACATTTCACTCACTAGATGGTGCGAAAAGTAATAAGGCGAGGTAACGGCGGTAAATATTATCTAATCTATGGCGGCAACGTTACATGATGTCATGTTTTGCGGGCGTGCAGCCGGCTTCATCGAATTAGAAGACGTTATCACGTCAAAAATTCATACAATATATATACAATTCAAATCATAATTTTTTTTTACTAAATTTGCCGCCCTCTAAAAACTGCCGCCCTTAGGTTCAGTCTATTTTGAGTATGCATTTTTGCAGTCCCATCCATCCCATCACTAAATACATTTTTTGTGTTACGTAGTACAGTCCGCGAGGTATAAGCTGAGCTTTGCATTAGTGTGAGCGATCACCAAAAGTACAGTCAGACGCAGGACGCTGTGACCATGTTCTCTTAATAAGGTGTTTCTTCAAACCAGAAGTGCTGCCATCTGAATATGATTTTGATGAAGTGTGAGTGGTGTCAATATATGTTTCATCGGTATAAACGATAGGCCTGCCCTGAATACGGTATTCGGAAATTTTAAGTAAATAAGTTATACGTAGGTGACGGATCTCATGCTTTTCCATTAAAATTTTTCTGTTATTCTCTGTCCTTGACCATTTGAATCCTAAAAGGTATACTTCTTTTCGCAATGACCATATTGATCCTGGATAGTTAATGTCAGCTTGTTGTTTAAGAGTTTGTTGTCTGACTGTACTTTTGGTAATAGATGCGTATGCATGTGATCACTCACACAAAGCTCAGCTTATACCTCGCGGACTGTACGCATAAAATTTCGTTTATTTAACTTTAATTTTATTTTATTTGTGGCCTAGAACATTCTAGTTGGGTCTCATTTAATTTATTGATAATAGCTATTAATGATTCAAAATATTACAAATGTGGAGCAGCTGTAAGTAATAATTTTGTAAATCACGGCAATTTTCATAAAACGTTTCGTGTTACGAAATTAGTCGGAACTGTTATAGGACTCATGCTACAGCGCTTAGAGTATAATAAATCTTTACCTACCTGTGCGAAAGTGGGAGAGGCTCTTCCCAATTCACATTTTAATGGAAATGCGAAAATGTTGTTGTTTATAGTCGGTGAAATTACTGAACGGAGCAAGTAACAAATTAGAACGCAGATAACCTGCATTTTTTTTACAACATTCGTAAAAATGCAGCAATCCTCAGGAAATTGTAATTTTTCCATTTTTAATTAATTAAATTTTACGCTAGCGCAATCGCGGACAACTACTAATAAATAAAGTTTCCCTCAACATTCTTACAACATTTCGGCGCTATTTCACCTGGACCCAAAAAATGTATAAAGTTTTTTCATTAGGTTTGTGGGCGTAGGTCTGCGGGCGCCGGCGCGCCGACAAGCCTTTGTCGTAATAATTGAATTCTTCTTTGAACAATTAGACCCTTGGTCCCTTCACATGCGAACATTGCTAATTCCTTTTCGCCTTTGTCTTTCCACTGTATTTGCATTTAATTATAATGTAGCTGTGAAACTTAACCGACAGTGTTACAGATTTTTATTTAAAAAAATATTGTTTAAAGTTATCCCTGATGCTGAAAACCGTTATTAGTTATTTTTGTTTATAACTTCTTTATTTGATTATTTGTTTTAAATTCTTCGATAAAAGTAGTAACAGCAAATTGTATACAATTTAATTCAAAACGTATAATCTATACTAATATTATAAAGCTGAAGAGTTTGAGATTGTTTGTTTAAACGCTAGGATCTCGGGAACTACTGGTCCTAATTGAAAGATTATTTCTCTGTTGTATAGTCCATTTATCGAGGAAAGGCTATAGGCTATTTGACTACTACTACGATTAACAGGAGCGGAGTATGAATAAAAAATGTAACAAAAAACGGGAAAAAATATTGCTTTATGAGCTTTCGTTGCGTGACACGATGTGTCTATCTTTTGAAGGTTGCATCATTAGAACATAAGGTAAACGAATTTGTTCAAAATTTGAATTGGCACTACCAATCTTCGATAGATGCCGTAGCAACGCTTGCGCGGTTCAGCTAGTGTCCTATAAATTGTCTGTAGGGTTACTAGTTTACGAGATACAGAACGAAAACCAGTTTTCAAAGATATTGAGTGGCCTGGGGACAAGGTTGGCGATCTCGCAAACTTGAAATGAAACGTTTCAATGGGCTATTCTTACTTTACAAAAAAATATGTCTGTCGCAATAAATCAGTAATCATTTCATGAGTAAATTCTGCTAACTAAAACTGGTTTAACTTCCTGACTACACGCAAATCATAAACGAGTTTGTAGATAATTACTTCTCGATAGTGACATCAAGGTATGTCACCTGTCCGGCGCACGAGGCTTGTCAACTTGAGACATTCATACAAATTACACAAAACATAGAAGGGCAACTCTTTAAGTTAAATTTAAAGTTTTCCTTCAGTATTCTTTTTATTAGTTTCCTCTAGGTAAGCACGCTTCACCGCAGACCAAATCGTCCCTTAACATCAGGCTAGCAGGCAGTCAAGTATAAAACTATGATTTTTTTTAAAAAGCAAAAAAAAATGTTTTTGGGTCTCGAATTGTATCTATAGTTTAGTTCCAACTCAACTAATTTTGTAAATGTGAAGGTTTGTGTGTAGACGTTCGCCTAATGAACACGCCTGCACATAACAGCGTATTACCATGCAGATATATAATTGAATATGTAGAGTGCAAATCACTGCACAACACTGCACTGCGCTCGTCGTACCGTCTGCAGATTATTTATTACGATTTCAATATTGGCAACGTAGTATAAACGAACATAATGACAAGTAGAGCCTTTACTTTTAGCTTATTAGAAGTCTATCTGTGTATTACTTAACATTCCAACATGTGTGATTTTGAAATGTTATTACACACGAAAAGAGCAAGTCATGTGCGTGATGGTAAGCAACACGCCTGGCCATAACATCTCAATGTCACGCAGCTATTAGAACATGAAAAGTTCAAATCATTACTTACTGAGCTCGTTACCCAGAGACGCAAGATGATTTATGTCTGTGTAATATCTCAGGAAACTTTGCCCATCATCAAACCTTAACACAGTGATACAAATTATTACTTGGCGTACTTATGTTTAGTGCTGCCTCAGACGGACTCATCAAAGAGTCCTTATACAATTTTAGATTATTATTTAGAGTTGTCCATCTGCGATCTAATTTCTTCTCTGCCCTTTATGTCGAAGACACACGCATCAATTCCGCACCACTGCAGCTCCATTACTGATAACTCTACAGTGCTCCAGATGGACTCGCAATGAATGGGAGGTGGAAAATTGAGCTCTTTCGAGGCTAATGGAAAACTGGGAGTGGATCGCGATTGCATCGATCATTGCGGGGGTAAAAGTCTTCCAAGTGTTTTGATTGTTGAACCGCGTGGGCGCTATTTAAATGTGAGAGGTTATAGAGCGAGAATTATTTTTGGCTCATATTCGAAGCACAACTCAAAGAAAGCAATTCCTGCTAATCTTTCTATATATACAAAAGGCAAAGGTGATTGACTGAAAGATTAACGCACAGCCCAAACCGTAAGAGCTAGAAACTTGCAATTTTGCATACACATTCTTCTTATAACGTAGACACCCACTATTTTTCGAAATTCGACCCCCAAGGGAGTGAAATAGGGGATGAACGATTGTATGAAACATTTTATTTCTTGGAGATATTTGCATGAAATTTCGTATAAATTGAGTTCAACTAAAATCATGAAGCACGTATGAAAGCGTTTTTCAAATTTCAGTCTTCAAGGGGGTGAAATAAGAGATGAAAGTTTGTATGAAACTTTTTATTCCTTGGACATATTTGCATGAAACTTCGTAAAAATTTAGTAAAACCGTTAAGTTACCCACCCCACTGGTCAAATTCGGTTATTTAGAAACTCAAAAATTGGATCGATTTTTCAAGTAATCTTCTATCTATATATATAAAAGGCAAAGGTGATTGACTGATAGATCAACGCACAGCCCAAATCGTAAGAGCTAGAAAGAATTATGGTTATTTAAGTTATTATTCAACAGTCGTATTACTTTTCAACAAACAAAGTGGGAACCTGCCATAAGAAACTTACAGAACGCGAGCGAAGCCGCGGGTATATAATGTGAAAGTTTACTATGGTTATGGTTCTATGTTTGTTGCTAAAACAAGTTTGAACGCCGGAACTGATCGGGTTGAAATTAATACAACATTTGATTATAGCCTAAAACAGCACATAGGCTACTTTTCATCGGTATAATTAGGGGAACGGGAACTATGTGAGAACCGCAGGGTGCAGTTAGTATCTACATATGTAGTATCAGACAATAAAAATCACAAAATAATTTTATTATCAGCAACAAGTATTGTTATCGAACACTTAACTCCACTGAGAGCCCCCACAAGGTGTACCTGTGCAAGAGTATGTCACATAATTTACACACTGCTTTCCTCGATCATATTAGTGACAAACATTACTTCTTCAGTGTGAAAAATCTAGTTGTTGACCAGAAATATTGTCTCGAAACCGTAGTGTAGTAGAAACCTTGCCCTTTCTAGATTGCTCGTAGCTCGAAAAAGCGAAAAATGTTCATGATTGATGTATGGCATGACTCGAACGAGGAGGCTTGGCTTCACTTTCGTATTAACAACGTCTAGGCTGTGGATTGCGTTGCCTAATGGTCTGCGCCGACTCATACGACTCGGCTACCACCCGACAAATAAAATACACTATAATATCGGCTTTATTTTGTACCCGTTAAGATATAGATTACGTTGGCAACACAAATTAGCAGACCGTTCGCCGACAGCCGTCTGCTAATTTATGTTGTCAATGTAATCTATATCTTAACAGGCATGCAAATAACGCCTTTATTTGAATGTACATATTGTATTTGTCAGGTGGGGAACCCGACAAATAAAATATGTCGGATGCGGAGTCGTATAAGTGGGCGCAGACCTTAAGTCGGTTTTTCCCGATGGATACAATCTTCGTGTTTTTTAAGTCTGGAGTGAATCAGTTTCTTCTAAGTAAGCATCGTAGACTGCATCGTCGGTTAACAGCAGACGAGATGGCAGTAATTTCAAAGTAAAGGAAACATCTTAGAGATTTCTTTGATGTTATAACTATTATGGATTCTTAACATGGATGCACATTCTATTGTTTGCTTCTTTGCAAAAAGAAATCTATTATTAATTTAATGACAAAGTTTACTACCATGGTCGTGGGTGACATTCATTTTAAATGTCTCGACTATATTGATTGATAAGATTACAATTCATTTGATTAATTTTCATATTCTCTGTGTTTATATTTGTGCTTTAATAATATTAAAATACAAGAAACGAATAGATAAAAGTATTACGTGCCATTAGAAACCCGAGTGGGATGCGTCCCTCATTAAAACCGGACTCTGGTTGTTACCCGAAATAGGAAATGGTAACCGCAGCATTAAGACTGCTTTTATGGACCTTTGTTCTCGTGTAGCAAGTACTTTTTTCTTTATCAATTATATCCATGTTTACTAGAATGCTGTGAGGCTCCAGTGGCTTATTTGCTATGTGGTATATAATATAACTACTTGATACTAGCGCGTGGCTTTCGCATTTCGCTCCGGTTCTTCCATTTTTGAAGTGCACAATTCTTTAGCTTTGGTAGGGTAAAATCTGATGAGTTCGCGTCACCGTATCATGGTCGCGTGTAAAAAACCTGTATTTTTTTGAGTAAAGTTCAGACGAATTTTGGTATGAAAAATGTTAGTATTTTAATTTGTTAATACGAATGTTCTATGTCTGCTACGTCGACCTCAAGATCGTGTGATACAACAGTTACTTAAAATATAGCAGTGGACAATTCACACACAACACCATCTGATCCCAAACTAAGCAAAGCCTGTTATATCGTCATATTACCCGATAGCTGATTGAAAGGACTAGATCATAACTTGCACAAATAGTACATGTACAATGTACAAGGATCAACTCTTTGAAACGTCGGTTTTCTCACGATATTTTCATTATCTGCACATTATCATTATTGTGTCATAACGAGGGTTGATTCTCACCCATGCATATTTTTTCTCTATTTCGAATGTTTCTTTCTACATCTAGATATCTGAAAAGTAAATATTATCAGTTGTATAAATTTTGCATCAGCTATCTGGTGCTCATAGTACAAGTGATAGTGTGGTAGTGGTAGTAAGTGGTTAGTTTGGTGCTAGATTGTGTTGTGTGATAATACCCACCAATTTATTGATTTATTATTTCATCATATTTAGAACTGAATTGCCACCTCTTTAAATTGACCCTACCTGTTTGACTAAAATTGATTCAAGACTTTAACCCAGTACCATCAGTTTCTTGCACGCTCAATACAGATAAAATACGGTACATTGACGTAGCAACATAAACCTCGACTATAAAAAGCTGCTATGCAGAGAGCTAGCAATAACTGGTCTGAATGTCTCCACGCTCCATTGGAAATTCACAGAGACACACATTCAAAGGCGACGCCAGTTATCGTTTATTTTGCCGCTTGAATGCGAGGAAGTATAAATAAAGAGCTACATATAAACTGATTTTAACCCTCGCGGAGCATGTCAACCGATCTCGTAGATACTCCACGAATTCGTAATAAGTATCTCGTAGACATTCATGCATTCGTAACAAAATATCTTGTAGATAGAGTGTGTCTTGAAAGTAAATCGGATCCTTCCTGGTAAGTGCGATCTATTTATAGACTACATCGTGGATTAAAGTCAAGCTAGATACCGGTTAAGAATAAATGATAAAACAAGAACAAAACATTGTTTTCTAGTTTTCTCCGAGACAAATACCCAATAGTTAATAAACAATTTACCTATGCTTTCAAACGTCAAATTCTCATAGGCAGACACCTCAAACTAAAACTGACCCCTCATCTTCTATTAGAGATACACAAATGTTGTTTTACCCTATGGTACTTGTAAAGTTGCGTTTCTACGTGCGGAAACTTGAGTTTCCGCAGCTTTGCATTTGCTTGAAGTAAAAAGCCAGGACTACATGGATCACGCTTGTCTAGGAACATTGCTTTAACTCTTGTAGACTACAGGCCCTTGAACAAAATGTATGGGTCAAATTAAACACAATGAGACCTATGTAGGATGATAGAAGGGTACAAACTAATAAGATTCAGCACTATGCCCATGCACATTTTCGGAATATCATGAATTTTTATAGTTTCAATACCTCTTCTAATCCATTATTCCGCAATGCCGTACAAAAATCATGCGACAAGGAGAAAACATCGAGAATTGCAACTCCTCTTCAACTTGGACTCAGTTGGACAGCTTACAAATGCCGATAGTGCTAAATCTTATTATTTTATACCCTTCTATCATCTTACATAAGTCTCCTTCCCGGTGGTTCATATGACCCATAAATTTTGTTCATGGGCCTGTTGTCTATTGATTTGAAGACATCATATTGATAGGTATAGACATCAGGCAACATATTGCTTCCTCCGCCTACGAGTGTTTGTAGGCTATTTTCCTTGATGCTGGTTGCCTGGAAGAGATTGCTCTCAGTAATAATGCCGCCATTTGTGGCGCTAGTTAATAAGTGTTTCTCTGTAATATTTTAAGTTGTTTGTCACAATAAAGAGTTTCTATCTATCTATCTATCTATATCATATTCCATTGTTTATTTGCTGAAATAACGAAAATCAAACTTCATTGTTCATAAAGTCTCCGTAGGATTATTAATAGCGAAATGTATGTATCTTCCAAGCATATTTTATGTAAGTAATTCGTAGCAAGCCTACGCCGTAGCTCCGTAGCGCGGGATGTCACTTCAATGTTGACTCGTGTCACTCGCAGAGCGTAGTGTGTTACGAACTAAGTGACAGCAGAGACTCGCAATAAGTAGCTAGCTTGGCTGTTTCACTACACTACGTTTCATATTTAAATGTATGACTAGCAACGGCCCGCGGTTTCACACGCCTAGTCCCTATCCCGTTATTTTCCCGGGATAAAAAGTAGTCTATGTATTATTCCAGACCATTATCTATGTACCAAATTTCGTCCAAATAGCTTCAGTAGTTTTTACATGAAAGAGGAACAAACATCCATCCACCCTTACAAATTTTCGCGTCATAATAATAGTTGGACTAGCAGTCCGTCCCGGCTTCGCCCGTGGAACATAATATATAGCTTAATGCACTCAATGATAACGTACATATCCAAGAATGAATTTTTTTTTTATCAGATCAGTAGTTTCTGAGATTAGCGCATTCAAACAAAAATCCTCTTCAAGTTTATAATACTAGTATAGATCACAAATACATTCTCATTAAACCACCAATTCGCCTAAAGTGTTGCGATGATGTAGCCGAAGATAGTGCTCACTGACCCAGAAATGACCTATTCACTACTCTTTACTAGCTGGCCCCTAAGCTTTATGATTGTGGCACTTTGTGTGAGGTGAACACAAAAAAGAAGTGGGATAACATTTTCACTTGTTTTTTTCCTTTCTAGTTATTCTCTCCGGAACAATCTTGATTGGGACAATTTCAAATTAAAACAATATTTCGCTGTTTAGACGTTAGCGTGTTTCTGATCTGTGATAAGAGGTTTTTTTAAAAAAAAAAATATAGCATAGAATGACGAGACGAGCATGTCATGTGCCTGATGCTAAGCAACATGCCTGCCACATAACAGCACAGTAACACGCAGCTATTGGAACATGATAGTCCAAATCATTACCTAGCACTGCACTGCGCTCGTCACCCAGAGATCTAAGATATTATGTCTCTACGCCCTGTAATTTCTCTGGAATCATTGCCCTTCAAACCGGATCACAGTAATGTTTGCACATTACTGCTTGGCGGTAGAATATTTGGCAAAGGTGTGGTACTTCCCCAGGCGGACTCTGCTAAGAGTCCTAGCACTACAGTAGGTACTGGACTATTCCGAACATTAGTAGGAATAAACTTCCCAACCACCTTACGTTGTTAGCTTGAGTGACTAAAACCTGAGAAGTTTATTAAAACGCTTTTTTTTGATAACATAGAGTGACAAGACCCCCAAGATATGCGCATGATAGTAAGCAATACGCCTATAACAGCACAATAACTATGCTGCTATTTGAACTTGCCGATTACAAATCGCTACCTACCACTGCATTGCGCTTATCACCCAGGATTCAAAGATTACTTATCTTTTAGCTTTATATTTTTTCTGGAAATTTTACTCTTCAAGCCGGAACACTGTAACATTATCACATTACTGCTTGGCGATAGAATACCTGGCTTAGGTTTGGTACTTCATTAGGCGGATTCTGCAAACGGCCCTATCATTACAAACTATCCTGTGTTGTAAGTGTAACTATTTATTCAACCCACAAAAACACCTAAAATCGAGCTTTATAAATCGTTGCGTAAGTTTCCGAGATTTGGCGGAAGATAGACTCGTGACCTTCGATCGGTCGCGCATTAATCTGTAGTTCTGTTTGTAAACAGAATCACGACTTACGAGCCACGGTCCTACGGTCCTATGCTAACGCGGTCCATATTGACACACGATTGCCAAGGACACAATGCCAAGGTTAGGACAAACTAGCGGGTTTTACGCACAACGAATACAAATAATTATTTTTCACAATGCTCGATATAACATTAGCGATATAGTTCCCGTTGTTCTAACTAGTGTAGATTTGCTTGTGCTGGAGATAGATTGTGTTGTGTAAGGTATACCTATACCAAAATAGTAAAACTGAAAAATCTGACATTTAATTATTCTCTAATATGGTGACATTTAAGTAGGTACCAGAGGGTGGATGAATATGCTGATAAACTAATGTAACTAATATCTGAAGAAATGATAAGTTCGCCAATCTGCACTTAGCGTGAGAAATTATGGTTCCGAATTATTTCATGTGAGAGAAGACCTTAAGTCCCAGCTGTGTAAATATGAAGTGGGATTAGAAAAAAAATGAAATACAAAAATCCACTTGTAAACGTTATACGTTGTATAGAGTTTATAAAGTCTCAGCTCCATCCCTTAACTTCACATCAAGTTGCGCTCTACTTTAACAACATGCTCGTACGAATCGAATTGAATCATAAACTGCAGAGTTGAAAGCTGCCATCGCCGGAGGTATGCCTCCGACTATAACTCGTTCAGTCAGAGGATGCTATGAATATTGCAACACACGACTGCTACTAGTTGTTACCTTCCTCGCGTCTTACTAGTTAAGATACGTGGAGTACAGTACACTTGCTTACCGTGGCATTTGTTCAGTTTGCCCGGTAATATAGATGGGATGGAAACAAGGGATTCGTTCCGCCGTTAATATACAGACTGTATATTAACGGCGGATATATTATAATCATTAATGGTAATATCGATCAACCATGATAGTCTTGAACAAAAACATCTGGTAAGATACTGTTTTTGTTGTCGATTACGTGACTAGCTGGATATTGCTAGCATGTATGTATGCATTTGAAGCGATCGCTTCATAGATTAAAGCTCTCGTCACACAGAGGCGGGAAGTGCGGGAAAGCGATCGTGATCCGTGACGGGAATTTTATGTAATATTCGAATTTGCATACAAACCAAACTGACACACCGGCGCGGCGGGATCGCGCCCGTTTGTTATGTGAGCTTAACTGTTAGCTGTTTTACAGGAATTAAAGTAGCAGATCGAGAACACGCATATTCCACCTTATGACCCACAATCTGTTGCGGAAGCGCGATATAAAGCGTAACATCTAAAGCTGCCGTTCTTGTAAAGAGCGCGATCGAAACAATTTCACGCAAATCCAAGTAGAGTATGAAATGTTTATACTTTATTTTCCATAAAAAATTAGCGATTAAATGACAGCATATATCGTCATAAAAAGTTGTCTTAGATTTATCTAACCGGTGGTTTCACTACTTCTGTAAGAATTTTATCCTATGTGGTGTAGGATTTAAAAAACACACTAAAATAGCATACTGGTACCAACACCTACCATCGTCTTGCGCACTAAATGCAAGTCGATGGTAAGCCCCAGATTTCAAGTCTCCCGCGCCTCGCTGCCCCCGCCGTGTAGTCTCGTTACTATTTCATCGTTACACAGTCTGTGGAGACTTTATTGTTCGCGTGCACGACCTGCACTATAGGATTTAAAGAATTTTTAACGTTCCATTCACCGTTTTCTGAACCATATTTTTGTACAAAAGTTGTAATATTGGAAACTAAACAAGCATGATTCCAAGTGTTACATTACGAGGCCTGGTAGGTGGTTGCATATTCTCAAACTGTTCGATATGCATTGTTTACAGTGTCGTGTTCATCGCGATTAATTCTAGAAAGATAATGTATATGGTTGAATTTAAAAACGAAAAAAAATAATTAAATCTTCCCCATCTTTTGAGACGTTAATCTATTGATCTTAGGTTCCCCGAGTTCGCTGCGAATTAATTCTCACCGCGCGTAAGAACAAAGCCTTACCCTAGATCTAGCGCGTACAGTGCATCCGCGTGACCTACTTCAAGACAGCGTCCGCCTCGCGCCGTCTGCGCGGAGTTCCGAACAGAGGAACTACGTACAGAGATTTCGCAGTACGCGATGAAAAGACGAATTTCTTCTAAGTTGTATGTAATATATCTCAGCTAGAGTACGGTGGTAGGATTTGCTCCCCTTAAGTAAGTGGCGGTTGGAGAAGTAAGACCGAGGAGCGGGCTGAGTGGCGTATCATAGGACAGGCCTATGGCCAGCAGTGGACGAATACAGGCTGATGATGATGAAGTAAGTGCGCTTCATTGTTGACTACTCGCACTTAAGGGATGTTTCAACCTAGTATCGGAGTTGTGTGTTTTATCAAGAAACTGACTAACGAGTTCATTATTAAAACTAAAGTCTTCTCCTTATAGGGATGTTATTGTTTTTTAACAGACACTTGGGACAGTACACGTAATCTACATCCTCTAGAAAACATACATTTTTCCTCCTTTCTTCTATCGCGATACATGCCATTAGCAAATGCAAATAATAAGGCTGATATTTTTGAAATACCGCTTATAGTAAAATCACAACTCACCCTAAACTTTGTAATAGGCTGTGAAACTTTATTGGTATGAAAACTAACGTGGCTATTACAAATACTTAATTAAGTCACGGGTAACTCACGTATCACTCCGCGTCCGGCGGACTTCTTCAACTCTTCAAGGAGAGTGCACGCGTGTGATCGCTGCATGTATGAACTTGAAACCGTTTCCGTGCTTAGAGTTACTAGATACTTTTAATCTGGATCTCTCAAGTCATCTGAATATATGTATATCGTCTATTTTAAACAAGCCTGATTTTTGCACCATTCGTTTTCGCCAAGCATTAGACAAAAAAACGGACAAGTGTAAGTGTTTTTATATAACACCAAAAAGTGAGCTTGTTTACTGTTGTCCGATGAGCGGGCCCTCGCGGGCGGTGTTCCGAAGTTGACCGGAGTGCCGCCAACTCCCAAGTTTTAATGAACTGTCGACGACACCGAGAAGAGTTTGGAACTACAGCGAGCCACCGCGAAGTCGCTCCCGAGGATTCGCGCCTTTTCCTGCAACTAAAAAGTTCTAGAATCATCCCACTGGTAAACCCTCTGGAATACTAATAGACGATAGGTTTTATTATCAGATTAAAAGTATTATTAAGGATTTAATCTTGATCTAATATTTTAAATTAACTTTGAGTTTCAATTAAGCTCTGCAATATACGTCCAATAGAGTTCCGCTACGGTAGCGTGAAGTAAGGATGAGTTAAAATATCTTAAACTTCACTCATTTCCAGACTAACAGTTACCTAATTTCGATTTACACGATTTAACAATAAAATTTGTTTGCGTTTGACCGCTGTCTCGCCTGGTGTTAGACGACAATGTGTTCTACGATAGAACGTGCTTGCCTAGACAAAACCGATCCACTCTCGACTAGAAGACTTAAGATTTTATCCATCAGGAAAAATCCATTCAGACAACGCATTCCACAGCCTAGAGCCTACACGTTCTTATTCGGATCTTTGGAACGTCAATTATGAAAAGATGTAGGGTTTTCAATCTACGTGCAGTCCGATAGAAAAAGGGCAAGGTGGTATTAGATTTCATGAGGTGACATTTTCCCTAGTAAAAGTTGATACCACACATTTTCTATATGTGTGGTTACCTGTAATATAACGTATTTCACAGTAAGTCACGAGATGACATGTCCCGGTAATCACGGCGCAAAGGGCTAGAGACGATGTATTATTCAGACAACGAGGCCTCCGCTCCCTCACCTCGGTCTTAAAAACGTATCACGAAAATATACGTCGACGAAGACGAAATTTTGATTATGATTTCAGTAAAGCTCAGTTCTGTTGAGGGAGCAATCTACTGAAAATGCATATTTTTCGATGGAAAATGTTTGTGTTATGTCCTTCATTTCGCCGCTTAACGAGTATAATTTGCAAACAAGGTATATACGAGTATGTATCAATGAAAGTATTTTCTATTCGAATATCTAACGATAAAGCGAAAGCCGTGCAAAACTTGTAAAATATTATTTTATTTCATAAAATTAATTTACTTGTCAAATATCAAACAATTATTCAATAAGTATGTCAAAATGTGTCATATGTGGAAGCTGGGAATGATTTTTCTTTCCCTCCTGTTCGTCTACTTCTTTTTTTTTTGCAAACCCCGTCTTTTATTTGTCCACACATTATTATTGTCCATTCTAAGGAGACCTGAATGATATTACTTGCAGTCATAAGGCTGCCAGCTGCTTACTATCTCTGTGCGCCATTTTTATTTGGTGTCTTAACAAGGTGTATCTATTTGTCTAAGTGTATATATCTATGTTTAATATTGTATCGCCTAGGATTCAGCTTATCATTTTCTAGTGCGATGTATGTTTAATATATCTTATACCTTTAAACGAGCAATTCTTGTACCTATATAAATATTTATATATATATATATATAGAATCTGAATCTCGGAAACGGCTCGACGGATTTTCATGAAATTATGTATGTAGGGGATTTCGGGGACGATAAATCGATCTAACTAGGTCTTATTTAGAAAAAACGCAAATTATGCGCGTTTTTAGACAATGAAAAACTGTCACATTAGACATTAGAATGTGAAGGTAAATTTCGCCGCGTGACGCGACAGCATAATTAGCTCAGACGGGAAGTCGGGCGCTCATAGCGGTCACGAATTAGTAGCTCCGGGTTCGAATCCAGACGGGTTCTTTTTTTTTTCAATTCGTTTTTTTAAGAAAATCTATTTCTTGGAGTCTTTTATCTGTAGGTATCTAAGTATATTTAGTATTTAAACCGAGTAAAGCTCGGTCACCCAGGTACTGAGAGTTTAAATGAAATGAACGTTCTTTGCATTATTTAATAACGTCTGATCTGTCGATGCGAAATGGGTCTCCATCGTATAGTTGTGACATGTGGTGTTAGATTATCTTCTTTTGCTTACCGTCTATGTGCATGTACCTTTACATATATTCTTGTTCTCTAGCTCGTAAATAGGTGACACGTGTCCCCGAAATGTAGGTTAATTCCTAAGTACGGACAGTTGCAGTGGATACCGTGAATCTCACGAGCGACCGGCTTCTCTGTAATCCATAATTTGGTTTCGTCTTAATACGGTTCAGTGTAACTTGTTTGTTTGGACTTTGTCTACATTTCGTCGACTCGGCTTACTTGTTGGTTAAGTGATTGGGATAGTTTTACTATAAGACATATTGATAGATAGACAGACATAGGTATCGACAGAAATGCTTCAAACGAAATTAAAAGAAAAAAAACTGTTTATTTTTCCTGATGTAAAGTATCCTATATGTACATTACAGAAACGGAGTGCTATACAGCTGAATCCGGTTTCCCGAAGACATTATTTGAGCAAAAACGTTAAACTTAGGCGAGATGGCGGTGAAACAAGCAAACCTGTGATCGATAAAATTACTCTTTAGTAAGTAGTTAACTTAGTAGTAGTAATCTTGTAATTTTTCGACACTGGTTGATATAGGTACATCATACTGTACCACTGTACGCCTTTCACCAAAAAAAGTAAACAATTTTAGAAAGTAAAACAACATTTATTTACAAAGACCTCAAATTGTTAGTTTTTTTATTGGCGGTCTTATAAAAGCTATAAACCGGCAATATTTCACGAAGTGAGATCTACGCTCGCATTAACTTGTTTATATCGCGATGCTACGTGCGTGGCCGAACAGGCCAGTCTTCACCGAAACCTCGCCCTCGGCCGTCGCCGCAGATGGAGATGAATGGCCGACTTACCCAAAACATTTGGTTTATTTTAGGAAAAGGTTCGCCGTCTTGGTCTAGCTTTGTAATTATAGACAAATCGAAAGGAACAAACAAAATTAATAATGTACTATAATCTAAGTACAGTAAAGGCCTTGCCTTACGTGACCCGTTAGGTCAGCTTTCGGCTTTACACGAATTTCATATGTATTTAATGGGAAGATGCTCTTGAACATGTAAATAGTGATTTCATCCCTTCAATTTAAATTTATACGTTTTTTAATTTACTCAATATTTGACAGTTATTTACAATACCTTGAATTCACAGATACTTGCTTAGAGCCGACAATAAAAACTACAAATAAAACTTGGATCCCTCAAGAACTACACATGCATTTGTACTCTTATTTCCATTATTGCCTATGAAATATATTCATGGGAACCACTCAAGTTTAAGAAGATTTCAAATAAACATGCTCCCCAAGCCCTTTGAGTGGTCAATTTGTTTTGGAACAAGTTATTTTCTTTGAATTATCCTTTCAGTTCACAAACAATGTTGTCCTTCGATGAAGTTTGCCCGCACTTGTACTATTTTAGTCACTCGGTGATGTTATCAAACTTTTTATTTAGGTCAATTTTACTTCCGATTTAAAAACGACTTAGTGTCTACTCTATAGCGGGTACGGGGCAGCAACAACACCTACCTGAGTGCAGTGGCAGAGAGCCACGACAGCCCAAGCATTTGATAAACAAATATTTGTGTGATGAATTCAAATATTTGTACTGTGTCTGGGTGTTTCTATTTAAAATAAGTATGTATTTAAAACTATGTAAGTATTATATCAGCTATTTGGCCGCCATTACAAGCTTTGCTTAGTTAGGGGTCAGATAGTGTTGTGTGTGAATTGTCCACCAATATTTATTTTAATGTGTGACTTGTTATAGTTCGATTTTTTTACTTTTATTAATTTGATGTAATTTTGTTTGATTTCATTTAATTTCATTTAATTTTGTTTAATGTGGTGGTGCTGTTTATGTTTATTCAATTGTTAATGTGTAAAATTGGTCATTTAATGCTCTGTACAAGGATTATTAATCTGTGAAATAAATAAATATTATCATATTATTATTACCAAACAAAGCTTATAATTGTGGAAGCTAGATACCTGATATAATTCTTATTTAATTATGAACACCTATTTATTGTACATTAAAATACCTACAACACACACAGATCACATATTCCTATATAGAGATAATGGCTATAAAACAAGAGCTTCTTAAATTTATTATTTATTCAAACTAAGTTAACAAACATGTATAAGTAAAAGCAATAGAGCACAGGACAAGCGGTCGATAAGTAAAAACTTTTTCGAATCTTATCTTTACTAGTGACATTCTCAAGTTTAATGTGGTTTTTGCAGATAAAATCACTTGGATATATATATCTTAATCTATTACAAAATTACATATATACTTGCTACCCTCAAATCCTTAAACTACCATGTACATCCTGTAAGTGCCTCTCCCATCTAAAATCATTGTTGTCTAAAGATTACGTATCGTAACAGGCAAACAAGACACTTGTTCTGCTCACATGCAAACATCCTTTCCTAACATGTTTATATACAAACATTTACATTTATATAAGCCTCGCGTAAACTTTCCCATGTATTTTGCATATTAATAAATCCCTGGGGACTTGTTTTAGGATCGTATTCATAAACGTGACATATTTAGACTGTTGTAACGTTACGTTCAATGGGGCACGGGTAACGATGTTCTCAGGCGATAAATATCTATGTATCTGTACGTGCAATAAAGTCGAACGGTTATTGAAATTGTTACATCTAAACCCCTTTTGTTGATGATATATCACTTCTAAATAGTTTTTGTGGTATTGAAAAACATGTTTACTGTACACATGTCGTGTTTTGACAGTTAAAAAGGAAGCGGCTCTGCGTAGTAACTTTGTGGATTCCAGGGGAAGTACTAGGGCAACGAAAATACGACATAGTACTTTTATTGAGCACGTTACAGGCATTCTCCATTTCTCTCTTTGAATATCTTCAAACCGAAAATGTTTTTTATATCTTTGTTCTGTCTTATTCTATGTAGCTATATGTCATGTACACAATATATGTACATGACATATAGCTTAATTAAAAGCTCTCATTGCTCTCATTTTGACTGGCCTCGTGGCTTAGTGAGTAGTAGCTCTGCCTGTGAAGCCGAGGGTCGTGGGTTCGATTCCCACCCAGTGCAAATATTTGTGTGATGAATTCAAGTGTTTGCACTGTGTTTGTGTGTTTCTATGTATAATAAGTATGTATTTAAAACTATATAATTATTATATCAGCTATCTGGCCGCCATCATACAAGCTTTGCTTAGTTTGGGGTCAGATGGTGTTGTGTGTGAATTGTCCACCAATATTTATTTGTTTATTGCTCCGTAACAACTAGTCTGTCTATCCAACTACATGTTTTACTCTACGGCGCCACTCAAAAGAAACGGTACTGCATTATGCTTATTGGCTCTCTACTAGAGATGTGGTAAACCAATTGAGCTGTCGTAGTCACTCCGAGTCCACCACAGCTCGCGGTAGCTAATATCGTTACCCGACGCCTGAGCTCTCAGACCTAACGAGATATGTGGCCTGTTTCTTAATGCCCCTAATTAGGACGTAGTGTGCAGGTAATCTTGACCTCTCGGACCTAATGGATTCTTTTCTCAACTAAACTCTTTGCAAGAAAGTTTATTGCTATTCTTAGAGAATAACTTTCGAAATCTTCGAGAATAGGTTTAAGTGAAATTGTATCATTTATTTCGGTTGAGTGAAAAGGTCATGGTCTATGAATGTTTACTGGGTGTGCTCCGTGTAACAACCGCTAACTTGAATGGGATAAAATGTAGCCTGTGTTAATAGAGGTAGGTAAATACTTTGTATTTTATTACCATCATAATCAGCCCACATTAGTCCACTGCTGGACATATGCCTCTCCAATAATACGCCCCTCAGCCCGATCCTCGGCTTTTCGTTTCCAACCGCCACCAGCTGTCTTTCATAAATCGTATCGTAATCGTACTTTGTATTTAATCGAATTAAAATCGGATCACTCGTTAAAGATACGTGGCAACAAACATTAACACACAAACTTTTGCAGTGGTAGGACTCTTGGCAGAGTCCGCCTGGGGAAGGACCACACCTTTGCCAAATATTCTACCGCCAAGCAGTAATGTGCAAACATTACTGTGTTCCGGTCTGAAGGGCATTGTTTCCAGAGAAATTACAGGGCTTAGAGTTATAACAACTTAGATCTCTGGGTGACGAGCGCAGTGCAGTGCTAGGTAATGATGTGGAATCTTCATGTTCCAATAGCTGCGTGTCACTGTGTTGTTATGTGGCAGGCATGTTGCTTACCATCAGGCACATGACCTGCAAGTCTCGTCACTCTTTATTTAAAAAAAAAATGTATACTAATTATATTGCGATTAGACAGATCATATTAAAAAGTTTTGTTTGTTTCTGTATCAAATCTATATATTTACGATTACACTAGCTACGCGGTGGAACCCGCGCCTCACCATATTCTCACGATAATTAATTTCCGCCAAATACAAATATCTTTATTGCTGTTTTCAGGTAAGTTAACATGATACAGAATATTTTAAAAGACTAATAAAAACTGACCTCTTCGAGACACATGCGATGTGTTTGGCAATGCACTTTGTTTTTAGTCTATACTAATATATTAATTAATATATTAAATAATGTATTAATACTAATAATAAATAAATAAATACAATATATTACTACTAATATCTATAGTAATATAATAAAGCTGAACAGTTTGTTTGAACGCTAAGATCTCCGAAACGTCTGGTCCGAATTGAAAGATTATTTTTCTATTGGATAGCCCCTTTATCGAAAAAGGCTATAGGCTATATAACATTGCGCTACTATCAATAGAAACGGAGCATGACTAAATTTGTCCAAAATCTGAGTTGGTACGACCAATTTTCAACAGGGGGCGTAGCAGGTAGCTAAAGAGGTTTTTTTTTTTGAACGCGAATTCTCAAGAATTAGTGAACCGATTTCAAAAATTCTTTTACCGTTGAATATGTACGAGATCCCTGCCTATACCTATATTATGTAACACGGCCGAAGCCGGGGCGGACATCAAGTTAGTTTATAAAATGAGAATAAAAAAATATGAAATCGGATGGTGGTAAAGTCTTCTTCTTCTTTTCATTTCTGGCCTTAATTCGGTTGTATGACCATAATGACCCCGTCTTGTGCAGGATTGTTTTTGGAATTTGATTACTATGCTGTTTGAATTTACCCAAACAAAAGCCTGAAAAATAAGTTTCAAGCTTCTAGCGAGTTGTAATTTGGAGCAAAGATTAATTATTTATAGACTGAGTGGCACGTAGGCATAGGTATCGCATTAAAAATACGGGAGAGCTGGAACTACACGAGACTCTGCTAGTGTATTATAATCTTATCCACTGAATAAAACGTATTCTTTTTATTTTTTAATCAATATTTTATTTTGTAATTATATTTGTATGTTATAAATACAACCAAGTAACGGGATGACTTACGAAATTCTACCATTTTCTCATGATGACATAGAAATACCAAAACGCAACAAATATCCGTATTAATTACATAAATATTGTTTGTCGTATTATAGATAAATGCAGCGAAAGTTCATAGGTACTAAACTTGCTCATTCGTAAGACTTAAGATTTAACATATGTAAATAAATAAATAAAATAAATATAAAGAAATAAATATTGGTGGACAATTCACACACAACACCATCTCACCCCAAACTAAGCAGAGCTTGTAATATGGCGGCCAGATAGCTGATATAATACTTATATAGTTTTAAATACATACTTATTATACATAGAAACACCTAGACACAGTGCAAACATTTGAATTCATCACACAAATATTTGCACTGGGTGGGAATCGAACCCCCGATCCTCGGCTTCGCAGCCAGAGCTACTACCCACTAAGCTACGAGGCCAGTCAATGTATGTATGTATGTATGTAAAAAGTGTGCAATACTTACGGAATAAATAGAAAATCTTTTTAAAGTTACTGAAAAACAATAAAAGTTCACATTTCACCACCCATTTACTCACGACAAACATCCATTATTAAGTTGCAAGCTCGAGATTAATTAATTTAAGTTTAAAAGCTCCCCGAGTGCATTACTATCTCCCAACATATACGTATGTCATAGAGCGATGGAGCGAGTGTGGAATCTTGTTACGGTTCGCCAACTCGCGTAATACAATAATGAAGTTTGTGATCTTCTGCGAGTTTATCTTCTGCTGGGGACGTGCTACTTAGTTTTTCTTTTACAGAGTGTGACAAAACTGCCGAACAGAATATCGCTAGCTGTATTCTGAGAATGAGGTTCTCTAGGGGGTTGAAACAGTATTTTGAGAAAGTTTAGTTTTTTTTATTGAAATAACTACATTTTATATAGTTTTTAAACGTTCGATATTTGAACTCAAGTTGCAAACGTAACACATGACTTAGTTACGAGAAGTCTTCTTGTGGCCGTAACACTCTCTTCGTCTTCTCGTAACACTGGCGAAACGTCGAGGTAATTAAATACTAATTTAGAACGCGGTTAAGTCTTGTGTTATTCTATTTATATTGAATAAACTAATCCATGTTACAGAAATCGTCATTACCAAAAATTATATGTCATAAAATAATTCCATAGCATAAAGAAGTTTCGAAGACCGTACGGAATGATAAATATAACGGATTCTTCTTTTAACAGAAATTTTAAGTAATAAAACACATATATTATGTTACTCAAAAGATAAATAAGTAGCCATGTAAAGTATATGTTTTAAATCTTCGTATCTTGTATCACCGAGCAAGTTTCACGGACTCACATCTACGACTTCGGTTGTGCTACGAGGCTACGGCGTAGCAATCAGCTACGAGTACATACCACACATTGAATAGTAACTCTTTTTAACCGACTTTTCAACTTAAGAAATTCGAAGTTTTTCTTTTAATGGAACCCGCTTTCATAAAATTACGCTTCAGCTATGTAATAAATTCTTACAAAAAGGATAGTACCAAAACGATAATGACACCGAATCTCAAGATAAGACTATTTTACTAAGAAAATTAAACCGTCATTTTGTAAAAAAAATCCTTAACAAAGATACATTGTGGTTTGTATTAACGCATAAATCGTCCGATATGAATTTATTTTGGCGACCTATATAAACACACAGCTTACTGATTATGAAATTTATGATCACGACCGCAATTTAGGATTATTTGCTCTATTTCTGTAGGCTACTACTGCGCCTGATAAAATACTCTCCTCTTTTCATTAGCACACGAGATTGAACTATCGATTCAGCTGAACGCACAGATAGAGGTGATTCAAGTGGTTTTTTATACGTGTTTGACGGTGACCTGTCTTGCTCTGGGCTGAAATTATGTTTGATTTAGTTCGATTTATTGTTTGTGCGCACAGCTGCTGGTGTGGAATAAGTTGAAATATCTAATCAAAAGAAATTGACATATTTTCGTAAAATAAAAGTGATGGTCTCGACAACCTTTCACCACTAGATATCAGTTGGATTTTACAACTGTTTTTTCAACTGGCGTAGCCTTTATCAAAAACTTAACTGCAATGAGAAGTTACATACCTCATAAACTAGTTACACAAAGCGCATCTGAATTATCCATTCTAAAAAAGGCCTGTAGGTTTTATAATAATCTTACAACCCTTTGAACGTAGTTCGATGTGACGCCGACTCTTCTAGAAACTAGAAACAACGCAATATTTATACACATCATACGCAATATTTATACACATGTATTTAGCTGTTACGTCATAATTAGTACTTAACCAAATCTCCCTACATCCATAACAAAGGAATCACAAACATAGTTTCCTCGAAACGTTCCCACATAAAGGTAGGCTTTGAACACCGTACGTCAGATTTCGTCTGAATCTTGCATCCCGCGGATTATAAGCGGGTAAAGAAACGTATTCTGTTTTAACAAGAACCGAGCACAAAGGATGCATGGAATATTCACTGAGTCGAGCCGCTGCGGTAACTAGACCTCGTCAAATATTCAGCCGCAGTTAGGTTGTTCCAAACTCCCACCAAGTGGGGATAGCGAAATATTTAAACATGTTAAGACCATTTTTTTAACAATGATTCGTTTGCATAAAAACGCTATGTCGCCTGATGTTAAGTGGCGATGCAGTTTACGATGGACCGTGCTTACCTAGAAGAAACTCATTCAGACACCAATATTGTAACCATCGGGAAAAACCCACACTGTTATTCATGAAACAGCGAGTCAAGTCTCTTCGCTAGAATCTTTGTGATATCAGTCAAACGATATCGCATCTACAGAGAAATTAGCAAATTGTATTTCCTACCAGCACAGATTACAGAAACAAAATTTATGTAATGTGTGTAATTGTGAAATTTTTATGTTCTATCAGTTACAATTTTATGTTGTAGATGCCTATGTGGATGTGGTACTATTTCCCCACTATTACTAAATCCAATACCGTAATTATATACATTTCTGTATCATCGTTAATACATGCACTCTAAACATTCGCTCTGACGTTTTAACAGTTCGTATGTGAATTGACGTGAAGGATAAGCATTATTTTAATGTGCAAACTCATAATATCCAGTTTACAATGTACTACTAAATCAATTAACACGGGTTTTTTAAAACTATTTAAGTTTTACACTTGATACAAATGAAAATTATTCCTCTTGAAATCACCCCCGTAGGCAATTTAGTGGGGAAAAACTAAGAACACTCTCAGTCTTTACATTCTCGAGATAATCTTCTAAAACAAACTTTATAATCTTCATGTTTAATGAACGGCAGCAGAATTACCTAAGAGCCGGTTTCTGCGACTCCGGTTTGATTACGGCTGACAAGATGTTATCCAACCTGACGATAATGGGACGGAGCAGACTTACTCAGTTTTACTTGAAATCTGAATAAGGAAAAAGAAAAATGCTAGAAACGTAAATTGGTTGTGTCATCTTCACGTTTTTGTACATTCATTCATACTTACAGGTAGATTCTGTTTCTGTGTCAGTCAGTTATGGCCTTGTTATGTCGCGTTCATTTAATTTACTGCTTTTATAAACAAAACTGGTACTTCAGTTTTGTTTATAAAAGCAGTAAATCATAACTACAGTACACTACTACCTGCACTAAGTACATCTGAATTATCCGTAGATCTATGAAGATCTAGATAAAGTCAAGATGATCAAATTAGTTCGAAACGAATCAAGCATTCTGGCGGCATTACTACGGTAAATGGCAAATTAATATACTTGAATCAAAGTAAAGTTGTTTAGTATCTTGTTAGTTTAAGACAAATTTTCTAAGTTTGTAAATTTTAACACTTGGTCGTTACCAGATCTTTCTCCGTCTATAAATAGTTGCTCTTTCAGTTTGATAAGGATCGCTGCCCAAGGTTCCTTTAAATTTTTAACAGTTTCATGGTATTTTAGAGGACCTATCCAAAACATTTAAGTTGTTTTCTATTTGTTTTATATTTCTATACATATTATTAACTTTATGTGTGTAAGTGTGTATGTTTATTCCCACGCATGTCTGTAGATAATGGCTACAAAGATTTGGTTGAAATTTGAGACGTTGTAAAACTATTCCCTGAGTTAACATTTAGGCTACTTTTAATTTCGTTAAAATGTTTGTTAAGCCGTAAGTTACACCGCAGGGTGCAGCTGCACTGCGGTAATGTAATAATGTAGTTTTATGTAGAATCACACTTTAAAGTAATAATAGTCGACAAACTCTAGTTCGTTCCAGAAATGTCGGGAACATGAAACTATGCACGTCTCTCGGAATTTCAATTTATTTCTTGGAGAAAGGTATAGGTACCCAGGGCGCAAGACAATATGGTCTCGAAGACTAACGGTTAGTTAAGTTAATCTTACAAATAAGTGCCATAAAACGCGGTTGAAACGGCCCTTAAATTACCAATTTGCTACTACGTTCACAGTTAAAGCTTTGTAGATGAAGAGCCCGTTTCTAACTGACACACGTCATTTTATAAAAACTAAATAAATAAATAAATATCGGTCGACATTTTTTCACACAATACAAAACAAAAGTTTACTCAAACGAAGCAACGCTTGTATATTTAGGAACCGAGATAGCTGCAACACACTAATATTTTGTTGGTGAAAGTTTGTGGCATATATTTTTAAATACATACCTCTAATTATGAAACATACCCAGTTACGCAGATACAAACAAATAAATAAATCCACCTTGTCCTTTTATCTACCGGACTGACCGTAGCTCGAAAAACAGACATCGTCTCGGGGTTGGCGTTCCAAAGACTTGAATTAAGATGTTTGTCTCCACTTTCATACTAAGAACATCTCGACTGTGGAAATCGTTGTCTGGTGAGTTTTTTTTTTCGATCGATTCTCTTGAATTTTGTTGCCTTCAAGAGTTCAGAATAAATTGGTTTCTTTTACGTACTCATAAGCACGCTCTATCGTATAACCAGTATACACCAACGTCGCTTAACAGATGAGTGTCGGTCATGTGCAAACCTATTTTTGTATAAAACCCAATCAAAAACCTAAAAAAACACAAAGTTTCAAATGTAACAGTAGTAGTAGTAACTCATCGTCCGCAACTGTGATTGGAAGCATGCTCCAATGTAAAGCTGTGTCTACGCTAGGAGAGCCGAGCACGAGCGGAGCACAAGCGGAGCAGTTCTCGGCTTAGTCGTTCGCGGCGTCAAGTATGGACGTACAACGAGCCTATAACGATCACTGTCCTCGAATGCGTTGACACGTCAACGGTTTCCGCGGTGAGCTCGCGGCTCTTGGCGAATATGGACGATATTAATATGCAGCAGGGATAAACGAGACTATGCATCAATCTTCTTATTTTTTTTTATAGTTATCCTTATGTTATGGGTCCCATATCAATGGATTCTTTTGATATAATTCAATTAATTGCACGCAGGCATCTTCGTTCCACGTTTCCATGATGTTCGCCTCTAGATGCCGACGTCTGTCATTAAACACGTCCACAAGCGCACTGCGAGCGCGAAGCAAATCCCTTTGTGTTCGTCAAAAAACCGACAACAGGCGGAACGCGGCCGAGCCCAGACGAACGAAATGCTCTCAGCGCGCTCGTTCGAGGCTTGTAAGTCGGTACACACTACACGAATTTTATTATGTTCGGCTCGTGCTCCGCTTGTGCTCCGCTCGTGCTTGGCTCTCCAAGGGTAGATGCAGCTTAATACTAACCTTTTAAAATTATGTAGGTCTGTCTAGCAGTCGCAGACTCTTAGACTATCACAACCTTTTACAGGAGAGACTTTGTATGATAATGAACGAGCCTTAAAACTTTGTAAAGTTTTTACGCGCTTGAGGTCTCGGTGTTTCGAAATGTCTTGGAAATACGAGTTAAATAAAGTTAGGCACAGATAGGCACGCACATGTTCCGTGGAGCCTACGGATTATAGACGGGGGTATTTGACTTGAAAATTTGTTTTATAATTTTGTTCCATATTTAAGTAACCTCTGTAATGAGAGAGGCGTTTTGATATATATCTGTCTTCATTCAAGATTGTTTTCCATTTCGCCTAAAGTGGCGCTTATGTGTCATTTTAGGGAAAGTCTACTTATACTGCCTGAAATAAAGCGCGTTTATCTAAAGTAAACAGGTTTATCTACGACTGGACGACATCAACATTGTATCCATCGGGAAAACCCATTCAGGCAATTAATTCCACAGTCTAGCTGGATAACGAATGTAGCATTAAAGCTCTTCGTTCGGGTCTTAAGGTTAAAGTTCGCGCTGAGACCGCGACAGGCACATAACATTATGGAATTGTATGGGCGCCAGTTCGTGCTGAGACCGCGACACGTGTGTGTCTCGGTCTCCTGTCGCAGTTGCGGCGCGAACTGGTGCCCATATCTACAATTCCAAAGTGTCAAGTGCCTGTCGCGGTCGCCTGTCGCGGTCTCCTGTCGCGGTCGCCTGTCGCGGTCTCCTGTCGCGGTCTCAGCGCGAACTTGTACCTTCAGTGACGAAGAAACGATGTCGCCGTTTCGAGCTCCAAGCAGTCTAACAGAATAAAAGCCTAGGTGGAATTACAATGTGTAGATTAGTAGCACACTCGGCGAAATGTATTCTGGCTTAGTATAAACGCATTGCGTAACCCTAAACATTTATACAGCGCTCAAATGGTACGTATTTGCATCAAAGTACGTATAGATAATGCGCCCTACATTTTAAATCTACAGGGAAATTGATTCCACGATGGACCGGATTCAATCTCCGCATCGCCACTTGGAATTGATCAAAATACGAGATATCGTATATCCACTGCGAAGAGCATTTTAAATCAATCTCGATATGGAGGCCACCTTCAAACTTCATATCGGCAAAAGCAACTGCAAAAGCGGAGCGTGAAACTTTTATAAAAATCAATATTCTTAATCTCGCTTTCTCTCTCTTCCTGACTGCATATTATACCACATAGTGGCGTGGTCAGCTTTCCTATTCTGCTTGTTGTAGTGGTAGGACTCTTGGCAGAGTCCGCCTGGGGAAGTACCACACCTTTGCCAGTTATTCTACCGCCAAGCAGTAATGTGCAAACATTACTGTGTTCCGGTTTGAAGAGCAATGTTGCCAGAGAAATTACAGGGCTTGGAGATATAACAACTTAGATATCTGGGTGACGAGCGCAGTGCAGTGCTAGGTGATGATTTGGACTCTTCATGTTCCAATAGCTGTGTGTCACTGTCAGGCACATGCCCTGCTCGTCTCGTCACTCTTTATTAAAAAAATAAAAAATAAACAAAAGCAACATCCCTGCCACATAACAACACAGTGACACGCAGCTATTGGAACATGAAAGTCCAAATCATTACCTAGCACTGCACTGCGCTCGTCACCCAGATATCTGAGATATTATACCTCTAAGCCCTGTAATTTCTCTGGAAACATTGCCCTTCAAACCAGAACACAGTAACGCTTAGACATTACTGCTCGGCTTGGGTTATAAAGTAATGAGTTCTCTTGTTATCTAATACTATCTGCACATACATCTAGTAGAGTAGTGGGCACTCGGAGGCAGCCCCGGCCCTCAGATGCTATCACCACGTGACCCATTTTTGCCCAACTCAATTCCGATATTGCCCGCGGGCCAGGTACGATGCACATCGCGTACCGGTTTCGTGATGTTGTGATGCCCGAATGGATTTATAGAATAGCGAGTTTGACAACATCGTCCATTTAGGGTAGATAGTTTCTCTGTTTAGGTCATTTTTAAGATGTTTTATGAATGGAAAGACATTACTCGTAAAACACAATTTACGAAAACCAAACAGTTCTAGAAACCTTAAAACTTGAATACTAAGTATTATTTTTTGTATATTTCAAGTATTTTACAATTATATATTCTAGCAGCGCTCCGCTGTTTTACCCACGTAGTTCCAGACCTAATTATTTTACCGCGATAAAAAGTAGTTTATGTGCTATTCCAAACTGTAATCTATCTGTGTTCTAAATTTCAACCCGATCCTTTCAGACGTTTCGACGTGATTGAGCAACAATCATCCAAACATTCGCATTTATAATATTAGTAGTATGTCATTGTAAACACCATCAGATTGCAATCTAACACGTAAGATAACAATCTCATTTTTATCTACATATATCATTTTTGTACATATATCTCTTTTTTGCCTAGGGAATTTGATTTGCCCCTATGCAAAGCATTTTTCATTCATCTCGCTCCTACATATTTATAAGCTTTGCTTTATTAAGGGCTAGAACGGAAATTTGCGGCTGGAATGTTGTGTTAGGAGTATTATCCACCAATATTTATCTACTTTATTTTTGTTTGTCAATGATAACGTTTTATTACTGTTTCGTTTATTAGGTCTCCGTACCACAAAAGAAAAAAACGGAACCCTTGTAGGATCACTTTGTTGTCTGTCTGTCCATCTCTATGTCAAAACCCGTTTTCTCATAAACACGTATAAAGCTGAAATTCATATGAAATACATACGTAGGTCTACTATCCCGTGAAGCTGTGTATAAATCAAACTTCTAAGCCAACACAATCAAAAAATACAACCGTTTTTGCTGCAAATTGACAACGTGTGATTTTTTTGCGGGTGCAAGGGAATCAAAACCTATAAGACTAATTTCCCGTGAACTCCTTGAAATTACGTACGAAGCTGTCTCAAATCATAAATAAAGAAAATAAAGTGGCCAAGTGCGAGTTGGACTCGCCCATGAAGGGTTCCGTTGCAGCAAGTAACATTATATACATAGTACACATAGTTCTTGTAGTTCGTTGTAACTTTGAGCGAAGTTTCAATAATAGTGTATTTATGACGTACTAAAAAAACTTCCCATCAGATCGAGTTCAAACTAATTTTCGTTGGTAGTTTACATGGTAATGTACATCATATATTTTTTTTAGATTTTTCATTCTCTTACTTTAGAAGTTAGAGGGGGGGGGGACACACATTTTACCACTTTGGAAGTTTCTCTCGCGCAAATTATTCAGTGTAGACGAAAATGATTTTAGAAACCTCAACATCATTTTTGAAGACCTATCGATAGACACCCCACACGTGTAGGTTAGTTGAAAAAAAATTTTTTGAGTTTCAGTTCTCAGTATCGGGGGCAACCTTAATTTTTCTTTTTTTTTAAATTTTTCTGTTGAAATCTTAATGCGGTTCACAGAATATATCTACTTACCAAGTTTCAACAGTGTAGTTCTCATAGTTTCGGCAAAAAGTGGCTGTGACATACGGACGGACAGACAGACAGACATGACGAATCTATAAGGGTTCCGTTTTTACATTTTACGGAACCCTAAAAAATGCGAAAAACATAAATTGTGTTAAATCATAAATCTTATGGTAATACAAATAATTTTAAACTCAAAATACCCAACAGAGAAATACCTAACTTAAAAAATTACTTTTGCCTACCGCTTTGTATGAAATCCTCGCATCCTCGGTGCGCGTGTCCGACTGGCACTTGGCTAGTTTTTTTTTCATCATCATCAGCCTAGTCCACTGATGTCCTCCCTCCTGTCCTGCCTTCTGATGTTATACTTTTGAGACATAGATCCCACTGAGTTTTGTTCTCGGCTTTTTTTCTTCAGCCGCCATACATACGAGTATATCGTTTCTCCATTGAACGTTTCCAGAGCCCGCTCTAAACAAGAGATTCTTTCCACCCTCACCCTGTTGTGACTATTTTATAAATACCTAATGAAATATGACCACTATTCGCTTCGAACAGATTTTACCTTATTCCAAATAATTGCAATTTATCTTAACTCCGCGTTTATTGCTTTTAACTTGGCTACTTTACTTTTATCTCATTTATAGCACTTAGCTCTCATTTGCTCAATACAATATAAATGCTATGTAAATTTGTGTAAATAGAAAATGTAAATAGAAGTAGACAAAAATTGCAGCGACAAGTTCAATTTAAAAAGTCCTTCAACGCTACATTTTGCTTTTATCAGCGATCGTGCCCCGCACAACGTTCCCGACATAAATAACTGAGTACAGTGCGGGACAAACGTTATGACACTCTCGTAGTGGGTCACGAGTGCGATCTGTGCGTGATTTACATTTTAATTGCATTTATCGTATTTATCATGATGCGTTTCATTCATGTTATTACTACGAATACATACTTGGAAAAAATACAGTAAGCGGGGTCACAACGGTGACCATTTTTATTTAAAATCAAATAGTAATTATTGTGTTTTTATAATAGGTATAAAGTAACCAGACGAGCAAGACATGTACCTGATGGTAAGCAATATGGATACCCGCAATGATACGCACCTATTGGAACAGGACGAGTCCAAATCATTACCTAGTACGGCAATGCGCTCGTCACTCTGAGAATTAATATGTTTTATCTTTATACCCTGTAATTTCACTGGAAACATTGTCCTTCAAACTGGAACACAGTGATGTTTTCACATTGCTGTTTGGCGGTAGAATAACTGGCGAAGGTGTTGACTCCCCAAGCGGACTCTGCAAAAACCACTTTCAAAAATGTAAACGATTAACGATTAAGTAAACGATTGAATGTTTTCTCCCTCTTTTGGGGCGTGAATAGATTTTAGTCCGGAATACGTAGGCTATTCCGAAAAAAGGAAAGGTTTCTGAAATAATAGTCATTTTCTAAACCACACGGCTATGAAATCCTGGGCAAATACTAGTGTTCGATCTGTGCTAGTACGAAATGTTATAACAGTAGACTTCTTGAGCATAGACACATGTTTATATTTTTAAAAACAAATACATAATTATTGGTCTATAATTATGAATATATCTACGACATCTTTAATAAATATTGGAATCGGTTGCGTGAAAATCCATGTTTTATGTGTCCTATCGGCAGCCATTGTTAACCCGCCGTAATTAAATAAATAAATAAATATCGGTGGACAATTCACACACAACACCATATGACCCCAAACTAAGCAAAGCTTGTATGATGGCGGCCAGATAGCTGATATAATACTAATAATAATTATATTCATGTTACCTGCCAGTGATCTACAGTGGAATTATGAAGTAGAATGTTCATTACTACAGTATGCTCGTAATCACTCCTGTCCGGCGTGAAGTTTAATATTCCGTTCGACTATTTTTTTTATTTTTTTTATTTAGGAATGCGTCTTCTTTAATATTGGTAGACATTGCCTAAGGCAATATTAACTATTCGCCCAACTAAGTATGAGTGGTTTAAATCTGTATCTTGCTTTCAAGGCCAGTTCAGAGTAGATACGAATTTGCGATATTTAAATTATATCGACTTAGCTTTCTAAAAAAAGCTGCATCTTTTCGTAGCTGCCAAAAAGTTGAGCTCGGCTCTTAATAATAGTGTTAGCTTTAGCACTTCGGCGCGCACACGGACAATACACCAATTACACGTTTTGCGGCCGTGGCCGGGGATGCACTTGGCCGGTGACGACACGATAGGAGCTTGGCTCTGGAACCGGTGACCTTCGTCACAGCTGTGACTTCGGAACTTGCTCGCTCTACGAATATTTCTGCGAAGTTATTTGATGTTTTTCAGTGAAGTTTTTATAAAGTAATCGATGATTTATGTGATGCTCAAACATTGTAAAAATAATAAACTTTAGCTAGGATTTTCTGCTAAATACGGTCTATAAGTAGTACTACATTTTCAAATTGCAAATATTGTCTTTAAAACGTAGCGATAGCACATCGGTACTTGCCATACTACTACGACAGTCTAACTCATCCTGGTATTCTTTAAAAAAAATCTGCACTTTGTAAAAGTAAAAAAAATCTTGCACTTTGTAAAAGTAAAAAAAAACTGCACTTTGTAAAAGTAAAAAAAAAAATGTGTACAGTTTAAAATCCTTGACCACTATTGGAAATACTCAATTCTCAATAAACAATACTACAAGAAGCAACATACACATTTGGTCAATAAACGTCATTTTTTTGTGGTGACCACTGCGATACAGGTCTTCCCTAGTGCAGGCGTCACTAGTATCAACTCGGTTTTAAATGAACATGAATACCAAAGTTCTTAGAGATAATTTATGCTTCCTGTAACATGCTTAAGCACGAATAAACTTGTATGTATGTTTTACTACAAACCTATAATTTGTTCTTCCGCAGGGCATATTCCGTCTGGCCTGCGAGCACGTTCTGCGCACGATGAGACGCGGCCGCGAAACGCTGCTGACCCTCCTGGAAGCCTTCGTGTACGATCCCCTGGTGGAGTGGGGCGGCACCGGCGGCGGCGGCGGCGGCAAGCGGCGGCGCGGCGCCCGCGACGTGCGCGCCGCGAGAGACATGCTGGCGGTGCGAGCGCTGGAACTGAAGCATCCGCTTGGAGAAGTCACGTAAGTTGTGAGATTCGGTTTTGATACCTTCGTCAAATATTTCGCTCGATATTCGTCGATAGGTGTGAAAAGCTTTAGCAGCTTAAAGTTGGAATGAATCCGTTTCTTCTAGATAAGCACGCCATCGTAGTTCGTATCATCAGGCAAGATGGCTGTCAAGTGTACCTATGATAGGTAAAGAAAAGTTGAGTGGCGTGGCAGTGGATATATGCGACCTGCAAAAGATATGTCGGTTATGTGCTCGTTAGAACTTAATCGGCACTCTAGAAGATGTCTGATGAGTGTAGTTAAAAGACTAGTATTATTGGGGCCCTGCTCACTCTCCTAATAATATCAGGTAGATTAGATCAAGCAGTCGGTCAGTCGTGTTCCATTTTTTTTCATTTTGCAATTCGAAATTTAACACATACTTAGCTACATTATATATGTATTTCGTTTCTACAGTATTTATTAATGCCAAACTAAAATCTTCGAACCCTATTGTATTTCACCAGTCAGGTTACTTCATCTTTTTTAAATTGCGTACTTAAGGATTAGTACCTGGTTGGCCGAGCTTTGCTCGATTTAAAAAAAAAATATATTTATGCAGATACAAATTACGTTTTGACGAAATATCACTAAGTACACCAAAAAACATATAAAAAAACAAATCATCAGGATTCGAACCGGGATCTCCCGAAACCGAGAGCGCCCTTCTACCGCCTGAGCTATTTAGCAATTGTAAATAGTGGTGAAATTTGGTATCGTATTCTAATGATATTGTAGGAGTTTTTCATTGCCTGAAAAAGCACATAAAATGATATTTTTTAATAATGCAATCTAGCTAGATCGATTTATCTGCCCCGAAACCCCCTGCATACATAATTTCATGAAAATCGTTCGAGCCGTTTCCGAGATACAGATACTATATATTATATATTTATATATATACATGATAAGCTCGTTTAAAGGTACAGGATTCGTATTTATATCAGTAAGGATGAACAAACTTCTTTTGAATGACAATCTACATGTTTGTACTTCACTACTAGACTTCACACTTGTCGCACTCGTTTTAAATTTATCCTTTATTTTTTTTGTGTATCCTATACTTTTGGTGTTTCAATAAATTGTGTCTATTTTAAACATGTTTTATGCGACCTCCTAGTAGAAAACTGTCTCCTAAGCTATAAGTTTACATTTGTCGTAAAAGCACTATACGACTTTCTTTTAAAACGCTTTACGGCTTACACCTTTACGTCCTATTTACATTATATGGGTTGGTTGGCTTGGGCTTATTATTTAAGGAACCTTCTGAGAAAATAAGTAATATTACTAATTTGATATCACATCTTCCCGAAATATAAAACAAAGAGTAACTTCTGTCTTAAAACACGATTGTGTAATTGCTTGATAATGTGTATCTTTGAAATTATTCGAAGTCGCTCCGGGCACGTCGATTCAAGTAAATAAGCAATATCTACCCTAAATAAACATCCCGTGCAACGTTCCTTGGAACATCGTCAGCCCTGAATTTATTTGTATTTTCTCCCGTAACTTGCCGTTGTTATGTTCCCGGTGCTGTAATAACTACCCCTAAGGAAACAACCCTCGTACCTCCCCGCCTCGAGTTCCGAGAACAATAAATAAATACATGTTCGTCCTTATTCTACAATGGTCGTGAGTTAACATGTCACAAGGAATGTATGTACATATGTATGGAACCGAGACCCCTTTCTCTTTGCGACATGATATACGTGACAAGAAACAAAGAGTGTTACTTGTACCAGTCTGCTCCGATGTTCCATGAACGAAGCTGCTTTGAAACGAAGATTATTTTTACACACGTTTCAATGGTTTGTATTAAATATTCTCTCCATCTCCAAAGGGTCGCATAAAACTTGATAAATTGAAAAGAAATATTGGAACATGAAATTCAAAATATTGGAATAACTTTTATGATTCGTAATTCACTGCTGTGAAATATCGGCCCGCCTTTGTTTGATTCAATAGTTATCCATTTCTGAGCCCGAAGGACCTGAATATTTGATGCATCTCGCCTCTGAGGAATTCCATTCCATTTATTCATTGAAGTGTATCGTTTTTCATTTATGTTAATGTTGTACAAACATTCGAGTGAATTAAATATTGAAGAGATGCCAACGAAATAAAAGCTGTGTCATTTAACTTCACTAACTTCCTGTGCAATTGTAAATTATTCACGAGAGTTGAGTCCCGATCCCGTCGTTAAAAATTCACTGACACTCACGACCGGCTGGTTAATACGGAAGCTATTGTTTCAGGGACCAGTTCCTCGCTGTGCTGCCGGAAATCCAACAATGTGCTGATAATTGGCTCGAAGAAAATGAACAGCTGAAATCCGTGGAAAACAAACTTCAAGAATGTCACCAGCAAATGGCGTTGATCAAAGAGATAGAGGCATTTGGGCCTAATTTAAACAACCATCCACTTTACGCTATATCCCAGAAGTATTCGTCTTACAAACAAGCCAAAAATGCAGTAGAAGATTCAATGAAAGCTCTTGTAAAAATTCTCAATGACTTCGACTCTCAAATCGAATCCTTTGCTACCACTACCGAGGTGATCAATGGACCTCAACTTATGAACTGGGTCCAAGAGTTCTCTACGCCTGAAGGCGAAAGTCAACCCATATTTGATCACATCAAAGAATTTTTGACCAATGCTGGCCAAAGTTCTATGATTACACAATGTGAACAGGCAGAACTTGAACTCAACCAGTCTATGAAGCAAACACTTCATCTCATTCGAACTTGTTTAGAGCTGCTGTCGCAATTCGTGGCCGTGTCACAATATTACCCACAAAGCCACACTGAATATCATCGCATTGTTATGTTCAGAAAGTTCCTCGCCACAGCGCTCGAGAGCAAATCACCTGAAATATGCCGTGAGATGGCTAATCAAGTTACGGCTTTAGTGAACACGGAGAACAACAAAGGAGAACCATGTCAACAAATGGTTGCTTACAGCTACCGCCTTCAAGCCATCAGCGCTGAAGCTAACGCAAATTTGACAAAGTCATTCGAAAGACTCAAAGTAGAAGGTGGGCCGGATGCACTTGCGATCGCTCAAGAAGCGTACATGGAGGCGAAAGCGAATATCAGCAACTGGGTGAGAACCGAAGAAGGAGCAGCAACAGCACTAGAATCTGTCGTTATCGGCATGTTGTGTAACCTGAATAGACGATATCTGATGTTAGAAAACGGCGCACAGAGTGCGGGAGACTGCCTCGTCGACTTGACCTCCAGAGAAGGCGAATGGTTCCTGGATGATATGAGTGCTTTGTCGACCCAAACTGTGGAGCTTCTTTCCCTATTACCTTTACAGTCTGCTTCCGCTGAAGATGCCGCCATGCCGGTGGCTGTGGAATGCGTACGCCAAGCGAATCTTCTCCTGGCAGATTTAGTGCAACTCAACTACAACTTCAGCACTATAATATTGCCAGAAGCTTTGAAGAAGATCCACTCAGAAGATCCTTCGGCACTGATGATGATCAACGAACTCAACACTGTCATACTGAACTCGCCTGTGCCTCTGAACGAGTTGCTGTCACAGCTGGAGATGCACCTTAGATATTTGATTATGGACATGGAGGTAAAAACTTATTTTTTTTATTGTTACGAGGGTCAAACTGAAAGTTCTTAGAAAATCAAAAACTGATTACATTAGCCAGTTATTAGTTTTATTTTATCTTTTCAAAATATTGTCCATTCACGTCAATACACCGCTGCATGCGATGGAACCACTGGGAAAAGCACTTTGCCCACTCGTCCTTCGGGGTCTCTTCAATGGCATCGCGATACGCAGCCACCGCTTCTTCAGCATTCATAAACCGCTTTCCTTTAAGTTTTTCTTTAATTTTTGAAAATAAATAAAAATCACAAGGCGCGAGGTCGGGGCTATACGGCGGGTGACCCAGTAATTCAACGTTTGATGTCGCCAAATAGTCGATCGTTCGCTTGGCGGTGTGCGATGAGGCGTTGTCGTGGTGAAGGAGGATCCTACTGCGAGGTCGTTTCTCTCGAACTTTTTCCAAGACAAGTGGCAAACAATTGGTAGTGTACCATTCTGCAGAAACTGTTTTTTGATCCTCTAACACAATTGTTGCGAAATGACCTATCCTTCCAAAGAACGAGGCCACCATTTTTTTCCCCGCACTTCGATCTCTCTTCACTTTAGTTGGCAACTCCTCGAAAGGAAACACCCACTGAGCAGATTGTCTTTTGGTTTCAGGATCATAACAGTAAATCCAGCTTTCGTCACCTGTTAGTATGTCGAACACAGCATTTGAGTCACCTCCGTTAAATCTTTCAATCATTTTACGGCACCAATCCACACGATGGAGTTTTTGAGCCTCAGTCAAATTATGAGGTATCCACCGGGCGCAAAGCTTCCTGACCGCTAAATGTTCGTGTAGGATTTTGTGCACTTGACTCATACCGATGCCTAAGCTTGTCCGAATCTGCTGATAGGTCACTCTTTTGTCAGTCTCTATCATACGCCGCACAACACAGATGTTATCTTCAGTCGTCGCCGTAGAAGACCGTCCCTCACGTAAATCATCAGTGAGATTAGTGCGACCACGTTTAAACTCATTAAACCAGTTGTAAACAGTCGCACGAGATGGGGCTTCATTGTGAAAGGCCAATCGTAGTCTATCATAACTTTCTTGTTGACTTAAATGACATCGAAAGTTATAAAAAATCATTGCACGAAAATTTTCTCGTGTTAAATTCATGTTGACGTGACACAGACAATTTTCAATTTGCCGCCAAATCGTAAAACAAATGACAAATGAATGAAGTATATACTCAGTAATATTGGCAAAGAGTTCTATTTTCAAATTATAGAATTATTTTTTTATTATATTGTTTATAAGTGGCCAGTTCTAAGAACTTTCAGTTTGACCCTCGTATGAGTAATTTGCATATTTTTTATGTTTGGTAGGTGATTTGTAAAATGTTTGCTAGTTTATTTCATTTTGGTATTTTTAAAATGATGACTGAGGATAATGTTTCAATCACTAATATTGTTATTTTTGTTGAGATGTTCTTATTAATTCGTAATCTCTCTGACTATTTTCGTGAATTTAAGATATAATAAATAGTACATTATGATATAAGTGCGCCAAGTTGATAATTACAGCCGAGGCTTTATTGCTAGCTCGAGCCGAAGGCGAGAGCCTTGATAGAGGCCTTGATAGACGTTTTATAACATATTTGCGAGGAAATAAATAAAACTTTGACGACTTTCAAATAAAAACAATACAGCGAAAAAAAGGCGCGGAATAATATTTACTTGATCACAGATTAGCAATGCGCGCCCATCGGCGCCTTTTTTAGGGTTCCGTAAAAAGTAAAAACGGAACCCTTATAGATTCGTCATGTCTGTCTGTCTGTCTGTCTGTCTGTCTGTCTGTCTGTCCGTCCGTATGTCACAGCCACTTTTTGCCAAAACTATGAGAACTACACTGTTGAAACTTGGTAAGTAGATGTATTCTGTAAACCGCATTAAGATTTAAACAAAAAAAATTAAAAAAAAGAAAAATTAGGGTTGCCCCCCATACTGAGAACTGAAACTCAAAAATTTTTTTTTCATCATACCTACACGTGTGGGGTATCTATCGATAGGTCTTCAAAAATGAAATTGAGGTTTCTAAAATCATTTTCGTCTACACTGAATAGTTTGCGCGAGACACACTTCCAAAGTGGTAAAATGTGTGTCCCCCCCCCTCTAACTTCTAAAGTAAGATAATGAAAAATCTAAAAAAAATATATGATGTACATTACCATGTAAACTACCAACGAAAATTAGTTTGAACTCGATCTGATAAGTAGTTTTTTTTTAGTACGTCATTAATACACTATTTTTGAAACTTCGATCAAAGCTACAACGAACTACAAGAACTATGTGTACTATGTATATTATGTTACTTGCTGCAACGGAACCCTTCACGGGTGAGTCCAACTCGCACTTGGCCACTTTATTTTAAAGCAACGGCACAGATCCAGCCGGTATGCCATTAGTAATAAAGTAAATTAATATTTTTGTGTTTTGTTACAGAAAAATTGTTGTAATTTATGGCCAAAATTAATTAAATTAACGAATTAAATAATTCTTTATTTTATTTTACCTCTCAAAGTTAATTTTATTCATAAAATGTTGACCAAAATGTTCTGACATAAAAACTCTTTACTAAGATTTAAAAAGGTACCGTTCGTTTTAGACGGAGCATATCTCTCTACCTAGTCTGTGGACGGAGCATTTTGAAACCGTGCGTTTTACATTATACATTACCGCACAAATACGTAATGAGATACATTACGATACAGAAATTGGTGCAACAAGAGACCCTTTACGAGCAAATATGTTATAAAGAATGTTTCGTCTATACGTTTTTGTGTGTATATTTCCAGTCTCCGGCAGCCGGTGCACAGTTGCTAGCGGCAGAATTCCGCGCCCGCTACGAAGCCCTGCTCTCGCCGAACGAAGGCGAGGGCCAGTCCGCGGGCCGCATGCTCCTCATGGGATTCAACGGGCTCTTCGCGGCCGTGGAGCTGCGTGCTAGGGAGCTCGCTGATTATCTAGCTATCCCCGTGCCCCAAGCTTGGAGGAAGATAGATCACATCAGTGACGCCATGCATATGTCTGTGAGTAACGAACTCTTTTTTTTGTCCTGAAACCTTGTCCTGACAATAAAGACTACCAAAAAATGATTATGCAATTTGGTGCAATCATTCGGAAATTGTGCGCGTACATACATTACGATGGTTAACTCAGATCTGAAATAAACAATAGTTATCCTTAGGCTGTGTCAAACTGTGAGCGGCCGACTGAGTTAGTCCAGTACGCCCTTCCATGTATTATTTGAAATGAAATGTCCACGATCTGCTAGTTTTGCGTTCACAATACGTAGTTTGCGCAAAACTAGCAAACTGTGGACACTCCATTTGAAATATATAGAAGGGCGTACTAGACCGATACGCAGCTAATTCAGGCGGCCGCTAACAGTCTGCCTACTGGGGGCACAGCCTTGCGCCTATAGACTAGTGAATATTCCCGTGTGTGTTCCCAGGCCGCGCTGCAGAGCCCCGCGGTGCGCTCGGTGCTGGAGGACATGTTCCTGGTGCGGCGCGTGCAGACGGTGGCCGAGGTGTTGGCGCTGTGTGCGCAGGCCGCGGCCGGCGCGCACGCGGACGACGCCGCGCTCTGCAAGCCCGTGCGGAGGTAACCCACTCGGAGATAGAGGAATTACGATCCAAATTAAGTTATAGCTGGTCTAGTCGGGAGAACTGCGACTGCTGATCCGGAGCCATCAGCAGTCATCCATCGTAGACCGCATCGTCGCTTAACATCAGGCGAGACGGCGGTCAAGTGTAAACCTATAAAAGTTAAAAAAATAACCCCGTGTTCAAATCCCACGCGCACCACTGTTTCATCGAAACATGCGTAATGCTGCCAATTTAAAAAAACTGATGGAAAACATCGAAGGGAAACTGACATGTAGGTACCTAGAATCTTTCGAGGTTTTGTGCCATCCACCAACCTGCACTGGGTCAGCGTGGTGGATTTTAGCCTGGACCTTGCGAGAGAAGACCCCGAGTCGCAGCAGTGGATACATTTTGTGAGCTGCTTATGCTGCACAGTCTCCGTTCCCGTTACTTTACCGTGATAAAAAGCGTCCATGCATAAAAATGGACGCGCGTGGATGTATGTTATGTATGTTAGACTGTTCGTGTTTTCTATACAAACTGAGGTACTTACCCATTTCCGTGCAACGTTAGAACACGCATTCGCGTGCTACGCTGCGTGGTAAGTGTGTGTTGATTAACAAACAGCTTTAAGTAAATGTATGAAGAGAGATGCTATGCTATGGAAAAATACTCGCACTATGGAAAAATATGTTTTAAAAATACACAAAAATAACGTCAGTGTACCCTTGACGGGCCTGCAACATTAACTGTTATACATATCACGTCTTTGTAATGCTGTTTTCGATAACAAACATCAACGAATTAATGGCAAGGTATTTATATTAATGCTTGTTTGAATTGTCAGGTTCACAGCAGAGTATGTGTCGCGGTGCGTGCTGGGCGTGCACTCGGGCGCGCTCGCGTGCGTGCTGTGCTCGCTGCTGCGGCGCGCCGGACAGGACCTGCGGCACGAGGTCGAGCAGAAGGAGATCGGTGAGTTCAGATCACATCACACCTATTCACCTGTAGAGGGGTGACCAAGAAGGGGGTCATGGCCCCCGGAGCTCGTCGGTCGTCGCTTAAGCTCGCATTACGTGCACGCACGAGGAGCTAGCTCCACCTTAGTTTGCCGCTGTGCGATGCGCGAAGCCGTTAATGCTTTTATTTTAGATTGATAGAATTTGACATATATGTAATTGAAGGATGGCACGTTTAAATTGAAATGAATAAATGAATTGGTATGTGCAGGTGCGTCGTGGAGCGTGTCTCTCGAGTCCCTGTGCGAGAAGGCGTGCTGCAACACGGCGCGATGCGCGCGCGCGTCCTGGCTGGCGCGCGCGCTGCAGGCGGCCCGCGCGCGCCGCCACGCCGCCGCGCGCGCCACGGCCGCGCACCAACGCGCGCGCGCCGCCGCGCACGCCGCGCGACACCGCGCCGCCGCACACGCAGAGGTAAGGCGTCGGAAGTGTCCGTGCGTGTTACTTTGCCACAGTACATTCTCGGTTATACTATGGCGCCGGCCTATAAACTCAAACTTTTTATAGTTACAGCGAGTTTTTAGATAGTGGTGGTAAAGTAACGATGAATTTGTAAAAAAATACATCGTTAATTACAATTGTAATAAATAAATAAATGTAAAGTTTTACACTTATCTGTGCGATAATTATTTTTGTACAGTGAAATGTTCATTTGAAGTTAGAAAATGTGTGTACTATTATTTTCCCAATTAATGGACGTGTAAGTTTTACATTTATGAATAAAGCACTTTGACTTAAGTAAAGTAGCCAAGTGCGAGTTGGACTCGCCCATGAAGGTTTTCGTTGCGGCAAGTAACGTAATATACATAGTTATTGTAGTTTGTTGTAACTTTGGTCGAAGTTTTAATAGTAGTGTATTTATGACGTACTAAAAAAACCTACTCATCAGATCGAGTTCAAACCAATTTTCGTTGGTAGTTTGCATAGTAATGTACATCATATACTTTTTTCAGTTTTTTCATTCTCATACTTTAGAAGTTAGAAGGGGGGGACACACATTTTACCACATTGGAAGTGTCTCTGGCGCAAATTATTCAGTGTAGACAAAAATTATATTAGAAACCTCAACATCATTTTTGAAGACCTATCGATAATCGATAGGCACCACACACGTGTAGGTATGATGAAAAAAACATTTTTGAGTTTCAGTTCTTAGTATGGAGGGCAACCCTATTTTCCTTTTTTTTTTGTAAAAATCTTAATGCGGTTTACAGAATACCATCTACTTACCAAGTTTCAACAGTGTAGTTCTCATAGTTTCGGCAAAAAGTGGCTGTGACATACGGACGGACAGACAGACAGACAGACATGACGAATCTATAAGGGTTCCGTTTTTATGTTTTACGGAACCCTAAAAAGAAAGATAAACTTGTGTCTTTAACACGATTGTGCAATCACACAATCGTGTTTATAATAATATATGCTTGAAAAAGATCGCCGGACGCGATCAAAACCTGAGTCGGACTGGACGGACTATATCAAACGTGAGATACCCGTGTATTAAAAATGTGTAATAACTACGTTAGTTTTTATAGTTTAGTTCTTATTTAATAAAAAAAGAGGGTAAATTCATTAGCGTTTAACAAGTATATTGTGTGTGTCCAGGTGATGGGTACCGCCGCTGAAACCAGCCAGGTGCTAGGACGAAGGGCGCGGGAGCTCGCGACCGCCGCCGACCGGCTCGCGGCCGCTAACCATCGCGCGCAGGGCCTGCTCACAGCCGCGCACCAGAGGTAACGACTCTTCCACCGTTACCAATATTGTATAATAATAATTGTTACAAATTGAGGATCAAAAAGGCGAATTACATCTCGCTTCACGATCAGTATGCTGAGTGATTTCTTCATACAAATATTATGTTTACGCGCTCACGGTAGAACGCGTTTTGTTCTCGACAAAACTCGCACTCAGCATACAGACGATACTAAAGCAGTCTAGTCAAGTGATTTTAGAGAGTAGCGAATTTACAAGACAGCGATACAAATTATAGGCATGATGATTAAAAAAATGAATTAGTTAGATTATTAAAAAATGTTGTTCACATATTTTTTCTTTTGTTTCACAAACAAAAAATTATGAAACAACAATGCTTAGAGGTTCCTAGTGACGTCACTTCATTGTAAAAATTTTACGAAGTCACGAAGTTGTCACACAACCCCGGGACTCCGGGAGTTTGATGATCTATAATATCCTTGTCAATTATTATTATAAATTGATAAAAAAAATACGCGTCCCATATTTTTCCACAATATTAGAATGGTTTTTCATCAAATCACCATTTCAATTGTCTAACTGTTTAAACTTCAAAATTCAACGTCTAGCGTTTGCAGTGTTATTCCAATTACATTGAAAAATGATTTAGAAAGCGTGTGTATAGTTTTGTAAGATTGTTTTTTTTTTATAATATAGAGTGACGAGATGAGGAGGACATGTGCCTGATGGTAAGCAACATCGCAGCCCAAAATAGCACAATGATATTCAGCTATCTAAAAGTATTTTATTTGAATCTTCAGTTAATAAAAAGGCATAATAAATTAATAAATATTTTTGAAGGTTCAATGTTCAAACACATAAGTGTTTGAAAATTATTTTGTTTGAGCCGTCTTCTGTAATTAAACTCTATTGCTGTTTCAGAATATCGTTTTTTTTTAATAAAAACTGGTAAATTTCGAAATATCAATCAAGAGAACCATAAAATCTTTGTTTACATGAGCTTGTGACGTCATAGAACATTTTAGACATTCGAAGAACAAATTGAAAATTGAAATATTAAATTTATTTTGGAGTTGTAAGAATAGAAATTAACATTACTCATTTGGTTTTTCGTAAACCTATCAAAGATACATCATTTTAGATTTTTATTAGTGTAGTTGTACCCTACCAATGGAAATGTTTACAGGGTGAAGTGGGGCGTGGGCGCAAACCCGTCGCTGCAGGGCGCGCTCGTGTCTCTGGAGCGCGCGTGGGCGGCGGCGCGCGCGCGAGCGGGCCGGGGAGCGGCGTGCGCGCGGGCCGTGGCCGCGCACGCGCGCACCGCCGCGCTGCTGCGCGCGCCGCGGGCGGGCAAGCTGGCGCGCTCGCTCGCCACCGCGCTCGCTCACTGGGAGAAGGTACGTCACTACACTCACCGTGCGCGCGGGCCGTGGCCGCGCACGCGCGCACCGCCGCGCTGCTGCGCGCGCCGCGGGCGGGCAAGCTGGCGCGCTCGCTCGCCACCGCGCTCGCTCACTGGGAGAAGGTACGTCACTACACTCACCGTGCGCGCGGGCCGTGGCCGCGCACGCGCGCACCGCCGCGCTGCTGCGCGCGCCGCGGGCGGGCAAGCTGGCGCGCTCGCTCGCCACCGCGCTCGCTCACTGGGAGAAGGTACGTCACTACACTCACCGTGCGCGCGGGCCGTGGCCGCGCACGCGCGCACCGCCGCGCTGCTGCGCGCGCCGCGGGCGGGCAAGCTGGCGCGCTCGCTCGCCACCGCGCTCGCTCACTTGGAGAAGGTACGTCACTACACTCGCCGTGCGCGCGGGCCGTGGCCGCGCACGCGCGCACCGCCGCGCTGCTGCGCGCGCCGCGGGCGGGCAAGCTGGCGCGCTCGCTCGCCACCGCGCTCGCTCACTGGGAGAAGGTACGTCACTACACTCGCCGTGCGCGCGGGCCGTGGCCGCGCACGCGCGCACCGCCGCGCTGCTGCGCGCGCCGCGGGCGGGCAAGCTGGCGCGCTCGCTCGCCACCGCGCTCGCTCACTGGGAGAAGGTACGTCACTACACTCGCCGTGCGCGCGGGCCGTGGTCGCGCACGCGCGCACCGCCGCGCTGCTGCGCGCGCCGCGGGCGGGCAAGCTGGCGCGCTCGCTCGCCACCGCGCTCGCTCACTGGGAGAAGGTACGTCACTACACTCGCCGTGCGCGCGGGCCGTGGCCGCGCACGCGCGCACCGCCGCGCTGCTGCGCGCGCCGCGGGCGGGCAAGCTGGCGCGCTCGCTCGCCACCGCGCTCGCTCACTGGGAGAAGGTACGTCACTACACTCGCCGTGCGCGCGGGCCGTGGCCGCGCACGCGCGCACCGCCGCGCTGCTGCGCGCGCCGCGGGCGGGCAAGCTGGCGCGCTCGCTCGCCACCGCGCTCGCTCACTGGGAGAAGGTACGTCACTACACTCGCCGTGCGCGCGGGCCGTGGTCGCGCACGCGCGCACCGCCGCGCTGCTGCGCGCGCCGCGGGCGGGCAAGCTGGCGCGCTCGCTCGCCACCGCGCTCGCTCACTGGGAGAAGGTACGTCACTACACTCGCCGTGCGCGCGGGCCGTGGTCGCGCACGCGCGCACCGCCGCGCTGCTGCGCGCGCCGCGGGCGGGCAAGCTGGCGCGCTCGCTCGCCACCGCGCTCGCTCACTGGGAGAAGGTACGTCACTACACTCGCCGTGCGCGCGGGCCGTGGTCGCGCACGCGCGCACCGCCGCGCTGCTGCGCGCGCCGCGGGCGGGCAAGCTGGCGCGCTCGCTCGCCACCGCGCTCGCTCACTGGGAGAAGGTACGTCACTACACTCACCGTGCGCGCGGGCCGTGGCCGCGCACGCGCGCACCGCCGCGCTGCTGCGCGCGCCGCGGGCGGGCAAGCTGGCGCGCTCGCTCGCCACCGCGCTCGCTCACTGGGAGAAGGTACGTCACTACACGAACCCGAACCGAACGCGTACCGTTCAGTCACTAAAAGAAGGTAGTACCCTGCTCGGCGCACTGGCACTGGCACCTACACTGGCGCCTACGCATGTCTACAAATTTTGGTAAGAGAACGGGTGTCAAGTTACGTAAACGCGTTGTTTACGCTTCAACTTATGAAGTGTCCATCTTATTCACTACTACACTACGCACATGACGTCGAAAAGACAGGGGTGCGCGTGGGATTTGAACCCGGGGGCTCCGGTTCGGCAATCTGTAATCTGTAAAAATCTGTAAATCAATAGCAAAATATCTTAGTACAAGTGCATGTTTGTTTGCAGGCGTGCACGCTAGCACAGAAGTACGCCCTGGACGTGTCGCCGATAGAAGAATCACTCATGGAAATGTTACACCCGGAAGGGAACATCGACAAGCAATGGGTAAGACTGACTTTCTGAGTTATAATATCGTAAATGTAAATATATCGTATGTAAATAAAAATGAATCACCGAAACATATATAGTACACGCTTAATTTTCGAATGTAAATTAATTAATTTCTTTTTGGTGTGAAAACTTCTATAGTTGCTCTCTAATTGTACATAAAATATATACTAACTTATTTCTAGACGGCCATGGTCCCGAGTTCATCCGAAGATTTCTTTCATTTGAGCGTGACGCTTGAGCTCAATTCACAGCCCACGAATTTTTTTTATGTGGTGTGTAAAAAGAAGTTTTCACTTCAAAAGATTACACTTCAAAATTTGTTTTGCTGGAATAAAGTTTTTCTTATTATTGTTTGTAGGTAGAGAACGTATCAGCGCTCCTCCGCGAGATGACGGTCTCTTTAGGCGGCGACGTGAAGGCCGTCTCCGCGCGCGTGTCGGCCGCGGCCGCGACGCTGCGCCGCGCCGCCGACGCGGTCGCCGCGCCGGAGGAAGCCCGAGAAGCGCTAGCCAGTGATTGTAGGCCGCCGCTACTCGTCTTACAGACCGTTAATGATGTAAGTTGTACATACGTAACATTGTACCTTCTGTCATTGTTTCATAGGTATCAAAAATGGCGGTTCTGATATGATCCTTCGAGCCGAGAAATACTGGCGGGAATGGGTGAAATGTGGCTGAAATACGTTTTTGGGGTCGGTGAAATCGAAATTTTTGATATCGAGATATCATCCTGCCATCTTGGAAATACTGGTTGGAAATGATTGAAAGCTGGCTAGGATACATTTTCGGGTCATTGAATTTAAATTCAATTATAGAATTTCTAAAAACAAAGTGGCGGCCCAGATATTGTCTTTAAGTGTTAGAAATTCTTGTGGGAAGTAACTAAAAAATACTGAATAAATACAATCTCAAAGTTTCAAAGTGAATAGAGGGCCCGTATTCTAATCCGTAAAAACACCAAACGGTCCTCGGCCGGTGCGCTATTCCGTATGCGTCTTCATACTAAAGTAGTAAACACCTAAAAATAAGGTGTAAAGTCAAAAGGCGTCCGCTCGGCCGACCCTTAATGCGATTTGTTGTGGTCACAGGGGGCCGCTTAGTATTTTACAGACTATTTACCTATTTATTCTGACTTTGAAAGTTTCAGATTGTGTTTTGGAAAATAAAGAAACTTTCAGTTTATTCTACTCGTAAGGTGTACGAATAAGGAAGACTCAGATCGTTTCATAAGAATTATGGGGCTCTAGGATAGCGTGCATCAAGGTTATGTCATCAGCTTAGAATCAGTCGTGTAAGTAGAGTGTCGGTTTGTTTCCAGGGCAACAACCCCGCAGCGGAGTACTTGGCGATGGAGCGAGCGGTGTCGGAACACATCCGGCAGCTGACGTCACTGCCGGCGCGCGTGGAAGAGGCCGGCGCGCGCGCAGCCGCGGTCGCCGCGCGCGCCGCCGCCACAGACCTGCCCGCACTCGCGCGCGCGCTCATTGAGTCAGTATTCCACTATATCATTAAGCAGCGAGACCTTGACGCAAAACGCCTCATTAGACAGACCCGCCCTAAACCGTCATACACCTACACATGTAATGCTGAGGGTCTATTGTACTGTGCGCCATGCAATAACTTCAAAACTAAGTTTGGTTTTGCGAGCCATCTAAGAGCTCACAATAGAAATTAGCCAGGTTCGCCATTGACGGACATCATATTATTAAATGAGTAATGGACGTCTACTCTCTAAGAAAAACGGAATTTCGAAATAAACTCGCGACTTTCCTACTACCGTTCTACTTCGTTTAGTCCACAATGTGTGACGTTTAAATGTTCTAAGCCTACTTTTTAATGAAAGTAGGCTTATAACATTTAAACGGACGAAACGACGGATTGAAGTAGAACCGGTGGCGGCGTTTTTTGGAAAATTGATAGTTTATTTCGAAATTACGTTTTCGTAGGAAGAGAGTAGACGTCCAGTTTACAGTTTGTTTTATCAGTGAAAACTGTATTTGGCTTTAGTGTTTATACTCATTACATATTTTAATTGTGTAATTCTGTGATTTTCCTGCGATAGAAAGTAGCCAATATACAATCATAAATCTATCAGCAATAATCATTATTAAGAACTTACAACCCAAATACAACATTTATTGAAATAAGTTTGAAAATCCGAAAATTATCTTTGCTCCCCCTTTTTGCTTTAATCCATCTCTAGTACGCTTAGGGGATGATTTTTGAGAATGATTTTCGAAAAAATATTTTACTCGTGTCGTATGAATTTCAATGAAAAACCTTCTTACTGTATTTCATTCGAATAACTTAAAATACGGCAAAATTTCATACTAATTTTGAGACCCCGTTTTACTTCTTTAGGGGGTGAATTTTCAAGAATCCTTTCTTAGTTATCAACATCGATCTAGACAGGCGTTTAAAATTATAAAACTTTGAAATCAAGGAAATAAATACATGAAAAATTAACTTTTTATTCTTATTCAGACTTCCATCTCGCTGGCCAGCGGACAGCGGAACTCGTAAACTGACACGACAAGGCGCCATCACCGCGCCTCCGAAGAATACCAACAACAGAAACGGTAACTGCATAATATTTTAGTATGAAAACTAACGTGGTTATTACACATTTTAAAACAAATACACGGGTAACTCATGTATAAAATAGTCAGAACAGTCCGACTCGAGTTTCGATCGCGTCCGGCGATCTTCTTCAATGCGAGTGCGCGCGCATGTTCGCAGCTCGATTAGCACTGGTGCTTGCACTGGCACTTGGTGCTAATCCAGCTGCGAACATGCGCGCGCACTCGCCTTGAAGAAGATCGCCGGACGCGATCGAAACTCGAGTCGGACTGTTCTGACTATTTTATACGTGAGTTACCCGTGTATTTGTTTTAAAATACATAATATTTCTAATACATACATAACAATCTAGAACTTTTCAAAGTCTTGTACATTCTAGGCCGACGTGCGTCATCTTCGACCACACCGTCACTAAATAATTGTGGTAAAAAGCGAAACTGCCTAAGCTTTATGATGTTTGAATTTAAAAAAATAGATATGTTTTTTAGTTGTGGGGACTCTTTGCTGAGTCAGTCTGGGAAAGTAATAATAATTATTATCAAAAGTAAAATTCAGCATAATATAACTTTTTTTTTTTCAAGTAAAGAGTGACGAGACGAGCAGGACATGTGCCTGATGGTAAGCAACATGCCTGCCACATAACAGCACAATGACACGCAGCTATTGGAACATGAAAGTCCAAATCATTACCTAGCACTGTACTGCCCTCGTCACCCAGAGATCTAAGTTATTATATCTCTAAGCCCTGTAATTGCTCTGGAAATATTGCCCTTCAAACCGGAACACAGTAATGTTTGCACATTACTGATTGGCGGTAGAATAACTGGCAAAGGTGTGGTCCTTCCCCAGGCGGATTCTGCCATGAGTCCTACCACTACAAAACATGTTGGTAATTTAGCACGAATTGGTACATAATAGAAGTATCCATGGGCTCCAAACTAGGCTAAGCCTGTGACTTGGACGCCTCCCAAGTTTTCAAAACATTTTCAAGCTTAGAGATTGCCACAATTTGCAAAAATAAATTTGGTGAAGTTGTAATGTAGTTCAGTATGTTTCTTACGGAGACGCAGATAAAATGTCCGTCGGATGAGGCGTACCTAACGTATCCAGGGTACACTTTGGAGCACAACTTTAGGCCTCGTGCTGGAGTGTGCCTGTACGCCCGTGACGACATCTGCTTTCGGCGTCTCCGTAATCTTGAGGACACCAGATTCTCTGTTCTTTGGGCGCTATTGGACACGGGCACGGACAAAATTGTATATGCCTGTGTCTATCGGTCGCACAGTGGAGATCAGGAGACAACTCGGCTCACTGATTATTTGAGTGAGGCAGCGGACACGGCTCAGCATAAGTACCCATCAGCCCAATTAGTGTTACTGGGGGATTTCAACGGCCACCATTAAGATTGACTGTACCCATACCGGGACACTGACCACGCTGGGTTGGAAATGAAAAAGCTTGCTTTGTCGTTAGACCTAACCCAGCTGGTCCAAGAAGCCACAAGGGTACCAGACGTTGAGTCGTACTTAGTTTCACCTCTTCGATGTCTGTATGTAATAGAATCTTACAAGTTATTGATCCACTTCCTGGTTACCGATTGAGCTGAAATTAGATACACCTATTTGTGTAACTTGGCAATGGCAATGCATCAAATATGGTGCCATGGAGCTGGTAGATGGCGATTAGCTTTTTAATTGGCAAGTAAGAAAAAAAATAATCAATGAGACTTGTTTATTGCTAAATTTACAGTAAATAATTGAAGTTGGTATTTGTTATAAAATGAATTTTCATGTGAATGTGTGTGTTGTCTGTCAGCGGGCGGATCCCGCAACGCGGTGGGCGCGGGCGTGTGGCGGCGCGTGCGGCTCAAGCTGGAGGGGCGCGAGCTCGACCCCGGCCGCCGCGCGAACCTCGCCGACCAGGTGCGTCATATCTACACACACACACACACCAACACATACTACAACTTACTTTTTGACCGACATCGCCACGACAAAATTGCATTTCCGTGCCCTGTACGCCAAGCGTACGGCATAGCTCAAAATTAAAAAAAAAACACAATGTTTTGGTAAAGTGTGTTTTTTTTGCCAGCTCGCTGGCGCTTGTCAAGTATAGGTGACTGTGGCGGTCAAAAGGTTAAAGGGATTCGGTCGTGATAGCTTCATACTAATGTTTATTGTTCAGGTGGACTACGTAATAAAAGAAGCAACGAGCAGTGAGAATCTGTGCATGATGTACGAAGGTTGGATGGCGTGGGTGTGAGCGCCGCGCCGCCCCGCCCCGCCCCCGCCCGCGGGAGCCGCGCCTGCGCCGTGCGGCCCGCGCGCCGCTCCCGCCCCGGCCAGACCGGCACAGACCGGCAGAGACCGCCCAGGACCGCCCAGACCCGGCCAAACCGGCCACAGGCGACGACGACGCGCCGTGGTAAGATGCGTCGGTTTAACTTACGTGACTCGCCGGCCCCACCGGTCGCATCGCTCGTTTTGAACACTGACGCGCGATCGTTTACTCTATTTGAGAAATCGAATCGGGAATATGATAGGCGAAAAATTAACTATCCGAGTTTCTTTGACTACATCGAAACTTTTAAACAAAGATACGCGATTTCATACGTACGACTCAGTTAAGGATATCATACTGTTATACGACTCAATTAAGTGTCTATATACTTAATTTTACATTTTGTTTTTTGAATATTGACGCGCAATACCATCGAAAGTAACGTATATTACTCAGCTGTAGTTAAGTCCACTGGTTCATTGTAGAGCTGTATGCTGTGTGGACTCGTTGCAAATAGTATTGAAGTTAGATTTTTGCTACAAATTTGTATAAGTATCATTTTATTACAAAATTATCGACCATTTAGATCAATTAGTTTGCACCGGGACAATGTTTCAAGTTTTAACACCGTAAATATAACAATGGAAATGATAAATAATCTGATTTGGTTCAATAGAAGTGATCTGTCTATAACGGTAATACTTCACTGTTACAAATACTTTATTGATTTTGGTCTTTATGCCTTAGATAATTTCAACGTTGCCGTTGTGATGCGTCTAAAGTTCACACGTCTTCTATCAGCAATGTACTCGTAGTGATGTAATAAACCATTTTTTCTCTCCCGCTCTTATAGCCACTAACTTCTCTGTTAAACATTCCTTGCAGACACTCTCTCTTAGGAAATACTGAACATTTCCAATATTTTTCTTCTACTGGATCGTAGACCTGCGTCTCAGAAAGTTAGCTCTGATTTCCCAACATCTCTTCATGTGGTCGTATCTACATATACCCACTCGGAATTTGGTGAGGGCGACGCGCCTTCTGCGCAAGTCCTGAGCCCAATTGCCATGGATATCAAAAAAACCTGACACTAGATGATGTAAATATAATCTATGCATTAACCTGTCAAACGGCGCGGAACTCATATGGGTTCAGCGCCGGATACAATTCAATCACGTGAAAACAAAAACAAAAAAAATTGAATCTACCCTCAAAAAAATTGAGGTTAGTTTTAAAAAAACAAATCATAAGTGAAGGTTTATCAACTTTTTTTTTTTTTTTTTTTTTTTTTTCTAAAATTATTCACCAAGTATCCTTGGATCCTAACGCTTATTACAATCTAGCCTAATTTATTAAGTCTAGGCTAATGAGTAATTTATATCTAACTTAAATTGCTACATAGTTTATACATAAGAAGGTGCCCATCAGCACTTTTCTTATTGACACTGTTAAGGGGAAGTCACTTCTTTCACTTGACTTAGCACATTTAATTGTTTTATATTGTATTGCACTGACACTGCACTATACTAACTCAAAAGGTTTTGTTCTTTTAAGTCTTCTCACTGTGTCCGTGTTATCAAGGAGCTGGATAGCCTCGACATTCACATGATGATGAAGCCTGCGTTCATGTGCTTCTGCGTACTTCTTTATCACTTTGCCGACAAGATCCATGCCAAGATCTCGATGAATGTCGGTATTTCTCACATACCAGGGCGCATTGACAATATCCCTGAGTACTTTGTTTTGAAAGCGTTGTATTATCTCGATGTTGCTATTTTTGGTACAACCCCACAACTGTATACCATAAGTCCACACTGGCATTAGGACTTGTTTATATAATAATATTTTGTTATGTATTGACAGCACGGAGTTTCTACCAAGTAACCAATACATGTTTTTGTAGCGTATAGCTAGTTCCTCTCTCTTTTTTTTGACGTGAGTTTTCCAGCGTAACTTCGCATCTAGAGTCATGCCTAAATATTTGGCTTTATTTTCGTATGGTATACATTGTCCATTTATGAATACTGGATGATATTGTTTTTTCTTGTTTGTGAAGTCTATGTGAACAGTTTTGGACTCATTTAGCTTAATACGCCACATTTTTGTCCAGTCATGTATTTTATTAACTGCTATTTGCACCCTCTCTGTGGCTTCTGCGTGGGTGTCACCTATTGCCAGGATAGCAGTGTCATCTGCGAAGGTTGCGATAGTGCTGTTGTCTAAAGCTGGGATATCACTAGTATACAACAAGTAAAGTACAGGCCCAAGTACACTTCCTTGTGGTACTCCAGCTTTAATTTGTTTTAGCGACGAATATGAGTCTTCTTGTTTAATTCTAAATAATCTGTTCGAAATATATGATGTTAAAATATCAGAAAATTGTTTAGGTAACAGTAATTTTAATTTGTGTGTTAGCCCTTCATGCCACACTTTGTCGAATGCTTGCGCTACATCTAAAAATATTGTAGAGCACACTTTTTTTTCTTCAAGGGTTTGCTCTATGGTTTTAGTGATTCTATGAACCTGATCTATCGTAGAATGTTTTTGTCTGAATCCAAACTGATGATCTGGTATCAAGTTTTTGTGTTCTATGATTGGCTTCAGTCTCTTGAGCAAAAGTTTTTCAAACAGTTTTGAAATGATAGGCAACAGAGATATGGGCCTATATGACGCTGCTTCCTGAGGAGGCTTGCTAGGTTTTGCTATCATTATCACTTCAGCTACTTTCCATAAGTCAGGCACATACCTCAGTCTGAAGGCAGCATTGATAAGTGTGGTAAGTTTAACTATAGCTTTACGTGGTAGATGTCGTATGATGTCTCCCGTGATTAGATCATATCCGGGTGATTTCTTCGGTTTTATTCTTAATTTTATCTCATTGAAGACTTCTTTAGGAGTAACAAGCTTTATCTCCAGATCATCTTGTATTGCTTGATCTAGATTAGATAGATTTACAGCTGTTGCGGCTCTTTCGTTAGGTTGGAAGATTTTTTCCAAGTGTTGAGCAAATCTTTGGGCTTTTTGTTCATTGCTAATGGCCCACTTTCCATCCAGCTCTTTTATAGGGGGAATATGGGTAGTTGGTCTTTTCATGTTTTTAGTTGCCTTCCAAAGTGAGTAGTTAGTACTGCTGTCACAAGACAACTGTTGAAGGTAGGCTTTCATGGAGTTGTCCTGATAGTTTTTTATTGCTCTTTGAAGTTTTTTAGTGAGTTGGTTCAGCAAATTTTTGTCATTTGGACAGCGGGTATGATGCCATGTTTTTCGTTGTTTTCTCTTTGTAGCCAGTAGTTGCATAATTTCATGAGGGTAGTTAGTACCACTGGCTCTTTTTTTCATGGGTGGTGTATTTTTCCAGGCTGTCTGTTGTATGTTTTCTACAAAAATTTCAGTCTCTTTGTCTAATTCTTCCGGTGTCTTAAGTGAAACGTTAAGATCTATTATGCAATCTAAGTCTATCTGGAAGCTTTCCCAGTCTGTGTGCTTATTTACTAGACTTAATTTACTATCTCTGTATATAAATTTGTCACATATCGATAAAAATATAGGAGAGTGATCTGAGCTCATATTAAATGATGGGTTTATGTCTAAATAAGCTCTTGATATGTTCCTATAAACAAAAAAGTCTATAAGATCAGGTATTTTCTTCGGATCAGTTGGCCAGTACGTTGGTTGACCTGTAGAGATAGACTCTCCTTTAATTTGTTTAATTGCAGACAGAAGCTCCTTCCCTTTCGTGTTAGTGAGTCGGGAGCCCCAATATAAATTTTTCGCATTAAAATCTCCTCCAACAATAAACTTGTCTCTGTATTGCTTAAAGAAATTTAAATATTGTTCTCTTTTTATAGCATGTTTTGGTGGGCAGTAGACAGACGCAATCGTGAGCTTATACAGTTTTGTTTTGATACAAACAGCAACTGACTGAATCTCTTTTTCTTCATTTTTGAATTCCTCATATTGGTATAGGTTTTCTTTTACTATTACTGCACTGCCACCCATGGCTGTATTATCAGGATGGAGCGCATGATATACTTTGTAACCTTTGAATGTGACATAGGATTGTTTGGTGAAGTGCGTCTCCGAAATCAAGCAAATGTCAATCTTTTTTGTATCTAGAACAACTTGCAACTCTTTTTGATGTTGAAGTAGTCCATTAGAATTCCAAGCCATAATAGTTAAGTTATGCATTACTTATTATTTCTAAAAACAGCTGGATTTTTGCTGTTCTCAAGTATTTTTAGTCGGCCATCAAACGAGCTCATTAGTGCAAGAATCTGATCTAATTTGGTATCACTATTTATATTCTTAGAATTGTTAATATTTGTAAATGTAGCTTGCGCATATGTTACATCTTTATTTATGGGTCGGCTCATTGAGACGCTTGATTTGTTAGCAGTACAGCTTTTATTAGGTAGTCGTTGCTGACTAGGGTTGACAATATGAGACTTTTTCAATGTCTTATTTTTAAGGTTTTGGAACTCCTTAGCTACTATGCATCCTCTGTAACTGGCGGGATGAGGTGCACCGCAGTGTATGCACTTCGGTTTTGCTTCTGCTGGTTTATCGCAGTCTCTTGTTAGATGCTTTCCAGTGCATTTGACGCATCTGGGCTCTCTAGAACAGTATTTTTGCGTATGTCCATACGCTTGGCATTTTTTGCACTGTGGGACAAGTTTCATAGTTCTTAAGGGTTGTATTTCAATTTTACATCCCAATACGGTTTTAATTCCGTATATTTTGTTAATATCTTCTTCTTTTGAGAAAGTTAGTACGAACATGTTGAGTGGTTCTTTGTTCTTCCATCTCAATTTATTTGTTGCACTTTCAATCTTATAGCCTTGATGCTTTAGATCTTCTACAATCCTATCTGGCTTGCATGTTGAGTGTAGTTTTTTGGCCATTACTCTTATAGGTCTTTCTTGTTTATTCTCAAAAGAGTGCCATAGCCATTTTTTTTCATTCATGAATTTAATTATGGCTCTATATGCATCTTCGTTAGCTGCGTTTATTTTAACGCTATCTCCGTTCATCATTTTGACTTGGAATGTCTTCCCTGGTTGGCTTTTTGATAGGTCATCAAAAAAAGTTTGATAATTTGTGACGTCATCGATTATAATGGGTGGTGGCTGTGGGACCTTTTTGGCTACCTTTTCTGGATCTGCTCTGATGCAGTTTTTTCCTTGAGGTGATGGAGTGACTGGAGTGGGTGACGTGTTAATTTTCCTTTTTTTCCTGGACTTCTCTCTGATCCACTCTGTTTCTCTGGCTAGTTCATCGTCATCCGTGCAGTAGTCCACGGGTTGTGTAGAACTTTCTTTCGTATCTGTCTGGGATAGGGCTTTCTCATTTTTCAAAACCTTGACTTGTTCTTGGAGGTTTTCTATTTCTTTCTGAAGGGTTTTTAAGACCCCTTCTAATTTTTCCCGTTCTGCTTTTTCTTCGCGGTAATGTTTATATAACAGATGCTCATTTTCCGTTATTAATTTCATCGGGCTGTTTTTTGAACTGTCCATTAGTTATGTAGATTTAACTTCGCCTTAATAAAATTAGTCAAGGCTTGCCGCGATAGGCATCGCATGTCAGTATCTAGGTCATATTTGACTCACCTGACCGCGGGCGACGACCGTCGTTGTTATGATTTGTCAGCGGACACTGCACTGGTTGCGCGCGAATTACAAGGCGCGTCTGTTCTTTCCGAGCAATAAACACGAATTGAGGTTTATCAACTAAAAAAATTTCGCGGCAGCAGAATAAAAAAAACGGTAAACTAGTGAAACAACTTAATAGAATAGAATCTTAAAATGAGTCTCAAGTCACGAGAGACGTTTTTGTTTCAATCCATTATTTCTAATGCCAGAGTAAAATAGATTGGTTTAGTACAGTAACCTGTTAATTCTTCTATAATAAAATTTTGTAAAATACAACACTGAAAATGTCCTCGGAACATTGATCACTCTTATATAATGTTTTCTTTAATTTCTTACTATAACTGTAATTCTAAACGCAATCAGAATATTTGTCGTCAACATTGTCCCTCAATAAAAAACAACCAATTTAAATATGGTCAGAAACAAGTAAACATTATCTCATCGTGACCACTACATGTTATAAGTTAATTTATTATAAACAGTCATAAAGAAATACAAAAATCGCGCGTAACATCGGTTCAGTATCGCGACCGGTCTGGGCCGGGTAGAATAGGATTTAGGTAATGCTATGATGGCGCCCTCGTCTAGAAAACTTGTTTAAGTGAAACGACTGAAGGACGACCCACGTGACTCGTCACGATTTCGACATTCATGTAGTTACGACTAAGGCTTTTATAGAAAAAAAAATGTTTAAAAAATCCAAAAAAAATAATTAGAATAAGCTTAGAACCTTTGCAGACAAATATGCTATGCTAATTATAGATAAAGTCATGTTTTGGCGATGCCTAGCTAGTCCCGTAGCACATACCGCATCCAATCAATCTGCTAAATTGGTAAAAGCACTGCTTTTATAGCGCAAATACCACGATTGAAATAACAAAATTAAGTATCATTAAATTGGAACATCTTTCCGTAGATCTAATAATTATCTTATCGCCAAAATATTGATATTATCTTTTGCTTTATTATCTCCATCGTCATTATTTTATTTTTGTGTCCCATATAGATTACTCAAATTCATTTTATTTTTAAGTTTTGGACTCGTTTTCTGTAACGCATAAAATTTGTGTATTTCGAAAAATCGGGCTATATTACCGGCCATATCTGCAGTCAGACTGGGAAAGTATTACTGATTTAAAACCTTCAACTTCCGGACAAAATATTGTTAAGCCTCAGTATTACTTTTTTATTTTGCGTACTAAAATATTGATATTTATAAGTGTAATACTGATCCACCGTCGAGTTTAAGCCAAATCTGCCTAGTGTAATTCTTCCTTGTCTTTGGCTAATCGTATTCATGATCAGAGCTAGGGTTGATGATATCAGTCCATCGGACTCGCTGTTAACAGAACATATTAGATTTCATTAAACCGGTTCAGCAGTTTACTATCTGGAATTTGGCTGTGTAGTTTTTTTTAATGTTAAACAACCTGATCCATAGTAGACCTTATCATCGCTTAACATGAGTGGACGGTCATGCCAGCGTAAACAACCCACTTTAAGTTCGCACAGATGGGACTCGGTGCGAGAAAGCATTCTCGCAGTGAAAGAGAGTCACGGTCGCAATCCACCAAGCTGGCCAAGTGCGGGTGATTACGAAAGATTGGATCATACATAGCCCGTTTTGAAGTCAGTGGTGATAAACTTGTAAATTAGCACTCACAAAAATATACACTATACTGCACTTGGTACAATACATTACTATTAATCCCAATGGTATTCTAACATACTACCACACTATTGTGCAATCACACGTTCTCACCACTAGCTCACCACGGCTTTTACGGTCATTATCATTATCATAATCAGCCCACATTCGTCCACTGCTGGACACACAGGCCTTATCCCGCCAATCAGCCCGATCCATTACGTTTCCAACCCCAGCTGCCTTTTACGTTCATACCAGTTATTAAAAAGACAATTTAGTATTTAAATCTAAACATACTTCCCGAGTTCTGACTTTGTTCGTTACAATTTCATTATCTTGCATTCGTTGTTATAATTATTTTTGTAAATTTCATAACATCGCGTTTAGTTTCAGAAAATGGGTCCTATCATGATCATCATCATCTAGTATTCTATAATACCCGCATGTTACTTCATGAGCGAACGGTTCTTACCTCTTCATCTTTTAATCCTAATATGTATGTAATGGTGAATGCATGCTCTCTTTAAACACGACGAATAACTTGTGTCACGTCAGTATATAACTCTGTACTGCACAGCTTTCTGTTACATGCCTAGAATATTTGATAACTGTTCAATGGAACAATAGCATCAGAAAATGCATTCACCAATAGAATGTTTGTATCGCTTTGACATTAATTTAATAAATGGTGTATGTTAAAATGTGTGTTTTATTTCATTTACCGTTTTTGTCTTAAAGTACCTTTGTAGCCTATTGTACTTCTATTGTAGAAAAAAACGCATCTGACGTTTTTTCTGGGAAGATACCTAATTATAGTTAAACTAGCTGACCCCGCAAACGTTGTTTTGCCTTAGTGAACAACCCTTGTCACTTAGGGGTATGAAAAATAGCTAGTAGCCGATTCTCATACCTACAGAATATGCATATAAAATTTAGTTAAAATCAGTAAAGCCGTTTCGGAGGAGTAAGGAAACAAACACTGTGACACGAGAATTTTATATATAAGATATCAGTTGATTTTTTGTCGACATCTAATTCTATATTTAAAAAAAATTGGTAGTCGTAGGAACTACCGATAGAAGTGAGAATTTATAACTCAGAATTTGATAGCTTACTTTGGAAACTACGCTAGTGAAACCGGAGGGCGTGGCCGTGCTATGGCCAATGACCAAGATGATGATGGTCAATGGTCACGGTCTCGAGTTTACCCGAAGATTTCTTATCGTTTCCGAGCGTGACGCTAGAACTCAATTCACAGCCCACGAAAAATCAGTCTGTGGTGCGCCAAAATAAGTTTTTACTTCAATAGAAAAACGTACACATATACCCCCTTTTTTTCCGCCAGCAGTAGGTAATAACATTGTATAGGTAACTGAAACTAATAATAACAACGCAGATTTTAATAACCATAACATATACGACTCGAATAGCGCTGAACAGGACACGTGATTTGTCGTGGTGACGGCAAGTGGAGTAGGTATCGGACAGAGTCGCCAACGATGGCCAGTAGGTAGCCGTTCCATTGGCAGTACATCAGGTGGTATCGGTTACAGTAGGTCTATCGCAAGGAGTAGGTACGTGTATAAGATCGACACAGGATAAAGATCAATGGCACAAGGGAGATGGGAAGAGGAGTTCTATACCCTATACCCAGCAGTTGGTCAATACAGGCTGAAAATTATGATGATGATGAAGAAATGTAAGTAAATAATAACAATAATATAAGTATCACATGTAAGTACTACGCTGAATAAAACTTATAGAATCAACAACTTGTACCATGTAATGTCTAGAATAGTTAATTTTATCCGCAATTTCAAGGATTTTCAGGTTCGGCTTCATACTAAAAGTGTATTATTAGAAATCAACCCGTAAGTATACAATTTAGAAATCAATCCTTGCAGGACAGCTAGTTTTTTTTTGTCACTAATAAGTGTTCTGCATTTTTTTGTGGAAAATGTGCTATTTGCGCGCCATTGGTTACTCACGTTATAATCATAGCCGCGTCGCGTTAATTTTCAACGCAATACAGATGCCAATAGCAATGCAGATGTCTGCGGCAAGACTAGTACCTATATCGGGCAATACAGGTCTGTGGCAATACATTATATATCTCAGGCAAATAGATATATCTAGCAATAAATGTATCTTCGGTGATACAGGTATTTCTGTCAATACAGACGTATTCTGGCAACACAAAAATAGTATATCTCACAAAGCGCTCATAACTAACCTATTTAAATCATTTTGAGGCTCGCTTGATCGTCCTCTATCATGACATTGAGCGATCGTGCGGTCTGTAAAATACGAGTCACGAAGGCTAACGTATGAGCAATACGTTTCATTTTACTCATACTAGAGGACAGAATAAATATTAGTACAGAAGCCTCACTTACCAAAAACAATAATATAAATAGCGACTCTTACTGGGACACAACAAAGTTCAATTCAGCTCGCATTAGCGCTCAATATCTGTCGCGATTTTCAACTCTCTCTTTTAACGCGTAACTCTGTCCCTGTCTAGCGCGGAGGGTTTACGACATATTATCTAATAACAATATGCGCGGGAAACGTTTTGCGCGAGCGCTCAGCCGTGCGTCCGACAACCGAATGTCACTTGTTTCCTGGAAGGAACGGTCTAGCGGTAGGCTAAAACCGCGCGACCTTGAGCGAGTGAGGATGCACTGCTAGAGGTGCTGCTCTAGTTTGCCATACATTCCCAAGCGACCACTTACTAGTTCGCAACTCTGCCGCATCAGTCGGTACAGGCGCAAAGTATCGTAGTAAAAAAATGTGTGCAACATCGAACACCGAAGTGATTTACACGCTTTAACGGTGACGTTAATATTCGAACTATCTAGAAGCTTATGATGCGGTCCTTATTGGAAATGAAGAATTTTATAGTGGTAAGACTCTACACTTTACAGAGACCGCCTGAGAAAATACCACATCTGCCCCAGTCATTTTACGGCCAATCAGCAATGTGTTAACATTACTGTGTTCCAGTTTGATGGACAATGTTTCCAGAGAAACTACAGGGGAGAGAGATAGATCATCTTATAACTCTGGGTGACGAGCAGAGTGCAGTGCTAGGCAGTGATTTCAACTCTTCGTGTTCAAATGAGTAGCACTGTGTTGATATAAGGTTTTCGCCCACTTATACGACTCCGCCACCACCCGACAAATAAAATACACTCAAATATGGGCTTTATGCCGTGCTAGTTAAGATATAATTACATTGGCAATACAAATTAGCAAACCGCTCGCCGTCAGACGTCTGTTAATTTATTTTGCCAATGTAATCTATACCTTAACGCACATGACATAAAGTCCATAGTGTATTTTATTTGTCGGGTGGTAGCGGAGTCACATAGGGCGAAGACCTATTATTATAGGCGAATTGCTTACCATCAGGTGTCTTGCTCGTCCTAGCACTCTATACTAAAATACTTATCAATATTGGTGGACATGTGTAAAATGTTCACCAATACTTAAATTATAAAAAAAAGTAAACAGATTTTAAGGCAGATTTTCGTGAAAGTAAAACAAAGCACAATAAATTCGCAATATTTATTTACAGAAACAATCTGTAGAGATATAATGTTTATTTATTAGTTGCAGTAAAACAACACATAATTTTACTTCGACTTCAATACGTGACAATGGTATCGATTCGCTTACACAGCTAAACTTATTTGACAAAAAGACAAGATCAGACTTTTATATTTCTAACAAAGGGGTTAGAGTCGTGTGAATTTGTCGAAGCAGTCAGACTAAGTTTCAGTCGCATTTGGCTGAGTTTTTACCATATCACACGTATCTGTTTTTTTTTAACAATAATTATGTATCTAACAACCTAAGTCAAAAGATAATAATGTATTTCTGCTCATGAAGGAATTACATAAAACTACTGATATTTGTACTGTTGTCAAATAAATTTAGTTTCATTAGTGGCACGCAAAAATCAACACCAAATGCCACTCCAACTCTTAATCATCACTAAACTAAATTTGACTAAACAATTAAAACTGTTGGTATGGCTTACTTAGTAGAATGATAAGAGAAACGATTATAACACTTGTCAAAGCGGCATTTTTAGAAAGCAAATATAGCTGTCAAAGATGGTATGTGCCTACGCAATTGCATGAAAAGGTGTCGCCAGTGTTTCATTTTGCTAAATCTGATAGGTATATTGGCAGTGTGTACTGAAAACGCTTCAGTTATAAAATTTTATCAATGACTTTTAATGATTCGCTGTTTTTGTTTTGTTTTGAGATAAATACTTTCATCGCTGTATTCGTAAATAGTACACTTGGAAATAGAAATTCGCGAGATAAACAGGGCAACACAAAAAATTGTCTCGTAGGCTATAACAAAAGTCAAACTTTAGTTTAGCGATGATGCCACAAAAACGACATCACTAATCCGTATATAGAAAATTTATTTAATTATTGCATAATGTGATAAACGTTCTCCTTAAAGCCGTAATATAATTGCTATTAAATTTTAAACATAAATCGATAAAATATATTAATACAATCAAACGACATATTTACAAGAATATCCAACGAGTAACCGACCACGTAATAATACACGAGACTTGCGTTATCGGCTTTAGGGTGCTTGCGTCCAAATGACAAATGAGAATTTGAAATATATATAGGTACCCGTATTAGGCTGCGAATCCTGCGTTTGCATAAACAGCTAGAGCTTGACCATACCATACCAGAAATTATCAACCAATAGCAAGGCCATGGGTAGGAAAATTAAAAAACGATTACAATTTCCTAAGCTATTGTCATCCAATTTTTTAGTGCACAGATATCGTCGGGATATCTTTTAGCGGCCTCTCGAGGATCGGGTGTACTGTGTAATCCAGAGAGGACTTGGTCTAGAATGGGTCCGGATTACTACATACATACATACCCAGCTCAAATTCATTAAATGGGAGGCCTTTGCCCTGCAATATGACAGGAATGGCTTGTACTAATAAAAACTTTTAATTTACGATATTTTTCTATATAAGAGAAATTATTTGATAATTATTCAAACAAAAATAATAAAGGTGCGACTAAAACTTAAGAGTCCCTGTCCCCTACTACTGCTAACCTATTATCATATCAATCGATCAGGTCGATCAATTTCAATTAATTTTGTTTTGTATAATTATTAAGTCTGACAACAAATACTTGACAGTCGTCAATTATTTGTTTACAATCCGATCAGTACAGTATTTACGACGTAAACATTTGTAGCTCAATCACATCATCACATAATTTCAATTTGTCATCTAGACGCAAGTTACCCCAAGCCACTCTTTCAACAGCATACTGCGGTTACGCAATTGTAATCACAGCACCATACATTACACATAGTATCACTTTCTATATACAATACAATACCAAAACAAGTATATTTTTCCATTCCCAGCCCTGGATCCATTCTTCAAATAAATGCCTCTACGAAATGCGATTACTTTGCAGAGTATATACAGAGATGGAGAATGCCTGTACTAAGCTCATTCAACACAATCAGGATGTCGTATATAAATTAACAAAAAATAACTTATTGTGCAACTTCGACGGACAAAGCGGATAACTTTGGCCGTGGGCCCGTGTTTGCCTCACAAAATCAGATTTAATTTCAAAATATACTGCATGGGGCAGTGCAATATCCTCAGCCAATAATATAAACAATAATATATCATTTAATGTATAATATAAAGTATAATATATTAATGCAATACTTAAGGTGAATGGGCCGAGAGCTAAACCCGCTACATTCTCAAGAGATGGCGCTGGAGTCGTCATTTATGAAAAAATATTTTTTACGTCGTATTTTGCAATCCAATTTGAACTTAATGTTAATTCGCGGATATAAACCAATACAATGTTTCTAATGACCTAATTTTCAATTATAAATCGAAGACAATAGCTAATATTCGCCAATTTACTGATCTGTCATATATTTTACACGTTTACACACGCACACACGCATGTTATACAGTCACATCAGAAAGTAATGCTTATTTTGGACGCTTACGTCATAGGCTTGATAGCTCATTTAGCAAAGTCACAGATATGTTGAATAATCCGATAAGACATGGTTCAAATCCCACCGGGGTATTTTCTTTTTGTATGAAAAAAAAATTTTTTTCTCAGCTTTTACGTAATACGCAAATATGGAGTAAGTATTGATTTTATGGAATAAGAATACCTATGGTAGACATACCTAAGCAAGCCACACATGCCACGTGTGGTTTGCTTAGGTAATTGTGATAAATAAAATAATAATTTCAGTTCTCTTACACATTTATAAAACAACCAAACGCAAACACACATTTTGTAGTAATAGGACTCTTAGCAGAGTCCGCCTGGAGAAGTACCACACCTTTGCTAGTTATTCTACCGCCAAGCAGTAATGTGACATAACTGTTGCGGTTTGAAGGGCAATGTTTCCAGAGAAATTACAGGGCTTAGAGATATAACATCTTAGATCTCTGGGTGACGAGCGCAGTGCAGTGCTATATGTAATGATTTGGACTCTTCATGTTCCAATAGCTGCGTGTCACTGTGCTGTTATGTGGCAGGCATGTTGCTTACCATCAGGCACATGTCCCGTTCGTCTCGTCACTCTTTATTTAAAAAAAAAGCACTCATACCATACCCCACTTAGATTACTCGTGTCGGGGACTACATACAACACACAAACAACATCCAGACCGAAGGGTCTACCGCATAAATAAAACTGCCTTAGCTTTGATCTTGAAATTATAGAGACAGCTATAGCAAAGCCAACCGCTACGGTCAAAATATTTACAATACTAAGTACAAATAAAATACAACAGATATAATAATTATTATTTTATTTATATAAAAATTGGTATGGATGGAACACATTATCCTCATAGGCAGAACACAAGTCATGTAAAATCCTAATTGTCTTTTTAGATTTGAATGTGGCGATAGCCATTGCTGTAGGGTCGTCGCTCGTCTTCTTCCATGTATTTCTGCACATGCTGCATCTCAATATAAATTCACTGTGTATGTATCTGCAACCTGTGTAAAGCTCATTCATAAATTCAATAAGTATGTGAGTTTTCAGTGGCTCGTATATTGTTCTCAAGTAAAAGCTTTATTGGTTGAATTTTGCCGTCGCATTTTTGGTGTAAACTAACGCAGAATTCACCACACAATTCACTTCAGAGTCCACCTCAACACTCAACGATTTCAAAGGCAAAATCGGATAGTTTATTTACTAAACTAACACACTCCAAATATGATGTGAAATTGTGAAACACAAACAATAACAAATTACATTTACAACTGACTATGACTAAACATCAGTGCTGCTAACAAGATTTTTTTAAATCCGCCAAGTTACTTGTGAATTTTCGGCAAAATCCGTAATTTGTCGTCATATTTATAACATAATTCGTTGCCGTTTAAATAAAACAATAGCCATTTCTGAATAATAATATAAAGTTTTTAATTCCGTTAAATATCCCGTAAGCCGTTAGAAAGTTATTTTCCCGTTCTCAACGCACAAAAATTCGCTAGATATAGCGAGAAATCTTTAAGTTGGCAACACTGCTAAGCTTCAATATAGATACATTAGATCATCGATATAAAGCGAAGGACGTGCCCTAAGCACCTGAAATTTGCAATAAACTGTGTCTCTGTGTGTATCGTTAGTGGTTAACAAATAACCAATTACTTGACCCCTGGGATCGCTATCGGCGAGATATACTGTGGTTCTACTTTTTTTGGTTGTTAACAACGAATCATGATAAATAAAAACGTCAGGCGTACACCGCTTCCTGCAACCGACTAGAACGGAAAGAGTGAGCTCACTCTTCCCAACGATGACATAATTCCGTGCGCCTGAACTTTGAGAGGGCATATCCGATTATTTATATCGATGCATTAGAGCACAACACAAGTCTCTCGTCGCCAGCGAGTGAACCAAGTTTCGCCGCTATCGCAACGCCGCATGCACGGTGTGGCAACGCCGCGCGCCGCATGCACAGCACAGAACATAAAATATTACTCACTGCACAGTGTGGCAACGTCGCATTAACTTCGTACGGAAATGTAGCGCCCTCTACGGACCCGCTCGGCAACTTGCACCGAAATGCGCGCAACAGCTGACGCGTGACCGCCATGTTTACATAAAACCACTCACACATGCGTAGTCTCCGGCAAATTTTCAAAACTTATCATTTGCAAAAATAGATATTAATACAAGTTTGTTTAAATATATGAGTGTATTCGCGGATGGAAAATTAATCAAACATGTAGAAAAAAATAACAAACAGACATTATACTATTTCTATCGCCTGTATTGGTTCCCGAACGTTTGTATGGAAAATTGGCTTGGCCCATCCACCTTAAGTCATTTCTCATAGTGATCAGAATAACGCATCATTTTCATTGTAACTGTTTATATCATAAACAATTACTTATTTATTCTTCTTTATAATATACACATTGTAATCTCGGATTCATAGTTTGTTACATGTTTGACTTGTCGTTTTTTATCTTATAGAAATAACCTTTAATCTAGATAGCGGCATTTATTTCAGAATGGATTTAGAATACGTAATCATAGAAGTATTTTAAAATTAAATAAAACTATGTAATGAATACACCAACCGCAAGATGGGTTTACACAAGTATACCATCCTAACTATTTAACATTCAAAAACGAATAAACATCAAATAGCAGAGGAACATTTTTGGCAATATAAAGAAGCATGGAATCTTTATACTGTTTAAACTAAGGCTTTAGCAATAAACGCTTAAGTGCGCATGAGGATATACCAGTCCACTATTACATTGCTATACTGAGCAAATTGTAAACTACACTGAAAGGAGACTAGGCTAAAACAAATCTCATTATTCAGTATTAAAAAACATCCAAATTAGTGCGAAAAAAAAATTATAAAGTGGATCAAAAGCATGTTTTGAAATTTAGATTAAGACTATGTGACTACCAGTCTAGAGTTAAGATAGCCTAGACTGCCTTAATTAAATTAAATATATCTATTGTAAAAGTTGAAAGCTTCTCACTGCACAAATAGAAACCAGTGATTTACAAATTTACTATGAAATACTCGTAGTGGCTTCAGCAGGTACAGTACCAGAAACGTATGTGGTCTGGTAACAACCTAAGATTAACTCTTCCTATTAATATGGAGTGAATAGCTGGTTGCACACTAATTGCGCACTATCAAGACTTGTTGTTTCCTAGTTGTAATTTATGTTATTTCAGATTACATCACACAATATTTTTTATTAATAATTTCGTCCTTTAAACCTCAAGGTTTGTCTAGGACAGACTGTTCTCGAGATGTTTTTTAATTACTTCGATTTATGAGTTTTATAATATCTCACTATTTGTACCTACAAAGCAACCCCCTATTTTTACGAGACATGGCGTACAGCTTCCTTTAAGGATACGAGTGTAAGTCTGTGAGGATAGAACAGTGAGGGAGTGGGGTCTTGTATGCAAATATGAGACAGGGGCGTAAGTATTAGAGAAAGGAGCGTGTGTATTTGAGACAAGGGCGTGGTGTGTATTTACGGCTGATGTTTTAGGAATTATGTTGAGTGCTTTCGAAACATAGCTTATATTAACAGGAATTTCGGAGATCTCTCTAAGTAGCGAGGCATTATGTAACTTTTTAGTATCAGTCATGTCATGTGATGTTTTGTGGATGACACTGGTGAGTTCAGTGGTTTGGCCAATGCACTTTGGTCTTAGACGACTTTGGGCTTTATTTACGTCAAACAAGATCTTGGTTTCGTTCGCACCAGGTTTAGGCATCTTATTAACTTTACACAAAGTTATACTCTCATCATACGAGGCTAGGTAATCTACATACGATGTCTGATCATTCTCACATAAGAATTCAATCTCCTGAATTTTATGAGCTTTACTTAAATCACTCGTCTCGTCGATATTAATTTCATTTACAGCTTCAGTGACTTTAAATGATACCATATCAGCTGCAGCCACAACGTTTTCAACTTCACCTGTCTTAATGACCTCATACAAGACCGCACTCATCTCAGGCGAGTAGACGCACACATCGACATCAGAATTACTTAAGACCTCTGTGTCATGATAACGTACATACGAGTTTTTATCTGCTTCACATGAAGACTTAACAACTTCATGCAAGACCGCACTTGCGTCACACGAGGAGACATTAGTATCAGCGTCATATAAAATTGCATCAGCGGTCTTACCTTTTTCATGTGTCTTATTGACCTCATACAAGACCGCAGTTGCGTCACATGAGGCGACATTATTCCCAACGACATCAGCTTTATATAAGGTGTCATCATATGAGATTTCAGCGGTCTTATCAATAACATTCGGGGTCTTGACCTCAGTCAAGACCGCAGTCGCTTCAAGTGATGACATATCCGTCTTAGGGTCATCAGCTAGACATGTGACGTTACTAAATTCACAATTGCCATGACACGACCGACTGACCTCACATAAGACCCCGCCACGAAACCGTGCGTGCTATCGGCCGGCGCGTTGTTTGAGCCGCACTAGCTCGTCTAGCTGAGCCTTATACAGCTGTGTGACGTCTTGCAAGTCCAGCTTCAATTCCGCGACTTGCTCCTCTTTCTCGCCGTACATTTGGAGTAATGCGTCGTACTGCTCTTGTAGGCTCTGCGAAATGTTTTTACAAACTTTATAAACAAACTGCTTGTTACAACCTAAGAAAGTAATTTCCTCAGACTTACAGTTTCACTAGCAGCGCCCAGCGATTTTTCCTGAAATAATGTAAACCGGCACTGGAAAGCATCAATCCAGTGCCAATGCTTTCCAGTGCCGGTTTACATTATTCCAGTCCAGCGACCGAATCCAGCGCTGGATTGGTTACTGGAATAATGGAAACCGGCACTTAGTTCCCGTAATTTTACCGGGATAAAAAGTAGCCTATGTGTTGTTCTTCCAGACTATAATTTATCTTGGTTACAAAATTGTAACCCGATTCGTTCAGGCGTTACGACGTGATTGAGTAACAAACATCGAACATTACATTCAAGCATTTTTTCAAGCGCAGGTAACCTAGCTCATAATCACCACTACAACTACAACTTGTCATCGATACAACAGTGGAAATAAATCTCTCGAAAACATTTCTCATCCGCTCCACCCGCATTTGGCCAAAATAGTGAATTATAGCCTTGACTCTCATCTTGTGGGAGAAGGACTCGATTCCCAGCCGCGAGAACATATATTACTCTACTTTAGTGATAAGAAGGTCTAGGATGTGTGAATGCGTTGCCTGAGTGGGTTTTCCACGATAGTTCCAATCTTTGTATCTTCAAAACGAGAGTGAATCGGTTTCTTCTAGGTAAGCACGCTCTATCGTCGACCGCTTCGTCGCTCAACATTAAGCGGATTGGAGATCAAGTATGAAACTAGAGGTATAAATGTAAAAAAAATGGACAGTCATAGGGAAACTTATAACTCATAATTTCATAGCTCACTTTAGAAACTACGCGAGTGAAACCGGAGGACGCTGCTAGTCTGGAATAAATGTTCAAAGCATTGTCGTCTCAATAAGTCTTCTAAACATGGCCTAGACTAGACGGTCATGCTTCTAACAATGGCCATGCTAACGCATTTCAAAATGGCCATGGTCCCGAGTTTACCCGAAGATTTCTTTCATTTACGAGCGTGACGCTTGATCTAAATTTACAACCCACAAAAAAATCTGTGTGATGCGCCAAAAGAAGTTTTCACTTCAAAAGTCCTAGTGAAGGTGCGCTTACACGAGGGCAATAATTGCTCGGCGACATGAATGGACCGATCTGGAGCAATTAAACGCAATTTCAATAAATTGCGGCAATTACTTAGGCGATATTGCTTCTAATTACTCCAGATATTTCATATTGCTCAATGTCGCCGATACGAATTGACGAATATCCAATGGGCTTTGAAATTCCTAGCAATTTTTGTATACATCTCATTCGCACTTGTTTGTTTTGCGGCTTGCCGTCTTGGTTCCACGGGGAGAGCGAGAGGTCGGGTGGCGCTACAAGCCGCCGCAGCAAGAACAATGTCGTCCATAGCGAGCGAATACTGAAATGCTCGTGTAGGACTGTATTGCCTAGTTGATGAAGTTGCGCAATATCGCTCAATATTGTATTGCGCAGTATTTATGCTTGTTGCCGTTGTCGTAAATTGCTTGATGTAGTCGTGACGTCATAGTTGACGAGTATTGACTGGAATTGAGCAATTTTAGTCGTCCGTATAAGCGCACCTTAAGAGATGTTTTAAATTGTAAAGTAACCTGTTGTTCATCAAGCCTGGCCTGCAAGGTCGCCAGGTGCGACTGCAGCGCACTGCGCTCGGCCAGCAGGCGGTCGCGCGCGGTCGACAGCGCTCTCAGCTCGCCCTCCCGACGGGTCAGGGTCGACAGGGTTTCCTCCACTTGCATCGCCGTAGGCCCCGACGGGGTTATATTACCTTCCTCCTGTAAAAGGATAAATAAATAAATAATTTTTTTTTTTTTACTTATTTAGTTCACCAACATTGTATATGTTAGAGCCAAAGTAATAAATCTGGATATTATATATACTGTCTAGCCATTATATATAATATCTACTCAATTTAGATAAAGTGATAATTGACACAAAATTAATCACATTAACTAGCTATTTTATATAATATCTTCGAAGACTTGGATAATGTAATAAAACAAGTAGATATTCGTTTATGAATAAATTTGTATTTCAATTTGCCTTAAGCATGCCTCAATTAACATTATTATAAAGTAATTAACCTAACCGGTCTAACTTGGACTCTGGGTGGGCTCCCGCCAGAAGCTCTTGCGGTCGCCCCTGAATGTTGCTTCGCCACACTCAGCCTTCGTTTCGCTACGGAGATCGCCGGCTCGCTTCGCTCGCCACCTCCCCTTTCGCTCAACTCGACTTCATGCGACGAAGCAACATTCAGGACCTCCCTTGAGCTTCTGGCTCCCGCATTTTTTATAAACACTCTAGGGGTAGTAGCCACAAGACTAGGTGGAGTCGGGGTGCTCTGTGTCGGTTTTGTGACTAATTTCAACCTAACCGGTTTGAGTTGGTCTCTGGGTGGGTAATTTGTTAAGTATTGAAGGGAGGAAGCAGGGGTAACAAGTCGGCTAGACCGTATTATTACTTTAGCTAACTTTGACACGCTATTATGAATAATGTCCAGATAAAGTGATTAATTAATTACATTGTCTAGTGAATTTGGCTTTTATATATAATGACCAGTCATTATGTATAATAACTATTTAATCACTATGACTGTAACATATACACCAAAACATTAAAGAACTAAAAATATAAAATAACTACAGGGCTAAAAGAGACACAATAATTTTATAGGTACATGATGCACATTTATCGAATTCCATTTTTGGGTTCTGTACAAACAAAAACAAAATTATAAATGTTGAGTTACCCCCGACCATCTTGGAATTTGTCATAACGTATGATTAGTCTACTAACAAAGTTCTTTCGTTTGATACGAATAGAATAGAGTTGTGCAAAATACGTAATCCGCCATTTCGTGGTGGCGGCCATCTTGGACTGATGTTGATCAAACGTAGCTAAGAACAGTTCTGACTTATTCACCTTTCAAACAAAAAAACAAATTCAAAGTCGATTCATTCATTAGGGATCTACGATGTCAAAGACACACACACGTAAAATAGCAATAAGCAGGTGGCAAAACAGAGGTCCAGCAGTGGGATAGAGAAGGCTGAAGATAATGATGATAGGAATAGTACTCACCGATTGCCAGAAGGAGTTAGAAAGAGAATCGGAGAGAACGGAGTGAGGCGGAGATATATCGCCGCGGTGGGACAACTGCTCCTGAAAACAAAAAATCACGTAATTTTCAAACTTTATTGAAATAAACAAAAGAAGAACAAACGTTTATTTCAGGTCCGATAGCTGTTGAAATGACTTTTATGACGTGACAACGTCTAACAAATCAAAAACCGGATGCACGCCCGAAAAAGTGTCCGATTACGCCATTGTCCCGTTACGCCCATTGGACGTTGTGTTACTTACTGTCAACTTTGTTTGTGGTGCCAATAAAGTGTATTGTATTGTACGCCTGCGCCGCATCTATCTCTCTTCTACTCGATGGCATTATATGCAACCATTTCATCAATTAGAGTAAGATCCCAGAGCTGCCAGACGTCACCTATTTTCTGACGAATTAAATGTGAACGATTGAGTAGAGTTAGTAAGTACTAAGAACACATGCTAACTTGCTTAGACGGGTAAGTTTGAGATATGGGGTAATGAAGGTACATACAAACATTACTTCACGTATTTTCTGATAAATGATTTTCACGTATGTTGTAGGCAATATCCTTAAAAACAAGGTCCCAATACTCCCAGACACTTTCCGTCGGCCGTTTTGCTTAACAACTCCAAAATAATAATTTAATTTCACTTAAATTCTCATACTCCATTTGTAAATATGTTCGTCAGACAACTATTTTAAAGCTATTTCCAATAAGACAGACCAATCTAAGGGGCCAATCATCCCCTAAACATACGTGAAAATCACTTATTAGAAAATACGTGAAGTAAGTAATGTTTGTATGTACCTTCATTACCCCATATCTCAAAATTGTCCGTCTAAGCAAGTTAGCGAGTAACCATGGGTTCTTAGTACTTACTAACTCTACTCAATCGTCCACATTTCATTAATCAGAAAATAGGTGACGTCTGGCAGCTCTGGGATCTTGGACTAAATGTTTTGTCATGATGTTGTCACGTTAAACTATCATCGGTAAACCGACTTTACAGACAGACAATTGTATTATCTAAGAGCCAGCGTTTTCCCCTCGTACCTGCAGTATATTGTTCCGCTTCCTCTCGACGTCCAAGCCGTCCGCCGCGGCCGCGAGCTGCGCCTCCGTCTCGCCGAGTCTCCGCTCCAGCTCGGATATTCGGCCCTCGTACTCGGCTCTCGTGGTTTCTAGTTCGGATGATTTTCTGAAATTGGGATGAAGACTGGGGGTCAAACATATACCATTCTACTTAGTACGTCGTCACCTCGTCGCCTAGATTAAGGAAAAATATGAGACACGTATTTTTTGTTTTATCAAATTATTAATAATAATCGACAAATGTATAGCTCATCAAACATCAAACTTTCGGAGTGCGGGGTTGTGACGTGACGCCGTGAAAGTCGATAATCCCTTATCTGGCTAGAATTTCTTACCTAGTTAGAATATCTTACCTAACTAAAATCTCTTACCTAGCTAGAATCTCTTCAATGATACAATCTCTTACCTCACTAGAATTTCTTACTTAGCTAGAATCTCTTACCTGAATCTCTTACCTAGCTAGAATCTATTACCTAGATAGAATCTCTTACCTGGCTAAAATCTCTTACCTGGCTAGAATCTCTTACCTAGCTAGAATCTCTTACCTGGCTAGAATCTATTACCTGGCTAGAATCTTTTACCTAGCTAGAATCTCTTACCTAGCTAGAATCTCTTACCTGGCTAGTTCCTCCTGCAGTGCGGTCGTGTTGTCAACAGCTCGCGTACACTGCTCCGTCACGGCGTCCAGTCTGCTCTGAGCATCTCGTAACAACTCCTCAGCTGTCTGCAGTCTCTCTTGAAAGGTGCGGGATTCCTCGCGAGATATCTTTTCGCGTTCTATCGCTTTCGCTAGAGATTTTTCTAATTCACCTGCAAATTAAACATGTTCAGAATTAAGCTTTTGAATACTCGTCGAATTTATTTATTTATTCATCATCAATTACCTGCCTCAATTCAATTACCTGAATTAATAGATCGATAGACTAATTACAAAAATACTACTTCTAGAAAAAAAATTGTTGTCTGTAAAGTCGGTTTACTGACGATAGTTGAACGTGACAACGTCTTAAGAAAACACTGATTGTTTAATAGATTTGTATGTAAAAAGTAATCAGTAGAATTTAGTCATTTTCAACCAAAACAATGCAAAAAAGCTTTTAGATGCCGGGGATCGAACCCGGGGCATTTCACATGCAAAGCGAACGCTCTACCACTGAGCTACATCCCCGCTTGAAGTACTGGTCGAAATAATTAATACAACTGTAACAAACATGCGGCGAGGTAACGACCGACGGTAACGCGGTAACGATACGTGACGTCATGTTTTGTGGGCGTGCAGCCGGCTTCATCGAATTATAAGACGTTATCACGTCAAAAAATCGGTACAAAATAAACCGGTAAAAATATCGGTAACCCTGTTTGCTGTTTTAGCTCTATAACTTTAAATAAAAATGAAATGGAGCATAAGTCAGCTCACATAATGTCTTGTAAATGAGCTTTATGGCGATCGTGTTGAGAAGTGTTTCCTTTAAACCACATGTTAATGAAACCGCTCATCACGGCGGCGGCGTTGCGCCCCGCTGCTCATTTGTTTTCGTCGAATGCGCCCGAGAAACACAATCAAAAATGGATCTTCTAGCGATACTATGAGTAAATGAAAATGAGCTTTATGATAATAGTGTTAAGAATGATTTTCCCCCGTCACCTCTGGTGTTGTGGTGCGCACGGTCCCGGTCTAGCGCGGCTCGCTGCAGGTGCGCTAGTTGCGCGAGCACGCCGGCCGCCTCCCCCCCTCCCGCCGGCCCCGCACCCCCCTCTGCTAGTTGTTCCCGCGCCTCGCGTAGTTCGCGACGTAGTGATGCCTCGCGGGATACCCAGCGCTTCTCCTCTGTAATACAAAGTACCCGTTATCATATCACATAAAATAAGAATTATAATTATAATGACAAAAAAATATATACTTATGTAGGTAATTTATTGAATGATGTAAGTAACAATTTGTGTTTTTCACAAAATTTATTTTATCTATCTCCTAGCAGCGCCCCGCGGTGTTACCCGCGTAGTTCCCGTTCCCGTTGTTCCCGTTGTTTTCCGGGATAAAAAGTAGCCTATGTGTTCTTCCAGACTATAATAATCTATCTGTGTTCCAAACACAGAGATCTAAATAATAAGGTAATAGAAATGGCATAACTCTCAAATTACTTGCAAAACGCTTGTCGCCACATTTCCCCTACCCCCGCGGTCACTACTACATGCGCGTACTATTCCAATACAAATTCACTCACACACGAACAGCTGCACATTAACAAACTAGGTCTGTGATTGCACCACACACATCCATAAACGCTTATCAGTGAACCTACTAATACATTGAAAAATAAACAATTTTTCACATTTACGCTAGTGCTTGACAAAAATTAAAACATATCGATATTTCAAAGAACGGTACAATTTTAACATTCGATAAAGGTTATTATTGATTTCATTAATTAGGTGTATTACACTACAACACTGACTCTGGCTACGTATAACGGACGAACGATAAGGCAAGACGACAGGCTAGTGCAGCTGGAAGAGGAACTTTCGCGAATAAGATGGCATATTCTGGGGCTATGTGAAGTCCGAAGACAGGGGGAGGACACCATAACCTTAGAATCAGGCCATCTTTTATACTATCGCGAAGGCCATCAGTTGTCTCAAGGTGGAATCGGGTTCCTGGTTCATAGAAACCTCTGTAACAACGTTTTAGAAATTGCCAGTGTGTCTGCTAGGGTCGCGTACATTATTGTCAGGTTAACCGAGAGGTATACCCTTAAGGTAGTTATGACTTACGCACCCTGGGAGGGACACCCGGATTCTGAGGTGGAGACTCTGTATGAGGACATTACCAAGGCTCTACGCCATACCTCCAGAGCACACTTCAACGTTGTTATGGGGGATTTCAACGCTAAAGTGGGGGTAAATACTGGTAGTGAATCGGTCATAGGATCGTACGGTTTGGGTCGAAGAAATGAGAGAGGGCAAATGCTTGTCAACTTCCTCGAGAAGGAGGGGTTGTTTTTGATGAACTCTTTTTTCAAGAAGCAACCCCAAAGGAGGTGGACATGGCAAAGCCCCGGTGGACGGACGAAAAATGAGATTGACTTCATCATTGCGGACAAAAAGCGTATATTCAGAGATGTATCAGTGCTCACTAGGTTTAATACCGGAAGTGACCACAGGTTGGTAAGAGGCACTCTGAATATCGATTTTAAGCTGGAACGTGCTCGCTTGATGACGTCAACACTCCGTCCAAACCTTCTCCAAACCGTAGTTGGATCTGAAATGTTTCAGCTAAAGCTGGAAAACCGATTCGCTGCTCTGGAAGCCACAGACGACGTGGATCAGAAACTCGACCGGGTAGTTGAAGTGTTAAGAGATGAGGGCAAAAAGTTTTGCGAATTGCGACATAAGGGTAAAAAATCGAAACTATCGAGGGAAACGTTGCGGTTAATGGAAGAACGACGGACAAATCCCACGTTATCTTCGTCAGAACGAGACACGCTCAATAAGGAAATCACCAAGCTTGTACGACGCGACCTCCGATCCGCTAATACGCTCTTGATTGAAAAATCAATTGAGCAAAATCGGGGGTCGAAAGTATTCGCCAAGCCTCTTGGTAAGAGCCATCTGACAAAGATAACTACATCGACGGGAAATATCGTAGCTTCCAAGCCGGAAATCCTTTCGGAAGTGGAGAATTTCTATAGCCAGTTGTACGCATCGCACGCTCCTCATCTCTCACTGGAAAATGAAGACAGCAGGGCTACTCTGACTCGCCACCACACGGAAGATCTGCCAGACGTAAGCCTGGACGAAATTGTGCTGGCCCTTAGACAGCTCAAAAATGGAAAAGCCGCGGGGGAGGATGGTATTACAACCGAACTCTTGAAATCCGGTGGAACACCGCTGATAAAAGAGCTCCAAGCCCTGTTTAATGCTGTCCTCTTCACCGGGAGAACTCCGAGGGCATGGCATAACAGCGTGGTCATTTTGTTTTTCAAAAAAGGCGAGAAGACGTTTTTGAAAAACTATCGACCGATATCCTTGCTAAGCCATGTCTACAAGCTGTTTTCAAGGGTTATCACAAACCGTCTGGTGCGAAGACTCGACGAGTTCCAACCCCCTGAACAGGCCGGGTTTCGAAGCGGGTACAGTACCGTAGATCACATTCACACAGTGCGGCAGATTATACAGAAGACCAAAGAGTATAATCGGCCCCTATGCTTAGCGTTTGTGGACTACGAGAAAGCATTCGACTCGATCGAAACCTGGGCTGTTCTGGAGTCCTTGCAACGGTGTCAAGTCGACTGGCGATACATCGAGGTGCTGAGATGTCTATATAACGCCGCAACGATGACAGTCCAAGTCGAAAACCAGCAGACGAACCATATCCATCTTCGTCGAGGAGTGAGACAAGGGGACGTGATTTCCCCCAAATTGTTTTCTAACGCTCTCGAAGATATGTTTAAGACGCTGGATTGGGCTGGGCGTGGCATAAATATAAATGGCGAGTACATCTCTCACCTACGATTTGCTGACGACATCGTCATAATGGCTGAATCGTTGGAGGACTTACAGTCGATGCTGAATGGCCTAGTTGATGCTTCTCAACGCATAGGTCTCCGGATGAACGTAGATAAAACCAAGATCATGGTTAACGAACGTATAACTCCGGGACCGGTTGCTATAAATGGCGTCCCTTTAGAAATTGTTCAGAAATATGTGTACCTAGGGCTGACGCTCGAACTAGGCAAGTACAATTTCGAGAGTGAGGCCAGGAGAAGGATTCAGCTGGGCTGGGCAGCATTTGGTAAACTACGTCGTGTCTTCTCGTCGTCTATACCACAATGTCTAAAGACAAAAGTCTTTAATCAGTGTGTCCTACCTGTCATGACCTACGGTGCCGAAACTTGGACACTGACAGTTAAAGCGGTCCACAAATTTATAGTCGCTCAGCGAGCTATGGAGAGAGCTATGCTTGGAGTTTCTCTGAGAGATCGTATTCGGAACGAAGTGATCCGTCAGAGAACCAAGGTAACCGACATAGCTCAACGCATTAGCAAACTGAAGTGGCAATGGGCCGGCCATATCTGTCGAAGAACCGATAACTGTTGGAGTAGACGTGTTCTTGAGTGGAGACCACGAATCGGTAAACGTAGTGTAGGACACCCTGAGACTAGATGGAGTGACGATATACGGAAGACAGCAGGCAGTGGATGGAGACGTATAGCCGAGGATAGGGCTGAGTGGCGAGCCATGGGAGAGGCCTATGTCCAGCAGTGGACTAAGATAGGCTGATGATGATGATGATGACACTACAACAAAGTCAATATGCTTATAAAATAAGTGAGTCACACGGGGTATACTATTGTTTCGAAAACTGAACTATGTAATTCTGACACCATATGGGCTTAGGTATAGTTGAAGAACAAAGGTTGTTGTATATTTTGTACATCGAGCAACTCGATCTTCCGCGCAAGCACGGAAGGGAAGTAGCCTTAGCTAAAAAATATTTTGCAAATCTTTGTCATTTCTTGCGGGAGGGGAAAGTTGCACACTAGTGCAAAGCCGCAATATTACATACAAAACATACCTGTACCGATCCATTGCCGACCATACTCACGCAGCCAAATCACTAACACATAAAAAATAAAGCACCATTCACAAATCTAGCCCCGCCCTCAGTGTATTCCACGCCACGGTATATTATCAAACTCCGCGGACTTGCACTTTGACAGAGGTTGACGCTGTGTATGCCTACTCCCTTCCGTGTTGTTCGCTGATTTTGTATGAAAACTAATAAAGTCTTAAAAATAAATGCTTACAATAGCTAAATACTGCCTCTATTACCTTAATATTTATTTTGCACGGATGAACAATCGCGCGTTATAGCTAGTATGTAATACTTTTGTTAATAATTTATAAATTATGAAGTAATGTTTACCGCGAATTAAAAGTTTTTACGTATGGGTGTTAACTGTGTACAATTTTTTATCGATATTTTATGTTAATTTATCGATAAAAAAGGTAAAATTTAAAATACAATTGTCATTGTTTATTTTTGGCCAAGTAAAATTGAGCCGTCACAGCACTAGCTCACGATCGCTACCTGCGGTTGTACCATGGAAGATTAGAGGTTATGACGATTTCTTTAATTTTACATTACATTGCTGTTTATGCTTGTACCACTCTAGATGTTAATTAATGTACGCAGCAATGGTATGCAAAACGACGATAACACCAAAAATGAATAACTATCATAGTGAATCATTGGGCATAAAAAATACAATTAAAATAAAATAAAATACCTATCAATGAAATATAATCTCATTATTGGTATAATTGCAAGTTGTGGAAGTCCACAGTTGTTTATGCTGCATAACACAAGTTTTAAAGATGATTCACGCCAGCCGGTTCGAAGCAGACTAAACTACAACTCGAGCACTGGTGGCCTACAAGTCACCTTTGCGGCGACGTCACGCGGTCATGCGACTTCTAGTACCTTATTATTTAGATTTCTGTGGTTCCAAATTTCAGCCCGATCCGTTCATACGTTAGGACGAGATTGAGCAACAACAACAACACTGATGAACCGCTAGTCTGTGCTATAAGACGATTCTTAGTTCATGGGAAAGTAGATTATGATTTTTGCGAGTGTCGAAAATTTGCAGCATAAACCGCTGTATCTTTTGATGGCGTTGGCTTAGAAATGTGAATTTTTTCACAGCTCCAATGGACAGTAGAAGTATATATCGATCGAGCGGGCTCGAAAGGTGTCAGATCTCGCACTGCTCGCGTGTCGTGTAGGCTGTAGGTGTATAGTATGTACCAGCGGCCATATCGGCCCGCTAGGCTACGAGCTAGGCGCGTGGGCGAGTGTCCTCCACTACGTGCCCGTGATGGCCGGTCGTTTGCCACTGCGGGCAGCAACGCATTAACTAAATATAATTGAATGTAGGAGTATAGTACCGGCGGCCATGTTGACCCAAGCAGCTACGAGTCAAGGCTACGAGCTCGGCACGTAGGCGAGCGTTCTCTACGACGTTTTGTAGCTATTCAAACGCTGCGTCTTGTAGTCTAATACGAATATGTAGGTGTGTAGTACCAGCGGCCATGTCAGCCCGCAAGGCAGCGAGCTCAGTACATAGACTAGCGTCCTCCACTACGTCGTGATATAGTCGCCGACCATATCACTGTAAATTTTACTGTTGACTTAATAAAACATGTGTAGCAACCATGTTAATTTTCATACTAAAATTGGTCGGTCCGATCCGACTCAAGCTGCTTCGGCCGCGTCTTTTACCTTTTTTAAGAGACTGCGCGCACGTGATGGCCGGTCGTTTAGCACAGCGGGTAGCGGCGCATTAACTAAATATAATTGTATGTAGGTGTGTAGTACCGGCGGCCATGTTGACCCAAGCTAAGAGCTACGAGGCAAGGCTACGAGCTCGGCAAGTAGGCGAGCGTTCTCTACGTTTTGTAGCTATTCAAACATTTGTAGTCTAATAAGAGTATGTAGGTGTATAGTACCGGCGGCCATGTTGACCCGAGCTACGAGCTCGACACGTAAGCGAGCGTCTTCTACGACGTTTTGTAGCTATTCAAACGCTGCGTCTTGTAGTCTGATAAGAATATGTAGGTGTATAGTACCGGTGGCCATGTTGACCCGAGCTACGAGCTCGACACGTAAGCGAGCGTCTTCTACGACGTGTTGTAGCTATTCAAACGCTGCGTCTTGTAGTCTGATAAGAATATATCGGCGTATAGTACCGGCGGCCATGTCGGCCCGTGAGGCCGCGAGCTCGGCCCGCAGGCGCGCCGCGTCCCCCGCGGCGGCCGCGGCGCGCTCCTCCAGCGCCGGCCGCTGCGCGCGCAGTCGCGCCAGCTCGCCCGAGCCGCGCTGCAACGCCGTCAGCTCGCACCGCGCCCCCTCCAGCGACGTCTTGCAGCTCTCGAAACGCTGCGTCGTGTCGTCTAACAAGCTTTTCGTCTACAACAAGAACAGAACAATTTTTAAGTTTTTAAAAGTAACTGTAACTGTGACACTTCGTACTGTGTCGAAGTAAGTCGACAAAACTCGCACTCAGCATACAGATCTCTAACGACGTCTTACAGCTCTCGAAACGCTGCGTCGTGTCGTCTAACAAGCTTTTCGTCTACAACAAGAACAGACCAATTTTTAAGTTTTTAAAAGTTACGCGCTCACGGTAGAACGCGTTTTGTTGTCGACAAAACTCGCACTCAGTATTCAGATCTCTAACGACGTCTTAGGCCTACTGTCCACGCACGCGTCTTTTGTCGAATGCATGCACCCTACGAACAAACGCAAGACGTGCGGCTGTCGTGTCGTTGTCGTTTCGTGGACACAGACTTCATTATTTGTACGCAAGATGCAAGCATTCGTCTTGCATCCGACAATTGTCGAAATCGTGGGGATGTCGTGCAGCTACATGGACAATTGGCCTTACAGCTCTCGAAACGCTGCGTCGTGTCGTCTAATACGCTTTTCGTCTACAACAAGAACGAGCCAATTTAAACTTATTCCAGGGAAAACTTTTTATAGCGCACCCGCAGATTTTCCGTGGGCAATGAATGAAGCTCAGCATCACGCTCGTAAATGCAAGAAATGTTCGGGCGAACTCGAAACCTAACAGATTTCTAAATGGCCATAGTTAGAAGACTTACTTAGACGACCATGCTTTGAAGATGTATTCCAGACTAGCAGCGCTTTCCGGTTTCGCCCGCGTAGTTTCCAAAGTGAGCTATCAAATTCTGAGTTATAAGTTTTCACTTCTAACGACAATCTCCATAACTACCTTATTGTTTTCTTTTGGCAGACAGTTAATTCAATGTCGTGTAACTTACGTGTTCACATGTGATATTTTCGGTACAGTACGACTTAAGTTTCCAAGTTCGGTCGCATCCAGTAGCCTATTTCAAAGAGACACCCACGCGCGTGATCACTGGTCATTTGGCACCAATCACAAGTAAGTAACCCGTTATTAAATCCTACTATTTAATATGATATATTTATGTCAATGTTTGGATATCTAGATGTTTGTGATGACGTGATTTGCTCAATCACGTCGTTGAAATTCTAACACAGTTTGATTATAATCTGAAACAACCATTGGCTACTTTTTGACGTGACAACGTCTTATAATTCGATGAAGCCGGCTGCACGCACGAAAAAAACATGACGTCATGCGGCGTTACCTCGCCGCATGATGTCATGCGGCGTTACCTCGCTCTGAGGCGTTCCATTTAAGGCTTGGAGTTGAAGTTGTCACGTTCAACTATCGTCAGTAACTTAACAGACAACCGATTTTTATCCAGGGAACAACGCGAATAAAACCGCGAGACGCTGCTAGTATTATAACATATTTATCACTCAAGTGGTCATACAATATGGGGACTGTGTCAGCTTCGTCCGTGAGAAAGAACCTGTAAATAGAAACCTCACACGTGGTCCCTGGGTGGTGCTAAACAGCTGACAAAAATACCGGTGGTAGGCCTCGGCCGTGGCTGGTGACCACCTATCAGACTTAAGTCATGCCGCCAAGCGGCCTAGCCGTGTTCCGGCCATGTAGTCTGATGACGCCATTTGGGAAGACGGGTCAGAGCAGTTGCTGCATAACTGCAAGACCGGATTGCCACACAACATTACTTTGCATCGGAAAGCTAGTCGTGGAGGGTAGCGGGATCCGAGGCACGGTTGCCGCGACCGACCGCAGACAGTAGGGGGCCCAAGTAGTGAGCTAGCCCCTCATGAAAGGCTGCCCCGCCATCTAGCGAAAAATCCCGGGATGCGCTATCCTGCCGGTTGGCGACCGGATATCAAGGCCAGATAGACATCCCCGGGGGGGCTCGGGCGTCCCCGCAGTCTCCAGACTAGTTTCCCATAGATGTATTCGTGTTGTGTGTTGTGGCCGTTGGTCAGCAGTGTGTAGCCTCGTTCTACTTCCGTTTTCCCACCGTAATTCACCCTCAAACAATCATGAACAAGGTCAAAAATAGAAACAAAGTTATTAAGCGGCTGCACTCCTTGATCCTTAAAGTGCACCTCGAGAATATCCGAGGTCTGCACTCAAATATCACAGCAGTACACCACCACCTGGAGACTGAGCAGCCATCACTGTTGTTTCTTACGGAGACGCAGATAGGACGTCCGTCAGACGTGGCGTACCTAAACTACCCTGGTTACACGTTGGAGCACAACTTTAAGCCACGTGCTGGAGTGTGCCTGTACGCCCGTGACGATATCTGCTGTCGGCGTCTCCGTAACCTTGAGGACACCAGATTCTCTGTAATTTGGGCGCTGATAGACACAGGCATAGACAAAATTGTGTATGCCTGTGTCTATCGGTCGCACAGTGGGGATCTGGAGACAACTAGGCTCATGGAATATTTGAGTGAGGCGGCGGACGCGGCTCAGCAAAAGTATCCATCAGCCCAACTAGTGTTGCTGGGGGATTTTAACGGTCATCACAAGGATTGGCTGTTCCCATACCGGGACACTGACCACGCTGGGCAGGAAACGAGAAAGCTAGCTTTGTCGTTAGACCTGACCCAGCTGGTCCAAGGGGCCACTCGGGTACCTGACGTTGAGTCGCATACTCCTTATTGTTTAGACCTTCTGCTGACAACTGATCCAGACCGATATTCCGTGGCGGTATCTTCGCCGTTAGGCAGCTCCGACCACTGTCTGGTGAAGTCAGTATCAATGTACCATCCGCCTGATCCAAGCCCTAGAGGCAACCGGCGGTTGTGGCGATACAAGTTAGCAGATTGGGATGAGATGCGTTCTTTTTTTGCGTCTTACCCATGGCAGCCATTGTGCTTTTCTTCTGGTGATCCTTCAACTTGCGCGGATGCTGTGACTGAAGTGATCCAAACGGCTATGGAATATTTTATACCATACGCTGACGTTCCATTATCCAGCAAAGCTCGCCCTTGGTTTGGTCCTCAGTGTAAAAATGCTGAAGCATTTAAGCATGAGGCTTACCTAGCTTGGGATGATGCTCGACAACGTAAGGCAAAGGACACGCACCAGAAGAAGAAAGCGTTTAACAAGGCTGCTAAGGCATGCAAAAAGGTTCTACAGAGGGCTCGATTTGACCATATTAGTCGAATAGGGAACAAACTAGCTTCATACCCTACGGGCAGCAAAGCGTTTTGGTCCCTAGCTAAGTCAGTCGAATCGAACTTCTGCCGCCCCTCACTACCTCCAATGCTTAAACCTGATGGGACGCTGGCTCACACCGCTATAGAGAAGGCAAACTTGTTTGCGTCTCAGTTTGCGGAATCTTCACGTCTAGATGCTGGTAGTGCGATACCCCCAACTCCACCTGGCAGTCAGACTGTAATGTCTGAAATACATATTCGCCAGAAGGAGGTTCGTAAAGTGCTACGCAATCTGGATGTGAATAAAGCCAGTGGCCCGGACGGAATTCCAGCCATAGTACTGAGGGTTTGTGCACCTGAGTTGTCTCCAGTACTAACACGCCTGTTTAGACTTTCTCTCCAAACTGGGCAAGTGCCGAAGTCGTGGAAGCTTGCTAACGTGCAACCTGTGCCCAAAAAAGGCAGTCGTACTGACCCTGTCAACTACAGGCCCATCTCAGTCACGTCCATACTCTGTAAGACTATGGAACGTGTCTTAAACCACAGGCTCCTGGCATACCTAGAATCGAAAGACCTCCTCAGTGACCGGCAATATGGGTTTCGCCGGAACCGGTCCACCGGGGACATTCTAGCGTATGTCACCCACATCTGGAGTGAAGCTATCGAGAAACACGGGGAAGCACTTGCAGTCTCCCTGGATATCTCGAAGGCTTTCGACAGGGTTTGGCATGATGGCCTTATAAGCAAGCTTTCGGGCTATGGTTTGTCACCTGGGTTTATTGCGTGGTTATCGGACTTCTTGAGGGATCGATCCATACGAGTCGTCATTGATGGCTGCTCGTCGGATCAAATGGCTATCAATGCCGGAGTTCCTCAGGGGTCGGTACTCTCTGCGACGCTCTTCCTGCTACATATCGATGATCTGTTGAAGCCCGGTATCTTTGGGTACGCAGATGATAGCACCGTCGTAGAGAGTTATATATCCAGCGCGAGAGCCAGTGGACAACAAACTCAGCTATTGAGAGAAGGTATGATCGAGCGTTTGAACTTGGCCCTTGAGGCAGTTTCTACATGGGGCGATGCCAATTTGGCCAAGTTTAACGAAGGAAAAACACAGGCGTGTTTATTCTCCGCTAAAAGGAGTCCATTCACACTGGCTCCTACTTTTCGAGGCGTATCCGTGCCGGTTACTGACCATCTCGAGCTTTTGGGCGTTTCTTTGTCATCGACGCTCAACTTTGGCACGTATATTGAGTCTAAGGCTAAACTAGCCGCCAAAAAACTGGGTGTCCTCTCAAAGGTGCGAAGATACTTCAATTCTGAGCAGTTGCTCACGTTGTATAAAGCACAGATTCGCTCCTGTATGGAGTACTGTTCGCACCTTTGGGATGGATCGGCTAAGTATCAGCTGGAGACTCTGGAATCGATTGAGAGACGTGCCAAAAGGCTCATAGGCAATGACACTCTTGTGCGTAAAAGACTTCAAAGTCTTGATCATCGCCGCAAGATTGCTAGCTTATCGGTTTTTTATCGGATACACTTCGGAGAGTGTGCAACTGATCTGCATGATTTAATACCACCTTGCCCTTTCTTCTATCGGAATTCTCGTATCTCAAAAAAGCGACATCGTTTCATGGTTGATGTTCCAAAAACACGAACAAAGAGATTTGACTCCACGTTTGTGATAAGAACGTCTAAGTTGTGGAATGCGTTGCCTGAGTGGGTTTTTCCCGATGGTTACAATCTGGGTGTCTTCAAATCGAGAGTGAATCGGTTTCTTCTGGGTAAGCACGTTCCATCGTAGATCGCATCGTCGCTTAACATCAGGCGAGATGGTGGTCAAGTGCGAACCTATTACAGTTAAAAAAAAAAAAAAAAAAAAAAAAAAAACAATAACATACCAAACATTGTACGTACAATTAATTCTATTGTGCACAACGTCCGATAAAGGATCATGGCTCTGATAACGAACCCGTCAAACAGATACATTTTAAACGTAATACGTAGTAGAATACAAATATGATACGAACGGAAAATTTACAATGAATGTATGCAATACTTCAAGTGTATTTACTTTTTATTTATGCTCGAACGAAGAGGTTTGACTTGTATGATAAGAACGTCTAGGTTGTGGAATGCATTGCCTGAGTGTGTGTTTTCCCGATGGTTACTTATGGTAATCTTGGTATCTTCAAATCGAGAGTGAATCGTTTTCTTCTAAGTTTAGGCACGCTCCATCGTATACCGCATCATCGCTTAACATCAGACGAGACAGTGGTCAAGTGTAAACGTTTAAAAACAAAAAAATGGCAGTCATAGGGACTGCCGATAAGAGTGAAAACTTTGATCGTTGAATTTGATAGCTCACATAACGTAGTTCTATGCTAAAACTTCAGAGGGCTAGATGGTGTTGTGTGTGAAATGTCCACAATTATTTATTTATTTAGTCACTAGCAGCGCGCCGCGGTTTTACCTCTGTAGTACCCGTTCCCGTTATTTTCCCGGGACAAAAGTAGCCTATGTGTTCTTCCAGACTATAATCTATGTTACAAATTTCAGGTCGACGTTCAGAAATACGTTATGACGTGTTTGAGCAAGAAACATACAAACATTGACATTTTAGGTATATATACAAATGGATCTTCGAAATGTATGTACGCTTATAACTTTCGAATGACAGCACCAAATTAGATAATTCTTTGTTTTAAGGCCTTAAGGCCGGTTTGCATTTTGATTATTGCGAGTGTGAGTGCGAGTGCGATTGCGAGTGCGAGTGATTGATTACTATGCACTCGCAATAATCAATCGGTGTCCACACGTGTTTGCTACCAATCACTCAACACCTGCACTACTCACTCGCACGCGTACTAATCAAAATGAAAACAGGCCTTTATGTATTCGTTACTGTTAGGACACGGTTCGTGTAAAATAAAAAGTTATATCGTGTTGAAATTTGGACAGACTACTTTTTGTCGCCATTTGTTTCACTAGATTTAAGAATTTATCTTTTTGTTAATTTATTTTTCTTTTTGTGTTGTGAACAATAAAGTGTCTCTATCTATCCCGCGAAAATAACGGCAACGCGAACTACGCAGGTGAAACTGCGGGGCGCTGCTAGTTTATAATATTAGTAGGATTTACTTTAACCTTTTGACCGCCAGGACTAAATTGAATTTCCGTGCCCTGGACGCCAAGCGTACGAAATAAGTCAAAATTAAAAAAAAAAATTGTTGTCACCATTTGATATCTAACAATGTTTTGGTATAGTCCGTTTTTTTGTCAACTATAGACGTCGTTGGCGCACAGGGCTCACGCTTGTCAAGTATAGGTGACTCTGGCGGTCAAAAGGTTAAAAATATAGGTAGAAATGGAGGTACCTCGATAAGTTCAGCATCAAGTTTCTTGTTCGCGGTGGTGAGTCGGTACACGGCTTCGATCTGGTTTACCTCCACCTCCTCTTTGGCGGCCACGGAGCGACGCGCGCGCTCTAGTTCCGACGTCTGTTCGGCTAGCTTGTCTCTGTGAATTACGATAATGTCGATAATACAAATTTAAAATTCAGACTCAAACTCCTTTATTGCTTAATTTGTGTATCATAATGTGTATCCACCGTATCCGAACTAGTTAAATAACTGTATTTCGGAGTCCGGTGGCCTCCTCCTAAGATCCATGTTGGTAGATTTCTGATATATTCAGTGGCAAATAAATTAAATCTATAATATTACTAGCTGACCCCGCAAACGTTGTTTTGCCTTAGTGAACAACCCTTGTCACTTAGGGGTATGAAAAATAGCTAGTAGCCGATTCTCATACCTACAGAATATGCATATAAAATTTGGTTAAAATCAGTGAAGCCGTTTCGGAGGAGTAAGGAAACAAACACTGTGACACGAGAATTTTATATATAAGACTAGCTGACCCCGCAAACGTTGTTTTGCCTTAGTGAACAACCCTTGTCACTTAGGGGTATGAAAAATAGCTAGTAGCCGATTCTCATACCTACAGAATATGCACATAAAATTTGGTTAAAATCAGTGAAGCCGTTTCGGAGGAGTAAGGAAACAAACACTGTGACACGAGAATTTTATATATAAGATGAAGTTGAAGAGTTTGTTTGTTTGAACGCTAGGATCTCGGGAACTACTGGTCTGAACTGAGAGATTATTTTTCTGTTGGATAGTCCATTTGTCGAGGCTATAGATTATATACATTACGATACTTAGGCGCGGTCACAACCTAAAATTTAGAGGGTCATCAGTAGTGATACGATGTATCTAGTGTCATGTCTCCTGTGACTCTTAATTTAACTGTTAATTAATTTAAAATGTATAACAACCACATTAATTTGATGATAATACCTACTAATGTTTTTTTATTACATTCAAAGTTTTGACACACAACTATCCTACACTAATTTCAATTTTACGCTCTAAAGCCTTGAATTCAGTGTTCATAATTTTGTTTTGTGCAACCTCTGTAGTAGGACTCTTGGCAGAGTCTGCCTGGGGAAGGACCACACCTTTGCCAGTTATTCTACCGCCAAGCAGTAATGTGCAAACATTACTGTGTTCTGGTTTGAAGGGCAATGTTTCCAGAGAAATTACAGGGCTTAGAGTTATAACAACTTAGATCTCTGGGTGATAAGCGTAGTGCAGTGCTAGGTAATGATTTGGACTCTTCATGTTCCAATAGCTGCGTGTCACTGTGCTATTATGGGGCAGGCATGTTGCTTACCATCAGGCACATGTCCTGCTCATCTCGTCACTCTTTATTTAAAAAAATGAAACAGCGACGGGCAAAGTACGGCCCGCGAAAGCATTAAATCCGACCATCCGACAGTATTTCGCTATGAATATTATGGCTCGTGATAATTATAAGTACATACGTTGACGGTACCTACAGAAGTATGAAGCAGAACAGTAAATAAATGGTATAAGTAAAGGAGCTAATTAGACTAGCCGTGTACTTTATGATTGAGTTGTGGGTCAAAGCGCGCGAGGCGTACAAAAGTTGTGAAAGTGGTGAAAAGTTTCAGCACATAATGCATTTTTCCTAAATTTTTAGCTCTCCTTTGGAATTTCTGAAAAGTTTCTGGCCCCCCATTAAGAAAGTTTGTCCATCAAATATCCACGCTGTAGACGATTGCGCAGAATATGCCTCTCTGTTCAGTGCAACCGACGGGTTATTGTATGTAGCTTCCGTGCTTGGCTGACTTACCCCTACCCAAAAATGCTCTACGCGGCTAAAGAAATATTTTTCCCTACAAAAAAAGACTTCCCCAGACAAGTATGCCATAAGTAATTCCAGCATAAAACCTCACTTCAATCCTTTGACGGTCAGCTCATTGTCCTTATCCTTAGCTCGCAGTTTCTTGATGATGTTGGACTGCTGTAGCTGTTGACGGGCCAACTTCTCACCCTCCTCGTGCAGCTGGGCGATGACGTCATCCTTCTCGCGGAGAGAGTTCTCCAGGTCTGATGACGTCTTCGATTTGAGGGCGTCTAGCTGCTTGCGGAGACTATCCTGGAAAGGACAACATTTTTTTAAATTTATATATAGCCCAGCTTTTAGCTGCTACTTCGTCCGCGCGAAATAAATATTAAGGTAACTCAGGCGGTATTTTATATGAGTAGGTACTTATTTTGCAAACAATACCCATACAAATTTACGTGTACTAAAACAGCTTATTCAGGGATCCCGCGATTCAGTGGGATCCCGCAATATCTAGCAAATCCGCAAGCATTAGTCAGACCATGCTTATTCAAATTACTGCCTTTAATCTACGTAACATTTATTTACAAAATATATGAAAGATACTGGAAACGAACTACACTGGATTCTAGATTACCGTCCTCGCTAAAACGGCTTGCTCACAATTTAAAAAAGGTTTTGCATTCTTAATAATAATAATAATAAATAATAATAATAATAATAATAAGCCCCCTAAAGACCAACCACACGTCCTGATCGACCATCTGATCACGTGGGGGGCGGACAACGCAATGAGAAATTACTGGTGCGGCCAACGTGGCTCTGGAGATAGGAAGATGTGTAGTAAGTAGGTAAGTAAATAGTGTAAGTAAATTTAGAAAATTAGGTTACAAAAAATTAAGTAAGTAGTAGGTATTAAGGGGAAAAAAAAAAAAAAAAAAAAAAAAAAAAAAAAAAAAAATTGCTATTTGGAGCTCTTAGATTCAATGTCTAAATTGAGGTCGAAATAGAACAACCAGCATCAGCGTGGGATGATGGTTTAGGATTGGCGGCGGAGGAGTGGCTTGTACACCAACGGCGGCATCCACAGGCTTAGGTAGATAGCCTACTGCGCGCTCACTTGAAGTGGACAAACAACGTGGGCTTACAACAGTCTAAACAAAAAACTATGAACATGAAACCTAAAAATTGTCCCCAAGTGCCCGGCGGCTCTAGGAGTGATGCTGATGACAGTAAGCGGAGAATCCTAAGGGCCAGGGGCGAGAAGAATCTCCGGGTGAGGGTCTTAAACTGTCAAACGACTAATGCTTCGAATACGGATAATGAGATAAATAACCACGACGAAATGGCTTCACAATCAGGTAATAAGACGGATAATTACGACGACAAAGCTTTCCCAACGGACTCCGAGATAACCAACGATAACAACACTAACGTCCAATCAATAGAAATATTAGCAACAACTGAAGATGTTGTACAGGAGACCTCGGTCAATATCCCTGTACCCACTGCGGTTGTTACCCGTGCACGCAAGAAATGGTCTCAGGAAATGAACATTTTTATCTTGCGCACGTACTTCATATTAACAGCATTAGAAACTGACACAAAATCGTATTTATCTGAACTACACAGTAGATTTTCTAATAAATTCCCGAGTATGGAGGCTAGTAAGCAACGAGTGGGAGACCAACGTAGAGCAATCATTCGCAATAATTTACTACCATCAGATAAAATTAAGGAAATTCGCGACGAAGTAAACTCAGAACTTACACAATCTAACAATCAGAATAGTACACTATCACAATTCCAATCACAAATCAGTGGGGGAACACAAAGAATGAGATGGAGGAGTGAAATAAATGAAACTATAATGCGAAATTACTATAGAATAACCCAAATGGAAACGAACAAATCGGCATACAGACAACTTCTCCACAAATCTGTTACTGATCAACATCCTGAAATATCGCACGTCTCAGAACAACGGATAGCCGACCAGCGTAGAGTAATAGTTAACAATAAGTTGATTGATCCTCAGAAATTACAGCAAATACAGGACGAAATTTCAATCGAATTAGGTACACCATCGCAACCCTTACGGACAAATGTGAACACAACACAATGTACCCACACTCAACAGGAAAATACACTACAAGGCTGGAGGGCTTCTCAAACTGATACTGCTGATCTAGATGATGTATTGGTAAATACTCAAACAAATTCGAACACTCAGGACACTATCTGCCACATAAATACTAGGACACAAACAGGAGAGCAATCTCATACAAACGAAGAACAGCAAACAACTTATCACGATATCTCCGATATATCAGTAGAACTAAAAACTGAAGTCGAGAACACATTGACAGAAACATTTTCAAAATTTAAAAACAGTGACCCAACTTTAAGACCTGCAATTCCAAAACAGAAACCATCAAAAAAATTATCCATAATAACTCAACACATAAACGCCCACCTACTAACCAAATATATCTCTGCTGATACGGACTTTTCTACACTACAGACCATAATTTACAGCGCTGCTTATACTAGTGTAGTAGTGAGTGGAAACAGTATTAAAGACTCAACAACTACACAGAAAACTCCACCTCTAAAACCTAGGTGGCAAAGACGCCTTGAAACCAGAATACAAGAGTTAAGAGGCAAAATTGGTAGACTAACTGAATACACAAACGGAAACACAAGCTCACGATTACAAAAACATGTTGACAAAATAAAACTAAATCATAAAATTCACTCGCAGCACGAAGCTGAAAACACAGAACTAATACACTTCCTAGATACTCTGAAACAAAAATTAAATGCACTTTCTAGCCGATTACGAAGATATGTTGCCACTACAAAAAGAAAATCACAGAATAAGCTTTTCAACAGAAACGAGAAAGTATTCTACAGAAATCTTACAGACGGACAATTAAATACTAACTTAGAATCTGACCTGCCGCAGCCTGAAACACTCCACAAATTTTGGTACGAAGTTTGGTCTATCCCTAAAGAGCATAATAAGAATAGCGATTGGATTAACCAAGATGACCAATATTTGGAGGATGTTCCCATAATGGAATTCGAAAACATCCAGATTGACACATTTCGACAAATAATTAAAAAAACACACAACTGGAAAGCCACAGGGTCGGACAAAATACACAACTACTGGTACAAATACTTTACCTTCACACATCCATACCTTCTCAAACACATTAACACGTTCATCCAATCACCTGAAACTATGCCTACGTACTTAACTTTAGGAACTACATATTTGCTACCTAAAGATAAAACAGATTTAAAAAACCCTTCAAAATATAGACCTATTACTTGCTTACAGACAATATACAAAATCATTACTTCATGTATTAGTCATATAATATACAAACATACAGAAATTAACGGAATTCTAGCTGAACAACAAAAAGGATGTCGTAGTAATAGCCAAGGATGTAAGGAACAGTTGATAATTGATTCTGTAGCCTCAAAACAAGCTTTAGTTAAAAAGAAAGACATATATACAATGTACATAGACTACAAGAAAGCATTTGATTCTGTTCCTCATACCTGGTTAATTCATATTTTAAACCACTACAAAGTTCACCCCACTCTCGTGAACTTTCTCAAAACTGCAATGTCAAACTGGAAAACTATACTTAAACTTCATGCAGGCAATACTTCAATAGAAACAGAACCCATACCGATCCGCCGAGGTATCTTTCAAGGTGAAACATTCAGTCCTCTCTGGTTTTGTTTGTCATTAAATCCATTATCAAATCTGCTGAACAATAGTAATATCGGATACAAAATTACTAATGACAATACAAGCTACTTACTTTCTCACCTTTTATATATGGATGACATAAAGCTCTTTGCCAGTAGTCTCGAAGAAATTCATCGCTTAGCTGACATCACGCAATCTTTTTCAAAAGACATTCAGATGGAATTTGGGATCGATAAGTGTAAAATCTTATCAATAAGCAGAGGACGGGTAGATCAAAACATATATGCGCTCACTAATGGTCAACAAATTGACCCTGTTGATCAGGCGACCGGTTATAAATATCTAGGTTTTTTCCAAACACAACAAATTCACCAAAAACAAACTAAGGATCAAATAGAACAAAAATACAAAAGCAGAATCCATAAAATTTTAAACAGTCAATTAAATGCCAAAAATACAATTAAAGCTTTAAATACATTTGCCATTCCTACCCTTACTTATTCTTTTGGTATTGTCAACTGGTCCCAGTCACATCTTAAAAAATTGCAACGGATGATACACACACTGATGACCAAATACAGAAAACATCACCCTCGTTCTTGCATTGAAAGGTTAACACTTCCTAATATAGAAGGAGGCAGAGGGCTAACTGACATAAAAAACTTGCACAACACACAGGTAACCAGACTACGATCATTTTTCCACGAAAAAGCAAACACGTCATCTATGCACAGAGCTGTAGTTAATGCCGACCGTAAACATACACCACTTAACTTACATGATCACGTTAGGCAGAAAAATGAGACTTTAGTGGCTCCCGCGGAAAAACAACAAAGCTGGCTACAGAAATCTTTACATGGTAGACACCGGCGAGACTTGCTGAACCCAAACGTAGACAAAACTTCTTCAAACATGTGGCTAAATCGAGGTGAACTATTCCCGGAAACAGAAGGGTTCATGCTCGCAATACAGGACCAAGTAATAGATACGCGAAATTACAGAAAATATATCATAAAAGATAGTACCTCCGATCTCTGCAGACACTGCCACAGTGCCTCTGAGACAATTCAACACATAACAGGAGCATGTAGGTCAATAACCCAATCAGATTACAAACATCGTCACGATCAGGTCGCTGCTATAATACATCAGTATCTTGCATACAAACACAAACTTATTACAGAAAAAGTAGCGTACTATAAGTATTCACCTGAAGTTGTTTTAGAGTCAGCTGATTACAAAATGTACTGGGATAGGACAATTATCACTGATAAAACCATCCATCACAACAGACCAGACATCACGATCTATAATAAAACTGAAAAGCTCGTATTTCTCATTGATATCGCTATCCCAAATACTCATAACTTAACTTCCACTTATACTGAAAAACTCACTAAATACACTGATCTTGCCATTGAATTAAAAACGCAATGGAGAGTGCAAACAGTAAAAACGATACCAATAATTCTTTCCTCCACCGGTGTAATTCCCTACACACTACACAGCAGTCTGCAGAATCTTAACATACATCCATTAACCTCCGTTTTACTCCAAAAAGCCGTTATTTTGAACACCTGCAGAATAGTCAGAAAATTTTTGTCGCTAGATTAATAATCACCATTCCTGGGTATAACAATTTTTTTTTTTTTATATAAGTCGCCGTAGCAATTATATACACTTCTATTTTCTAGCATTCGCTTGGCCAAAAGCCCGCGAATGCTAACTATCCTCGGCAACGAGAGATCTTGTATAGATAAAATATGAATAATAATAATAATAATAATAATAATAATAAGCCCCCTAAAATCCAACCTTACGTCCTGATCGACCACCAGATCACGTGGGGGGCGGACACGCATACAAATAAAACTTATGCTGCTAACAAGGCAATGGTAACCCATCAATATGGAGACGAGACAGAGTAAAACACGTATAGGGCCGCTGCCCGGGGGCAATCGCCGGGGCGCGTCTGTAGCTGGCCACGGGCGCGACAGCATGCTAGCCAGTGACTCTCAGCCGGTCGGCTGGGCGGGAGTCGGGGACGCGGGGGGTATGGGAATGTCCTCAAGGGTTACAGCCGCGAGTAGGAGACGTAGAATTATTAGTACGAGTAGCAGTATTTCATCAACCCCCGCTGAAGATGTTTCGCAGGAGGCATGTGCCACTCAACCTGCGACCACCAAAGCGGGGAAACCCAGAGTGCGCATGAAATGGGACGATCAGATAAATACATTTATCATGCGCACATACTACTTTATTACAAAATTAGATACAGATAGGACTATGTACTGCACTAAACTTCATGAAAAATTTAAAGAAGAATATCCACACTTGAAAGATATATCAGCACAAAGAATTGCAGATCAAAGGCGAGTTATATTACGTAATAAATTATTATCAGACACTTCAATAGACAAAATTAAATCAGAAGTAGCCCAACAACTGAGTATAGAACAAGATAGCATTAACACTAACCCAACTATAGAATGTACAGACTCTTCTGACTCAACACCTCACCCACCATACGAAGCATTTAGTCAACCACCACCTCCTCTTGAAACAATTCATCAGACATCAGTATCAGACAATCTACATACATTTTCTCAGGCCTCAACACAAACAACGTCAGTAATAACACCCACTGAGTTATTAGACGAAATCACTTCTCAGAATTCGACGACGTTTTCAAGTTCTACACAAGAGTTAAAAGAGCAGTTAGAAACAACGCTTGCTATTTACACAGGTACCGATCCATCAAGTAGGCCAAAACTACCCCGGCTTAGAGAAAACAAAAAACTTTACGAATTTGTAAATGCTTTTAATCAACATATTCTAGGACAGTTTTTTTCTGTAGATTCAGACTTAACTCACATACATACGCTAATATATTGCAGTGCAATGACAATCTGCTCCAGGTTAGGCCATAAAATTTCTACCAATACCGAACAATCCAATTCTATAAGGAGGCCTATGAACACACCGGCGTGGCAACAAAGGTTAGAAAACGACATAAGACATCTGAGAGCTGATATAGGTAGGGTAACACAATTCATTAACAACAATAGAGGGAAGAAACTGGTCAATAGAGTCAATAAAATCTTTGATAAGCTTAAAGTACACTCCAGCCATGAAAAGGATAATAATAAACCAGAAGAATTTTTAGACACTTTAAAGCAAAAACTGGCCCTAAAGTCACAGCGTTTAGCGCGATATAAAAAAGCACTACAAAGAAAAACAGACAATAAACTATTCAGTAACAATGAGAAGGCATTTTATAGATCGCTTCATACAAAACCAAACACTGTCCCGTCAGAGGTACCTACTGAATTAAATCTTAAGAATTATTGGGCCAATATATGGAAAAGGCAGGCTTCACATAATGAAAATTCTGAATGGATAAAACAAGAAATAGACAGAGCAAATGATATTGAACCGATGGAATATGACGATATTACAGCGACAGATATTGAAGAAATTACCAGAAAGTCAAAAAATTGGAAAGCTGCAGGAATCGACGGGGTACACAATTTTTGGCTTAAAAAATTTAGAGCTCTACATAACTGTTTAGCTAATAATATTTCAAACGTTTTAAGAGGCTCAGAAGAACTACCGCGATTTGTTACTAGAGGAGTGACGTACATGCTTCCTAAAAGTGAGAATACTTCTGACCCATCTCAGTACCGGCCTATAACATGTTTACCTACACTCTACAAATTAATAACAGCATGTTTAGCCCACAAAATCAATAGACACATAGAACGTAATAACATACTATCTGAAGAACAAAAAGGGTGTAGACGGAGGCATATGGGATGCAAAGAGCAATTAATTATTGATTCAACCATTCTTAAACACGCAACCTCACACAATAGAAACTTACATCTTACCTATATCGATTACAAAAAAGCGTTTGACAGTGTTCCACATTCGTGGTTAATTCATATTCTTCAGATTTATAAAATAGACCCACATATCATAAACTTCCTGAAAAATGTCATGACTCATTGGAGTACAACACTATCACTGAATATAAATTCGAATCACATCACTACAGAAGAAATCCCGATTGAGAATGGCATTATCCAGGGAGATTCACTTAGCCCTATATGGTTCTGTTTGGCCCTCAACCCACTATCGCATATTCTAAATAACACAAACTATGGTTACAAATTAACACAAGATACCAAAGTAAATCATCTTCTTTACATGGACGATTTAAAAATCTTCACCAAAACGGAAAAGGAAATGAACGAAATGATAAAAATTACATCTGAATTTAGCGCTGATATTAACATGTCATTTGGTCTTGATAAGTGCAAGACACTTCACTTAAACAGAGGTAAAGTATCTAATACAGTAACCAACCGTAGCAGTAACGACCTGCCTAACAACTACCTTACTTTCACCACAATGGAAGAAACTGATACATATAAATACTTAGGACTACAACAAGGAAGATCAATAAACCATACTGATATTAAAAAACATTTAGGCCAAGAATACATACGCAGGTTATCCCAAGTTTGCAAAAAATCATTGTACTCTAAAAATTTATGCAAAGCAATTAACACCTATGCCATACCAGTACTAACATATTCCTTTGGAATTATCAAATGGACAAGCACAGACATACAAAATTTAGAAATAAAAACTCGAACCACACTTACGAAACATAACTACCTCCATCCAAAATCAGCAATAGAAAGAATGACAATCCAAAGACAGAAAGGTGGGAGAGGGATAATCGATTTGAGAGCCCTTTGGGAGGGCCAGGTACAAAAGTTAAGACACTTCTTTTACGAAAAATCACACCATAGTGCAATTCACAAATCAATAGTAGAAATAGATTCCAGTTACACACCGTTGAATTTAATAGACCAAAACAAAGAATTTACATACGTGCAAAACGCCGAAATCTCAAAGTTAACAAAATGGCGTAGCAAAGAATTACACGGACGTCATATTCATGACTTGGAGCTGCCCCACATAGATAGCCAAGCCTCAAATAAATGGCTGAAACTTGGCTCTCTCTTTCCGGAAACCGAAGGGTTTATGATAGCAATCCAAGACCAGGTTATCAACACTAAAAACTACAGAAAATACATTATAAAGGACCCTAACACACTAAACGATAAATGCAGAAAATGTCAACGGTATTCAGAAACAATCCAACACATTACCAGTGCCTGCCCAAACCTAACACAGACAGACTATACACACCGACATAATCAAATATCACATATAATTCATCAAAAACTAGCTATTAAACATAAACTACTACCAAGCAAATCTACTCCATACTACCAGTATATTCCTAAACCAGTACTGGAGAGCACCAACTACAAACTATATTTTGACAGGGCTATTTTAACTGATAAAACTATTCACAATAACAGGCCCGACATCACACTGATTGATAAACACAACAAAACCGTTTATTTAATAGATATTGCAGTACCTAATACCCACAACTTACATCGTACCATTACAGAAAAGATAAATAAATATACAGAGCTTAAAGAAGAGATAATCAGAATCTGGAAAATGAATAAAGTATACATAGTACCATTGGTGCTGTCCAGTACAGGAGTAATTCCTAAACATTTAACTCAGGCCTTAAAATTAATAGACATTCCCGAGAACACGTACATGACGATGCAGAAAGCTGCAATTTTAAATACATGCCGCATAGTCCGAAAATTTCTTCAAGAAGATCTAAACAATCTTCACGTTTCAGAACATGAAGCTCACTTGGTTTAGGCCCGTGACTTCATAGTATCTACCAAAGTGTCTTTAACACTTTGAGAGGAAAAAACGTACCTATGAAAATAATAATAATAAGCCCCCTAAAGACCAACCACACGTCCTGATCGACCACCTGATCACGTGGGGGGCGGACAACGCAATGAGATATTACTGGTGCGGCCAACGTGGCTCTGGGACGTAGGAGAGGAGAGCAAGTAAGGTAGGCGAGTAGATAGATAGGAGAGGAAAGATACTATAAGGCTCTAAGAATTGTAATTCTGATTGAGGCTTAGGTAGAACAGCTGACGTTAGTACAGGACGCCAGTTTAGGGTGGTAGCGGAAGAGAACCTATTGAACGGGTACCAACGGTAGCATCCACGGACTCAGTAAGGCAGTCTACTGTGCATCTACATGCTTTGGACAGGCGATGTAGATTTCTATACGTCCACCAAATGAATATGAATAAGCAACTAATAACTCAGCCCCAAGTTCCCGGCGGCTCTGCAGGGCAACGCAATGATGGTAAGCGGTTGCTCCAACGAGCTAGGGGTGTTAAGAATCACCGGGAGGCAACTCCAAACCATCAAACGACACAAGCTAGTCAAGCGGACTTCGATAATACAAGCGAAAGGACACATGTTAGACGTTATAATTTAAGATCCAGAATAAGCGTTGAACAAACTCCCATCAGAAGGGGTTCTTCAGGTTCCCAATGCACAATTAGTAGGCAAAATACACAGGACTGCGAACTAGGAAGCCATTTAAGTAGACTATCATCTCCAACATCAACAGAAAGCTTATTTAACTCGCCGAATTCTTCACCGCAGCCATTTGAAGCAAATTTCAGGGCCCGTTCCTCATCCAGCTCTACCCTGTCAGAGGATGTTGTACAGGAGGCATCTGCCATCAACACTGTACCCACCATTGACAGAACCCGCGCGCGAAAAGTATGGACAAGTGAAATGAACCAATTCATATGGCGCACATATTTAACAGTAACTGAAAACGAAACTAATATTCGAGGATATCTAGACCCACTTTTTAGGCAGTTTATTCAAAAATTTCCACATATGAGCGTTTCTAAACAGAGAGTAGGAGATCAACGAAGGGCAATAATTAGGAGCCGTTTACTCACAGATAACATCCTTGACCAAATTAAACAGGAGGTAGCAAATAGCCTAGCATGTCAAACAACAATTTATTTAACTAACACACCAGACCCAACACCGCAAGGTAGGATACGATGGACTAATGATATAAATGAAGCAATAATGAGAGAATACTTCAAAATTACACAACTCGAAAGAAACAAATCAGCCTATCGCAAACAATTACACACTCGCATAGTAAATACATTTCCACAAATTGCGCATGTATCAGAGCAAAGGATAGCGGATCAAAGACGAGTCATTGTACACAACAAACTAGTAACAGATGCTAAATTACAGAATTTGAGAGAAGAAGCAGAAAGAGAACTGATATTGCAAGACATCACTGAGACACCAATTAACGAAGAAAACGGCACTTTGTCCACACAACTTACAGACACTCTATCTGCTATTATAGATCACTCCCATGACACAGACAATATTTTAAGGACACCACAAGACACAGACACTACTCTGAATGCAACAATTTACGAAACTTTTACAACAGTCTATCAAAAATATATTAACTCCGATCCGACATCGAGACCACACATCCCAAAACAAAATTCTTCAAAAAAACTGGCTTACATAGTAAATTATTTAAACACTGATATACTACCAGTACACCTTTTACCAGATACTGAATTTAACACAACACAAACTCTTATTTACGCAGCAGCATATACAGCAACTATTTGTAATGGTACTAAAATCAGAGACACAATAGACACTCCACAACAGTCTGTCCGCCACGAAGAACAAACAAACGCTCCGCAGCACCGTTCCAATTATGAAACAAATATCCGACCATGGCAGAGGCGCCTTAAAAATAAAATTGAGAGTATTAGAAAAGACATAGGTAGATTAACTCAATATATTGCAGGGATAAGGAGTCATAATTTGGTATTACACATCGATAGGATCAAAGAAACTTATAAAACACATTCACGCTATGAGGAGCCAAACTTAACTGATGAACAATTCCTAGACAGTTTGAAGCAGAAACTTAGTGCAATAACAAGTAGGTTCAGAAGATATAATAAGTGCACACTTAGGAAAACACAAAATTCTCAATTTAGTAAAAACGAGAAAAGGTTTTATAGGGACTTAAATACACAAACAGGAATAGGATCCATTAATACAGACACACAACTCCCAACTGCAGAGAGTATGCACTCTTTTTGGTCGAGTATTTGGGGAAACCAGGTCCAACACAATGAAAACGCCGAATGGATCAGAGACGATTCATTGCACAACGAATCTTATAGGGCAATGCAATTCGAATGTATACCAGTCGACATATTTAAGAAAGTAATAAACAACACTCATAATTGGAAGTCACCTGGAACAGATAACATTCACAACTACTGGTATAAAAAGTTCACTGCCACCCACCCTTTGCTCCATACTTACATAAATCAATTCATACAAAACCCAAACACTTTACCTAAATACATAATGTCTGGAATCACTTACATGATACCTAAAGACCAAGACTTGCTGAACCCCGCTAAATATCGACCTATAACATGTTTGCAGACTATATACAAAATAATTACGTCATGCATAGCTATCTTACTGAACAGTCACCTTACAGAAAACAAAATATTAGCTGAAGAACAAAAAGGATGCCGGAAACACAGCCAAGGCTGTAAAGAACAACTCACTATCGATGCAGTTGCCATGAAACAAACACTATCAAAAAAACATAATTTGAACACTATGTATATAGACTACAAAAAGGCATACGATTCAGTCCCTCACAGTTGGTTGCTCCACGTACTTAAGCAGTATAAAATTCATCCTCTAATCATAAGTTTCTTAGATAATATTATGCAACAATGGAAAACTAAATTATTAGTTAAAAATAATACCGGAACAGTAGAAACAGATGATATTCACATACAACGAGGCATATTCCAAGGAGATGGCCTAAGTCCAGTATGGTTTTGTCTAGCCCTTAACCCTCTCTCAAGACTACTAAATAAACTAAACGACGGACTAAGTATCATTACTCATAATTTAGACAGTTACAAATTAACACACCTCATGTATATGGACGATATTAAACTCTATAGTAACAGTATTGAGTCTCTCCACCGCTTAGCTGATACAACACAAATGTTTTCTAACGATATACAAATGGAATTTGGCATAGATAAATGTAAAACATTTTCTATCCAAAACCAACGCACTGTACTCGAACCCTACACCCTCCATTCTGGCAAAGTAATTGAACCACTGGATCAAGATAGTTTTTATAAATATCTTGGATTCCAACAATCGCATCAAATAGACCTAAAAGACACAAAAACCACAATCAAAAAGAAATTCAGATACCGGCTTAATGCAATACTAAAATCACAATTGTATGGACGCAACTTAGTACAGGCAATAAACACTTATGCTATCCCAGTTCTCACATATACTTTCGGTATAATCAAATGGACACAGACTGATCTCACAAACTTACAACGCATCATAAACACATCTCTGAGCACTCATCGCAAACACCATCCACGATCATGCGTACAACGACTTACACTACCTAGAAAAGATGGTGGAAGGGGAATAGTGGATATAACAAATCTTCACAATAAACAAATCATCAGTCTAAGAAACTACTTTCACAAGCATGCACAAATATCACCCCTACATCAAGTTATTGCTACATCCGACAAAAACTACACACCATTAAATTTAGCCAACTCAAACATAAAGCGTAATGAACATCTCTTACACAACAGAGACAAGCTAGCAGCATGGGAGCGAAAATCTCTTCATGGGAGACATTATCAAGACCTGCAACAGTCACATGTCGACAAAATAGCGTCGAACGCTTGGCTTATGCAGGGAGAGCTCTTCTCAGAGACTGAAGCTTTCATGTTAGCTATTCAGGACCAAGTTATTGATACTCACAACTACCAGAAGTTCATTATCAAGGCACCTAATATATCCGACACATGCAGAAGATGTAATAGTAGCACCGAAACTATTCAGCACATTACAGGAGCATGTAAAGCCATAGTCCAGACAGACTATAAACATCGCCATGACCAGACAGCCGCAATAATACACCAACTCCTTGCATATAAATATAAACTCATCACCGAAAAAAAGCCATATTATAAGTATAAGCCGGAGCCAGTACTTGAAAATAATAAATACAGACTATACTGGGACCGGACCATAATAACCGACAAGACAGTACATTACAATAGACCCGATATTACTGTTCTAGATAAATCCAACAAATGCGCTTTACTCATTGACATCGCTGTATGTAATACTCACAACTTACAATCCACCTTTACTGAGAAGATAGCTAAGTACACAGATTTATCCATAGAAATTAAATCCCAATGGCAATTAAACAGTACAAGAACTATCCCGATTGTTTTATCGACAACGGGTGTTATACCTAAAAACTTAAACACCAGTCTAAACAAACTCGACATTCACCCAGCAACATTCAAATTACTTCAAAAATCTGACGATAACAACACTAACGTCCAATCAATAGAAATATTAGCAACAACTGAAGATGTTGTACAGGAGACCTCGGTCAATATCCCTGTACCCACTGCGGTTGTTACCCGTGCACGCAAGAAATGGTCTCAGGAAATGAACATTTTTATCTTGCGCACGTACTTCATATTAACAGCATTAGAAACTGACACAAAATCGTATTTATCTGAACTACACAGTAGATTTTCTAATAAATTCCCGAGTATGGAGGCTAGTAAGCAACGAGTGGGAGACCAACGTAGAGCAATCATTCGCAATAATTTACTACCATCAGATAAAATTAAGGAAATTCGCGACGAAGTAAACTCAGAACTTACACAATCTAACAATCAGAATAGTACACTATCACAATTCCAATCACAAATCAGTGGGGGAACACAAAGAATGAGATGGAGGAGTGAAATAAATGAAACTATAATGCGAAATTACTATAGAATAACCCAAATGGAAACGAACAAATCGGCATACAGACAACTTCTCCACAAATCTGTTACTGATCAACATCCTGAAATATCGCACGTCTCAGAACAACGGATAGCCGACCAGCGTAGAGTAATAGTTAACAATAAGTTGATTGATCCTCAGAAATTACAGCAAATACAGGACGAAATTTCAATCGAATTAGGTACACCATCGCAACCCTTACGGACAAATGTGAACACAACACAATGTACCCACACTCAACAGGAAAATACACTACAAGGCTGGAGGGCTTCTCAAACTGATACTGCTGATCTAGATGATGTATTGGTAAATACTCAAACAAATTCGAACACTCAGGACACTATCTGCCACATAAATACTAGGACACAAACAGGAGAGCAATCTCATACAAACGAAGAACAGCAAACAACTTATCACGATATCTCCGATATATCAGTAGAACTAAAAACTGAAGTCGAGAACACATTGACAGAAACATTTTCAAAATTTAAAAACAGTGACCCAACTTTAAGACCTGCAATTCCAAAACAGAAACCATCAAAAAAATTATCCATAATAACTCAACACATAAACGCCCACCTACTAACCAAATATATCTCTGCTGATACGGACTTTTCTACACTACAGACCATAATTTACAGCGCTGCTTATACTAGTGTAGTAGTGAGTGGAAACAGTATTAAAGACTCAACAACTACACAGAAAACTCCACCTCTAAAACCTAGGTGGCAAAGACGCCTTGAAACCAGAATACAAGAGTTAAGAGGCAAAATTGGTAGACTAACTGAATACACAAACGGAAACACAAGCTCACGATTACAAAAACATGTTGACAAAATAAAACTAAATCATAAAATTCACTCGCAGCACGAAGCTGAAAACACAGAACTAATACACTTCCTAGATACTCTGAAACAAAAATTAAATGCACTTTCTAGCCGATTACGAAGATATGTTGCCACTACAAAAAGAAAATCACAGAATAAGCTTTTCAACAGAAACGAGAAAGTATTCTACAGAAATCTTACAGACGGACAATTAAATACTAACTTAGAATCTGACCTGCCGCAGCCTGAAACACTCCACAAATTTTGGTACGAAGTTTGGTCTATCCCTAAAGAGCATAATAAGAATAGCGATTGGATTAACCAAGATGACCAATATTTGGAGGATGTTCCCATAATGGAATTCGAAAACATCCAGATTGACACATTTCGACAAATAATTAAAAAAACACACAACTGGAAAGCCACAGGGTCGGACAAAATACACAACTACTGGTACAAATACTTTACCTTCACACATCCATACCTTCTCAAACACATTAACACGTTCATCCAATCACCTGAAACTATGCCTACGTACTTAACTTTAGGAACTACATATTTGCTACCTAAAGATAAAACAGATTTAAAAAACCCTTCAAAATATAGACCTATTACTTGCTTACAGACAATATACAAAATCATTACTTCATGTATTAGTCATATAATATACAAACATACAGAAATTAACGGAATTCTAGCTGAACAACAAAAAGGATGTCGTAGTAATAGCCAAGGATGTAAGGAACAGTTGATAATTGATTCTGTAGCCTCAAAACAAGCTTTAGTTAAAAAGAAAGACATATATACAATGTACATAGACTACAAGAAAGCATTTGATTCTGTTCCTCATACCTGGTTAATTCATATTTTAAACCACTACAAAGTTCACCCCACTCTCGTGAACTTTCTCAAAACTGCAATGTCAAACTGGAAAACTATACTTAAACTTCATGCAGGCAATACTTCAATAGAAACAGAACCCATACCGATCCGCCGAGGTATCTTTCAAGGTGAAACATTCAGTCCTCTCTGGTTTTGTTTGTCATTAAATCCATTATCAAATCTGCTGAACAATAGTAATATCGGATACAAAATTACTAATGACAATACAAGCTACTTACTTTCTCACCTTTTATATATGGATGACATAAAGCTCTTTGCCAGTAGTCTCGAAGAAATTCATCGCTTAGCTGACATCACGCAATCTTTTTCAAAAGACATTCAGATGGAATTTGGGATCGATAAGTGTAAAATCTTATCAATAAGCAGAGGACGGGTAGATCAAAACATATATGCGCTCACTAATGGTCAACAAATTGACCCTGTTGATCAGGCGACCGGTTATAAATATCTAGGTTTTTTCCAAACACAACAAATTCACCAAAAACAAACTAAGGATCAAATAGAACAAAAATACAAAAGCAGAATCCATAAAATTTTAAACAGTCAATTAAATGCCAAAAATACAATTAAAGCTTTAAATACATTTGCCATTCCTACCCTTACTTATTCTTTTGGTATTGTCAACTGGTCCCAGTCACATCTTAAAAAATTGCAACGGATGATACACACACTGATGACCAAATACAGAAAACATCACCCTCGTTCTTGCATTGAAAGGTTAACACTTCCTAATATAGAAGGAGGCAGAGGGCTAACTGACATAAAAAACTTGCACAACACACAGGTAACCAGACTACGATCATTTTTCCACGAAAAAGCAAACACGTCATCTATGCACAGAGCTGTAGTTAATGCCGACCGTAAACATACACCACTTAACTTACATGATCACGTTAGGCAGAAAAATGAGACTTTAGTGGCTCCCGCGGAAAAACAACAAAGCTGGCTACAGAAATCTTTACATGGTAGACACCGGCGAGACTTGCTGAACCCAAACGTAGACAAAACTTCTTCAAACATGTGGCTAAATCGAGGTGAACTATTCCCGGAAACAGAAGGGTTCATGCTCGCAATACAGGACCAAGTAATAGATACGCGAAATTACAGAAAATATATCATAAAAGATAGTACCTCCGATCTCTGCAGACACTGCCACAGTGCCTCTGAGACAATTCAACACATAACAGGAGCATGTAGGTCAATAACCCAATCAGATTACAAACATCGTCACGATCAGGTCGCTGCTATAATACATCAGTATCTTGCATACAAACACAAACTTATTACAGAAAAAGTAGCGTACTATAAGTATTCACCTGAAGTTGTTTTAGAGTCAGCTGATTACAAAATGTACTGGGATAGGACAATTATCACTGATAAAACCATCCATCACAACAGACCAGACATCACGATCTATAATAAAACTGAAAAGCTCGTATTTCTCATTGATATCGCTATCCCAAATACTCATAACTTAACTTCCACTTATACTGAAAAACTCACTAAATACACTGATCTTGCCATTGAATTAAAAACGCAATGGAGAGTGCAAACAGTAAAAACGATACCAATAATTCTTTCCTCCACCGGTGTAATTCCCTACACACTACACAGCAGTCTGCAGAATCTTAACATACATCCATTAACCTCCGTTTTACTCCAAAAAGCCGTTATTTTGAACACCTGCAGAATAGTCAGAAAATTTTTGTCGCTAGATTAATAATCACCATTCCTGGGTATAACAATTTTTTTTTTTTTATATAAGTCGCCGTAGCAATTATATACACTTCTATTTTCTAGCATTCGCTTGGCCAAAAGCCCGCGAATGCTAACTATCCTCGGCAACGAGAGATCTTGTATAGATAAAATATGAATAATAATAATAATAATGTAAAAAACTTAGAAATTAAGAAGAAAAATAAATGAGTGAATAATAATAATAAATCGTTTATTTCAGAACAAGTCCATATTAATACAATTCGAAATAGTGTTATCATAATCTAAACCATATATATAATCTACTTACAACAATGTCATTTTAATTAAATTACGAGTATGTCATACAAATTAAAAAGTAAATAATAATAATTGAAAACGAAAATAAAAATATTAAAATTACCGCAGTCTAAATTGAGGCTTGGATCCGGAGTGCTCAACATGCAACTTAGTCCAGTGCTGCATAATTGGGCAGTCCAGATCCATCCTCGATGCAAACAGTTGCAGGTATTTGTTGGGGCTGCCCCGTACGCGACGCATCAGGGATGTGACACGCTTACGCAAAATCGCCGCAAATCCATCTAAATGTGCATCCGCAAACATTCCCGACGCACTACAGCGTCGTGGCAGCCTCATCAATGCCCTGAAGACATTATTGTATTGGATGCGCAGAGCGTCATACGATCTTTTTGTGTACTTGACCCATAGGCTGCACGTGTAAAATGATTGGCAGAATGCTCTGAACAAAGTCACTTTCACCTCCGCGGTACAACGTGCAAACCTACGAGCCAGCATATTACCTCGAATAGATAACGCCCTGCGCTCCCTGTCCATGTCCAAGCTATCAGTTAGCGTTTCCGTGACCCAATGACCCAGGTATCTAAACTGTGAAACCTGTTTAAGGACACTATCATCAAGTTTCACAGCAGGGACAATGTCATAGGTTTTTAAACCCGCCCTGAAAACCATGAGCTCGCTCTTGTCGGCGTTGTATTTGAGGCCATGTTCCTTCGCATAACGCTCACAGACTGAGATGAGCTTGCGTAAGGCACTGATAGATGGGCTCAGCAGCACCATGTCGTCTGCATAACTTATGTTGTTTACTAGAACACCATCAATCGAGCAGCCGACCCCTGTGCTGCTGAGCTCACGGATCAGCCGGTCAATATACAGATTAAAAAGGGTTGGCGATGAAATCCCGCCTTGCCTAACACCACATTCAAGCCTATATTCCTCCGAAAGCGACCCTGACCACCGCACAAAGTTACTTTGGTTGCTATACCAGTACTTCAGGATGCCGATATACTCAGAGGGAAGACCCGTATCACTCTCCAACTTGAGCCACAGCCTGTCATATGCAACAAGATCAAACGCTTTTGATAAATCTAAGAAGCAAGCATAGACAGGCGTACCCCTGTCAGTATAGTACTGGACGGTATGTTTGAGGTTCAGTACAGCCATTTCGGTGGACAAACCCGGTCGAAAACCGAACTGTGCATCGTGTAGGTGTAGATGCTGTTTTAACTGAAAGTCAATCAAACCGTCCAGCACCTTAGCTATAACAGTGGCAAGTGATATCGGTCTATAATTACTTAATTTGGACGCGTCTCCGGTCTTATTTTTGATCACAGGTACAACGATTGTCCTCAACATAGCCTCCGGCAGGTACGAGTGACTCATGCAGAAATTGAACAACATGGCAAGCACCCTCGGCAAATGAAAACCTGCATGCTGCAAATGCTCAATGCTAAGTGAATCATGGCCTGGGGATTTTCCTCGCTTCATGTTCTTCAATACCTGAGTCACGTGTTTCGCTGTGAATCTACCGCTAGTTCTATTTACCTCAAATACTCCGGTCCTCGCTAAACCATCTTTCAGTCCCAACGGAGAGTGCACCCTGAAGTACTCCCTGAACAAATTAGCGATCGATTCAGTGTCGCTTACCCCTTCTACACTCACGGGGACACTCGGCCTCGGATTCATTTTATCGGTTTCCCTCCAGAACCTACCAAAGCCCTTTGCCGCATGCTGTGATGCAAGAATATCCATTTTTATTTGTGTTTCGTTATCCTTACACCACTTGAGACGCCTTTTAAACTGACTTCGGGAGTCTCGCATTTGGTCATAAATCCAACCAGATCTAGGCCTACCATAAGCAACCCACTCGTGAAACCGAAGCCGAGCCTCCCCATGCGCTTTTCTACAATGTGTATTCCAGCCTGTCACATATTTTTTCTTTACATTTTTATTTTTGCTTTTACAGTTAGAGCAATCAGTCGCTGCGTCTCTAAGCACACTTATGATACTATCATATAATCTGTCGATAATTTGCCTATGTTCTCCGTTATTGCATTTCACATCCGCGCAGTCCTTAAATTCACTAGGGAAGTCAACATTACGTAATTTAGAGGAACAAATTTGGAAGTATCGATCTACCTGTTCTTCATCTCTTTCCCCCCAGATGGCCCTGTCCAGCAATGAATCTTTCAATTTAACTTTTGGTACCAAAATGTTAAAGTCGCATAACAACTCCACAGCAAAGTGATCAGAGCTTGACACATCATATCTTATACTCGCGCCTCTGATAGTTTCCCTTGCAGCCTCCGTAGTGACAATATGGTCCAACCAAGACATTGCCCCATTTGCCTTACTAAGGAATGTAAATGAACCTGAGTCAAGTCCGAGATATTCAATGTCAGCGCAAGTATATTGCTGGTCTGAACAAAACTTTAAAAGTTCACTGCCGAATAAAGAACCTGGGTTAGCGTTAAAATCGCCTAGTATGTACACTGTATCTATACTACACGTTTCTATAATTGCACCTATCTCTCCTAAGCAATGCACAAAGGTATCAAAGTTTTCAGATTTGTCTGTAGGCATATATACTGACATCGCCAATAACTCACGGTCCTCAAGTACTACTTTAACAGCCACAAACCGCTCATTATGACACTCTACTACCGAAACTGACCGGAAGACACTTTTACGCCATAGAAGAGCCACTCCGCCATATGGCCTGCCCTTTAGCATGCCCGCAGCGGTGTCCACTGAAGAGGTGCCGTTGTAGGCAAATTCTTGGTCGATTTCTCCCAAATACGGAATTTCATGCGGTAGCAGCCAAGTCTCTTGTAAGGCTATAAAATCAGCTGTTCGGCAGAGTTCTCTCACGTAGTCAATTGAACTCTTAACTCCGTAGCAGTTGAAACTAATAAATTTAGTTTGGCTTATTCTCTTGTTTTCCTTGGCCATTAAATTTGTTTTTAAATTCAATAAACTTTCTAACTGTGATTCCCTCGGGCCACAATGTATCGTTTAAAAACGTAGATAGTTTAGCACTAGGTATCTGCATTTTGTAGGAGTTATACTGCCTCTGTATCTTCGTTTTAATAATTTGCAAGGTAACACGAACTTGAGTTTTTTCCCATATGTAATCAATAATGTCCCTCTCAGATGTACTTCGGTCAACATTATTTATAAACAAAGGTATTTGTACAGTAGCAGCTTTAAATTTAAGACTGTGCGAATTTTGCGCCTTGCCTTCCAGTGTGGCAAAGCGGTTTCTTGACCTTCTACGTTGAGCTAATTCCCACTGCTCATTTGACTTCTCCAACTTCCAATTCTTTTCAGAATTTATTACGTTCGCATAAGATTTAGGAACGCTTCCTGTTGGCGTAGATGTCGCTTGATGTTGCATGCACGCAGCCGTACTTCTACCACACACTGCGCGAGATATAGGCGCAGGCGGAATGCAACAAGGAGGCCCGACCGGCGGCGGCGGTGACGACGGCTCGCTCATATTCGAAACCGCTGTGCCGGCCTCAACGTGCCCTCTCTCAGGCGCCGGGGCGCGCGGCGCGGCAGGCGCCGGAGCACGTGGGGTGGGACGTTCGGGGGCGAGAGGCTCAGGGGAGCGCGCGGGCGCGGGCGCGGCGGTTCCCGCTGCCGCAGTGACACAAGTATCTATCGCCGCCGGCGCGCTCCGCTCACAGTGACTAAGCGTAACATTTTGCTCGACATCCGAAATAGGCGGTAGTCCTACTGGTCCGCTATCCAAAAAATAACTATGCGATAACAAACCCGCTCCTCTCTTTCTGTTAACATTGCAATCGAAATTGTTCACTAATGACGCATTTTTTAAATTAATCAGTTCGCATTTAATTTCATTAAGATTCTCTTCCGTGATATAAGATTCCTTTATTGTTTTTATATCATTTTGCATGACGAGAATATCTTTCAATAATTTTGTCGGGTCAATATGGTCAAAATGAACTGGAGGTAATTTTTGTAAATCTCGTGCAACAAACGTTGGAATCAAATCAGGATCAGTTTCTTTGAAGAGTGATATGACATCATAAAGATCTCTGGTCGAGCGTCCGTCTTTCTTCCGATTTATTTTTCTCTTCGAAGTAGGCACCGATTCAAATAATAAGGTTTTAGCAATTTCAATTTCCTCAGCCGAGAATGATGTTGTACAAATTCGCACTAAACTGTCTTCTGTGGTCACATCGAGTTTATTTTGAACAAAAGCTAGTAACTCACTAACTACTAAATTACAATTATTACACTTAACAAAATTTTGAGACGTCATTGTGGTGCAATGAGTCAGCGACAATACGTTCGCGCACTACCGCTTGCGAACGCAGACCCGCGAAGTGTTAATGAACGCATTGACACTTTGATCAAAACTCATCGACATATTGCTTATCCGACAAAGAATTGTACAAAATTAAAAATGTTGTTGACAAATGAGTCGAAAACCTGTAACCCAGGTTTTCGACTTGTGTGTTAACTCGTAAAGTACTCGTACTATGCAGAAGATAGTCTGCCCTAAAGCCCTAATACCTAACTGACTGACAAAGTATAAGTACGGTTTACATTTCTAACGTTACAAATAAATCTTTTGTAAGATAAATTATGAGTTTACAAATAATTAAATTGGAATGATTCTCTCTGTGAATACAAAAGGCAGATTAACTATCACGTCAGATAAAGATAACAATCAAAATTTTAAATTGCTTTACTAGGACTGTACCCAAGTAGGTACTGAGTATTGATATTTTTTATGTTTCTTTCATTATTTGAAATAATAAGTACACTTGAGAAAATACGAAATATTAATTAAAAAACTAATCTCCGAATAACCCACCCCGAACTGCTCCCGGCGCAAAAGTGCCCTTGATGCTCGCCGCATTTGAAATAATTAGCCAATAAATAGTAAGATGCGTTGTTGATATTTGATATTTGTAGCAAAAAGTTGATTAAAACTATGTATAATATTATTTTGAGTTCTACAAAGAACCATAAACAATGCGGGATCCGGATGGATCCCGCTGTAATGAAGTTAATCTCGCACAAATCCCGCGGGATTGGAAACAGTGCGGGATTGCAATCCCTACTCCTGCCCCTCTTCCAGGGCAGGGTAGGGGGCAAGAGACAGTGGTTAAGGGGCAAAGAGATCACCAGTCATTATGTCCTTAAAAATACTCCCCCAGGCGGATTCTGCAAAGAGTACAATACCTTGTGAATCTTTATAATGGCAGGATCCGGAAACTGTTCTTCGATATCATCGTCACTATCCATTATAAAACGTTAAGTAATTCAAATTACACAAAACCTAAGTTATAGTCATAAAATGCCAAATGTAACTACATAAGAAAGTTATTTTAAATTCAATAATAAATGCAATGTTAATTACCGTTATCTAAACCAGAATTCATCTATTGTGCTGATAATAGGAATCGCTAATTGTGTTTTATTGTAAAAAAAATTATTAATTTAGATATTATAGCTTATCATCAAGTTGGATCATTTCTAAGAATAGATACGGGATGTGTTAATAACATTCACCTACTTGCATACTTGATACGATATCTTGATTAGAATATTGTATTTAATGAACCCACTTTAAAATAGTAAATAATCAAAACTACGTTATTTATTACTAGCAGCGCTCCGCGGTTTCACTCACGTAGTTTCCGATCCCATTACATTACGTGAAAAAATGTTTGTCTGTAAAGTCGGTTTACTGACGATAGAACGTGACAACGTCTTAAGAAAATACTGATGGAATGGTAGCATTTTTCAAAAGAAATTTTTTATTTCATTTGTTTAATAGATTTGTATGTAAAAAGTAATCAGTAGAATTTAGTCATTTTCAATCAAAACAATGCAAAAAACAATGCAAAAAAGCTTTTAGATGCCGGGGATCGAACCCGGGGCATTTCACATGCAAAGCGAACGCTCTACTACTGAGCTACATCCCCGCTTGAACTACTGGTCGAAATAATTAATACAACTGTAACAAACATGCGGCGAGGTAACGAACGACGGTAACGGTACATGACGTCAGGTTTTGTGGGCGTGCAGCCGGCTTCATCGAATTATAAGACGTTATCACGTCAAAAAATAGCTTACGTGTTATGCCAGACCATTCTCTATCTCTATATACAAAAGCGAAAGGTCACTCATCAAGGAATCTCAGAAACTACAAATGCTAGGAATCTGAAAATTTGCATGGAGGTTCCTTTTAGCACGTAGGCGCTCGCTAAGACGGGGTTTTGCGAAATTCAACCCCTAAGAGGGTGAAACAAGGGATGAACGGTTGTATGAAAATTCGTGATTTTCAAAGTTATCAATTTTGTAATTTCGAACTGTACGGGAGTGAAATTGTGGTTGAAATGGAGGATGGACGTCAATATGGAATGTATTGAAGATAAAACCATAAAACTCTGTATTTAGACACTTGACACGAAGCAAACGAATGTTGGTTCTAGCAATTTTGTAATTTCGAACTGTACGGGGGTGAAATTGAGGTTGAAATGGGAGATAAATTGCAACATGGAAGATAACTCTGTATATAGGTCTGGAATAGGTCTAGGAATGTGTCTGGGTATAAAAATAGTTACTGCCTGAGTTACCTTAGTATTATTTCGCGCGGACGAAGTTGCGGGTAACAGCTAGTGTTCTATATATTGATCTTTGTAAGTACCAAATTGCATCTTAAATCCATTCAGTAGTTTTTTTTTTAATTTTACATTTTAACTTTTATCTTTCGCGTTTATAATATTAGTAGAATTTTTAAGTATTTTTAAAACACATAAAAATATACACTTCATTGCCGCCGATAACGGAACCCAATCTACCGGAGGCGGCTGCAGAGTGACAAACCTCCTGACGATGCGTTCTGTGTCAAGGATTACTGCTTTCTCCATCTGACCCTTGATCCAACCGTCTAGCGCCTCTTAGATGTTAGTCAAGGTTTTTCGCTATACTGCCATCATTCCCTGACACTACTGTCATATTAGATTACTATCTTAATCAGACCAAAAATCATTCGAGGTCATATTATGTCAACCGCAAACCGGCAGTAGGCCAGCGTGGTGGATTATGGTCTGACTCTCGACTTGTGAGAGAATGCTCTGAGTCCCAGCTATGGGAACATATTTAGAGGAACGCCTATGCATCATATTCTTCCTCTTTTTCCGCTAGCTGGGGTTGGTACAACACGCTTTCTCTTTCAAGCTATCATACGCCATTCCTGTCGTCCTCACATTTTTTGACAGATACCTAAATCATATATAAGAAACAAATAGTTACTTCATACAAATGACGGTGTTGATACATGTTACATTAACTTGTAAGACCACGACTGCTTTTCAAACACCTTTATAATCAGATATTGAATTCAACCGTGAACATGGTGCATGAAATTGCATTGAAATATCGGGATTCGCTTCACTATACCTACAGCCACGGTCAATACCCCATAAATAATAAAACTACCCGTATGAACAACACAATGAGTGCATATTAAATTACGACGCAACTATGCTAGTTTATCGGTCAAGGGGAGTCACGACTTTGGAGAGCACAAAAATGAAGTTAGATATTAAATAAATGTTGATTTTAATCATAAAAATTACCAAAATGACTAACGTCCTATCAATAATAAAAGTACAAATTACTTTACTGTTGATAGGATTACCAATAATGAATTGGTTAGGTCTAGTTTCCCCTTCTGTAAAGTGGATACTTATAGCGTCTTATAGTACATATAGTACACATTTGGCGGTTAATCTACGTGTAAACATTACTGTGTTCCTGTTTAAGGGACGAAGCTTAAAGTGTTTCTGAAGATTATTGGGGGTCGAGGATAGGAACAAAATATTATACTGGAGAGGAAGCAGCGACGGCGAATGGGCAGTGATTGTGCAAGTTTAGCCTTAGTAAAGGTCGGAAGAAAATTAGGCAACATACGTAAAGATCCCCCGAACGCAAATAAATCTACGCCTTGTTTCTGCAATCTGAGGACCCCAAGATAAGCTTTGGTCAAATGTTACACCCAAGTAACAAACTGTTACTGAACGGTAATTTAACTACTTACATCGAATATCACCTGTAGAAGCGATTTCCAATAATTTGATTAATAAAACTAGATCTACCTATAACAATAACTTGCGTCTTTGTAGCGATCACCTTCAAGCCGAAAGAAATGCTCCATTGTAATATACATATATACAACGCAAGTCATTGTTTAAAGATTCAATAGCGTCCGATAGCCAGCCTAGTGGTAGCTTGACAGTATAATTGCAGGTCGTCTGCGTAGAGGTGGTTGAAGAACAAAGCTTATGTGATTTTTAATTCTTTATTAATATCTTTACTCATGCGATCAAAATTGCAAAGAGCGAAAAGTAAAGGAGATAAGACACCATCCTGCGGTACGCCAGCCGAAGTGATACACCAAGAAGAGTATTTGTCTTCAAGGTGGATCCTCTGGCGACGCCCGTACAGGTTACTTTAAAACCAGTCAGTCTCTAGAGAAAATATAATGTTGAAAGAGTGAAGTATTGCAAGGAGAACGTCAAAATCTACGGAGCAAAAGGCATTACTGAAGTCCAGAAGCGCCAGCATGGTTAAGTTACCATTTTCCGTACCTGGAAGAATATCATCGGCAAGAATACAAGTGCTGTAAATGTACTGTGCACCGGACGAAAACTTGATTGAAAAGTTGTTGAGGCCATTATTAAAATAGAAATTTAACTGGTTGAAGACTAGAAGTTCTAGGATTTTGGACGGGAAAGGAAGGATATAAATGGGCCGGTATTCGGAAAAAGATTTAGGGTTTGCTTTTTTCAGCAAAGGGATAATTTGTGCTTCTTTCTATGAGAAGGCAAGACGCCATTAGAAATTAAAAGTTAAAAAGATGATATACGAGTAGGGTATTTAAACAAAGCATCAAGAATGGGGATAATCATGTTGCGGGTTATTGAGCCAAGTCCAACATCACTAAGACATAGAGAGCATGCTCTTCCTAACATCACTATCAGTAAACTGAACAAAACTAAAAACAAGGCAGTAAGGAGCCGCGATATTAAGTGCTGGCTTTAAAGGCATCATCCATAGTAGAAGACGAACAAATATGCTCATTTAACGCATGTAGATCAAAATTTTTAGGTCTTCCGACTCCCAACAATCTCAGATATTTCCAGACTTTCGCTGGATCTTTATCTTATATAAGGATCCAACTCGGATGGGCAGCGTTCGGGAAACTTCGGCACATCTTTGAGTCCCAAATACCCCAATGCCTATAGACGAAAGTCTTTAACCAGTGCGTGTTGCCAGTGATGGCTTATGGAACTGAGACGTAGTCCTAACTGTGGGCCTCATAACAAAGCTCAAAGTCACACAGCGAGCTATGGAGAGAGCTATGCTCGGAGTCTTTTTGAGCGATAGAATCCGTAATGAGGATATTCGCAAAAGAACGAAAGTGGCCAACATAGCTCAAAGAGTAAGCAGGCTGAAGTGGCAATGGGCAGGCCACATCGCTCGCAGAACTGATAACCGACGGGGAGAAAGGTTCTCGAGTGGCGACCACGAACCGGAAGACGCAGTGTTGGACGCCCTCCCACTAGATGAACAGATGACCTCACAAAGGTCGCTGGAAACCGCTGGTTGCTGGTTGCACAGGACCGTTCGTTGTGGAAATCTAGGGGGGCAGGCCTATGTTCAGCAGTGGACGTCTTGCGGCTGATGATGAAGTATCCAACGGTGAAAGAAACTTTGAAATCAGTCTAGCAGTTCGTGAGATTAGCGCGTTCTAACAAATAAACTCTTCATCTTTTTAATATCAGAATACTACTACAGTATCACAGATACCTAGTATATAAGTTACGAAAGGTCTAGTTGGTGTGTGTCATCGACCATCCCGCTAGGCCAGCATGTTGGATTATGGCCTTGACTTTGTCCTTGCGAGAGGATGCCCGAGTCCCACCTCTGGGAACATAAAGTGGGCTACTTAGTGCTTATGCTACGTGGATAAACATTAATGCTGCATTGCTTGAAATAGCTTCGTTAATATTTGTTGTAGGATAAATTGTAGACATTTTTCTGAAACATGCATTCACATCTGCGCGCGCGCAGTGAGCGATACCCTAAATAGCGCCAAATCAAAGTAGCAACGTTTCTAGTGAAATTACAGGGCATAGAGATAAAACATCTTATCATCTCACATCTCTGGGTGACGAGCGCAGTGTATGTAATGATTTGGACTCTTAATGTTCCAATGGCTGCGTGTCACTGTGTTATTATGTGGCAGGCATGTTGCTACTATCAGGCGCATGCTCGTCTCGTCACTCTATAATCTATACTATATTGTAATAAATATTGTATTGTAATAAATAGTGTCAAAAGAAAAGAAAGGCAAACAATAGCCATTTTGAGAATAATTTCGCTTTCATCCATCATTTCATCATCATAGGTACATATATTCAGATATTTTTACAATGGCAACTTGGCAGCACTGGAAACGCTAATCGGCTGAAAGACTAGTATCCATGGCCAAGAATAAATTTAAAAAAAAGTTTTGTTTTGTTATGAAAAGTAAAGCGTGTTAGTTTAATGTTATTCTTTGATTTATGGATTGTTTTGAGTAACAGGACGTGCCATTTGCCATTTAAGAATTGAATTGATTGTTTTGCACTTTGCAGTTTTTGTACTCGATTTATAAAAATGCGTTCTGATGACACTAACTTGTCCCCGGATATCGAAGACTCTTCCAAGCATGACTGCTTACAGAAGCCAAAGATAAAAGTTGAAGTTGACTATGACGCTCCAATTGAGGATATGGACGACTCTTCCACGTATGACTGCTTACAGGAGCCAAAGGTTGAAGTTGAAGAGTCTGGCCTTCCAATTGATTCCGATTCCGACCCCTTACGTATTGACTCCACTGATACTCATTCTGAAGACTTCGGCGCGACTACGGATACTAAGGAACCCTTGATATCTCGTTGCATTAATTGTGGCGCTGACGTCAGTAATCGGAGGAAACATGGATTAAATCTCTTAGAAGTGCAGTCTGTCATAAGACGATGGATTGCACCACAAAGAGTAAGTTACATTTCAATAAATATCTTTTGTTTCTTATCAAAGCAAAGGTCCCCTTTTTTTTTAGAGGGGATATACATACATACACTCATATCACTACCTCTACTTTTGTTCTTAAAATTGTTCTTATCATTTTAGGTTGATGAAAGGAATGTAATATGTCACTCATGCTGGAGTTCGGCATTACATGAATGCAACGTGCTAGATACAAGTATGGAGCCATCTGCTAGTGGTTACCATCGACAATTGTGTGTCAATTGCGGGGCTTCAATTAAGAAAAAAAGGTCACACATTTTACGCTCAGACTCTGAAAGAGAGTCACTCATAAGAAATACTATCATGGAATGGATAAAACCTCGACAAGTAAATAAGCTCCTCATTTATGCTCAATGCACAACTTCTATAACATATACCCACACTATTATAAAAATAACAGCTCATTAAAATGACACATGATTCTTGCATTACATATTTACATCATTTAGCTAGATGAGGATTAAAGTATCATTAAATTCTTGTCTTAATAATCTACTTTATTTTAGTTACGAGGAACTGATCAAATATGCCATCCTTGCTGGCAGAGGAGTTTTCGTGCATCATCTAAACTCACAGAACCACCATGCCCTTGTTCAAGACAGAAAACAATTCATTTGCCCAATTTAATGAGAGCAGGAGATTCTCAGGCCCTTTGCTTCTTCCCTGAATGTAGTTCAGATGAAAGATTACGAGTCCCGAAGTGGCTGAGAATAAAACTATTTGCAGATTTTAAATATTATGTGCCGACTGGATGCAGAATATGCAGTTATCATTTACAAAATGATGATTGGGCTCAATTGTCTAGCATTCAACACCCAATTCGTAACTTTACTGCAGCTCAAATAGAAGATTTTGCAACATTTATATGTGAATGAAATAAACCCAACATTGGAGTTCTCCAACATAGCTGGGTTGGCAGATGATGTTTTGTACTATTTGGCAATATATTAAACAATTTCTCCAGCTCTATGGTGATATTCCAAGATTATCACGAAAAAATTGAGAGATAACACTCGATAAATGATGTGCTGAAGTGAATAAACACTAAAATGCCACTAAACAATGCTAGAGAGGGCAACAAACACCTTTTTTGTGATATGTATTGTTTTAACAAAAGTTGTTTGTTTTTAAATATACAGAACATGCCTTAAATGGATGCAGGCTGATTACCAGTAACAGTTTAAGTTTTTTTTTTTTTATTATTGGTGGACATTTCACAACAGAATTATTGTAGATTTACAAAAACATATTGTCGATGTACTTTTAAATGTTAGCTTTCTACAAGAATTGTTATATTGTTTATAAAGCCCACTTTCTTTTAAAGCTTTGTTTTACTACAGCAAGGTTTTAATTAAATTTTATGCTGTTTAAATTTTTGTTTTGTTTTGTGAGCTATGATTATGGTAAACCTTTTTAACACCAATTGAGTAAAAAATTAAATATTGTGAATATTTTATCCACCTTTTGGGAATATATAAATTGTTTTAATTTTATACCCTCTGTCCTTACAGATAACAGTTGTTTTTCAAACATAATGTAGGTGGCTGATAACTGACTTAGCACGGTCGGGGCAGACATTGAAATAGAAAAAATTCCGGGGAGCGATTTTTTTTTATGAAACGTCGGGGAGGGTTGTTTGAAGTATAAATCTCGATTTTCTAACTAATCTCGGTAGAGGGTTCGCCGCCATCTTGTTTTAAAGTTTTTGTGAAATAACTTGTTCATTTTCAACTTTAGAGCAAAAATGATGGTCACCAAAATTGTTGGAAATTTAATTCACTCACAAGTTTGCTTTATATAGGTTTTACGCTAGGATCAATATTTGCAGAGTTATACTATCAAGTTTATCAAAAAAATCGTAATGGGTGGAATTTTATTTTCTTCAACTTCGGTTCTCGCACTTTTTAGGGTTCCGTACCCAAAGGGTAAAAACGGAACCCTATTACTGAGACTTGGCTGTCCATCCGTCCGTCCGTCTGTCACCAGACTGTATCTCAAGAACGGTGATAGACAGTTGAAATTTTCACAGATGATGTATTTCTATTGCCGCTGTAACAACAAATACTAAAAATAAAATAAGTAAAAAATGTGCGAGAACCAAAGTTGAAGAAAATAAAATTGCACCCATTACGATTTTTTTGATAAACTTGATAGTATAACTCTGCAAATATTGATCCTAGCGTAAAAACTATATGAAGTAAACTTGTGAGAAATTAAATTTCCAACAACTTTGGTAACCATCATTTTTGCTCTAAAGTTGAAAATGAACGAGTTATTTCACAAAACTTTAAAACAAGATGGCGGCGAACCCTCTACCGGGATAAGTTAGAAAATCGAGATTTATACTTCCAACAACCCTCCCCGACATTTCAAAAAAAAAATCGCTCCCCGGAATTTTTTCTATTTCAGGCTAGTTTTATGTCTACCTCGACTGTACTAACTGAAGTGGGCGAAAACCATTATATTAATATTATTTTCTAAATGATGTATCACTGATACACAAACCAAACTGGACAAAAGGATAGCGAAAGACAATATCATTTTAACAGACAATTACCTATAATTTGTTATTTCAACACTGAGATAGACGCACATCAGCTAATTCTGCTTGCCTATTATTCAATAAATAATCTATTACTTGTTAACTTTTTTTAAACAGCTTAGGAAATTAATAGCATATTTACCTTTTCTCTGATGGCCTGTTGAAATTTCTTTTCTAGAGCTGACATTCTCTGTGCATAGTCCTCTGTGATCATATTTATATCTCCAACTTCATGCTTTGCAATCAAAGACTCCACCTGGGTTTTTAACTCTGCATTGGTTTCTGAAAGCTCAGCATTTGTCCGACTGACCTCCATCAGTCTATTCTCACGGGCATCTAAAATCTCAGCCATTTCAGCTAGACGTCTCATCAATCTATCATTCTCTGAACTCTGGCTCTCGTCACTTGTGTTACTCTGTACTGATGCCTCGGATAATTCTCTTGTATGACCTCGGATCTTTGTCGCTAATGATTTACCCAGCACTAAATCAACTAAGTTTGGAGAAGGTGATGTGGTGCCATCAAATTTACCATTTTTAAACCCATATTTTGCAGGACTGCTCCGGCAGAAATTATCACCATTTGGGCTTGGAATAATTTCAATATCTGAAGATGTAGCAGTCTCAACTTCATCTCCAGAGGTGTGACCTGATGTACGATCTGACCCAATTTTGACTAAGTCACTTTTGCTATCTGAGCTGATTGGTGATGTCCTCTCTTTGATGCTGCAATCTTTTTGTGATGATTCACTGCTTTGTGAACTACACTGCTGCTTTTCTACATTAACAAATGCAGAACTTTCAGACTGTAACATTTCACTTGAAACATTCACATTGTAAAATGATGATGAATCACTTAATTTTTCAATTAAAATATCTTCTTTCTCTTCTTTTATCTCTTCTATTGTATTTTCTAATATGACACTATCACTGTCAGCATTCAAGGTACGGTCCGACCAGGATCCATCATTTGAGGAGTTTTCACTAATTTGTAACTTTTGTGGAATAATTGCTTGATCTAAATGCATTAGTTCTCTCTCTATCCCCTTTCTCGACTCAGATTTTAACAGCTTTGGGAAAAAACTGTTTTTTTCATCAGTATCTAAAACTGTAGGAGCTGTGCATTCTGATATTGAGTTGTAGGACATTGTATCTTCATCTTCATCCGCTACTAAGCTAACACTCTCAGCAGTCTCAGCCTTTTCAGTGTGCTCTCCAACTGGAGTAGATTTTTTGTCACTAAATTCTCCAGGTGACAAGTTTGAAGATGGACTACTACTGTTTTTGTCGCTTGAATAGCTGTCAAAACCAAGACATTCAATTGAACTAGGGCTAATGAGACTATCGGGTAGTATTTCTACAGATTCTGAATTGTGTTTCTGGCCAATGCTACTGGATTGGCTGTTAGATATGGAGTGGACTGATGCTTCTGAGTCCGGAGTTGTTTTCATACTCTGTGACAGCACTTCTACTGAATCAGAACTGTTTCTACTAGACATGAGTGATAGTACATTGGAGCGAGACGAACCTCTCCTGTCATCAACTTTTACCTCATCTTTGCCACTCGGTTTTACATCCACTGCCTCACTATCAGACATAACCAGCTGACTTTTAGAGAATAAGTCATCCTGACTACCATATTGTGCATCAGCAATGACATTCATAGACTTGGCTTTTGGTGGTCTCACAATAGTAGTATCAACATCTTTAGGCTGTTCAAAGAATGACCCAGCAAAGGAACCCCATACACTTTGGGAACTGGATTTTGATGGACTCTCAGTGACGACTGGCTGCTCTTTGACTGGAGAATCCTTTTCGCTTTCAGCGCTAACCGTCAAACCCCAGGAGGAGAAGAAATCTGAGTTGTCTTTTTGGGGAGTATCGCTCTTACTTGGTGATGGCTTGACACTGTCGTTGCTACCGACATCTTCTTCCTGTTCTTCTCCGCTCTCATCTTGGATATCTAAGGCTTTGTCAATAGTCTTTTGAGCCTCTTTAAGCGCTGACTTAGCGAGACTCGTCAGACCTGATGTGTCGAACCAATTCATGTTTGGAGAGCATTAGGCATACACAAATAGACACGTAGCACAAAACTGTCTCAACACAGAACGATAGGAAATGCACACGATTATTTGTTATGAGTTTAAAACAGTTCACTGTAGCTGCAAAAGTCACAACATTGCACGGATGACGTTTCCATTTTGTTTATGTTGTGATTTTTATCTTTGTAGCCAATTTTATATAAACTCGATAGGAATATCTACATTCCACAAGCTGCTATAAAAAAATCACGATTATTATTATAAAATTAAATAATATTGTAATTTCTTCCAACGTAGCCACTTATCAATTTGCTGAGGAAAAACTAATTTGACGTTTCATTATCACCAAAAAGAACGTCAGTTGATCGTCGCTAGTACAAAAAAGAGGCAAATTGATCCAATCCACATTTTCGGAGTCGACATCATAGCTCCAGTGGCGCAATTGGTTAGCGCACGGTACTTATAAGACAGTGTACGTGTGAGTAATGCCGGGGTTGTGAGTTCGAGCCTCACCTGGAGCATTAATTTTTATTACTCAAAATTAAATTTAGAGCCGAAAAAAGTATTTTGGATAGGTAAAATTAATTTAACTGTATGACTGATAATTTTACTATTCATGGCAATTTGTTTTAGGAAAAATAATATTACAGCGACGACGACCCGAATACAGTAATCACAGTTCAATATTTTTTAAATGATCATCGCCCCGCGGTTTTACCCGCGTAGTTCCCGTTTCTGCTATTTTCCCGTGATAAAAAGCTCTCTGAAATTTAATCATAATTTGATTACTTAGCTATGGTTTAATTATTATGTTGTCATCGTGAAATAACATTTAATAAAAATAGAAATAAGTAGGTATTACGCTACATTTAAACTATGGTTATTCAATGCTAATTAATAATCCTACTAATATTACCTATAAAAGGGCAAGTCTGTGAGTATGTATGGTTGTTAGTTAATTTATCACGCAAATAGGTACAGACATAATTAAACTTGTTACATAGAGAGATAAAATAATATATGGTACCTAGAACACAGTAGACACTACTTTTTATCCAGGGAAAACAACGGGATCGGGATCTAAGCAGATGAAATTGCGGTACGTTGCTAGTGTGGAATAAAAAACTACAGTAAGCATGTCATATCGGCTGTTCAAAATCAAAACCTAGCAAGGGACATTTTTGGCAAAATACTTTTTTTAAACCAATCTACACAAAAATATGAGCTGCATCTAATGCAAAAACAACCATATTTATATCGCCATTACAACTATAGTTATGAAAATGCCAAACCTAGCAAGTGCACGTCTTAGTCCGGTATAACAAAGTCAAAAATCTAGCAACTAACATTTCCAAATCCAAAACCCTATTAACTACGGTACATACTAGGTTTTTGAATTTGTAAAGTAGACTTACTAGATTTATGAATTTGGGATAAGCCCTATGCTAGGTTTTTGAACTTGGAATTATGTCATACTAGGTTTTGTTTTACAAAACCAGTGAAGTATGCAACGAAATTTCCAATGACTACTTATAGTAAATTATAGCAAGTCAGTGTGAACTGAGAAGTTAGTGCGCAGGGTAGGAGAGAGGGGGGGGGAGACCAAATGCGTATTTAAACTATCCATACAGACTGATTCTCCCTTGTTTGTGATAACAACTTTAAATGTAATTTTACTTGGACAAACAACGTTTCATATTTCATATATAATATTCGTTTTGTATAAATTCTGTTCACATATTTTTTGTGTCCAATGACATTACATTGATACAACAACGATAACGCGAATGTTCATATAGTATAATATTTATTTCATTTATTAGTCGTTTGAGTTCTTCCTTGTTTTCCTTCAAGCCGCGAACATGCATATTTACATTAGGCAGCGGTTTTGCTCGCGTGCTATGGGAAAGTTCCACAAATAGTACAATTTTATTACTGAAGATAGGTGATTTTGAAAATTATTTTCAATTATAATTCTAAAGAGTTTTTAGTCATAGTGACATATTTAGCATTAGCACCTATTACACTCGCGAGCAAGACAAGCCGAATATGATTTATTTTCGTACCTAAATGAACAATGATAATTTTGATTTTTTGATAAAACAATTCAAACACCTAGTAACTACCTTACCTACTAGGTTTTTATCTTGGATTTCATGTGATACCTATATTGGATTTCCCAAATCAAACTTAAGTAAGGCACATAAAACTTTTACAGATAGACATAAATTGAGTTAAACTAGCTTATTATGTAAAGCAAACTGTATTTATCAATTTCAAAATGAAAGCAGTATAAAAAGGATGTTGTATTCTGAATGGTCAAAGAAAATGTTTCTTTTCCTTCTCCTGTAAAATTTGCTCAATGCTCTTGCTAGGTTTTGATTTTGGACAGCCGATATATACATTACAAGTTGAGTTACGAAAGACGAACGATGAGTTAGTTAGGACGCCATTTATAGAACGGCTGGACCAATATTTATAATTTTTGTGTTTTAGGTTTTAGACTTTGTCTGGAATACGATAATAATATTCCATCAATAAAAAAAATCGGTCAAAACATCAGCCCAGCGTTAAAACCCTAAAAAAATCGGCTCATCTATTATTTGTTTGAAGTTCGCCGGGTCAGCTAGTTATCAATTTAGTATACCTACATCTATAAAATTCATATTATATATAAAATTCTCGTGTCACAGTGTTAGTTACCTTACTCCTCCGAAACGGCTTTACTGATTTTTACCAAATTTTTATGCATATTCAGTAGGTCTGAGAATCGGCTACTAGCTATTTTTCATACCCCTAAGTGATAAGGATTGTTCACACCTAATTTTTTTTAAATTTTTGAACAAAAATTTTTTTTTTATAATGTGGCATTAAAAATACATACCTACAACCCTAAATTTTTACCTTTTTATCACCAACCACTATTTTTTAATAGCCATTTGACAGTGAACTCTTCCTAAACGGCGGGCGGTGGGACCGATTAGAATGATTTTTTTTTGTGTGTACAAGTGGATTCGAAGATGGTTTAGATTCACAAATAAGCCCGGCAGATGGCGCTGCAGACAGTGTCAAGGTAATAATCCGAGCGAAGCCGGAACGGGCCGCTAGTAATATATAAATAAACTAGCGGCCCACTCCGGCTGCGCTCGGATATTGTCATTTTAAGACTATTCATCGAAATAAAAACTATTATCCTTTCTCTCAAGTTGGACCAGACTGCTCACGGTGTGCCAAATTAATTTAAAATCGGTTAAGTAGTTTAGGAATCCATCGCGGACAAACATCGTGACATGAGATTTATATATATTAAGATAAGATAAATATTGGTGGACAATTCACACACAACACCATCTGACCCCAAACTAAGCAAAGCTTGTACGATGGCGGCCAGATAACTGATATAATACTTACCTATATAGTTTTAAATACATACTTATTATACATAGAGACACCCATAATCAATTTATTATTTGTGCACGATTTTTAAGTGCAGCAATGCAAACACACGACTGTAGTCGCTAGTCACTTGAAAGCAGGTTATTGTAGCCGGAGCGGCAGGTATAACTTTCCTGCTTTCTAATATGCTTTGATTTGTGACGTCATCTGCCAATTTGATAACGCCGATGAAAGCAGATAAGACTACAGGCCTGTGAACAATATTACTAGCACTATTCCGGCATTTGTAAGCTGTCCAACTGAGAGCAAGTTGAAGAAGAGGGGTTGCAACCCTCGATCTTTTCTCCTTGTCGCATGATTTTTGTACGGCATTGCGGAATAATGGATTAGAAGAGGTATCATCCTACATAGGTCTGGTGGTTCATATGACCCATACATTTTGTTCACGGGCCTGTAACCTGTAGTCGTAAGACAACTACACCTGCTTTCAGTTCCGCTTCATACGGAAAGCAGATGATGTAGTTGTCTGCTTTCATCAAATTGACAGGTGACATCACAAATCAAAGCATAGCAGAAAGCAGGAGTTAGGCGGTAGACCTGCCGGGGATCTACCGCCTAAGAAAAACTGTTTTAGCTTTGATATAGCTCTTTTTTCTTTTCTTTTCGCTTGAAGTTATAGCGACAGCAATAACAAAGCCAAAACTGATTTAGGCGATAGAACGGCGGGAAATCTATAAAATAAGTAAATAAAACAAATGACACACGAAAATTCATCACATATTTTATTACACAACTAACAGCCCGTCTGGACTTCCAGTTAAACAATTTACTCGTAAAACTCTTTAAACATCTTGAGAATGTATCTATTAAATGGTGAAAGATTTATACAAATAACGGTGCAGTAGTTCTGAACATTACCTCAAACATTAATGCAGTGAGATTTCAGAATGTCAGATGAAAAAATAACAATTTTCAATTCTCAACATTAGTTCTCAATTGCGCCACAGGTAACGCTACCTGTTTCATTGTATCTGAGAAATTAGAAAAGCATTCGTCAATTTTAACAATTTGACATATTTGTTCACTCTTAGCTGTCACTCTGAAAACTGCTGCCAAAATGAGCGTTCTCTAGAAAATTTTAGTATGTTTACAAAAATTGGTAATTTTTAAATTCGTGATTGTAAATAAAAATTCAATTTTAATTAATCAATGTTAACTATTACAATTTAATAATACTAATAACAAAAATTTACAAACAATAATTACTTATCCCTTATATCAATCTCGTGGAATATATTAACGTGTCGAGGTACAACCGCGGACGCAACACTGAAAGTTGATTTTGAATTGAAATAATAGACCTTACTGTTCTTGTCACATTTACATGTAAACAGAGACAGCGTTAATAATATAATTTTATGTACATTCCTTCAGAATATAATCCGTTGTCCATGGAATGATGCGTTTTCAAATGCGTATATATTTATCTTGTCTAAGTTAGTTCCGAATTGCGCCAGTTTCATTTGTTGGATAATATTTATTATATAAAAATTTAACAAAATGAAACATTTTAGATAAATTGAAATTTTTAGGAGAAACATTGACATAAAGTAATGATGAAGATAAATCCAAAGTCAGCCTCGCTTACTATAATACATTCAACTTACGTATCTCCATTTCTCATTACCCATCATATTTTCAACATCACACTAATATTACGAAGGCGACAATTTGTGCTTGTAAATGTGTATGTTTGTTTCCACATAAATGTATGTATAATGGCTGAGCGGATTTTAATTAAAATTAAATTCACTGTCAGTACATTGCGTGGAATAACGCATACTTATGCTACTTTTTATCCCGTTACAGTTAGTGATTCCCGTGAGATAATAATAAAATTATTCATTTTCGTAAATAATGTTTGACAAATTTAAATGATCGTGAAAAACTGATAAAAAGCGGGGCACTGATAGCTCTACAATTATAGGCATGGTGACTAAAATAAACTAATTAGTCCGTCAGTTATATTACGAGTATTAAAAAATATTGTACATGTATTTTATCTTTTGTTTCGCAAACAAAAAAATACGAAGATATAGTGCTTAGAAGTTCGACTGACGTCAACTCTATGTACGATTTTTATGTAAGCTTGACGCTTGAAGCACAAAATTTATTTGCACTGAGTAACTGACAAAGGTGAACCCCCAGAGTCCTACCACTACAAAAACGTGTGTGATATGACAAGTAATGGTAAACGGAGTACTCGCTCGTATATACATTTAACCTATATTTTTACACATAATATAAATTTAAATAAGTTATATGACTCCGGTACCGGCCCCCGTCCCAGCGTTGGGTGGGTTGGGCTGGGTGAACATGAAAGAGGTCGCGTTCTGTAGGAATTGTCGCTTCACGAACTCTGTGGTGGCCGATTGAAGGTTCTCTTTCGCACCGAACTTACACTTGATGTAACCGTAGAGATTCGCGCCGTTCAGAGTCAGCGCTATTAAGACCAGGAGCTGAAAAGAAACGAAATACAGTGTAAACTCCATGTAACGTCATTCGTTTTAACGAAAACTCCTTAGAGCGTCAAAATTACTTGGCTTTGGTTGGTTTAGCTTGTAATCCATCCACTCTATATAGCATTGCACACATTCTCAATAATGACGAAAATAAATACTTTTTAAGTTGCCAAAATTAGTAAAAACTGCGGTGCTATCATGCGCGGCTCCAAGGGCGCGCATGGGCGCATGGCATTTGGGGGGTCACGGGGGACATGACCCCCCAAAATCACATACATTAGATTAAAAATCTAAAAACTATCAAAATGTCCAATAGTACATAGACTATTTTTAAGCACGCAAAAGTCTTTTTTACTCGATTTATTATATTTCTACTCGTGACCCCCCCCCCAAAATCTGAGGCTGCGTACTGGTGACCCCCCCCAAAATTTGAGGCTGGGACCTCGCCTGGGTGCTATGCACGTTCCTTTGTTACTTTATCATTCTAGGCAATAAACTTAACTGTCTTCATATATACCGAACTTTCTAAGAAATCCATTCCTTTTTTTTTTTATAAATTCGACTGTAAGATATGAATAAAATAAGTAAAAAATTCAACAAAATTACTGGTGCAGTAAAAGACGTCAGACGAAAATAACAGACTGTATGCAAAAGCGTTCACATAAGAATTGGTTTTTGTCTTTGTTTTTGTTTTTCTAATACCGATTTTTCTTCTATCCAATTAGCGATCACTCTGTATAATGTCAAAATATGCAGAGTCCCTCGAGTGTCCTTAAATAGAGGATGCACTGTATACAATAAACGCTTTGAAATATCAAAGCGTTTATTTCAATTGTTTAGATTTGTAATCGACTTCAAAATAGGAGGCGGTTTTCTCAATTGACCGTACTATACAATTATCGTATGTTTTTAAATTTAAATTTGATGGAGTGCCCGAATTTAATTTTATATTAAAGTCGGCTTTTGTTTTTGCGGAGAAAATAAATTATTAAAAAGTCTACTGTAGTACAGTCCGCGAGGTATAAACTGAGCTTTGCATTAGTGTGAGTGATCACCAAAAGTACAGTCAGACGCAGGACGCTGTGACCATGTTCTCTTAAAAAGGTGTTTCTTCAAACCAGAAGTGCTGCCATCTGAATATGATTTTGATGAAGTGTGAGTGGTGTCAATATATGTTTCATCGGTATAAACGATAGGCCTGCCCTGAATACGGTATTCGGAAATTTTAAGTAAATAAGTTATACGTAGGTGACGGATCTCATGCTTTTCCATTAAAATTTTTCTGTTATTCTCTGTCCTTGACCATTTGAATCCTAAAAGAGATACTTCTTTTCGCAATGACCATATTGATCCTGGATAGTTAATGTCAGCTTGTTGTTTAAGAGTTTGTTGTCTGACTGTACTTTTGGTAATAGATGCGTATGCATGTGATCACTCACACTAATGCAAAGCTCAGCTTATAAAGTATTTTTTTTTTATTCCAGATTAAAAAATCCATATAACATTAAATTAAATGAAACAGTGATGAAAAATGAAAAATGAAAATATGAATTTAAATTTAAATTGAATTGAAAAATTAGTGAATAAAAATATAAATTAAATAATTAAAATTAATAAATATAAATTTTTCAGTCAAATTATATAAATGTTAAAACTTAGGTAATAGGCGCATGATACGCCCTCCAGGTATGGTGAAGTGGGCTGTTGTCCCAGTCTCTGACGGCCGCCACCAGAGTGTTGTGGGAGCGGTGCAGGGCGGTGCGCGCGGTCGCCGCGCGGCTCCGCAGCGCCTATATACCTCGCGGACTGTACTACAGTACACTCTACTTCAGAAAAAAATCTAAGATTGAGCCACACACCACATTGTATCTTTGTATACTTTTGAGCTGATCCGTGACCTGGTGAGCTGAAGTTGGATACAAAAATTCAAAGCTCAAAGCTGACCATTTCAGCCGTGAGCTCAAAATCAGCGAGTTACCGATGGCTTACTCAACCACTCAATTTTAAATATAAACGAATCCGCTATTAATAGCGGACTATCCAAAAATATCATTCACATTTCATATAATATATAAAGGTAAACCGAATGGTTAGATTAATTGTTGTACTAATAAAGCACCCTTCAAGCTATAACGAAAACTTCGCCGCCAGTTATTTCTAACACTAGCGACATCTAGTTGACCCTCTAGGTAAACGCTAGTACGCTACAGTTCAATGGTACATCATTGAAAATGGAAATTGAAGATAAAATAAAATAACTAAAATAAAAAATATAACAATTAACATGATTATTATCTTATAAAGGTGTCTCAGTAAGAGTGCACTACACACAAATTACTAAAAAGGGCTATTAAAAAATAGGGGTTGGTGATAACAGGGTAAAAATTTAGGGTTGTATGTATTTTTTAATGCCACATTATAAAAAATAAAAACAAAAATGTTTGTCCAAAAATTAAAAAAAAACTTAGCGGTGAACAACCCTTATCACTTAGGGATATGAAAAATAGATAGTAGCCGATTCTCAGGCCTACTGAATATGCATATAAAATTTGGTAAAAATCAGTACCTAAAGCCGTTTCAGAGGAGTAAGGTAACTAACATTGTGACACGAGAATTTCATATAAAGGATGTCTCAGTAAGAGTGCGCTTTTTCATTTTAAAATAAAAACAAGTATTTTAAGACAAGAGTTGTGGTATTTTTATTGTATTGTAAAGAAGACATGTTCCGATTAAGTATGGAATAAAATATCCGGCAAATGTCCCCCACGGCTCCGATGAGAAGCCATTACTCTTTTCATGAAATTTTCCATGACTTTAGCACAGAGATGTGGCTGTATCTCACCGATGACGCGTTGGATTTCCGATTTCAGCTCAGGAATTGTTTGTCGAATTTGGGACTCAGAAAATCCTCATGCAATGCAAATATTGCAGCAACGATTTCCAGAACACATTATCTCACAAAATTCTGATTTCAATTGGCGCCAAGATCGTGCGATTTAACGCCGTGCGATTTCTTTCTTTGGGGTTTTGTGAAATCTCGGGTTTATGCGAATAAACCCGAAACAATCCCTGAGCTCAAATCGGAAATCCAACGCGTCATCGGTGAGATACAGCCACATATCTGTGCAAAAGTCATGGAAAATTTCATGAAAAGAGTAATGGCCTGTCATCGGAGCCGTGGGGGTCATTTGCCGGATATTTTATTCCATACTTAATCGGAACATGTCTTCTTTACAATACAATAAAAATATCACAACTCTGTCATAAAATATTTGTTTTTATTTTAAAATGAAAAAGCGCACTCTTACTGAGACATCCTTTATATGAAATTCTCGTGTCACAATGTTAGTTACCTTACTATTTGCCCCCTTAGATTGGTCTATCTTATTGGAAAAAGCAACAAAATAGTTGTCTGACGAACATATTTACAAATGGAGCATGAGAATTTAAGTAAAGTTAAATTATTATTTTGGAGTTGTTAAGCAAAACGGCTGACGGAAAGTGTCTGGGAGTATTGGGACCTTGTTTTTAAGGACATTGCCTACAACATACGTGAAAATCACTTATTAGAAAATACGTGAAGTAATGTTTGTAAGTACCTTCATTACCCCATATCTCAAAATTGGCCGTCTAAGCAAGTTAGCGAGTAAGCATGTATTCTTAGTACTTACTAACTCTACTCAATTGTCCACATTTCATTCATCAGAAAATAGGTGACGTCTGGGAGCTCTGGGATCTCGGACTATATTGCATACCCCCCTATGCTCCTGAGGACGCCATGTTCAGTGTTATATGCATATACGATAGTACACGCCACAGAGACGACTCATGACGATGACTCTTTGGTATTTTCTCCAAATATTCAATAAATATAGATACGCGCTAACTTATGCCGCTAACTTAAAACGGTAAATGAAAACATCGTGAGGAAACCGACATGTAACCAGAAAATTTCGAGGTCATGTTGTGTCATCCACCAACCCGCTAGCGTGGAGCCGTTCCGACGTGACTGAGCAATAAACATCCAAACGTCATTGACAATACTAGTAGGAATTTTATAGTCATCATCATCATCATTCGCCTTTTGATCTAGTCATGTGTCAGGTGTTTCAAATAGCTCAATCAAAAGATAGACACTTTCGTTGATCGTCGTTTCGTAGACGCCCGACCAAAACGAGGGGTGTTATAAGTTTGACGTCGATGTCTGTCTGTCTCTGTGTGTGTCTGTATATGGCACCATAGAGCTCGAACGGATCGGCCGATTTCAATGCGTTTTTTTGACATGAAGAGTCCAAATCATTACCTAGCACTGCACTGCGCTCGTCACCCAGAGATCTAAGTTGTTATATCTCTAAGGGTTTACTAGTAGAATACTGTACCAATTTCAAATCCAGGACAGACAGAGGTAAAAAAATATTCTCTATTTTGTTCTTGTTGTTTCTTTTTAATGTTACTTCGTTTTAGACTAACTTACCATCCATTTGAACTTGAGGCCAAAGAGGCAGAATATGAAGAATGTAGACCATATCAACGGGCACATGATTAGTCCCATCCAAAACAGCCGGCTCTCGTTCTGGTTCACTCGGTTCTGGAAACACAGAATATTTATGTGTCATAAACCATAAACATCTATCTTATATCTTTAAACGAGCAATTCTTGTACCTATATAAATATGTATATATAGAATCTGAATCTCGGAAACGGCTCGAACGATTTTCACGAAATTTTGTATGCAGGGGGTTTCGGGGACGATAAATCGATCTAGGTAGGTTTTATTCAAAGAAAACGTCAATTTAGAGGCTTTTTGAGGCAATGAAAAACGCATAAAATGTCATTAGAATACTATAACAAATTTTGTCACTTTGATCATCGTCTGATTAGCGCAAATGGTAAACAGTCGCTTTAGAAGTTACGAGGCCTCGGTTCGAATCCTGATGACTGTTACTTATCTTTTTTTGTGTTTTTATTTTTGAGAAAAACTATTATATAAGGGCTTTATCTACGTCTTAATATCGTTGTATTCAATTTGTAGCTAAGTATTTTCTAACACAAAAACGAAAAAAAAATCATATTGGCGATTAATCTGCACAAACTGACTGTGGTACTTAACTATAGATGGCGTTGCACATTTTTTAAGCCTGAGTATTTGGTTTGAGGCTAGACCAACAAAAATTATTCGCTTATGTGGCAAAATATTTATCTTTTTAACCGACTTTAAAATAGGAAGAGGTTCTCAATTCCGTTGTATATTATTCTGGTACGTATCTTGCGCGATAGCTCCGCTATTTTAATTTTTTTGGTACAAAATACTTGAGAGGTGACCCCATATAAATTTCGCACCATTTATTATAATAATCGGTGTGGCGGTTTCTTAATAGTCTACGTAGGTAGTCATTTTTTATTTTTTTTATTTAAATTTTACAGCTCCACAGACTCCGGGGTCCGTGACCTTTGTCAATCGTTTTCTTTTTGTTACATTAATCTTGGATTGGAGAAGAAAAGGAAATAGGGGAGAGTAGGGAATAGAAAATCCTATTCTATTATTTATCTTATATCTTTAAACGAGCAATTCCTGGATGTATGTTTATATGTATTTAGTATATAGAATCTGAATCTCGGAAACGACTTCAACGATTTTGATGAAATTTAGTATCTATGCAGGGGGGTTTCGGGGGCGGTTTTCAAGCAATTAAGAATTGCTACAATATCATTAGAATACGAATGCATATTTCGTACATGTGTTCAGTGTCGTTATATCACAGCCGAGAAATTGGGTGGTTTTAAAATCAGAAGTGCCCGATTCGAAACCAGATCATACCCTTTTTTTTTCAAATTGCTCATTTACTGAGAGCCCTTCTAATTTAATAGAATCTAAAAAAACACGAACAAATTTAATCTAAGTATTGGCGTTTTTTTTAACTTTAATAGGTTTACACTTGACTGAAATCTCGCCTGATGTTAAACGACGATGCCGCCTACGATGGAGCGTTTTTACATAGAAAAAAACCGATTCACTCTAGATTTGAAGACACAAAGGTTGTAGCCAACGGGTCGTTGCCTATGAGCTTTTTGGCACGTCTCTCTATCGATTCCAAAGCCTTCAGGTGATACTTAGCCGATTCATGCCAAAGGTGCGAACAGTACTCCATACAGTAGCGAATCTGTGTTTGATAAATGTAAGTTCCAATACAATACTTGTAACTTAATGTTTCTATACAAACTAACTGACACAGCAACAGTATACACAATAGATGGCGCTGTTAAGCAAGACTCGAAGATGCTTTATTGAAAAAAAAAATGTTTTATGTTATTCCGGCAAGATTAAATAAATAAAATTATTCACTAGCAACCCGCTCCGGCTTTGCACGGTTGCAATGCTGGTAAAAATGTCCCATTGCATTGCATATTAAATCTGTAATATCCTCGAAATTTTTCATTTAAATTACATGATGTGCCTAAGGCCTATATTGATCTATATGAAATGCACAATGAACCTATTTAAGTTAAGTACTCAATTGAATATGGCTTTAAATCGCTTCGTCAATAATACCTTATTTACGAAGCAATTTTAAGCAATATTAAGCCGTTAAAGATAGATCTATGCAACAACGAACTTTTTTGTAATCCTTTTTATGTACCTATGTATGCTTAGGGTACCTATTAAAAAAATACATCAAATCCGTTGCGTGGTTTGAAAGATCTAAATATATATGTAGGGAGAGAAGGACCACGGGAAGCGACTTTTTTTTTATACTATGTAGTGATATTTCATCAGTACGTAATTCGTATCTGCCTAAATATAATTTTACGAAAAAAAAACCGAGCAAAGCTCGGTCAACCAGGTATCGATATATATAAAAGCGAAAGGTCACTCATAAAGGAATCTCGGAAACTACAAATGCTAGGAATCTGAAATTTTGCATGGAGGTCCCTTTTAGCACGTAGGCGCTCGCTAAGACGGGGTTTTGCAAAATTCAACCCCTAAGAGGGTGAAACAAGGGATGAACGGTTGTAACAAAAATTCGTGATTGTCAAAGTTATCATATTTTGTATCTAGACACTTGACACGAAGCAATTAAATGTTTGTTCTATCAATTTTGTAATTTCGAGCTGTACGGGGGTGAAATTGGGGTTGAAATGGGGGATGAATGTCAATATAGAAGTTCCCAACCGTTGAAGATAATACAGACACTTGACACAAAGCAAACGAATGTTTGATCTATCAATTTCGTAATTTCGAACTGTGCGGGGTTGAAATTGGGGTTGAAATGGGATATGAATGTCAATATGGAAGTTACCTATCATTGAAGATAAGACCAGGAAACTCTAAATATAGACACTTGACGCGAAGCAAACGAATATTTGTTCTAGCAATTTTGTAATTTCGAACTGTATAGGGATGAAATTGGACTTGAAATGGGGGACGAATGTCTCTTACGCTTTCACACCTAAATAACTGAACCGATTTTGATGAAATTGTTTTATTATACGCTGTTTTTAGTAAGCGTTAATGTGTCTGGGTATAAAAAAATAGGGACTGCCTGAGTTACCTTCGTATTTATTTCGCGCGGACGAAGTCGCGGGTAACAGCTAGTGTATAATATATGTGTCATAAACATGCATTTATGTGTCATAAACATGTATTTATGTGTCATAAACATGTAGTACCTGGGTGACCGAGCTTTGCTCGGTTTAAATACTAAATATACTTAGATACCTACAGATAAAAAACTCCAAGAAATAGATTTTCTTAGAAAAAAAACATGAAAAAAAAGAGAAGCCGTCTGGATTCGAACCCGGAGCTACTAATTCGTGACCGCTATGACCGCCCGACTTCCCATCTGAGCTATTACGCCGTCGCGTCACATGGCGAAATTTACCTTCGCATTCTTATGTCTAATGTGTCAGTTTCTCGTTGTTTAAAAACGCGCATAATGCGTTTTTAAAAAATTAAACATAGTTAGATCGATTTTTCGTCCCCGAAACCCCCTGCATACATAATTTCATCAAAATCGTTCGAACCGTTTCCGAGATTCAGACTCTATATATATATACATATTTATATACAAGAATTGCTCGTTTAAAGGTATAATTTATGTATTATAAATATGAACTTATGATTATACTAGCAGTTCCCCGTGGTTTCACGTGCGCAATTCCGTTCCCCTTATTTTCCCGAGATAAAAAGTAGCCTATGTTGCTACAGGAGTAACTATACAAAGTCTCATAATTATTGCTTAAGTAGTTTTTGGCGTGTAAGCGTAACAAACAAACTTACATTCACATTTATAATAAAATTTAATCTATATATATAAAAATCAATGCCACTTTTCGTTGTTATTGAACTCCTCCTAAACGGCTGGACCGATTTGAATGTTTTTTTTTGTATACGTTTGGGTAGGGCCCTGGAAGGTTTAGATTCACAAATCAGCCCGGCAGATAGCGCTGCAGTTGATATCTAGGTTATTAGTCGAGCGAAGCCGGAGTGGGCCGATAGTTATATTATAATAAGAAGGGATAAGGTATTATGCAATGATAATAAAACAGAATTGACTTGAGATTCAATTAAACGCCTGGTGTAGTAGTGAGAACGACAATTGTCAACCCGGAACCCCAGGTTCGAATCCCACGCACACCACCGCAACACTGTCTTTTCCAAGTCATGTGCCTAATGGCGCGCTAACTTAAAAACGGTGCAGTAAAAGATCGCGAGAAAACCGATATGCTCCTAGAATTTTTCGAGGTCGTGCGTCATCCACCAACCCTCATTGGGTCAGCGTGGTGGATTATGGCCTTAACTCTCTCCTTGCGAGAAAAAGCCTCGAGCTCATAAGCAATGACACTCTTGTGCGTAAAAGACGCATTCAAAGTCTTGAACATCGCCGCAAAATTGCTAGCTTATAAGTTTTTTATCGGATACACTTCGGAGAGTGCACAACTGATCTGCATAATCTAATACCACTTTGCCCTTTCTTTTATCGGACTTGTCGTATCTCAAAAAAGCGACATCGTTCCATGGTTAATGTTTCAATAACACGAACGAAGAGATTTGACTCCACATTTGTGATAAGAACGTCTTGGTTGTAGAATGCGTTGCCTGAGTGGGTTTTCCTCGATAGTTACAATCTTGGTGTCTTCAAATCGAGAGTGAATCGGTTTCTTCTAGGTAACCAAGCTCCATCGTAAATCGCATCGTCGCTTAATATCAGGCGAGATGGTGGTCAAGTGCGAACCTATAATAGTTAAAAAAAGTCGGTAACGAGGTACGGGAGCCGTTCGCGTTATTTTCCTGTGATAAAAAGCAGCCTGTGTTACTCCAGACTAATATCTAACTGTGATCCAAATTTCAACCAGATCCGTTCAGAAGTTCTGACGTGATTGAGCAACAAATATCACAGCTTGACGATTATACAAGCATTGGTTGCAGCTGTGTGCAGAAAACAATATTTATTATTATTATATTAGCCTATACAATATAGTTGTGCAAAGTTGAGCAAATGCCTCTCTTCCCTCTCTCCATTGGTCTCTATCGAGAGCTATTGTGGGCCAATCTTTGTTGTGGGCGTTAAGCCCATCTTTCCACCTCTTTCTGGGCCGACCTGGTGGCGGTTTACACACCGGGACCCATACAGTGGTCGTTTTTGCCCATAGCTGGTCTGGCATACGACAGACGTGTCTTGCCCAGTCCCATTTATAATTAATATTAATTCCTAGCTTGCTTGTCTAGTTCCTAGGGTAAAGGTGGACAATGTCATTCAACGCGGGAACGCAGCGCCTGGGCACCATTGCGCCGGGAACGGTTCGGGGTGGGTTATTTGGGGAGTAGTTTTCAGGTAAGAATTGACATGTTATTTATTTTAACATAGATTAAAATTAGAAAAAAGAAACTGAATCGGGTAATTATGCCAGTTAGGTAAATAAAAACCCTGAGTTCAAGGGGTTCATAATAGTTTACGCTCCTAGCTCTACATAACAACATACTAAATACTTAGTTGACAAGGTCCTTACATTGCCGCTCACCTGTCTCGCTTCAAACACCCAGTGCGACTTTCCATCGTCATCTACGTAGTTCCACCATCTTAAGCCCACCAGAAGTCGACCTGGAATTTCAAGTTTTAAATTTAAATTTATGTTCGTATCATAAGCAGTCTATTTAATCACACACATAAAATGACAGGGTGTTATAAGTTTGACGTGTCTGTATGCGTGTATTTATCGCATTGTAGATCCTGCATGGATAAATCGATTTTGATTATGTTTTCTTTTGTTTGAAAGGTATATTAGTCGGAGTGTTCTTAACTATGTTCAATGAAAATCGGACCAAGATGGCTGCCGCCACAAAATGGCGGATAACAATTTTTTCACGACTGCTTGAATATATAGACTTCCTCGCCGCTTTCGGCTTCGGCGACTATAACCTGCTTTTAAGTATTGCGACGACGCGACGTTCGCACGCGCGCATATGACTGGCGTAACCGATTTTTGCACGAAAAGTTCGTGCAATCATCCTATATGAAAATGGGCATCCAATGAAAGGGCTGGACTAATATACTATACACTATGACATATTACAAATCAACATAAATGCGTGTAACGCGCACGTTTCGCTTTGCCGCCGTCTTTTCGCCACAACGACTACGACATTAGACCGTCGTTAACGCAAACCCACAAGATTTCCCCCTAAAACTTTCAATATAGCTATAGAAGTAGGTATATTTAGTAGTATTAGTTTTCATCAAATAACCACAGTAACGATTTTGAAAGCCTTTTCCTCTTTGAAATCTAAAGCTTCAGAAGATATATGGGGTATTTCTGTCAAGTTCGCTGCAAAAATAGTAAAAAATTTGGCTCCTTATCTTGCCGATATATTCAACAGTTGTATTGAGAAAAATATATTCCCGGATATGATGAAGTGTGCAAAGGTTTTACCTTTGTTCAAAAGTGGGAACATAAAGGAACCTAGTAATTACAGGCCCATTTCCTTATTGCCTATTTTCGGCAAGATATTCGAAAAGATTATCCTCAGACAGCTTAGTGCTTTTTTTAACTGCAGGGTTATTTTGTATGAGAAACAATTTGGATTTTCTAAAGGGCTTTCTACTACGGATGCTATAACAGCATTTGTAGAGGGCATTTATGGCTCATGGGAGAAATCAGAAGATGTTATAGGCATTTTTTGCGATCTCTCAAAAGCCTTTGATTGCGTTAGTCATGATATCTTACTGGACAAGTTGAACCATTATGGCGTTAGAGGTGGGTCTCTCGAATTACCGAAGTCATATTTATCAGATAGAACTATTCGAGTTGACATTAATGAGGTCCTCTCAGACGCATTGAATGTAAACGTTGGAGTCCCTCAGGGCTCTATTCTTGGCCCTTTTCTTTTTTGGTTTATATTAATGACTTGCCCTTTTTTGTGGAAAAATTTGCCAAGATAATCCTCTTTGCCGATGATACTTCGCTTTTGTTTAATATCAGCCGGAAGGTAACATGTGTAAATCAAATAAATAAATCTCTAGCTGAGCTTTTTAAATGGTTCAGTGCTAATAACTTGGCTTTAAATGCAAAGAAAACAAACTGTGTTAACTTCACTCTCGTAAATAATAGAAAAGTTAATACAATCAAACTAAACGGTGATTCTTTGACTTTTTCTGCGGAAACAAAATTTCTAGGTTTTATTTTGACTGATTTGACTGGCCTTGTGGCTTAGTGGGTAGCAGCTCTGCCTGCGAAGCCGAGGGTCGTGGGTTCGATCCCCACCCAGTGCAAATATTTGTGTGATGAATTCAAATGTTTGCACTGTGTCTGGGTGTTTCTATGTATAATAAGTATGTATTTAAAACTATATAAGTATTATATCAGCTATCTGGCCGCCATCACACAAGCTTTGCTTAGTTTGGGGTCAGATGGTGTTGTGTGTGAATTGTCCACCAATACTTATTATTATTATTATTATTATTATTATTTTAGACGCTAAGCTTCAATGGGGAAGTCACATTAGGCAATTGTCGGGAAAATTGAGCTCAGCAGCGTACGCAGTTAGAAAGATCAGAGATTGCGCCGATGTTAATACAGCCAAAATTGACACCGAACTCCATCTTGATGGCGTTACTAAAAACCTCTGTGGTTTTTAATAGCTCCAACAAGTCTTGGCGTTTCGGTGCAAAAAGTTTGAGGTCGCCCATGTACAGCAAATGAGATATAACCTCACCTCCTCTACGAAGACGATAGCCTAATTCTGAATCTCTCAGCAGGGTGCTGAGAGGATTCAGACTTAGACAGAACCATAGGGAACTCAGACTGTCTCCCTGAAATATTCCCCTTTCAATCTTTATCAAGTCCTCCGAAACAAACGAGCTGTCTATTTTGACTTATTATTATTATTGTATTGACATTGGCTATCAAATACTGATATTATTTTAGCAGAAGCGTAATTGACATTTGTTACTGTCTAAAATTTGTGAAATTTACATGTTAAGTTGTATTTTTTTTCTGCTCTTGACTATTCATAAGTGTATATTGTGTATACCTAAATGAAAAATAAATTGAATTGAATTATTTATTTCAAAAACAAAAAAACTTCCTGTCTCCCATTCCTAGTTTAAGCTTTCTGGAATAAACACTCACCAGTAATATTCTTAACGGTCCAGAAGTCAGCAGACAGCAGTAATATTACCAGTACGAAGCTGGCGATGAAAGAGTCGGAGAACCACCCACACAGGATGTACACGACGATGGATGCGCAGCGGAACACGAGGTGGAAAAATACTATATATGGGTGTCTGAAATCAAGAGGAAAATTGATATAAAACAAGACTTATGAGAGTTTTTTAAAGAACCTATGGCAGTTGGCTCAAGGGCTGATCCAAATATGGTCACGTTAGTCAAGGCCTCATGCACGCATGCACTTATCGCACGGTCCTGTCACTTGACTATGAGCATAGAACTGAACGGATACACTTCGGAGAGTGTGCACCTGATCTGCATGATCTAATCAGTTTCTTTTAGGTAAGCATGCTCCATCATAGACCGAATTGTCGGTTATCATCAGGTAAGATGGCAGTCAAGCGTAAAGTTGTAATAGTTAAAAATAAAAGCGGCCAAGTGCGAGTTGTACTCGCCCATAATACATAAGTTCTTGAAGTTTGTTGTAACTTCGATCGATGTTTTAATAATCGTGTATTTATGACGTACTAAAATAACTACATACTAGATTGAGTTGAAACCAATTTTCGTTGAAAGTTTGCATGGTAATTAAATATTTTTTAGATTTATCATTCTCTTAATTTTTTTTCACACATTTTACCACTTTGGAAGTGTCTCTCGCGCAAATTATTCGGTATAAAAAATAAAGGCGTCCAAGTGCGAGTGAGAGTTTCGCACGAAAGGTTCCGTACCATTAGCAAATTAACGGCGAAAACCACTTTGCCTTCATTCCGAATTCCGTATACATATACATGATGTACATAGACTATCGCAGTTTCCGCAGACAGGCTTTCATCCAAAAGTACCTATCCATAGACAGCCCACAGTGATAGATTTGATGAAAAAAAAAGTTGAGTTTCAGTTCTAAGTATGGGCCACCCCCAATATCTATTGTTTTTTTTTTATATTTTTGTGTATTAATCTTAATGCAGTTCACAGAATACATCTATTTACCAAGTTTCAACAGTATATGTAGTTCAAAAAAGTGGCTGTGACATACAAACGGACAGACAGACACACAGTTTTTACATTTTACAGAACCCCAAAAACATGAAACGTTACGTTTTGTAACTTTTTCTGTCTCATAAATTACATATATTTATCTAAATAGTTATGCAACTCACACAAACTGCTTGTTCGCGTTGTCCTCTTCCCCAAAGGCGATGGTGTCGTCGTCCAACAGCGGCACCTGCGGCACACCAGGCTGTAACGTCGCGTCACTACGTCAGCGCAAGCCGTGCAAAGCCAAACAATAATAAGCTTACTTGCTATCACGATAAGGTTTAAGCTATACTTACTTGCCATGGGATGTTGTGTTGTAATGATATGTCATTGCAGGCAGTTTTAGACAGAGTTAAATTTAAACGACTTTTGTGTTATTTCAAATTATTAGCATTTATGAATGCAGCCAATTTTGGAAATATGAAATCTAAGTTAAAGTGAACCTTTGAATTGATATTAAAAAGTACATAATTCATTTTGTTAAGCTGTTCCTAGACAACAGAAAATATGGGTAAATTTAAAAATATTACATAACAAGGACAAGTTGATACTCTTCTCTTTAACATTTTAAATCAATTGAAATCTATTAAATTAATTTATAAAGTACAACAAACAAATGACTGAAAACGTAAATGACAGAGAAAAGTCTAACATCTTTTAAATAAAAAAACACATTTTGAAGGACACAAACACTATTTTATAAAACTCTGTTTTGAAAATTCAAATTAAGCACTTAATAATTTTATTTTAAATTAGAAAAAAAATGTTCTAATTATATGTTTTTTGTCATACCTATTATAAATTATTTTGGATTAGGATCTACATATATTATATCACTGTGAATCATCTCTTACTAAATATGTAAATCATTTAAATGTTTATGAGCCATTTGAAGAAAAAAAATATTAGAAATTGCATACTAGATAGCAGTAGTGGATTTTTAGCACACCATCGCCATAACTATTACAGGTTCTATTTTTTCTGACTAAAAGGGCAATTTTTTTCTTATCAATGAACAATGTTTTATTCAGTAATTTTGGAAGTGTCTTATTACGGCAGTATGAGTGATTAGATGTTTTTAAGAAAGAACGCAAAATTGATTCTAACAGATTGAGCAGGCCGAGCCAAAACGCAAAATAGACATCAAACCAGTAGTTATTATCAATTAGTACATGATTATTATAAGCCAATCATATGTTAACTGAGAAAATTACGAAATGATACGTCATGCTTGGTTACTTCATTAAAATTTCTAATTCATACACCACTCGTCACTTTTAACCTTCTCATTGTTTTTATGCAGGATAAGATTCAATGTGGTGATTTTAACTCAATTTTCAACTTGGAAATAAATAAAACAAGCAATTTTGATATATTTTCTAGGTAAGCACACTCCATCTCAGGCAAGATAGAACTCAATTGTACACCCAGAATAGTTAAAAAAAACACTTTCGATTATTGAAAAACAATACTTGATGAACAACAGAATCAAGAAAAGCCTAATGTTTAATCACTGTTTTTTGTAATGTTTTTGTGGTGTATAATAAAGTGTTTTTGTATTGTAATATAACTTAACTTGATAGGGGGGAATAGTCACAAATATCATTACACAAATGATATTTTCTTAGAAGAGGATATTGTTGGAGATCATGGATTATCATGGATGCATGCATTAACCTGTTTATGGAAAGGAAAATAGGCCCACTTTAGCAAATTTAGACTCAATCAACAGGAATTTTGATTTAAATTTAACAGGATGTGCGTGACCACTGGTGGACGGAAACTGTTAAAGAGGTTAAATACACATAACATTTTCAGGATTAAAATTATAATAGATAGAATAATTGTTTATAAGAAGGACCAGAATCCAGAATGTATCGTTTTGGTTTGATTTTTATATAAAACATAAATAATTATATACCTAGGTTGCAAATTTCAGACAATAAAATATTCTGTATAAGATTTAATTTCCTGCATGTGAATGATGATACTCTTAAAATTTATAAACATATTTTTACAGAAAGTGACCATGAAGTAGCCGGTCCACTTGATGGTAAGTAGTCTTACTCTTAGTGTGGTAATTATGGTAGTAGTAAGTTGACGCTTATGGTCGCCAAATTATAGAAATGAATTTAAAACTAGATTATTTACTGTACTGTTTAAGGTACAGTAAGTACAAACTGTGATTATTATGTGAATTATCCACTTACCATTTCAATGCAGTTACAAATTTATGTAGGTACGTACCATTTTTTACTTACAAAAAGATAAAGGAATATTGGTTCTAAGTAATATTTATTAACCTAATTGCAAAGAGCAGTTCGATGTCTAGTCGATTGTATCATTAAAAACATCTCTTATCAATGTTTGATGTCAACATACTATTAGGTACTCACAATCTGGCTTACTCACTAGGCAAGAACTAAATACTTATTAGGCTACATATTACAATAAGTTGCAAATCAAAGTAGCTGTTTCTATATCTAAACGAGATTCTAATAAAATAACGTTACACTATATACTCTTAAGGTTTTTATAGATAAAATGAGAGGGCTAAATTTGCTAGTACACAAACGTTGAGATAGCTGTAAGTTAATTATCAAATTTTATAATGTAAGAAAACAATATTACTTACGGTGGCCGAGCCCATTGCGGGATTATTCATTGTTCAGATTTAAAGTTTCCTTTTATCAATAATATTGGAATTAAAATTGTTTTTCTTATTTTTACGAACACATCACCGCTTTTCAGAAAATAATCAAACATTTGGATGTCAATGTCATTCAAGTTATTTCATCAAACTCAATGCTGTCCTAATATTTTTTTTTATTGTCACTACTGAAGTCCGGTACTTCTGCTATAAAGGGCCAAGGACTAGCTCTCTAGGCTAGCTAGTCATACATCCAAATTAGTTGAGAACATCGCAGCCACGTTGGACAGACCGTGACGGAAGAAACGAACTGGTATAATAGTGTGCCGTTTTCCTTGCTTGCTGTGGCCTCGAGTCGCTAACTTTGGTTGCCGATGTGGTGTGGCTACAGGGGCCTATCCGTATGCAGATGTAAGGGAGTTTGCGACTCAGTTACTGGTTGATTCCCGAAGTAGTGACGGCATACCTCGGTTGTTTCTTGTATACTGGGGACGAGGGACTGCCCTTAAGGTGGACCTGGGGACGAGTAGTCTAGGTCTAGTCTAGGAAACTACGTAATATCTTCTCGTCCAAACTACCGCAGTATCTCAAGACGAAAGTCTTTGACCAGTGTGTGTTGCCAGCGATGGCATACGGAACAGAGACGTGGTCGCTTACTATGGGCCTCATAAGAAGGCTCAAAGTCACCCAAAAGGCAATGGAAAGAGCTATGCTCGGAGTTTCCCTGCGCGATAGAATCAGAAATGAGGAAATCCGCAGGAGAACCAAGGTAACCGACATAGCTCAACGAGTTGCTAAACTTAAGTGGCAGTGGGCAGGGCACATAGCTCGCAGAACCGATGGCCGTTGGGGCGGAAAGGTTCTCGAGTGGCGACCGCGTACCGGAAGACGCAGCGTTGGCAGGCCCCCCACAAGATGGACCGATGATCTGGTAAAGGTCGCCGGAAGTCGTTGGATGCTGGCAGCGCAGGACAGATCTTTGTGGAAATCTTTGGGGGAGGCCTTTGTCCTGCAGTGGACGTCTTTCGGCTGATATGATGATGATGATGATGAGTTGTTAGTTAGTAATGAGTTTTTCTATTATGTTTTGAATGAATGAATTAGTTAACTTTAGATTAATTTACTGCTATGTTACATATTAACTTAAATAAATAATTAAGGATCAAAATCAAAATTTTTAAATAACAAATACGTATTTGAAAAGTTATGGTGTCTTTGTTCCATTTTTAAAGTGACAACTTCTTTTGGCGCGCCACAGATCGATTTTTCGTGGGCTGTGAATTGAATTCTAGCGTCACGCTTAGGAATGATAAAAAATCTTCGGGTAAACTCGGTACCATGGCCATACTAATGGCGACGCCCCCCTGTTTCGCCCGCGTAGTTTCCAAAGTAAGCTATCAAATTCTGAGTACCTAATATAATTTCATAATAAGTTTTAACTTCTATCGGCAGTTACTATGACTGCCATTTTTGGTATGGTCCTATCTGGGTAGCGATTCTGAAACCATTCGGTTGCATCCGACACGGAATCTCATCTCTCGGTCTTTGTCATGCTAAACAGATAAGACAAAGACCGAGAGATGAGATTCCGTGTCGGATGCAACCGAATGGTTTCAGAATCGCTACCCTGGCCCGGTGTCTTGGCCCGGTACCGGGCCAGGGTAGCGATTCTGAAACCATTCGGTTGCATCCGACACGGAATCTCATCTCTCGGTCTTTGTCATGCTAAACAGATAAGACAAAGACCGAGAGATGAGATTCCGTGTCGGATGCAACCGAATGGTTTCAGAATCGCTACTCAGATGGGAAAAAAAAATTATTGGCTTGGGTTTTTGCGCGTGGCCCCTGCAAGAGCGAGGCCCCGGGCGATGGCTCTATTCGCCACCCCCTAAAGCCACCACTGCCCGCAAGTTCATTTGGGTGCTTTTGCAGTCGCAGGTTATAGTTAGCACTATGGTGTTCTATCTCTTGTTTTACCATAGGCACATTTAGTCTTTCATGGACCGGATGTTGTTCTAAGAAACCAAGGCGCGTTCGTCATTTGCCTTAGAATGCTGTTTTGTACCCGTTGGATTTTCAATAATGTTTGAGGCACTAGCCGTTCCCAACAGTCCCAACAATTCCGTATGTCCAAATTGGTTTTACCACTGTACTGTACGCAAACATGTATCTTGCTTTCGAGAGCCAGTTATATCATACGTATAATTATTGTTTCGTTTTCATTTCATGTGATTCCAAAAATCAATGAGGTCTATTGTATACGAGGGTCAAACTGAAAGTTCTTAGAACTGGCCACTTATAAACAATATAATAAAAAAATAATTCTATAATTTGAAAATATAACTCTTTGCCAATATTACTGAGTATATACTTCATTCATTTGTCATTTGTTTTACGATTTGGCGGCAAATTGAAAATTGTCTGTGTCACGTCAACATGAATTTAACACGAGAAAATTTTCGTGCAATGATTTTTTATGACTTTCGATGTCATTTAAGTCAACAAGAAAGTTATGATAGACTACGATTGGCCTTTCACGATGAAGCCCCATCTCGTGCGACTGTTTACAACTGGTTTAATGAGTTTAAACGTGGTCGCACTAATCTCACTGATGATTTACGTGAGGGACGGCCTTCTACGGCGACGACTGAAGATAACATCTGTGTTGTGCGGCGTATGATAGAGACTGACAAAAGAGTGACCTATCAGCAGATTCGGACAAGCTTAGGCATCGGTATGAGTCAAGTGCACAAAATCCTACACGAACATTTAGCGGTCAGGAAGCTTTGCGCCCGGTGGATACCTCATAATTTGACTGAGGCTCAAAAACTCCATCGTGTGGATTGGTGCCGTAAAATGATTGAAAGATTTAACGGAGGTGACTCAAATGCTGTGTTCGACATACTAACAGGTGACGAAAGCTGGATTTACTGTTATGATCCTGAAACCAAAAGACAATCTGCTCAGTGGGTGTTTCCTTTCGAGGAGTTGCCAACTAAAGTGAAGAGAGATCGAAGTGCGGGGAAAAAAATGGTGGCCTCGTTCTTTGGAAGGATAGGTCATTTCGCAACAATTGTGTTAGAGGATCAAAAAACAGTTTCTGCAGAATGGTACACTACCAAATGTTTGCCACTTGTCTTGGAAAAAGTTCGAGAGAAACGACCTCGCAGTAGGATCCTCCTTCACCACGACAACGCCTCATCGCACACCGCCAAGCGAACGATCGACTATTTGGCGACATCAAACGTTGAATTACTGGGTCACCCGCCGTATAGCCCCGACCTCGCGCCTTGTGATTTTTATTTATTTTCAAAAATTAAAGAAAAACTTAAAGGAAAGCGGTTTATGAACGCTGAAGAAGCGGTGGCTGCGTATCGCGATGCCATTGAAGAGACCCCTAAGGACGAGTGGGCAAAGTGCTTTTCCCAGTGGTTCCATCGCATGCAGCGGTGTATTGACGTGAATGGACAACATTTTGAAAAGATATAATAAAACTAATAACTGGCTAATGTAATCAGTTTTTGATTTTCTAAGAACTTTCAGTTTGACCCTCGTAGACAGCAACAACAGGCAACAGCTAATAGTTTCTTTCTTGCTCTAGCACACTTGGCCATCCCAGAGTTCACCCGAACATTTATTTCATTTACGAGTGTGAAGATAACCATCGTTCACAGCCCACGAAAAATATCTGTGTGAGCCATAAGAAGTGTTCACTTCAAAAATAACATCTATTCAAGTGTTCGGGATGTAGTTACGATGTCACAGATACACACACAGAGACATACATTGACAATCTTATACCATTATACCATCCTTCTTCTTCGTCACTGGATTAGATATTTTGGTACCGGGTTAATTATGCCGGATCCACCAGGCTATCAGGGTAGCGATTCTGAAACCATTCGGTTGCATCCGACACGGAATCTCAGCTCTCGATCTTTGTCATGCTAAACAGATAAGACAAAGACCGAGAAATGAGATTCCGTGTCGGATGCAACCGAATGGTTTCAGAATCGCTACCCAGATAAGACAAAGACCGACAGATGAGATTCCGTGTCGGATGCAACCGAATGGTTTCAGAATCGCTACCCTGAAATCCTTCGTTTCATGATCGTTGGTTTATGATATGTAGTTAAGAAAAGTTAATCTATATACATAAAAGCGAAAGGTCATCTTCATCACCCATCACGAAATCTCAGAAACTATAAATGCTAGGAGTCGGAAATTTTGCATGAAGGTGTATTTTAGGGCGTAGGCTAAGACGGTGTTTTGCGAAATTCAACCCCTCATCATTAACAAAAAAAAACATACAAAAAGTTTATTTCTTATTAAACATGTAACAGGTTGCTTATGTTAATTATTCTAATAACTTTGGTACATAGGTATGTTCAGTTAAAAACAAAAAGATACTAATGACGCCTGCACTAGGAAAGACCTGTATCGCAGGGTCAATCATCATCATTTTCAGCATGTATCATCCCACTGCTGGGTATAGGCCTCTTCACCCCAGTGCCATTGATCTCTATCCTGAGCTGATAATCCACGTAATCTCTGCGATGGATCTGATGTCGTCAACCCATCTGGCTAGTGGTATGGCAACGGAACGTTTATCAGCGTTCGGTAACCACTCTGTCAGAGATCTACTCCACCTGCCGTCACCACCTCACCACGTCTGGCCACGTGTCCTGCCCAGTGCCACTTGAGTCTCGTAATACGGTTACCAACGTCAGTGCCTTTCGTCCTTCGCCGGATTTCTGTATTACGCACTCGGTCTCTCAAACTGATGCCTAGCATGGAACGCTCTATAGCCCTCTATACGACTCTCATTCTGTGCATAGTCTTCTTTGGTCAACGTCCATGTTTCGGCACCATAAGTCATTATAAGCAAGACACATTGATTAAACAACATGGTCTTCAGGTATTGCGACATTTTTCGATCTCTGAACACGTCATCAAGCTTACCAAAAGCAGCCCAACCTAGTTGAATACGGCGCGAGATCTCGGTTTTGCTACGCTCTGGGTCAAAAGATAGACAATGCCCAAGGTAGACGTATCGATCCACCAACTTCAATAGCTCTCCGCCAACAGTTACACGTGCTGACCGGGCATTTGATAGGTTCGTCATCACCTTTGTCTTAGACTTGTTCATCTTCAGACCAAGTTTAAGCGATGCGTTATAAAGATCTTGTATAATTTCTTGAAGATCTTGAGTGCGCTCGCTGAACAAAATAAGGTCATCAGCAAAACGAAGATGCAACAGGTATACACTATTGATTTCAATACCTTTGTTATCCCAATTGAGTGTCTTCATTATACCTTCCAAAACGGAAGTGAAGAGTTTAGGTGAAATGTTGTCTCCCTGCCGCACCCTTCGCCATCGTATGGATATGTAATCAGTAAGTGCGTGCACACGTACTTGCATAGTTGCTGAATCGTACAAGTTTCTAAGAACATCCACATAACATGAGTCGACCTGACAGCGATGGAGTGAATGAAATACGGCCCAGTGTTCTACGCTGTCAAAAGCTTTTTCATAATCAACAAAAGCGAAACACAGAAGCTTGTTGCACTCATTACATTTTTTCATAAGCTGTTTCACTGTATGAATTTGATCGATTGTAGAAAATCCGCTTAGGAAACCTGCTTGTTCGATCGGTTAAAATCCATCAAGCTGGGAAGTAATTCTTAGGCACAGTACTTTTGCGAATAGCTTGTATGTGTAGGAGAGCAAGCTATTGGGATGGTAGTTCTCAAGTTTCGAACTATCTCCTTTTTTATGTAGAATAAGTAACTACGGCGTTTCGCCATGCTTCGGGTGTAGTACCGCTCTGTAGAACTATATTGAAGAGTTTGACTAGAAATACCACTACAGTATCTCCACCTGGGGGTCTACCGCCTAACCAAAAACGCTTTGACGCTTTGATATTGCCGTCTCTTTCATTTCAAGCGAGAACAAAAGAGACAGCAATTATAAAGCCTCAAAGCGTTTTTAGTTAGGCGGTAGACCCCCTGCTCTCAAATGCTCCACTGAGATACCGTCTTCTCCGGGTAATTTATCATTTTTCATCCGTGCTAAGGCCCATTCTACCTCTTGAGTTAGTATGGCTGGTAATAGTTCATCAGTTCTTATGTACAAAGGGGTTCTGATGCAGACACCCTGCAAAGAATTCAACCCCTAAGACAAGGGTGAAACAAGGGATGGACGGTTGTATGAAAATTCTGTCATTTCCATGTTTATAAGCATGAAATCCACTGAACCGATATTAGTGAAATTTTGTTACACATATAGACTAGATCCCAAAAAAGGACATAGGCCACTTTTTAATACGGAAAAAAGAGTTGAAGGGGTTGAAATTGGGGATGAAAAATACCTACCTATTGCGCGCGGACGTAGTCGTGGGTAAAAGTTAGTATGATATATGTAGAGATAATAAGAAAAGTTAATATTTTAATCCAAATCAATCTACGCTAAAGAACCTTCCGTAGGTTTGTAATGTCACGCGATAATTTAATAAGTAATGGTGCTTACATTTTCTATTTTATGGGGATACAATACACTTGTATCCGAATGAAATACGGGAAAATGACAATGCGTCAGTTCATTGCGCAATCTATTGACTTGCGGCAACTTCAGTTCATTTATTCTATCAAATCGAGCTGTCAAAATTTTCGCAACAAGGCACATGCAGGCTGTTTACAATTTCGCGACGTACTTTGTGTTTGTTGTCGAAGTGTGATTTTCTAGCTAAACAGCTTCGATTTCCGTGCACCGTATGATGTGTTCATGCGGTGGGGCCGTCAGGGGTCGCGCGCGTTCGTGATCTTCATTTACAGTGTTGTGACAGGTGCAAATTTTGCGTAACGCGACATGGGCGCAAAGGCGAGCACAGCAAACGGGGGGCAGAGTCCCCGGGCGAGAACTTTCTCGACGAGTTCTAGCTCGGACGTGGTGTCGGGGGGTGCAGGGTTTAGTTTGCTGAGGGCTATACCCGGGATTCAGGTGACGAGCGATAGACAACGCGCGCGGTCGCTTTCTTCAGTGCCAGATTTACATGCATCTCATGAAGCCATCGCTATACCGGCTAATTCTGCGAGCTTTGAAGCTTCGGCTGCTGCAAGCCCCGACACTGACTCTAGCTCGAACGAGGAGGGCCCCGCGGCGGGTACTTCGCTGGCGCTGGGTCGGGTTTACGCGGCACACTCCTTGCCTTCTCACATCTGGTCCATTAACGGTAAGTCTTTTTTTACAGAGTTTCATAACATGACAGAAGACGATCTGGTTCCATTTGAATTCCGGTGCCCTCAGTTTTTTACAACCATGTTATGCTTCATTGATTCAAGTTTATTACAGTCTGTTTGTACATTGGCATGTTTGTGAAAAAATGTATAAAATCTTATGTCATGATGTTACATCAGATGCCCTTGAACTTTCTCATGAGCACTCAGAAACATTGTAATCTGGTCCATAAAATAAACAATACTTAATAAGATGACTAGGCAATAAAACACAATCCAATGAGAGACTCCCTATTCAATGAATTTATGTATTATTTTATTCTGTTATTCAATATTCCATGGTTTTGTGACTTATGCTTTATTATGCAGGAGATTTTGTTTCAAAATCCTATTAATTATCCTCATCTAAAACATAAAACCTCAGTCTCTTTTGAACAGTTGAAAATTAACTAAGTATTCATAATTGAAAAATTTGCTTTCCATAATTTTCCTCTATCATGTTGCTCTCATAACAGAACATGTCAATAATGTGGGTACATGGCACCTCTGATATTAATTTATACTTACTTACTAGAATACAATGTTTTTTTCCTTGTATGACATGTTACAGTTGTACGCCAGATACTTTACAGTGATATAATAAATACAAATTATTATAGCTTACTTTAAAGTTGTGGCTGGTCTAGTTGGAAGAACAGCAACTGCCGATCCAGGGTTCAAATCCTATCACACGCACCACTGTCATTTCGAAGTCATGTGTGTAATACTGCTAACTTAAAAACGGTGAAGGATAACATCATGAAGAACATGAAGTAACCAACATGTACCTAGAATCTTTCGAGGTCATGGGTCATCCACCAACCCACCCGTACTTGGCCCAGCGTGGTGGATTATGGCCTTGACTCTCTCCTTTTGAGAGAAGGCAGGGGCCTTCTCTCACGCAGAGAAGGGTCTCTGGTGGGAAGGTAGGCTATAACCATACTTATTTATAGCTTACTTTTGAATATCAAAATGTCTACAAAGTCTACATGAAGAATATAAACCAGTTCTTGCTTCTGTTTCATTTCTATTTTTATAATGAATCAAGTTGAACACACACTTCCTTCTGCACTAACTTAGCTCATAAAACTAATCGAGCTTTTCAAATAACCATAAGATATTAATATTCATAAGATATGCCTACTATCAAAGACCTTAAAAATTATTTTCATTGTTATACTAAAATATAAAATTTAGAAGCCAAAAAAATATACTAACCTCCCTATAATTTTATCAAGGGAATAGAAATGGGGTATTTCACAAAGGTCACGGACCCCGGAGTCTGTGGAGTGGCTAATTTAAATAAAATAGCAGTGGAACAAAAAGGGTGATGATGCCACTAATGTACTTGTAACTAAATATTTATTCAAAAATTACTTGTTCTAATTGCCCACTTGAATTGAAAAGTTGTATTATGTTTGCTGCAATGTTTAATTTTGTTTTAATAACAGGATACAGGCAACTAATCACACCATGTATGTTTAAAAATCATTGCAAAGTTATTTAAGTAGTGAGGTAAACAAGTGATAAAATAAAATTATGAAGGTTGCACGAGACAGTCTTATCTTTTGCTTCTATTTTTGTCTAATGCTACAATAACAATGAACAGAAAAAAATATCTTTCGCTACATATTTCACATTTATGCTAACCTTTGATTAACCGGAACAGGCAGACAAGAAAGAATGATGTTAGTGCCATACATAAAACTACTGTTACGATTGTCACAGTCCGATGTTGCAGGGTTAATATGCATTTAGTGAAAAACTGTTAATTGAGAATACTTTGTTTCTGTTTTGATAGTTATCTGTAACTAGCAACGGCCCGCGGTGTTACCCGCGAAGTTCCCGTTGTTGTTTTTTTTCGGGATAAAAAGTAGCCTATTTGTTCTACAAGACTATAATCTATCTGTGTCTATATTCCAAATTTCAGCCCGATCCGTTCATACATTAGGACGTGATTGAGCAACAAACATCCAAATATCCAAACATTCAACATCCATACATTGACATTTATAATATTAGTAGGATTATAAATTACTAGCTAAACCGTGCGCGCGTTGCTACGCCATCTATCGAAAATTGGTCGTACCAAAATTCAAATTTTGAACAAAGTCGGTTATTATTTTAGTTAGTCTGTAATATACTGGCTGCAACTTGGTTGGTGATAGTTCCTCCTCGCTAGGACCGTCGGACACCCCGTTCTGAGATGCTAGTTTGTTCCTTGATCTTCCCTACCGGACCGGTGGCAGCCCAAGCCGAGTTTCATCTGACACTAACTGCCATATAATATACAATGTGTTGCAGATTGTTGGACCTTTCCACCATATGTTGTATAACATACATATTAAAAAAAATTGCCTATGGACATTAATACTGTAGCATCCGGCGATGTCACTCACGTAGTTCCCGATCTCGTAAAATTTTCATGGCTTGGATTTCTTTATTTCATTTTAGGCAGGGGATCCCTATTCACTTTGAAAAGAATATAGCCTATAGCAGGCAGTAAATATGTAGTTTCTAACAATTAAAGAATTTATTAAAATCGGTTCAGTAGTTCTTGTGCGAAAGAATAACAAACAAACAAAAAATTAAATGTCCTCTTTTTAATATTAGTTTGGTTTAAACTACAAAGCTACTGTACTGTAGGATCATGTACCGCAAATAATAATAGGTACAGCTAAAGTGTTATCTCAAAAACAATTCATTCATTACAACTTATTATCACTATCTTCACTATCTTATCTTTTAGAAATCAGAGTTATTATGGTCGGATTTTGATGTTTACGTTCTTACTGATGCTTATGATTCATGTGATTCTTTACCGAAAGGCACTAACTAGGCTATAACTTAAAACTTTATCATCATCATCACCCGCAAGACGTCCACTGCTGAACATAGGCCACCCAACCACATAATAAATATTAGTACAAATACAGAAGCCTCACTTACCGAAAACAATTTTATAAATAGCGGCTCTTGCTGGGACACAACAAAGTTCAATTCAGCTCGCAATACCTGTCGCGATTTTCAAATAAACATTTGCGCTCTTTCTAACGCGTAACTCTGTCCCTGTCTAGCGCGGAAGGTTGTCGACGTATCTAATAACAATATGCGCAGGAAACGTGTTTCGCGAGCGCTCAGCCGTGCGTCCGACAACCGACCGGCACTTGTTCCCTGGGAGGAACGGTCTAGCTGTAGGCTAAAACCGTGCGACCTTGAGCGAGTGATGATGCACTGACCCAACCCTACAATTCCACAACGAACGGTCCTGCGCAACCTGCAACCAGCGGTTTCCAGCGACCTTTGTGAGATCATGTGTGTCCATCTAGTGATTCTAGTAGGCCGGCCAACAGTACGTCTTGCTTAACTTAAAACTGACCCAATTTGAACACCTAAAACATTACAGAGAGAGAGAGTGAGACTTCGATGGACAGAGACAAACACTTTATAATTTGCACACTCAGTAAAATAACATACAAAACACCACCCGCATTTTCTTCCATGTTCTCGTAAACATTGCCGACCGACGCATTGTATTTGGGTTCTATTTGTTTTTTATAGTAGGTATAGATCGTTTTTTCCTATTATAAAGTCTAAAGTTTGAACGTTTTTTTCTCAATCACGTCGGAACGGCTGAATACACGAGTAAAACCGCTGGGCGCTGCTAGTTAAATAATAATTTAAATCGTAATTAAATCCTGTAGGTATAAAGTTTTCAATATGAGACACAGGGGTGGAGGGTGTAGCTGTGTAGTACACCCACTGTCGCACTACCATGCACTACTCTAAAATGTGGTTCATTCGCACTAGTTCCATTGCTTTGTTCCATGATGGAACTACTGCGAATTTTTTAAAATAATGTATTGGATTTTTTTCTGTGTACGTTTATTTAAAAAAAAAAATCGTGTGTCAAAAAAAAAAACGGCCAAGTGCGAGTGGGACTCCCTCACGAAGGGTTCCGTAGGTACCGTTAGCAAATAAACGGCGAAAATCTCTTTGGCTTAATTCGAAATTTCTTATACATCGCAATTCCGCAGACAGGCAAAAAGTTTTATTAAAATATTGATTTTTGGCTCATGATTCTGACGATGAATTCGATATCGCGTTCTATTTTTACTAGTGGCGCCAGTAGTGTTTATTTGGGACGGACTAATCGAGCAAAAATCTAGTTTGTTGTATGGGAGCCCCCCTTAAATAATGTTTTTATTTTATTTTTAGTATTTGCTGTTATAGCGGCAATAGAAAAACATCATCTGTGATAATTTCAACCGTCTAGCTATCACCGTTCTTGAGATACAGCCTGGTGACAGACGGACGGACGGACAGCCAAGTCTCAGTAATAGGGTTCTGTTTTTACCCTTTGGGTACGGAACCCTAAAAACAGTAGCTGTCTATAGACAAGGTATTAGATAAAACGTGCACAAATTCTCACTCTTTGTTTGAAGATTCCTAAATTCTAGGAAACGATTGAAAGAAAAGTAATTCCAAAATTTCTGTGCTAATGTTATGTAAGGAAAATTTACATAGGCTTAAAGTTATCTAGTCACAGTACATAAGGAAAAATAGTGGAATAAATTAGTTTAACATTTTCTCAGTAAAAGCAACTGTTGACTTACATAACTATTTAACTATACGGCTCTGTGAATAATTTATTTAATCAATTTGTATTACTCACTAGAAGTGCCCCGCGGTTTTATTTATACGCGTTGTTCTTGATCCCGTTATTTTCTCGGAATAAAAACGAGCATATGTGTTATTCCAAACTATTATCTATCGACATCATTATGTATGAGCCACATTTCATCAATATGCCTTTAGTAAGTTTTTGCGTGAATCAGTTACAAACATTCATACATACAAACTTTCACATCCTACTAATATTATAAATATATATGTAAATTTTTGGATATTTTCATGTTTTGCTGCTCAATCACGCCGTAACGTATGAACGGATCAGGGTGAAATTTGGAATACAGTTAGATTATAGTCTAGAAGAACACATAGGATACTTTTTATCCCGGGAAAATAAAGGGAACGACGGGAACGACAACTACGCGGGTAAAACCGCGAGCACTGCTAGTAAAATAATAAAAATGAGCCTATATGTTATGCCACACTATTATCTATCGACAGATGAGCCACATTTCATCATGCTCCCTTTAGTAAGGTTTTGCGTGAAAGTGTTTTAATAAACATTCATACATACAATACATAATACATAATTACAAACTTTCACATCCTACTAATATTATAAATGTCAATGTTTGGATATCTTGACGTTTTGTTGCTCAATCATTATCTGTATAGCCTGCAGACGTCCACTGCTGGACACAGATCTCCCCCAATGATTTCCACAATGACCGGTCTTGTGCCGCCTCCATCCACCGACTTCTCACGACCGAGACAATATCATCGGTCCATCGTCCTACGCTGCCGCTGCGTCTGCCGGTTCGTGGTCGCCATTCGAGAACCTTTACGGTTATCGGTTCTACGAGCTACATGGCCTGCGCATTGTCACTTCAACTTGCTAATTTTAAGAGCTATGTTCTATGTTCTGAGCATCACTATAATTTTCTTAAAATTTCAAGGATGATCGAGAAATTTTTATACTTATTGTTTTCGATTATGGTGTTATGTGAAAAAGGCGAGTATGGTGAAGTATCACACATTTGCCAGTTATTCTGCCGACAGTAATATGCAAACAATAATGTGTTACAGTTTGAATGTTACCAGAGAAATCATAGGGCACTAAGATAAAATATCTCTATCTCTGGGTGATGAGCGCAGTGCAGTACTAGATTATGATTTGGCTTCTTCATGTTCCAATAGATGCGTGTCACTGTGCTGTTATGTGGCAGGCATGTTGCTTACCATCAGGCACATATCCTGTTCGTCTCGTGCCTCTACACTATGCATAATATAAAAAAAGAAACATTAATTAACAAAGATTGTGGAAATTCATACTTATACATACACACACTTACAAACCCACAATCTTTTACCTTAGTGTGATAATTCCTAAGAGTAATCCAAACTTTTCATCTTACTATGTAGTTTCCTATATCCCACCACACCGCGTTGCTTGCCAACAGATGTCACCTCACGCACTATCAATAAACTTTCACTGCGACCGCGCGTCTAGTGCTCCCGTCTATAAATCGGGACACGGTTCCGGGTTGCGCGTACGCATCCACCATCCAGACCGGCCAGTCGAGTCCCGGCCGTCGGAGAGGACACACGTATTCCACATTTAAATTTTTGAAACATGTACCGCCGTCGTTACCGTACCACCCTCGGTCTAGGGCTGGGGTCGTCGTTTTCCTCCAGTTTTTCTACGACATTGTCCTTCAGGACTACGACGTCCAACGTCAGTGCGCACGCGACGTCCGCGACGGATACGGTGCGGTCCGATGCGCGTGCGACGGCCGCTAAGCTCAAGACAAAGTATGAAAACGCCGGTACTGCGCAAGGTTCGTGTTTTGTTTTGATGCTAGAAGTGTCGTTGTTACTTATTTATGTAAATATTTTGATTATAAAATATATTTATCCATAATAAGGACGTTAATTGTACAAAATATTAACACTTGATGCGTAAATTACAACGAGTCTGTATCTCTATTTTTGTGGAGAAATACTTTTACCTTTAGCAAAAGCAGTGCCCTTAGCATTGGACAGATTCTTTAACCAACTTTATGGTATTTATGAATTCGTCAGATTTTTTGTTATAAACATGTTCCTCGAGGACGCCTGAAGGGATTTGAGCTTTTTTTTGTTTCAAATATATGCAGTATAATTGCTCTAATACTTTTCATTTTTTTTATTGAAGAGAAGACCATCTAGCCCCACGCCAAGCAAAGCTTGTATATTATGGGATCCAGGATCAAGATACCTGATAAAATATTAATACGAGTATAATTGTAAATGAAACATTTAATTTATGAATTAATAATAAATTGCAAAAACATACTTACTAACTTATTACACATATTATAAACACCTAGACACAGAACCATTGGTTCAACGGTTTTTGAGTAATCAATGAAAGCCTTAAAATTTATGTTACCTGGATGATATTTTATTTGGATTTTAATTTCTCAAAATGGAACTAGAAAAACTAAAATTTACTTTTATTTATCTGGACGACTTGGTGATAGATTCTTATGAAATTTGGTCGAGTGTCTTAATTTTATTTTAAATTGAATGCTGTTTTGTTTTTTTTCGGAGCAAATAAATTATTATATATAGGTCTGTTTCTAGCTCGAAAAACGACATGGTTACATGGTTGACGTTTCAAACACTGAAACGAATAGGTTGATGAGGTTGAAAGACACCACTGTAAAATGTGTTGCCTGAGTGGGTAGGTATTCCATGATGGATATCATCTGTGTTAAATTCAATTCGAAAAGTGAATCGGTTTCTCCTAGTTTAACGCGCTCCATTATAGACCCCACCGTCGCTAAACAGCAGGCGAGACGGCGTGGCGGTCAAGAGAAAACTTATTATCTACAAACAAAAAGCGCATATCGTCAGGAGTCAGGACACTTATCCCTCTGCAGTCCTAAACACCGGTAGCTACCGCTAGCGGTAACACCGGTAGGTTTTGTGTAATCTCTATGTCCTTATGTGATGTTTCTAATATTGTTTGTAAAACACTTAAAATAAGACAATTTTGTAAATACGTGGGTATGCGAATATTAATAAACATATTTAAACTCTAGGAGAGTTGTAACTTTTGTCTTCTTCTTAAATAACTTTTATTGAGCTCATCTTTGTTAAAATGCTCTTTGTCAACTTTTGTCTGAATGCCATTGTCTCGCGCGAAAACGAAACAAAGATTTATCTACCCCTTTATAAACGTCGAATAACCTATTTCTTATTTAGCATAAACAGCCGACTTCATAAAATTACAAATGCTGGGCATTGGGTCTTCTCTCACACGGATAGTATCTAGGCCATAAACCACCACGATGGATAAATGCGGGTTGACGAAATCTCGTTTTCTTCAGACGTCTCGATTTCCTTAGCTGTTAGCCCACTGTTAGCAGTTAGATAAGCCCACTCTTTGTTGTCACTGCTGGGCTTTGGCGCCTTCTCTCATGTAGAGAAAGTGAAGGCCAAGATCCACCACTATGGCCAATTGGCCAATGTGGATTGGCGGATGACGCATTTCCTCGTAAGATGTTTTTTCTTTAAACATGTTGGTTTACCAACGAAGTATTATTTCAGCGTCAGAGCTAATAATCATGACAAAGTTGTAGGGGATGTACAATATTTAGAAAAAAAACTCAAGAGGTGCAGTCGGGGTTCGAGACTATGACCATATATTGAGACGAACTTCTTAGCATTCCATGGATTCACCGTGCGGGTGCCGGGTCCATCGTGTGGCAGAGAGAGAAATCTCGAATAGACCCCAAGACTTGTGACTCAGGCGTAGGTTTAAAAGGGGCCCCTTTTGGTGACGTACGTCAACACTCACCTTCACTACTCGTATTTCTCTCCCTGCCCAGCCAAATCCGATATGATCCTACTAGTGCAGCTTTAGATACTCGTTCTAGTATGGAACTTACTAAATCGGATCTACTGGAATCGGATGAACTACCACGATTTTTTTTCTATGTATTGTATTATTTATGACTAGCAACGTCCCGCGCTTTTACGTGCATATCGTTATTTTCTCGCGATTAAAAGTTGCCTCTGTCTTATTCCATATTTCACTGATTCGTTCGGTCGTACCGACGTGAGGATCAACAAACATCAAACTTTCGCATTTATTTATAATACATATTAGTAAGATGGCTACATACATAATAGTTTTCGCATCCTAATAATAATCCAGACAGATCTGTTACCACGCTGGCCCTGAAGTACAGTCTCAATTTCACCGCACCTATTGTATGTAAATACTCCCATCTTTCACGGTTCACGCTACTGCTCCTTTCATCTAGGCTTACGTTACTTGTGTCGCCGTCTTTGTGTGTGCTGTTTGTTTTAACTAAAACTTTGGCGTCCACGGCATATGTAATTTTAAAAAATTGACGGTCATAAGAACTGCCGATAGAAGTGAAAACTTATAACTCAGAATTTGTGATAGCGTATTTTAGTTATTTTGGAAACTACGAAACCGGAGTGAAACCGGATGCCGTGTCCATGACCACGGCCATCTAGAAATGCGTCAGCATTTCCATGGCCAATGGCCATGGTCTCGAGTTTATCCGTAGATTTCTTATCATTCCCGAGCGTGACGCTGGAATTAAATTCACAGCCCACGAAAAATCTGTCTGTGGCGCGCCAAAAGAAGTTTTTACTTCAAAAAAATTTACTATGACCAAAACATTTAATGTGGCTAAAACTTAACCTAATATTAAAACTATTGTTGGTCTCTGAAGACACGGCTCAAAATTGAGACCAATCCAGTACCCGTTTCTTCTGACTACAGATGTGACAATGATATCATTGCTAATCTCAATCCTATTCGTTGTCCACAGCATTGGGTCATTTGTTATTTATTCAAAATTCACATTTTTGTCACAATCCTGCCATTCCTGCCCCAGCTCAGCATTATGTTCCTGAATTTTATATTAATATCAGTCCACTGCCGGACATAGACCGCTTCGAAGGCGTCGTATTTTAAAGGCGCACGAAGGATGCGGTATTCCGCATTTCGCATCCACTTTCGAACGCCCATCTTCTCGCAGATTCTCGCTCCACCTGGCTGCAGGGTATCCCACTCTACGCTTTCTGGTACGCGGTCTCCACTCTAGAACTTTTTAATAATTATACATTTTTTTAAATAAATTAACTCCACGGACTCCAAGGTCCATACGTTTTTATAAGTATTATCCTATCCTATAGGACTCTAGAACCTTTCTATCACAGCGGTGGTCGGCTCTGCTACAGATATGACCAGCTAATTGCCACTACAGCTTGCTAATTATGTTAGCTATGTCGTTCACTTTAGTTCTTTGTCGGATTAACTCGTTTCTGATATACTCGTAATAATCTGATCGGCAGTAATAATCTGATCGGCAGAACACGCGCCGAGAGACCTTTGCGATTTGAACTTGCAATGAAAAGTAATGCATTATTTTCCCAGGCGAAGACAAATGTTATCCTGCGTTTGAAGCAACCCAAAAAGTATTTCAGAGGGAAAGCCTCAGGTGGTAAGCTGTTAAGTTGCACGCTTTATCGGTTTTTCATCGTGTTTGCATGTGAAATTTACGATCAAGTACCACCTAGTCGTTTTGATTATAGAATGTTCGAAGCCCGATCTTGTTTTATGGTTGAAGTCTAGATTTAGAATACTCGTACGAATAAGTTACATCTAACTATGGAATACGGTGGCTAATTGGGTATTCTGCGATAAGTACAATTTGGATGTCATCAAATCGAGAGTGAATGTTTTTTTATTATTATAGGTAGCTTTACACTTGATCGTGTGATTTTAACGACGATACGGTCTACGTTGGCGAGTGTTTACTTAAAAGAAACTGATTCACTCACTGACTTGAAGAAACCATTTGCAACCATTGGAAAAAATCCTACTCAGGCAACGCATTCCACAGCTTAAACGTTCTTATCACAAAAGTGGAGTCAAACCTCCTCGTTCGAGTCTTTGGAACTATGAAACGATGTCGATATTTCTACTATAAGCAGTCCGGTAGAATAAAAAGTGGTATTTGATTATGCCGATCAATTGCACTCTCTCCGAAATGTATCCCTTAAAAAAAACAAACCAACAATTGTTTTCTTTTAGGTTAGCAAGATTCGTAGCATCATTACTACATCAGCCGAGATGGCGACATAAAATGGATAAAAATACGTAATGGCGATTCAGTGCCCCTACCCTACGGTAAAAATGAAAATATACAATCACCCATCACGCACGATTCATGTTATCGCTCCTTTCATCTGGGTTTAAAAATATTTCAGTCTTTAATTTCTCTGAAAACTACTTCGTACTATTTGGGAGGCCTTCGGAGTGTCGCAATCTACTGTCACGAAGTTTCAATGTCGCTTAGGATATATTCAGATTACGCTTCGTGTTGTATCGCGTGTGGATTGATCTTAAAAATAATGAAGAAACGTCATACGTTTCTTCTGTCTGATCAAAGTAATCATGAATTATTTTGTTTTGTTTTCGTCATGTCGCCCATTGTTCTACAGCTGACCCGCTGCCGAGCCCCAAACATCTTTTCCATGGGTATCTGCCACTAAGATATTATCGCTTATGGCAAATCGATTATAAAAGAGATTAACTACTAACGAGCAATCAAATTTGTAGACTCGTCACCCTTCCGATCCTTCATACGCTCACGCCCCACATTGTCCTCTACTGCCTGCCGAAAGCTTGCTTGCACAGAAGGCACAGGACCTCACTAACTATACCTTGCACATATACTCGTACCTATGGGTCCTAGGGGTTACTAAAAGTACTCGTACTTAAAAGCATGCTCGAAATATACTTCAAAACATATCAAATACTTCACTTACACCTACCCCTTTTTATCTTTCTGAAAATAAGATTACTGCAGACTGCTTAAAAATGTTGGCAGCTCTGAATCTTAAAATTTCCTGTGTGATCACAGGTAAAATCTGGAATAGTGTATAGAACTTTCTCACTTCAACCAGTTAACCAAATGTTTAGAACACAGTATTTTTCTGTTTCGCTATTATGCTATGCCGTTGTAGCGTATTCTGATGAGAGCATCAATGTCTGACTGGTAGAAAGTTTCGAAACATCTGTACATACTAGCTGGTTGAATATTACGCACGGGCTATTTTCTGGCGTTCGTGGGGAATAGGTAATGGGTCGGCCTAGATGTGAACGAGCTGTGCTGGACTTTAATCGCGAGGACAACTTTTCAGAAGCGTTGAGAATACAATGTTTCAGTGCCATTAACGTAATTTGTGCTGAAGCGGCAATTGGGGTAATTACTGTCATTTGAGAGCTGGAGCGATTTTAGTCTTGGGTGGCGCGAATTGAGTAGAATTTGAAGTAAAAGCTACAAATTGTTAAGTCTCTAAATAGTAATAACCTGAAGTTTAAATAACGGTTGGGATACGGGTCGTTAAAATTCTAGAAAAGAGGTTTGTCCGGATGACGGGAGCTCTTCAACTGTTATTCAGAATTCTGAATGGTCTCGGTTGTTTTATAGGGTAAGTGTGTTGAACGTGGAGCTCAGACGCTCGACTTGTTCTTTCTAAACATCGTTTCAGAAACAAAGTGTCGTAAGGGATTAATGAAAAGTACCAATTATGGCCATTAATTGCATAATTTTTCTGGATATCTTGTACCGATTTGTGAGATTATTGACGCTCGATATTTCATGTAATACTGCAACCGCGTATCTTTTTGCAAACTGGTTGAGGATCGCGGCGCGTGAAATTCTTTACGTCAATGGGTTCTATCAATTACGACATTAATAATGTATGCCCCTATGCTTACGTCTCCATTGGGTAATAATGCAGTTATGTATTTACAACAATGCCAGTTAACTAATTACGATGAATTGAAAATGAAATTATGAATAAATTAATATTACATGTATTATTAATCAATAGATTTTGTATTACAAAGCTCTGACATCTTCTTTCCTATGTGCAATTGTGCACCCTACAAATTCATGTAAATATGGAAATGGTGATTTAGTGAGAAACTTTGGTTTGTTTATCTTCGTAAAACAGACTGTTGTAATGAATGAACTAAAGATGAAAAATGATAGTATGAATCAATAGATCACTGAAGTATTATTATTTAACTTGTCAGTTGCTTCATAACCATTCACCTCTGTAAAGCAGCTATTTTTAAAACCTCTGAATAAGTCCTCGTTTCATACAAGTTACCATGAATCCCGTTTGAGCAAATCTGGTTCATTTCCACATCCTATAGGAAATAACATAAATAACGGGAACCGAGTGTGAAGTGGCCATTAAAATCTATGTCACGTAAACATTTCGGGATCCCTCACAAATAAATGCGACATTTGACGTAAGTCCCGTTTCTGCGAAATAATAAAATATGTTTTATATTGATATTAAGAAACGTCTCAAACGAGCGTACTTGCTCGACGGACATGTGCGTCACTAGTCACTACCAGGCAAGCTTTTTTTGCATGAATTCTGTAATATAGGGTTTTGGTCTAATAATTATAGAATAAGGACCCTATTTCTGTTCCCAGTGCCGGGACTCTGGTCTTGAAAGGAGCCAAGGCCTCTTACTACCTATAACTATGCTTTCTATCCTATCGCGCAGAGCTGTCCCGAAAGAATACATAAAGCATACGTGAAGCATTCTTGAATGATAGATACATCGGCGAGCATGTGTACAGTCGCACGTCATGTAAATCTGTCTTTGAATTTAAATACGATTTAGTTTAGCTGCTTCAGCCATTAGTACATCAAACAAATAGTTAATGTCATCTCTCGTATTAATATGATAATTTCTGCTGGCTATTTTTTGATCTACGTTTACTGTTTAGTGTCCACCCGTTACGCTGTCTCGTGTTATTGATTAGGACCAGTGGGTTGGGTAAAAATTATGATTAGTTCGGATCCGTGAATCTTTGGTCGAATGTCTGAGTCTTTTGTATACCTAATATTTGTTTGTCTAGTAGTTGATGCAATGTAACTAGTTATATGCTCTATATTCTCAAATAGTATAGGGATAAATTAAAAAGAAAAACCGTCCAAGCGCGAGTCGGACTCGCCCCCAATGTGTTCCGTGTTCAGTTCTACGAGTATTCTCTATGAAAACGGCACAAAATAAATATTTTAATTTAATAATAAAAAAAATGTTTTATCCTCTATTTATAGTATTTATGTATTACGTGTAATGTATTATGTGCCTGTATTACAGCGGCAACAGAAAAAGTCTGGTCAAATTGAGAAATTGCTGTATGAAATTTCGACCTCTTATTTAGTAAAAAAAAATATAGCGTTACTTAAAATTTTAAGAGTCTAGGAAGTCCATAAATTCTTGCAACAGTTTTCACCGACCTATGCAAACTTAAATTAACTTTGAATAATGAACTAAAGTTAAGTTAGTTATATAAAGTCTGTTCTCTACCAAAAAAAAACAAAAATATAAGTTTTACCCTCGTTCACATAATTCAAGGCCCCTTAGGTAGAAAGTGTTCCGTCTTATTTCGTTACCTTCCTTATAAACAAGGTTCTTAAACTAGAAAAGGTCTTCTACCTAAGGCATTCGCTTAATAATATTACCTCTAGACAACGTGGAATGGTCAGCTTATTCTGAAATGGTGAGAGGATGCTAACTAGGCAGATTAATATACACAAAAAGTGGATAAACTTTCAGTTCTCTCTGGACTTTCAGATGGTTACAATAGTGTCTTCAAATCGAGAGTGAATCGATTTCTTCTAGGTAGTACCACACCTTTGCCAAATATTCTACCGCCAAGCAGTAATGTGCAAACATTACTGTGTTCCAAACATTACTGTGTTCCGGTTTGAAGGGCAATGATTCCAGAGAAATTACAGGGCTTAGAGACATAATATCATAGATATCTGGGTGACGAGCGCAGTGCAGTGCTAGGTAATGATTTGGACTAAAGGTAAGCACGCTCCATCGTAGACGGCAGTAAACCTATAAAAGAAAAAAAAATGGCCAAGAAGCAGTTTCAAGTTGGTCTGAAATATGTTACCAATGAATAGTTTCATTTTTTTAATGGGTAGGGCTCTTTGTAGAGTTCACCCGGGGAAGTACTTACTACAAATTTACCAGTTATTCTACCGCCAAGCAGTAATGTGCTAATATTACTGTGCTCCGGTTAAAAGAGCAATGATTCCAGATAAATTACAGGCTACAGGGCACTATCCTGTTATGGATAGGCGTTGTGCTTACCATTAGGCGAATATCTTGCTCGCCCTGTCACGCTATACTGTAAAAGATAAAGATGTTTGTTGCTCAATCACGTCGGAACATCTGACCGGATTTGGTTTAAATTTGGAACTCATTTAAATTATAGTCTAAAAATGAACGTAGGCAATTTTTCATCACGAGAAAACAAAGGAAACAAAAAAATAACGGACATTTCAGGGCTAACTGCCGCGTTGAATCCCGTGTAGTACGAAATTACCCGTAGTTACTGCCGCGTTTCCGATTACCAATAGCTAAACGGAAATAGTAGTAATAATCCTCAATTTAAAACTAGAACGCTAACTTGTGAATAAAATTAAATACAAAGTTGAAAACGGCTGAACCAGCTAAACCGCTAAAATGATATTCCCTATAAATAGAGCATAGAGCTCGCGTAAAGTTCCCCAGCAAATTGGTACAGCGTACATATATTCAAACAACTTCAACTCGTGTTTGAGTTGTTCGATGCGAATTTTCCCTCGTTAAATAGTGAATAATTTAATTATCTCCAAAAAAAAAAAACCAACTTCAATTTAAACTCAGACACTCGACTAATTTTCATAATTTTTGTTGAACCTGTGATAATATCCAGATAGAGGTAAGCAAAAGTATTTTTTAACCATTTTATTTTATTTTTGGGACCATGGCCATTGGTAATGGCCATTCCAAAGTGAGCTATCAAATTCTCAGTTACTTATATTATAAATTTTCACTACTATCGGCAGTTCATATGACTGCCATTTTTTTTTTGTCGATGTTTCAATAACCACGGCACCGATTTCAATAAAATGTTTATGGGACCACCTCTGAACTATGATTTACCAAACAAAAAAAAAGAAGCAACTCAATTGATTCACAATTGGAGGAGCTATATAATACATACTTACAAAAAAAAATACGAATTGAGAAGAAGATCCACCACCTCCTTTTTTTTGTTGAAGTTGGTTACAAAGTTGCCTCTTTCCAGGGAAACAGTCAAAAGTTAGAACAGTCCACTGAATGTTGCTACTGTTGGGACTCTGGGCCTTCTCTCACAAGGAGATAGTCAAGGCCATAATATATCAGTGCGGCCTGGTGGGTGACGCATGACTTTAAAAGATTCTAGAAACATGCCGATTTCATCACGATGTTTTTAGGGTTCCGTAAAACATAAAAACGGAACCCTTATAGATTCGTCATGTCTGTCTGTCTGTCTGTCTGTCTGTCTGTCCGTCCGTATGTCACAGCCACTTTTTGCCAAAACTATGAGAACTACACTGTTGAAACTTGGTAAGTAGATGTATTCTGTGAACCGCATTAAGATTTCAACAGAAAAATTAAAAAAAAAGAAAAATTAGGGTTGCCCCCCATACTGAGAACTGAAACTCAAAAACTTTTTTTTCATCAAACCTACACGTGTGGGGTGTCTATCGATAGGTCTTCAAAAATGATGTTGAGGTTTCTAAAATCATTTTCGTCTACACTGAATAATTTGCGCAAGAGACACTTCCAAAGTGGTAAAATGTGTGTGTCCCCCCCTCTAACTTCTAAAGTAAGAGAATGAAAAATCAAAAAAAAATATATGATGTACATTACCGTGTAAACTACCAACGAAAATTAGTTTGAACTCGATCTGATGAGTAGTTTTTTTTTAGTACGTCATAAATACACTATTATTGAAACTTCGATCAAAGTTACAACGAACTACAAGAAATATGTGTACTATGTATATAATGTTACTTGCTGCAACGGAACCCTTCATGGGCGAGTCGAACTCGCACTTGGCCACTTTATTTTTTTCCTTTGCCGATGTCAAGTTACGGATATGACTTTGAAAAGACAGTGGTGCGCGTGGGATTCGAACCAGGGGCTCCAGATTGGCTGTTGCCGTTCTCCCGACTAGACCAGGCCAGAGGGCGGTCTAATGCAAACCTATAAAATCGATTAAAAATAAATTTGATGGGTAAATTAAACTGCTGTAGGTAAAGTTATATTATCCGACGACGAAATTGCACGAATATTTTCTTAAATTTTCTGTGTACAATATGACTTCTAATAAAGGGTAACTTCAAGGTAAAATGTTTAATAGTTAATACGGTTAAACCAGCGCAGTTTCTGAACTAATATTCCCGTACAAAGACCAGGGTAGCACAGTGCCTGTGTAATGTTCCACTGCTTTAATACGTGTAAAGTTTGTAGCTTATCTTAATATACATATGTATATAAATTACACGTCACGTTGTTTGTCCGCGATAGACTCCTAAACTACTTCATCATCAACAGCCCACTAAACGTTCCCACTGCTGGGACTCGGGGCCTTCTCTCGCAAGGAGAGAGTTAACGCCATAATCCACCACACTGGCCCAGTGCGGGTTGGTGGATGACACATGCCTTCGAAAGATTCTAGGTACATGTCGGTTTCCTCACGATGTTTTCCTTCACCGTTTTAAGTTAGCGGCATTACGCACATGACTTCGAAAAGACAGTGGTGCGTGTGGGGTTTAACCCGGGGTCTCCGGATCGGCAAGCGCCATTCTCCCGACTAGACCAGCCGTAACTTACTAGACCAGCCGTAACTTACCTAAACTACTTAACTGATTTTAATTAAATTTGCACACTGTGTGCAGTTTGATCCAACTTGAAAGATGGGATAGCTTTTATTGCAATTATTAGTCTTTAAATGACAATATCCGAGGCAAGCCAGAACGGGCCGCCAGAAAATTTATACTTTTTGTTAGGAAAAAAAAAAGATTTTAAGTGATGGTGTAATGATTTCGAGAGCCACACTTTTGCTTTTACCTTTTAGAGCTACACCTAATTTAAAAAAAAAATATCCTGGACTAAGGCACCAAATTGAAATGGACTGCCTTGGACCTTGGACTAAGTAGAAAAAGTACTCTGGCTGAAGGCCTTACCAAAAGATTGTTATAAGCTGAAGGCTTTTAAACAAAAGTATTGAATATAAATTGAATATAGTTAAAGAACCTATAGACCAGGGTAGAAGCCTTTAAAAATAATAAAAAGTGAAAAAAAATAGTAGTAGGATGAAACCCATTGGAAAAGGAGGGGAGTATTATAAAAATTAAAGGAAAAATAAATTACGGGCGATCTGAGGTCGGGAAGGGGATGGGGGTGAGTTTTTAAGGGTAAAAAACGGTTATTCTCGATTTCCGGCAAAACTAAAAGTCCTATTGAAAAAAGTTACATGGCAAAGTTGTAGGTAATAAAAAGATCTAAAACTTTTGTATACACACTTTTTTCACATAACCTCAAAATTTATGTGAAAAATTCAAAAAACCAAGTTTTTGGTTTTTTATTTTTATCTTTTACAAGATTTTTTTTTTTTAACGAAATTTGGTGAAAACTTATCTTTTTATGTCCCAAATACGCTGTAATTTATTTGATCAAAAATATTAATTTTTTCACATTATTTTGAATGAATATCGAAAAAAACACCCTAACTTTCAATCGAAAAGTCACCCGTCAAAATATCAGCTTTTTTCAAAAATTTGGTATGTTTTCTGTTCGTTAAAATCTCTACTTTCCGATGGTGAAAAAAAATAAAAATGTTACCATAGTAAATCTTCTCAGAAAAAGCAAAAAATCGAAAAAAACTCGAATTTGATTATTTTTTTCATTATTATAAAAAAATTTGAGCTATTTATTAAAATTAACACTTTAATTACTCGAAAAACGTTAGATTACATGTTACATTGATAAAAAAAGAAAATTGCAAATAAAAATATACTACTATAATTAACAAACAAATAAGTTAATAAAATTAATATTTAATAAGACATCTACAATATTTGGAGAAAGTTGTCGAATCTTCTTTAAATTATATGATATGTCTATTTATTACTATTTTAAGATAAATTAATTATATACCTGAGTGACCTACGAAAAATAGTAGCCCATCAAAAGGTATTTCATGGAGAAGTGGGGAAGGGGCTAGGCGGGTCTGGGTCTTACTACATACATACCTACTATTTCGTAGCAGCTGTTACAACCGTTAGATGATGATGAGAATGATCTCATTGGTTAAAAATTTCATACGTGCTGAACGTGCAGGTAATTTGGAATTTTATTTAAAATGCGTGGAAAGAATGCTTACTTCTTTTCATGCAAGTGGGCACTTTCTGTACGCAAACTCTGCTCATCTTTATCTCCAAGATATGCGTAAGCTTAAAGACACAATAAATGATGATTATGAATTTACGCGATTCACCGAAGGATTCTTAACAATTAGACGTACTGACAAGTTTTGGTCGGGAGTTTGGTCATATGACGATCGAGCAAGTTTTGATGAGATCTATGAAAACTCAGGGTGGACTTCCACATGGTCGTGGTTTGTCTGAAAGTGTATTAACAAAATTCGTATTAACAATGATCATACTTTAAGCTAACGCTTATCTTGGAGATAAAGATGAGCAGATTTTGCGTATAGAAAGTGCCCACTTGCATGAAAATAAGGAAGCATTCTTTCCACGCATTTTAAACAAAATTCCCAATTACCTGCACGTTCAGCCCGTATGAAATCTTTAACCAATGAGATCATTCTCATCATCATCTAACGGTTGTAACAGCTGCTACGAAATAGTAGGTATATGTAGTAAGACCCAGACCCGCCTAGCCCCTTCCCCACTTCTCCATGAAATACCTTTTGATGGGCTACTATTTTTCGTAGGTCACTCAAGTATATAATTAATTTATCTTAAAATAGTAATAAATAGACATATACGCATATAATTTAAAGAAGATTCGACAACTTTCTCCAAATATTGTAGATGTCTTATTAAATATTAATTTTATTAACTTATTTGTTTGTTAATTATAGTAGTATATTTTTATTTGCAATTTTCTTTTTTTATCAATGTAACATGTAATCTAACGTTTTTCGAGTAATTAAAGTGTTAATTTTAATAAATAGCTCAAATTTTTTTATAATAATGAAAAAAATAATCAAATTCGAGTTTTTTTCGATTTTTTGCTTTTTCTGAGAAGATTTACTATGGTAACATTTTTATTTTCTTTCACCATCGGAAAGTAGAGATTTCAACGAACAGAAAACATACCAAATTTTTGAAAAAAGCTGATATTTTGACGGGTGACTTTTCGATTGAAAGTTAGGGTGTTTTTTTCGATATTCATTCAAAATAATGTGAAAAAATTAATATTTTTGATCAAATAAATTACAGCGTATTTGGGACATAAAAAGATAAGTTTTCACCAAATTTCGTTACCAAAAAAAAAATTCTTGTAAAAGATAAAAATAAAAAACCAAAAATTTGGTTTTTTGAATTTTTCACATAAATTTTGAGGTTATGTGAAAAAAGTGTGTATACAAAAGTTTTAGATCTTTTTATTACCTACAACTTTGCCATGTAACTTTTTTCAATAGGACTTTTAGTTTTGCCGGAAATCGAGAATAACCGTTTTTTACCCTTAAAAACTCACCCCCATCCCCTTCCCGACCTCAGATCGCCCGTAATTTATTTTTCCTTTAATTTTTAAAATATTCCCCTCCTTTTCTAATGGGTTTCATTCTACTACTATTTTTTTTGGTTTTAAAAATTATCGACCCTGGTCTACTAACTAAAGAGAAGATAATTAGATTGTTAAATTGGCCAAGTGAACGTCTAGTGGAAAGTATAGGTTATATATATATACGTTGTATCCGCATTACCCGAGATTCTACGAAAAGACCGGTTTACCTATATGTTCCTAAGAAATAAATAAATGACACAGATCTTATAGTTTACTAAAACGCAGTTAGAGATAATTTTGATAAATACCTAGGATGCTGAAAAGATGGTGATAATTCTGTCTACAAAGAGAGTATATGGAGTATTGTTATTTTAATATTATAGATCAAATTCACAAAACAAGAGGTTTAGATTAATAGGTATTTGAAAATGAAAATCACCGTTTACCATAAATACATTTTGATTAGTTTTAACTAGCCTGCCTGCCTATAGAATTAAATAGTGAACTTCTTTCTACTATAAACGAATAGCATGTTTATGAATTTTAGTTTTGTTTATTATTATTTTCTTAAACCGCATTAATCGGACTCCACGAGGATGCCCTCGCTTCAACACTATTACGCAATCCTAGCCGCGAGAAGAGAGACATAACTTAGCACTTTATGGATTCACCGTGCGAGAGCCAGGTGTCCATCGTGCAACAGAGAGAGAAAATAGAAAACTGGAGTAGACCCCAAGACTTGTGACTTGGGCGTAGGTTTCAGGGATCCCTTTGTGAAGCACTTCCACACTCACCGTAACTACTCGGCAGACCTCTCATCTGTTCAGCCAAATCTAACAAAAATCTACCCGTGCAGTTTTAGATACTCGTTCTAGTATAGAACGTACTGCATTTCTGGACAAACTCAGTTCTTTCAGCAGATTATAGTGAGATTTTGCTGGTATACCTCTCACTCCTACTTCTACAGCAACTTTCTATGTAGAAATTAACTATATTCCCGTTTTTGTTAGTTTGTTTAGAAGATAAAGTATAGTAATCATTTTGTTTTATAGCATTTTCTTTAGAGATTTTATGAAGGCTAAATCTACGTTAATTTGATTAGAAGGTTATAATACTTAATATGTCGCGTCGCGTATCTTTTAGAGATTATAGTCTGAATCTACGTTAATTTGTTTAGACGGTTATAATACTTAATATGTCGCGTCGCGTATCTTTTAGAGATTATAGTCTGAATCTACGTTAATTTGTTTAGACGGTTATAATACTTAATATGTCGCGTCGCGTATCTTTTAGAGATTATAGTCTGAATCTACGTTAATTTGTTTAGAAGGTTGTTGAAGAACTTATTCCGTCTCATCGCGTATGCTTTAGAGATTATGAACTAAATCTACGGTTAATTTGTTTAGAAGGTTGTTGAAGAACTTATTCCGTGTCATCGCGTATGCTTTAGAGATTACGGACAAAATATATGATCATTCAGACAGTAATAAAATAAGATTTTGCCCTGCAAGTCCGGAAGAAAAGTCACATTGTCAAATTGTTCGGTATCAGAAACAAATTTTTGACGAGCACGGCGTTGCTTGGCCCATGGACTAACTTCGAACTTCGAAGCCTTGCAAAGCAAATCGCTAACTCCATTAGAGCTGAACGAACTACCAGTTTATAAACCCCATAGAATAATCTACATGAAATATTAGCTCACCGATTATCTTTCGAAATACATAGCCTCTTTACCCAAATCTCCCGTCTGTCCGTTGTTGTGACTCCCGAGAGATATATATGTCTGTAATAATTTTTCATAATTTCAGATTCGAATTACGCTACATCATAAATGCAATTTTATATACCACATTACAACTTACATTTGAGGGCTTGCTTTTTTTTCGTACCCTTTTTTCCTGTCAAGTTTCTTTGATTAATTTATTGTAAAAATGCCATGTATATAAGAGAATAAATTCTTCCTTGAATTTACTGTTTTTCCATTTATATTTTGTTATATTATAATATTCCTGTATTTCATTACATATCCACTTTTTTTCAACAATATGAAATTTATATTTGACATCAAGTTTTTTCCTTCCGTCAAACAAAAAAGAACTCCAAAAAAATTCGAATATTTTATACTGAAAATTTTAAACAAGGTTTTGCTTTGCTTTCTGAACGAGGCTATACCTTTGGCTCGTTACAATGGGAAGAACAAGCATACTTCTCGAATGAGTAGGTGACAGCTACTTGAGACGGAAAATGGCAGACGGAATCTTTTAGAAAAAAATAAGATATTTACGATCGAATTGAGAAACATCCTCCTTTGTAGTCTGTTAGAAATTTAAAAAAATGACGCTTTAGCATGACTAGTAGTTAGTGGTTGTCCTGTGTATATTTGGTCAGAAGCAGCCCTCTTTTTATTTGACTTGCATACTTATTAAAACTGACATTTTATCTTAATTCTGCCTGAACGAAAAGTTATTTGAAGGTAAATAGAAACCAGCAAGACACCTTGCTTTTTTTATTATTTTTTTTAAATGGGCGAAATGTATTTACGCTTGTCTGTCATGCTGGGATTGTAATAATACGTGGATAAGATTAATATTGGGTGAGTTTGGGTGTTGAAAGGTCACGGCTGGTGGGCTGGTCTAGTCGGGAGAACGGCGACTGCCGATCCGGAGCTCCCAGGTTCAAATCCCACGCGCACCACTGTCTTTTCGAAGTCATGTGCGTAATGCCGCTAACTTAAAACGGCGAAGGAAAACATTGTGAGGAAACCGACATGTATCTAGACACTTTCGAGGTCACGTGTTATCCACCAACCCGTACCGGGACAGCCTGGTGGATTATGGCCTTGATTCTCCCCTTGTGAGAAAACGCCCCTTGTGTAATGCTTAAGCTTGTTTGCGTTTGAATTTATATTCATACATTTCTTTTACTATGGTCTTGATGCGCTTTCACTGCTTTTCCAGCGGCTGTCCTAGACCTTTGTCATCTTTACGTCAGTGCTATTATAGCTTTCTCTGTGACTGTCGTTCATGGATCGTTAGAGTGCGTTTCCTTTGAATGTGTTTTTAACATAAGTAGCTAACGTAAGCTGTGACTGTTGCATAAATTTTATTGTCCTATTTAGTTTAGAGTGAGGTCTTGTTATTAAAAAATTATACCACACTAAGCTTTTTAACCGACTTCCAAAAAAGAGGAGGTTCGCAATAGGGTACCGGACTGAGTCAAAAATACATCATCCTAATTAGTCCGTCAGCTAGATCATGGAAAAATATTGGACACGTATTTTTTGTTTTTTCATAATATTAAAAATCGTCAAAGATATCATCGACCATCAAACTTCGAGAGTGAGGGGTCGCGACGTCACCCGTGAGTAAAAATCGTACTCACGAGTGACGTCACGCGAGACTTCGAAGCACTGTATCTTCGTCATTTTTTGTTTGTGATACAAAATAAAAAATACGTGTACAATATTTTTTGGCAATCTAACTAACGGGCTACTTAGTTTTTTTTGAGGATTGTACCCAATTCGGTTGTATGTTTTTTTTGTATGTACAAATGTTTAGCTTCGTCAGTTGTGAATTGATTTTGATGATTATTGTTTTGTTTGGTAGGTACTTTCATAGTTGTAGTAGAGGTGGACCCATATAAATGTTATAGAAATAGGTGAAGTGGTTTTTAAAATATCTATAACAAACTACAATTGTCTTACATTTGTCTGTATGATGTTATCATAGACATTCTGAAATTTAATCGAGTTGCGTTTCGGTCTTTGTTTTTTTTTTTCGAAGTAAATTAAAATACCCACGTAACAGCCAAGTGGCACGCATTTTAGCTGGCTTTCTTCTCATGAAAGAAGGTCCCGAGTCGCAGTTGCGGGAACATAATGTGGACTTGTTATATTACTTTATGTAAACAACTCTGGAAGTCGGTCAGTGAATGAATCATTGGTGCACTTGAGACAAAACCCTTTATGACAATGACATCGACAAATTGTTCTGTGACAAAAATAAGCAGCAATTCGGAACACAATTTTTATTTTTGTAATAACATGGAAAATATAAAATCTCGTGTCACTGTGTTTGAGGTCATCACCTCAGAAACATGTCGACCGATTTTTGAAGTTATAATGAAAAATTATGAAGAGTAAATTTTTACCATATACACACCGTCCTGAAAAACCTACACCCTGGAGGTAGACAGTCAATATTTTAGTAAACATTGTAAGTAACTAACTTCAGTTTCATCCTTTTTGCGTTGAAACTATTATCTACTAGCTGATACCTCTACGACTTCGTTCACGTAGAATTTAAGATTTGGTCTAAATTTAATTTGGGAAAATTGACTGCTTTATCAAAATTTCACGTCGCAAATTTCAACTCAATTCGTTGAGCCATTCTAATGTGATAATTAATATGAGTTCCTTACTTATGAAACCATGTATGTATTGTTCCGTGATGAGTAGTCTATATGATATTTCAGACTACACCATTTGTGTTTCAAATGTCAAACCAATTTGTAGCATCGTCCTGACGTGATTGTTAATATTTGTTTTATTAGTTCCATACGGAACAAATTTTAACTGTAATATCGGAAAGACAGCAGATTTAGTTGAACTTTGTTACACAGATAGTTTATACTCTGGAAAACCTCCTCTCGCGAAAGTAACGTGCAGAATTTTGGGACTAAAAATACCCAGTTACCACCCTTTGAGTATGAACTCAAGTCATACCAAGTTTTATTTCAGTTGAATCAGTAGTTTCGGCGTAATACATGTTCCCCAAACAGACAGACAGACATGAAAAAAAAAAAGTGGAGTGGTCACGAAAAAAAATTTCTAAATATCGGAAATGTACAGAATTCGATCAGTTACGTTACGGTTTGAAGGGCTACATTTCTAGAGAAATTACAGGGCATAGCCATCACCTTATATCTCTGGGTGACGAGCGCAGTGCTAAGTATTGATTTGGACTCTTCACGTATCAATAGCTGCGTGACACTGTGCTGTTATGGGCAGCCGTGTTACTTACCATCAGGCACACGTTCAAGTCTACCAGTGATGTGACGTTACTGTATAATATTACATTACGTTAATTGAAATGTGCCTAGTGCAAGTATTAAGTAGTTAGGTATATATAATAGTTTAGTTATCATTGTAGTTTAGTTTTGCTACCATCGGGCACATGCCCTTCTCGTTCCGTAACTCTATAAGAAACTGTTTATCGTGCAACGAGAGTGTTTTCCCAAATTCCATTAACTCAATGGGTGGACGTTGATATCGCCAATAAAACGACCGGTAAAATACCGTTTTAACTCGCATCAATGAAACTTTACTTACATCTAAACGCGTATGGCAACTCCGAAAATAGAGTTTAGTTGCCACCTGGCGGTTATTTGGCACTAGTACGTATCCGGAACGTTCAACCGTCCCACTGACTTGTCCCACTTGTGGGATATTTATACCAGTGCGCCGGCGCAAACTATTGGTGCACGTTGATACTAGCGCACCCTGTGGTTTTTCTCGGTTTCCCAGTAGTCAAACCAAGGCTAAAACTAACTAGCTTTGAAAAACCTTATAATTCTAATTATTTTAGATAGAGAGAAAAAGCTAAGAAAAAAGTCATTATTGATAATTAATTTATATATATTTATGATATGATATATATGTGATATGGATAATTATATAGATACATTAAATGAATCAGATATATTCTTCAATTTTGTGAGTGGTCTCAATTTCAATTTTTTTGTATTAAGTCAATTCCTAAATATTGTTGATTTGTATCTGCTAATTCTTCTTTGTTTATTATTATATAGAAATGTACATACTTTAACGACAAAAATGGGCTATTTACTTATATTACCGCGTTTTCCTAATGTTAAATAATAATATATTACAGAGAGTGTTATATTAAGGCTAAGTATCCCATTATTTGAAAGAGACGCGGGTGAAACGGCGGGGCTACGCAGCTAGTAATTTAATAAAGATTAACAAAAAAAACTAGCTTTTAAAGTAAATCCGGGGAGTATGCTATCTCCGCACCAAAATCTATTAGGCATGTCGGTGACGGAACTCACAACATTTCCCCCATCCAAAAAGTGTCTAAGCACGTCCCGCTCCGCTTTCTGCCACCGCTCCAAGGCTACGCTGCTCCATTAACATGACGCGACCTGATAAGATTTTCTAAAGAAAAACTTCTTTAGATAACACTCTCAAACCGCTGCAATTTGTTTCCATGTTTGTCTGTCTGTTTGGGGAGCACGTATCACGCCGAAACTATTTAAATAATTTAAATTAAACTTGGTGTGGCTTGATTTCGTACTCAAAGAGTGGTAACTGGGTACTTTTAATGCCAAAATTCAGCAAGGTTTTCTCGCGAGAGGGGATGCGGAGATGGGTGTATTCCAGACAAACACAGATATTATGTGTTTTTTTTTTTATTTGAATTATCTACTCCACAGACTCCGGGGTCCGTGATCTTTGTCATTACATTTGTTTTTTTTTTTACATATTTCTTGGATTAGGAGAAGAAAAGGAAAATAGGGGGGAGTTGGGCACATTTCAAACCTAATTCTAGTGCTCGTCGGTAGAGCCGATCACTAGCGGTTGGGATTCTACCGCTAGTAATCGGCTCGACATCGAGTCTTTGCCTAGTTACTCATTTTCTTACTCATACTTCATTTGCCTAAGCCGCCTCCTCCCGGCCCAGAGCCTCCACTACGGCTGCATTTCTGTCCCCGATGGCCATCTGTAGGTTGAACTCTCGGATGGTCTTCGGTGATGCAGCCAACGCTCGCCGTACGAACCGACCGATGGCGTAGTCGGTGTCGTCAGCGTAGTATATGAAGGTCCCCGTGTGCCGTGAGATTGCAACAACTGCATGGGGCACGCTCTCGTGCAGCTTCATGTTTGCCTTGGTTTTGATTGCGATTACCGACTCGTATGTAAGTCCCTGAGCTTCATGGATGGTAAGGTTGCGTGACCCGGTGCCTGACCCAGTGCCTGACCCAAAACCCTGGTTTGTCAGGGTCTCTTTCTCCTCTTGAGTGTGAACTAAAAAGAGGGTGTTTGGTAGGGTGTTGGGTATTTGCGCTCCCTTATACCTTCTCTGCTCTAGGGACTTTATACGGGGCGCTGAGGAGTACATACCGGAGTATATCTCCCTCAGCGCATATGCGACATCCATTGGGTTTCGATGTGTGCAGAGCAACTCCTGGCTGATCTTTGTTACCAGGTTCGGGCGGTGATACCTCATTTCGAAGAGATTTTCCCTGTCGATGTAAGGCAACTGATTGACGTCTCCGATGAGGACAATTTAAATATATACAATAAAAATAAAATACGTCAATTTTATCGTAAAATGTTTTATAGCTACAGTTGGCGTAGTAAATCTTCGCGATGAAGTAACCTATTTATACAGGTCTCTTTCGTAGAAACCTAAGCAGATAGCTTACAAGGCTTACATTGTTTACACATTAGCAGCGCTCCATTCCTGTTAGTTTCAGCAATAAATTGAAAATTTATTTTCGTTTACAAAGGGTGCTAGTGCTAGCGCACAGGGATCACGTAAATACCCAAACTGTGAGTGAATTTTCGATTCGGTTCGAAATCGGTTCAGTACTTCCTGAGGTCGCGCGCTCAAACAAAAAAATAACCGGCCAAGTGCGAGTGAGACACCCGCACGAAGGGTTCCGTACCATGAGCAAATAAATGGCGAAAACTTCTTTGGCTTTATTCGAAATTTCTAAGACATCGCAATTTCCGCAGACAGGCAAAAAGTTACTAAAATATTGAATTTTGGGTCTTGATTCAGACGATAAATTCGTTATCGCGTTCTATTTTTACTAGTGGCGCCATCTAGTTTATTTGGGACGGACTAATCGAGCAAAAATCAAGTTTGTTGTATGGGAGCCCCCCTTAAATAATGTTTTTATTTTATTTTTAGTATTTGATGTTATAGCGGCAATAGAAATACATCGTCTGTGAAAATTTCAACTATCTAGCTATCACCGCTCTTGAGATACAGCCTGGTGACAGAAGGACGGACGGACAGCCAAGTCTCAGTAATAGGGTTCCGTTTTTACCCTTTGGGTACGGAACCCTAAAAAACTTATGAATAGCGATTAAGTACTGTGGCACATTTTTGTTATGACCTATATAATATCAACGACGAAAAATTTTTCAAAAATAGGTGCATGTTGGATGACTTTATTTTGAGTTTTTTTTCGTCATGGTTTACTGGTAACTTATGTCGAGAAAAGTAAACAAAATCGTAAGTTAACTCGACCTCACATCCGAAACGTATTAAGAGACAATGTACGTGCTGTTACTGCCCACGTCGGCGTCGCCACGAAATATCGACAGATCGATGCTTGTAGCGATCTCATATCGTCTTGATAGTCGCTTGGATTCTAGCCAGAGCCCCTACCATGACCGTCCGTGGCATATCCGTGCGATCTTGTTGCGATTCAATTCCGACGCTAGACTCCACGCGAAACCGCATTTCACACACAGTTCGAAATTAAGACGCGTCCAAACGTCTATAAGGGAGTGTGTGTGTGACGACAAATGGTCAATCAAATAGTTATTTTTACAACTTTTATAAGTTTCTTGACTGCCATCTCGCCTGATATTAATCGACGATGCGGTCTACGACGAAACGTGCTTACGTAGAAGAAACCAATTCACTCTCGACTTGAAGACACCAAAATTGTAATCATTGGGAAAAACAAAACCAGGCAACGCAAATTAATTCGCATTCCACAGCCTAGACGTTATTAGCCCAAAAGTCATGGTAGCAGTGCTCGGAATATTGAGCCTAAATTAAATCACATATTCGTAATAAGAGTTCGTGGTACGGGCTCAGGTCGAGTGTTTATGCACCAGTATTGTAGGTCTGTGAACCTCTGTGATATGGTTGCCAGAAGCGTCTGGTCTTTTGGGACGAAAAAAACTCTGAATTTATGTGAAATCGTCTGCGTGTGATGAGCATTGCAGAACCTTGAAATAAATTAGTTTCCTGCTTGTACTTTTAAAAATCTTTATTTAGATATTTATTGGCGTTGCGAAAATGTCGCGTTAATTGAGTATTGCAGAAAGAATAAGCTTAGGATATCAAACCACAATGTACTAACGAAACGCACAACCAACACAATGGATACAATAAAAGCTAGCGCTTGGCAAGAAATAAAAGTTCTCCATTAACATCACACGTGGGATTGGTGCAATTTGAAGGGTCGTTGGTCCCTCTTCCGGATTCATACCAATAAAATATCCCCGATTTTCACACGAAAATATTTACTTGATCTGGTGATATGCATCGCAACCATGAATCAAACAATCTTGGATACACTCCAAAGGACGACAAAAGTTTTGGAACATGTCTCAAGTGCGGAGACAATTGCGCCGATTCTTTTGGAGAAAGCGAAATACATTATTTAATGTGTATTTACATATTTGCAAATTGAGGTTAATGGAGTCGGCACTAACCTACGGCACGGGAAAATAAATATTTCCAAGGCGAAATGTCAGCGGGGTTGTGCAGCTGTTTTATGTTTACGAGAACGAGTTCTGAAATGAACATACAATCGAACTGACATGCCAGTTTGAGATTAAATTACTAGAGCGATCTACTTTATTTACTCATAGCTGGGATTTGGTATATTCTCTCCGTGTGAGAGAAGATACTAAATCCCATAGGCCCATAATCTAACACCCTGGTCAAGTGTGGCATTGCGGTTTTTCGTATGCATATGCATTCTCAATTGAAATATCAATTGAAAATCGAAGTAAAATGTTGCAGTGTAAATCCTACTAATATTAATAAACACGAAAGTTTGTAAGAATGTATGCACTATGTATGGATGTATGTTTCTTACTTTTCATTCGCACATAAAGTACAATTTAACAAAAGGGATTTGGATGAAATTTGGTACATAGATAATAGCCCGAAATAAAACGTAAGCCATTTTTTTATCCCGGGAAAGTAACAGGATCGAGAACTACTGAACTGAAGTCCCGGGGTGCTGCTAGTGGGATATAAATTAGTGTAATAGGCCCCACATCATTTTAAGTATAGAGCACCACTCGACTTATCGTGGTTTACACAAAGGCGATCGATCGGGCCAGGGCAGTCTAGTCTGCAGCGAGGAAGTCGGTTACAAGACGACTATAGCAAAAAAATTCAAGAACCGGAACTACGCAGATAAAACTGCAGGGCTCTGCTTGTTTACAATATTAGCAGGATTGGCCATTATAACAATTGAAAATGGCATAAAAATGTTGTAGTGTAAATGGGATATAAAGTAGTTTAAGTAATGGGATGGGTGTGTCCACATCAATTTAAGTGTTAAAACATTTGTAGCGACGTTATGTGCACCACTCGATGAGTTATCGTGGTTTACACAAAGGCGATCGATCGGGCCAGGCCAGTCGGGTTTGCAGCGAGGAAGCCGGTAACAAGTCGACGAGCTAAAAATACCGGAGCCCGCACGAAACCGACAACTCTCCAACCGGCCTTCAGACACTTCTTACCCGCGCGACGCTAAGGAGGGTAATGCTTTCAACAATCTACATACGAGTATTTTATGTATGGGATGAAAGTTTGTATAGAAGTTTCGTCATTTTTTAAATTGAACTAGCTGCGCCCGCTGTTTCATCCATGTTAAATTAAGTTTGCGATCCTGTTAATTTCCCGGGATAAAAATAGACTGTTATTCCAGATCATTATCTGTGTCATCATCAGCCTGTGTTCGTGCACTGCTGGACATACATAGGCCTCTCCCATAATACGCCACTCGGCCCGACCCTCGGTCTTACGTCTCCAACCGCCACCAGCTGCCTTTCGTATATCGTCACTCCATCTAATCTCTGTCTCATCATTCTCTGTGTACCAAATTTAAATTTCAGCCAAATCCCGTCTGCAGTTTTTGCGTGAAAGAATAACAAACATACATACATACATAAATTTTTACAAACTTTCGCGTTTATAATTTTAGTAGGATATCAGCTAACTGGTTCTCACAGTACAAGGTTTGTTTAGTTTGCGGCTAGATGGTGTTGTGGCTACCCCAATATTTAAGGCGGGAAAAGCGAAAAAAATCGTCTACGTCGTTGTTTATTTAAAACCGGAAACGATAAACATTGTAATCGAATATAAAACCATCAATAACTGTTATTTAGGTTCCGTGCGAACCGTGCTCCATAACATTTGTCATAAAAAACGGGATGTATTGGAATACCGACGTGATTTATCGTCTGGAGGAGACCGCGGCGCGGGTTGTACTTGTTGGCGTTTCTTTTGATTCGCCACATTGCGTTGTTGCAAACTTTTGACATAATATAGATAAGTAGATATGGGGCCAATTTTGGTTCGGTGACCTGAGGATTCCGTACCAAATTATATTCCACTTTACCGTTTTTTTGGAATAGAGTGACGAGCGAGCAGGCTATGTATGTGTTGGTAAGCATCATGCCTGCCCATAACAGCACAGTGTCACACAGCTATGGACAAAGAGTCCAAATCATTACCTAGTACTGCACTGCGCTCATCACCCATATAAGATGTTTTATCTTTAGGCACTGTAATTTCTCTGGAACATTGCCCTTTACATGTTTGTTTCGCGTTACCGGTTGGCGGTAGAATAACTGGCAATGGTATGGTACTCCCCAGGCGGAATCAGCAAAGAGTCCTACCACTACAAAACCTGGTCTCCACTGCTGATTTACAGCAGCCCACTAAATGTGTCCATTCTCCCACTGCTGTGACTCGGAACCTTCTCTCGCAAGGACAGGCAATAATCTACCACGCTGGCCAAGACCGAGTTGACGGACTAAAACCTTGCAACTATAGTACGCTATAGTTGCAAGGTTTCAGTCCGCCGACCCGGCCTTCTACCACCTAACTAACTAAATCGTCTATGGCTTTGCTTTTGCCGTCGCTATCATTTCAAACGAAAAGAAAAGAGAGAGAAACATCAAAAATAAGACAGTTTTCGTTCGGCGGTAGACACCCCGGTCTCGGTTTTCGGCTCGAAACCCTAAAAGCAAGAGATTAATATCTTTTCGTGGTATAATAGAGAGTTTCCTTGGCAGTGACACGGTCTCGGTTGCCCGCTCTAATAAGATCGCGGCGTTAATCCGAGTTTTTACGTCGGTTAAATATATCCGTGATGCGGCCGGCGAAGTATATCGGTACTCTATTAATGAACTATTTATTGCGCGCGATATCGTCTAGCGTCGGTTGTCAGGAGAAATTATGGGGTTTTATTTGGGGAAAACCCAAATTGGCGGTCAGGCGAAACAGTATTGGTTCCTAGAAATAAAAAAGAATGATATTTATGTTTTTTTTTATTATTTGTTTGTTTTTATCGGTTATATTTCGGAGAGTGCGCAACTAACTGATCTGCGTGAGCTAATACTGTATTATCATGTTTTTCTGTAGAACTGCTCATAACTCGAAAAAACGACATCGACATCGACTTTGACTTTGCAGAGGTATGACTCTACTTTCGTAATAAGAACTTCTAGGCCAGGGTAGGCGAACCATTATGCATCAATGTGCCATTTTTTCTAAAAAATGTTTAAAAATTATTTGATGGCACGGCAATGTGGGATCATCAAATAATTTTGCCTTTCAGATTATTTGGAAAATAATAATAATAAATACTATCAAAACTCTTTATGAAATAAACAAAAGAGGTCCGTTTTGGAATGTTTTTATTAAATACCTACTTAACACATGTTTTATGATCAGCGACGTGCCTAAAATATTGTGTCGCGTGCCATTAGTTCGCCTACCCTGGTCTAGGCCGTAGAATGTATTGCCTGAGTGATTTGTTACTGATGTTTATAAGTTTGATGTCTTCAAGTCGAGAGTGAATCGGTTTCTTCTAGGTAAACACGCTCCATTGTCGTTTATTGGGCGAAATGGTTATCAAGTGTAAACTTATCGTTAAAAATCTAGCCAAGTGCGAACCGACGTTACTAAGCCACCACTTCTTAAAATTACTCTGTCCAATAGATCGGTCCATGAAACCGTTGTTTTTGCTAAATCGACGTCTCACTTTTCCAACCACTGCAAAAAGCGTATCGCCTGAATTTTCTAGTTATTTCCGAGTAGTGTTTCTAGTAATTGATTTTGCTCGTACATTTTATTTCTGTACTGTTATTGTTGTTCTATTCTCTATTAATATGCGTATTCAAAGAAACTGAATCTGCCTAGAAACGTTTATGATAAATTTGTTACCAAACTTTTCCCTGTTCCGGTTGTATGTTTTTAGGGTTCCGTAAAACGTAAAAACGGAACCCTTATAGATTCGTCGTGTCTGTCTGTCCGTCTGTCTGTCCGTCCGTATGTCACAGCCACTTTTTGCCGAAACTATGAGAACTACACTATTGAAACTTGGTAAGTAGATGTATTCTGTGAACCGCATTAAGATTTTTACAAAAAAAAAAAGAAAAATTTGGGTTGCCCTACTTAGAACTGAAACGCATACATTTTTTTTTCATCAAACCTACACGTGTGGGATGTCTATCGATAGGTCTTCAAAAATGATGTTGAGGTTTCTAAGTTAGTTTTTGTCTACACTGAATAATTTCCGCGAGAGACACTTCCAAAGTGGTAAAATGTGTGTCCCTCCCCCTCTAACTTCTAAAGTAAAGAATGAAAAAACTAAAAAAAAAATATGATGTACATTACTATGCAAACTACCAACGAAAATTGGTTTGAACTCGATCTGATGAGTAGTTTTTGTTTAGTTCGTCATAAATACATTATTATTAAAACTTCGATCAAAGTTACAACGAACTAAAAAAACTATGTGTACTATGTATATTATGTTACTTGCTGCAACGGAACCCTTCATGGCCGAGTCCAACTCGCACTTGGCCACTTTTTTATTATAGAAAATTCATTCGTGTTATTTTTAGTAGGTACGAAACTTTTCTTGCCATTTCATTGTTTTTCTCTTAACTTTGTTTGTTTTACTTTTTGTACCACGAAAGTCATAATGATAAGTTGTTGTTGTTTAACTAGCTTAGTGTAATTTTATTACAGGCGTGCACTGCGCTCGTCACTCAGAAATACAAGATAGTTTATCTCTTTGCCTTGTAACATATGAAAATATTACCTTTCAAGCCGGAACACAGTAATGTTATCACATTACTGCTTAGCGGTAGAATCTCTGACAAATGTGTGATTTATCCCCAGGTAGACTGCGGTAGAGAAGCCACAGTACCACTCCAAATTAAATGCGTATTTAAATATTTTTTTAAACGATGAGAGGTTTGAAATTATTTATTAAGGGCATTGTCTGTTTGTACAAAAACTTCAGCAACATTGTATGTTTAAATTAAAATCTATACAATGAGGCTACGAATTGAGCTGATTTCAAATGATGTATTTATTTGCAACTACCAGATATGCCATGCAGCTGGTTTGCCTTGAGTTACTCGGCGTATCTGGGGGTCTACCGCCGAACGAAAAATGTCATAGCTTTGATGTTTCTCTCTCTTTTCTTTTCGCTTGAAATGATAGAGACAGCATTAGCAAAGCGATAGCCGATTTAGTTAGGCGGTAGAAGCGCTGGAATGGGTGTTGGATGCAGTTAATACGAGTAAAGCACGCGATGTTTTCTCGTTCGCTTCCGATGCTGAATTAGTTATTCCGTTGTTACATGTTGCGTTGTTTTAATCTTATTCCGTACGTATTAAGATCAGTGCCTACTTATACGACCCCGAAAAATAAAATACTCTCAAATATGGGCTTTATGTCATCCCCGTTAAGATATACATTACATTGGCAACATAAATTAGCAGACAGCTGTCAGCGATCAGTCTGCTAATTTGTGTTGCCAATGTAATCTGTAAATGTAATATCTAAACGTGCATGGCATAAAGCCTATATTTGCGTGAATTTTATTTGTCATGTTGTAGCCGAGTCGTATAAGTCGCCGCAGACCTTTAGGGCTCCTACACAAAACTGCGATGCGATGCGATGCGACGCCGCATCGGAGGAAGGTCTCCCACACAAAACTGCGATGTAGCGCGATGCCCTTACTCTTATAAAAATAAATGAATATGGGTGGATAATTTACCGTAGAATTTTATTGTAAACACTACTTTAACTATTATAAACTAAGTTTAACAGAAGTTAACAATCTCACGCGTTAGATTTTAATACGACGGTGATTACAATTTCACGGTGACTGATTATACAAAAATATACCTCACAAAACACTAGCTCCAAAACTCCAAACTAAGCAATACTTGTCCTATGGCAGATAATTAACTCACGTAAACCTACTATCTTCGTAATAATGTAAATGCGAAAGTTCGGATGCGTGTTGCTCAAACACGTTGGAACCCTTAAACGGATCAGGGTGATTTTTATTGGCATTGGCTAAAATTACGAAAACTGAAACTACACGCCTAAAACTATAAAAAGTTGGTAGCAAACTGTGGTGTAAAGAGCTGGTAAATGTCAAATGACAAAGTACCTATTTATTGCTATAAAGTTTTTACCTAAAATTAAAATTATTGTAGGACCCCACACTGTACAAAATTAAGACCAATCCAGTCGCCAGATACCAAGTAAAACCACGAGACGGTCTTCGACACTTATAAATCAATGTTTTTTTTTTCAGTTGCATAAAAACACCACACGTTACACTAACCAAAACAAAGTATTAACTAAGATCAACCGACCTCGGGGACTCGTGCCAAGCAGTCCGACTGCATTCGACTTTTCACTGAATATTTGTTCGAATTTCATAACGACAGTTTTAGGGTTGAAACACACTTGTGCGGACAGAACCTGTGGGAACCGCTCAAAATACTTACGTACCTAGTCGTATATTCTATCCCACCAACATTATCTTCTTCTTCATTCTAGACCTTATCCCATTTACTTGGGGTCGGCCTTCCGAGTCCTTCTTCTCCACTGAGCACGATCTTGTGCTCAGTGCATCTTTGAGGTCTTTTTGAACCGTTGTCAGCTAAGTGGAAGGTGGTCTTCCACGTGAACGTGTCGTCGTAGGCAGTGCGAGGGCAAGCTTCACCATATCCTACCAACATTATAAATGTCATTATTTGGATATGGATGTTTGTTGCTCATTCACGTTTTAAAGTATGAACGGATCGGGCTAAAATTTGGAATATAGTTAGATTAGCCTGAAAGAACACATAGGCACTTTCTATCCCGGGAAAATAACTAGAACGGGAACTACGCGGGTAAAACCGCGGGGCGCTGCTAGTATTATAAATGTCAATGTTTGGGATATTTGGAATTTTGATTTAAGGAAGATCATGTCACGATCTTTGGCGACTCCCTAGACCTAGACGATGTTTGTATTCATAATTCTATGTATTATAAGTATGTTTATAAAAATATATAAGTATTGTATCAGCTATCTGGCTCCCATAGTATAAGCTTTGCTTAATTTGGGGCTAGATGGTGCTGCCTGTGAAATGTCCACCAATATTTATTGTAAATATACCTACCAGTAAATAAATATTGGTGGCATATATTGGCAAATATTGGTGGCGTATATTTCACACACAACACCATCTGACGATACAAGAACTATCAAGTTGTCATATTGACAGTATCACACAGAACTTAATCACGATCTAAATTATCATTTAATTACCGCGACGTTTTGGCAGCGTTACAGCGGCCGTGGTAACGAAGAGTGACTGAAAAAAATGACGGGTCGTCTCATTTAGTCCATTGAAATGTTACAATTTAAGGACCTAATATTGCATTTTTTCAAACTACAATATAAGGTTGGTCGGATAATTGGTAGTTTAAAAGACATATATCGAAAAAGGCGCTTTCCAAGATGGCCGCCGGAGGGACAAGGGACCCTACAAACTTGGGGTTAAGCTTTTATTGACCCCCCACACGTGTTCCAAAAATAAAACTGCTTCCTCTAAAAAAAATAAGTTTATGTAACATTTCAATGGACTAATTTGGAAATAAGGAGATCTGTGTAATGTAGGTATTCACGTATGAAATTGCGAAAGTCGAAACATTATAATAACAAGTTGTCATTCTGTTTGTTTCAGGTACGGATACCATATAGAGGCACGATGAAAATTTTCAGAATTTCTTCACGGTCTGTTGAAATATAATTTTATCATTAGAGAACCCGTGTCCATTGAAATATTTTAATTATGTATATAAAATATTTTATTAGTGGGTGTGCTGCTGTACTGCAGTGCTTGGTAATGATTTGGACTCTTCATCTTCCAATAGCTGCGTGTCACTGTGTTGTTATGGGCAGGCATTTTGCTTACCATCAGGCACATGTGCTGCTCGTCTTATCACTCTATACTATAAAAACACTCTACGGTTGTTTCGCATCGAACCATAAAATACGAATTGTTGCTAACGCCACAAATGTCTGTTGCTGATCTGTACCGCTCTGACGCTACGCTACACGATCAGATTTGGAACGGGCACTTGAATTTCTCGTACGTAAATATTTTCTGACCGCTTCGGATCTAGTCCACACGAGTGTATGTAACCCTTATTCGAATATCATATCGCCAGCCTTAACCTCGTTGGCTCGTCGAAAAAAAATACCGCATGGCGTCTCCATCTGAACTAATTAAAAATATCTCTCGTACCGGGCGAATATCCGAGAAGGGTGTAATTGTGCGCTATATATTACCGAAGAATGGGTTACGCGGATCGGGCGTGTGGCGTGTGTGGTTTTTTGAAGTGAAAATGTGTTAACCCGTCAGGTTTTGGTAGGGAACAATCTTTTGGACTCGCCGCACCGACATGCTAATATTAATACATGAGTATTAATTATATCAGCTGTCTGGTTCCCAAAGTACAAACATTACCTACTTATTGACTTCTTTTGGCGCAATAGTCAAAAATGATGAGGGTACATTTTTAGGATGAAAATCGCCGTCACTCGGAACTTATTGAATCAATTTGTTTTATTATTTACAATGTTTACTATTTATTATTTTTTATTATTTACATTGTAAATAATTTCAGGTTGCGTTGAAGATATTATCTATTTTTTGGTTTAAGTTAGGTTTCATAGTATGAAAAATAAAGAGCAGAAGTATTAACTTCTTGCGTGCGTACGTTTTCAATTGATACAGCCTTAGCTCAAAGCAGAAAAACATTGCATCGGTGCTATGTTTGGGATGCAAACAGATAGCTACAGATTTACTTGTCTGTAGCTCAGATAGCTGTCAAAGGCAATCAAATCTTCACCTTTCCGACTCTGTATGTTTTTAGGTTGTGTGTTTTATAAGGAAAAACGCTCGCAATTTCCCTCTTATGAGTGATACAGTAGAACGTTATCGGCGGGACGAATGTAGACTGCTGTGCAAAAGATTATGAGTGACAGGATTTTCTATACATCTATACTAATATTATAAAGCTGAATAGTTTGTTAGGAACGCTATAGGCTATTTAACATTACGCTACTATCATCAGGAGCGGAGCATGAATGATAAATGTAACAGAAACGGGAAAAGATATTGCTTTTTGAGAGCTTTCGTTGCGTGACAGCATGTGTCTATCTTTTAAGAGTGCGCCTAAAGCCAGGAAAAAATCAGATTTCACCCGCGCGACGCGTTTCTTAATGTGATGGACATAAAGTCGAGAATAGCATGACACAGTTTGGAGGAAAAATCAATATTTAATCAGGAGTCCATTTTTGACCAAGTTTTATTTAATTACTCAATAACTAAACATAAATTTAAAAAAGTGTTCGGTTACTTTACTAGAACGTACATTTAGGAATTTTATTACCAAAAAATAATGTGGGGTCATCGCTGATAATTTCGAGTACTCGAATTAAAACGGGTTTTTTCGGTGTCATTTTTATTTTTTTATTGTAAAAAACTCTGATCTATTTTTAAAATTCTATTCGGTTATTGTGCTTCTTCTTGATTGTACCCACACGTCAATATTTTTTTTGTCGTAGTTTTTAGTTTCTTAACTTCAGTGAGCGGCGTCGAAAATGTCCTTTTTTCGTTTTCTGGCTTTAGGCGCCCCCTTAAAAGTTGCGTCATTAGAACATAAGGTAACCGAATTTGTCGAAAATTTGAGTTGGTACGACTAATTTTTGATAGATGGCGTAGCAACGCGCGCACGGTTCAGCTAGTATTACATATAGTTAAATTAAAGTTATCAAGATCATGAAGTCTTACCCTTTTGTTTTAATATTTTCTGCGTAGCCCAGTACAAGCGTCGTATATCTCGAGACAGACAGACGACTTGAGAGCTGAATGTAGGTGCATATATCACCCCCTGCGGCGTCAGACGCCTTTTGTTCTTGGTGTGAATTTATATGTCTCTGTTTACCGGTTTCTTTGTTAGACCGTCGGGGTTGGAAACCTTATCAACATGGATGTACGGAAATATCATTAGCTTACTTGTATATATTATTATGATAGATTTATAGTTATATTTGACCGCCATCTCGCAAAATGCGGTCTGCGATGAAACGTGCTTACATAGAAGAAACCGATTCACTTTCGACTTGGAAATGCCAAGATCATAACTATTGGGAAAATCCCAAGCAACGTATTCCATAGCTTAGACGTTCTGGATCACTAAAAGTGGAGTCAAACCTCTTCGATCGAGCCTTTGGAACGTCAACCCTGAAATGGTTAACGAACCAGGACGTCTACTCTAATTCAACGAAAACGTAATTTCGAAATAAACTCGCGATTTTCCAACTCCGATTCTACTACGATCCGTCGTTTTGTCCGTTTAAATGTTCTAAGCCTACGATCCGTAACTTCGGAATAAGGATTGGCTCTGAGGACCGGGGCGTGTCGGGTTTGGAAGGGAAGCGGATGCGGCCGGTGCCGGGCCTGGTCGATGCCCTCGCAAGGGGGCGGAAACTGGACCCGCGCTCCGGCCTTCCGCGGATCTTCCTAGCCGTAAGGCCGTGTCGGTTGCGTTTCGGCGTGATCGATGCGGTTCTGTACGACCGTCGTTCAACGGTCAGCTCAGAACTGGCACGGACAAGGGGAATCCGACTGTCTAATTAAAACAAAGCATTGCGATGGCCCTCGCGGGTGTTGACGCAATGTGATTTCTGCCCAATAAGTATGCTTAGAACATTTAAACGTCAAACAATGTTGTATCTGACGAAACGAATTAGAAAGAGAGTAGGAAAGTCGCGGGTTTTTTTTCGAAATTTCGTTTTCGTAGAAATAGAGTAGACGTCCTGGACGTCTACTCTCTTTTTACGAAAAACGTAATTTCGAAATAAACTCGCGACTTTCCTACTCCGGTTATACTTCGATCCGTCGTTTCGTCCGTTTAAATGTTCTAATTAGAATTAGAGTAGGCCGGTAGTAGTAGGAGTAGTCAACCAGTGTTCGATCGGGCGAAACGAAGTAGAACCGGAGTGGTAAAGTCGCGAGTTCATTTCGAAATTACGTTTTTCGTTGAAAGAGAGTAGACGCCCAGTAGCGCTGTATTATAGAGTACGCGAGTAGAGTATCCCTTCCCCCAGTTATTATATTTTGGAATGAATCTTCACTAGACACTAGATTTAATTGACACCGTAAAATTGTAAAAGCTGTCAGATTATAATCTAACGACGTCAGATTACAAACTAACCTAACCTACCGTGGGATCATAATCTCACTCGTTAGATTATAATCTGTTTTTTTTTTACGGTGCCATACATTGAATCAAGAAAGTTAATGTTCCGTTTTGGTCCGATGCGATGTATGACTTGATTAATGATAGATACCACTCAGTGGAAGACTGATGAAAGTATGAACTGCGTGAAGTGAAGGCTACTAAATCTGTCTGAAATAAAATGTACGTCATAGTGTTAACTACTTTTAACATCACGGCAAGTTTCATGAAAATCGAATCGACTGTCGCGAAAACTTGTTAAAATTCGTGTTCCGGAAGTGGTACCATAAATTGAAACATAATATTGCCGATTTTATGATGAGCCAGACTGTGATTTACTCGCCCATATTTTCATGAATTTTCATATTAATCCAATAATAGAGGTACATCGCATACGAACCGCTTTGGACATGTGCCAACTTGCAATTTATTATTTGACGCAAAACGCCACGAGTGAGTTTGGCTAGATTTATATAAAAATGGGTGTTGTAATTGTGATGTCTGCATGATTTATTATCTCCTAGCCGTCTGGCCAGTGTGAAACATTATTTATATTCTTGTATTCAAGAGAGATAGTAAAGGCTTGAGCAGACATGTTGATTGCAAGATTTCTCTGTCATTCTCCATTATAATCTCATCAGGCTCAGAATCTGTTGTCACTTTCCTCATTAGTACTTGCGCATCTTTTTGTGCTTGATGTGAGTGCTTTGTGTCATTTGTGTCCTGGAATATGTATAAACAAAGTGTCGATGACGGCTGTTGTAATTATCTTATATATAAAATTCTCGTGTCACAGTGTTTGTTTCCTTACTCCTCCGAAACGGCTTTACTGATTTTAACCAAATTTTATATGCATATTCTGTAGGTATGAGAATCGGCTACTAGCTATTTTTCATACCCCTAAGTGACAAGGGTTGTTCACTAAGGCAAAACAACGTTTGCGGGGTCAGCTAGTACTTTGTAAATGAGTATCGTAAAAAAATTCTTAGCATCTTCAAAAGGGTTGGAACGGATAAGTAGTAAGACTCTTTTCCTCAGTGTTATTGTTAACTATCCATAACCGACGAACACTTTCCATGTGGTGGATCGTAAGTATATTAGTAACATCATCATAAGCATTAAGCATATAAAAACACCAGCTGAATATATATGGTCCTCCCATGACATGTCACTCCGGCCTTATCTGCTACTTTTCTTCATTAACCGTCTACGGTCACTTGGAGTCACCCCATCGGATTTAAAGTTAAAATTTCGGCCCTTTGTTGCAGTTTTTTTTTTAAATAAAGGTGACGAGACGAGCGTGACATGTGCCTGATGGTAAGCAACATGCCTGCCACATAACAACACAGTGACACGCAGCTATTAGAACATGAAGAGTCCAAATCATTACCTAGCACTGCACTGCGCTCGTCACCCAAAGATCTAAGTTGTTATATCTCTAAGCCCTGTAATTTCTCTGGAAACATTGCCCTTCAAACCGGAACATAGCAATGTTTGCACATTACTGATTGGCGGTAGAATAACTGGCAAAGGTGTGGTGCTTCCCCAGGCGGACTCTGCCAAGAGTCTCCTACCACTACAATTTGGTATCCATGTATAATTATGTACCTATTTCGTCGATAATTGGTCTTCGACAAACTAGACTATTACTTCTGTTTGTTGAAGTAGTGGTCTAGTTTAACAAACTGAATCTAAACTAATATTATAAAGCTGGAGAGTTTGTTTGTTTGAACGCTAGGATCTCGGGAACTACTGGTCCGAATTGAAAGATTAGTATTTTTCTATTGGATCGTCCATTTATCGACGAAGGCTATATATAACATTACGCTACTATCAATAGGAGCGGAGCACAAATGAAAAATGTTGCAAAAACGGGAAAAAATATTCCTTTTTGAAAGCTTTCGTACCGTGCGTTGACGTGACAGCGACGTCTCTACGATTGCGACGTTTGCTAATCAAATTTGTCCAATATCTGAGTTGGTACGACCAATTTTCAACAGGTGGCGTAGCAGGTACCTGAAGAGGTTTTTTGTTTGAACGCGATATTCTCAGGAATTACTGAGCTGATTTCAAAAATTCTGTTACCATTGGATATGTACGGGATCCCTGCTATATACATATGTACCACGGGCAAATCCGGGGCTGACATCTAGTGTTATACAATCAGATAATCACGATGTGTAATAAAAAATACATTTTAACCTATTAAGCCCGACTCGCGACGCGGCCGGCGTCGTGACGTCACACAATAAAATCATTACAAAAAAATGAATCCAAATTTTGTGTGTCTGTAAACGACAATGTACTAATTAATATTATCGTCTATCAAATAAAATCAGGCTTCATTTATCAGGATTATCGGCATCAAAATAAACTAATAATCGAGTATGTATATCATGAAAAAATAAGGTTTTAAAGTCCCAAAACCGGTTTTGCCCAAATTTGGCCTCTTGGGGCTTGTCTACACTGTCTATCTACTATAAAGATTTCTTTCATTTCCAACACTTAATTTGCTAATCCTTGCTTCAATCACAAATTTCTATTATCTTATTATCGTTCAAACTTATCACGGACTCAAAGACTAAAATTACACTGGAATAGAATTAATCATAACGGTTTTGATAATTTCAGAAGATCCCGTCGAACAGGATCAATGAGTCTAGATAAGTTATCTTGCATCGTCCAACCTTTCGTTGTCGCTATTCAGACAACCTTGGAATCACTTTTAATAGGCTTGACTGATTCAATATTACAAGTGGAGGTAGACTATCTGTAGATAGTGAACACTATCATTGTTGTATGCTAGCGCCCCGCCCCGGCTTCGTACGGGTGCAATGCTGATCCTAAATCCTACTAATATTATAAATGTCAGTGTTTGGATGTTTGTTGCTCAATCACGTCCTAACGTATGAACCGATTGAAATTTGGAACACAGTTAGATTATAGTCTGGAAGAACACATAGGCACTTTTTATCCCGGGAAAATAACTAGAACGGGAAAGGGAACGGGTTTTTATCCCGTTAAAACAACGGGAACTACACGGGTAAATCCGCGGGGTGCTGCTAGTATACTTATAAAAATGGTTATTGTGGGCTATTCCTAAGAGACAGACATATACTATTACAGACTTTTTGTAGACCTTTTGAAGGGGACAATACTGCTGTATATTATTTTAATCTAGCTCATAGGGTATAGCCAGTGTTTGCAGTGTAAGCGCAATTTTTTTTTGTTGTGTTTCCCTTTTTTATGCACGTATTATACGTATAAACTTTCCTCTTGAATCACTCTATCTATTAAAAAACCCGCATCAAAATCTGTTTGGTGGTTTTAAAGATCTAAGCATATACGGACAGACGCGGGAAGTGACTTTGTTTTATACTATGTAGTGATAAGCATCCCACTAAATGTTCCCATCGGGACCACTTGGGACCTTCTCTCGGAATGTGAGAGTCAAGGCCATAATCCACCGCGCAGGCCCAGTGCTAGTTGGTGAATGACACATGGCCTCCAAAGATTAGGTAGATGTACAAAAGTACGTGTCGGTTTCCTCACAATGGTTTCCTTCACTGTTTTAAGGTAATGGCTTTACGCACATGCCTTCGAAAAGACGTGCGGTGCGCGTGTGGTTTGAATCCGGGGCTCCGGATCGGCAGTCGCCGTGCCTAGACCAGAAGTGCCAGCCTTGATTGAGTAGTTTTACGTAAATTCACTAATGTCAAAATACTGTAACAAGTGGGCAGATGCTTCTTAAATCGACGAGATGGATACCTAATAGCACAGTATAAAGAAATACTACCAGTAGTTCATCGCCTTTGATCTTGGGAGAAACGCCGATAATGTCTAGAAACGGGTAGGGTTGTCGCAATTTTAGAAACGTGGCACCAAAATAAAACCGCGTCTCACCCCGCACGCCACACACGTTTGCCCAGTCTAGACGCCTTCGTCGAACGACTGTATGATTTAATAGACTGTGCTAATAGTAAGCAACGCACAGGCAATCGCTGCGAAGTCATATGATGATGATTGAATAAATTTATTTACAAGGTGAGAACAAACAAAGCTATGTAAATAAAGTGTTATTAAGAGTTAATTCTGTTTACGCGAACAGGGCCGACCGTCGATCCGTCATCCGTCTCCGCAACAGCTGCCGGTTAGTTCGTCCATTTTGTACGATTCTCACCTTGACTTTCATTGATCGGGTTCGACCTCGAACTTGACTGCCAATTTTAGGGTTCCGTGCCCCGAATATCTGTGTTGGATACAGCAGCAGTGATCACACTGATATGGGGCCATCCATGATTTACGTCACACGTCAAGGAGGAGGGGGGGGGGGTCGATGAAGTGTGACAAGGGGCGGGGAGGGGATCTCAAATTTTGTGCCGCATTTTATGGTTTATGAATAGCATTATTGTATTCAACTCATCACTCTGATGAGGAACCCTGAAAGTGGAAATCGCCACTACCACTCTACTAGTTTCACGTTAGTGTTAAGAAATCGCAGAGCTTTCTTGAACGGGACACCTGACGCCACCTACTAGAGGTTCCTTAAAACATTGCTTGCAAGACATCTGACGCCAACTGCTAAATAATCCTTTAAAAAATCCAGGACCTTGTTAACACACGCTTGTATAACTTGAACTATGAGCAGGACGTCTACTCTCTTTCTACGAAAAACGTAATTTCGAAATAAACTCGCGACTTTCCTACTCAGGTTCTACTTCGATCCGTCGTTTCGTCCGTTTAAATGTTCTAAGCCTACTCTAATTAGAGTCACACCCTCATCACTGGCTAAACGGCGCGAGCTACATACCTACTCGTTCGGGTCCTCCCGAGTGTACTAAAATCACAAGGCCGCCGGCCGTTTGCCCGAGTTGACGCGCGAACGAACGCCGAGTGCGCGCATAAATAATGTCGCGGCGTTATTGTAATATTTGAATGGCTGCAATAGCAAGACACTAAAATGTAGTAGTAATTTATCTTATTTCAAATTGCCGAAACGGGAAGCAAGGGAAGGAAGTGTTTTTATTGTTAATATTTATTTTTGAGCCAAATTTTGGTAGTTTTCAATCGCACAGAATATATAAACAGTAGTGTGTAATATGTATATTGTATAATATCTGTTTAGAATAGATATAGTAGCGATTATGCATTCAAATTATTTTGTATAAAATACCTTTTTATCCCATCTTTATTATGTCTCATTAAGTTTAATATAATTTATGACGACATACTTTTTTGAATATTCATGTACCTACATACTGAATTATACTAATTTGTTCATTTATTCGACGGTATGAAAACAACTTACAACTACCTACATTGTAGAACTAAAATATACTCCAGTATTTAATTGACTATAAAACATACCTACCTAAAAAAACCGACAGAATTTTTAACCGGATTCAAAGAAGGAGGTGGTTCTGGCCTTAATTTTTATTGGATGTAAGTATGTTTCGTGATAGCTCAGCTAATTGTGAATCATTTTTTAACCCCCGACCAAAAAAGGGTGTTACAAGTTTGACGTCGATTTTTTTAAAAAGGTTTATTTTTGTGCGGTGGTAGCTATGTTTGGTTAATATAGATTCAAAATGCCCCCCTCCACAAAACGGAGGACAAAATATTTCTTCACAACCTACCTCTATATCCAATGAATGGGCTTGTCTAATGGAATACTGTAGTGGTAGGACTCTTAGCAGAGTCCGCCTGGGGAAGTATCACACCTTTGTCAGTTCTTCTACCGCCAAGCAGTAATGTGCAAACATTAATGTGTTCCGATTTGAAGAGCAATGTTTCTAGTGAAATTACAGGGCTTAGAGATATAACATCTTAGACCTCTGGGTGACGAGCACAGTGCAATGCTAGGTAATGATTTGGACTCTTCATGTTCCAGTAGCTGCGTGTCACTGTGCTGTTATATGGCAGGCATGTTGCTTACCATCAGGCACATGTCCTGCTCGTCTCGTCACTCTTTGTCTAAAAAAAACACAGTAATGTTTGCACATTACTGCTTCGCGGTAAAATAACTGGCAAAGGTGTGGTCCTTCCCCAGGCGCCTACCTCCTACCACTACTACCACCTTCTACCATTTCTTACAACCCTAGCACGTTTGGTCAGTGACGTAACCAGACGACAAGTCACAGTATTTACAACTCTACGTGGGTGTGTTAAGGTGTATTTTTGTTTGCAAGTAATAGTAGGTAAGTAGTATACGACAGTTTAGGTTATTATCGTGTAGGTATTTGCACTTTTGTATGGCAGTGATGCATCTGTTACGAAGTAACTATTTTCTGATCTGTGTTAGAGTGCTTAGAGTAATGGAAAAGTAAACGTCAAACAATGTTCCATCGGACGAAACGATGTAGAACCGGAGTAGGAAAGTCGCGAGTTTATTTCGAAGTTACGTTTTTCGTAGAAAGAGAGTAGACGTCCAGAATCGCAGTCTTGGGCACAAGTTTTACCAGCAAACACACGTGTTTTGGTGAACAGCCAACGAGAGTACAGGCCCTGTGAGGTGACCAGAGGACAAAGACCTTTGTCAGGTAGCTGCAACGTCCGCGTGGGATGGAATTAGGTTCTGCTGAATTGAGATTTACGAGCCCAATGATCTGATTTTGTGGGAGGAAATATGTGTCTGAATTAATTTGCAAGATTAATACAAGCTTGAATTTTCAAATGAAATATTGTTTGTTTATTTTGCGTTATTTTTTTAGTTTATTTAAATTAAAACCAAATATTTATTGAAAACGCAATTCCGAGTATCTGACATACCTACTATCTTACACCACGGGAAATGTAATTGAAAGATTTTAATTTTAGCAATTTATCAATTGTATTTATGCATTGAATAAATTAAAATGTAAGTGAATCACATTAAAAATAAAGTGGCCAAGTGCGAGTTGGACTCGCCCATGAAGGGTTCCGTTGCAGCAAGTAACATAATATACATAGTACACATAGTTCTTGTAGTTCGTTGTAACTTAGATCGAAGTTTCAATAATAGTGTATTTATGACGTACTAAAAAAAACTACTCATCAGATCGAGTTCAAACTAATTTTCGTTGGTAGTTTACATGGTAATGTACATCATGTATTTTTTTTAGATTTTTCATTCTCTTACTTTAGAAATTAGAGGGGGGGGGACACACATTTTACCACTTTGGAAGTCTCTCTCGCGCAAATTATTCAGTGTAGACGAAAATGATTTTAGAAACCTTAAGAGGGGCGTCTGCCATTTTAACAAAATCGACGTGTTTTTGTCGTCAATTCATTGCCATAATACATTATGTGGAAGTTTGAAATTAATACACACTAATACACATATCCTGAATTTCATATTGATTTTTTAAAAAACGTTGCATATGCTTCCTGTCTCTTGAAACTATTGGCCAAATTATTTTCAGCCGTAATTTTGATATTTAAAAAAAAGTAGGAAAACCGGATTTTTATAGATTCTAACTGTTATGTAGATACATGTATGGGTTAGACCTTTTATGTTATTTGATTTGTGTATCAGCAGTAGGGGATAGGAGGGATCCAGTAACCAGGGATAGTTTTCTGAAAGCTCCCTCTGAAAAAAAAACTCCATGACACATATTTCGTTGCTATCATAATTTGGACAGGCGCACTAGCTATCATAATTTTGACAGGCGCTACAAATAATCGTGTTCAGACCGCTATCGCTAGAGAGCAAGATGGCTGCTAGAACAGCCAAGAGTGGAGCGCGCGGCGCGGGCGGAGGTAGGTACACGGTCCACAGTCTCGGTAGATAGTTACTATGACGTGCGAGCACCGCCTGCCGGCTGCGTACAGACCTACCTCGTGTTCAATATGATCTATTCTATGGCGGCATTTTTGTGAGCTCAGCTCGCTTATTTGTATTTCGTTTTATTTTCGAAGCCATTGCCATATATAAGAACTTTTTTCCGTACACAAACATATTTTCGATATTCGATACAGATTTGCATTGGATGTTCGTACAGAGATTTTACAAACTATTGACTAAATTGCGATAATCTGCTAAAACACTCTAATGTCTTCCGTTATTATAAACATAAGTTCCTATTATAATTAAATGTTATTTATGGTATTATTGTAGGCCTACATTCTTTATGGTTAATTTATTTTCAGCTCGTTTTTAATATAGATTTACATGGAGATATTCACTAACCAACATGTTTGTGTTGTCTCCAAGATACCTAGGTACCTACTAACAACCTACGCGTATGATTCGTTTATTCGCGTCAGATTGTGTTTATATCATACCTAAAGCTTAGCTGAGACCAATTCATAAAGTATATCCTTTCTTTTCATAAAAAAAGCACACAGCTTTTATACAGATTATTGCAATTTCCACTACAGATAAAAGTTTCCATGCCACTGGCAATACTGTTTCTTCATCTTACTAAATGAATGCAGCGATATTGATCGTAATTATAATTTTAGATAGAAAATATTGTAAATCATTTTTAGTTTGACGAACTGATACGTATTTGCGATTTTTATATGTACCTACTTAGGTAGTGGAGTGAATAAAGTGACTACTTAGTGCGATACTAATATGGGAAACAAGCAAGGACGGAAACCAACAAAATCAGTGAGGTTGACAAGAAAAAGAATTGGTTTTAAATCAGTTCGTGCCCGGCAAAGAAAACGGGAAATGTTACATTCCGGAGAGTGAGTACCTTTTTATCTACATTTTACATATATTTAGTAACCTAAGTACACACGGTTTGCGAGAGCCACAAGTAGAAGACTGTCGCGTCGGTAGTGAGTACATCAAAGGCATTACAATAACAACTACTTCGGTACTCCGGCTTCGTGTGTCAGAACGTAGAATACCTAGCTAGGTACCTAGATCAATGCTTAGAATTACCTACAATGTCGCGCCGCTGCGCTGGCGCCGCGCGCGCAGCGTTCGGCGCGCGGGCGCCGGCGCTGGGGGCTGGGCGCTGTGCTACTTACCTACCTACCAAGACTCCATCTCTGTCCTATTCACTTGTACCTATTAGCTAAACCAGCTGGTAGGTATGTATGATAGTGAATTCATTATTATTATCAACTAAAAAAGTATAAGTAACACTTTTTATTACTTATATTTAATTTTACCTATACTTTTGCACAAGTAACGATTTGGACTGATCAAAAATAATAAAAACCTAACCGTGCGCCCATTTTCAGCGTCACAAATGACATAAAGACTTGTTTGTTCGGCGGGAACAAACGACCCGAACATCGAGGCTCGGTCCCGACATAGGAATAGCAGTTCACAGTTCTTAGGCACATTCCATAGTTGTTTGGCTGTGGATGGCAAAACCTAAATCCGATCTAAGACTCATGTCAGGGGCTCATCGATGCGCGGCCAGTTTTGTTCAAAGATGTCTGGGTACTGTTCGTGTACACTGTACAGGGTTACAGGTTATAAGACAGTGAATAAATTATGCACTAAACCTGTAGGGGAGAGGGGGCCCCTGACCCTGGACCCTGCAACACTTTTAGGTATTACATTAAATTTTTCACATGGTGTAACAAATCAGAATGTAGGTATTATATTTTATTTATAGACTAGCGACCCACCACGGCTTTACATAGGTGCAATGCTCATACTAAATATTGTCTTCGCACATTAATGCAATGAAGGTTTTCTTTGTAATTTATTTGTATTTTTATAATTATATATTTTGAAGCCCTTCATGTGACTATGATACATCATATCCTTGAATATCTAAAGTGTTCAAATAGTCAGCCTGTATAATTGTAATTTAATTTTTCCTGTTTCAGGAGACAAGAAGTTTCTATAAATAATATCAAAAATGTTAATGATGATACGTGCAGCGGAGTTGTAAGTGTTACCAATTCAAAGGAGAACTATGCATATATGTATTTAAAAGAAAATAAATAATAGTAACATTGTGCACAAAATTATGTATTTTTCAGGTAACCCCTAAGCAAAACATTCCAGAACTTGCTATCGAAGAAGTAACAAGAGTGCCATTTCTGGAAATTCAAAACATGCAAAATAATATAATGTCCACAAAAGCTGTAAATACTTTTCACTTATTTTATAAAAAAAACATCACGTTATAATCAAATTATCATCAAATAATACAATAATATTATTCCAGGCAACATCGGAACGGAATACACCAGAACTTGTCGTAGAAGAAGCACAAAAAAACGAAGAATTTAAAGTAGATGGGCGCAGAATTATTGACTTCGAATATTTTTACGAGGAATTGCAAAGGATTTCCAACCACAATTCACCGTTAGGGTGTAATTTCAGTTGTTTGCAACTTCTAAAAGAGCGCAAGAAAGGGTTTTACTCTGAATTTACATTTGTCTGTAAATTGTGTAATGTTAAATTACAAATAAACAATTGTAAATCGAAGGAGAATAAAAATGACCTAGATCTTAATGATACTGCCGTTTCTAGCTTTATGTCGATAGGATCTGGTTTTGCAGGCTTAGAACAAGTATCATCATCTCTTGGGATACCATGCATGTCTAAAGACCTTTACGCTAAATGTCATTCAAAGGTTTGTGAATTGTGGGAATTAGCAAAACAGAAATGCATGGAAGAAGCTGCAAAGGAAGAATACGATTTAGCCATACAAAATGGTGATGTAGACGCTAACGGAGTACCAATGATTACAGTAGTGGCAGACGCGTGCTGGTCTAAGAGATCATATAGAAAAAACTGTACAGCCTTATCAGGAGCTGCTGTAATTATTGGGTATAGAACAAAGAAAGTCCTCTATATGGCAGTTAAAAACAAGTACTGTATGATTTGTGCCAGATCAGCAAATCGTAATATTACTTGCCCGGATCATATTTGTTTCAAAAACTACAGTGGTTCATCAAGTGGAATGGAGGCTCTTGCAATAACAGAAGGGTTTAAAAGCTCTGTAGAAATGTATGGTATAATATATTCTAAATTAATCGCTGATGGAGATTCCAGTACCTACAAAAGTATATTAGATGCTAATCCTTACTGTAATATAGTTGTAGAGAAAATAGAATGCACCAACCACTTACTTCGCAATTACTGTACAAAATTAGATGAATTGGCGAAAAACACTAGTCATCCCCTGAATTTACGCAAGGTTTTGTCCCAAAGTATTTTACGTTTAAGACGTGCTGTAACTGGTGCCATCAAGTATTATAATTCACAAAAGGAAAAAACCGTCAACGAAAAAAATTCCGATCTCAAAACAGATTTACTAAATGGATCAAATCACGTGTTTGGTAACCATTTGGCTTGTAAGTCCTATTATTGCAAACATCTAAATAGCACGGATACAGACAATGAAATAAGTCCTGATAAAAACTTTGTGCCAGAGATGAAATCGTGTACATTTTACAATGCGCTAATGAAACTTGTTTCAAGATTAGTAAATAATGCAAAAAGTTTAATCTATAACGTAAATAGCAACATTGCGGAAGTTTTTAACAGTATAATAGCCAAATTTGTGGGAGGGAAACGGATCAACTATTCAAGTAGACAATCTTACGCGGCGCGTTGTGCAACTTCTGTGGTGGCATTTAACATGAAGCAACCAGTAACATACCTTTATAATAAGGTGCTCCACAAAAAGCCCAATACATTCATAGCTCGTCTTGAATTAAAAAATAAAATGCGTCGAAAAATCAAACCCAGCAAAAGAAATATTTTAAAACCGAGCAATAATACGAGTACGGATAAAGACTATGGATATTTCTGTCAGAAGCCAGACTTAAATGAAATTGACTTTGATTTTGCGAAAACCGATCATTTGAAAAAATTAGAATTAACAAATAAGGAAAGAATTGATCTAGAAAGGAAAACTATTTTGCAATCAAACTCCATGGAATGGATCCAAGAGAGACGAAAGCGTCTGACAGCATCTAGTTTTGGTAAAGTGTGTAAGAGAGGTCTTATAAAATGTGGGCCTCTTGTGAAAAATTTACTTCGAGGAGCCAATTTAGAAAATATTAAATCGGTACAGCATGGGAAAGACCATGAAAATATCGCTTTAGAACAGCTTACACTTTTTTTGAAAAGCCGTGATTTTCCATGTGACATAAAAAAATGTGGGTTATTTGTAGATCCAGAAATACCCTATTTAGGAGCAAGTCCGGGTTATTGGACGATGATAAAATTATCGAGATAAAATGTCCGTATTCGTGTGCCAATATGTCTATCGAGGACGGGATCAATAAAAAAAAGATCACTTTCTGGAAACGAAATGTAACAGGAGACCTTATTATAAATACTAACCACGACTGGTATTACCAAGTCCAAGGGCAGCTGCATATCACAAAAAAAACTGAATGCATTTTCGTGGCTTGGACTTATGTGGACATGAAAGTTCAAACAATTAAAAGAAATGATAATTTCTGGAAAAACAAAATGGAAGAAAAATTAAAGACCTTTTATCTTAATTGTATGCTGCCGGAAATTATTGACTCCAGATTGGACAGAAAAATGGAGGTAAAAGAGCCAAATTATTTGTTAAATGCAATTAAAAAAAGAGCAGAAATACGCAGAGCAAACAAGCGTAAAAATGAAAATGTATGTGAAGCGTCTATAGCAAAGGCAAAAAAATAAATAAAAAAGGTAAAAAATAAAGGTAAGAGGTAAAAAATTTTTTTACCTTTTTTATTATAGATAAACCCTTTTCGAAGATGTAAGCAGACACAGCGGACAGGCAGACAACAGAAAGTGCCTTTGTATTGTACCATGTAGTGATAACATATGTTTTGAAGTATGATGACCAGGAATCTATCACAGCTTTTTAAATAAATGTAAATAAGGAAGAAGATGCCTCTCAATTGTGAAATAATGATGTGAAATAATGTTAATGTCATAATTGTTTATGTTATATATGCAATATTTATTTATTTCGTTTTGTGTTTATAGAGTTTGACGATTTTAATGTGATAGTTACAATATTATATTTATTTATCACCATACAATTGTAAAAACCATCACATTATAATCATACAACGTCAGATTACAAACTAACCTTACCTAAATAAATGTATATCCAATAACCATTGATACATTTTTGTAAATATTTATTGTAGGTACCTTCTAAGGCGAGTTTGAAAATATCGAGCCAAGAAAGAGATGCATAAATATAGGTTTGCTTTTTTTTTAACTTCTATAGGTTTACGCTTGACCGCCATCTCGCCTGATGTTAAACGACGATGCGGTCTACGATGGAGCGCGTTTACCTAGAAAAAACCGATTCACTGTCGATTTGAAGACACAAAGATTGTAACATTGTAACCATCGGGGAAAACCCAGTCAAGCAACGTATTCCACAGCCTAGACGTTCTTTATCACTAGAGTCAAACCTCTTTGTTCGTGTCTTTGTAACATCAACCATGAAACGATGTCGCTTATTCGAGCTACGAGCATTCCGATAGAAAAAAGGACAAGGTGGTATCAGATCATGCAAATCAGTCGCACACTCTCCGAAGTGTATCCGATAAAAAACCGATTGGCTAGCAATTTTTCGGCGATTTTTTTTTACTTCATATGAAATTAATGGCTTAATCTAAAAATAAAAAACAATTATGTAAAACACGTTTTCTAACCCTGCACTTTGTCCTTCCTGCAAGTTCGTTACAGTAACCCTGTAGAGATAAATGTCCTATTAGTACCTATTATGAAAGTCAATGTTTGGATATTATGTGGATGTGTTTTGCTGAATGACAGTTTGGAACACATTGAGATTATAGCCGTTTGTTATTGTCACATTCCAAATCGAAATGCAACTTACAACAGAGCATACTAAAGTCTAATATTCCTAAATGGTGTATGATATTGAATCCGTAAACAGTAACATAACATGGAATATGCAGCAGTTGACACCTGCTCCGGAATCCCTGTTTCGTAGCAACTATGGCTCTGTCTGTGGGCGCCTATCAGAATACGAATAGTGCTATATCTGTGTGAGTAATGTTGTCAATGTAGTTATGCAATTTTATTTTCCCACGCTCACCGACTACGCTCTTAACATCATTTTTGAAGACCTATCGATAGACACCCCACACGTGTAGGTTTGATGAAAAAAATTTTTTTGAATTTCAGTTCTCAGTATGGGGGGCAACCCAAATTTTTCTTTTTTTTTAATTTTTTTGTTCAAATCTTAATGCGGTTCACAGAATACATATACCTACCAAGTTTCAACAGTGTAGTTTTCTTAGTTTCGTCAAAAAGTGGCTGTGACATACGGACGGACAGACAGACAGACAGACAGACAGACAGACAGACAGACATGACGAATCTATAAGGGTTCCGTTTTTACGTTTTACGGAACCCTAAAAACGAATACTGAACTAAATGTATATGCAATAGAAACGAATATATATAAAGCTAAAAATATGCTTGGGAACTACAAGTTCATTTACTTATTAATATTTTGTGATCTGGTTGCAATTTCACGGGGAAGACTATTGTGTTATTTGTGTTAACGAGTGAAACCACGGGAACCAGCTACTTCTATTAATAAATTATATTATTGCGTCTATTATTAATTGCAAATTAACATCTTTTCTAATGCTGAAAAACAAGTTATAAAATTGTTGTGTCTGTCAGTATAATACGTCTGATCTCTGAAACGGCTGGACAGCTTTTAACGGGGCTTTCAATGACATATAGCTGATGTTATTAAGTAACTTAGGCTAATTAAAAAAAAATAGTTCCGCGGAATAAAAAAAAATAAAAAACGACATTCAGACCTCCAATAGTTCATGTAATCTGCGGGCTACACCGCGGGGCGTAGCTAGTTAATAATATAATCGGACTATCTTCTACATAGCAGCATATCAGATGGCAGGTAAATCTTCGTCGACTAATTTTTTTGGACAAATTACAAGAATCTTATTACGTGTTTTATTAGATTTGTCGTGTCCTTGTTAGCCGCTTCTATTGTATTTGTCTACAAAGAAAATTGAAGCCTCTACAAAATGAACGCCTGAAAAAACCTGAAATCCAATATCCTTGGTTTGTCCGCGACACAAAAGCCACATAGCGTTTGTATTATTCCTGCAACGTATCAGTTTTCAGCTAAAATAAAAATTAGGGCCCGTTTCTACGGGCTTTCTTGTGACGATAATTTTTGCAAACGCTAAATTTAAAAAAAATGAAATCTTTACCCGCTTTAGCACTTTTTCTCACAGAAAATATTACAAGTTTGCATCACCGACATGCAAATGTCATCGATATAAACCAATAGACGTGCACTAAGCACTTTGAGATTGGTAATAAACCGCGTCTTTCCGTGTATCGTAAGTGGTTTACAAACAACCAATGTACTTGTTCCGTGACCTGAGAATCCTGACCGTCCCGTGTCTGGTGATCCTACAGGCGGCGCTGTACGCCTGGGATCACCTGGACGAGTACCCGCGGCTGCGCTCCGAGCGACATTCCAACCTGTTATGCGCGCCGCCGCGCCGGCTCACGAAGGAATCCAAGCAGGTGCATGTGATGGCTCCGGAGGTGTACAACCGTCTCCCGGATCAAATAAAGGAATCGCCATCAAAACACACTTTCAAATCGAGACTCAAAAATTGGCTGGTAGAACGGTCATTCTACAAATTAGATGAGTTTTTACCCAAGGGTATAGAGTAAGACACTTTTATTAATGAAGTATTAGTATTACACCGTATGGTGTACGCAATGGACACAATGTTGAATTGTTAATGTATATTATTACGGATTTAAAATGTTATAATAATGATTAATTTTGTGTGACTGGTATTGGAACCTCTACCTAGGACCGTTTTAATTAAGTATTTTTTTTTGATTATTATTGCACCATTTGGTGTTGCACGCAATAGACACTTTGTTTAAATTTATATGTTATTATTCTTTTGAATTGTTATTACAATAATTAATTTTGTGTGTTTGGTATTGAAACCTCCACCTATGACTGTTGTAATTAATTAACTCTCCATTGATTTATTGACTGTATCATATTATTCATTAAAACTATCAGAATTATGTAAATATGTGACGTGTAACCCCTGGTTATTAATAAATGAGTATATGAGTATACTTGACCCCTAGAATCGCTAGCGGCGAGATATGCTATGGTTCTACTTATTTAGGTCGTTGACAACGAATAGGATAAGTCAATACGTCCGGCGTCCACCGTTTCCTGCAACCGGCTAGAACGGAAAGATTGAGCTCACTCTTCCCAACGATAACATGATTCCGTGCGCCCTGAAGTTTGTCAGGACACATCTTTGTATTGAGATCGTTGGCAAATGTAGCGTCGGAACTGCGTAGCGTCGCAGCGCCGACGAAGCAGTGTATCGGAACGTACGCGTTAGACACTTTTTGAATATGTGAAATAGTGTGAGTTCGCGTCACTAACATGCGTGATAGCAGAGTAGCAGCTGTAGCTATACAGGTGACGTGTTGTGCAAAATTGGTGTTTTAATGCTAAAGTTCTATTTTATTAGTTTTTACTTCCATCGGCAGCCACTTTTTTTTAGCGACTGGCCATGCCCCAAGCACGGACGGTCGCTGTCCTTGAAATTATTTTTGTGTCAATTTTAAAATCGATATCAGCGTACCTATATCACATTCAACTGCAGACCGCATCGTCGCTTGTCGCTTGCCATATCAGGCTGGTTCCAAACGACATTTGTCCGTTTAAAAAAATGTTGACTGAAAAATTTTTTGGGAAAGTAAAAATATTACCAACATTTTCTGTATTTGTTTTTGAAAACCGATAACTAACCACGTGTGGGAATGGTGAACGCGCGCGCAGACGCCACCTTAGCCGGCCTTGTAGAATTGGGCTAACTCGCTATTTTTGATGCACTGTATTGTTCGACACTGCACTTCACTCGGAACCGGGTTCTACTTTTAACATGTTTATTGCTTTTAAAATATAAACTAGGTGACCGAGCTTTTGTTTCGGATTATATTTTTTCTTTTGAATTGTTTCAGAATTCAAAATGTTGAAATGTTTTTGTAGTTTTATTAAAATTATGGAGTCATCAATATGCACGAGATTTTCACAGCAAATAAATCCGTCCGAAGCATTCCTACACCTACAATTCGAATGACTTATTGGATTGTGCGCTTTGCGATAGGATGCAAGTTTTGTTTTAACTTTAATAATTGCAATTATGTTACAAAAACAAAAAAATCAAGTGCTTCGGAAAAAAAAGTGATGGGCAAGGTTTCCTGTTTATTTCGTCTGTAGCTACTCGGAGACGCTTGCTTCTTCTTCTTAGTAAAACACGTGCAACTTACTCGCATCTAGAAACACGGCAGTGTGGGCAGCCAAGTTTATTTATTATAACGGGATATTCACCGTAGTTACTCGTTTGGAAGTCTGTTGCTCAATCACGCCGTAACGTTTGTGCGGATGGGCCGGAAATTTGGATAGTAGAATATTATAGTCTGGAACTCTGGAAGGACATTTATGCTACGCTACTACGTTACTTTCATCCCGAAAAAATAACGGGAACTACGAGGGTGAAACCGCGGGGCACTATTAGTTAATTATACGAATACAATGAACAATCGTGATAGCATAGATCGACTTATACTTGTTTATCTTTATATAAATTGAGATTTCTATAAAATTAGATGCCGAATAATTACGAGTAATAACTCGGCTTATTCTGTTCCACTGCTGGACATAGGCCGCTCCCATGACTCGCCATTTCCAATTGTTTTTAGGGTTCCGTAAAACGTAAAAACGGAACCCTTATAGATTCGTCATGTCTGTCTGTCTGTCTGTCTGTCTGTCCGTCCGTATGTCACAGCCACTTTTTGCCGAAACTATGAGAACTAAACTGTTGAAACTTGGTAAGTAGATGTATTCTGTAAACCGCATTAAGATTTTTACAAAAGTTTTTAAAAAAAACAAAAATTAGGGATGCCCCCCATACTGAGAACTGAAGCTCAAAAATTTTTTTTTCATCAAACCTGCACGTGTGGGGTGTCTATCGATAGGTCTTAAAAAATGATGTTGAGGTTTCTAATATAATTTTTGTCTACACTGAATAACTTGCGCGAGAGACGCTTCCAAAGTGGTAAAATGTGTGTCCCCCCCCTCTAACTTCTAAAGTAAGACAATGAAAAAACTAAAAAAAATATATGATGTACATTACCACGAAAACTACCAACGAAAATTAGTTTGAACTCGATCTGATGAGTAGTTTTTTTTTAGTACGTATAATACACTATTATTAAAACTTCGATCAAAGTTACAACGAACTACAAGAACTATGTGTACTATGTAGTATATTATGTTACTTGCTGGAACGGAACCCTTCATGGGCGAGTCCAACTCGCACTTGGCTACTTTATTTCCAAATATTCAAAGGCTTTTATTTGCCCAGTATGCCATCTTTATCGGCACGGAGTATATTCGTACAGCTGAAGTGAATCGTGACCAGAATTTCAGTGCAATGCGCCGTCTAGCAGTTGCTGCTTGGCTTTTCGTAGGAGTTATGAAACAATGACAGAGATTTACATTTTTGATCTCATTTTTGCGTATTATTTTGTCCAACGCTTTCTGTTAAGCTAAAATTTACAAGAGAAAGGTTCGTTTTCATGTTTCCGTTATGTCTTCAGTAATCACAACAAACCTAAGTTGGTACATAGTAGGAATCTGCTCTTCGGCGCTAACCTAAAGTCAGGCAGGTAGTAGACGCCTAGACGCCATCCACAGAAAACTGTCCGAGGTTCGTTTAAGATCCAAACCAAATTAGATATCGAAAAACAATTTATGAATTGTATCTATTCCCATAAAACAGAGCCCATGACCTATTTAGATTTGATGCAATATTCATACAGTCAATGACTTATAAGTCTATGCATACAGTGCTACTGGTTAACGAACTTTGGGATAGTGGACAAGGCCCAAGGCTCTACTAAACTAACCTTATCGGACTCAACGAGTAGGTACTACATATTGTACCACGACCGACGACTAGCGCAAAGAAACCTCAAACACCTGCCACTTCGGATTGGGTTTCCACCGGTAGAAAAGGAACCAAGGAACTGGTATGTGGCTCTAGCGGGAAGCAGCAGAAAGTTACCTCAAACATATAACACCCCTGACAATACGCATTCTGTCTTTATAATATTTAGCACGGTCGGGGCAGACATTGAAATAGAAAAAATTCCGGGGAGCGATTTTTTTTTATGAAACGTCGGGGAGGGTTGTTGGAAGTATAAATCTCGATTTTCTAACTAATCTCGGTAGAGGGTTCGCCGCCATCTTGTTTTAAAGTTTTTGTGAAATAACTCATTCATTTTCAACTTTAGAGCAAAAATGATGGATACCAAAATTGTTGGAAATTTAATTTCTCACAAGTTTGCTTCATATGGGTTTTACGTTAGGATCAATATTTGCAGAGTTATACTATCAAGTTTATCAAAAAAATCGTAATGGTTGGAATTTTATTTTCTTCAACTTCGGTTCTCGCACTTTTTAGGGTTCCGTACCCAAAGGGTAAAAACGGAACCCTATTACTGGGACTTGGCTGTCCATCCGTCCGTCCGTCCGTCCGTCTGTCACCAGACTGTATCTCAAGAACGGTGATAGCTAGACAGTTGAAATTTTCACAGATGATGTATTTCTATTGCCGCTGTAACAAAAAATACTAAAAATAAAATAAGTAAAAAATGTGCGAGAACCAAAGTTGAAGAAAATAAAATTGCACCCATTACGATTTTTTTGATAAACTTGATAGTATAACTCTGCAAATATTGATCCTAGCGTAAAAACTATATGAAGCAAACTTGTGAGAAATTAAATTTCCAACAACTTTGGTGACCATGATTTTTGCTCTAAAGTTGAAAATGAACGAGTTATTTCACAAAAACTTTAAAACAAGATGGTGGCGAACCCTCTACCGGGATTAGTTAGAAAATTGAAATTTATACTTCCAACAACCATCCCCGACGTTTCATAAAAAAAAACCGCTCCCCGGATTTTTTTCTATTTCAGGCTAGTTTTATGTTTACCTCGACTGTACTAATTAGCAAAGCGAAGATGTGGTCTAGACTTAAGTCGTTACCGGTTACTCTTTACGATGTAGTCATTTAAATTCAATCTTCCAGAGTTCGATCCTCGTCCCCCGTGATAGTTCTTCACTTTGTCCTTCCTTTGCTTTAGCTGAACGGTCTTGAAGGAAGTTTTAATAGTTTCCCAAGACTTACTTAGGAAAAAATTGCAAGAGACTTGTGAATCTTGTGATTTCAACTTAGGGAACTTCGTTCATAGGACGACGCATAATATATGTATGTATGTATTTATAACCTCTGTTTTGAAGGAAATTCAGTTTCGTTTCAATGGTAACAGGGCTACGTGGTAAAAGTGAACTTTTGGAATCGAAAAGTTGATGATGAAAGGTCATTAGCTATGAAATGTTTCGTTTTGTTTTTTGATAATATATTTGCACCTGACCGCCATTTCGACTGATGTTAAAGGATGATTGCAGTTCCTGATAGATGATAGAGCGCGCTAACCTAGAAGAAACCGGTTAACTGTAACACTTGAAGATACCCAGATTCATATTATCCAAATAACCCAAAAATCGGTAGTCAGTAGAGACTAGAGACGATCTGAGACCTGAGGCTAAATGCCATAGATCCCTTGGGATCCTACTTCAACTTTTATAAATTTAATGCGAAAGTTTGTGATTGTGAGTATGTATGATTGTTACTTTGTAACGCAAAAACTACTGAAGGGACCTGGATGAAATTTGGTATAGGTGCCGGCAAACAAGTTGACCCAAAGAAGTTAGCTGCGCTTGGCTGCCTAAAAACGTTTTTAAGGTCTCTTTGGTGGAAGTGTACATGCACGAACTTTCCCCTTCCACGTCAATTTTGGGTCAACTTGTTTGCCGGCTACTATACATAGATAGATAATAGTCTGGAATAAAACTTAAGCTACTTTTTATCCCGAGCAAATAACGGGTCTGGGAACTACGCGGGCGAAACTAGTATTAAATAAAATGTAGTTTTCATTATATCTTAGTACTGTTACTGAGCATACTTATATCTTCGTGTCCGAAGAAATAGGTTTACATTCCGAGTTTTACCCCATTATCCGGTACTTTTCTTTCGAGATAGTGACCCTGATTCGTGTCTGAATCCTCTGACGTCGTTAATCTTTGTCCCTGTATTGTAGGGACGTCATGTTAGTGAGACGGGTGTCTCTCGAAGGACAAGTTTGGCTTATGTTTTATCTCAACTTTGTTTGTGCTTCTCAAGTCTTTTGTCTTGTCATAAATGTTTGTGTTTAGTAACGATGGTTATTTTTTTCAGCTTTTTATATTCCACACGTTTCTTCCCAATGACTAGACGTTTCGGAGACCTTGTGTCTGAAATCTGATATTAGCATGAAGTTGATATTAGGGTTGACCATTAAACTGGAAGAATGTTGATTTTATGGAGTATTGAAATGACTCTCTTTTGTGTTTATTTTTTAGAACAGATAATTATTATTTGTTGTGGTATAACTTTTTGCAGAGTCCGTCTAAGGAAGTTCCACACCATATCCAGCTACGCCAAGCAGTAATGTGCAAACATAACTGTGTTCCAGTTTGCAGGGTAATGTTACTTGAGAAATTACAGAGTAGGTACTTATAGAGAAGAATCATGTTAGTGATTTCTCTAGGTGACGGGCGCAGTGCAATGGTAGGTAATGATTCGCCTCATGTCCCAATAGATGCGTGCCATGCTGTTACAGGCAGAAGTACATACCTATTGCTTACCATCAGGCACACGTTCAAGTCTACCAGTGATGTTTGCACATTACTACTATGTACTATCACATTACATTAATTCAAATGTACTTAGTGTAAGTAGTTAGGTAAATAGTTGTGTAGTTATCATTGTACTTTAGTTTTCCTAACAAAGGTTCTGCCCGTTGTACAATAAGTTATATTTTTTTTGCCAATATTCAAAGTGAACGCCGCCAGCCCTGTTTATGGCCGTCTGTCATCAGTCAGTTGCTGATTATTTTGGCACGGCCCGTGTTGTCGTTTGAAGTTATTTCCGTACAATAAGCCACAACTGGGGCAAGCACAGTGACCTATTAAACCTACTCGAAGTATGAGTACGATCTTGATCGGACGAGAGCCTCTTTGGATCGCGGTTTCAAAGCTTAAAGGGTTTTATCCATAGTTTACAGTTAAAAGAGTCTGCCCCCTATATAGATAATATGATAGATACTCTTTATTGTACACACCAAAACAAAGCAATTCAGTTAAAGAAAACAATAAAAACTAGCGTGTCTTATCGCTAAAAGCGATCTCTTCCAGGCAACCTTAGGATGGAAATGTTTTTTTTAGAAGTAATAAAAAGCGGCTGTGCTAAATAGAATATTAAAGCGATCAATTGTAGTGACATACAGTAAAAAAAAAACAGGCATACTAATAGGGATGTAATTTTACTTAGCTAATAATATTATTAATATAATTGAACAGTCATGTCGTCCTACAAATTGCGTGGTACATTACCTCGGTCCTACGCTCAGAAATATTTTATCCTAGCTGTCTCTCTTAGCTGCCACAATCGAGAGTTTCTTACAGGAAATTGTTGGGCGTCTCTTCAAAATGAAGCTACTTATTCACGAAAAATTAACTAGATAGTACTTAATTAATTGTACAATTTGTACCGGGGATCCTGGACTTATAGTTTTTACAAACAACCACACTAACTATAGATAGATAGATAGATAGAAACTTTTAATTGCGACACAAAAAAAATATTAAAATATTACAGAGACACACTTATTAACTATACTACTTTTTTGACGTGATAACGTCTTATAATTCGATGAAGCCGGCTGCACGCCCGCAAAACATGACGTCATGTAACGTTACCAACGGTAACGACCGACGGTCGTTACCTTGCTACAGTTGTATTAATTATTTCGACCAGTAGTTCAAGCGAGGATGTAGCTCAGTGGTAGAGCGTTCGCTTTGCATGTGAAATGCCCCGGGTTCGATCCCCGGCATCTAAAAGCTTTTTTGCATTGTTTTGATTGAAAATGACTAAATTCTACTGATTACTTTTTACATACAAATCTATTAAACAAATTAAATGAAAATTTTCTTTTTGCATTGTTTTGATTGAAAATGACTAAATTCTACTGATTACTTTTTGACGTGATAACGTCTTATAATTCGATGAAGCCGGCTGCACGCCCACAAAACATGACGTCATATACCGTTACCGTCGGTCCTTACCTCGCCGCATGTTTGTTACAGTTGTATTAATTATTTCGACCAGTAGTTCAAGCGGGGATGTAGCTCAGTGGTAGAGCGTTCGCTTTGCATGTGAAATGCCCCGGGTTCGATCCCCGGCATCTAAAAGCTTTTTTGCATTGTTTTGATTGAAAATGACTAAATTCTACTGATTACTTTAACATACAAATCTATTAAACAAATGAAATTAAAATTTTCTTTTGAAAAATGCTACCATTCCATCAGTATTTTCTTAAGACGTTGTCACGTTCTATCGTCAGTAAACCGACTTTACAGACAAACATTTTTTTAACTTGAATAGGTTTACACTTGACCGCCATCTCGCCGGATGTTAAGCGATGATGCGACCTACGATGAAGCGTGCTTACCTAGAAGAAACCGATTCACTCTCGACTTGAAGACACCAAGATTATAACTATCCGGGAAAATCCGCTCAGGTAGCTCATTCCACAGCCTAGACGTTCTTATCACAAAAGTAGAGTCAAACCTCTTTGTTCGTGACTTTGGAACATCGACCATGAAACGATGTCGCTTTTTCGAGCTAGGAGCAGTCCGATAAAAAGGGGGCACGGTGATATTCAATCATGCAGATCAGTTGCACACTTTCCGAAGTGTATCCGATAAAAACCCGATAAGCTAAGAAATTCTGCGGCGATGCGATGTTCAAGACTTTGAAGTCTTGAACAATTACACTATGGGTTGGATTTTCGTACAGTAATTCGCGTTACCGTTTTTCCGATTCTATGTGAAAATAAAAAATAAACGATTTCCGCTAAAATTCGAAACCGTAGTTTCTCTGAGAAATATTGTGGCAGCACAAAACTACCGAGATGTTTATTCAACTGGGATTCGCGATATGAATCCGCGGGTTTATAAATATCGGCTCGCGTCGATTTACGGGCGGGAAACGAGAGAGTTTCCGCGTAAGGGTTTCTACCTTTTTTTTTTCAAGAATTGTTATATTTTTTCAAAATAATTCAAAGACATGGTATGCTGCGCCTTGCTACACTGCAAGGCGTAGTGCCGTGTAACCCGCGGGTGTACCTAAACTATTAGTAAGAATTTAAGGGTAAATTTATTACTAACTATGAATGTCCCGTTTATTTAATAGTGACAAGACGAGCAGGACATACGCCTGACGGTAAGCAGCATGCCTGCCCATAACAGCACAGCGACACGCAGCTATTGGAACATGAAGAGTACAAAGCCTATCAGTGCACTGCGCTCGTCACCCGGAGATATAAGGCGTTTTGTCTCTAAGCCCAGTAATTTATCTGGAAACATTGCCCTTTAAACCGGAACACATTAACGTTTGCACTACTACTGGTTAGCGGCAGAATAACTGGTGTGATACGTCCCCAGGCGGACTCTGCAAAGAGTCCTACCACTACAATCTGTCTACCACTGTACACTAATTCGCTTTCGAAGAAATCCCTCAGAGCCTGTACAATATTGATGGTTGTTTTTTCTTTTCAATCTCCGCCTTCATAGTCGTAGTATGTTAGAATGTATGTTATAATGAATGAATAAATGAATAAATTGTTCTACTACCAGCGCCCAGTGGTTTCACCCGCGTAGTAGGTACCCGTTAGCCCGTTACCCTGGTTTTCCTGAAAAGTGGTATTCCGGACTGTAATCTATCTGGGTTCCAAAATCAGATCTGTTCAGGCGTTCTGTCGTGTTTGTCAAACATAAAAAATAGTCTTAACATCCAGACTCTCGCATCCTACTAATATTATAAATGTCAATGTTTGGATGTTTGTTGCTCAATCAAGTCGTAACATATGAACGGATCGGGTTGAAATTTAGAACACTGATTATAGTCTGGAAGAACACTTAGCTACTTTTTATCCCAAAAAAAATAATAACAGAACCAAGCGGGTAAAACTGCGGGACGATGCTAGTTTATAATATGAGTAGAATAGTAAGGATTATACAAGGGACGCGTATCAACTTCCAAGAATACATTATAGTGCGGGTGGCAACCCTATTTTGGGACTATTAATATCTTATTTATACTTTAGTGTTGTGTTTGGGTGTAAGTGATGTCGCTCGGGGAAGGTCAGTTGATTGCGGAAGTTTTCAATATAGTTTATTTGCAAATAACGATTTTTTTAAGAATATACTTCTTGTCGCAGATTTAATCTTTGTTAAGCCTGTCAGAGTTACTGTGACGTTGGATAGTTTATTTTGTTTCGCAAACAAACAACGAGAACGTTTTTTTTATAGGAAACTTGGCCATTGGAACGAAGTTCCTTATGTGAGACTAAAACCGTAAGAAAAATATGTAACGAAAGTGACGCCTAAAAGCTGCCCGTGACCAGTGTTGTCTTTAATGTTATTTTTTATATGATCGTATAATAATAAAATTAAGAACCGCATTAAGATTTTTACAAAAAAAAAATACAATAACTAATAAAGTGGCCAAGTGCGAGTTGGACTCGCCCATGAAGGGTTCCGTTGCAGCAAGTAACATAATATACATAGTACACATAGTTCTTGTAGTTCGTTGTAACTTTGATCGAAGTTTTAATAATAGTGTATTTATGACGTACTAAAAAAACTACTCATCAGATCGAGTTCAAACTAATTTTCGTTGGCAGTTTACATGGTAATGTACATCATATACATATATTTTTTAGATTTTTCATTCTCTTACTTTAGAAGTTAGAGGGGGGAGGACACACATTTTACCACTTTGGAAGTGTCTCTCGCGCAAATTATTCAGTGTAGACAAAAACTATATTAACTATATTACTATAAACCACAACATCATTTTTAAAGAGCTATCGATAGACACCACACACGTGTAGGTTTGATGAAAAAATAAATTTTGAGTTTCAGTTCTTAGTATGAGGGGCAACCCTAATTTTTCTTTTTTTTTAATTTTTATTGTAAAAATCTTAATGCGGTTCACAGAATACATCTACATACCAAGTTTCAACAGTGTAGCCCTCATAGTTTCGGCAAAAAGTGGCTGTGACATACGGACGGACAGACAGACAGACAGACATGACGAATCTATAAGGGTTCCGTTTTTACGTTTTACGGAACCCTAAAAATTAGGGTTGCCCCCCATACTGAGTACTGAAACTCAACATTTTTTTTTTCATCAAACCTACACGTGTGGAATGTCTATCGATAGGTCTTCAAAAATGATGTTGAGGTTTATAGTAATATAGTTAATATAGTTTTTGTCTACACTGAATAATTTGCGCGAGAGACACTTTCAAAGTGGTAAAATGTGTGGGGGACACACACCCCCTCTAACATCTAAAATAAGAGATTGAAAACACAAAAAAATATATATGATGTACATTACCATGCAAACTAACCAACGAAAATTGGTTTGAACTCCATCTGATGAGTAGTTTTTTTTAGTACGTCATAAATACATTATTATTAAATCTTCGATCAAAGTTACAACGAACTAAAACTGTGTACTATGTATATTATGTTACTTGCTGCAACGGAACCCTTCATGGGCGAGTCCAACTCGCACTTGGCCACTTTATTTAAATAAATAAAATGTCAGCTAATTTCCATGGCGGTTCAGAGGAGGAACGCAACCAGTATTATGAGGACATTTCATCGTGTTTGTGTATTTGTTTAAAGTTTTTGACTTGATATGAATTTAATCGTGAATAGACTTTTGTATTTAAATCAATGAATAAAATGTTCGTAATACAACATTTTCATTTAAATTCTAAACATACGTAGTTCGTTGTTCGTATAAAGGAAGTTCTACGAAAGAAAGTCGATATATACTACTAGTTATAATTAAATATACCCGGCGACGGTCAAGGCCGCACGTGCTCCGCGAAGATTTACAATAGCTACGTGAAACTAGCTCGTTTTAACGTTACTACGTTAATGTTACGAATACGTTTCTCTAGGAGATTCTTATCTCTTGTATATTAATACAAGCAGTGCCCCGCGTAGTTCCCGTTCCTGTCGTTCCCGTTTTCGGGATAAAAAGTAGCCTATGTGTTGTTCCAGACTATAATCTATCTATATTACAAAATTTAGCCCGATCCGTTCAGTAGTTTTTACGGAAAGGATCATAAATCCACATATATATAATACTAGCTGACCCCGCAAACGTTGTTTTGCCATATAAATAAAGGTATGAAAAATAGCTAGTAGCCGATTCTCAGACCTACTGAATATGCATATAAATTTTGGTTAAAATCAGTAAAGCCGTTTCGGAGGAGTAAGGAAACAAACACTGTGACACGAGAATTTTATATATAAGATAACATACAGCACCGAATAGCCGCAGCGTGGTTAAAATGGCGAGAAGTGACTGGAGTGATATGCGATAAGAGAATGCCAGTAAAATTAAAAGGTTTAATTTATTAGACCGTAATAAGACCTGTCCTAATGTATGGCATTGAAATTTGGCCCGTTACACAAAATAATGTCCACACTATTCAAGTTGCCGAAATGAAAATGCTGAGGTGGATGTGCGGCGTCACCAGGCTCGATACAACCGCAACGAGTACGTGCGAGGTAGCCTGGGTGTGCTCGACATTGCCGACAAGTTACAGGAGAGTAGGCTGAGATGGTATGGACATGTGAAAAGAAGGCCGCCTGCTACGTAGGGAACGTGGCTCTGCAGTTGTCCGCCCCTGGTTGAAGATCCAGAGGCCGACCCAAAACCAAATGGAGGACTGTAGTGCAAAGGGACATGAGAGAATGCGAGTTGTCTGATGACGATGTCTTGGATAGAGCGAAGTGGAGAAGAAATAGCAGGAAGGCTGACCCCACCACCATATGGGATATATAGCCAGGAAGAGAGAGAGAGAGGTTCTACTTGTTTCGTCCATAAATGTTCTAAGCCTACTCTATTTAATTAGAAAAAGCTTAGAACATTTAAGCGTCAAACAATGTTCGATCGGACGAAACAAAGTAGAACCGGAGTAGGAAAGTCGAGAGTTTATTTCGAAATAAAATAGACTACTTGTTAGATTATATTTATTTTGTCTCTAAACCATATCGGAACGGTCGATCGAATCGGTTTGAAATTCGGGACTCTAATACTTTATAACCTGGAATAGGACATTATGTTCTTCACGCAAATACCGAGGTTCTCTCCCCCAGGAGATAGTCGAGGGATAAATAGTGGAGCGAACCTAAACCTAGAGTGATCTATGTACCCTCGGGAGCAGTACGTTTACCGGTACTCAACATTCCTCTTAATATCACCGAAATAGGGGTATATTCGATAAATGTGAGTAGAGTAACTGATCGTATCATACTAATCTTACAGTTCCCTACAGACGGCTATCAAAGACACAATGCTGAGAGTTTAATTAACTAAGCATGAGTTTTTATGCAAAAAGATGAGGTACGTTTACCGGTACTCAACATTCCTCTTAATATCACCAAAATAGGGGTATGGTCGATAAATATGAGTAGAGTAACTGATCGTATCATACTAATCTTACAGTTGTCTACAGATGCCTAATAAAGACACGATGGTGATAGAGGCAATAAATGGGGATAATTAAAATCAGCTTAGACAAAGACGGTGCAATTAAGTATGACAAAAAGAGTTTTATGTAATAGGCGTATATTACTATATATTATATGCTTTGAGTACTCATGCTCGCTTAAGGCTTCTTTATGAGGCAGTGTCGTGTGACGGGTCGCCCCAACCCTCAAAGCCAATACTTTGCAACTCATGTAGTTATAATCTTTAATAGCATCATCATAAAGCATTGACTTGACACAGGACTCACCCACAGCTCGCTACTAAATTCGATCTTCTGTTTTACGTTTTCATCCATTGCCTGCTGTCGCACGTATATCGACATTACATCTAGTCCTATGGTGGACACCTACACAAGGTGCACTACATTTTCCGATACGTGGTCTCCACTCTAGAACACATCTACCTCAACGGTTATTTTTTTATTGGCTTTGCGACAGATATGACCGACTCATTGCCGCTTCAGTTTGCTAATACGTGGAACTGAGCTATGTCGGTTTACCTTCCTAATACGATGCCTCAGAAAAACTCCAAGCATAGTTCATTCCATAGCTCACTGTGTGAAGTTGCGGGCCGCAGGACATGGAGATAAATCATCTTATATCTATATGGGTCACGAGTGCAGTGCGCTGCCAGGCAGTTTTTTGAGCTCTTCGTGTTCATATAATTGAGTGACACAGTGTTTCTATGTGCTGGCGCATTGCATAACACCCGGCACATTTCTTGCTTCCATCACTTTAAATAAAGTAGCCAAGTGCGAGTTGGACTCGCCCATGAAGGGTTCCGTTGCAGCAAGTAACATAATATACATAGTACACATAGTTCTTGTAGTTCGTTGTAACTTTGATCGAAGTTTTAATAATAGTGTATTTATGACGTACTAAAAAAAAACTACTCATCAGATCGAGTTCAAACTAATTTTCGTTGGTAGTTTACATGGTAATGTACATCATATATTTTTTTTAGATTTTTCATTCTCTTACTTTAGAAGTTAGAGGGGGGGGGGGGGGACACACATTTTACCACTTTGGAAGTGTCTCTCGCGCAAATTATTCAGTGTAGACAAAAACTATATTGGAAACCGTAACATCATTTTTAAAGAGCTATCGATAGACACCCCACACGTGTAGGTTTGATGAAAAAAAATTTTTGAGTTTCAGTTCTTAGTATGAGGGGCAACCCTAATTTTTTTTTTTTATATTTTTTTTTTGTAAAAATCTTAATGCGGTTCACAGAATACATCTACATACCAAGTTTCAACAGTGTAGTCCTCATAGTTTCGGCAAAAAGTGGCTGTGACATACGGACGGACAGACAGACAGACAGACATGACGAATCTATAAGGGTTCCGTTTTTACGTTTTACGGAACCCTAAAAAGAAAAAGATAATGTTTCAAAAATTCTTCCCACTACGGGAACTTCATAAATTAGATTCCTGCTGTTAGCAAATAAAACTTTTTTAGCACTCTGGAACGATATCGTTACCAGTAAAAACCAGTGAAGGAGACATAAAAATGTGTAATTCAATCCGCGTTCACATTCTCAACTTTAGATATTTTCCTTTAAATATGACTCGTGCGAAGTTGGGACACGTTCCCGATTTTCAATTGTTTTTATTCCGCTGCAAATGTCACCAGCAATATGGCCGATGTTGCAGACTGTTTCAAGCCAGTATAACTACGGTATATTACCACCACATGAGTATTTTCTTTAAAATCTTGGAACTACACAAAACTATAGATAATCTTATATATAAAATTCTCGTGTCACAGTGTTTGTTTCCTTACTCCTCCGAAACGGCTTTACTGATTTTTACCAAATTTTATATGCATATTCAGTAGGTCTGAGAATCGGCTACTAGCTATTTTTCATACCCCTAAGTGTTAGGGGTTATTCACCCCAAACATTTTTTTTAAATTTTTGCTCAAATTTTTTTGTTTCTATTTTTTATAATGTGGCGTTAAAAATACATACAACCCTAAATTTTTACCCTTTTATCACCAACCCCTCTTTTTTTATAGCCATTTTAGTAATTTAATCATTTGACAGTGAACTCCTAAACGACGGGACCGAATTGAATGTTTTTTTTTGTGTGTGTATTCGAAGATGGTTTAAATTCACAAATAAGCCCGGCAGATGGCGCTGCAGACAGTGTCTAGGTTATGTCCGAGCGAAGCCGGAACGGGCCGCTAGTACTAGTATAGTAACAGAGTAATACGATAGTGCCGCCACGCGGAAACGAACAAGTGTGATGGAGGAAGGCTTTTAAGTTTTAGCACTCGTGTTGCTAGAAGTTTGTCTCGAGCCCCCGCACTTTACAATGCTAATTGAAACTCGTTCCGAAAGCGCGATGCATTTGATTTGGAATTATTTATCTGTGGTGTCAGGGTTGACACCTCTTCGATAAAATCTATTCATCGAATACTCATGGCTCAGTCGGCAATGAGTCTACTCTTTGAGACGACCTACGTATCCTAGTTAGCCAGCTCTTCTTTAGTTTAGACGTTTAGAGAGTTAAGTTACGGCTGGTCTAGTCGGGAGAACGGCGACTGCCGTTCCGGAGACCCCGGGTTCAAAACCACGCGCACCACTGTCGTTTCGAAGTCATGTGCGTAATGCCGCTAACTTAAAACGATGAAGGAAAACATCGTGAGGAAACCAAAACCTACTGTACCTAGAATCTTTCGAAGTCATGTGTCATCCACCAACCCGCACTGGGTCAGCGTGGTGGATTATGGCCATGACTCTCTCCTTGCGAGAAAAGGCCACGAGTCCCCGCAGTAAGAACGTTTGACTGGCCTCATGGCTTAGTTGGTAGTAAGTCTGCTCGCGGTGCTGAAGGTCGCGGGTTCGATTGCCACCCCTGACAGATATACCTATGTGTGATGAATACAAGTTTGTTCTGTGTTTGGGTGTTTCTCAATCATAAGTATGTAAGATTGTTTGTGTTTCTGGATTTGTCTTCGTCCGAAATAGGATAATAAGCATAAAATGTAATAAACATAAATGAAAAAAAAAAACACTCCAGCCATTTATTTATGGCCTCTTAAGGTACAAGTTCGCGCTGAGACCGCGACAGGAGACCGCGACCGGAGACTGCGACAGGCACTTGACACTATGGAATTGTATGTTCGTCAGTTCGCGCCGAGACCGTGACCGCGACCTGTCTCGGTCTCCTGTCGCGGTCTCGGCACGAACTGGCGCCCATACAATTCTATAATGTCAAGTGCCTGTCGCGGTCTCGGCGCGAACTTGTACCTTTAGGCGGAACGAAGTTCCGGATCGGCTAATTTATATTCCAAAAATGTATTTAGATTTCATGAAAAGTTCTTTCAGACCAAAGTCTAAATAATGTAAGTCAATACAGAAAACTATATACCTATCTTTGGTTATTGTATTCTAAATTCCTATGTAGTATGCTAGTATCTATTCATGGCATATCTATTCATTGTATTACTTGCAAAATATTTGAGGAAGTATTCGAAGCAACTTTTGGCTGTTTCCCCCGTGATATGCATGACAATTCTAGTTTTATTTTATCTAACTTTACCTACTAGCCATGCTTGTCACTTGATAACCGAATCAGATTACATTGTATGTACTCAAATGTACTTCAATATAGAGATACTGTTAGATATTTTAGTATACTCAATCATTTTTTTGTCAACATTATGGTACATTCGGTGATCTTATTTAAACATACATGCAATAGTTTTCCATAATGACACTGATATAATAAAGGCTCGCTGTATTGCAAAGAATCTTTGCAATACATTCGAAAAAGGAGGTTTCATTTTAGGTTTAAGAAAAGGATCCTTTCCGAATAGAAAGCAATTCGAAGTAAAAATTTGAAATCGACTTAAAAAAAGGAAGGTATTTTTAGTTTGCTGTGCATTTTTTTAACATTAGAAATTTGAAGCAATGTTATTTATTGCATGTATTACTTCACTGACTGTTGATATATGATAAGAAATTATTTTTTTTCAAGTTGTGTAGGTTTTTTAATTTCAACTGAAATAAATGTTTAATATTGAATTTGTTGCGCCTGGCATTAAAAAATCTACCAAAAAGTTATTATTGTTAGTACAAAGTATATTAAGTGATAAATAAATACCTAAAGATAAAAAATAAAATTAACAGATATATTGTACTCGTAGTTACAATTAATTATGCGGCTCTGCCTTTGTTGTTACTATAAATACTGTGGTACAAAAGGTAGCCCCATCCATCTTCACTTAAATATTGGTGGACATATTCTAACATAACACCATCTAACAATAATAAATGCTCGTATTATTGTTTTCGTTAACCCTGGATATCGCGAAAACGCGACAAGGTCGCGGGCACCGTGTCCGGGTATCTTGCGCATAGATCGTGCTATTCGGGATTCGGGAGTGACATTGTTTCGACCTCGTGCTGATAGAGTTATTGTAACACTGTCATAGACAACTGAATTTACTGTATTGCGGACATATTCGACAGATATTTTACCCGACTACGTCACGCAAAGGGGATAACGTGTTTATTACCATACCACACTGGTGGCGTTAATAGCCCAGGATACCTGGTACAATTTTTGCAATTGATTACTATCAAGCAAATTTTGCGTGAATAGCTTCATTTTGATGAGACGCTCAACAATTTCCTGTAAGAAACTCTCGATTGTCCCAGCTAACAAAGATATCTAGGATATCTTCTGTGTTAGCTACCACAATCGAGAGGTTGGGCGTCTCATCAAAAATAAGCTATTCACTCAAAATTAGCTTGATAGTATTAAGTAATCAATTGCAAAAAATGTACCAGGGATCCTGAACTATAACGTTTCATTTGGTGAGCGAAATTTGATAAACCTACGTAAACTCAGAAGAAGTACCTATAGAATTACAAAGTTCCTGATTACTATAGTGCTTCTCGTTCTTTCAATTTCAATTCAATTTTCAATTCAATACTCAAAAGGTATTGCCATAAAGAAAATATTCCACTGGATAAGGGTAGTGCTACGATAGTTGAATGAATTCAGCCCGTGTTCTATTCATTCTAAAATGACATTTCAAAAAGAGGTTTCATGTAATATATTACATGAAACCTCTCTTTGAATGGGAGGATATTTATAAATAAAATAGGAGGGAGAATAATCAAAAACAGGACAATAAAACATTTATTTCAAATTGTACTTTACATTCAATATTATAATAATATAGTTTAATGGACAAATTTAGGTATACCATTTCGTAGCAGCTAGCCCAGACTTCACACAGATAACTCGGAACTTACGTATAGAACAAACATTTAACTTTTTCAATGTTCGAAGCCCTTGTTTTAGTAGAGATACTACTATTAGATGTTGTGGTGATTCAGGATAATTGATTTATTTTGTACTTCATAAAAAATATTGCGTTATTATTCACACAATGTTTTATCCTATTCTTCAGAGTGTCACATCTGCAAAATGATAATTAATTTGGATGAATCAAACAATCAAAATTATTACTAGAAATGTAGTGATACATTCAAGTTGCATAATTGGAATTGCAAAAGGGTTAAATCAGAGGTGAACATTTGTATTAATCTTTTTTAGAGCTTCATCATCAACAGCCCACTAAATGTTCCCACTGCTGGGACTCGGGGCTTTTTCTCGCAAGGAGAGAGTTAAGGCCATAATCATCAGATAAAGGTGCGGGTTGGTGGATGATACACGACTTCGAAAGATTCTAGGTACATGTCGGTTTCCTCACGATGTTTTCCTTCACCGTTTTAGGTTAGCGGCATTGCGCACATGACTTTGAAAATACAGTGGTGCGTGTGGGGTTTGAACCCGGGGTCTCCGGATCGGCAGGCGCTGTTCTCCCGACTAGACCAGCCGTAACTTTCAGAGCGTAGTACTTCATAATCTACTCACACAATGTAAATATTAATTAAACTTTAATTATTTTTTAATTTAATTAATTTAATTAAATTAAATAATTTCACTAAATGCATCATTCATTCTCATTAGAATGGGACGGGATCTGTATAGGATAGTGTAATTTAATTGGAGTTTGATGCAATTCCCACTCCAGAAAACAAGAGTTGCAATGTCAGTGGGAGAAGAAACAGAAATTTAAGCGTAGGGATTGGTAACGGAAAAAAACTGGCAGTCATAGAGACTGACGATAGAACTGAAAATTTATAACTCAGTACTTGACAGCACACTTTGGAAACTACGCAGGTGAAACCGGAGGGCGTTTCTAGCTTGAAATAAATATTTAAAGCATTGTCATCTAAATAAGCCTTCTCACACGTTATGGCCATTGGCTATCTAGACTAAAGATGTGTAATGGTAACCATGGTAACACGCCATGACCATCTAAAAATGTTTACGCATTTGTGGCCATAGCTCCGAGTTCCCCCGAAAATTTATTTCATCCCGAAGCATGATGTTTGAGCTCAATTCACGGCCCACGAAAAATCTGTATGTAATGAGCCAAAGGAAGTTTTCACTTCAAAAACTAACGAATGCGAATCCGCAGGCAAAATCTAGTACCTATGATTAGTAAACGGTCAGTAAATAAACTGTCAATTATGTACCGACTTGTATATTTCATGGGTAAATTTGTAAGAAATAACTGGTCACACTTTTTTGTTTGTTTTGTTATATAGGTTATGTTTACATTTTACATAATTTGCAAATTTATGACTAGATGCAGCCGTTATGGTATTAATTTAACTCATGTTGATATCTAGAATGCATCATTATCAATTTTTATCAAGTGGGCATTTGAAAATATTGTCTACTTACGAGTAAAATGAGATTCCATTGATTTTTCATCACTTTCACATTTCACTGCGGATATTTTAGCTTAAAACACAGCAAACACACATTGTTAATATACAAAAACATAAATGACTTAGAAGTATTTCACAAACACGTTTCAAATATTATTATAATAAACATATATGAATTAAATCAATAAAAATCAGAATCCAAGATTTGAACAGACATTTGTTGGGGAACCCGGTGTCAGATTTGAAAGCTTAGCCAGAGAAAAACCCGGCCACGGTGATAAGGACGTAAAATCAGTATCTCTTTCTCTCTTTTTCACAAGTAAGAGGTAATTAGACTGTCTCGCTCCCGCAAGTTGTGACGTCACTTCTTGTGCTCCCCTGTACGTAAATGTTAATAATATGACATATTTTTCCCCCAATCAGACATTTGTATCTGTCAGTCAGGAAACGCTTGATTACAAATTCAATATTCCTACATAATCTACCGATATCAATAATTCTGTATGCTAAATTGATGTCTCGTCCGTTGTTCGCGTTTAAACGTGTTGATTTCAATTTTAGAATATTCAAGGTCTGGTCAGTGCCCTCAGCGGCTTGATGATACATATTGCGATCTGTCCTTGTGTGGCTATTTTAGGAAGAAATCGAGGTCTTTGTTCATGTACGCATTTGACTCTACGGTGAACGAGGAGGTTTGATTCCACCTTCTTAAAAATAACGTCTAGGAAGTGGAATGCGTTGTGTGAGTAAGTTTTTCCTGATGGTTACATGCTTAGTGTCTAGAAGTCGAGAGTAAGTCAGGTTCTTCTAGGTAAGCGCGCTCCATGGTAGACTGTATCGTCGCTTAATATCGGGCAAAATGGTCAAGTGTAAACCTATCATTGCAAACCAGTTATCATTGTAAACCACTGTCGCACTAATTTACCATGTTTTGTTTATTTTTGGTATGTATTTTTATTTTTGTCAATAAAGAGTATCTATCTATCATTGCTAAAAATTTCAATAAAATTATTCAAAAGTATATCATGAAGCAAAATCACATAAACAGCCCACTTTATGTTCCCACTCACACACAAACAAGTTAACCGATATTCAGGAAAGTTAGCATAATTATGTGTAGTTTGGTCCAACTTGCGAGAAAGGAATTATTTTGTACGAATAGGATAGATAAGTATTTTTAATCGTCTTTATATGTCAATATCCGACCGAAGCTAGAACGGGCCCATAGTATGTGTGTAACGAATAATATATAGACACATTGTGGGGTATCTTAAAGCATGTTATACTTAACCAAAACAGGTTTTAGGCCTTTAAACTTTGACCAGTTTGAGAAACTCCAGTTCCTTGCCCCGCTGAAGTGAACTTTGGCCGCTGGTTTCTGTCACATCGAACTTCTAAGTGGCTCTTAGTCTAATCCTTGTCTATACACATCTATAACATATAAGTAATTTAATGTAATTAATGTACAACGTATTTAACAGCCCAGAGTCTAGACTGTAAATTGTCTAGGCCCTAAGCGTTCTTATTACAAAAGTGGATTCAAACCTCCAACGAAAGTGAATAAAGTAAAGTAATTATTAAGTAGTAAGGGTACATTCATAGATGTAATGGTTACGAAAAGTAGTTCGCCATACACTGCCTTTCGGCATGCAAAAAACGTGCAACAAATGAAAAAAAGGTGTCTTTGGAAAGTCAACAGCGAAACGATGTCGCTTTTTCGCAGTACGTGCGTCGGACCATACGAACAGACTTTGACTAAAACGTTTATCTTTGTTAAAATGCCTTTATTTTTTAACCTCCGACACAAAAACGACGGGCGTTATAAATTTCACGTTATTGTGTGTATGTCTATAGCATCGTAGCTCCTGAACGGATGAACTGATTTTGATTGTTTTTTTTTTTTGTGTGGTGAAATTAGTTGGGAGTGTTTTCAGCTATGTTTCATCAAAATCGATTCAGCTGTTTCAAAGTTATCAGCTAATTTGTTAGCTACGGTATGAGTCTTAGTCATAATGGGCATTTGATTTATTTTCAAACATTAATGTGACCTACAATTTTAAGTTATTGCGTTAGGGGTTATTTATTTATTTAAATTCAATGAATTTGCTGTTCAACGTTATTTCAAGCAAAAATAAAGAGAGAAAGTAATATTAAAGTTAATACCATTTTAATTAAGCGGTTGAACCCCCGAAGCTCTCATCAAAGCACCGAGTAAGCCACTGAGAGGGTTTTAGTGGGTACAATCCCCGCTTTATACCGATGCAACTTGTTTAAATTTACGAATATTCCCCGTAAAACATAAAAGGCGATATATTCTTCTTTTATCTCCCTGAAATAGTTAAGACGGTCCCAAGTTTCAGGAGCATCAAAAACTGATTAAAATGCTGGTCTATCGACTTAACTTTATAGATACAGTGAGTTCTGAAAAGTGATGATAAACTTAGCATAAAATTGTAAAAATACAACATTTTTTATAAATATAAACAAACACTTGACGCACTACGATAATGATTATCGTATAATGATAATCGTACCGAAAAATGTTTATTTTAAAACTTAAAAAATACTACCTATTTGTATGCTCTTATTTTTCACTAATTGACATGTAAATAGTACATTTATGAATAAAGGACTTTGACTATTTTTAACTGACTTCGAAAAAAGAGATGGTTATCAGTTCGGCTAAGTTCGGCTGTAGTGGTAGTACTCTTAGTAGAGTCCGCCTGGGGAAGTACCACACCTTTGCCAGTTATTGCAATTGCATTTGCCATGCAGTAATTTGCAAATATTACTGTGTTCCGGTTTGAAGGGCAATGCTTCCAGAGAAATTACAGGGCTTGGAGACATTATAATTTAGATCTCTGGGTGACGAGCGCAGTGCAGAGCTAGGTAATGATTTGGACTCTTCATGTTCCAATAGCTGCGTGTCATTGTGCTGTTATAGGACTGGCATGTTGCTTACCATTGGGCACATGTCCTGCTTGTTTCGTCATTCTTTATATAAAAAAAAAACGTCACGTCTCGTTCGTAGTTAGCAGAAGCTTTCGCATTCGCAACGCCTGTCCGAGTCTGTCAGGACACACAAAGCGTCTGCACTACATTGCTCTTCAGTATTTGCAAGGCGACAAAGACTAACTTTTTGAACTGAACATTTCTTTAGCCGATTAAGTACTTTTTAGTAAGGGAAAGTTTTAGTTAGCGTCAACAACATGCAATAAATCGTATGTATATTAGTATAGAGGTATACATATACAAATAAACGTCTAGACAGAACAGACATCCATCTTCATCTAACAAATGTTTGTACTGGGTGGTTATCGAACCCACGACCTACGGTCCTGTGGGCTGACTCACTACCTACTAAGCCTCTACGTCAGTCGGTACATCCGTATAGTAATAATATTAGTAGGATATTAGGTACTTGTCATATTATCTAAAAAAAATTAGATTCACCTAAGTAGCTATTCTTTGTAAAGTGACTCACTCCATTAATCACCACCTCTGTTTGTTTCAGGTAAGCGACCCTATTCGCGGCTCGTGGAAGATTTCTCTGACTGTTAGATATTTCCGACATATTGCGAAATATTAAGTTTTAAAGCCAGGAGCGACGACAAACTTGACCAATTGCACTTGGAAAAGTACACATGAGGCGCAAGCGGAATTCGACCTTAAATTAAATTAAAAAAATAAGTACCTACACCTACATACAGACGAACATAGTAGTCCTCATAATCACATAGAACCTCATCCATTTTCAAAGTCAGTTAAGAGTGCGCCTAAAGCCAGGAAAAAATCAGATTTCACCCGTGCGACGCGTTTCTTAATGTGATGTACATAAAGTCGAGAATAGCATGACACAGTTTGGAGGAAAAATCAATATTTAATCAGGAGTCCATTTTTGACCAAGTTTTATTTAATTACTCAATAACTAAACATAAATTGAAAAAAGTGTTCGGTTACTTTACTAGAACGTACAAATAGGAATTTTATTACCAAAAAATAATGTGGGGTCATCGCTTATAATTTCGAGTACTCGAATTAAAACGGGTTTTTTCGGTGTAATTTTTATTTTTTTATTGTAAAAAACTCTGATCTATTTTTAAAATTCTATTCGGTTATTGTGCTTCTTCTTGATTGTACCCACACGTCAATATTTTTTTTGTCATAGTTTCTAGTATCTTAACTTCAGTGAGCCGCGTCGAAAATGTCCTTTTTTCGTTTTCTGGCTTTAGGCGCCCCCTTAATGAAATAGCCTTTATTTCCCTTGGAAATAAATACACACAGTTATGACCTGTTGCAATTAGTTTTTTTTTTAAATCGTCATTTCAAATATAAACGGACTTTTGGTCACCCTGTATTTCCATTTCCAAGGGATTATTTTAGGACCCAAATATTTGTATAAAAGCCTCCTCCATTTTTTGCCATGTCGATCTGTCTTGTGCTAGGCGACTCCAAGGTCGTCCCCTGTGCCGCGTATTGTCTCTCGTAGGGCTTCGAACTTACGCCCTTACAATGGCGAAATTGGACGGTATATCCTCTCCACCACCACACGACCACACCTTGTGTAAACACTCATAAACCGTTAAACCCATAACCCTCCTTTTCGCGTAGTCAGGCAATAAGAGCACTTTATTGACCGTATATCTTACCGCGCTGACGTCACGACTGTCGCGATTCACAGCTAAGTATCATTCACTCACAACCCGTCCGACTCAAGTTTACTCGGCAATTTGACTCAAGTGTTGATTGTAACACTAAACTGATCCGCTCCTACTCGAAAACGCAACTTTAACTCGACGCAATAAAGCCTATTCTGGTGCAAATAGAAGAAGCGAGGCTAAATCAAGATTGACATATAAATTGAGCTCGAATTGAAATACAGAAATCTGTTGAAATCTCATACAACGCTCTAACGGGAAAAGATTTTATCTTCCATTTTAACTTGATACATATTCATGAATCCTTTATTCAAGCTTTAAGATTCTCTTAGGTACTGGAGATAGCCCAATTGTAACTACAGTTATGGCCTTTCTCGCTAGCTCGCTAGCTAGCTGCGAGGAAAGTACTAGGAATATCATTCACTTTATATTCGTTCTACGGATTTTATTTCTAGCCTCCATTCTCAAACTTTCTTAGTACTTCGTGTTTTGCTTTGAAATTACTATTTCAGGCCTCATTATCAATGATTTAGTTAAAAGTTTTTCTTTATTGAACTGCTCGTAGCTCGAAAAAGTTACATCGATTTATATTTGAAATATTGGCCTTCTTTATGATCAGTGTGCTAAATTTTATCTTTATAAGCCGCTTCTAGGATTAAGGAATGACCTTAGCTCAAAGCTTAGATACGTTATACGATAAATAAATATTGGACATTTTTCATACAACACCATCTAGCCCCAAACTAAGTAAAGCTTGTAATTGTAGCTTGTAAGCTGTGGAGTCTGTGGAAGCCAGATTGCTGATATAATGTTTATGTAATTGTAAACACATACTTGTTATACATAGAACATAGAAATAGACACAGATCAAATAAATTAAATATTAAATATTGGTGGACAATTCACACACAACACCATCTGACCCCAAACTAAGCAAAGCTTGTACTTACGATGGCGGCCAGATAGCTGATATAATATTCTTATAGTTTTAAATACATACTTATTATACATAGAAACACCCAGACACAGTGTAAACATTTGAATTCATCACATAAATATTTGAACTAGGTGGGAATCGAACCCTTGGCTTCGCAGGCAGAGCTACTACCCACTAAGCCACGAGGCCAGTCAGTACTTCAGGCTTCAGTCAGGCCAATACTTGTATTAATCACACAAATATTTACCCTAAGAGGAATCGAACCCACACCCTACGGCTTCGTATGCAGACTTACTACTTGTTAAGACAGCCACCACCCGGTTAGTCACCACGATGGAATGGTGATTATGTTTCTTCTTATTATATTCTAGAACATCTCTAATGCCCAAGCTACGCGACGCTAGTTTTTCAAGCTTGGATAGCAAGCTAGTGTTAGTAAGCTAGTACTTCTAGCTTCGTGTAGCCAAAACTAGCGTTGCGCAGCGTTGTCTAAACGAAGCTAGGAGTGCTAGCTTGCTTTTTTTTTTTTTTTTTTTTTTTTAATTTAAATATCTACTCCACAGACTCCGGGGTCCGTGATCTTTGTCAATACAATTTTTTTTTACAGATTTCTTGGAGTAGGAGAAGAAAAGGAAAAAAGGGGGGAGTTGGGCACATTTCAAACTTAATTCTAGAGCTCGTCTGTAGAGCCGATCACTATCGGTTGGGATCCTACCGCTAGTAATTAGAGATGCGCCGAGTAACACTTTAACCGAGTACTCGGCCCATCTCTACTAGTAATCGACTCCACATTGAGTCTTTGCCTTGCCATTTGCCTAAGCCGCCTCCTCCCGGCCCAGAGCCTCCACTACGGCTGCATTTCTGTCCCTGATGGCCATCTGTAGGTTGAACTCTCGGATGGTCTTCGGTGATGCAGCCAACGCTCGCCGCACGAACCGACCGATGGCGTCGTCGGTGTCGTCAGCGTAGTAAATGAAGGTCCCCGTGTGCCGTGAGATTGCAACAACCGCATGGGGCACGCTCTCGTGCAGCTTCATGTTTGCCTTGGTTTTGATTGCGATTACCGACTCGTATATTAGTCCTTGAGCTGAGTCCTTTAGCTAGCTTGCTAACACTAGCTTGCTATCCTAGTTTGAAAAACTAGCCTCGTGTAGCTGGGGCATGAGACATGATTGAGCCTAGCGTCATATCCAGGCAATTAGAGTTAAGTAATGTAGGATGTACTTACTAATTACTATTTACCTTCCTAATAACTATTCAATACGGACTACGTGGTAGATTCTAATTATTCTATTACCGTCATGCTAATTACAATTTTATTAGTGCTAACTGTTAACTAACTGCTAGAAAGCAATTACAGTATCTGGTTAGAATCGCTTTATTTTGCACAAAATTGGATTGGACTTTTTAAAATTAAATAGTTTTTATAAGAAAAAATAACATACCTATTTGATATCGACATTTGAAATAGCCTTGTCCACCAAAATCTGTAAAATTATTTTCTTCTGTATCACTTCATCAAAACCACGAACTACCATTAGATTCGCAACCTGCTTTTTATACTTCTTCTCAAAATATTTGCAGCTTAAAATGTGGCCTTCCAAAAAATTCAGTATAAGGACACAAAAAAATCTTGCTCTGATTCTGATTTTCAAAGAAAGCACAGAATCTCAGCTGTGGGAATATTAATAAATAAATATTGGTGGACACTCCACTGACTCCACACACAACACCATCTGACCCCAAAGTAAATAAAGTGTGCTGATTATGCTGATTATGAATTGTCCACCAATATTTATTTATTATTTATTTATTATGCTATGCATTCTGAGCTGACCCCTGAAGGCCTTGCTTTCCAACGCGAAGGCGGGTCTACCGCCAACTAAATCTGCTTTGGCTTTCCTATTTCTGTCTAAAGAAAAATGAGAGCCATGTCAAAGCCAAGAAAGACAGTTGTAGTTAGGCGGTAGACTCTCCGGACGACGGCGGTATTGTAGGTATTGTATACTAGTAAAAGTTGACCAAAATAAGTCGATGATAAGTGATAACAATGATGTACTAATCGGTGCGTCGTACCACCTCGCGGTTATTTACCGCAAATGTTGCTGTATTGATCCTGACCGCACGAGCCTCGCTCTAGAAAAAGTTCAATAACTATGGTAATTCGATTATTTGATTTATTTTTGTTTTTAACCAAACGTTTAGTTATAAATTATTATAAAAATTTTGATGTTTTTTGCGGAAACGGTAACTTGGTCTAAAACCACAAAACGCCGCTAACTTATAAATAAATTGACGTAGGTACAATCCTTAAAAAAATATTAAATAATAAAAAAATGCAAGAAATCAATAAATTTTAGAAATATTCTCCAATTGTTCATAATGGTTGTCCATTTTCTGGATTTATGTTCTGAAACATGTTAAAATGTAATAACGAAAAACTTAATAATTTGTTTGAAACACATGGTTATGTCTAACGGCTGTTAAAAAAAATATTGGTGTCATCTATGAAACAAATATATTTCTACTCAACTAAATTATTAAAAAAAAAACTTAATTCTCATTGAAGATTAAGATTAATAAATATTGGTGGACATTTCACACACATCACCACCTAGCCCCAAACGAAGCATAGCTTGTACTATGCTGATGATACTTAAATATATTGACAGATTGACATGTGTTTATATGTCAATCTGACACTATACACATTGATATTACATATTGATATTATTATGTTGTTCAGCTAGCATTTGAATGGGCTAATCAATGTAAACTAATAAAAAAATATGGTGGTACAACGTTCCACCGTTCCAACGTTCCAACGTTCGGGTCAGCCAGTTCTATTGTAATTGTTCTTTTGTACCTTAAGATTAATTACTGATATTTAAATTGACTACGGTTCTACAGTTTCAACGGTCTATTCTCATCATTAATTGTCTGTAATCCGTTAAGCGGATTTGTCTAAATAAAGACGTTCCTCGACCATTTAATTATGGACTTCTGAATTAACTAACAGAAAGGTCAAGTGTAGAATAAGTAAGTTGGCTGAGATTTCACAATTGTTATTGTGGGGTTGCCAAATCTCCGGCCCGGTTTTAATTATTATTTTAACTTAATTACGAGCAAGTTTAATATTGTGGGAGCGGAGTGAATTGTGACCTAGTGACCGGTTACTGTTATTCTTGGTTTGTCCGTGGTTTAAAATTTAAAACGCCCTGTTAAATATATTGGTGGACAATTCACACACAACACCATCTGACCCCAAACTAAGCAAAGCTTGTGTGATGGCGGCCAAATAGCTGATATAATACTTGTATAGTTTTAAATACATACTTATTATACATAGAAACACCCAGACACAGTGCAAACATTTGAATTCATCACACAAACATTTGCACTGGGTGGGAATCGAACCCACGACCCTCGGCTTCGCAGGCAGAGCTACTACCAACTAAGCCACGAGGCCAGTCGATCATAAAATTGGTGATCATAAAAAAATATTCTTACTATCCTTTCGAACAGTGTAACTTAAAGTTATGGCTGGGCAAGTTGGGAGAACGGCGACTGCCGATCCGGAGCCCCGGGTTCAAATCCCACGCGCACCACTGTCTTTTCGAAGTCAAGTGCGTAATGCCGCTAACTTAGAAACGGCGAAGGAAAATATCGCGAGGAAATCGACATGTACCTAAAATCTTTCGAGGTTATGTGTCCTCCACCCGAACTGGGCCAGCGTGGTGGATTATGGCCTGACCAGCGAGATTGTGTCAACTATGAGACCGTTTCCAGTGTTTCAACTTGTAAGATGTGATAAATATGTAGAGGCAGAAGAGCTCGATCGGGATAAAGGTACGATGCAGCGATGTATCGACATTCGAGAAAGCAGAGCGGCAGCGGCATTCGCGAATTTAATTTCCCATTCGTAGCAATCCATTCCCCCACATACCTACGTAGCTTCCATCTATAACACTCATCCTTCCATATAAAGACATACTTAGTTTATTAGAACTCGTTTCCACTAGTGCTGTAGTATGTTGGTATGTATGTGGACCAATGAATATGATTGGTGGATATCAAACGATTCCATAACAACTTAGCATAGCACATATCTGATGGAAAATCTGCCGACCGAAGGTGCCGATCGTTGTGCGGGTTTAGGATGCAAATGTCATTGAAGGATTTTTTTTTGGAACACGCTGTTTTAATAACAATGTTTTCCTTCACCATTGAAGTCAGTGGAAAACATAGCAGGTTCAGGCAGTATCGAAGCTAGGCATCACGACGCGCTACCGCGGTTAAATACCGAATTAAATTGAAGTTAATTTTGTAAAACATTACGAAGTATAATGTCCTACTCTGTCTAATGAATCTGCAATTATTTCGGTTTCGACACCGCTAGCTCGTGTGAAGCGTGTCGTTGGCGTATTTTATTGTTAACATGGTAACATTCAACACTTTTTATTCTGACCCTTCCGCCGTATTACTAAAGCGGTTATAGCTTTATTATTTATTTCTCTCTCTTTAATTTCAAGTGAAAATATAGAGAGTAACATATTAAAGGCAAAGCCATTGTAGTTGGTAGACCCCGGGAATTAAACTGTTAGTCAGTTTAGTTGTGATCTCTGCCTAGTTTTATAAAATAAAATCCAGTAACTACTAGAGGTCATTTGAGGCCAACTGATATATATGTATATATTGTATATATATATAGCATCAGAATCAGACGCTAAAGGTGACTCTAAAGGTGAGTTTTTTTAGGTCCATCTTTGACCATCTATGTTTCTATCTGCCCTATTTTTTGAAACGAAGTTCCTGAACTGAAAAAAAATGTGAGATTAAAACAGTAAGAAAATTGTATGACGGGATTGACGCGTAAAAACTCGTAACCAGTGTTGCCAATTAAATTTTTCAGATGATCGTCATTTTTTTTTTAAATTGTGTTATTTGTATAGTAGGCAACGTATTATACCTATACTGGAAGGCCACACTAGGGCAACCTGCGATATGAGTTCCAGTCAAAATGGTTCTATATTCTGTATTATTTGGATGTAGCCAACCGCCCACCAACCGCCACCAGTTGCCTTTCGTAAATCGTCACTCCATTTTTTGTCTCAGCGGTCCATTGGGTATATCGAAGCAACATTAGAAACAATTAAAATCGCCTAAACTATACTACTTTTAAAATGTTATATATCATCAAGGCTAACAAGCACTAGGTTATCGTGGTTTGGGCATGTTATGCGTAGGGATGAAGACCACATAACCAAAAGAGTTTTAAATATGAAGTACCTGGGTGACCGAGCTTTGCTCGGTTTAAATACTAAATATACTTAGATACCTACAGATAAAAGACTCCAAGAAATAGATTTTCTTAAAAAAAACAAATTGAAAAAAAAAGAGAACCCGTCTGGATTCGAACCCGGAGCTACTAATTCGTGACCGCTATGAGCGCCCGACTTCCCGTCTGAGCTAATTATGCTGTCGCGTCACCCGGCGAAATTTACCTTCGCATTCTAACCCGTCAGCATCGGATGGATGACATATATGTCTTCCACTTTTACGCGTCACTAGGGATCGGATGGATGACATATGTCTTCCAAATTCCGTTGCGGCTTTTGGACCTTATTTTGTTCAGGGAAAGGTTGATATTCCCATAACTGTTTTATTGATATAATGCCTATTGAATGTAGCTTTACAATGAGAGCAATAACGGCATTTACTCAAAACAAATTTCTCGAAATTTTGCCAGTTGAAACCGGCCGGCTCGGGCGCCATGACGCGCGCGTCATTTCGTGACGTCACGGAGTGAAGTGAGTGATTAATTACGTGAAATTAGGTGTTTTACCCTGGAAAATCGTAAGTAACGATTGTATTATTAATTTATATAAGCCTTTAGGAAGCCTTTTGCATATTCACAACATAATATTGTGTTTTAGATTTTTGACACTAAAGATCGGATGAAGTCATATGACTTACGAAAATGGCGGCTATTTTTTCATTGTCGTTTCTCACATTTTGCCTAATTGAGTATAAATTATTTTAATTATCGGTTCTACTAGTATGTTTATAAGATTCCTGAATATATTTTCTATCGATCGGTATATAAATATAATGCCTAAATACCTAAATCGTACCTCACGAAATTTTAAAAAAACCGGTTGTAATCGGCATGCAATTTCTGTTCTGTTGTGTATTTTTCCGAGTCGAAAATATAAAAATATTAGTATGAAAGCATATACTTTTTAGTTTCGATTTATAAGGGGTAGATATTGCTGTTTATAAAAATCATAACAACCTATACATAAAACAATATACTTTCTTCACAAACACCCACTTTTTCAAAAGTATAACTTTTTTCGACTTCGGGTAAAAAGAAAAATGCGTGTAAAATTCAATATAAATAAAATATAGAACAATTATACATCGTTTTGTAGCTTATTTCAATAGCTTTATGATATAGTAACTCAATGATGTCTAGATCGAACTAATCGATCCCTAGGTATAAAATAGTGCGCAGCGGCGCAAAACCGGGCGCTCGCGTCTAGTCTCTCCGATCCGCGGGTAAATTGAATTTCACCTGAATTTGACCTACCTCCGATGGCGAGAGGCTAATGTCTTATGTGACAGTTTTTCATTGTCTAAAAACGCGCATAGTATGCGTTTTTTTAAATAAAACCTAGTTAGATCGATTTATCGTCCCCGAAATTCCCTGCATACATAATTTCATGAAAATCCGTCGAGCCGTTTCCGAGATTCAGATTCTATATATATATATACATATTTATTTATATACAAGAATTGCTCGTTTAAAGGTATAAGATGTAGATGGATGCAAGGATAATTATAACGTCTTTCACACAATCCATCCACGCTTTTTTTGGTCGACCGGAGAGGTCGGATGGATTGTGTGAAAGACGACATGATTAAGAAAGGAGTGAGCTTAGATCTGACGAATGACAGAGACGAATGTAAGAAAGGTACATGTTGTACCGACCCCACCTAAAGTGGGATAAGGGTAAGTGAATGATGATATATCATCAAGGTGTTTATAAGGCTACTTTTATGTTATCTTCGTAAAATTATCAAAGGAGATAGATGGCGCTAGTTCATAAGTGTTTCTCTGTAATATTTTCATTTGTTAGTGTCACAATAAAGAATTTTTTATCTATCTACCTAAGATTAAGTCTTAATATAATAGTTAGAAAGGAGAAAATTTGTTGGTATTTTTTTTTAAAGATCTTCTAAAGTGATCTTTTGAGACTCCAAAGTTATAATTATTTGTTTTACCTACTGTTATCTGAACACATCTAAACGATGAAAACAGCAAATATGAAAATACATGTACTTAACAACAATCAGAATAGGAGAAGAATGTTGGGATCTTGCAACTATTCTTACTATGGAACGTCGAATAGATATATTGTGTACCTTCATATATTGAGTATAAGTGTATCACAAATTTTTTGTCAAAATATGCTTATCTACAAATACTTGTGAAACCCACACCCGTGAAACTATTTTATCGATCTTATGATATTTCTTAAGCATTGATTTGAGAACGGATATTTTGCTTCGACATTCGGAAAATTCCATGGATCATGGGATTTCCGAAACTGCTATGGAAAACTTCTAAAAATCTTTTAAGAACAAAACATACTTTTGCAGCATATTATAATAATAACTTGGTTTCCACTTTGTGACTCCAGACCTCTCATAAGGAGAGATTCAAGGCTATGATCAACCATACTGGCCAAGTTTAGGCCTTGGCACATGTCTGTTTCCTCACGAAACCTTCGCCGTTAAAACCAGGGGAACGACAGATGTGTAAATATGCATGCATGGCTGCATACAATCTCTAAAACAATTATTGAAGCCTCCTCAAAAAAAAAAAAATGTCTATAAAAAAATCAAACGAATCGAGAGCCTCGTCCTTTTTGAAATCGGTATAAAAGGTATTTTCATACCTTTAATATAGGTATTCTTTTCGAATAAAGTTATGTGTTGTGAACGTGTCAAACCTGAAATGGCAGAAGCCTTCTCCCGTCGAAGAAGTGGCGCGCGGTTCCAAACAGCTGAACAGCGCATCAAATGTAAACAGAGCGTGTCCGGTGCATCCACACGCGGTTCGGGGGCACTCGGCACTGCGCTCGGCACCGCCGTCTCCCTTCCACCATATGTAGGTCATGCCAGCTTATCGGTCAGCGGTCTTCGCGTCGCAACTCGCCAGTACCCAGCGAGACGCGAAGGGGCGCGCCCGTCACCCTGACAGAGCCCGCGCATGCGCCGTTAAAACACGCGAATTTTATCAGCTGACTGTCATTTGTCATCCCGAATAATTATTTTTTGTGATCTCAAGTGCTGTGATATTATCAAACATGGGACAGGCGTTCGGAACCACCAACTCCCACGAGGGACAGAGGCAGTATACCTTCAAAGAAATTGGTAAGCCTTGTTTTGTCGTGTCGAGTTGCATTATTGCAATGTTGTCTGCTTGTTTGACAAATGCATGGGAGATTTTGTAACTAGGGCGATAGTAATTGCAGTGGAATTTAATCTGCCGGATAGAATTTTCTAAATCTCAAGTAACGTAAGCACTAGTTTTCCTCGAACTAAAAATATGGCTAGGATAAACAATTTTATAAATAACGCTTCCCAAGAAGAATGCGTCATTAATGATTCAACCAGCGTCGAATTGTTTTCTTATTGTACGTTTTAGATTCCGTGATTGTGGTAATTACGATAATGAAATGTCTACTTAATGGAATTCTTGAGGCTCGCTGTTTGATAAGGTGCTTGAGGATATAGAGGAATGATATTTGGAGCGCTAAAATGTTCCTTTTGCGAATTTGCCGATTTGGACGATTACGAATGTAAGACGTTACATTTTGATGTTTACCATCATTCCAAATAGTTGTTTAATGGTGGCACTATCGCATTGTACAATAGACAAAGCCATTGTATAATATAAAATATGGTTCGATGATTTCGCCACAGGACATTGTGGTCCTTGAGCATTGTCGGTGAGAAATCGTACCGTTCACACGGACAGACGGACACTCAATGTGTTTTCACTGTTTTACATTTAGTGCGAAAACATTTACTAATCCAAATTAAAGTTATTTTTAATGAGAATTAAAGTTAGGTAGCAGTAAGTATTTTTTAATGAAAGTAATTAAAGTTAAGTAGCAGTAGGTAGTTTATAGAATAATTAATTTAAGAGGGTAGATGCATTTATACGTAAAACGTTAAGTAAGTAATTACCGTACGAAGGACGTTCTCAGTACGGTTGAAGTACTTTGATATAATTTTCTTAAATTGCTACAAATTTGATTGCTTTTATTATATTCTGTGATAGCTGCGAAAATAGTGGTGGCGAGTGGTGGTAAAGATAAATAAATATTAATGGACATGTCTCACACAATACAACTTAGTCTCCGCAGGCAGACTTACTACCAACTAAGCCAATCAAATTTGTCAAAATGGATTAAAGAAATTTCGCCTTTACGGTAAAAATCGTTAAGTTAAAATTTCATTGTTACATTTTTAGATCCCCAGCAGTGGAATAAAGTGGGCTAATTTCGATGATGACGGTTTGTATTGTTTTCGTATTATGTTATCATGTTTTTCGCGCGTCTGTTGTTTCAGCCGTAATAAGGAGGAATCCTCGAGAAGTACTGTTATCGGCTTAGCACTGGATTGTAAAGATATTATCTTCATATCACTCATACTCGTACCAAATGCTACGATATTGTTCCAGATTGTTTCGTCACATGGGTAATTTTGTACGTTATGTCCGGGAAACCGATTCGTCCTGTTCTTCAGTTAAGGCTACTTCAGTTATAGTAAAGCTTTGATTGTATACTTGACAAGTATATACTCAAATTAGAAAAGTTACGGTTGGTCTAGTCGAGAGAACAGCAATTGCCAATCCAGAACCCCGGTCTTTCCGAAGTCATGTGCGTAAAGCCGCTAACTTAAAAACGGTGAAGGATGACATCGTGAGAAAACCGGCGTGTTCCTAGAATATTTCGGAGATCATGTGTCTTCCGCCAACCCGCTTTTAGCCAGCGTGGTGGATTACGGCTTTGTCTCTATTCTTGCCAGAGAAGGTCCCGACTCCCAGCAGTGGGAACATTTAGTGGGCAGCTTATGCTGTTCTTCAGTTGATTTTGTTACACAGATCGAAACATTTTTCTTGCATTAATTGAAAAGAAAATTACATATCATGTTAATGTTACAAATGTCAAAGTTTGGATGTTTGTTGCTCAACAACGTCGGAACTTCTAAACGAAATACGATTTGATAACAGTCCGAAATAACACATAATATGCTACATTTTATCCCGAAAAAATAACAGGAACGGGAACTATGCTGGTAAATCCGCGAGGCGCTAGTAGTACGATAAAAGAAATTTGTCATAAAATTAAGTTTACCGATTTTAAATAAATACACGGGTAACTCACGTTTGATATAGTCAGTCCAGTACGATTTAAGTTTCGATCGCGTCCGGCGTTCTTTTTCAAGGAGAGTGCGCGCGCGTGATCGCTTCTCGTTTAGCTCACTGGACTGACTAAGTATATCAAACGTCCCGTTACCCGTGTATTTATTTAAAATGTGTAATAACCACGTTAGTTTTTCATACCTACTAAAGTTTACCAATTTGTCGCTTACAACTGTCGATTCCTAAAATGTCTCATATTAGGTTTATTGTATAAAAACTTCTAAATATTATGTTACGACACGACTAACATGACTTAATGATGTAAATAAAATAAAATAAATGGTAACTACACCTCTGAGTCCAGTTTCTCTAAGATTAGGTAGTAGAAAATGGCAGACTGTTCGGAAACTCATTACTGGTTTGACCGTAGGTATATTTTTTTGGCGTGTCTGCCTCTCCAGGTTGCAAAAGTCATTAGTTCAATAACATAACATTATTAGCTTCTGTGAGCTGGTTTTCCTCAACGTTCTGATGTGTTAAGGTGCTCCCTCACTCCTCACCACGAGCATTCGCATGTAATGTAACATTATAGATTCGACTTTGAGCATTACATTCTTAGATAAAGAATACGTAAATAGATCAGGTTTTTCAACACGGTTCCTTTGTACCAATCGTAAGCAGATGAGGTGTATGTTAGCTATGGCAACGAAGTGATGTGCCGCGACAAAAGTATGACACTTCCACAAGAGCGATCAGACCGGCGCTTCTACCGCCTAACGAAAAACGCTTTGACGCTTTGATGCTTTGATATTGTTGTCTCTTTTCTTCTCGCTTGAAATGAAAGAGACGGCAATGGCAAAGCATCAAAGCGTCAAAGCGTTTTTCGATAGGCGGTAGACCCCCCGTGCTTTCGGTGTAAAGCGTTTGTTCTAACTCTATGCGTACTATATGTAAACTATTTGATTACATTACTATACTACCGCCAGCCAGCCGCAACAAAAAAGCGCCTTGGTGTTACTAGTTGTATCAAAATATTACACATTGTATCATTACAAGGTGCGCATTGTAATGGTCGATTCACCTCCTTCACTGATGTAATGCTCGACTCTGTAACGTTACATTACACTTAAATGCTCCCGGTGAGGGAGCACTTTAAGTTAATAAGTCACTTTTAAGTTAATATCTACTACAAAATTATCAGTGTCGGGGGTCGCGATAGTGTTATCGACTTTGGTCTATGCGAAAATACTATCATGGTAGTGGCACTAATATCTGGTCGTTTGATAGAGATACATTTATGTAATAGGGAACAAACTAGCTTCGTACCCTGCGGGTAGCAAAGCGTTTTGGTCCCTAGCTAAATCGGTCGAAGCGAACTTCTGCCGCCCCTCACTACCTCCAATGCTAAAACCTGATGGGACACTGGCTCACACCGCAATGGAGAAAGCAAACTTGTTTGCATCTCAGTTTGCGGAATCTTCTCGTCTAGATGCTGGTAGCGCGACACCTCCTACTCCACCTGGCTGTCCGACTCTCATGTCAGAGGTACACATTCGCCAAATTGAGGTTCACGGGGAAGCACTTGTAGTCTCCCTGGATATTTCGAAGGCTTTTGACAGGGTTTGGCATGATGGCCTTATAAGCAAGCTTTCTGGTTATGGTTTGCGTCCTGGGTTTATTGCGTGGATATCGGACTTTTTGAGGGATCGATCCATACGAGTCGTCATTGATGGCTGCTCGTCGGATCAAATGGCTATCAATGCCGGAGTCCCTCAAGGGTCGGTACTCTCTGCGACGCTTTTCCTGCTACATATCAACGATCTGTTGAAGCCCGGTATCTTTGGGTACGCAGATGATAGCACCGTTGTAGAGAGTTACATATCTAGTGCGAGAGCCAGTGGGCAGCAAACTCAGGTACTAAGAGAGAGTCTGATCGAGCGTTTGAGCTTGACCCTTGAGGCGGTGTCTACATGGGGCGATGCCAATCTGGTCAAGTTCAACGAGAGTAAGACGCAGGCGTGTCTGTTCTCCGCAAAAAGGAGTCTTTTTCAACTGACTCCAACCTTTAGAGGTGTATCCGTTCCGATTTCTGACCGTCTTGAGCTTTTGGGCGTTACATTGACATCTACGCTGAACTTTGGTTCGTATATCGAGTCCAAGGCCAAATTAGCTGCCAAAAAGCTAGGTGTCCTCTCAAAGGTGCGAAGGTACTTCAAGTCTGAGCAGTTGCTCACGTTATATAAGGCTCAAATTCGTTCTTGTATGGAGTACTGTTCGCATCTTTGGGATGGATCGGCTAAGTATCAGCTGGAGGCCTTGGAATCGATCGAGAGACGTGCCAAAAGGCTCATAGGCAACGACACTCTTGTGCGAAAAAGACTACAAAGTCTTGAACATCGCCGAAAAGTCGCTAGCCTTTCGGTTTTTTATCGAATACACTTCGGAGAGTGTGCGACTGATTTACATGATCTAATACCACCTTGCCCTTTTTTCTATCGGAATGCTCGTAGCTCGAAAAAACGACATCGTTTCATGGTTGATGTTCCAAAGACGCGAACGAAGAGATTTGACTCTACTTTTGTGATAAGAACGTCTAGGCTGTGGAATGCGTTGCCTGAGTGGGTTTTCCCTGTTGACTATAATCTTTGTGTCTTCAAATCGAGAGTGAATCGGTTTCTTCTAGGTAAACACGCTCCATCGTAGACCGCATCGTCGCTTCACATCAGGTGAGATGGCGGTCAAGTGTAAGCCTATAAAAGTTAAAAAAAAAAAAAAAAAAAAAAAAAACGCTAACTTGCCTTCTGTTCTTTGTTTTCTTTAAGTACAAGCTAATACCTAATTAGCTCTTCTCTAAATTATTTTGTGCTTCTAAACCTGCTAGGAGTTTGCGGCATCCGACCGCCGTAGTCCAAACATTTGCTTAAAGCCTACGCGATTCAAAAACTTACCAAATTATTGAGCAAAGTCAAATTGTTATTGAATATTTTGTGACGTTGAACGAGCAAACAAAATTGAGCTTAAGTCAAATATTGTGGTACAGCTCTAAGTGGCTTAACTACCGTAAATGTTTTAATCATTGCAATCAATATGAATATGGCAACCAAATTTAAAGGGTCCAGAACATTACTGTTACTAACAGAGTTGTTAAATATATAATTAGAAAATAAATATATTTCGGTAATGATTTTAGATCTTAATGACTTTATTATTATTTGAACAAATATATCTCTATTTATATAAGCCTTATGCTAAACTATCGGAACTTTCCTTTCCTCGCCTAAAAGATTATATTCATTAGCTGTGCCTTGCAAACATATTTATTTATAAACGTTTCCTTGCACCGCTGTTATCATGACGTCGATACCTACTTTTCACTCGTTATCTACATACGTAGCTCGGTAATTTGTTTTTCTGTATTCTTCATCTATGTTTGTTTTCTTTTGATAAAGTACGTAACGTTTCTTTGAAAAACAGTCTGCGTGTGATTGAATATTTTATTGATGAAAAGAAGTATGGCTTTGCTTGGTTGGCGGTCAAGCTTGAGCCTATTAGTGTTTTAATAGAATATTTCCTTTTTTTCTAGAAAGTAGGTTACGTTTGTGCTCATTTTACTTATATGAGCAATGACGGTTTATATTGAGTGATTATATTTATTTATTTAATGAAATACCTACATTTTTCATTAGTACATATATTATATGCAAATTTTCAAACAATGGACAGTTTTCAAGCGTTTCGCACGTTTTTTTTCTTCATTATAGGTACACTTAGTCTTAATAAATCTTTACTTAATAAAAAAAAAAAACATTTTATAGAAACACTCCAAAGAATAGCGCAAATTGAAATAGTGTTTTACACGTTATCCTGAGAACGTAACCTAATTAGTTAAACAATGTAGTTGAACAAAATTACTTTAAAAGATCACATGTTTTTTTACAGATATGTATTTGTAAGTTTCAATCATCTTTGTGCAAAGAACAACTAGGTACGATTATTTTAAAATGTTTTTGATCCTATATTAACTAGTCACGATAAAAGCACGCTTTTGTTTGTGAAAAATTCACAATGTCTCCGGCAAATCATGCGATCTATATTTAGAACCATGTTTTATCACTCATTTATCATGATACATTGATTTGTTTTGCATCGTACCGTACATTAGACAAGTTTAACATGTTACGCCACATTTATGAAATAGTTTAAACCTCCCTCAATGATCACATTACTGTTATCATTGCTAATCTGAATGAAGATTATCTCTTATTCGGTCTATTTATTCTACACCGGAAAGTTATACGATTATCATCTTAATCACAAGATTACATAAAGAACTAGATTAGCGTAATCATCATTCAAAATAATCATATACTTACGTGGGATCATATCATTTTCTTTTCAATCAATTCTCTTTCTATGTAGTATACGAGTATCTATTGTAAGAACATAACTTATAGAAAGGTAATTTACTTCGCTATAGAAACATGACTGAATAGACGATGAGAAAGTTTGATTATGTGCGTACATAAATCTTCCTATCATTTAATATTTAAGGTCCATTATTACTTGATTGGCAACGAAAGCGATTTTACAGAAGCATTTGACGGCAATGCTTGTATATTGGATCGCGTGTTTGTCTAGATGTCGACTTAAGCTAAGCCTGGCTTGTAGAAAACCGGTCTATTTTGCAAGTACATTTAATTTGCAATCGAATCCGCGTAGTTTTCTCACTTAATACCGGTTCAGAGAAACGGGTTCCGTAGGGCGTGTATATTAGGGCCACTTGTTTATTTAGCAGCCGCCGACGGCGAGCCGAGTAAAATGGTTTCGTATCTTTTTTGTCTTGTTCATAAACGCTAATGGTTCAGCTTTCTGAGATTTCTAAGGTGCTGCAGAATCTGTTCCGTTTTGGACTTAATTTATCTGAAGATTATTTTAGTATTAGGTATTCATTCAGCGATCTGAAAATCGTAAAGTGCTGGTCGCTTGAGTAGGATGTTTATTTTAACAAATAAGTAATGTAGATATTTGCATATTCATTTATGTGCTTCAAAGACCTTGAAAACTGCACCGAGAAATATTTCTTTGTTGGTTTACTGTGTTATGTTCGGAATATCTAAATATATAACTAGAGTTAAACAGGAAGAAATTATGGCATAACCAATAAACAATAATTGTAGAGGAAATGTAAACTATACATTTTCCTAACATTGTTTATCCACAGTGCAACGTACTGGCATGAAACAGGTGTTTTAAGAATTGCAATTGTTTATTTTTAGGGTTCCGTAAAACGTAAAAACGGAACCCTTATAGATTCGTCATGTCTGTCTGTCTGTCTGTCTGTCTGTCTGTCCGTCCGTATATCACAGCCACTTTTTGCCGAAACTATGAGAACTACACTGTTGAAACTTGGTAAGTAGATGTAATCTGTGAACCGCATTAAGATTTTTACACAAGTTTTTTAAAAAAACAAAAATTAGGGGTGCCCCCCATACTGAGAACTGAAGCTCAAAAATTTTTTTTTCATCAAACCTACACGTGTGGGATGTCTATCGATAGGTCTTAAAAAATGATGTTGAGGTTTCTAATATAATTTTTGTCTGCACTGAATAACTTGCGCGAGAGACGCTTCCAAAGTGGTAAAATGTGTGTCCCCCCCCCTCTAACTTCTAAAGTAAGAGAATGAAAAAACTAAAAAAAATATATGATGTACATTACCATGAAAACTACCAATGAAAATTAGTTTGAACTCGATCTGATGAGTAGTTTTTTTTAGTACGTCATAAATACACTATTATTAAAACTTCGATCAAAGTTACAACGAACTACAAGAACTATGTGTACTATGTATATTATGTTACTTGCTGGAACGGAACCCTTCATGGGCGAGTCCAACTCGCACTTGGCTACTTTATTTTCTTAAATAATAGTTGATAGATTTAGTAAACATTTATTATATGCATTCGATATTGAAATAAAAACTACGTACAAATAGTTACTTCATCTGTGTTCGTGCTCAACCTTTCTACTCTTACAAATATACAACATCATTAGCCCCAAACAAATGATACATAGAAACGCCAATACACAGAACAAACATCCGTATTTATCACATAATTGTATGTTCCGCTTGGGAATTGAACCTACAACTTACGGCTAAGTGAACCTATTCACTATTGACTGAGGACTTAAAGAAAATCTTAGCGACATCGTTTTAATCCTACTAATTTCATAAACGCGAAAGTTTATAAGAATGTATCGATGTATGTTTATTACTCTTTCACGTAAAAACTTCTGAAGGGATGTTCTGATCTGATTGGATGAAATTTCCTACATAGATAGATAACGGTCTGGAATAACACATAGACTATTTTTTATCCCGGGAAAATAACGGGATTGGGAACTACGCGGATGAAATTGCGGGACGCTGCTAGTTCAGTGATGGATTTACTTTTGCTATGATACTGTAACGTTGTGTATCTATTTGTTCTGTATTGTAAGTTATTAGTAGCTGTCATTACATAAATCGAAACAGTTTCTCTTTGTAATCGCTATACTCTGTAACATGTAGTACAACGCACATCCTCGACCCCTCCACATGATTGTCTTCAATATTCCACTTATCTGTCCCGATCGTCATCCATCACAATTACTTTTTCAGACAACAATGAACCGTTTCACAAACAACAAACTTTTATTTACTCCCCATTCGGTCTTATCACTTTCTTCGAGAAATATAATGTATAGCTACTTATAAGATCTTTATACTTATTCTATACGTTACCAAATCCGGGCATAACAGAGAAAGTGCCATTAGTCAAACGAGTTTACTTTTTTTGATAGTAATACTGCATGTAGTTATTGTTGAGACGAAAGTTTGCGTTGTAGTATCTCATACAGTTTTTGGTGTTCATTTGTGTAAAGGTTAATTTCACAGTAGATCACTAAGCGGTCTTAAATGTCAATAAGATATTATTTATTTTAGCACACCAACAAAAAATCTTGTACGGGAGCATAAATACAATAAAAGTAGTGTTACAACTGCCGCGCCGTACCTATTGCGGAGAGTGATATCATCCGCGCAACCTTACTATGGAAATGGTTTTTGCTATCGTATGAGTTAGAAATAATAACCCTTCGACCAATATATTTGATCGAAGTAATAACCACATAATTAATTTCTGGGCGCAATTATGCTGTCAGATTTGTTGAACTGTCACATTTGGTACAACTGTCAATGTCAGTGTGCAGTTCTGTCGGAACGTTATCTAGCAAAGGTGCTTATTATATTTTATGTTATCTTTTACAAAAATGTCACCACAAGTTTGTACATTTTTGCGTCTAAACATTTTTTTTCCTGATTGTATTATGTTCAGCTTAGATTGATCTGATATGTCACATCATCAAGCTTAGTTCACTGGCTTAAATCTCTTAGGATCTATTTCGGGTAGGTCTGATTCAAGATGCGTACACAAGGATCTTCTGCCAAGTTCTTTGTTCGGGTGTGATTCAGGGACGCGACGCATCAAGCCGTCGCGTCGCCGCGTCGCCGCCCGGATGTCGTGCGTATGCGCAGTTACCAGAGCCGTTACAATGTGCGCTCTCAAGGTTATGGTTCTTAGCACCTCGACCACGACTCGCTTTTGTTTGTTTGTTTATCTTTCTTTCAGGTTTTTGGGTCGTGCGTTAACTGGTACGCTTTCAATGAAGGTACGTTTAGCCTGTTATGGTCGTCATAAGTTATTTCTAGTTTTCTTTTTGTTGGTGAGTGACGTACAAAAATCTACATGTATTACTGTCTGACTTGATGAAAATGAAGTAGTTGTTGAGATTAATATTGTACATAGTATGTGTACCATCGCTGGTACGGGATATTTGGTCATGATTTTCTTTTTCAAGATATTATAATTATACTCCATAATTTCTCCTTGTCGGATGATTTTTCTACGGCGTTGCAGAATAATAGATTAGAAGAGGTATTGAAACTATAAAAATTAAAAATGTTAAGTTTTTAATTATTAGTTTGTGGGAAAAATTCGTGATTTCCCGACGATTTACAGATTAAATTTGGGCATTTGATTATGTTTGGCATTGGTTCCATACAGTTCAAATACCTCTCCTAATCCTTTATTTCGGAATGCCGTACAAAAATCATGCGACAAGGAGAAATGATCGAGGGTTGCAACCTCTTCGACTATACTCAGTTGGACAGCATACAAGTGACGGCATAGTGCTGAATCTTATTACTTTATACCCTTCTAGCATCCTACTTAATAGGTCTCCTGGTGGTTCATTTACTACGTAAATTTTGTTCACAGGCCTGTTTGTAGTATGTTATGAATATCTGAAACATCAGAAATGTTGACAAGGTTATGCCCGCCCGGAGAGGCGTTTAAAGATACTTAGGCCTTTTGTTGGATAGGAGAGCAATTGCCATTCAGCGAGGTAACCAATGCTTTGCACCGTGAACAGTGCGGGTCGGGTTATTTGACCAATACCAGATGGATGTTCTCTTGTAGTAAGTGTAAGTTACTTTTGATATTTTTGACATTACAAAACTAGCGTTGCGTAGCGTTGTCTACAGGTCTACACGAAGCTAGAAGTACGAGATTGCTATCCTAGCTTGAAAAACTAGCCTGGTATAGCTCGGGCATAACTAGTAGCATAGTTAACCGAATAAGGGGAAGGATTAAATTCGAGTATATATATATATATATGTTTAAGCTGTGTTGCTCGTTGAAATCGTCACCGACTATGAAGAAAATACATTCTGTACATATTTAAATGATCAATTTCAGTAAAATTTCAAATTCTATCATTCAAAAGTGGTGAGTTTTCGAGCCCAGACAGACTGGCGGAATGCTATTTGCGTTATCTGTGGCCACCGAGCCATGACGACTCTGGTCTTCAAGGAGATCAACTCCCCAGAGACCGACTTTACCTACCTACCTACAACTATTATTTAATCTGTGACTACCTACGCCACCACAAAATAAGCGCCGCCAGCCTGCCGTACATGAACCGTGAAGCAATTCTCTTTTCCAAACTGCATTTTAGACTTTGTTCCCAACGTATTACGAATTGTAATTCTTTGAATGTATCCGAAGATGATTTAATTCGTCGACGTTCATTTAGAAATACGAATCTAGTTTTGTATTTTGAATCAAATCAAGTAAAATTATGTGCAATTTTTATAGATTGTATAGGTAAATAATTCAAATGAATACGTTACATAACAGAGAAGTTTTATAGTTTGCTTGATTTTTGTGTTAATCTAGTATCTAGCAGATGTACCCAATTAGGGGAGTTTTAGTTCCACTATTAGGTGAAGTGACAGTGAGGAAAGTGTATTGGTTTCTTCTAGGTAGGCACGTTTCATTGTAGACCGTATCGTTGCTTAACTTTGGGTGAGATGGCGGTCAAGTACAAAGCAATCATAGCGAAAAAAAAATAGGGACTGCCGAAGTCATTGAACTTAAAACACTTATTTATATCAATGGCCGAAGTGAAAGAATTTAGAAATTTAGTACATATTAAACAGCACACCTGTTGTATAAAGGCCGATTTAAACTGAACGAACATAGAGCTAGAGCTGGAACAAGAGCATTATTTCTCGATCTTTTAGTGTATGCATTTGCATAGAGCATTCGCTCGTCTGATGTAAATCGGCCTAATACGTCACCTCTATAGCTACTGCTATTATTCATGTCTGTGACGTGAACATAAGAGTTTGCCCATACTGCTCAACGTGGCTATAGAAGTTTTAACTTCAGAAAACATACTATAAAATATTATCTAACGATAATAACTACCAATGTCAGTTATTATGATGATACATTCGTAATTATAAAATTCATTGGAGTGTTCGATGACGCGGGGACTTTACTTCGTCTGGCACGTACGACCGTACGAGTGTAGTAATTGTCTGACAGTTTACTTATGTAAAATTATATTACGTTAAATAACTCGACAAGTTGATGTAATGTAACTCTTTATGCGTCGCATTTTTATTGTTTTTAGATACATTATTTTGTTCCTGAAAACTTAAACTTCCTTTCGTTCTGTTTTCTCTTTCTCTTTCTCTTTCTCGTTCTCTTTTCGTTCGTTCCTAACGTTCCTGGGCTTAAACGTGATCGATTTTCTTAAAATTAATTACACTATTGCGATTATATATATAGTATTTTCATGAAGAGTTCAAAACATCTATGCTAATTCGTCTACAATCGCAGCGAAATTAGAAGGTTTATCGGATATATTATTTCGTAGAGTATACAGCACATCCGTATGAATACCTTGCTCTTTGTTTTGTAGGATTTGTTATAGCGCGAAACAGCGACATCTTTTCATGGTTTGCCTTCCGAAGACTCCAACGTAGCGGTTTGACTCCACACTCGTAGTAAAATATTTAAACTGTGGAATTTGGTGTTTGGGATTGGTTTTGGTATATCCTGGATGGATATTATCTATGGGGTTTCAAGTTGTAAACGGGTTACCTTTAGGTAAGCCATCGTAGACCGCAGCATCACTTAAAATTAGACTGAGAATTAGAAATAAAAACCAGTAAAAAAATGCTATTTCTTTCTAGGATTCAAAACATTTGTATGATTCACCACAAGGATACGTACACCACTGCCCTTATTTTTTTACTTTGTCCTAACCAAAATGTTATCTGAAAGAGATCGCTATTAGCGATAATTTCGCCTTTCGTGCCTTTAATCTTAATCATTCTGTATTATTTTGTGGTGATAATAAAGTGTTTTGTGTTGTACCACTTGCCAAATCCTATACTTTCTTAGCCTTACTTTTCCACGTGATCTCAAGATTAAAAATGTCCAAAGTTTAAAAGTTCAATTATTTTGTCTGCAATCGCTCGCTACTAAGATTGATTGTTCCACTAGCAAGGTAATCTCGAATATTCCGAACCGTGTGCATGCGCCGATGGCATGTGCTAAATCTAGACCGAAGCCGTTTTAATTTGGACAATTGGGCGTTGCAATTTTTTCCGGTTCTGACCGCAAAACGGTCATAATTCTCGAGCTAGAATTGTGATTAGGTGCAGTCGAAGCAATCTGGAACATGTGAGAGTTTGTGCGGTTTTAGAACGTAGTAACGAGAGGCATGATGTTGAAGTATGATAAAAAATGCCATTTTGCAAATTTCTCGTCTCGTCGATCAGTTTTGTAATTTGAAATGTTCTCTCGTGACATTTTTTTTTATTTAGATTTAAGTGTGAAGGAAAACACATTATGAGACAATCGCCTAGTTCTAAAAAAAAACTAAAAATTACTTTCGAGAGCATGTTGACCAGCCCAAGTCAGCGGCAGCGTGGTGATTTTGTAGCTTTCACTCTCTGCTTGTGGGGGAAGATTCCGATTCCCGACCGTGGAATATAAACTGGGCTGCTTAAGCTTTATGTTATGCATTTATCGAGACTATAATAGCATTTTTGTATGAAACAACACAATTGTTTCTCTTTCGCGATATCAGGATTTGCCACTTAGTAAAAGTTTTTAAGCAGCATCCATTCGACTTCTAATATTCGGCTTTCTGTTGAACCCCTTATTTACTATTGTTCGATTTGAAATATTACTGTAATCTATTCAAAAAAGAAATATACTAGATCTCATTATCCATCTAAATAAATACAGTACAAGAGATAATACCCATATCAAAGTAACTTTTAAATGTCAGCCATGTCCCATGTATCCCGTTTTACTCGTATTTTCTTTGTTCTCATTTATTTCCCCGGCCGTTACAGACATCACCTTTGTTTTCGCTTGTAATTTGCTAATTTAATATTTGGCAGATCCGGCTTAAATTTGCCGGGATAAGCTCTGTTTGACTTTATTAATGAGTGGTAAAGTTCATTTTTGAAAGCATGAATTTGTCCATATGAGGTTTCTCACTTATCGCGAGCAGTAGAAATCTGTTGTTGCTGGCCGACATAATGTGTGGAGTTGGACAGTTGATGGAACTAATTACTGCCCTATGTTTGTTCGAATACTTTGATGATTACTCCCCCCTGTCAAGTCCAGGAAAGTTGTAAACACGTGAAGAGAATCACGTGGGGTTCTCTCGGCTCGGGTACAGATTAATAGTTAGTTACATGTGTCCGACCTTGTCATTGGCATTGCCTGAAGCCGTACTCGTGACGTCCAAGTAAGGGTTCACGTTTGTTTCGGCTTAGGGTTTAACAGATTTACTAACGCACGCTACACTTATTGGGATTTCCATCCTTTGTATAATTTTAGTAAATATTGAACACAAAATATAGGTAAATCTCATAATGATAACATCGTCTTAGTACTAAATTTGTTTATAAATATACTTACTAAAACAGTAGATATGCAGTAGAAGTCACGCTAATTGTAGACGCAGCGTTGTCTACAATAAAATAAAAAAACAATTTCTTTCTCCTTGCATCGTCAATTTGTCAAAAGCTTCGTTAATTTCCTTTGGAACTTTGTGCATTGTATTTCCCTGGTGAACAATAAATCAATGTTTATTTAATATTTACTCGTTGCTATGTTCGTTGCTAATATGTCACTGGCTGTAACTTTTCTCATCTGTTATAACGCATGAATCATTTAATCAACTGTCAAGAACCTCATGAATGTCGAATCAGATGATTTTAAGTTAAGTAGTTTTTGCGCGTCAGGTCTAGACGGTTCAACCTTACCTGACATTGTCCGGGTTTCGAAGTACTTGTAAGTGTGTTTTGATATCTGTATCTTTAGCCAATATATGCCGAATATTGAGATGTTTATTGATGTCGTCTGGTCATCGCTTTGTTGGTATACCGGAACGTTGTTTGCGATCTGGCTTCCACTGTTACACCGCAATGATTAGCATATAACTAACAAGGTTTTTGCCTAACATTGGGACATTTCAGGCTCAAAACATTAAAAATCGAAGTATAGAACGAAAAAAATGTTTTAATTGTCAATTCCTATTCCGTACCGAATGATTATCTGGTCTGACTTATATTTATAGATCAATCACTCACCACCAGGATAGCTATGGGCAATACCAATTAAAATATGTATTAATTTCAAGATGTTTCTTGATCTCAAACAACGCCAGACAAAACAAACAAGAGAAATTACCTTATCAGATGACTATTTCACACGGAAACAAAACAAAAATACTGATAAATCGGCTATTCTTTAATGATAAACATAATACAGCGAGTGATAGCGCTATCGCTAATGATAATAAGAGACATAATGCCCCAAATATGTGCTATTGACCTTTGAAAAAAATCATTTTGTCTTTTGTGCTAACTCCGCAATAAGTTATGTACTTAATACGTACTTTGTTATTATGATGTTTTATTATGACCTTCAAGATCCATATCGGGTCTATTGTAGATTGTAATGAAGATAAAACATAAAATCCATAATAACAAACAACAAGATCATATTGATGTTTGCACAATAGTGAAAATAAAAGCTTGGTTTTAATTAATTAACTGGTTAGTCAACTGTGATATGGTTGATCCTAACCTAAGTTTCAGCCGCATTCTGCGGTCTTTTTTCAAGGAGAGTGCATGCACATGCCCGCATCTGGACTTTTAGCAGACTTGGTAGGACTCTTCGGAGAGTCCGCCTGGGGAAGTACCACACCTTTGCCAGTTATTCTACCGCCAAGCAGTAATGTGCAAACATTACTGTGTTCCGGTTTGAAGGGCAATGTTTCCAGAGAAATTACAGGGCTTAGAGATGTAACATCTTAGATATATGGGTGACGAGCGCAGTGCAGTGCTAGGTAATGATTTGGACTCTTCATGTTCCAATAGCTGCGTGTCACTGTGCAGTTATGTTGCAGGCATGTTGTTTACCATCAGGCACATGTCTTGCTCGTCACATCACTCTTTATATTAAAAAAAATCTGGTAAGACGTTAGACACTGACGCGGCTGAAACTTAAGTCAGGACTGGACCGACAACATCACACGAGAGTAATTATCCGTAAGTAGCTTTTAATAAAAGGTTACTTTACACAATGAAAGTTAGTTAATACAATTACATTTTTGAAACCCTGAGATTTTATAATCACTGATCCCATAATACAAACTAAACAAAGTTTGTATAATGGGATATGCTTGTGCAAATAATGTTTACAAATAAATATCAGTCTATTTTTTTAAAGCGTCTTTTGCGACCGTATACCTCCATTTAGTGTTTCAATGCCGCCTACCTGTCTACCGAGATTGGCTTTTAGAAAGTAGCCCAGATTGTAATGGAGATTATGATCTAAAACTCCATTATTATACATATTCTCTAAGCACATTCTGGGCTTAGAACGATAAGACTGTTTTATCTTCAGCTTCTCATTTGAGTGTTATGATTTTAATACGCTTTTTTAGGGTTCCGTAAAACGTAAAAACGGAACCCTTATAGATTCGTCATGTCTGTCTGTCTGTCTGTCTGTCTGTCCGTCCGTATGTCACAGCCACTTTTTGCCGAAACTATGAGGACTACACTGTTGAAACTTGGTAAGTAGATGTAGTCTGTAAACCGCATTAAGATTTTTACAAAAGTTTTTTAAAAAAACAAAAATTAGGGTTGCCCCCCATACTGAGAACTGAAGCTCAAAAAATTTTTTTCATCAAACCTACACGTGTGGGGTGTCTATCGATAGGTTTTAAAAAATGATGTTGAGGTTTCTAAAATATTTTTTGTCTACACTGAATAACTTGCGCGAGAGACGCTTCCAAAGTGGTAGAATGTGTCCCCCCCCCCCCCCCCCCCTCTAACTTCTAAAGTAAGAGAATGAAAAAACTAAAAAAAATATATGATTTACATTACCATGAAAACTACCAACGAAAATTAGTTTGAACTCGATCTGATGAGTAGTGTTTTTTTAGTACGTCATAAATACACTATTATTAAAACTTCGATCAAAGTTACAACGAACTACAAGAACTATGTGTACTATGTATATTATGTTACTTGCTGTAACGGAACCCTTCATGGGCGAGTCCAACTCGCACTTGGCTACTTTATTTTAGAAGAGTAATTCTTCGTTACTGTAAAGTACATAAGTCTAAAATGTATACTTTTGTTATTGCGTTAAATTGATATAATATCCAAAGACATTCGTTTTGTGCTTCAGAGTGTTTTTGTATGCGTGCGTGAATGAAAACACCGATTTTAAACAGGCTTGAATCTATGACCTCTGTATTATAAAACTGAATGTTCTAGCCACTGGGTCACCACGGCTTTTTGGGGGTTACTTAAAAAGTTTACTCAAGACCTAAGTGACAGCTGACTGCTGCAACGTAACGGGAACCCGCCCTTTTACCGTCTAACTAAATCGGCTATGGTTTTGCTATTGCTGTCTCTATAATTTCAAGCGAAGATAAATGTCACCTGTATTTGTTTGTAGTATATTTCACTATAATATTATTTTCAATACTGGGATTTGAGTCTAAATATGTGTCATATAAAATAACAAGTATCTGATTATTTAAAGGAATGGGTATGACTGATAAAATTTTGTGTAGAGTGCGCCGGTGGGATACCGTTCACTTCTACCGCCATCTCAAAAGAGTTTGAGGGGTTGGCGCTATAAGTAGATGGAGCTAAGCCGTTGAAGAGCATTCCTTTTTGAAATTTTATATGAGAAAGATCTAACAGTTGTCGATATAAACTCTTACATCTATTTAATTGGTTTACTTTTACTCAATTGATAACAGAAAAGAAAGTGCAGGATCAAAGCTAAGACAGTTTTAGTTAGGTGGTAGACCCTCCGATTTTATGGTGCTATATTGTATGTCGTATCTTTGTTTACTCGTAATTTCGCTTTAGTAATAACCAGTTGAGTTTTGCTGTAAACATGATTTGTACCTTCAAATACAGCATCATTGTCAAATAATGACAGGTTTGTGAGGCACATGCTTGCGACCCAAGTCCCAAGGTGACGCGTTCAGTGTGTACATGCGGTGCGGTAGTCGGTTGAGAAATGCGGTTCGGCCTTCTCTGAGAGTGTTGACATCTCGGCTAGCCATGAAGTGAATTATCCAGCATATATCGATGTTTTTACATGACTCCGAGAGGAAACGTCATGTCTTTTGGGTTTATTAATCTACTACCAGAGCTGTATTGTTTCACCCTCTTCATTTCTGATTCCTTGATGAAGTAGCCTAAGGCTTTTTTGTATGAACCTTCATTACCCCATATCTCAAAATTGGCCGTCTAAGCAAGTTAGCAAGGAAGCCTGTGTTCTTAGTACTTATTAACTCTACTCAATCGTCCACATTTCATTCATCAGAAAATAGGTGACGTCTGGTAGGATTGTAGACAACACGGCCAGCGGTTGTAAGCGGACGTATGTATTATGTATGTATGGATGTATGTTCGATGAGGTGAATATTTATAATGAGCCTAAGTAATCCACTTTTGGCTAGTACCTTCTCTCTCAAGGAGAGATTTAAGACCATTCATGACGCTGGTCAAGTACGGATTGGGAGATAATTATATTTGTTTATATTAATAATCTCGTATCGTATCGATAATTAAAAAAAACAATGCTTCAATATATCCTTGTAATTCCCAGAAGATTTGTTACGTATCTTGTTAGAAAACAAACAATCCATCACAATGCGTATGAACTCGAGATATAAGTTCGTTCACAGTGCATTCGAGTGTAGCCTTGTGCGATACCGTTGACGCCCATCGACTCGGGCTTGAAGGGTTGACTGACGCATCCAATCAAGCTTCAAATCCTTTTCCATTGTGTGCGCTGGGATTGCGTTGCGAGATAAAACGATTCGACGAGTGTTTGTGAGACGAATCAAGGTTGAAGAAATTCTAAATTATCACATTTTTAATTTATTATTCATCATCATCATCAGCCCGTAATCGTCCACTGCTGGACATAGGCCTCTCCTATATTTCGCCACTCAGCCCGATCCTCAGTCTTACGTTTCCAACCACCACCAGCCGTCTTTCGTATATCGTCTTTCGTATTTCGTATATTTATTAGTATTAGGCTAAATTGCTGGGCAAAAGCCTCTCTTCCCTCCTTCCAGATAGCCCGATTTACGGCTTTTGTGGTCCAGTCCTTATCGTATTTTTAATACTACGGGAAACAAAAGTTTCGTTTCGACGACACTGCACTAGTTTGATGTAGCAACAATAAATTCATTTTGTGAAGTTTCTCTAGCAAGATTAAACGTTGGCGTCACCTAGGAGAGATTCATGGCAATAAACTACCTTGTGACCCAGTGCGGGTTAGTGGATGATGCATGACCTCGAAAGATTCTTGAAACATGCCGGTTACCTCGCCATGTTTTCCTTCGCCGTTTTAAGTTAGTGGCATTACGCATATGGCTTCGAAAAGACATTGGTACTCATAGAGTCACCTATTCTGTGAATCGTAGGACTTTGCAGAGTCAGTCTGTGGAACTATTCATTTATTCTAACGCTGTCTTCTTTGACCTGAAAGCCAGTAGTGATGATAAACTTCTACACTTACACTAGGAAAAATACTCAGAAATGCAATCGGGATTTGAATCTGCGATCTCACGATTGTAAAATCGGACTCTCTCCCCATCAAGTCTTAATCATTTTTAAATACCACGGTTTCGTCACTAATTAGGAAGTCATAGTATATTGATACGGACTCGAGTGTGTACTAATCTTTCACAATCAAGGGCTGATAAAAATGATATAACGATATATCTGATGAGTTTTCCGTGTTCTCCAACTATGAGTTAATATAGTGACATGTATTACACGCGTACTACATATTTGTTTGCAGCTATCGTGGTAGTTCACTTCACTATTATCACTATTAAATGACCAAATAACGACAGATATCACTACCACAAATATCCTATACATGCAAACCATTTTGTATTCCCACTGAGTGAGAGAGCCTTTTCTCAAAAGAAGAGAGGCAAGGTCATAAATCTACTACGCTGGTCAAGTGCGTGTAGACAGATGACAGTGCCCTGGCGATTTCTTCCCAATATTCTACGCACAATTACTTTTTCAGTTTTCCCAAGATTTCATTGGACACAATCAGCACAACTCTCACATCTCACATGCAGAACACACAACTAGGGCTGCCATCCGTCCGGGTTTCCCTCGATGTGTCCTAGTTTAGAAGGCGGGTAGCATCCGAGTGGGGTTTCATTTGCAGGCCGGGTTTAAAAAATTAAAGCCTTGGGACGCCCGCGACAGAAGCACTATGCCCGCACACCGCAATCAACCAATGAACCGACTCGCAAAACAACAACTCGACTTTTGTTCATGTCATGTAGATGACTTTCTGATGGTCTGAAAATAAAGACTATATTTAAATAAATCTGCTGATATGTCCGGATTTTGGGCTCTAAAATCCGGGGTTTCACGCGTTTCGTCCTGGTCGCCAAATTTTAGAGCTGACAACCCTACCACAACTAACCCATATCCAACAAACATCGCAATCAAAAGCCCGAACGTCAGCTTCCAATAAACCGCCTGTATGATTCACGGTACTCTGTTTGAGGACATCGTCCTACCCAAACAAGACAACACCCAACACCCATGTCAGTGAGCGGTAGGCCCGGAATACCTACGTCATAAAAACGGACGATGCTGAAGAAACTGAGGTACAGAAAAATGTGAACTTATGACAAAGGTAACCTTAAAAAAATCAGTCTTGATACGAGATCGACGCTAAATGTACCTAGAGAATAAAATTACTGACGGGCCTATTGGCTTAATTGGTAGTAAGTCTGCTTGCGAAGCCAAATATTTATGCGATGAATACAAATATTTGTTCTGTGTCTGGGTGTTTATGTTTATGAAAATAATGTATTTGCAACTATATCAGCTATCAAGCTATCTGGTTCCCATATGTTGCCAAGCTTTGCTTAATTTCGGGTTACATGATGTTGTGTGAGAAATGTTCCATCACAATGTCACTCGACATAATTCACGGTACCTACGGCTTGTCTTCCGGCCCAGTACACCTTTCCCCGATACTCGGTGTACGTGCGTGTACACGAATGATCGGGTCGCGTCACCGAGAGCTGATGTCGACCGGTTGAATATCGCACGCCTGGATTAGCAATGCCATTACGGTTAATTACTTGGTCACGCTCGAATATTCGCGCCTTGCTCGGATTATTGGCTATTCTGCTTTAGTCATTTTCATTGTTACACTGAATTGAGAGAAAAAAGGAATGGATGGGTTTTCCAGTTAGTTTTTCTTTTTAGCAAAAGCCCACCTTTCTTTGCTGCTGCTACCTTTGCTGACTGTAAAGCCATAACCTACCACGCTAGTCCGGTGTCCAAGAATCTTTTGAGGTAACGCGTCATCCGCACACACCGAATTGGGTCTGCGTAGTGGATTATGGTCTTGATTCTCCTTGTGCGACAATGTCCCGAGTCAAGTAGTGAGAACATTTAGTGGGCGGCATAAGCTAGGTGTATTAACTACATCCCTCAAAGTGTGATGTGAACAAATGCTATTAGATGTTGTGTTGTAAATATGAATGTATTTATTTTGATCTAAATATCTCTGTCAGCTAACATATGTAAATGCTGCAGTCCACATTCAGGTCACTACATTTAGCGTCCGGTGCCACATGTTGTCTGTCACTCAATCAGTCAGTTTCATTGATGGATGTTTTTATATTTTCCTTTTATTTTAACGCTTCGAACCGCTTGACCGCTTGCTAGTGAAAAGTGGCACTCGTCTAGGTTCTACAGACTAATGTACATGTTTATGTATGTTTAAATTTTTAAGTCGCACTCTGCTATTACAATCTTGTGTGGGTGTATAACTCTCCATCAGACACAAATTTGCTCGAACTCACTGTCATAAAAAAACATCTGGCTAAATCTCAATCACAATAACTGTCAGTATATTACTAAAAATACCTTAACTAGTGAACTTGTGCCATCAGCGACTTCCTAAATCAATCTAGCAGTCGTGAAGTGGGTATCATTATATTCGGTCGTCGCTCCGAACCCGGCTCGTACCATGAGCCACGATCATTTTGCGATTCGATTCTATCACGTTTCATTAGTTTACAGCGAACTTTATTTCCTAGTGATATGGTACACAATCGCCGAACACGGTGAGAGTGAGTTGAACAGAAAAGTAGCAGTAGGATCGCGTGGTAGGAGCCCTCGTCTATTTCCGCGCCTGACGCGCACCGGAAGCATCATCGTTGTTGGGAGAGCATTATGGGTGTTTACATTCGTTGGTGCCGTGACGTACGTAGTTTTGGGTTGTTTGTTACATTTACACGACTGCTCAAAATAAGAGTGCGTGCGTTTCTCTGTTTCACAATAAATTGAGCTAAGCTTCAGAATATATTTTTGAAGTTCAGGATTATTAATAAAATTTAAGTATTTTAACATTAAGTCATTATTCATTCACTCTTTATTAGTGTCTCAATTCAATTCAATTCTTTATTTGCGCATATGGGTATTTACAGATGTATATATATAAAAACAGAGCTCCAAATTCTGCCTTTCAGCATGCAATACTGTCTATAGCACATTAGCGGCAATTTAAGTAAAATTTTAATACTTTGAACTTTTGATAGTGATATCATTATCTAAGACTTCGTGATCACGATCTAAATTATTATTATCTAATTACCTTGACGTTTCTATGATTCTTTCTTATTTTTTTCTACGACAATACATTTCCATCAACAGATAAAGCCAGGTATGTAGTTCCTATTTTGACCTCTTATATGGCTCGCCAAACATAATGTCGGACGATCATATCAGAGGAAACTCTAGACTTACGAAAAATAAACTAGTTGTGACATTAGATGGATTGGATCATTACACATCCTACCCATCGTCCTACGACGTCGTCAACGTCCTACATATTAAAGTATATAATTTAAAGTAGATTAAGAAGTTTAATGTATTTTTAAGCCAATTGAATGAAATCAATTAATTAGTAAACTTTTATATCTAAACAAATCATTCATTATGTATGATCTGACACTTATAGTGGTAGGACTCTTGGCAGAGTCCGCCCGGGGAAGTACCACACCTTTGCCAGTTATTCTGCCGCCAAGCAGTAATGTACAAACTGTGTTCCGGTTTGAAGGGGAATGTTGCCAGAGAAATTACAGGGCTTAGAGATAAAACATCTTAGATATCTGGGTGACGAGCGCAGTGCAGTCCTAGGTAATGGTTTGGACTCTGCATGTTTCAATAGCTGCATGTCACTGTGCTGTTATGTGGCAGGTATGTTGCTCACCATCAGGAACATGTACTGCTCGTCTCGTCACTCGTTATTAAAAAAATAATTACACAAATGTAGATAAGAAAAGGACGCTAGTATTCAAGGTGTTAGCTAATCATAAAATGGCATATGTTTGCGTGCAGGTGATATCATTGCACCGCAATCTAGCGTCATCGTAATTATGGCTCATAACATCATACCTACCTAACTACTGCTTGCCGAGGCGGTAGTACTCATTCGAAGTGCAGGAAACTGGCTGATGCAACCAGCATGCGTTGTATGGATTGTTGAGAAAGGAATGAATTCAAATTATTATACACTAGCAGCGCCCCGCGAAGTTCCCGTTCCCGTTGTTCCCGTTGTTTTCCGGGATAAAAAGTAGCCTATGTGTTCTTCGAGACTATAATCTATCTGTGTTCCAAATTTCAGCCCGATCCGTTCATACGTTAGGACGTGATTGAGCAACAAACATCCAAACATCCATACATTCACATTAAAATTTATAATATTAGTAAGATATACCTACTGCTGTAAATTCTAAGAAATGCTACTGATTCTCTAATAAATTACCAAAATACTTTGTTTTTTTTATATAAGTAGATCTGGCAAAATAATTTTACTTGATTTTATTCAAATGAAATCGATGAGGCAAAACCAAACCATAATTACAATAATTTGAAATGTCTACATAGTTTGAAGCGACGGTAATTTGTGAATTGGTTATAGAGGTACATATTTGATATTGTCGTATATAAATAAATCTTGAATGTCTAAGGACTTCTTAGTATTCTTGAAATGAATTGGTGTTTTTAGGGTTCCGTAAAACGTAAAAACGGAACCCTTATAGATTCGTCATGTCTGTCTGTCTGTCTGTCCTTCCGTATGTCACAGCCACTTTTTGCCGAAACTATGAGAGCTACACTGTTGAAACTTTGTAAGTAGATGTATTATGTGAACCGCATTAAGGTTAGTACAAAAAAAAAAAATTAGGGCCCCCCCCTCCATACTGAGAACTGAAACTCAAAAAGTTGTTTTTCATCAAACCTACACGTGTTTATCGATATGAAGACCTATCGATAGACATATCGATAGGTTTGATAAAATGATGTTGAGGTTTCTAACATAATTTTTGTCTACACTGAATAATTTGCGCGAGAGACACTTCCTAAGTGGTGAAATGTGTCCCCCCCCCTCTAACTTCTAAAGTAAGAGAACGAAAAACTAAAAAAAATATATGATGTACATTATCATGCAAACTACCAACGAAAATTGGTTTGAACTCGATCTGATGAGTAGTTTTTTTTTAGTACGTCATAAATACATTATTATTAAAACTTCGATCAAAGTTACAACGAACTACAAGAACTATGTGTTCTATGTATATTATGTTACTTGCTGCAACGGAACCCTTCATGGGCGAGTCCAACACGCACTTGGCCACTTAATTTTTATATCAGTTTGCATATGACTGTCAGCTCGCCTTATTTAAGCGACGATGCGATATAATAATGGAGTGTGTTGTTCACCTCGAAGAAATCTATTAATTCTCGACTTTATTAATTACTAGCAGCGCCCCGCGGTTTTACCCGCGTAGTTCCCGTTCCCGTTGTTCCCGTTGTTTTTTCCGGGATAAAAAGTAGCCTAGGTGTTCTTTCAGACTAATCTATATGTGTTCCAAATTTCAGCCGGATCCATTTATACGTTAGGACGTGATTGACAAACAAACATCCATACATTGACATTTATAATATTAGTAGGATTAGTAGGATTTGACCTCCCGGCTTACCTGCGTAGTTCCTGGTTTACAGTTTTTTTTGCAACATAAAATGTAATTCTGTTACTTATTACACAAACACTGTCCCATCTGTATAATAAATAATATAACGCGCGCATTAGAATCTGTGTACAAACGAGCAGACGCCTGCAATTCCATTAAAATCCGCATAAAAGTGTAATAAAATTGAAACTGGCGAGATTGATACCCGGGGAGGCTGCAAGGAACCGTAAAAAGGCTGTAAAGAGTTCCCGTTTAATTGCGTCTCTCGGCGGAGAACTTCGGCCTGACTTGATACTGTAGGTACCTACAGTCGTAGCTCTTAAACTGCGACCATAATGTCGTTAAAATATACATATTTTGTCTGTTAAAAGTAAATAATACATTTTCCATATGTGTTTTTAGCTAACTTCAAAAATGGAGGAGGTTGGCCATCTAGAAATGCGTCAGCCAATGGGAAATGCTGACGCATTTCTAGATGGCCATGCCATGATGGCCAGGCCACGCCCTCCGGTTACACCCGTGTAGTTTCCAAAGTAAGCTATCATATTCTGAGTTATAAGTTTTCACTTCTATCGGCAGTTCCTATGACTGCCAATTTTTTTTGTGTATGTTACGCGATAGCGCCACGATTTTGAAGGTTCTGTTTGGTTTGCTAGATATACATACATAGTTCAGAGGTGGTCCCATATGAATTTTATCAAAATGGGTGTGGTGGTTTTCGGAATATCAACAAAAAACTAAAATTACTTTAATTTATCTGGACGACGTAGTGATAGGTTCTTATGAAATTTGGTCGACTGTCGGAATTTAGTTTTAAATTGAAGTCGGTTCTGGTTGTTGCGAAGAAAATAAATAATTTAGTGATCTACCCCTTTAGCTGCGTTGAACACTTTTTGGATTGGTGAAATCTTGTGAGTTCACAACACATGGCCTATTAATAAAAACGCTCTAAAGAGTTTCCCTTTAATTGGGTATCAGCGGCGGAAAACTTCGGCCAGACTTGATGCTGTAGGTATGGTAGTGTACAATACTGTCGTAGCTCTTAGACTACGACTGTAATGTCGTTAACATGTATTATTTTGTCTAAAAGCAATGAAGTAAAATAATAAGACATCCATACGTTTTTTTTTATTGAAAACTCTTTTAGCCACGTTGATCACTCTTTGGATAGGTGAAATCTAAAAAAAAATCTATCATCAGATTGTTTCCATTTTTATTATTTTGTAATTAAATTGCATCGCCGTTGGGATAAGTACAAAATCCAAATATATTTCGAGTAGATGAATGCATACAATCATTATTTTTAAAATCTGTGGTTTCGTTGTGATTAATTGAACGTTATAACTATGAACATTAATTAATACTTGTTTAAAAAATTATCATTTTGGAGTCAAGATTTTTCAGAAATTGAATGAATCTTTATTAGTCAATGTTTCTAGTCTTTAGAGTAGATACTTCCAAAAACTGCACAAACAGCTTACGCTGAGTTTTTGGTAAGTACGTATTTAAGCTATTAAGAACAATGACATCTGTATACGTCTATAGAATAAAAACGTATAATACGTAGCACAAAACATCGAAAAGGCATTGTAATTGCATTGCGGTGCAGCTACAACAGTGGGCTGATTCAATTGTAATCTGGACGACAATTACGCTGTTTACCGCGTTATGTAATCGCTTTACTGCAATAAGGTCAAGGAGCGGTCTGATTGTGTTTTATTACGATTTATAGCATAATACAGTATTGAATATGTAACACAATAATATTTTCTTTTTAACTGGTAGAGCCGTTATTACGAAACTAGAGTGCAATAAAAACTATACGCTACAATCCATACATTACTAATTCCACAAAGCACATCTGAATTATACAACCAATGAAGGTCTAAGGGTAGTCAATATGACCAAGCCCACTACCAGTCGTAAGTGTGTCCACCTTGTTGGCGGCATTACCAAGCTAAATGGCTATGCTGATATGTTGGGCAAGAAAACGCTGTATTTTAGTCACGCGTCAAACAAGCTCTCGGATTTTTTTAAATTGTATAAATACAATCGGTTTAATATGTTTCTTACTTCAATAATATTTTATTTAGCGCCAAATGTCATAAATTAATAATAATTATATTTATTACTATTATATTAATTAATAAATTCTTATTTATTTCTCTACGTTCCCTCTACAATGTGGAGTTAAAATCGCGAACGTTCTAAAGTTATAATTTTTTAAATTAATTATTCATTGGTGTACTAATTTGTAAATATATGTAAATCCATTTATATGTACGTGTGGAGTGTGCACTTAACTTCAACGTGCAATCATGTATAAATAGTTTCTTTATGACTGAGTAACCAAATTCGTACGACCGACATCCAGTCACCTATTAATTTTATGTTTTGACATTTTTTTCTTCATACTGAAAAGTAGACTAAAGACCAGAAGAAATGAGTGAAATTTTATCTTTTCTTAGCTACGGAACGGTTGAGGTTACATTAAAAAAACTAACCGAACTTCAGAAATACCGTAACGTCCCAAATCACAAAATCATCAAAGTTTTAACCGTTGGTAAACACGTATTGAATAGAATAGAATATCATTTATTGTCATGTCAGTAACATTCACAATTATAATTGCAGAAATTAATTAGTATGAACGCCACTACACAGACTCGTCATATTAATTACATTTACAATCAGCATAGAATACAATACAATAAATTGAATGTTTTCAACATGTCTACTAAAAATTAATGTCCATGGTTTGTCATTTAGTAAATTTCATGTAGAATAAGAATATGCCTTGGGTGTTTTTTTTTCCTTTAGTTTTAAACTAGTTGACGAATGAACTATTGTAATACTATTTATAAAAGTCAGCTCAGGACCGGATAAAGTGGAGGGAATTGGGGGAGACCTTTGCCCAGCAGTGGGACAACTGAGGTTAAACTAAAATGTAAATATCAAAATCATTATCAAAATCACAAAAAAAAATCATTTTAAAAGCTTGAATAAGACGAAGCCTGTTCAAATGTGCCACAATTTGCCGGCCGGGCGAGAATAGAGTTCTGTGAAAATAACAATGATATCATCACGTACATCTTTGGGGCATAGAATTGTTAACCCTAATTTACAGCAGTACCCAGAGGTGATCTTTGTGTCTATGCGTTGAATTTAATAATTTGATTAAGTATTATATTAGAATAACGAGAAATTATGCGGGGAATTCCAATGAAACCTATTAAACTAGTTGTGCTCTAGCGTTTCACATGTCGACGTCAAATCATGTGCAAGATCATCAAATGCAATAAGAATTTTGAAATTGGATCGATACTTTTAGATATTGTTGCGTTCAATAATACCACAGTCTATTAAGGGGGCGCCTAAAGCCAGAAAACGAAAAAAGGACATTTTCGACGCCGCTCACTGAAGTTAAGAAACTAAAAACTATGACAAAAAAAATATTGACGTGTGGGTACAATCAAGAAGAAGCACAATAACCGAATAGAATTTTAAAAATAGATCAGAGTTTTTTTACAATAAAAAAATAAAAATGACACCGAAAAAACCCGTTTTAATTCGAGTACTCGAAATTATCAGCGATGACCCCACATTATTTTTTGATAATAAAATTCCTATTTGTGCGTTCTAGTAAAGTAACCGAACACTTTTTTAAATTTATGTTTAGTTATTGAGTAATTAAATAAAACTTGGTAAAAAATAGACTCCTGATTAAATATTGATTTTTCCTCCAAACTGTGTCATGCTATTCTCGACTTTATGTACATCACATTAAGAAACGCGTCGCGCGGGTGAAATCTGATTTTTTCCTGGCTTTAGGCGCACTCTTAAATCATACAGTCGTTCGACGAAGCCGTCTAGACGGGGCAATCGTGTGGGGCCTGCGGGGTGAGACGCGGGAAGCGCACTCCGGCATTGCCTACATTAGAATGTTAGTATTGCAGGAGCGCGGCTCAGGGCTGACGTCTTCCGTATGTTTTAATTTTATTTTGGTGCTACGTTTTTAAAATTGCGACAACCCTACCCGTGTCTAGACATTATCGGCGTTTCTCCCAAGATCAAAGGCGATGAACTACTGGTAGTATTTCTTTATACTGTGATAATACTCTTATAAACTTTTCAAACTATAATTTTACTAACGGCCCGTTCTGGCTTCGCACGGATATTGTCATATAAAGACCGAAAAACGAAATAAAAACTACCCTACTACTATATTTCTCAAGTTGAACTGAATGACACACATTAATTAATTTCGTGACTATCAGTTGATTTGTTGAAGAGTTCAGTGGTAACATCATGACATTGGATTTTTAATCATAATCATAATCTTTATTTGGTAAATATTATTTACATGTCAAATGTATAAAAAATAAATAATAAACAATAATAATGTCAGGTTACATTTGTCTAACCAGAGTACACATTAATACCAAACAAGAAAAATCTTATTTCAACACATAGTACATTCATATAGTTTATTGGATGTATTAAGATTAGCTGACCCGGTGAACTACGCATCGCCATATTTTCTTTTATTGTGATTAAATGCGTTCGACGTTGTTTCTGAAATACGTGGGAACAGACATACACATTTACACACACACACAAAATTTTACCTGTACATTAGTATTATAGTTCTCAAAAAATAAAAGTCGTTCGGATATTTGAATGTAACTTATAATGTTGTAACCAAACAAAAATAAATAAATTTAATATTTGTGGACAATTCACACACAACACCATCTAACCCCAAACTAAACAAAGCTTGTGTGATAGCGGCTAGATAGCTGATATAATACTTATATAGTTTTAAATAGATACTTATTATACATAGAAACACCCAGACACAGTGCAAACATTTGAATTCATCACACAAATATTTGCACTGGGTGGGAATCGAACCCACGACCCTCGGCTTCGCAGGCAGAGCTACTACCAACTAAGTCACGAGGCCAGTCGTGGTAAACAAGAAACAAGGTAATAATAATTACAAAAAAAAAGAAGCGAATATATGGTAGGTATGTTGGTGTCGCAGTACGAATTTGTAAACCTGTTGCCGTGGAGACCTTAGGTTGTTGGGGGGCAGAGGCTAAAGGGTTCCTCTCAGAATTAGGGCGCAGGCTCAGGAAGAATACGGGTGACTCCCGCTCCGGCGCGTGGTGGAGCAAAGGTTGGCCATTGCCATTCAGCGTGGGAACGCGGCGAGCATCATGGGCACTTTTGCGTCGGGAGCAGTTAGGGGTGGGTTATTCGGAGATTCGTTTTTAGGGTTCCGTAAAACGTAAAAACGGAACCCTTATAGATTCGTCATGTCTGTCTGTCTGTCCGTCCGTATGTCACAGCCACTTTTTGGCGAAACTATGAGAACTACACTGTTGAAACTTGGTAAGTACTATGTAAATTATGTTACTTGCTGCAACGGAACCCTTCATGGGCGAGTCCAACTCGCACTTGGCCACTTTATTTAATTATTATTTTGTATTTTTCACGACTACTACCACAGTCACTATTATTATTATAATGGTGGACTAGGGTGCTTACAAAATAATTAAAGCGTTTTGGGCACATTTGCGACAGGAACGCTGGTGAGGGTGGGTTATTTTAGTGTATGACTTTGAACGTGACGTGTGACCTGTATTCATTTTATATGTTTGGCTTTTATTTGTATTTATGACAATATAGGTAAATGTTTGAATGTAAAAAATAAAAAAATAAATTACTGTGTTTTAAAATAAATACTTTAATTTAAGTTATAAGCGTCAAATAATACATGTAATAGAATATATTGCCAGTATTTCTCACATTTCAAAACAGGCATTTTATTTTTTGACGAGTCTATACCTCTATAGTGGAATATGTTGCTCTAAGAATTTCTCCATCGATCTACAGACATTTCAAAACATTGTGCAACTTTCTATGCTCATGAATTTTATAACAAAACCTTCTTTATCTTTTTCAGGTACGTATTCTCCCACCTCTAAAGCGTGTCAATGACTCGTAAGTTAAATAGTATTAATATTATTACCTAGTAAGTATTATTGCGCACTTTGTCATGCTTATTATCATTTAGGTTTGTATATTGTTCGCTTTATCGTCTGAAACTAATGTAATGGCGTAGTGGATTTTACACGTGTAACTATAGTATGGTTATATAAACTGCTGGAGCATGAAATACTTCTCTCTCTAGAAGACGTAAATAATGATATCTTTTTAATAAGATAGAGTTAAGACGATTTAGAATTTAGCGACGATGTGGTTCATAATGGATCGCGGTAACGTAGAAGAAATTGATATGTTCTTGTACTATGGCATCCATAGTTTTTTTCACAGTTTAATTTGTATTTATGTTGCATGTAAGTGGCTGATCTTTTATTATGATTGTGACTTTTAGTTTAACATCCAATTAATATAATAATTACGATAGTTTGAATGTAACATTGGAATTGATGAATTGGTATTCGTGTTCTATACACGTTGTTAATCTTCGTTCGTTTGTTAATCTTTAACACATAAACCACTGAATGGATCTGGATGGAATTTGGTAAAGAGATAGATTATAATGCTGGTATAATACAGACTATTCATAATCGCTGAAAATGACGGCAACGGCAAAAACGTGCGTGAAACCGCGGGGCGCCAGTAAACATAACATTTTCAAATTCCCCAAAGAAATCCTACCAGACTTATCTTAAATTTTTTATGAACCGTCATGCATATAAAGTCTAAAAATGACGCTTATTGTTATCTCTTCTCATGTAGTATACTAGCAGCAAGCCGCGGTTTTACAAGGTTAGTTCTTCTTCCCATAATTTTCCGCGATAAAAGTAGGCTATTTTTTAAAAGGAACATAAAATATATTATGACAGCACTTAGCCTCTACTGCGTAATAAACTTAGGCTGGCGCGAATAGCCCAAGGCCCTACTAATCAAACTAAATAAATTACATATTATGTACATACGTAGAACAGACTTGAAAACATATATGAAGTATACTCGAAGCATACCAATAAGCATTCCCTATTCACTTCTTGTATTCAACGAGTAATACGTCTCGTACGGCGACTAGCGCAAGGGCACGTAAGGTGGTGTTATTCCAGACTATAGTAGTACCACCTTACGTGCCCTTGCGCTAATCGTCGTACGAGACGTAGTACTCGTTGAATACAAGAAGTGAATAGGGAATGCTTATTGGTATGCTTCGATATAGATATATGTTAAATGTGTTATTCCAGACTATAATAATCTATCTCTGTACCAAAGTTCTGTACTAATTAATTTAGTTGTTTTTGCAGGAAAAATAAACTGTATCGATCTTAAATTTCACGTTTAAAATACTACTAAAAGTTTTTTTTTGTTTTAGATTTATGTTCCTATATTTTATTATTATGTTTTATGTTATACTATTTCTCTATTTCTATGTTATACGGTAGGTAAAATTAATCGTAATCATAATATCTTTATTTGCGAAAATGGGTACAAAGGGATCTTAAAACAAGTATAAAAACACTCCATAGTCAAACCTTTCGGTATAGAATTTCAATCAATTTCATCCCTATATATTATTTACTATGTAGAGCTTACAGAAAAAGTAATAGACATCCATACATACAAAGTTTCAAAGTTTACAACACTACTTAGATTTTGTCGTCGGCGTCATCGCTGATAAATTGATAATTTGATATGGAGTGATTCATTCTGATTATAAAAATGTTTATTTATGATGCTGTTGATTAAATTTGGGTAATATGACTATTATTTTCTCATGGTTTCCTTGATGATTCGGATGATTCATCAATTTCGTCAATGATCTTGTAAAATAGTCGATTTTGTGTTTCACTTATTCTTATAATCATTCTTATCCTTCATGTTGCTTGAAACGTTACAAACAATTCAGTACTTGAAACTGAAACTTGAAATTTGACTCTGTGAATTGGGAACTAACAAAACAATATTATCTCGTATATCTCGTAATTAAATTAAAGTTATTAATCTTAGAAAAAGTTAAACAAATATAGACTCAATCTTTTAGAATTTCGGTTTAAAAACAACTAGAAGAGGCGAGCCTACCGGCGGGCCCGTACCGCTAACCGGCTTATTATTTATCGAGTTCTATATGACTTGCCTCGTGGCGAGTTGATAGTGACACGTATTCAAAACAAATGCTTTTTGAATAGTCACGATATTTTTATTTTTTATTTTTACCCTCTTATTATTTCTAACCAACCACCCTACGGTTGGTTTGCTCTCAGTTGGCTGATGTATCCCATATTTGTGAAGAAAGTTCGCGATCAGTGACCACAGGATAAGATGCCATTGACGCAGTGATCCTGCTAATATTATAAATGTCAATGGGTCAGTGTTTGTTGCTCAATCACGTTATAACTTCTTAACGAATCGGGCTGAAATTTGAAGCGTGATTTTTTTACCACGAGGAAATAAGGGCTCCCACACAAAACTGCGATGCGATGCGACGGCGCATCGGAGGAACTTGCGATGCGAATTGCTCCGATGCCGGCGTCGCATCGAATCGTAGTTTTAAGTAGTGGCGCTGCTAGTAAGTATCCAATATTTTAACAATGCATATTCTTGATCGTCGCGTTTACGATCTAAGTCCAGCTTTACTTCGTCTTCGAATTACAATACAATTATAAATAATACAAAATTGTAAATAACTTAAAAAGTTAAAAAATCTGTAACATCTTTTTTTAATGATACGAAATATTTTTAGCAGATATTTCTTGAATTATATAAATAAATATGATAACGTGCCAGATAGTATTGTATGTACCACTAACCATGTGTTAATTCAACCGAATATGGCTTGATTGCAGATTGTGTACCACAATGGATCGCTGTGCCTGTCTGAATCAAAGGTCTGCAAAAACATTTCGTAACAAACCGAATTCCATACAACAGAGGCAGGAATGCTTTGTAAAGCTGTTCGATGCTCAATCAAATGGTTTAATCATGATTAATGCTGCTGAAATTCATCTGGCAAAAACGATGAGTGAACTTTACAGAGCCGATGACGTAACTTGGCTGCGTTTAAAATAAAATAAAGTACATAGTGTAAGCATAAACAATCTCTTTATGTTGATATGTTCCCACCGCTGGGACTCGAGGTATTCTCTCTAAAGTAGTCAAGGCCATGGTCTACCAAGCTGGACAACTGCGGAATGGCGGATGACGCTAAAAAAACGCTTCGAAAGATGTCTGTATTGGAACATAATTTGCTCACGATGTTTTTCATTTATAGTTAACGGCAGTGGTAATGATAAACTCAAAATACATCTGCACTTGGAAAAATAATCAGAGTTGCAAGCGAGATTCGAACCTACGACCTCAGGATTGTCAAATCGGACGTTCTGGCCACTGGGGTAACACGGTAACTGACTCATTGAGCTGACTATCACGATAACTCAGCTCAAAAAGTACATGAATGATTTTGAAACAGTATCAAACTGTCAACTGATAAAAAGCTACTTTACACGAGAAGTTTATCAAAACACCATTGTGAGACTAACAACAGCCGAAATAAATTTAAACCTTCCGAACAATGTGAGTGGTAACGACAACTGACATTGTCGCTGAATCGCAAGCGCAGTCCAATAAGGAAGCGGCGGCGGCGACTGGTCACAGTCGAGTTGTCTCGAAGGATTTGTCTCATTGTGCGGGCCAATAAACCAGGAATTAAGTATCGAGCAACTTTATGAAAATACTGTTTTAAGTCTTCCTTGTGAAAAGGTACACTTATTGGTACATTTACTCGTAATTTCGACTTAAGTAACAGTTGGTCTAGTCGGGAGAACGGCAACTGCATAGGTATCCGTAGCCCACTAGCCCCTTATTCGATGAAGTGTGTGGAATTCGAATCAGGGGATTCTACTTCCACGCGCACCGCTGTCTTTTCAAAGTCATGTGTGTGCCGATAACTTAAAAAAGGCGAAGGAAAACATCGCGACGAAACTGGTGCGACTAGAATCTTTCCAGGATCTGCGTTATCAACCAAATAAAAAAAAAAAAAAAATATATATTTAACCAAATTTTTACTGGGCTTGCGTGGTGGATTATGGCCATGACTCTCTCCTTCCGAGAGAAGGCCCCGAGTTCCAGCAGTGGGAACATTTAGCGGGCTGCTTACCTATGCTATGTTGAAATGACTTTGTGGTTGGCACTATCCTGTTATAGGCAGGCGTCTTGCTTACTTATCAGTTTCCTTTACTCGCTTACCTGACGAGTTAAAATTATAGCTTGTAAACTGACGGATATATAAATGAACTGTCAGCATAATGTGCTTTTATGTATTCTAAACTGACGGATATATAAATGAACTGTCAGCATAACCTATGATGTGCTTTTATGTATTCTCTGCATATGTGATAAGTATAGTTTGTAAATTTAGGTTAAACTGTAGTCTACGTTGTCGGCGCTAGTCTAAAGTTCGTAGAGGCCAACCACCATTGGTCTTTTAAAAAACAATTAATATAGTTATTTATACCTTTGTGATATTGGCGATTGTCAAGGTGCTTGATTGACAATTTATTATTAACTAAAAGACCTTTGTTCAGCAGTCGACAAGATAATTTTACATAAAAGTATATCAGCTGTCTCTTGTAGGTCACTGCTCTTAGATGGGTTAGTTTATTACAATGATTTACAACGCATCTGCAAAAGATGTCCCTCGTCAACAAAAAAGGCAATTCTAATGCTTCGGCTACATTAGCGGGCTACGGCGAATATTCGTGTTAACGCGATGAATGTGGCCGGGTACATCGTGTCATCGCGTAGTATTCGGGCGAAGACGATGTAGTAGATGTCTTCGCCCGCCTCAATGTAGACAAGAACATCGCCTATGCCCGAACACGATTTTTTTATCGCGCCAACACGATACAAATCTTCGCCCTCTAATGTAGCCTAAGTATAAGAAAACAGCGAGAACTTTAATTTGGCTGCTTATGCATATGCGATAGAGGCGCCACTCGTCCAGATTTAGGAGTGATAACGCAGAGTCTATTCTCGATTCGTCTGCCAAAAGTTCGTAGACCGAGGTTGGCCACCTTTGTCGACTTTCCAATCATCTCTCTGCGTCATTAGTTTTGAAATCTTTTTATTTTGTAGTCTCGTAAAATGTACGTCAGAATAATGTTATCTACTAGACATCGTTTGCAATTTATTGCTCAAAAACGCTTAGGCACGTTCGATTGATAATGGTTTTAAATATACGTTTTAGGATAAATTATTTAATGTGAAATGTTTTGGTGATGTTACCAGTTTGCAATAGATTTCATGCTCTGAAACTGAGCAGTTAACCCTTTTGTTGCAGTTTATTACATCGAGACATTTTTATAGTATAGCCTTATGGAACAAACAGGACATGAGAGTAATGGTAAGCAGCACGCCTACCCATAATAGCAAAGTGTCACGCAGCTATTGAAACATGAAGAGTCCAAATCGTTCCCTAGTACTGCACTGCACTGCGCTTGTCACCCATAGATATAAGATGACTTATCTCTATGCTCCGTAATTTCTCTGGAAACATTGGCCTTTAAACCGGAACACAGTAATATTCGCACATAAATACTTGGCGCATTACTTCCATTCGACGGGCGCAGTGTAATACCCTTGCACTGCTGCTAGGCAAACGACTTTGTGCAGGAAACCGGGATCAGACAATTACCGTTCAAAATCTATGGCTTAAATTGGGAAAGGGATGATGATAGTGCATATCAATTTACGTTCCCACTGCTGGGACTTGGAATCAAGTTTTCACTCTAAACAAAAATACTGAACTAATAAACCACGTGAATTTTCTTTTCCATCATCTCTCTCAACAGGGATAAACAGTCGAAATGGTTTGTGTTATTTTAACGTTGTACATAAAAGAAGAGTGAATTCATCGTCGGTATCTCGGAGCATATTTCCTCGCTCCCCTCCAAGAATTCAGCGAGCGTGAGATTTAAAATGTTATCATAAGCGAAAAGCGAATGCTGTCTTGAATTGTTTATTTCCTTCGGCGTTCACGAGATACGCGGTCGAGTAGTCTGTACAAAGTCGTAACTATACTTTAAAGAACAGATAAGAACCGTACCGTATCAACCCATAAAGTCCCCAATGCTGGGGCACCGGCCCTTCTACTGTCTGACTAAATCGGCTATGGCATTGCTATTGTCGTCTCTATCAATTTCAAGCGAAAGGAAAAGAGAGAGCAATATTAAAGCTAAGGCAAGTTTTAGTTAGATGGTAAACCCTAGGGTTTTCCCTAACGAAGTAGAAACGTTTAGGCCATACCATACTTGAGCCCCAAGCGGCCAAATTTGGCCAAACCGGTTTTTGGGACTTTAAAACCTGATATTTTTACATGATGTACATACTCGATGATTAGTTTATTTTGATGCCTAAGAGATGGGAGGTTATATTACTTAGTACATTGTCGTTTACAGACACACAAAATTTGGTTTCATTTTTGAGTGATCATTTTTTTGTGTGACGTCGCGACGCCGGCGGCGTCGCTGCACGGGATGATGGGCTAGCCAAGTTGTGGGCTGGCAGACTTCACTCATCTTTGAAGAGTTCAATCTTCTCCGACGAACAGGTCTCCTCTTGATATATTTCCTTCACTGCTTATAACTTATAAGTTAGCGACGTCACGCATATGATTTCGAAAAGACATTGATATTCGTGGGTTTCGACAGTTGCCGTTCTCTCGACTATCGCAGGGGTAAGAACATATTTGCTTTGGGAAATAATAATAACACCATATCGAACAATTGAAGAAATCCTACTAATATTATAAATGTGAATGTATGGATGTTTGGATGTTTGTTGCTCAATCACGTCCTAACCTATGAAAGGATCGGGCTGAAATTTGGAACACAAATAGATTATAGTCTGGAAGAACACATAGGCTACTTTTTATCGCGGAAAACAACGGGAACTTCGCAGGTAACACCGCGGGGCGCTGCTAGTCATTTATAAACAAAGAATACAAAGAAGAAAAACACGATGACAATGTTTGCTTAAGAAAATTAAGTGAAGTTTAGGAAAATACACCAGAAAAACGGGATAGAGAAATTCAGTTGGCGTTTAGATCTCAAAAAGTTCTATCCTCAGAATTGAAGCGGATAAATAATGTTTCAATTAGTTGACTACTAGTACCCAGCGATTTTACTCGCACATGTTCCCGCGATGAAAAATATAAGGACCGATGTAAAAGTCAAAGTCAAAGTACTTTATTCATAAATGTACAATTTACACGTCAATAAATAAAAAATAAAAACAAAAGAAAGAGGATACAAATTGTATACATTTCCAAAGTTTGAAATGACTACTTTACTGTAAATGCATTAATGTGTATGGTTTGTCCCATCATCCTGATCAGGTAATTAACAAAAAAAAATGTGTCATATAAGAGTTTGGGGGCTAGTTAAAATGTATCTGCCAATAAAATAATTTTAGCAATGGACATCAAGCATACTACAGTTAGTTCAACTCATCTGTGCGCGCGGCGCTATGTGTGCGTGCGCTTGTAATTATACAACTTTCATTTGTGTGGCAGTGGCGCGGCAGTCGTCGTCCGAGCAAAACGTGACGAGTATACAAAGTAACTGTATATGTACAAGCTTACCCACACATAGGCCCGCGCGCACAACTGAGTTGAAGTCACTATAAAAATACATTAAAAAATATATGTAAAAATGCATATTTTTTTAATCGCACTACCTTTAATTTGTACTTATTGAAAATTATTTCTGTTGCATTTTAGTTTGATTTCTATAAACGCGTAGTTACTTTTAACACGCGTTTTTTTAAGTGCCTCGTATTTAAAATTATTATTAAATTAACAAGTAAATCCAAGTGTGTCAGAAATTAATTGTGTAAAAGACATATTTACAATTTTGTCTCATTCGAATCTTGACTTGTAAACGCTCTAGTTGCTAAGCGAGAGAGTTTTCTAAGAAATCTCCTATCTACTCTAGACTTGGAGATAACCTTTGTACTTTTCGGAGAATACGGATTTGATGGAAAATGTATCCCTTTGTGCGTGTTTAGAATCGGAGCCCTTTGTACGCTTTGTATTGTGTTATTAAAATAGTATTATAATTATCTTATTGCATCTATTGGATTCTGGGATAGATGTTTTACTCTGAGAATCCAATAGATGCTCCCAATATTGGTTGACGTTGTTTCACACAACCCCATCTAGCCTCAAATTAAGCAAAGCTGTGTAAAAAAGCGCATTTATGATTGTGTGGGTTTTACCCATGTAGTTTTCGTTCCTATATTGTTCGTTAAATAGCGAAAAATTAGGTACATCAAAGAGACGTCGTTTCATGGTAGATGTTTCTAAGACTATGATGGTGAAATTTATCTTCTTAATATATATAAATCTCCTGTCACGATGTTTGTCCGCGATGGATTCCTAAACTACTTAACCGATTTTAAATTAAATTGGCACACCGTGAGCAGTCTGGTCCAACTTGAGAGATAGGATAGTTTTTATTTCGATTAAAAGTCTTTAAATATCCGAGCGCAGCCGGAATGGGCCGCTAGTTTATTTATAATTTACGAGTAGCAACTCCGCAGACTCCAGGGTTTCAACCTTTATCATTTTAGTTATTTTATTAGACATTTATCTTGGATTAGGAGAAGAAAAGGAGAGCAGGGGGTAGTAGGGAATATTATCAACCTAATTCTAGTGTTTTTTTTAACGTTTATAGCTTTACACTTAACCGCCATCTCACCTGATGTTAAGCGACGATGCGGTCTACGATGGAGCGTGTTTACCTAGAAGAAACCGATTCACTCTCGATTTGAAGACACCAAGATTACAACTATCAGGGAAAACCCACTCAGGCAACTCATTCCACAGCCTAGACATTCTTATCACAAAAGTAGAGTCAAATCTCTTCATCCGTGTCTTTGGAACATCTACCATGAAACGGTGCCGCTTCTTCGAGTTACGAGAAGTCCGATAGGTGGTGAGGTTTGACTTCACTTTCGTAATGAAGACATCTAGAATGTAGTATACGTTGCCTAATGGATATTCTATGGATATTCTTTTAATATGTTTGTGTCTTCAGTCTACATCGAGTGAATCGGTATCATATTGGTAAGCGCGCTCCATCTACAAACCGTATAGACGCTAACATTAAGCGAGAAGACTTTCATGTGCAAAACCTAAAGTAAGTAAGTTCAGCTAAATTTTTTCGTAAATACCATAACAGTTCCGTTTTGAACCCGGCGATGATTCATCCCAGCCGGCGGTGGGAATTTATGAAATCGTTCATCATCCCTCACGGACCATTACCGGGAAATAACTTGCCGTAATCAACGGCTGCCTGCTATTATTTATATTTAAACGTTTCGTGGCCTTAACCTCTTTACTACAGTTTTATATACAAACTATTTGAATAGAAATAAAGTTAAAGTTTTTTAAGTCCTTTTTTATTAAACCCCGACTAAAACAAGTGGTGTTATAAGTTTGACGTCGCTGTCTGTCTGTGTGTGTGTGTCTGTGGCACCGTAAAGCTCAAACGGATGGACCGATTTCGATGCGATCAAGATGGCTGCCTCCACAAAATGGCGAACAATATATTTCTTAACAACCTCCCTCAAAATAGGTATCAAATGAAAGGGCTTGACTAGTAGAATACTATACACTATGACAAATTTCAAATCCAAGATGGCCGCCACCACAAAAAGGCAAATTACATTTAAATAAATAAATATTGGTGGACAATTCACACACAACACCATCTGACCCCAAACTAAGCAAATCTTGTATGATGGCGACCAGATAGCTGATGTAATACTTATATAGTTTTTAAATACATACTTATTATACATATACATATACACAGTGCAAACATTTGAATTCATCACACAAATATTTGCACTGGGTGGGGATCGAACCCACGACCCTCGGCTTCGGAGGCAGAGCTACTACCAACTAAGCCACGAGGCCAGTCAATTTAATTTTATACTACTCCCTCAATATGGGTATCAAATGAAAGAGCTTGACTAGTAGAATATTGTACAAATTACAAATTCTAAGAAAGATAATCAAAAATTTTAATTTTGTTCTTGTTTAACTGTAGGACACTCTACGAACACCGGGATCTGCAAGTCTTATTATAAAGTACAAACAATTTGTAAATTTCACGGCAAGTACGCTAACAGCGTACTGTGGTTTTACCCGCGTAATTATCGCTTCCATTATTTTCCCGTGATAAAAAGTAGCCTGTGTGTACAAACTTTAATCTAATTAAACCGATCCGCTCAAGCGTTACGACGTGATTGCGCAAGAAACATCTAAAATTTCGCATTTATCATTTAAATAGGATAGACATAGGTGCTTGTAGCTGAGGTAAGGTAGTTTAAGCATAGTTGTGTTTGGTTTATTTAATTTTCTTCGGTACTATCAGTCACCGTTTCAAAACACCACAACATACAATTAGCCTAGTTCGCACAGTTTTCTCTATTTTTCCTATTATTTAGCGTTGAGGCGGTGACGCATGTATTTACCTACGACTTGTAACTGTACAACTTACGAAAATGTGCCATTGTCCTCTCGCGTAGTGAAATTCACGTTCGGTAATTCGTCACTTCATTTCCATTTCTATAAAAAAAAATCCTTGGATAAATTATTCTAGTAAAATTATAAATGTTAACGTTTTGATATTAGAATGTTGCTCAATTACGTAGGAACATCTGTACGGATCAGGTAGAAATTTGCAGTACATGTTATAGTCTAGAATAGCACATCCTCGAAATCAGCGAAACACTATTTTGAAGACATCAAGAGAGCTTGATGCCTGATGGCCTAAAACTCTATCTATCTATGGTGTTAAGGTCTATCTTTTACTACTATTCTATCCTTGTTTTAAATTGATATGCGTATGTAAGTATTATTTAATTATTTATCTTTATAATAATAACAATAGCCACCGATAGCTTGGGTTCTGCCCCACTGCCGGCGGCGATTTAGGTTAAGGATTATAATAATAATAAATTTAATATTCGTGGACAATTCACACACAACACCATCTGACCCCAAACTAAGCAAAGCTTGTGTGATGGCGGCCAAATAGCTTATATATTACTTATATAGTTTTAAATAGGTACATACTTATTATACATAGAAACACCCAGATTGCACAATATAACATGATATTAAATTTGCCCGCATTAACATGATTCTGACAGATGTATCAGTGGGCCCCAAAATAGGCTAACCATGTGTCTGTATGTATATTATCTAAGGTATGTATTAGTAGGACTTCAGTTATGTGCCTATAGAGTCTAGTACCCTTAGGACAGTTGACGGTTGGCGATACGTCATATCGTTATATTTTGTGGGAGTTATTAAGTAACTACTTTAGGTTTTCCTTGAGCACCACATTCATAAATTCAGTACATAAAACAGTACATAATACTGTGAGTGAATGTGGTGACTATATATCGTCAACCCATTTTGCCAATGTACGTCCGACGCTCAGTTATCCTACCTTTAAAATACCAACTATGGAAGAAAATCAATTGGTTGCACTTAACGACTACATTCATATGAAAATATATTTTAATTTTTCTGAGAAATATTACTTCGCAAACAACATTTGGTCTTCAAAATAAGCATTGAGTTTTACTACCAATATTATAATGAACTGCACCCCGTGCGAAGATGACGATTTGCATGCTAACCGGTGCGCGAAGTAATTATCCTCCAATATAAGCTAAAAGCTAAGCTTATATTATATCTGATACAATACTTGTACAACGATAAAACCATACGTATAATACATAGAAACACCCAAACATAGAACATTTATTTGTATTCATCATACAAATATTTGTCTTGGATGGTAATCGAACCCACTACCATCGACTCCCCGGCAGATTAACTATCAACTAAGCCACGAAAAATTTGTTAATGTCCTGTCTAATTGTTAAAAATTGGCAGTCATAGGAACTGCCGATAGAAGTGAAAACTTATAACTCAGAATTTGATAGCTTACCTTGGAAACAACACGGGTGTAACCGGAGGGCGTGGCCTCGCCATCTTGGCATGGCCATCTAGAAATGCGTCACCATTTCCCATTGGCTGATGCGTTTCTAGATGGCCATGCCATGATGGCCTGTCCACGCCCTTTCAGCATTTCCCATTGGCTGACGTATTTCTAGATGGTCAATAGCCATGGTCCCGAGTTTACCCGAAGCTTTCTTATCATACCCGAGCGTGACGAATGAGTTCAATTCACAGCCCACGAAAAATCTGTCTAAAGAAGTTTTCACTTCAAAAATTCCTGGCCTTTTTGTCTAAAACGTCCTTAAATATTTATTTATTTGATAAACAATCAAATATAAAACATTTCCTCATCATCCGTCGTCTTTGTAATATTCGTAGTTCGTATAGTTTGTCCAACGAACTTTTGTTTTATCAATTCGGAAGTTAGGATAGGTCTGCCAAACCCACTCGGCTAAACACGCCGTATTTCTGTGCTGTCGGCTGGCAAACACAGTATTCATAAAACCTAGACAATGCATACCATTTGGCAGCGGTGGAAATAGTTTAGAGTTCAGCAATCTTCAATTTTTCACCTCATTTCGCTAGAAAAAAAATGGACTGTATAAAACAAACATTCTCATACGTTTGTTATTATTAATTCTGACGTATGTTACGTACCAGTACCTACACATGCCCGCACAACGTGAGCTGCACTCCAGCACGAGGTTCAAGTCAGCAAATTCAACAGAACTCAGCGGTAGCAATGACCTGCCTCGTACCAACTGCTATTCGCTGACGCTCCTCATCAAATTGTGACCCAGATAACCCTTCATCAAAGCTGGTTTCAATAAAGAAGTCAGTGTCGTTCTTACATCGAAGGCATTCGCACCTAAGTTAGATAGGCTTAAGATCCTATGATGTGAGTGTCGTTCTCCCATCGAACGCATAAGCGTCTAGGATAGATAGGTTTAATATATTATAATGTGAGTTTTAGTACAGTAAAGTTTTAATACTAAAACAGTAAAGTTCGTTCTAAGCAATTCTAGTTTCCTTTCCGAACCCTCCGTCTGCAGCTTTCGTAATTGGCGCAGTCGGTAGGATGTCTCGGGTTAACGCGTCGCGCTTCGGGGTCGCCAACTTCGCCTCCAGACCGCGGCAACAGCGTTGATAGACTTTCAACGTCGAACCGAGCATCCAGAATCTACGTGAAGCTACAGCGGAGTTTATCCAAAAATCGATAACGAAAAAGGAACCAGAATATACCTATGTTAATTAAATAAGTGATAAAAAAGAAGAAAAAAATACATGAAAAAAAAAGTAAGATAAAAATGGGGAAGGAAGAAACTACCCTCGGGATCACGCACCATCCAGAAACATGAAGCATATAGCGACGAGAGATGTGGGCCAATACCAGAGAACCCGGTGACCCAGAAACGCACAATATGAAAATTAAAATGAAGTAGCATGCAATAAAAATTAGTGGAAAATGCGATTTATTCAAGTAAGAACACTAAACTTCGAATTTATAGCAAAATTACCAGAAGCAAAGAAAATATCAAATTTTTATACTACATAGCCAGATTTTTGATTTAAGATTCGGCGACCCGGAACGTGCTATTCCAAGTAAGAAAGAGTAGTGGAAAATAGTGCTATTAGTGCAATACCTCGAATGAATTGTAAAATCATTAGAAGAACGGCAACTATCAAGTATCTTCACGTCAAGCAAATTCTTCGAATTCATTGTAAAATTACTGGAACCACAGCAACTATCAAATATCTGCACTGCAAACAAAAATGAATCGACTCAGTGACTCGGAAGCTAAGTACGATTCCAAGCCATGAAGACTAAGTAATGAAATATAAATCTACTTACGCCACCAATTTATCAGGATACATGTACTAATCATATTTCCAGCATTGAGAGCAGTTGACATGAAATCAAGATGGAAAAAATGGACGACAGCCTTCTATCAAGTTCCGTATCCTAGGAAATCCAGAACCAAGAACCCCGTACCAGCGATATTTTCTCCCAAACTTCTAAAATAGTCGCTGTTCTGAAGGGGGAGGTGTTACGTACCAGTACCTACACATGCCCGCACAACGTGAGCTGCACTCCAGCACGAGGTTCAAGTCAGCAAATTCAACAGAACTCAGCGGTAGCAATGACCTGCCTCGTACCAACTGCTATTCGCTGACGCTCCTCATCAAATTGTGACCCAGATAACCCTTCATCAAAGCTGGTTTCAATAAAGAAGTCAGTGTCGTTCTTACATCGAAGGCATTCGCACCTAAGTTAGATAGGCTTAAGATCCTATGATGTGAGTGTCGTTCTCCCATCGAACGCATAAGCGTCTAGGATAGATAGGTTTAATATATTATAATGTGAGTTTTAGTACAGTAAAGTTCGTTCTAAGCAATTCTAGTTTCCTTTCCGAACCCTCCGTCTGCAGCTTTCGTAATTCGTACAATAGCACAAATAGTACGGATCTGTCTTATTTTAATAGAGACAGAGATGTATTTTCGTTGTGTTTGTTGACCTATCGCGCAAAGCTAGGAGCTGCGTAGAGATCAGTAGCTCAATACCTGATTATTTATTCACGTGTCGTGAGCCGTTTCTTTATTTTCCCTGTATCGATTCTATTGTAAGTAAAGTCGATTTTACCCGATTAGATCTCGTATCTATAGATTTCCCGCGATAACTTATGCGCTATTCTAGTTTATAATCTGTTTTCCAAATTTCCACCCAATTTGTTCAACTGTTTCTTACGTGCGTATTGACGTATAGAGCAACAAACATCTGACCAACAGACATCCAAACTTGCGCAGTTATAATATTAGTAGGATCGTTGTTTTCATTGTATGTCCTGTACGAATGTCAAAATCGAGTAAGCCGTTTCAAAGTTATCAGGTCTTTTGTTAGCTGCTATTATGCTGCTGCATAATAGCAGCGGGTTTTTGGATTTACTTTAAACATATGTGTAACATAAACTTTGAAACAATTGCATTGGGCCTTTTTGGAAATTTTAATTTAATGTATTTTTTATACTCGTAGTATAAAGTGACTGACGAGCAGGACTTCTCCTGATTGTAAACAACATGCGTACCACATAACAGTACAGTGACACACAGCTAATGGAACACAAATCATTACTTAGCACTGCGCTACGCTCGTCACCCAGAGTTACAAGATCTTTTATCTCTATGCTCTGTAAGTTCTCTTATAACAGATGTTTTCTGATAGATTAATGCGGCCTTTTTACTCCTTCTGAACGTTTCAATGATTGTATAATGAACAGTTCTGATTATCTAGTTTACCAGCTACGTAGGTTGAGTAATGCAGCGACTCGCTCCCAAAGGAGGTCGGGTTGAACTGGTCGCAGCCGATGCTCCTCAATTTACCTATTACGTTCAATAGGCAGAGTGTTGGAGTTGTCACTTCTATATCTCTATTATGTGTACGTGTTGAGTAGTAGTAAATAGTTATATTGAGCTAGCTAGTGAAGTTTCTTAGTCTAGTAAGTTTCGGCTGGTCTAGTCGGGCGAACGGCGACTGCCGATCCGGAAACCCCGGGGTCAAACCTAGTGTCTTTTCGAAGTCATGTACCTATAGATAGCGCGCGAGTTGAATGCAGAGCTTAGGAATGCAGAGTGCTGTGACTGCGACAGTGACAGCACTATACACTGCAGGCGCGTGAGGTGGGGCGTGCGGATAGCGGGGGGTGATGCTCCCGCTCTTACCTCAGACCCCGACTGCATTCAACTCGCGCGCTATCTATACGTAATGCCGCTAACTTAAAAACGTTGAAGGAAAACATCGACATGTACCTAGAATCTTTAGATGTCATGTGACATCCACTACCCCACACTGGGCCAGCGTGGTGGATTATGGCCCCGACTATCTCTTTGCGAGAGAACGCCCCGAGTCCCAGCAGTGGGAACATTTAGTGAGCTGCTTGTGATGATGATATGATGAGCTAGTAAAGTTTCTAGGTCAACGTGTGTTATCTTCGACCACACCGTCGGTTACCATCAGGCGAGTTGGTGATCAAACACGGACCTACACGCAAAAAAAAAGTTTCATGTTAATATTTAAATTATTGAAATAGCCTATTGAAATAGCGTTGAATCTTAGGTTCATTCAAACAGACTTTACCTACGAGTATCCTGTATAATGCGGTGATTCAAATTTAAATCTATCTAAATTCGATATTTCAGTCAGATCCTCAATACCTCCAATTTTATCTCCTTCAATTCTTACTTCCTCCTTAAAACTCAGCTAATTCCTCCGACGTGATTGAGCAATGAAACATCTAAAGCTTTACATTTAGAATCTAAGCGCGGTGTGTTTTCTACAAGGACTGAAGTAAAAATTGAAGGAACATTTCTGACACAAATCTAACCCCAAACTAAGCAATGCCGTACTGTGGGCGCCAGTCAGCTGATATATTGTGCATACCTACCTTACGATTCATAGAACCTGTGGAAGCCAGTCACAGCTAATATATATTGTGCATACTTGCGATACATAGAAACACCCGGCCACAGAACAAACATCTGAATAGGGTACAATCCTAAAAAAAACTAAGTAGCCTGTTAGTTAGATTGCCAAAAAATATTGTACACGTATTTTTTCTTTTGTTTCACAAACAAAAAATGACGAAGATACAGCGCTTCGAAGTTTCGTGTGACGTCACTTGTTAGTACGATTTTTACTCACGAGTGACGTCGCGACCCCCCACTCTCGAAGTTTGATGGTCTGTATCTTTGACGATTTTTAATATTATGAAAAAACAAAAAATACGTGTCCAATATTTTTCCATGATCTAGCTGACGGACTAATTAGGATGGTGTATTTTTGACCCAGTCCGGTACCCTATTCATCGCACAAATATTTGTTCTAGGTGGGTATCGAATCCACGATATCGTGCTCTCTGCAGGCAGACTTACTACCAGTTACTACATATTATATTTATTTTATATTCTTCTTCGCACATATTCACACAGACACTCACATCGCAATCAGTAACTTTGCCGAAAAGCTCCCAAGACCCCATCGTAGGTACAATCTAATTTAAGCCGAGCTTAGAACATAGACACTCGGCCGGGTTTACTATTTCATATGATAAACCTAACCTCACCGTAGCAGCTTACGCCAATCTTCTCTGACAGACAGCTTTTGATGTCTAACTTAGCTCCCAGATATTAATTTAGGTTGAAAAAGATTTAAAAATTGTGTATATTTTCGTGATTCGTTGCAAGGTCGTTGTCCGTTTAAAACTGTGTCGGGTTGTTATTAACTGCTGGGATCTTACCAATTTGATTTATTTGACGAGGTGATGAACTCGGCACAAACTAATAGATTTATGGGAAGCTTTGTATGTACTCGTACGTGCGAAATACCGTAAATGCGTGGTCTAGTATTACGCGGTTAGCGACTTTCTTTATTATTATAGTGTGACGGCACGAGCAGGACGCGTGCCTGATGGTAAGCACTTGCCCATAATAGCACCGTGTCACGCAGCTATTGTAACATGAAGAGTTTTTTTTAATAAAGAGTGACGAAACGAACAGGACATGTGCCTGATGGTAAGCAACATGCCTGCCACATAATTAACAACACAGTAACACTCAGCTATTGGAACATGAAGAGTCCGAATCATTACCTAGCACTGCACTGCGCTCGTCAGCCAGAGATCTAAGATGTAATATCTCTAAGCCCTGTAATTTCTCTGGAAACATTGCCCTTCAAACCGGATCACAGTAATGTTTGCACATTACTGCTTGGCGGTAGAATAACTGGCAATGGTGTGGTACTTCCCCAGGCGGACTCTGCTGAGAGTCCTACCACTATAAGTTTAAATTATTGCCACTGCACTGCGCGCGTCACCCAGAGATAAAAGATGGATGTATGGATAAGATGGTTTATGCTCTGTAATTTCTCTGGAAACATTCCCTTTAAACCTGAACACAGTGCTGTTTGCACATTACTGTTTGGCGGTAGAATAACTGGGAAAGGTGCTGTCCTTCCCCAGGTGGACTCTACAAAAAGTACTATACAATTTATATTATCTAAGTCTATATTCTATAGTTTATTTTGTTAAAGTACTTAAATAAATAAATAACTAAGTTGTAATACTTATAAAGCTATACATACATACTTATTATACCTACTCGTACACACACCCAGACACTGAATTTCTACATTGCAAACGAATGCTTCGTAGAGATCGACTCTACAACAAAATGCATCTCAGTGTTATACTAAAATGACTAGGTACGCAGATTAATTTAATGCAAGTTTGTATTAGCGAGTAAATACGAGGGGCATTTAGCCCGGAGCCGGCATTATTCAGGGGTAACCGGCGCTAAATCACGGCAACCGGTTATTACTTACCTACAGCACAGTATAACGAAATACTTCCAGTAGTTCATCGCCTTTGATCTTGGGAGAAACACCGATAATGGCACCAAAATAAAATTAAAACATACGAAAGACGTCAGCCCTGAGCCGCGCTTCTGCAATACTAACATTGCAATGTAGGCAAAGCAGGAGCGCGCTTCCCGCGTTGCACCCCGCGCGCCCCGCACGATTGCCCAGTCTAGACGGCTTCGTCGAACGACTGTATGATTTCATAGACTGTGCCTACAGGCTCGTTAGCGGCGAGGGCGACAACCCTACCCGAGAGCCAGGTCTAGCCTGAACGTCTAGCCATCCGAGTTGAGAGCTTGAGATAAAAATTTAAACGCTAATTGCATTTTTCACGACTGACCGAGAACGGTATTTTTTACATTTTTAATAGATTCAGTTACTGTAACTTACGAAATAACAGTATAATACACTAGCGGTCCGTCTCGGCTTCTGCCGTGTACATATATAGCCTGTAGCACTCAGGGATCATGTACATGTCCAACAGAGAAGGATTTTTTGAAAAACGTTCCGTCTCTCTGAACCATAAAAAAACACAAGGAAATTAAATTAAACGTCTGACGTAACAATTTTGCTACATAATAATATGTTAGTGAGTTTTACCCGCGCAGTTCCCATTTCCTTATTTTTCCCGCGATGTATAGCCTATATGCCAAAGAGTTTACACATACTACGCAAAGAGTTAGAACAAACGCTACATATCGTTACGTGTGTAGCTGGCTTTACACCGAAAGCACGGGTCTGTTCGCTCTTGTCTTGTCGCTCTTGTGGAAGTGTCATACTTTTGTCGCGGCACATCACTATGTTGCCATAGCTCACATACACCTCATCTGCTTACGATTGGTACAAAGGAACCGTGCGGAAAAACCTGATCTATTTACATATTTTTTATCTAAGCTATGTGGTATTCCAAACTATGATCTTACTTTATCTTACACACTAAGGTACGACCCAGAATCACGATGACCAATATGTAGAACACAATTATACGAAAACATGTCTTACAATGATTGCACAGAACAACAAAATCACAAGCGATCCCATGAATCCCATATACCTAGTCAAGTTATGTCACGTTATGTCAACAAACAGATGTGTTTTGTTTGTTGGACTTCGTAAATCCAACCCCGTAACCCGTAGTCGTAAGTTCAGTGCAAAATCATGTTCCATAAATTTCTAACTATATGCTAAGAGGTTTAATAAAACAGTATATTGAAAATATACCACCGAACAACTTAGCATATAACATGTATGTGATGATCAAAATGGATTTATTTCAGTTCGAGACGTAATTTTAAAAGTCCAATAAGTGAAAATTTAATCATGTTACTATGATATCATAGTAACATGATTAAATTTTCATCAAAAACACTTAAAAATTACGTCTCGAACTGAAATAAATCCATTTTGATCATCACATACATGTTATTTCTCGTATTTATTCTGTAGGTAGGTAGGTACATATCGCGTCGAACAAAGAACTCAAATATGCATCGGGCATTGCATATGCGGACATGAATAAGGCAACATGATTCCGTTCTTAAAATATATTCTGAGCTCGCGATTGGAAAATCTGAGTTGTGTGTTTTTGCGGGAGATGTTATTGCTTTCTCGAAGCCGATTGAAACTGTTTATAACGAGGTGTGGTTTGTAAGGTTACACATCGTTTGTTGTACCGGAACATCCTGTTTTTTTATTATTATTTCGTTTAGTTGATTCAAACATGATTTTGATTGAACTAGTAATTAGTCACCAAGTGGTCGAATTTCGAATCCGGCCCTGCACAACATGATGTTTTATTACTGAATTAATTACCGTCTACTATATTACGTATGCTCGTGAATCAGTATGTACCTATCTATTAAAAAAACCTTATCAAAATCCGTTGCGTAGTTTTAAAGATCTATGTAAGTATACATAGGGACAGACAGACAGTGAGACGCGACTATGTTTTATACTATGTAGGATTCTCACCAACCACAATACTGACAGCCATGAATAGGGACATAGACTTATATATAAGGACCTGGCCAAAGGTGCGACAAAATGGCACAACCGCGTTGGGCCTAAAATTGCATTTTTAGGGTCATGCGACACGCGACTCAGTTCACAGCGGCCAGTGCGCGAGTGGACAGTGGACAGGCCAGTGGACGAGCCACTCCCTCCCGCTTTTTGCTGGCAATTAAAATGCCAAAAAAAATTTCAGTAAGCCACATCCTTCCTTTGAAGTCAATGAATAGGGAACACAGCCAGAGCAGTGGAGGCCCTAAACCCTAAACCTAGGTCTGGCAGCGTGCCCGTTTGAAACTACAGGCTACATTAAACACCCCCCTCTTACCAGGGCCGGATTTTGAGGAAAGCGGGCTGGGTGTATGAGATTTTAGGGTGCAATGATGTCGTTGCAAATATTTCAAGCATAAATTTCACTTTAATTGTACAAAATTTTATCATAAAATTAGTTTTAGTGCCATATTTATTTACATTATTGTCTGTCATACATGATCTGAGCTTATTTTTTAATATGACTGTTTTCATTTTGATTAGTGCGAGTGCGAGTGATTAGTGCAGGTGTTTAGTGATTAGTAGCAAACACGCATGGAATCGATTGATTAGTGCGAGTGATACAGAATTGGACAGTACTGGCACTACACACCTACACTAATCAGTCGCGATTACTCACTCGCACTAATCAAAATGCAAACAGGCCTTTAGTCAATATATACATACATCAAATGTGTCCCTACTGGAAATAAGCTGAACCTATTGCCTTTACCATTTTCGTTCCATCAATTTATTTCGTAACTAGCAGCGCCCGCAATTTCACCCGCGTAGATCCCGTTCTTTTTGTTCTTCCGGCATAAAAAGTAGCCTATGTATAGTTCTGCAATATTTTAATCTATGTTCCAAATTTCACCCCTATCCGTTTACGACATTACGACGTGATTGAGCAACAAACATCCAAACATTGCCATTTATAATATTAGTAGGATAACAATTTACCTTGTTGCATCGGAAATAGCAACATTATTCTCGAATTCATTGTTTACGTATGTTACGTTTCATAAGGCTACATATTCTAATAGATTTTCATACACATTCTAATACAGATTGTCGAAACTCTCGGTAGTTCTAAAGCCGGCCCAGTCTCTACCCATTACTAGGAGTAGGGAACTGCCCTCATGTACAAAATTTATCGTACTTCCGGGCGTGCTTAACGCGCGTCCCGACGGCGGCGTCGCGACGTATCGATCGCGGCCGACGCCAGGTGAGAAACATAGCTAAGACAATAGTGTATTACAGTGTACAGTCGACATCAACTGCAACTTTTTTATTTCACGTGGTACAAAGTTGTCCCTTTCAATAATTATTGTAAAATCGGCCTCAGTTTTTTTAAGGAAATAATTTATTTTCCCCGAATAAACACAAAACGACTTTAATTAAAAAAAAATTGGCAGTCATAGGAACTGCCGATAGAAGTGAAAACTTATAATTCAGAATTTGATAGCTTACCTTGGAAACTACACGGGTGTAACCGGAGGGCGTGACCTCGCCATCATGGCATGGCCATCTAGAAATGCGTCAGCATTTCCCATTGGCTCACGCATTTCTAGATAATAATAATAACAATAAATAAATATTGGTGGACAATTCACACACAACACCATCTGACCCCAAACTAAGCAAAGCTTGTGTGATGGCGGCCAGATAGCTGATACAATACTTATATAGCTGACTTAGATGGCCATGCCATGATGGCGAGGCCACGCCCTTTCAGCATTTCCCATTGGCTGACGCATTTCTAGATGCCCAATCGGCAAGGTCCCGAGTTTACCCGAAGATTTCTTATCATACCCGAGCGTGACGGTAGAATCCAATTTACACCCCACAAAAAATCTGTCTAGGCGCGCCTAAAGAAGTTTTCACTTCAATTATACGCAGACACACGGCCAAATTTCAGAAGAATCTATCACTACATCGCGTCGTCTAAATACAGGAATGCAAATTTTTAGTTTTTGTTCATAATTCAAAAACCGTCACACCGATTTCGATAAAATTTCAATGGGACCACCTCGGAACTATAAATAAAAATCTACCAAACAAAAAGGGATGAAAATCGATAAAACTAAGGTCATGTACAACGCACATGTTGATCCGGGACCTGTTCATCTCGAATTCGATTCTGTACACTTCTCGAAGTTGTTAACCTCATACGTGGCAAGTGTCTACCACCGGTGGACCGTCTAAATTCCGTTGAGCAAATTTAGACGGTCCACCGGTGGTAGACACATGCCACATGCCTTCTTCCCGAATTCATAAACAGGTTAAAGAATATGCCTACCTAGGTCTAGTCATCCAATTAGGAGGCGCAAACTTCGAGAAGGAAGTAGACAGGAGAATTCGGATAGGCTGGTCAGCATTTGGGAAATTTCAACACGTTTTCTCAGTGTCCATTCCGCAATGCTTGAAGACTAAAGTTTTCGATCGGTGTATCCTGCCTGTACTTACATACGGAGCCGAAACATGGACACTAACAGTGAAACTGGTCCATCGATTTCGAGTCGCACAGCGAGCAATGGAGCGAGCTATGCTTGGTGTGTCTTTGAAGGATAAAATCAGAAATGAGATTATCCGACAAAGAACTAAGGTGGCCGACATAGCTCAGCGAATAAGTAAGCTGAAGTGGCAATGGTCCGGTCACATCTGCAGAAGAACGGATAACCGCTGGGGTAGACGTGTTCTAGAGTGGAGAGCGGGGGATCAACCTCCTAACGAAAACTGTCTTAGCTTTGATATTGCCGTCTGTTTTCTTCTCGCTTGAAATGATAGAGACGGCAATAGCAAAGCCAAAGCAGATTTAGTTAGGCGGTAGAAGGGCGCTTACCTACTGGCAAGCGTAGAGTGGAGCACCCTGCAGCCAGGTGGAGCGATGACTTACGAAAGGCGGCTGGCAGCAAATGATCAGCAAGCAAGTGATGCGAACAACAAAAGATCGTGCCGTGTGGCGATCCATAGGAGAGGATTATATCCACCAGTGGATGACTATTAGATAGGCTGATGATGATGATGAAAAAAGGAAATAACCATCCCAATCGATTTACAAATGGCGGCGCCATCGCGTAACAAATAACGTAAAAATAACCTAATTCAGGACGTCCTCCTTTTTGGAGTCGGTTAAAAATATCCGTAAATAGGTAAAATTTACAGAGATTTTTTTATTAATAAAAACATTGCACTGTTCAGACCAGTAATTTAAACATTCAAAACGAAATATCACCCATATAATATACCACACCACGAACCACAACCAAAGCTGAATAAAAAACCGGCCAAGTGCGAGTGGGACTCGCGCACGAGGGGTTCCGTACCATTAGCAAATAAACGGCGAAAACCTGTTTTATTGTAAGGGGATCCCCCTTAATGTATTAATTATGAAATGAAATTAAAAATGAACATTTCATCTGTTTAGCTATCACCGTTCTTGAGATACAGCCTGGTGACAGGCGGACAGCGAAGTCTTAATAGTAATAGGATCCCGTTTTTACCCTTGGGGTACGGAACCCTAAAAAGCAACAGCGCAAAAAAGTCAAATTTGATATTTTGAATTGAATGACGTGTATGATGCGACTCTCCGACTCGATTCAATTTTTAGATTAGTACATATTTTATGTCCGAGTAACTCATCAAAATTTATATACTCGTATGTACGAGTAACTGATCAAAATAATGTTTGTTATCGAAAACAGAATTACAAGAAAGTGTCTACTATGTTGCACGCCCGTCAAGGGTACACTGTTGTACAACTTTTATATATTTAAGACCTATTTTTACACAGTGCGAGCAATAAATATATTTCTTATTCTTGATCGTATCAAAACCATGCATTCCGTTCAGTGGAATAATCAGGCGTGTTCAGATTAACAGAGGGCGATATGGGTAACAAAACAATGTCAAGTTATGGACGTTGATACTAGATGGCGTGGCAGTCGAGTTAGCTGGCGGTGGCGTTTTTGTACAAGTAATGTGGGGCATTTTGTACACTGGCTTATTAGTTATGATTTATCTCGAAATTGCCCTGTAATTTCGCTAGTAAGGTTTTTTGAAGTTTTTCCCGATCTGATCGGAGAAGACTATTATAAATTAATAATTAATAATGAATTGACTCTATACTCTATAATTTGGTTGATAGTAGCGATCAACCAAATTAACGTAATGTATGGTAATGTTGTCTGAGGAACGTAATCATATTTAGTTATTAGTCTTTTAGTCTATAAATTGTTAACTGACTACTATAACTTATAACTATAATACAGTCTTACCAACTTAGGGGTTTTCCCCCCAAATTTAGGGGGGTTGGGATTTTTTTAGGGGCATTTTATTTTTGGGGATTTTTTCCCTAAATATTTGTTTGTTTTTTATATATTTAATTTTTTTGTTAAGTAAGCACAAGAATAAACAGGTCCAGATTGAAAGGTGAAGTAATTTAATAGCATTTTTTTGGACTGGGTATATAGAAATTAGTAAGATTTTTTGCATAATTTTTGAATAAATTAAATTTCTTAATAATCCTGTTGTTATACAAAATTACTTAAAATAACAAATATGTACACATTATTTTAATAAATTCAGGACTACAACCAACTAGTTTTTCCTATTTGTTGTGACTTTCAAATTTTAATGATGTATATTTTTTCAGTAAAAGTGATAATTTTACTATTTTACAAAAAAAAAAATAGGGGGATTTTCAAGTAAATGTGCCAATTTTAGGGGTTTTTAACTTAGGTTTGGGGGTAAACATTTTCAGGAGTTGGTAACACTGCTATAATAATATACAATTTATTCCTGAAAATTTGTACACCTATTTTATTTTCTGGTTTCGTCGAAATTAAGCGAAGAATTGCGATGATGCGATGTGTTTGTTCCACAAATAGTGTATTATAGATGGTAGTACACAGTCATACACACTCAAGTAAGTGCCTTTATTTTAGGTATCGCTATTTTTAGATTGGATCAGAACCTTGCAATCGGTTCAGCGGAACAAAACGACGTTATCTGAATAACACATGAGTAACAAAACATATTGCGTCAATTATTTAATGAAATGAAATGATTACTCCAAACAACAAGTACAATTGTAAAAGATTTCGAGATAAGAAGATTCCTGAAATACACATCGCCTTTCAAAATTACCGTTTCTCAAAAGGTTAAAAATTAAAAACTTAAAATGAGTTACAGATATCCTTTTTTCTATTACGTGTAGGAAATGCATTTACGTATAACCACTAGTGGTGTCCCTACCGACTAAAGGTCTGCGCCGATTGATACGACTCGGCTACCACCCGACAAATAAAATACACTCAAACATGGTCTTTATGAGCTGCATTTTAAGATACAGATTACATTGGCAACATAAACGGCTGTGAGCAAGCCGTAATCTATACCTTAAAAGACATGACATAAAGCCCATATTTGAAATATTGTATTTTATCCGATACCATTATACCTTTAAACGAGCAATTCTTATCTGTATATATACATAAAATATGTATAGAATTTGAATCTCGGAAACAGCTGGAACGATTTTCATAAAATTAGGTATGCCCGAAACCCCCTGGTTTCGGGGACGATAAATAGGTCTAGCTAGGTTTTATTTTTTAAAAACGTCATCATTTTTCTTGTTGTGCGTTTTTACTTTTTAGACAAAGAAAAAAACTGTCACATTAGACATTAAAATTTAAAATGCGAAGGTAAAGGAGACGGCCCATTTTCCATGGGCATTTGCCCCACAGAAAAAGTGCAAGAGACTTGACCAAAATTGGATCATTGTATAGGATTTTTAATATTTATTGAGGAACCGTTTATGTTTTTATCCTGCATAGCGGGGTTTAAAAGATATCAACTAAAACATTGAAAAAAAAATAACGCCGCAAGTAGGTAATCAAGAACGTGATCATGTACTTAGTACTTAATACTAAAAGAAGGTAGTACATTCATTACTTTGCGACGTACTGTGCTCAGAATAATGTCGACTCAAGACTCAACACAGAGAAGGACCGGAGATTCGGCCAAACCACAAAAACATTACAAAACCTTTGGAAAAATAAAGAAATTCCATGTGTTGTGTGAATTTCGAACGAATTTTTACTGTATGTGTATGTAAACTTCAACTCAACTAAAATGAGAAAAACATGGCTGACTTTGACTATAGTCTGTCTACATGAGTACGAATGAACGGAGTGTTCATCGTAGTACTTATTAATTGGGTTCTTAGCCGAAGACAAAACACGAAGTAAACCTTAACAGGCTTATTTAAATTCACATAAACTTCGCTAGCGAGTTTTAACGCCGTACAACGCCATCTAGTTTGGTTTTATGGAACTACAGTACCTTAATACAAAATTACTTATACATAGTCATTAAGGTACTTTTTAATCACCAATTTGCAATCCCCGCTTGGCAGGTTAGTATTGAATGTACAGTTTGAATTATTTAATTATATGTTATTTTAATTAAATAACTTGCTTAGGTCTCCGGGGCTAATTAAGTACCTAAACTTGAAACGACTTGGGGCAGAAATGAGCCGTCTCCTTTCGCCGCGTGGCGCGACAGCTCAGACGGGAAGTCGGGCGGTCACGAATTAGTAGATCCGAGTTCGAATCCAGATGGCTTCCCTTTTATTTTTCATCATCTGCAGCCTTCAGAAGTCCACTGCTGGACATAGGGCTCCCCCAATGATTTCCACAATGACCGGTCTTGTGACGTTTCCATCAACCGACTTCCCGCGACCGAGACAATATCATCGGTCCATCGTCGGTTTCATCTGTTTATTTTTAAGTTTTTATTTTTTTATTTTGAGAAAATCTATTACTTGGAGCCTTATATCTGTAGGTATCTAAGTATATTTAGTACTAGCTTTTACCCGCGACTTCGTCCGCGCGAAATAATTTTTTTTTTTTTTTTTTTTTTTTTATAGCATAGAGTGACGAGACGAGCAGGTCATGTGCCTTATGGTAAGCAACATGCCTGCCACATAACAGTACACAGTAACACGCAGCTATTGAAACATGATAGTCCAAATCATTACCTAGCACTGCACTGCGCTCGTCACCCAGAGATCTAAGATATTATGTCTCTAAGCCCTGTAATTTAATTCTAAGGTCTAAGGACCCCAGAGCTGCCAGACGTCACCTATTTTCTGATGAATGAAATGTGGACGATTGAGTAGAGTTAGTAAGTACTAAGAACACATGCTTACTTGCTAACTTGCTTAGACGGCCAATTTTGAGATATGGGGTAATGAAGGTACATACAAACTTACAAAAATTACTTACTTCACGTAGTAGTAGGGGATGATTGGCCCCTTAGGTTGGTCTGTCTCATTGGAAAAAGCTTCAAAATAGTTGTCTGACGAACCTATTTACAAATGGAGTATGAGAATTTAAGTTATTATTTTGGAGTTGTTAAGCAAAACGGCCGACGGAAAGTGTCTGGGAGTATTGGGACCTTGTTTTTAAGGATATTTATTGCCTACAACATACGTGAAAATCACTTATTAGAAACTACGTGAAGTAATGTTTGTATGTACCTTCATTACCCCATATCTCAAAATTGGCCGTCTAAGGAAGTTAGCGAGTAAGCAAGTGTTCTTAGTACTTACTAACTCTACTCAATCGTCCACATTTCATTCATCAGAAAATAGGTGACGTCTGGCAGCTCTGGGATCTTACTTTATTTCTGTTGTGGGTATACTCTGTATACCGTGCGAATTAACACGGTAATCAAAATCTAGATCCACAAAATCGAGTGAGCTTGGCTACGGCCTAATGTTGTTTATTAAGTTCTTAATTATTGCATTTACTTTTTTATTTTCAATTTTTATCGGGTATTTCGGCGAGTAATTTAAAAAAGTTATAACTTCCGATATTTAGTATGTCTGTATCGATATAGCGATTTGTCGGACTTGAATTTTTTTTTTTTTTTTAATATATCGAAATTGTACACGCAAACAACCACTTCAAACTCACTTTGAAAAGGATTAAAGTGTGTTTCAATTTAAGTAATAGATTGCTTGGATCTTTCTAGTGTTACGTCAAAAAATAAACACGTTGTAAAACAAAATAAATTGAACAAAAAAAGGAACCTTCAAACCAGGATTCCATCATCAAATCCTGGTTTGCTTACCATGGTTTGCTTACCACCCTTGGAATGTCTCCTATTCAACAAAAAAATAATCATCAAAACCGGTTCATGAACAATGAAGTTAATATCCGCGAACACAAAAAAATAAATATATACGGTCGAATTTAGAATCTTTTTTGAAGTCTGTTAAAAATGGCAGTCATACGGACTGCCGATAGAAGTGAAGACTTACAACCACTTCAATCAATCAATCAATCAATCAAAATTCATTTTATTCTGTCAACACATACAGTGCACTTAGAAACGTCATTTTATACAATTCTATAAATTTAACCTGTAGTCACTTTATAATAATCATAATCAAAGTCAAAATCATGACTGTGTAATTACAAATATGAACACATGAAGACATTTGTATCCTAAACTAAATTGCAACTATACAGCTTTATCACAAGGTTCAAGAGTGTCGATAAAGTAAGTAACATTAAAGTTAAGTAATTAGACAGCAATAGCGTCGTCATAAGCATCTTCAATCGTTATTACAGCATTAAACATAAACAATAATACATAAAGTAAATTTTAAATAACTAAGTTGTCAGCAATAGCATCGTCATACTTATATCATAGCGAGAACACAATAATAATAATAATAAATACGTCAGTTAAATACTCGAATAGTCATAGGGTTTTGTCTATTTTGATTACAATGATTTTACATAGAAAAACTAAAATAAGTGGTGTTATTCAAATATGTTTCTGTCTGCCAGAGCGTCAGCTAATTTATAGTAGCTTTTTTCAAGTAAGTGAGTTTTTAAAAAGTTCAATATTTCGTTTTTAGTGCAGAGTTTAATGACACACACACACATTAGATTCACACGATGGACCCGGCACCCGCACGGTGAATCCATGGAATGCTAAGAAGTACGTCTCTCTATCGGGTAGTTTATTATAAAAATAAATCCCCATACAGTGAAAACTGTTTGACGTTTTACTTAATCGTCTGCTCGGTTCAAGAATTACATTTCTCTGTCTGCTGTTTTCGCCATAGCAATCCATACCTCTCTTCATTAATTTCATATTTTCAAGTACATACAATAAACACTGGTATATAAACTCACCAGTTAGTGTCATTATGCCTAACCTCCTAAATGCATTTCTACAGGAGTCTAAATATTTAAGTCCCAATATGTATCTTACAGCTCGTTTCTGCAGCAAGAACACTCTTTTTGTGTGTCGTTCAGCAGCTGATCCCCAGAAAAGTATTCCATAACTGAGGAGCGAGTGAAAATAGGCAAAATAAACTGTTCTGGCTGTTGTTAGACCGGCTAGTTCTTTAATTTTCTTTATTGCAAATGTTGCAGAACAAAGTTTTTTTGTTAGTCTGTTAATATGGCTAGTCCACATTAACTTTTTATCCAGCCATACACCAAGGAATTTGACTTCATTCGAGAGACATAGATTAAAACTCTCCAGAGTTTGGTTTATTGCATTATTTGAGGAAGCTGGAATACTTGTGGCAAGATTAAAATTGACAATATGCGTTTTGTCTACATTTAAAAGCATATTATTTGCCGAAAACCATCTCTTCATATTTTCGATGCAGATATTGAATTTTGAACTTACTCCGTTTACACATTTGTCTTTAATCACTAAGCTGGTATCGTCGGCAAACAAAACCATGTCTATTTCGTCAGCAATACCACAGAGATCGTTGACGTATATAATGAACAAAAGAGGTCCCAGTATGGAGCCCTGTGGAACACCAGATTTAACATAACTCACACCTGACCTACAACCATTTATTTCAGTTACTTGTGTTCTATTAGATAAGTAGCATTTGAACAGCTCCAATTCCTTACATCGGACTCCATAATGTTCAAGCTTAGCCAAGAGTATTTCATGTGATACACAATCAAACGCCTTTGAGAGGTCGCAAAACACGCCGAAAGTTTTTTGCCGCCCCTCAAGACCAGAAAGTATATCAGTAATTAGTTGCGATATGGCATGTTTACAAGATTTACCTCTCTGAAACCCAAATTGACGAGCACTAATAAGTCTTTCATCTACCATATATGTCATTAATTCTTCTGTTACGTATTTCTCAAATATCTTACTAATGCTCGGCAAAATGGACACAGGACGATAATTATTACAATCAGTAATGTCACCTTTTTTAAACAATGGGACGACCTTAGCAACCTTCATTTCATCCGGAAAATAACCTCCAGCAATACAGTCGTTGATAATAGATGCTATAGGATCCACGATGACATCGTCTAGTTTTTTCAACAAATAAGGTGAGATGTGCCAATAGTCATTAGATTTTTTAGGTTTCATCGTTTTCAATATTCTAAATACCCGATTAACAGAAATTGGTTTTAATTTAAAATTTAGATTATGTCTAGGAATAAAATTATTTAAGAATGTCAAAGAGTCATCAATGGAAGAATTCAAATTTCTTGTGAGGTCATTTGATATATTAGTGAAATAATCATTAAATAAATTACAGATTTCATTCTGGTCAAACAATAAGCTACCGTCCTTTTTTAAAATTCTAACGCAGTCTCTACTTGGACTTATATTTTTTCCTGTCTCTTCTTTGATGATTTCCCAGGCACATTTGATTTTATTATTAGCACAGTCAACACGTCTTTTTAAGTGTAATTTTTTGGCAGTCCGGCACACATTTTTGAAAATTTTGCTATACTTATTTAAAAATGACTTGGAAACGCTTCCATTTTCATTGTACATAGCATACAGATCAAATAGTCTCTGTCTAGAAATCAAAATACCCTTTGACGCCCATTCACAAGACTTAACATTTTTATTGGAGGATTTAATGACGGGCATAACGTTATCTAATTGTTCCAACAACACTCCGAAAAATGCAGTATAGTCCTTACAAAATTTTGGACTCTGCCACGCCTGATGCAGGCTTAGTTTTAGCTTGTTAATTTTAGCTCCAGTAATTTTCCGAAATGTAACGCTTGCCTTGGGTTCATGCTCAATTAGAACGTCAAAATATGCTACTTGAGCAGAATGGTCCGATCTGACCCCTTGTACAATACCAGCATTAGTAGAGGAATCTGTGTCAGTGAATATATTATCGATACAGGTCTTGGACCTGTCCGCAACTCTAGTGTAACCTGATATAAGTTTTTTAAGGCAGAAACAATTTAAAATATCCGTCAACATTACAGTAGAGGGCTCAAATTCCAAAGCAAAATTTACATTGAAATCCCCACATAAAATTAAAGTTTTATTGTTATTTTTAGTAACCGTATCCAGGCAACATTCAAGATTATTGCAGTAAATATCCATGTCTCCCAATGGAGACCTATAGACAACTAAAATGATACAATTCTCTATTTCGATACAGCTAACCTCAAAATGTTTCTCTATGGACATTTTGTTAATATCTCCTCTAGATTTACACTTTAATTCATTTTTTATTAAGATCATACAACCACCTTGAGTACTATTTACCCTACAAAATGCGGATACCATTTTAAAGCCCTCTACTCTGAAAGTATTTAATTTAGAATCCTTGAGGAATGTTTCAGTCATACACATTACGTCAATACATTCATGAGACAGAAATAAGCTCAACATATCAGCTTTTTTGTATATACCTTGAACGTTTTGATGACACAGTTTCACTTTATAGTTTCTTGAGGTAGTGAAGTTTGAAAATTTTGTATTGGGTGAGACATTGAGGAATCAACCAACAGAGTCAAATTGCTGTTATTCAAGCCATGTTGGCATGCCAAAGCTATCGTTACCGCAACCTCATCCTTAGTTATTCTCGCTTGGGTTCCATTGACGTCAACTACGCTTAGACTATTCACCAATGAGGCCACCATATAGAGTCTGTTATTGAACTTTGAGATGCGTGCATTGATTTTTTCATTATTTACATATGACATTGTTGAAACCACAAGTTTTTTTCCGTTTTCCTTGAGTATTTTGGCCAGTTTTTCAATTGTGTGTAGGTACTCACTAATTTTAAATGATATACTTTTATGGGAGGCAATCATAACAACTAACGTTTCGAATTCACTTATATTTTTTATTAAATAATCTTCATCTAAAATGTTGTCCCATGAGGCGTCAGGTTTGCAGGTATTAGTGAGAGTATAATACTGAGGCAATTTTTTTAAGATGTCACTCGACATTTTTTTACCATATCCATCTGAGAACATTACAATTTTCTTACAGACTCTAAATTGGCTTGGATGATCCCGTGGGTACGGTGACGTATTGTCTGCATGCTGGAAATATCTGCATTTGTGTAAGTCATTGCTTATGACAGAGTCGGTTCTCCCACGTTTAAGGTTAGCTTCTTCCTCTGTACTGGTGTTCTGCTCTAAATTGTCAATTATCCTTTGTAAGTAGATTAGCTGAGTTTCTATGTACTTAATCTTTTCAGTAGCTCCTTCTTTTGATTTTGCGTCTTGCTCATATTCTCGAATGATTTCCAGAAGTTTATCACTTTCTGCCTCAAAAGCTGCCTCTGTTATTTCTCTTCTGGCAATTTCTTTTTCCATAATTATTATTGTAGCCTTCAAAGTCTTCAGTTTTTTAGACAACTTCCTCAATTTAGACTTCCAACTTCTTCTTTTGTACCAATAGTTTTTCAGATGAGTAAATCCCTTTTTGATGGTTATTGGTTGTGTTGTTTGGAGTAATAGATCACTATATTTTAATTTTAAATCGAAACATTCTTTTTCTTTTTCTTTGAGCTCTTGTTCAAATGTATTGCGCCTATAGATCATTTCGCATTCACTCTGCTCTTCTAGTAAATTGTTGTTATCTACAAGTAACTTATTAAGATACTCTTGTAAATTATCATTTCTTTCTTCTTCTTCGGATATTCTCTTCTTTAGGAAATTAATTTGTGTACACATTTTTTCGAATTCCTTTTCATTGCTGTCCTGTTCTGCTAACAGGGTATCTTTAAGTTTATTACCTTCCTCAATTTGTTTATATAGATTTTTGATTATTTTTTCATAATTTTTTATGGCTGCATCTTTCTCATCGTTTTCAACCTCAATAGGCGCTTTAGCCCTAAGGCGTCGGGGACGCGTCGTAATTGAAGCCATGTTAAACTCGATAACAATGATTTAACTAAAAATAATTATTATCAGTAAACAAACAGTGACAGTGTTATCAAATATCAGTTATGACTTCAAGTGCCCAATGTTTAAACAGCGTAACATCCTAGTTTTCACCTCATATGTTACTGGATGAAAAGTTTCGTTTCATGTGAATGAATTACCGGCAACAAACTTATGATTTGTTTGCGTGATAGCCCGTAAGTACACAAAATGTATCACAAGTCCGTTAGAATAACACTGAACTTATAATTGTAAACACAGCTCACCAGAAGAAAATTCCGTCTTGAAGTTTTTAATCAATTACTGGCCCTCTTCGTAATTACTGTTTTAGTATGCTGTTGCATCAGATTTCTCACTTTTTACTCACTATATTTATTTTAATTACACAAGGCTTTGAGTTTACTTAGTTACGCAGTTTAACTTATCTAAACTGGTTGAATAAAAATCCAATGCAAAACGAAATGTGTGTGTGGGATTTGAAGCCTATGCCTCCCGATTCTCAACCAGCATTGATAACCACTAGGCCTAGGCCTAGGATAGCACTAGGATAAGCTTGTAGCTGTAGCGTCGAAATTAACAGTAGCTAAGTGGAAGCGGTAAAAGTTTCTGTGTTGTGTGTCAGTTATTGTAGTGCCATCTCACTCACTCCGTTCGGCTTGTTGTGGTACAAAGGTTACTGTGGCAAAAATGACACAAATCACACAGAACCGTTATCCTATTTCAAAAATGCACCACGATTTATCACTTATTTCTTGATAATGACTGCACCAAGGTTGTAAAGTAGACGTAAATGCATTTATTTCGATGTAATTTGGGATATCAGCGGTTTAAATCACTCCAACATGATTACGATTCCAATTTGTTTTTAAATGAGCAAAACGATTGCATTACAGGCCGAATATGATGTTGTTATAAAAGTTCACTGTATAATACACTGTATAGTTCACAATTAACACCTCAAACACACAAAACAATTAATTTACACATTTTTAATTATTTAAATTCGCGGAGCAGTTGTATCACTTGCAGCTGGGGTTGCAAGTTTTTCACTTTGGAAACTACACGAGTGAAACCGGAGGGCGTGGCCATGACCATGGTCCCGAGTTTCCCCGATGATTAATTTAATTTCATTTACGAATGTGACGCCAATTCACAGCCCACGAAAAATCTGTCAGTGGTGCGCCAAAAGATAAGATAAGTAATTTATTAACCAAATCACAAAGTTAAATTTCTTGTTATCCTTAAGCTAAAGCACATTCTATTTATTTTTAAACCAATTTTAATTCGGCAGTTTGTCCGGTGGCTCCCAAACTAGGCTACGCCTGTATCTTGGGCACCCGGTAATGACAAATTAGATATTACATTGTACGCGGAATGCAGAGTTAGCGCTCACAGGGTAAAGTTGTCAGTAATTAAACTTATCATAAACAAAAAGAAAAATTCAAAGAAGTTTTCACTTCAATAATTCAGTAACGTTCGTGCGTTGCGCGTGACTGTACCAGTTGTCTGGGCTAGACTGCACTCAGACAAGTATTGCATAATTTGTGCTCGCTTGTACCCCGGATGCGGGAGCGGAATAGTTGGAAAGTGGAATGTAAGTAGCAGTTTTAAATGGAAGGACGGTAATGGCTGTGCTTCTAGCTTGCTTCCACCCGGCAACAACTGTTTTGGAAGTGTTTTGTGCTCGGGAATAATAGACCGTCGCTGAAATTTATTGTTTTTTTTTTTACTAAAAAGAGTGAATCAACCAGTCTGACTGTACAGCACAGGGCCCCCCACAGCTATTTGAAAACGAAATATTCAAAATTAAAATCATTGGATAGTACTGTGCTGCGTTCATCATCTTAAAATGTAAGATAAGCGTCTTTATAAAATGTCTTTGTCTGGAAAAATTGCCTTATTAATCTGTTTGAAAATGTTCCCTTCTTCTTCTTGATCGTATCCTCATTGCTGAGGGTCGTGACTACCATCGACGTCCTTGACCACCTTTCTTCCAGGCACTTCTGTCTAAAATGTTCCCTACTCTCCCCAATTTCCTAATGTTAAAAAAAAAGAACCCAAATCACATAGATCACGGACCCCGGAGTCAGTAGAGTCACTCCATCTAGTCTCAGGGCGTCCTTACACTACGTTTGCCGATTCGCGGTCTCCACTCCACCCCAACGGTAGTGTGAGTAGCGTAAAGTAGAGTGAGCAGTGAGAGAGAGAGAGAGAGTGTGAGCGAGTGGGTAGCGTAGAGTAAGTAGTAAGAAACGGCTCTGTAGTAAGAAACCTTTTATAATTTTAGTTTAACATATCGAAGTCTAAGGTATGACGTGTCTCAATGCTACTCACACTACACGGCATATACTCACTACTCGGTAAACTAATTCCCGAATGCATCTCGTCTGTCGGCAGACGCGCCGCAGTGGCCATAAACAAAGCGCCGTACGCCGTACGCCGTCGTCTGCAGCGGGGAATAATCACTTTGCACGTCTAGCTTTCTTCCTGTAGTTTATTACTCGCTAAGTTAAGCCACAGCCTGTCTAACGTACCATAGTTAGTTTGGTGGAGTTACGCGGATTCTACCGCACTGAAATGTGAACAAAAAAACTGAAATTGACTTTTTTATAAGCTTTTATTCTTGTACTCGTATTTAGACGACGTAGTGATTTTGGTCGAGTGTCTGAATTTAATTTTAAATTGAAGTCTTTTTGTTTTTTCGGAGGAAATAAATAAATTGCTTGCATTGCTTTGAATAAACTTAGGTGGGCCAGCGGCAAAACTGTCTGATGACACAAGCGTGAGCGTAGGTTCGATCCCCAGTGGCATTTGATTATAAGATACAGCTTATAAGAGAGAAGAAACATACAAACGAACTGAGAACGTCCTCCTTTTGTGAAGTAAATATGGGTATCAAACGAGAGGGCTTGACCAGGCTTAACTTAGCGAAGTAAAATAGGCATAGACGTGCGAAGTGATTGTGAAGTAAGTGAAAATGAGATGCATTCGAGAAGTTCACTGAGTATAAACAGCGGGTAACAATCACTTTGAACGTCTAGCTTTCCTCCTATAGTGTATTACTCGCTAAGTTAAGCCACAGCCCGTCTATCGTACCGTAGTTAGTTCGGTAGAGTTTCGCGGATTGTACAGCACTTGCTTTTTGCTTCAATTGCTTTAAATAGACTTTGGCGGGCCAGAGGCGAATCTGTTCGATTTCACAAGCATACATCTTGAATATGTTTCCTTGTGCAGATTTATAAATTTGTCATGTGTCTTACGTACTTAGATGAATAAATACACTTTATTGAACAAATAAAAATAATTCACAAGTTGAAACAATTTATAAACTTCAAGCTAGTGCGACAGATGGCGGGGTTTGACTTTAACCTATTGACTTTAAAAATCGGTGTAAACATCGTGAGGAAACAGAGATATTCATCGGACGTCTGCCAAGCTTCACTTTGCAGCTTCAAATTAAACCCTGATTGTCTCCTTGTAAGAACTCTTGTGAGGCTCTAAGCAGTGGGAACATATACATTGGGCTGTTTATACTTATTATGCCTCAGTAAAAGAAATAAGCTCTGAGCCACCACATTTTTTTTAAATCAATAAAAAAAAAGTATTAGTAATCTTAACTTGCTTTAGATTTGAATTACTAACCACCCTGAAGTTATACGTTTGAATGAAATTAGGATTTACGCTGCTAAATATAACTCTTGGTGTTTCAGTTCAAACACCCAGTTTTAAAATACTGTATGACGTCATTCGTGCATGCTCCGTACACGTGCTATGCATTTAGCAAGTATAACCAATTTCAAACCGTACTGCTTTGAGTTGCTTGTTTATTTTTCATACACCACAGTATATAATGTATCATATGTTATCACTTTTATATTTTGAACCTTACTCCCTTGATTTACTGCAAATTTTCCAATAATACCCAATATAGCCATGTACAAACTAAGCGTAAGGCGGTGAAACAAGAGAACTTTGTGTTTCGCTAGCTTTTCCCAGTAATTGCGATAGCGGCGCCCTCCTTTAATCAACTAGAAGCTTGTATTTATTTCCGCAGCACAAACACAACCCTCGTATGTCCGTCCTTTATGGAGCTGTCAGATGGAAGTGTTTGCATCTAGCTAACGGAGTTGTGCTAATTCTAACCTATAAAGCGTTCAGGCTGAGCTATTTTAAGCTTTCAAACCACTGGGTTAAGGTCTAACTATTGAAGTTAATTCCTGCTGTGAATTTGGAATGAAGGATAACTGTTTTGACACAACTAAACTTGTGTTTTGTGGATGTATTGTTGATATTGTTTCTATGATCATTCAAAGTAGATACCTGTTTTTTAATTATCTTAACCTTTTTGTTAATTCTGTACTGGATAAGTCCTTTGTATTTACTGTAACTGGCCCTTGTCTTGAATTGGTTTCCATTCTGTATATATTTATATAGTCTTGAAAATCCATTTTATTGCGATGGCTAAAATTCTAGACATGCCGTAATTGGGATTACCCAACTAACGTTTGTGAGAGCGGATAAATCCAGAATTCTTTGCAATTTCGTTTTTGTTACCTTATATAGCTTTCCACTTCATCGCCGATTGAGCGTGCTTACTTAAGATATCGGTTCTTGCGGATACCACGACAGGAGACCGCGACAGGCACTTGATATTATAGCTTTATATGGGCTCCAGTTCGCGCCGCGACCGCGACACGTCTCTCGGTCTCGTGTCGCGGTTTAGGCACGAACTGACGCCCATACAATTCTATAATGTCAAATGTCTGTCGCGGTCTCCGGTCGCGGTCTCCTATCGCGGTTTCAGCGCGAATCTCCATCTACAGATACCTTAGAAGAAACCGATTCTGTCACACACGCCTGCCATAAATATAATAGGAAAACTTTATTGTTCTATCATCATTAAATAGTTAAATAACAGCGGTCCAAAATAATACATTATAATCGTTGTATACGATATATCCGCTGTGGATATATCGAGGAACGTCTGTCCGATATGACTGACCTGTTTTATGCACAATGTTCAAGCTTAAACTAAACGAATGCAGGTAGTTGACAGGAATGTTTGTAATCAAGTCTCTGTCTCAGTTTTTTTTTACTACTCGTGGTCAAACTCAGTCTTATATTACAACAAAACACTCTGCTTTCTGCATCTGTTGTTTGCAACACCATTTGGACGCCTATTTTTATTTTATCATTTGACACAGTAAATGTGCCGTTACTAATGGCAATAGTTGAAGTGAACAACCGAGATAGTCTGAAATTCTACTAATGTTATAAAGTTTAAAGTTGCAATGTTTTATAATTTTAGATATTTGTTGCTCAATCACGTCGTAGGTGAATGGGTCAAACTTAAATTTGGAACCCAACTATATTATAGTCTGGAAATTTGGAATTACACATAAGCCTACATTTTATCCCGAAAAATACACAGTACAAAAATTGCTATTTTCTAAATTCTACGTGGATGAAGACTTTGGTAGATCTGGTAGTCTAGCACTAGTATATCATTTTTTTCGAAATCCTACTAATATTATAAATGTCAATGTTCCAATTGAGCAACAAACATCCAAACATCTATGTTTGGATGTTTGTTGCTCAATCACGTCCTAACGCATGAACGGATTGGGCTGTAATTTGGAACACAGTTAGATTATAGTCTGGAAGAACACACAGGCTTATCCCGATAAAACAACGGGAACTACGCGGGTAAAACCGCGGGGCGCTGCTAGTACAAAATATCTCTTTGTGAATGTTGATTCATAGATGTTTCATCTTAAAACTGCCTTTTTAGACGTTTAGGCCATAGTGGCATCCGAAATACATAATTCTGCACCATGATTTCTGAACGCTCACTTTTGTAATATTTTTTTGACGTGACAACGTCTTATAATTCGATGAAGCCGGCTGCACGCCCGCAAAACATGACGTCATGTGCCGTTAACGCCGTTACCTCGCCGCCGGCGTTACCTTGCTCTAAGGCGTAGTTGAAGTTGTCACGTTCAACTAACGTCAGTAACCCGACTTTACAGACAACCATTTTTTTATCGATAATAGGCTTGCGCTTGACTGCAATCTCACCTGATGTTAACCGCCGAAGTGGTATACGATGCCTAATTAAGAAATCGATTTATTAAACTACACATGCATTTAATATTGCTATCGCAGTCGCACTAAGCGTACACATACATCTATTTATCCTAGTCGCGCAAACGAGTCCAACTTTCGTACGACAATCATATAGATAGACCCATAGACTTTATTGACACACCAATTCACTCAAAAAGAATTAACGACACATTTTAAAGCTAGTGCGACTAGTTTGCGGCCTTATTACTAAAAGCGATCTCTTCCAGGCAATCTTAGAATGAAAAATAAGGTGTGGCTAAGTCAGAAACAGAGATATGCGAAAAAAAGAAAACCGTAAAGAAAATGTAATATATCATCAAAATATAACAGTTATTAGACTTAACATAGCTATATACTAGCATAGGTCGATGTTCGCGCCTTGTTTTGTCAACCTACAACAGATGTAAGTTTAGATAAAAGTTTAAGTTAATGCAATTCATGTTTTATTTTTAATTAATGGCTTGACATACGTATTGGCTTGACTGTGAGTATGTTAAGTAGTTATGAGCTAAACAAATGTAATCGTATGTGTGTGGTTTTCTAAAAAAATTGAGGTTCCTCTGGTATTTCGTTAATACCACGTGACTATATCAGTAGCTATTTAAAGAACGAGTAAAGTCGTTAAGTTAAATTATAACATCGATTTATTAGTCATTGACGTTGAACCACTGCCGGCCGTGTAATAAGCAATTTAAATGAAGAACGATTAAAATTAAACACGCAATGCCGTGAAGGACTTTGAGGTTGTGGTTAAAATTAGATGCTGTTTACTGATGAATCATTGGTTCCAGATCAGTTAAAAAGCATTTTCTAAAGTCACTTTAATCACTTATAAGTCAACAGTTTTTTAAGGGAACTGTCGCAGTTTGCCTTAGAAGACCTCAGAAGACTAAACGTCTGACTAACGCAACAGGAGCAAGTAAATTTATTGACTATCCTAAATACACTAATTAAATTGACGTACTCGTACCTACATAGAGCAAACATGAAGCATTCCATAAACTTATCATACTCATCGTTATTGTATGTACTTACCATTTGCTTTTGCACTAAATATTTTTTTTTTTCATTTACCGCACTTAATGAATACCACATCATACGTTCTACGGCTAGTGCATCATTTTGCTTGTAACAAGGCCAACTGACGGATACGTTTATTATATCGGAGACTAAATAACTATATAAAATTGAGGCTATGTAACATCGATGAGGACTATATAACATCGATGAGTGAAACCATGATTACAGTGTTAACTGTTAGTAGACTGTACAAGAACAAAATTAAAAAAAAAAATTACCCCCAACTACCTACTAAGTTTGTACAGTTTTTTACTAGTCAAGCCCTTTCATTTGATATCCATATTGAAGAAGGTTGTGAAAAAATATTTTATCCGCCATTTTGTGGAGACCGCCATCTTGAATCGATCTTGAAATCGACCCAGGACCCGTTTGAGGTTTGAGCTCTACGCTACGGTGCCATAGACAGACACACACGCACAGACGGACATCGACGTCAAACTTATAACACCCCTCTTTTTGGTCGGCCTTAAAACTAGATATAAACAGAGATGATTAGATTGTTAGTTAAACAAATGAAATTGGGCCGTGTCCCGCTGTTCGCAACTCGACTATGCAATTAGATCCCAAATTAGATGGCCGATGTATTTACGTATGTCATTGGTAATAGTAGTCGCTTTGTTCGTCCACTGCTGAGTTGCAATGGATTTGTACACGTTATTACTAATGATCTGAAATTTGAATTTTAGATGGTATTTTGAAGAGAAACCCGTAAATACAGTCACTAATGAGATTGAAAAATTAAGTATGTATCAACACACACTGATATCATTATCCAAATTACGGGCTATTTATAAAATACAATACTACATTAGTCTTTGTTTTCGCAAGACATTTACTTTCTGCTAATCTTTTTAAATATAAAAAAAGAAGAGTAGATATTTGAGTTTAGTTTGTACTCCTCCAAAACAGCTCGACTGATTTTTATGAAATTTGTTTGTATGAATATTGTATTTGTTTTTTGTGAATATTTGGTTGTTATAATTATGGAGCATATGTCGTAAAGTATTTTTCAGCCTCTTGCCCTGCTCTTCATGTTGTAGTCATGAATTTACGAAATTCTGGATACAGAGTTTTTTTTTAAATAAAGAGTGACGAGACGAGCAGGACATGTGCCTGATGGTAAGCAACATGCCTGCCACATAACAGCACAGTGACACTCAGCTATTGGAACACGAAGAATCCAAATCATTACCTAGCACTGCACTGCACTGCGCTCGCCACCCAGAGATCTAAGTTGTTATATCTCTAAGCCCTATAATTTCTCTGGAAACATTGCCCTTCAAAACGGAACACAGTAATGTTTGCACATTACTGCTTGGCGGTAGAATAACTGGCAAAGGTGTGGTCCTTCCCCAGGCGAACTCTGCCAAGACTCCTACCACTACAAAACACAGAACGCTTGTGCTAAACCGAAAAGGATGCGTCGGTCACATGTCGAATAGTTGATTTGGTATGGAACTTTTGATTTATCTCACTTGCGATTTTTGGGTTGATTGCTATAGTAAAACTTTTTAATAATGTCTGTATGCGTTCCGGTTTCGGTTCGTACAAAAAGTATAAACAACCTGTGTAACTATACATATTTATGTATTTACTTTATTACGTAGGTAACAATTATAAAACGTAAAGTTTCACAAAATGCTCAACTCAAGAGCTCTCGGCTTCAAGACATGTATTCCAAACGTAATATTACTAGAATATTTCAAAGTAAAATACCTAAGTACGCAAGTAATAAAGTCTAATTCAGCACAACTGTTGAGAAAATGTACAACACATAATGTAGATAACATTTCACGCCTAGTTTCTCCGTCGTCTTCCAAGGTAATATTGCCCGAATGTCGAAAATTGTTTACAGACTAACTGATGTCCTGCGACTTTGCACTGGTTAGGTATCACGTTCTCCCGTTTGCTTCCAAAAACATTCTCACTATTATATTGTAAGTTCTAAGCATCTTCTTGTGTGGGAACTTGTTTTTCTTTAAGGCGCTGACAATAGCTAACTGAAATTCACGAATTCGAAATGAAGCCACGCCTCTTTACAACTTCGATAAGACAGCGCCGCCACACGAAACCGCGTCCAGCCGGCGACATTATTACTCGTAGTATTGATGAAAACAAAAAGCTACCGCGCTAAGCTCATAGACGGCGCTTTTAAAAATATTTTGTAATTCGTAACTTTTTGTTTCCTTCAATATTTTCTCTTTTTGCACTTTTTCAGATTGTGAAGAACATTATCGAAATTCTATGAGTAAAGCCTATAAATAATAATTAACTTTCCACCGGTTACAGACATAATGATATTTTTTTCGCCGGATTGTCTTATTTCTGTCTAGTGATTTTAGTGAATGTACGGTCTACAATTACAATAAACTCTTTTTATACAGAAAATTAAACAGACTTCAAAATCACAAATAGGCACTCGAAAGCGAAAAATAAGTTCATTTAATTATTATAAGCGCTCCTCACTCATCTATTTGAAGTCAAATTGATTCATTCGAAACAAACATTAATTGCATAAAAGTAGCTACAGCAAAAAGCCAACATTACGTGGTGTTCCCAGGCGGTCACCCATCCAAGTACTGACCACGCCTGGCGTTGCTTAACTTCGGTGATCGGACGAGAACTAGTGTTTTCAACGCGCTATGCACGTTGTCAATTTTATATTATACAAACATAATAGTTATCATCATCATCATCATCAATAGACGAGCCCGCAAGTTAATAATCCACAACTATTGCTCATTACAACACGAAAAACAAGTTTTTGAAACAACACCATTTCGCTGCTTTGTAACGAAAGGTCCACAAACAAAATTTTACAAAATTATTTTTATTTCCTAAGTAAATATTTTTTTAAAATTTAAACCATGCGGAACGTTTGTAAAATGAAACATTTATAAATTGCAATGGAAAAGGTTTCGGAATTTATATCATGCAAAAAGTTGGTTTTAAAATTTCAAATAACAATGTAGAAATGGATATTGCAGCTGGAAAGGAGTTTCGTCAATTACAACAGCATTTGTAAAAAAAATTGTGAAAGTCAAAGTAACAAATAATTATTACATTCTGTATACATACATATCCTAAATGAGTACAAATTCGTATTATATAGAGGGGTTTGGGTAAAGTTGGTGTGGTTTTTTTTTGCAATCAGATTTTCACAAATACCCTTGAGTAAGGTATGTTTCAAATAAGTGACAACAGATCTTTGGCCGCTACAGGAAATGTTGCCACTAGTCCAGATAAAATACCCAATAAAAACTTTGAAAAGCCATAACTCAGCTCCGATATGACTTACAGCAAATCTAATTGCACAATTACCCTAGGAGTAAAGTAATATTTCAAAAAAGCGATAACAAATCTTAAGCCGCTAAAAAAACACGCTTAATCCCAAAATTAATAACTTTGATATATTCGATTCGATCTGCCATAACTCCGCTCCGATATTACTTAGAGCAAATATGATTGCACAAATAGCATCAAGGTAATTCATTGATACAAGATAGTGATAACAGATCTTTGGCCGCTAAAAAAAACGACGCCACTAGTCCATACAAAAGTACCCAAACGCCTTTGTTGTTGTCCAATTTTACTGATTATTTTATAATTTGAAAAAAAAAATATGAAAGGGCATAGTTCAAAATGGGCTATCCGTGGACAAAATGTTCTTGATAATTTGATTTTGTAAAAAAAAAAATTTTTTGAATGAATAATTAATGCATTAGGTACATATTTTAGTACCCAGATTAATAAACTAAAAGTTCATTATAAAAGTATTTTAATCTTTATTTCCGACTTCTCAACCAATTATATTGCCAGTTTTTAATATTTGAATGATGTCGATTTTTATTCTCGAATAATATCGATTTCTGCAAATCGATAAAAAATTGCATATGTTAACAATTATGCGTGAAATAAACAATTGATATCGTATTTAAGATGTTTTCAAGCAACTCTGTAGCTAGCTTTTTTGTGTGATGGTTTTTCATCGCACCCGCTTTCACTTCACAACGCCGCGAAAAACAAAATCATTTACTTTGGGCAGTTGTTCCACTGCCAGCGAGAAAACGACTATTACGTAACGTAACTATCGACTATTTTCTCGCTCAAGAAACGTAAACAATAGATATAATACATTCCGTGTACCTACATAAAAGAGATGCATATACAAACAGTAGTTGATCCCTAACTGTTCACACTCCCGGCGAGTACTCGCTTCACTAGTTTGTCGCTGAGCGACAAGAGCTATGAAAGATAATACTCGCTAAGCGATTAGAACACGCCAACCAGCAACCAGCGGTTAATATCTCTACAGTGCGGATCTGAAAGTACACGTTTTTTACGCCGCGAGCGAGTGATGCGAGTAATCGCTCGTCTCACTCGCCTACTCGCATAGAGCCGAGCTACACATCTATCGGAACTACGCACTCGCTCCACGCGGCTCGTCAACTCGTTTCTAATTCTAGCATTATTCGTTCATTGTTGCCAGTGAGACAAGTGCTCAGTGCTGAATAAATAATAGTAAGCAATAATGCCGTACAGCAGTATTAATAATCTACTAACCACTAACTTGTGAATATTTTAGTTATTATTTTAAACAACGGCCATAATAAATAATAGCATCGATTTACAATGGCAGCACTGAATACGTCAATACAAAATGCGTAGTTATCAGCTGTTTGTTTATGTTTTGTTGTGTCACGTATTTCGTATTTATTAAATTGTGATATGTGAATTTGGTTGATGAAAATACATTCTTAAGACCCTAGCTGACACCTCGGAACTCGATGGCATCATCCAATAACGATTTTGGCTCACCGATGGTACAAAATGTTGTAGTTTTGTTTAAAACATAACCACGTCAACGTTCGCATTACTCATGGGAAATACGAGTAAATAGTCTTTTTGCTACTACCAAAAGATAATATTCTGATATCAACTGCTAGAAGCTATCATTTTTAATTTATGATATCAGTGACAGTCAATGTCCAGGTTGAACCCCAAGTCCCTTATAAATGAAAAATGTCCTTTCTCAGTAAAGTGACTTTTAGATGACATTCGGTTACATTGTATGCAATCATTTCATCTATGACATGTTATGATGGTGTCATATTAAACTATTATCTGTAAATTGACTTAACCGTTGCGGAAAACACGGCATCCGTGTCATTCAAGTTTTCGTTTTAAGGCGTATGACACGGGAAGCGTGTCAATTTTTTAAAACCATCGTAACTCGCACAAAAGCAGCTTTAAAATGTTGCTAAACAATGTATTTATTATTTTTTATGTAAATTATGGCTGTAGCCTTCGCTTCTGGATATTGACTAATTTGAATAGTTTCAAGGATTAGCAACCTTTTTTTACTGTTTTAATATCTATATATTTGTATAAACTCTTATGCAAAATTTACATTAGGACACTATATATTATGCTACATTCATTATGACAAAGTAAATTATGGAAATAAAATATGCGTTTTCAAAAAAAGTTAATATTAAATTAAAAAAACATTAACTTAGGCATTTGTGACTCATATCAAGTTTGTGTTATTTTTTGTACTTGTAGAAACTGTTTTTTGTCATGTTTCGTTTTGCTGACCGGTATTTGATACGAACTTCTCTTTTTTTGCGATGTAATGAGCTGCAGCTTCTTTCTCTCAGTCTCAAGAATTATCTGTTGGTTTCTGTGTTTCATTTTGTACTTATTTTTAATATTTTATTGCATAGGTACTCAACATTGGTAAGTATAGGTGACATTTAGATTTTTCAAATCATATGTAATAAAACTAAATAAAGTGGCCAAGTGCGAGTTGGACTCGCCCATGAAGGGTTCCGTTGCAGCAAGTAACATAATATACATAGTACACATAGTTCTTGTAGTTCGTTGTAACTTTGATCGAAGTTTCAATAATAGTGTATTTATGACGTACTAAAAAAAACTACTCATCAGATCGAGTTCAAACTAACTTTCGTTGGTAGTTTACATGGTAGTGTATACATCATATATTTTTTTTAAATTTTTCATTCTTTTAGTTTAGAAGTTAGAGGGGGGGGAGGACACACATTTTTCCACTTTGGAAGTGTCTCTCGCGCAAATTATTCAGTGTAGACGAAACTGATTTTGGAAACCTCAACATCATTTTTAAAGACCTATCGATAGACACCCTACACGTGTAGGTTTGATGAAAAAAACATTTTTGAGTTTCAGTTCTCAGTATGGGGGGCAACCCTAATTTTACATTTTTTAAATTTTTTTGTTCAAATCTTATAGCGGTTTACAAAATACATCTACTTACCAAGTTTCAACAGTGTAGTTCTCATAGTTTCGCCAAAAAGTGGCTGTGACATACGGACGGACAGACAGACAGACAGACAGACATGACGAATCTATAAGGGTTCCGTTTTTACGTTTTACGGAACCCTAAAAACAACATAAAGAATATAATTCATCTTTGCACATGCGAGTAGGTCCAGGTATAATGTGCACAATGTTTCATACAGCTGCCTTCTCACTCTCTGGATATTTTTTCTCAACTTTTATCTCGTAATAATAACAAAAGAATCTCAAAAAAAAAAACAATTTTCTAATACTTTTATACTATTAAACTAAAAAACAAACTCAAAATATTAGAAACACAATAGTAAAAAAAAGAGTCGTTAATAAACTTCGTCGATTCGAGTCATGGTTGCTGGTCTGGCTCTCACTGGCCTCCCACATAAGAAATACTACGGTGTGTTGTGAGGGGAACGGCTTAACTAAGATTACACGGAAGCAGCAATGGATGCGACAGCGCACTTAAAATTTACATCAATTTTTTCACATTCGCGTCGTCTATTCGACAAAGTTTAGTAGGGTTAATGGGTTTTCGAGGGGTAAGAGACTAATTATACGGTATTTTTACATAAAACATTAGATAATATATCAAATGTGTCTAAAATAAGCCAAGTGCAAGTCGAATGAAGGATTCCGTACCAATATCTATGAAAACAGCAAAAAATCAGGTCTATTTTATAGAAACCCCATTTCCACACATTTATATTAATTTCATTCTTATGATTATTAATTTTAACACAATGTAGAAATAATAAAGTAGGTAAATAGCCCATTAAAATACATAGAGAATGATAGAAAATCGTCAGAAGTAGAAAAGTTGAAAAATAAAATAACTGAATTTTGAGTTGTGGCTCTTTAGTCTCAAAGCAGCGATTTATTTTCAATTCATCGCCAAATCTAAAAATGTAGTATAAATAAATGACGTCTCTTGTAAAATTAAACTACATAGGGCCATCTTCCAGCTTAATCATCAGACCCGGTTACAATCTGCGTAGGCAACCCACTATACGTTCTCATTGCTGGGACTCGAGGCATTCATTCGCAATGAAAGATCTAGGCTGGGGCTAGGTTATAATCCACCACGCTGGCTAAGTGTGGATTGGTAAATGTCACATGAGGTGAAAACACTAGGTACATGTACTAGGTACTTACATGTCTGTTTCCTCACGATGTTTTCCTTCATCGTTTATAAGTTAGCGGCATTACACGCTGACATCGAGTAGTGCGCGTGGGGCTCCGAATCGGCAGTCACCGTTCTCCCGAATAGATGAGCCATAACGTAGACTTTAACAGCGACTTGGACTTTAACACCAATGTACTCGTTTAATTACTGGCATCCCTTAACCATATTCCAGCACTTTCATCAGACCCTTGTTACCATTTAGCACCAAAGTACTCATCAAGACAAATCAAATGAGCCCAAACTCGATGGGGTTATGTGATTTAATTGTTGAGTTCCTATGACCACCTTCCGGCTCCATCATCAGACCCTGGTAACAATCTAGGACCAAAGTACTCGTCAAGACAAAGAAAACGAGTGCAAACTCAGTGGTGCTATGTCGTTTAATTACTGAGTTTCTATGACCACCTTCCGGCTCCATCATCAGACCCTGGCTACCGTCCAGCCTCAAAGTACTCCTCAAGACAAATCAAAAGAGCCTAAACTCGCTGGGGCTATGACATTTAATTGTTTAGTTCCTATGACCACCTTCCAGCTCCATCATCAGACCTTGGTTACCATCTAGCACTAAAGTACTCGTCAAGACAAAGAAAACGAGTCCAAACTCGGTGGAGCTATGTCGTTTAATTACTGAGTTCCTATGACCACCTTCCGGCTCCATCATCAGATACCCTGGTTACCATTTAGCACCAAAGTACTCATCAAGACAAATCAAATGAGCCCAAACTCGATGGGGTTATGTCATTTAATTGTTGAGTTCCAATGACCACCTTCCGGCTCCATCATCAGACCCTGGTAACAATCTAGCACCAAAGTACTCGTCAAGACAAAGAAAACGAGTCCAAACTCGGTGGGGCTATGTCGTTTAATTACTGAATTCCTATGGCAACTTTCCGGCTCCATCATCAGATCAGCATCATATAATTTTCATAACATTGTCTTGCAATAAAATTTACACACGTACCTCTAATGCGAAATTTCTACTGGTATCTGTAACTTCAATCGGTAACTGGAAAGTAGATTTAATTTGCAAGATTTCATAACAAGTATCGAGTTCCGTAGAAACTATTTTCTAATCTGTGCCTCGAGACAAGTGGAACTAAATAAAAGCTTGAAAAACAATTTAAAATTTAATAATAAACACCAAGAAATTAAAAAAAAACAGTCAAAAATGACACTCAGGCATGAGGTTTGAACACGGCGCTGAATCTGCCTAGAGCCGACCACTGGGACCACTCAGCCAAACCTACTTGTTGCAATTGCGTCAAAATTGTAAATCATCTGAACTTTATTGACGTTTCTGCATCGCACTTGTGAGTTTTTTCCTCAAAAAAACTAAGTAACCCGTTAGTTAGATTGCCGAAAAATATTGTACACGTATTTTTTTTTTGTTTCACAAACAATAAATGACGAAGATACAGCGCTTCGAAGTTTCGTGTGACGTCACTTGTGAGTACGATTTTTAGTCACGAGTGACGTCGCGACCCCTCACTCTTGAAGTTTGATGGTATATGCTATATCTTTGACGATTTTTAATATTATGAAAAAACAAAAAATACGTATCCAATATTTTTCCATGATCTAGCTGACGGACTAATTAGGATGGTGTATTTTTGACCCAGTCCGGTACCTATTGATTACTATATTTTTGTAAATAGTGAGCGGCGCGGCGGCAAAGCGACGTAGCGTCCTTCCTGCACGGCGCATCAGCGCTTTCTGCCGGACTTCATAGTAGTGAGCGAGAAGCAAGACTCAGGCCGGTTCGGTCGAGTTAGCGTATTAAAAAACAATTAATTAATGCGAATTAAACAACTTAATATAAAATATAAAACATCCTTGCCCTTTATTAAGAAATAATACGTTAAACTTTAAAATTTGAATAATGTATGTTTATTAATAACACAGATATTTACGTTTAAAACTCATTTTAGAGGTTAGTTTACGATTTTTTCTTGTCAAGATATCTTTTCCAAATCGTGTTTTGAAAGCAATGGTTCCCTTATAAATATGTTCAAGAATAACATATATTTTATTCAACATCTCAAACCCTATACATTTTGCTAAAAATTTGTTTAAAAAGTGCCATTTGGCTCTATTCAGCGCCTTAATATGACTCTCACAAAATCCTATTTTTTGGGAACCATCCCTTCAGGTAAAGTTAGGCTTTCTGTCCCAATAAAAGTCCTAATGAAATTAGTTCAGCCGGTAGAGATATTACCCTGTACAGATACAGACACAGACAGACTGAAAAAAAAACTTTTTGTTCGGACTAGGTTTACTAGTGTGTACTTCATTTAGATTTACCAAATATCTTCTATTCAAATATTACAAAAAGACACTCCAATTTAATTTTTTGTATCTCTATACCTCTAGATATGGTGGTATGGATTCCTCGAAGATATTGCTTATCTGAAGATGCATAGATAGATTTCTAGAGTTGAAACCTAATTTCATTCTAAAGCTTTATTAACGAATTCTGCATTTAAATAACTGTCTTAATAATTATCTGTGTTCACCTTCACCTTCAAATGACACATCAACTTATATTGTTTTCAGCGTTTTTTTTTTTAATTCTCGCATATTTTTGTTTCAGGTAAGAGAAAATTTCAAAACATTTGTGAACACAAGCTGACGAGGCTTCTACCAGGTTTGTCCTATTCTTCTTGGATTTATTTACTTAATATTATTTATACTGTAATTATTAATAAATTATTATACTCAAAGAAGGGAAATCCTAGTAAAAAAGAAAATATACAAGAAATAATTTATCTATATTAATAATATTAATCATTCGTAATTTCACTATAAAATATTTAAATCAACCTAAATGTATTTTCGAAAGAAATTGATAACAACATTACCGAACTTCACTTAGAAGAACACACAGAAAAGATGTGGTGTAATGGGACACCAGGCAGGAACGAAATTCCTTCGGATAATATATGTAGAGCAACACATTTAGCAAATAATTTTTTGCTTAATTATGTTATTATGGTCCGATCACCTGAAAAACAAAGTTGTCAACTCTGGCACCGGGCAGTTTTTACGCGTCACTACCGTTATTTGTATTTCGATTTTAGTCTCACATTTTTTTCAGTTCGGTCGCTCAGCAAAATCCCTTTCTCTTCCAAGGCTGCCATAAGGAACTTCGTTCCAAAAACTATATTAAAGTAACTATAAAAATGCTACATTTACACGAAACCTAAACTGCTAAATGGTACCTTTTTAAGAATATCTTCTCCCCTTCCATACCTCTGGCCTTCACACGTAAGTAAGTTCATTATGCAAAATCTGCGAGCCCGTAACTCCAGGTATAAATTTAATTCTGTACATATCTCGGTCTGTTTGAAGTTGTACACGTAATTCACGTAAACTTGCCAGTTTCGTCCATATTTACTTGCATGAAATTAAATTGTTAGCTCTTGAATCTTAACGCTTTTAAAAGTAGTGTTGTAAGTTTTATGATACCGATCAATGAATCAAATGATACAATACAATAAAATGTGTATAATGTAATTTCCATTAAATCCTTTACTTAAAATGAAGACTAAAATCCGTCAATTAATCAAACCTCTTCTTACTGCCCTCTCTAATCAAAGTTATCAATTTTCCGAAATTTTCCTGGCTATGCTAGAAGTAGTCTAAATCCAATCTACAAAGATAACCAGATGTTATGGATGGATGTTGAACAAAGATTACATTTTGAAGATTTTTAATAGATTGATTACATATGTATTAATAATAATTAATTAACCATAATATGCTTTCTCTGTTTGGGATAGTGTGATACCATAATCCGCCAGGCTGACCAAGAGTGGATTGACAGATGACACAAACATATCCTCGAAAGAAATGATTCTTGGAACGTACCGATTTCTCTCGAAGTTTTTCTTCAACATTAGAGCTAGCTTTGGTAACACTTTATAATAGGTGCAGGGTTTTGAACCTACGATTTCATTATTGTACTAGTAACTCTCGCTACTAAGCCATCACAGTTTTTTTAAGTACCATTGTAATTCAATAAAGCTTAATTTCGCAAATTGAGTTATGTGGATTTATGACATAAGCACTTGAGTTGTTCGACACATTTTAAAATATTTAAAATATTTATGTAATTCTACGAGAAAAATACTCTCTACTAATAAGGTGTTACTCCAAAATTAAGAAAACGAGATCGGTGGCTTGGGTACTGTTAACTTATGCCACTTACAGTTCGGCGTATTAATAAATGTGTCCCTACTATCGCATTTAGCGGTCCAAATTTCATAATGATACCAGTAGTTCTACTTTTGGGCACTTGTACATATACATAGGTTAGTGTGCTCCCTACACATTTCCACCTCACAGTTGAAATGCAATCGTAGAAAGAGCAACATTGTCATTCCAATCTCGCTTTATGGAGCCACATTGTAGCGCCAATAAAGAATTGTGCTTCGTAATATCGCTGAGTGATATCTTTATTCCAGTACTTTATGTTGAATTTGATTTATTTTATGTACAGCGTTAAACTTGGTATACATTGATTTTTAGCCTTCAACGCGGAAAGAAGGGTGTTTTACGTGTTATTTTCTGTGACATCTTTAAGGAATGGACCGATTTTAAAGTGTTTTTAGTTACATGTCGGTAAACTGTGTATTTTGGTCTTTTGATTTAGACTTTGGTTTTTATTTTGATTTCAAAATTACAAATACTTTATTCACACAAATTTTAATAATGCCAAAAGTTTGTGTTTGTTTGTTCACGCGTATCTCTGTTACGGCTGAACAGATTTGCATGAAATGAAATAATTACTGAGTACATTACCTAGATGCACCCAGATATACCTAGAACACAAACATTTTGTTTCCCGTGACTATACTCGTAGTCGAGCAAAGACGATATCGTTTAAGATTTAATCAAACTTAGGTATTTCTCTAGCAGCTAGTTCGAGGGTATCGAACCCACTGACGGCCGCAGTTCGCTTGGCAAACCGCCGGCGCACCGTGCCAGCAGAGTCGTCGAAATCACTGCTCTACATTATACATTGTACTCTATTGATAGCGTATTTATACTATCGTCGTTTTAACCGCTCCTAGGAAATTAGAAATGAACACTGATACCTATGACTTAAATTTTGACTACTAACGTTTGTAATATGTCTTCACTTATCGTTTTCTTCTACTAATCCAAGAAATATGTGTGAAATCACCCAAATGACGAAGGTTACGAACCCCGGAGACTGGAATGGCCACAGATTTCGTTTTTTTTTTGGGAATAGCTAAATTAAATAATAAAAAAAACTTATTTTGAGTTTTAATTTAGAATGCGTTTATGTTAACCCGTGAGTTTTTAGTTGAAATAATATTTTGATATTGTTAGAATGACTTAATATTTCTTTGAAAACGTTCTTATAGTTGTAACAATGTATCTATGATGTACCTAGTAATTGTAACTATGAATTATGACTTGTACGCTAACCAAGCAGGACCTGGAGAACGTTACTAACACTAATTAAAATCTGTATAACCTAGGCCCACAAGAAAATAAATTATTTTATTTGAATAAGTGATTAAAATGTTTTAGAGCTGTCAGATTCTGTATAATCGCAGTTAACGTGTTAATATTTACAACGATTTAAAATCAACATTTGCAGTTAATTTAAGCTTTAATCAATCAATTGCATAGATTGGATGATGAAATTCACGCAACATTTTTTTAAATTGCGAAGTCGTCAATCTTCATAATTTAAATATTAAAACAAAAATAGTGCAAACTAGGTACAGCCCGTGGCGATTGCTATACCTAGAGTTTGCCATCCACTTTATCGCTTCCATGCAGTGTGAAAACAAAAAAGACGAAACAAAATATCATAAATCTCGAACTTTTGATGTTTGTTGCACTGCTGAAATTGGAAATGTTGATTTAGAATGTTCCTGTACTGTTTATCCCTAAAATATTCAAACATCTAAGGAATAGTATTTTACTAAATTCAAATTTTTTTACACGAACGAGTTCAGTAAAAGTAACTTAAATATAGAAATAGTATCAGAAAATTTATTAATTAGGGCGATCAGTGAAAAGATCTGTAACACAAATGGTTTTATTGAACAACTTGACATTCGTATATAGATTTTTTTTTTTTAAACTACCCGCATTCATATACTACAATGATCTAGATAATGAAATAAAATAGAGGGTACAGAAGAAGGGTTACCTTATTTACGTTTTTATTTGTCTCCATAGCACATATTGTGTTATCTTGTATGACGCCAAGAAATCAGAAGCGGGATTTCCTGGCAGATGGAACGGCAAATATCGCGATCGAGGCGCGAATCGTGATCGCATTCTGTTATGGAACCTATATCCGGCCGGCTTCCGGTGAGCTATTGCCTGTCACCGGTTATCCGCGACATTCTCTGCCGTTTTTACTTCATATTCTGCAGTTATATAGCATATACTACACTTTATAAAAATACTAAATGCTAGTGTAAATAAATTACATAAAAAAAACGAATTGTAAAATTAGATAAGTGCTTTTAGTAAAAGTTTTGATTGGTTACGATTTGAAAATTCGTAATGTAGAATTAAGATTGAGTAAAACATTATGGCAGTGCCACAGTGCACGAAAAACATCACAATTGTTGTCTTCAAACAACGTTACTAAATAGTAGACAAATAGATATTACGCAAAGGAAGCCAAAAATCGCTAAACATTTTAATTGAATTCATATCGCTATTCGCTATATACCTACATTTTCAACTGAACTGCAAACAAACCAAAAGGTAAATACTAAATTGATTGTGAGTAATATATTAATAAAACGTTCTGCCGATAAACAATATGCAAATATTAACTGACGTGAAGTAATTTACATGCAGTGTCGCGTCACTTTGACATTTGATTCGATTTATAATTCAATTGGCAGAACTGCGTTTGCGGAGTCAGCTAGTATCTATATTCTACATGTATATGTGACAATGTGAGAAATTGCAAAAACCGTTAGATTATAATATAACTAGATTATATTATAAGTTAAACTATCGTGAGATTTCAATCTCACGCGTTATGTTGTAAACTGACGGTGAATGAAATTTTTCGGTGGAATATTTATATACCTATTATATGTAGTGGTGTGTATATTATGTATGTGCTGTAGTGGTAGGACTCTTGGCAGAGTACGCTTGGGGAAGGACCACACCTTTGCCAGTTATTCTACCGCCAAGCAGTAATGTGAAAACATTACTATGTTCCGGTTTGAAGGGCAATGTTTCCAGAGAAATTACAGGGCTTAGATATACAACAACTTAGATCTCTGGGTGACGAGCGCAGTGCAGTCCTAGGTAGTGATTTGGACTCTTCATGTTCCAATAGATGCGTGCACTGTGCTGTTATGTGGCAGATATGTTTCTTACCATCAGACACATGTCCTGCTCGATTCGTCACTCATTATTTATAAAAAAAAATATAATATACACCGTGAAACAAAAACTTGGTACACTTTTTTGCGAAAATTGCTCTGACGTAGGAGTATGAAATTTCGAAAAATTTATATGAAACTTATAGTTTATGAAGAGAAGGAGTGTAGAATACTAATACTTTTCAAGAATAATGCATAAAAATCAATAAAAATAAACTACTCACACTACCATGCATTTTTTAAAACACGTATAAAATAATACTCTTTCATTTATTGTTAAAATTGGGAATAGATTAATATTGCTTTATAATCGAATTTCGAGCACTTGGTAACAGCTAGTATTAATTACTTCGTGTCACTGCCTACAGCGTCGTAATAGCGCGTGAACATCAACAAATTCTGAAACGTTAGTCAGTTGAAAAATCTCCGCCGTCAAATAAAGTGACGCCGTGACGGAAAGTAATGAGAACTAAACAAAGAGTGATGCCGGGAACAAATCATTTGCGAGCTCGTTTCAAATCCAATAACAGCAGTCGATCACCTCGTTCGTTTTTCACTAGTTTCACTTCACCCGGTTGTATTTTGCACCCGGTTTACGAAACACGGATATTTTTCCCCTCCTTTACTCGATTTATTCGGTATTTTCCCGTAACACGGTGTATTTTTTCCCCTTTACGCTATATCCTTTCTTATACCCCGTTTACATGATTCCAGTCCAGCGACCGAATCCAGCGCTGGATTGCTTACTGGAATAATACCCCGTTTACATTATTCCAGTCCAGCGACCGAATCCAGCGCTGGATAGCTTACTGGAATAATACCCCGTTTACATTATTCCAGTCCAGCGACCGAATCCAGCGCTGGATTGCTTACTGGAATAATACCCCGTTTACATGATTCCAGTCCAGCGACCGAATCCAGCGCTGGATTGCTTACTGGAATAATGTAAACCGGCACTGGAATGCACTGGCACTGGATTGATGCATTCCAGTGCCGGTTTACATTATTCCAGTAACCAATCCAGCGCTGGATTCGGTCGCTGGACTGGAATAATGTAAACGGGGTATTACGCTATATCCTTTCTTAGTTCCGAAATAAGGAAACTCTTTTTTTGTGCACGTAAAGAACGGCGTGTTTAGGTTAATATGTCATTGGTGTATGTTGTTTGAAAATATATTTATGGTAAATGGAAAGGACTTGTTGTTGTCTTACAGGTATTAGACGTAAATATATGAAAGTGTCTCATATTATTTTTGTGTGTGAGACTTTAGGAAGATTAGGTTAGTAGGACCCTTCGCCTTCTGTGGTAGCCTAAAGCTTTTTTTTTTATAAAGAGTAACGAGACGAGCAGGACATGTCCCTGATGTTAAGCAACATGCCTGCCACATAACAGCACAGTGACACGCAGCTATTGGAACATGAAGAGTCCAAATCATTACCTAGCACTGCACTGCGCTCGTCACCCAGATATCTAAGATGTTACATCTCTAAGCCCTGTAATTTCTCTGGAAACATTGCCCTTCAAACCGGAACACAGTAATGTTTGCAGATTACTGCTTGGCGGTAGAATAACTGACAAAGGTGTGGTACTACCCCAGGCTGACTCTGCCAAGAGCCCTACTACTACTAAGCTTGGTAGGCAGTAGAGACCATCTAAGAACATCGGTTTCTTCTAGGTAAACATGATTCATCGTAGGCATCAGGCGAGATGGCTGGCAAGTGTAAACCTATAAAAGTTAAAAAAAAAAACAATCGCCATAGGTATCTTTATAAAAAAAAATAGTGTGTGTGTAAAAAGTGTGTGTGTGCATATTTCTAGGTTTGTCCCATTTTTCTCTCGCTTTCAAGTTATAACGGAGTGTTTGAGATTTGTAGTAGTGGTAGGACTCTTAGCAGAGTCCGCCTGGGGAAGTACCACACCTTTGCCAGTTATTCTACCGCCAAGCAGTAATGTGCAAACATTACTGTGTTCCGGTTTGAAGGACAATGTTTCCAGAGAAATTACAGGGCTTAGAGATATAACAACTTAGATCTCTGGGTGACGAGCGCAGTGCAGTGCTAGGTAATGATTTGGACTCTTCATGTTCCAATAGCTGCGTCTCACTGTGCTGTTATGTTGCAGGTTTTTTGCTTACCATTAGGCACATGTCCTGCTCGTCTCGTCACTCTTTATTTAAAAAAAAAAAAGTTAATCGCCTGTAATTTCATAATTTCTCAGATTATTATGTATATTCATTGGAGAAAGCCCCCTAAAAACAATCACGCCCAAACCAACCTTTAACCGGTTTTTTTAACTCTACATGTATAGAGCATTTTCTTCTCGTCTATCTTTACGGTCTTATTCATAATAAATGCTTATAGAAGACTTAAAACACTCATTAGTTAAAACGCTCGATAAGCTTATAAAACGTTCTATAAAATTCCGTATTCATAAACGCTCTATAAGCCTTCTATAACTAAAGCATTACTAATATCAGTTTTAGGATCAAAATGTTGCCATGATAATGAAATCGATCGACTATATAGACAAACTGACAGAATCATCCACAGATAAAACGAGTTTGATGGTTGAGCCATAAACAATTATACAAAATTAAAAAAAAAATGACATACACTGTGAAGTTATGAAGCGGGAAACACTCTTTGGCGGGAAATTTAAAGTTTTATTACTAAAACGTAAAACGTAGTGGTGTTCGTTGAGTTCGTTCGTTCTCTCACTAATTTCTTGTATTTTATAAGAGAAATTGCTAAATTATATTAACAATGGAAAAGGAAATCGAGGCTAAAGCGGTCAGGAGCAAGAGACAAAGAAGTGAAAATTGGTTGGAGGAAGATAAGGTTTGCATTGGATCTAAGTTGTGTTAATTACTTAATTCTCAATATTATTCATACTAACTAGCACTTGCTATTTGCTATTGCTTTATAATACAGATTATTTTAAAAGAATAAAAAAGGTATGTGTGATAATTGTTACAGTCTACACAGGAGCATTAAATTATCTCATGTGTGTTTTTTCAATAATGTATGGACGTAGATTGATGTAAGAACGAATGGAACTAATACCCAAAATACAGGTGTGGTATAGGTACACCTAGTTTGGGAAATTAGAAATATAATTGTAGAATGTACAGATTTTATTGAAATAAACAATATTTGATTTTTTTGATTGAAAATTTATTCAGGGCAACAGGCCTATATAAAATACACACTTTTGCAATAATATACAACAATATCTTCATTTATTTTAAAGTTTACTTGACTCTACTATAGATTTATTATTGGGTTACTGATAATGCATTCTACAAAAAGCATTAGAAAATTAATAACTTATTTTCAGGTGGGTGAAAATAGCAGTGCCAGTGCAGCACAGCTCATTTCACAAACTGAAGTGGCATGCAGGAAAGAGTTACATGAGCTGCAAATGGCCAACGAAAAACAAAAATTAAAAAATTTAATGCTTAAAGAAGTTCTTAATATAAGCTAGAATATTATAAAAATGAACTAAAGTAATATGGTAATATTATATCCTACAATGTTTTATTTTACTCTCAGAAATAATTAGTAACATGTCTCTTAGTAAGTATTTTCTAACTTGTAGGAAGTTTGAAATTGTCAAATCTACTATGTATTAGTCGCTTTAGCAGTGCTTATCACCATCGCATCATAATTGAATATGGAGACATGATTTAGGAAGAGTACCTTCATAAAAATTTCAATGATGAAGTAACACTGGACAACACAAGGGGAAGTGCAAATGTGCAAATAAAATTCGTTAATGTACACAAATTTGTTTAAAAAAAATTCTACAACAAGACGAAAATGATAGTTACAAAGTGCACGCTATGAATTTAGAAATGCAAAGTGAGTGGTTAACCATAGGTGAGTTTTGTATCCCATTAGCTCTAAAGTGGCGCACCTTGCTATATGACTGGTCTCCTGCCTTATTAAAATTTTATCTGAACGCTTTCCAAATGACCCTCCCTGACCAGAGTAACTTGGTAAGGTGGGGAAAAGCCTCTGAAAAATGTTGCTATACTTGTGGTGAGGCGATATGTACAGCAAGGCACATATTGGTGGGATGCAAGGTGCTCCTTAATAGGGGTCATTACTCACAGCGCCATGACAGAGTACTTGAAATCATACGTGAAGCCGTAAGCCTTTCGGTAGCTAGAGCCCAAAAGGGATTGACGATGAACAAAAGACAAATTAACTTTGTAAAAGAGGGCTCAACTTCAAACTCCAAGAACAAGCCTTACTCAATCCTGGGTTCAGCACCTGATTGGACAATTTTAATGGACACGTATGAAAAGCACTACAAAATCCCAGAGGATGTGGGTGTTTCGTCATCCAGACCGGACATTTTCCTTTTTTCTAGGGCTACGAAACGCATAGTCCTGGTAGAACTTACCGTACCGTGGGAAACTAATATACCTAAAGACCACGTGATGAAACAAAATAAGTATTACGACCTACAAAATGAATTAACAAAAAATGGCTATGTAGTTAATTTATACGCTGTAGAAGTAGGAGCGAGAGGTATACCAGCAAAATCTCTCTATAACCTGCTTAAAGACCTTGGATTGTCCAGAAGTGCAGTAAGTTCTATACTAGAACGAGTATCTAAAGCTGCACTAGTAGGATCATATCGGATTTGGCTGGGCAGGGAGAGAAATACGAGTAGTGAAGGTGAGTGTTGACGTACGTCAATGTAAGGGGCCCCTTTTAAACCTACAGCCCGAGTCACAAGTCTTGGGGTCTATTCGAGATTTCTCTCTCTGCCACACGATGGACCCGGCACCCGCACGGTGAATCCATGGAATGCTAAGAAGTACGTCTCTCTATTATTTTTACTACTAAACTGTAAAATGTCTTCTAATAAAAGATTGTAAATACGCATTTGCTGTATTTGCATGTCCCCTGGGCCCGCCGTCTGGAGTTACATCCTCAGTGACATTCTCATGGCTGTACTCTTCCAATTCTATGTCTCCGTGGTCAATCGCTATGTTGTGAAGCACTGCTAATGCAATTATAGTTGGTTTGACATTTTCCAACTTGCAGGTCATGCCATGTAAAAGACATTGAAAGCGCTGCTTCCACACCCCAAAACAACGTTCCACTGTATTTCTAGTAGAAATATGGGCTTGATTGTATCTTTCTTCACTGCGGTTTTGAGGTCTTAGAATAGGAGTGAAGAGATATGTTTCCAATTTGTAACCAGAGTCACCTAACAGTCGCCCTTTAAATGAGCCAGTCTCAAAGCGCTCTTTGAGTGATGACTCATTGAAAATTCGTGCATCATGAGTGCTTCCTCTCCATCTTGCAACAATATCTCTGATGCGGAGATGTGCATCACAGGTAACCTGTAGACAAAATAAAATATTTTTACAGGTACTTAATCGTAATTTTTTTTTCTTGCTGTTGTACAATAGTAAAATACTTACCTGAACATTCAGAGAGTAGAATCCCTTTCTATTTATGTAATATTGGGCTGCATCACCTCCACATTTCCTTATTTTTATATGTGTGCAGTCAATACAGCCAATAACGGATGGAAAATTTTTAATTTTATAAAATTCTCTCATCATAAGCTCTTCTTCAGCTACGGTACTTGGCATTTTGATGAAAGATGCCGAGTGTCGGGCAAGTGCACGAGCAACTCGAGCACAAATTCGACTCGTGGTTGCTTGTGACAGGCCGTGGTGATCACCAGCGTCTTCCTGGAACTGTAGTGAAAACAGATCTCTTAGAATGGTCTCAACATGTATAAAATTACATAAATAGTATTGAATATAAATACTCACCTCTCGTCGACCCCAACATCGAATCGCAGTTAGAACCTGAAGATCAGGCGGGGTACCAGAACCTCTCCGATCCAATTTTAAGTCGTCATGCACGAGATTGATTATAAAATTGGCTGTAATTTTGTTAAAACGATAACGCTTCCGAAAGTCTTCTTCATGCAAAGCAAAAGGATCACTCCTACTTTTATACAACTTTCGTCGATGTGGATTACTTTCAAGCTGTTCAATCGCATCGAGAGCATTCAAGCTTTGTAACGCTTGCATTTTATATGTTAAACGTATAAAAATTGGTAATTGCAAATATGTACAACAGTTTACCGAAATTAAAGCGAAAAGCAATGTAGTACTACGACATTAGGTGTCACTGTCACCGTGACAAAGTTTAGAATATGTTACAACGCCATTTCGACACTGATCAGCTGTTAAGAGTCGGCCATATTTGCCTTAAAACGCCGCTAAAGTAGGGGTATCGGCTCTATAACTTTATAGAAGGCTTATAGCACGTTTTAGCGCTAAAATGCTGTTATGAATACCATTTTTCCTAAGACGTACTATAGCAAGACTTTAGACATGCTATAACTTTTTATGAATAAGACCGTTATTCTTTACCCGGCATTATTTTCAAGTTTCCCGTTGTTTGTCTGTAGAAAGTTTTCGTTGGATTTATGAGCGCACTCACTCATTCGGAAATATCTGTAAAATTACTTGTAGGGTTGTACCATCCTCTATTAACTATATTAAGTTAGTAGATATTAAATCAAGCTAGTTTTTAATATGTTGTAATACTTTGAAATGAGCAACTCAAGTGAAATTTAGATATTACAGAATAACTATGCTAGATAGTGATTCAAATTCTTCATGTTCTTATAGCTGATTGGTGTGCTGTTATAGACAGGCGTGTCACACGAAGAGTCGAAATCATTACCTACCACTGCATTGCGCTCGTCATCCAAAGACCTAAGATAACAAGGTCGACGAACATATTTACAAATGGAGTATGAGAATTTAAGTGAAGTTAAGCTATTATTTTGGAGTTGTTAAGCAAAACGGCCGACGGAAAGTGTCTGGGAGTATTAGGACCTTGTTTTTAAAGATATTGCCTACGACATACGTGAAAATCACTTATTAGAAAATACGTGAAGTAAGTAATGTTTGTATGTACCTTCATTACCCCATATCTAAAAATTGGCCGTCTAACCAATTTAGCGAGTAAGGATGTGTTCTTAGTACTTACTAACTCTACTCAATGGTCCACATTTCATTCATCAGAAAATAGAGCCCTGCGATCTTACTCTGTTACCTATTTGGTTACGGCGATTTCACAGCGATTTTGTCTGAAGTTTGCAGTGGTTTATAAAGCCGTATATCAGTGTATACATAAAATTTAGTCAGAGGTCGTGCAACCGGCGCTAGTTTCCGCGTAGTTAGCGGTAATGCCCTGCGGTCTTATTAAAAACTTTTTAAGCTAGCGAAGTTGTTTACCAGACGACAGCCACCGGCTCCCGTTGAGTTTACAGTTTGATGTCTAACCTTAATTATTAGATATAAAACTGGTCCAATTTACTTACTCCTATTTCAGAAGTTTTGAAGGAATCTGGAAAATATAACATTTTAGAATGTTTCGTAGTGTTGCTATACTGTAGCTAAATATCGGTAAACATGTTTTTGTGCTTTAGTATTTTTATAAACACACCCCGTTTTTTAACATATCTTTTGAAACCATTTCCATTCTAAGGTTACCTGAAAAAAAGGTTTTTAGCGATTAGGCGCCATTTCTAACACTGGTTTTCATTGTTTTTTTCTTCTCCTGTAAAAGTGTTCTTGTTTTTAGTATGTACAAAAAGTAGTATCTATCTAAACCACGTAAATCTGAAAGGTTAGATAATAATGCAACTAGAGATGTGTATCAGATATTACATGAATCTATCATCAGGAACGTGGTGACATTTTAATTACTACATTTGGCTCAACATGCCGATTTGCTTAAATGAAATCATGAAATATACTGCCCCTTATTTTCTTTCATCAAAACGTTATAATTGCAATAATGACATTATACTTTGTATAATCGTGTCTGTTGTGAGTTTAGAAGTCACGTGTGTATCACTTCTCTCTAAAATTCTCTTTAATTTCACTAACCTCAGTGATTTTAAAAATAATATATTGTGACGGTGTTACGTAATTTCATCCGGTCAAGAGCATATTTTTTATTCAGTGTAGGCTAAAACTGTTCTAGAACGTTTAATCACCTCCGTTTGTTAAGCGTGCGAACATAAACCCGTTCTGTGAAAAACAACGTTATAATATTATATTTTCCTTCATACCGTACTAAGTACGTGCGTGTAACTGACTTCGTACCTTGTTTGCACAAACAGGGTTTCGCATAACAAGCGTTGTAATTCCTGTGATGATGGATGTAACCGAGAGCCTGCGAGCTCGGTGTTCGTTATTTATTCCCAAATGAACTTCTGCTCCGTTGGATTTGGCATGGGTTTGTCATTTCCGAAACCGCCGTGTTTGTGGAGATTATGGAACGACAGATGGGTAAAGTCTTCTCGTGACCACGGCCGCTGTAACGCTGCCGAAATGTCGAGATAATTAATTAATCGTGTATTTTTTTCAATATGAATTTAAATCGCGAAAGTTTAAAAACTGTAGCGTAAAGGAGGTGTACATATCACTGACCGTGCAACCAAACTTCAAACGCTGCTACTGAGACTCGAGGCCTTCTCGTCCCAATTTATCATAAACAATAAGTATGTATATATAACATTATTTGAGTATTTTATCAGCTCTCTGGCTTACGTATTATAAGCTCTGTGAGTTTATGGCTGAATATTGTTGTGTGATAAAGCGTCGACCCATATTTATTTATATTGCGGCAAAACATCTGTTCTATATTATTCTGAGATCATGTTTGACGTTGAAAGGGGTTAAACGTATCCGACGCTCATTTTTGCGGCGCCTTGCCCTTGTGAGCTGTCATTTTAGGACCTTCTGGTGATATTTGGGATGTGTGTTCGTTTTTATAAGTCGGAAAAACATTTATAAGGCCAAATAACAATTGTTATGGGAGTGGACAGTTTTTTATGGATACACATTTTTGTTTATCCTTATTTCATCATCGTTAGTCACGAAAAAGTCAAAACGAAACGATTTACTCTCGGCTTGAAGACACCAAGATTGTGTACATCGGAAAAAACCTAATCTGGCAACGTATTCCACAGTCTAGACGTTTTTATTACGAAAGTAGAGTCAAACCTCGCTCGAACATTTGGAACATCAATCATGAAACGATGTCGCTCAATTCGCAAAAAACCTTATTCGGACTTACAACCATACAATTGTGAAACTGCCTAAATAGCCTTTTTATTTTTCATCGGGGCTTAATTAAAATAATTCACTTCGGTAAATAATTTGGGATCTGTTTCAATTACTCGAAGTCTATATTAAGTCTTAGTTATTACCAGATAAAAAGCGGTCCTGCCATTGCTTAGAAATTCAATTTAAACGGTTTTTCTTTGTGCCGTGCCAAGGCTCTCCCGGCTTGTATTTGAATTCGCTACGTGCTTGATTAAATCGATTCTGCTCGAGATCTAAAGAGAATTGGCTGTTTATAGAGGTGTTTCAACGAAAACTTATAGTTTATTGTAATATTATGCAGTTATGTTTTTAACATAGTTAAGTGATGGCTTGTATCATTACTCTGTCTGTCTGGTCAGACAGAATTGACGTCTGATGGTTAGATAAACACGGTGCATTTAAAATCACAGCGCATAAACAGTATAATGAACATGAAAAGTTGAAATCCCTGCTGAAATCGAAATCAGCGCTGAATAGGTCTGATGTGCGATAACTGTTTTAAAACTCAAATATGGCACTCTTAGTTTTGGACGTAAACGAGGAAAGTACTAGAAATAATACAGACCAAAGTGTACAACTCGAAACTCCAAACGACATCGGGGAAAAGTAACAAAAAGTGCGGTTTTGCCGAGCCAGCTCGTTAGCGAAGCAGTTTCCGTGCTGCTGCCGTACCTTTTAGCACTTCTAACTTCCACGCCCTAACGTGGAAAAAAAGAGTACATTTTACGTTAAAAAAAAAACTGTACTTTTACGAGAAAAAAAGTGAACATTTTTCAGTGGAATTCCTGCTACAATTTGCGGCAATAACTCCCGTCCGAAGGCCCTATTTGCACGTTGTATAGGTAGAAAGTATTACTCAATCTGTGGTTTGTATTTTCCGAGTTTTCTCTTTTTTTCCAGCGAGCACCGTTGAAAGGAAGTTGTGGAAATATGGAGCCAGTGGTTAGTAGAAGGCGGTCTCTCGCCGGGAGCGGACGCGTTGTCTGCGCTCCGCTCACCCTCTTCTCGTGTTTATATTCCCGTGGCTCGCCTTTGTGTTTTAATCGTGTCGTCAATATATGTATGTGCGGTGTTTCCAATGTTACTGGACGTATATAAAAGAATAGGTACATTAAAAACAGTGGGAATTAATTATTTGTTTGAATGACGTAGAATTAATTAATATTTGCTCTTCATCTGCAAACGTTCAAAATATCAACAACCTCTTAGCTTTGGTAAATAAGTCGAAATTTAGGAACCGGCGCGCGTCAGAATGGAAATACGAGATTTTAGTAAGCATAGCGCTACACGAGATGGAATATCGAGAGAGATGGATCTGTCCATACTCTATCGGCATGCAAATCTCTGGCACCAATCCGTGACTGAATCACTAAACAGTTGGATACCGTTTGTAATTTGTTTGTTCTACATAGTAATGTTGTGTTCAGCCGCAATCTGCATGTTGTTCGTTTGCGTTGCTTATTACGTCAGGCGAACGGTTGTATGAAATTCAGATATTATTTCCTTGCGAAATAATATTGGTAGATAGTTTTCATACACGTAATTTTCTTTGTTTAAAACCGTCAAGTCCGAAGTAAAAGATCCACATAAAAAATTAAATTTTAAGCTTCTAAACTACAGGCCCGTGAACAAAATTTACGGGTCAAATGAACCAGCAGGAGACCTATGTAGGATGATAGAAGGGTGTAAAGTAATAAGATTCAGCACTATGCCGTCACTTGTAAGCTGTCCAACTAAGTGCAATTGAAGAGGGGGGGTTGCAATCCTCGATCATTTCTCCTTGTCCCATTATTTTTGTACGGCGTTGCGGAATAATAGATTTTAAGAGGTATTGAAATAATAAAAAATATAAATTTTAACTTTTTAATTATTAGTTTGTCGGAAAAATTTACAGAGTACGAGTAATTTACACAGCAAATTTGGTCATTTGATTAAGAACGGCATTGGTTCCATACAGTTTCAATACCTCTTCTAATCCATTATTTCGCAATGCCGTACAAAAATCATGTGACAAGGAGAAATGGTAGATGGTTGCAACCCCCCCTCTTCAATCACACTCAGTTGGACAGCTTACAAGTGACGGCATAGTGCTAAAGCTTAATACTTTACACCCTTCTATCATCCTACATAGGTCTCCTGCTGGTTCATTTGATCCGTAAATTTTGTTCACGGGCCTGTAGTCTATTCGGCTATATTCGAATATTTTGTTTGAGACATAGGGTTTTCAAGTAACAAGTCTTTGTCAAATCTGACTTCATAAAGTATTACTTTGTGAGATTATCGTGGTCAAATTAAAAACTTTTTAGGTAAATATACAACAGTATAGATTTAGAAAGGAATACAATTTCGTTAATTGTGAATTCATGCCACAATTAATCGAAACTAATTTTTAGCTCTATTTATTCATTTCGATGTATAACATAAATTATACTATTATTAATAGTATCATTATTATTAATAGTAGTATACAAAGAATATGAATAGTACTGAATCCTTTATTACTTAATATAGAATTTCTCGCGGTGGACGTAGTCATGAAAAGTCTTATTGAAATTCTTTCACAATATTATGAAAAATTCTTTTAACGTTAGTAGGTAATAAATTATTCCAGTATGAAAACTGCTATATCGTCGGGTCCTTTATTCCGTCTGTTTAATTTCTTGTACGCTTTACTGATATAATATTGGGACTCATTCAAAGGCATTAAAATCTTATTTTAAACCAAACATGTATAAATTGACAAAATCTTTGTCCTAAGAGGTTTAATAATAGACTCCCAGAGGAAGACGTTACTTGGAATTCTGATTTATGTATGTTGTGTGATAAAAATGAAGAAAAGATTTTCGAGAATCTGAGATAAGAGGATTAAGTTCGTGTTTCAACTTCAACTGTGTTGGGATTCCAGTACTATACAGTGGACATACATTATTAAATATCAACTGGTATTGTAATGTAATATGTACGAGTATATTGGAAGTTTACATTTTTGAAGTGAAAACTTCTTTAGGCGCGCCTAGACAGATTTTTCGTGGGCTGTGAATTGAATTCTTTCATCACGCTCGGGTATGATAAGAAAGCTTCGGGTAAACTCGGGACAATGGCTATTGGCCATCTAGAAATACGTCAGCCAACGGTAAATGCTGAAAGGGCGTGGACAGGCCATCATGGCATGGCCATCTAGAAACGCATCAGCCAATGGGAAATGCTGACGCATTTCTAGATGGCCATGCCAAGATGGCGAGGCCACGCCCTCCGTTTGCACCCGTGTAGTTTCCAAAATCAAAAATAAAGTGCATAATTTTTAGAGAATTATTACCGATTAAACTCACAAATTTTTCCCGTCAACTAAGCCATGATTATATATGATAAGCAACTTATAAAAAACTAAATAGGAAAAGAAGGACAGTTTAATATATTTACAGTTTGTATGGACAGTTAGCGTGTATTAATTAATTACCTTTGCTACACCGTCCCTTACTGTCAGATGAGTTGTTGGTTGAATCCAGACCTTTTTAAGAAAAAAAAAAGTATTTTTCGAAAACAATTTTGGTCCCATTGCTTATGGAAATTGTTATCTCATTTATGAGGCCCTAACACGCGTACCGCGTTTTAAACTCTACATGTTAAAACAATATCAAAGCGGCTGAATTTATTATCAAACATTGGCTTGAAACACACGTGTTTCAGTGCAGCTTTTCGGCAATTTGTTTAGTCGTCACGAGCCGGGAATTTTACGAGGTGCTTACAGTCGAAACCGGGGGAGTAACGGTGGGATACGTCAACATGAGGTTAAATATTACAATGCTCTGTAAACACCTACTTCATGCGAGCTCGATAGCGGTGTGATACGGTGGAGTGGGTGGGTGGGTAGATAGAAACGTTTTATTCGGATAGGTAGATAGACACTTTATTGTTATTACGGTAGTAGTTAATAAATAACTAGCGGTTCGTTCCGGCTTCGAGTATAAATGTATAATCAAACAGCATACTAAATATTTTAAGAGTGCGCCTAGTGCTAGGAAAAAATCAGAATTCACCCGCGCGAGGCCCTTCTTAAAACGAATTGCATAAAGTCGAGAATAGCATGACACAGTTTGGAGGGGAAATCAATATTAAATCGGGAGTCAATTTTTGACCAAGTTTTATTTAATTACTAAATAATTAAACATAAATTTTAAAAAGTGTTCGGTTACTTTAATAGAGCGTAAAATTAGGAATTTTATTAACAAAAAATAATGTGGGGTCATCGCTGATAATTTATATTTACTCGAATTAAAATGGGGTTTTTCGGTGCCATTTTAATTTTTTTTCTGTGAAAAAATGTGATCTATTTTTTAAATTATATTCGGTTATTGTGCTTCTTCTTGATTGTACCCGCACGTAAAATTTTTTTTTTGTTATAGTTTTTAGTTTCTTAACATCAGTGAGCGGCGTTGAAAATGTCCTTTTTTCGTTTTCTGGCACTAGGCGCCCCCTTGAAAGTCAAGTTTTGGATATTTGTTGCTGAGTCACATCGGAACGTATAAACGGATCGTGGCGAAATTTTGATTACAGTTAGATAATAATAGTCTGGAATAGCACGTGACTACTTTTTATCGTGGAAAAACAACGGGAACGGGAACTACGCAGATAAAACAGCGGGGCGCTACTAGTGTACTTATAATATACCCTATAGCAGCGCCCCTTGGTTTTACTCGCGTACAACGTTCTTGTAATTTTCCCAAGACAAAAGTAGCCTATGTGCTCGTCCAGACTATAATATAATTGTATTTCAAATTGTGTACCCGACCCGTTCAGCCGTTTTTAAGTGATTGAGTAAAAGTTCTGCGTAAACTGGCATGTTTCAAAAATCTACAAAAAAAAACCTCACAGCGGTGGTCCAGCGTGGTCATTTAAATAAAATATTGGTGTACAATTCACACACAACACCATCTGACCCCAAACTAAGCAAAGCTTGTACTATGGCCAGATAGCTGATATAATACTTATATGGTTGTAAATACACAATTATTACATAGAAACACCCAGACACAGTACAGGTATTTGAATTCATCACACAAATATTTGCACTGGGTGGGAATCGAACCCACGACCCTCAGCTTCGCAGGCAGGCAGGGTTACTACCCACTAAGCCACGAGGCCAGTTATAGTCTTTAATATCTTCTTGTGAGAGATGGCCTCGAGTCCCAGCAGTGGGAACTTTTAGTGGGCTGTTAATACCACCAAAAATCACCTACGATCATTTGATAAATAAGTAAGTGGGTGGTCGAGTTTGTGGCTCTACCTTTAATGAAAATCGAAAAACAAGTCGAAGTATCCTTTTCCTTTTTAGTTCAAAATTCTTCCTGCATTAAGCAAGACTTACCGAAGGTAAGTAATTATGTTATTTCATCAAGCGAGCTTGTTAAATTGTCCGTCTTCAAATAGATTTTGTCAAGTTAATTATTTTTTTTATACTTCCTTTGTTACGGAAATCGCCGAGGAAATTTTTAATTTGATGTTTTTTTCCTTGGAACCGACTTAGCGGTATTGGTTCTGTAATGAGCTACCATCAAGTATAATGATGTTGTGGTATAGTAATATTCTACAATGTTTTGCTTCATTACGCTCGAAGTTGGAATTATATAGAGTTAGCCGGACAGTGTACGCTAAGTTGAAAATGATGACTTTTTGCTAATCAGGTTTTGAATTAAAACTATAACGGGATATTTACCGTGTTTGAAAGGTGGAGGGCTAATCTTGTAATTCTAGAAAATAATCGACTGTTTCCTAATTATTTTTATAACATATGTGCTCGTACAGGATCTCTTCTTGCACCAATTTCTGTATCATAATGTATCTCATAACGTACTTGTGCGTTAATGTATAATGTAAAACGCACGGTTTCAAAATGCTCCGTCTAAAACGAACGGTACCTTTTTAAATCTTAGTAAAGAGTTTTTATGTCAGAAAAGTGGTCAACATTATATGAATAAAATTTACTTTGAGAGGTAAAATATAACAAATAATTATTTAATTCGTTAATTTAATTAATTTTGACCATAAACTACAACAATATATCTGTACCACAACACAAAAATATTAATTTACTTTATTACTAATGGCATAGGTACAGGCTGGTTCCGTGCCGTGCCTTAAAAAAAAAAGGCGCTGATGCGCGCGTATTGCTAATCTGTGAACAATCGAACCAGTAAAAATCATTCCTCGCCCATTTTTTTCGCTGTTTTGTTTTTAATTGAAAATGTCTTCAGATTTTTATTTATTTCCTCGCAAATATGTTATAAAACGTCGTATGACATACGTGCGCTTTGATAATTACAGCCTCTGCGAATTATAGCTCTCGCCTTCGGCTCGAGCTAGCAATAACGCCTCGGCTGTAATTATCAACTTAGCGCACTTATATCATAATGTACACATATACACATTTTTATTGTTTATAAGCCCGCGATTTTGCCCGGTTAGTTCTTGTTCCCGTTATTTTACCAGGATAAAAATAGTATTTCCAAAGGACATTGTTCAAAATGGGCTATCCGTGGACAAAATGTTCTTGATAATTTGATTTTGTCAAAAAATCGATTTATTTTTGTAATGAATTATGATGTATTATTTTAGTACCCAGATTAATAGACAAAAAGTTCATTATATAAGTAATTTAATCTTTATTTCCGACTTCTCAACCAATTATATTGCCAGCTTTGAATGATGTCGATTTTTTTCTCGAATAAAATCGATTTCTGTAAATCGATAGAAAAAGTCGCCTTAATAATTATGCGTGAAATAAACAATTGATATCGTATTTAAGTTTTTTTCAAGCGACACTGCAGCTAGCTTTTTTGTGTATAATGGGTTTTCGTCGCACCCGCTTTTGTTTTACAACGCCACGAAAAACAAAATCATCTACTTAGGCAGTTTTCCTACCGCCGGCGAGAAAACGAGTAACTATCGACTATTTTCTCGCTCAAGAAACGTACAATAGATATACATTCCGTGTACCTAAATAAATAAATAAATATTGGTGGACAATTCACACACAACACCATCTGACCCCAAACAAGCTTGTGTGATGGCGGCCAAATAGCTGATATAATACTTATATAGTTTTAAATACATACTTATTATACACAGAAACACCCAGACACAGTGCAAACATAAATAAAAGAGATGCATATACAAACAGTTGATCGCTGACTGTTCACACTCCCGGCGAGCACTCGCTTCACTAGTTAGTCGCTGAGCGACAAGAGCTATGAAAGATAACACTCGCTAAGCGATTAGAATTAGAACACGCCGAGAGAGCAACCAGCGGTTCATTTCTGTCTATTCAGTGTGGATCTGAACGTGCACGTTATTTTACGCCGCGAGCGAGTGATGCGAGTAATCGCTCGCCTCACTCCCACACTCGCATAGAGCCGAGGTACACAACTATGGGAACTACGCACTCGCTCCCCGCGTCTCGCCAACTCGTTTCTAATTCTAGCTTTACTCGTTCATCGTTGCCGGTGAGACAACTGCCTAATGCTGAATAAACAGTAAACAATAATTCCGTAGAGCAGTATTAATAATCATCTACTCATTTTAACCACTAACTTGTGAATATTTTAGTTATTATTTTAATCAGCAGCCACCATAATAGAATTGTATCGATTTTGTCCACACGATCACTATCGATTTTTTTAGATCGATATTAATATATTTTTTACAATGGCAGCACTGAATACGTCGATGCAAAATGCATAGTTATCAGCTGTTTGTTTATGTTTATTGTGTCATGTGTTTCGTATTTGGAAATTGTGTTATGATGTGTTTTTGGTTGATGAAAATGCATTCTTGGGACCCTAGCTGACCCTCGGAAATCGATGGCATCTTCCAATAACGACTCTGGCCCTCCGATGGTACAAAATGTTGTAGTTTTGTTTAAAAATAACCTCGTCAACGTTCGCATTACTTATGGGAAATATGCGTAAGTAATTTTTCTGCTACTACCAAAAGATAATATTCTGATATCAACTGCTAGAAGCCATCAAGTTTAATATATGATATCAGTGACAGTCAATGGCCACGTTTAGCCCAAAGTCCCTTATAAATGAACAATGTCCTTTCAGCCGCTCCGACTGGTGAAACAACGAAAAATCTAAATTTTCAAACTTTCGCATTTATAATGTTAGTAGGATACAAAATAGGTTTGTGTCTGACTCATATTGTCGAATTCAATCAGACTTGACAAAATTTGTGGTAAAGCTGTTTTAGAGCGATAGTAATATAAATAAAGTAAACAAAAGCAACGCGTCAGTTTCGACTCAGAATAACATTTAAAGCGTAAACATCGAGACCATACTATGTTGTCTCGTGATTAATAAATGTATACATTTATAGTACATAGATACAATGTCGATAGATAGATACACTTACAAATTATCGTCCTAGAAATTTTATGGAACCGTCGTTAGTATTTTTAAAGGCACTTAAGTCGATTAGTTCTCGATATATAAAATAATAAATCAAGCAATAGTACAAATGAGTTTCAACCTTGAATGTAAATAAATATGACTATTGAAAAATATCGAGCTAGCGTTCTTGCTTCTCGTTTTAATTTGAAAAATAATGTAGGTTTATTCAAATAGAAATGTATGATTATAGGTACTGTATCAAAACGTAGTTATTTAAAGGTATTTAGCATAAGCAGGCAACTAAATGTTCCCACTGATGGGACTCAGGGCCTTCTCTCACAAGGAGAGAGTAAAGGTCATAATCCACCAAGCTGACCCACTGCGCAATGGTTTTGGTTGATTTGTTTTGCAATAAATAACTATATCTACAATCAATATCATCATTTATCTATGTGTTATTGTGATATTACAGTATGTGTGTTCTTCTGATGTTTATCACGGACTAGTTTGTCGCAGACAAAGTCGGTAGTAACTGCTAGTTTGGTCATTATTGCTGTAAATTATCTTGCTACTCTGTTTAGTAGTTAGTGGTTAAAAGAGGAAAAAATACTTATTACACACTCATCCATGCTTCCAAACGTCCATCCTCAACAACTTCCACGTTTGTCAATTCATTAAAAAAAAAAAAAGTTATGAAACAAAGCAGAATCACTTCTAGTTTGACAAATAAGCCAAATAATTCGTAGACGTGGCGTAGCGCTGTAGCACCGTAGGTCCGTAGAGGCTCGTAGTCTCGAGGTGTGGGTGGCTTTATTTCCGTTTCCGACCGCCGCTGCTACGCTGGGCGGACTGCGAATAACGAGATATTCCCGAAGCAACTCCATTTCAATAAGGTTCAATTTGGGTTGACTTCCTTGAGATCAGTGAATTTATATTAATTGTTCCTTTTTAACCCCCAACGTACAAAGAAAGGTTGCATATAATTTGAGTTACCCATGTGACAAATAAACCATTTCTAACTTATAAAACTATGCAAATGTAAAAAAAAATAACTTTTAACAATATTTTTTTAATTAACCTCAGGTCTCCTCCAATTCCCTCTACTTAATCTGGTCCAGCTTCAGGTCTTAAGCTTCCATCAAAGTCATACTTGCTGTAAAAAATATCATTATTTTAACACTTTTGATGTTTTTATAGTATAGAGAGACGAGACGATTATGATATGTGCCTGATGGTTAGCGACAATCCCGCCCATAACAGCACAGATATTGTACCAGAGTTAGTACAGGTTTTGTGTTTAATATTGTATAGATGGAGTCACTGTGTTATTCAATTACTGCTCGTCTTCTAAGACATAACTAAAAATAAAAAAGTTCTAAGTAGACAAACATATGGCACAGCAGAGAAATGTATATGATCTTGGCACGTATGTATAAGAGAGTAAGTGACTAGTTAATGGCCGCACAATGCCATGTCACAATCAATTCCCGGTGACATCACAAAGGTCCCATTGAGGCGAGCGGGGCGTGCGGATAATAGCAGGCCAAGTCATGTAATGGACTGATCGGATATGTTGACATGCCACGGTCCGTATTCCGTGATAGCTAAGCTCAAAACGCAGAACTGGGCTTCGAAAACGAAGCCAGTCGGATTCAAAACACAATAACCATCGCTTACGTGAAACCTTTTTTTTAAATAAAGAGTAACGAGACGAGCAGGACATGTGCCTGATGGTAAGCAACATGCCTGCCACATAACAGCACAGTGACACGCAGCTATTAAAACACGAAGAGTCCAAATCATTACCTAGCACTGCACTGCGTTCGCACTCTTTTAAATTCGAGAAATTAAAATATATTGTTTTTAATAAACTCTGATACACAAGATACAATAAATAAAAATTACTTTTAAATAAATTTATTTTCAAATATTTCAAAATTCTTTCAAATTGTTCAAATTAATTCAATTATTTGCCCTTCTAATAAAAATCGATTAATATATTTATTAAAAATAAATTAATTATTAAATAACTTAGAGATCTAAGTAGTTATATCTCTAAGCCCTGTAATTTCTCTGGAAACATTCCCCTTCAAACCGAAACACAGTAATGTTTGCACATTACTGCTTGGCGGTAGAATAACTGGCAAAGGTGTGGTCTTTCCCCAGGCGGACTCTGCCAAGAGTCCTACCACTACAACTTATTCACTATAACTATAACTTATCTTAAACTTATTTCACGTAAGCGATGGTTAGTGTGTCTTGAATCCGACTGGCTTTGTGGATCAGTCACTGGTGAGTCTGTATAGATACGCTTCTCAGATGAACTAACTTTAGTCAGTTCGTTTGAGTAGGTCAACGTAGCTCAACGTATTTCGTGTTGATTCTCACTTGGAACCAATATTTGTGTGACGAATACGAATGTTTGTTCTTTCCATGGGTGTTTTAATGCATCACAAGTATGTATTTGCAATGTAATAACTATTATGTCAGGCACCGGGCTCGCATAGTAGCCACAATCTTTGTTTCGAGTGAGAGTAGTAAAATAATTCGTGAAAAATGTAAAATGCCATGAATACATTTGTATAATTCATTTTGGACAGACTACAAAATAAAATTATGTTGGGGAGTTATCATGAAGTATAATAACATTTATTTTACATCATATTTTAACGAAATAGGAAACTGATATTACGAGAGTATTCTAGCACAATATCCAAGACCCACACACTTCTATCGTATTAAAACCAAACTGTAGTGATGTACCTAATAATTAGTGTTGTGAAAATTAATCGGTTAAAATTCCAAAAAGGTTAGCAATGTTAGCATATGATAAACTAGCAGCCCCCGCGGTGCTACCCGCGAAGTTCCCGTTCTCGTTGTTCCCATTGTTTTTCCGGGATAAAAAGTAGCCTATGTGTTCTTCCAGACTATAATCTATTTATATTCCAAATTTCATCCCGATCCGTTCATACGTTAGGACGTGATTGAGCAACAAACATCCAAACATCCAAATATCCCAACATCCAAATATCCAAACATCCATACATTGACATTTATAATATTAGAAGGATTAGTAGGATGTATCAAGTCCTCATGGTGTTCGGTGATATATTAGCATATTCCAACAAAAGGTTAATTCTCAATAAAACAGCTCGGCAGAGTCGTAGCTTGCGGCGAGGCCCTGCCGACCCGTGTCATATCCACATGGCTCCCGATGTAAGTTGCAAATGTTGCGACCGAGTGTGCAGTCGCCTGTGAACTCTCGTACCCTTTCCGCGAACTCTTTATTGTAGTTAGAGTTTTGTAAACTACATCATGTTTGGGTTAACATCGTCGTCGCTCAAATTAACGAATGTTTTAAACTGTCACGAAAAAAAAAAAAAAAGGGTACGAGTACCCTTTCCGCGAACTCTTTATTGTAGTTAGAGTTTTGTAAACTACATCATGTTTGGGTTAACATCGTCGTCGCTCAAATTAACGAATGTTTTAAACTGTCACGATTGTGCACTACACCAGGGTAGTGTTATTATTTACGGGATATTTACCGAGTCCACTACTAACGCCGCTTGATACACCGGCGTGTAATATATTACACCAAACGACGAAAACCAACAAACTTAATGTTGCGGTCGGGTTTTTATTTACTCGTTACCTTCCTGTTGGTCAACGTTCCTAAAGTTATAAAATGAGATATCGCCGTTCTTGTTACGCTTTCTGTTATAAAAAAGCCAGCATTAATTGGAATTAGTTTTCAGTATAGTATTTATTTTAGTTTTTGGACTCTTCATGTTCAAATAACGGTGTGTCACTATGCTATTACAGACAAGTATATATTGTTTATGTAGACACGGTATTATTAAAAAAAGGAGTTGGTTCAAATTGTTGTTATAATTTTTCTGATGTACATAGTAAAGAATGTCTGTTTGTCGGGCTGCCTGTCTATGCTCTATGTATATTGTAGCATACATGAACCATAAGTATATATGTCATGAAAGTTAAAATGTTTAACTTAGATAGGAATCTCTTCTATGCTAGATCAAAGTTTGCTTGGTAGTTGAGGTCAACCCAATCCAAGATAGATCTCGTTAAAAAAAACACGGTTGCATACCACAAATAAACGTTAGGATAGATTGGTGATCGAAGTTCCATGTTGTGAAATACCTATTTTATTAAGCAGCACGTTTTCAAAGTCGTTCGTAATTTTCGTCTACAAATGCATAATTATCATTGTGACCTGCTCTACATTTAGTAAGGCTCAGTAGATAGGTACTTGTAGATATTCAATCGATACAGACCGATTACCGATGTTATCGGCGGAATGAGCCGATGAGGCTATCCTTTGTCGTATTCAAGGTTTGGTCATATTTCAGAAATGTCCTAATTAATCATTCCGGCTAAGTAAAAAATACGCTTAAAAAGAATGAAAGGAATAAAGACATATTATTTTAAATAAGTCAAAAGGTATATTTAGGTTTGAAATTGTGTGACAACCAGTAAAGTTATTGGGGGAAAAACAAGAATAAATGATGCTACACATGACGGCAAAATTCGAATAGAAATGGGTTGTATACGAGTAAACTACTAGACAAATAAGCCTTTTAAATGGAGTGAAAAAATACTACACTGCAGTCCTAGCAACAAAAAAGGAAACAATGGAGACCAATAATTAAATGTATGTAATGAGAAAACATTAGGACGCCAAATTAATAATTAAATTAATAATTAAATTGCTTTATAAATCATTGAATTGACTGTTATGTCAATTTAATTATTAAAATATATAATCATGCGTATCAGGATGTAATTCGTATAGTAATGGGAATAAAAGCTGTTTTATTTTATAAGTACAAAATAGATCGCTATTTTGATCACATAATCACTTACGCCCCCATATAATATGGCCTGTTTATCAATCAATCGAATGTAGTAATGGAATAGAAGATGTGCCTACTTGTACATAAATGTCCATTTTCGTGTATCCACCCACGTCTATGTCTAGACCTCAAGATTACAAGGGCTGAATGAAGATACAGAGATTAAATCTACGTTTTATGTTAAGAGATTTACTCCTACATCCCTGATTGAGAACTGAATAAATTTGGTTTATTTTTAGAACGGGTCCTATGGCTGGTTGGTCTCAGATTTTTTCTATTTACTACCGAACTATAGTTAGCACAGGAGATGTATGGCCCCATTAATTAACATTTTGGAGAAGAATGTAGCAAGAGCAATGAGCATCCCCGTGTTATTGCGTCCCCAGTGGAGAATTTGTCGGTACTAATACATCACTTGTATTGTCGAATCCGACATCCCGACAGTCTCCTTAAGCAGAAGGATATGCGTAAATGCAAAAAGGGCCTTTGTAACTTATTAACTACTAGCAGATTCATAACAGCAAAGTGTCACGCTGCTATTGGACCATGAAGAGTTCAAATTCTTACGCAATGCAGTAGGCATTGCGCTCGTCACCCAGAGATGTAAGTTAATTTATGCGCTGTAATTTCTCTGGAAAAAATCCCCTTTAAACCGGAACACTGATGTTTGCACATTGCAGCTTGGCGACAGAATGACTTGGCAAAGGTGTGGTACCTACTTCTCCAGGGGAACTCTGTAGAGATGACGACCACTACTAATTATTATTTTTCGAGGACATTCATCATTCGCTAACTCGTCTTTGGGCAGCATGGTGGATAATGGTCTTGACTACTATAGCCCCCATTAAGCGGGCTGTCTATATTATGTAGTATACTACACGTAATATAATACCAAAAAGTAAATATAGCTACGTTATGTAACCCTACAATTTAATAAGTGACAGAAAATTAAAAGTCCTTTCAGCGAGACGTTAATTGATTCCGGGAAGGATGAGCCGAGTTTGTAAAAATACGGCGATACGAAGTTTAATAACCAGGCCGGAAAGTTGGTCATAATATTGTGAAAAGGGTCTAACAAGATGGAGATGACTTATAAAAAATGCAAACAGTTTCTTATACACTAGCTGTTGCCAGTGACTTTGTATTGTATTTTTTAAAACATATACTATACGTCTGTTTGTAATTTCCTAATTACTTACAAAAATATCTGAAAATAGCTTTCGTTTATTTTAAACTCCTGGACCGATTCAAATGAAATAAAATAAAATAGCCTTTATTATATCAGCTATCTGGCCGCCATGGTACAAGCTTTGCTTAGTTTGGGGTCAGATGGTGTTGTGTGTGAATTCTCCACCAATATTTATTTATTGCTTCTTTCCTTGCAATTAATACATGCGTAACTCCTAAAAATTAAATTGATTTAATCCATTCTAACTTGCATTTCAATGATCGGCAACTTGATGTTCGTGTGGAACAGCTTGTATGTCAACAAATCCTCCTCTGATGATTTCCACGTATTCCTGTCTCTTGCTAAACGGGTCCATACCGGACCAGCGAAAAAGGGTTTAAGTTTAAGTGGTTGAAACAAGTTTCGTCATATTTGAAGCCAGAAGCTTAAAACTTAGTTCTTAGGCTTTTGATTGAATATAACAGTATGACATTCAAAGTTTGTTAATAATACCCTTGAATCGTATTTGGCGAAAATACGAAAATTTTAACAATTGTATCGTGAAAAACTCGCCGTGTTACCCCGCGGGACGCAACTAGTCTAGAATAAAATCAAAACTCGTTATAAATTCAAACACCCTCACAAATAGAACAATGTTAGTTGAACCAATTGAACGGACATTTAAATTGGAGCACTGATTGGTCCCCCTCGCACCCCGCCCCCGCTTCACCCCCCCGTCCCGTCGTGACAGACCACTGGGCCTGAACATTGATTTTTTAACAACCCCCTATATTAGCCAGATCGATGCACTGGCTTCAGTAGTTCTGAACTAATTTTACACTGGTTTAATAGAATATCACACGTCATATCGAGGGCTGGTCTTTTAGCAATGACCTCTTTTGTTTAGAGTATGTGTATAAGCCAAAAATACACCTTTGTCAGTTATTCTACCGCCAAGCAGTATTGTGCAAACATTACTGTGTTCCGGTTTGAAGGGCAATGTTTCCAGAAAAATTACAGGGCTTAGAGTTATAACAACTTAGATCTCTGGGTGACGAGCGCAGTGCGGTGCTAGGTAATGATTTTGGCTCTTCATGTTCCAATAGCTGCATGTCACTGTGCTGTTATGTGGCAGGCATGTTGCTTACCATCAGGCACATGTCCTGCTCGTCTCGTCATTCTTTATTTAAAATAAAAAATAATACTAATTAAAGAAATTTTAGAAGGACCAACTCAAGAAAAAATTTCGCCAAGTCGTTCTTGGCCACTGTGGTACTCTCATTCTTGTGACAGAAGAATCTTGTGAAGGTATGTAGATGACGTATTTCTTAAGAAATTACTTAAGGTGCGCTTATACGGGCACCTAAAATTGCTCAATTCCAGTCTAAAGGAATACGTTGCCTAAGTGGGCATTTCCTGATAGATATAATCTAGCTATCTTGAAGTCTACTGTTAATCGGTTTCAGGTAAGCACTCTCCATCGTAGGTATCATCGTAGGTTAACATCCAACAAGATGTCAAGTACAAAGCTACTTTCGATAAAAACAAATACCTACACTTGATTCTCTAAAGGTGCACTTATACGGGCAACTAAAATTGCTCAATTCCAGTCAATACTCGTCAACTACGACGTCACGACTACATCAAGCAATTTACGGCAACGGCAACAAGCATCAATACTGCGCAACACAATGTTGAGCGATATGACGCAAATTCATCAACTAGGCAATACTGTCCTACACGAGCATATGCATATTCGCTCGCTATGGACGACATTGTTCTTGCTGCGGCGGCTTGTAGCAATTATTGCCCTCGTGTAAGCGCACCTTAAAGGTGCGCTTTACTGAAATGCTCGTGTAGGACAGTATTGCCTAGTTGATGAAGTTGCGCCATATCGCTCAACATTGTGTTGCGCAGTATTGATGCTTGTTGCCGTTGCCGTAAATTGCTTGATGTAGTCGTGACGTCGTAGTTGACGAGTATTGACTGGAATTGAGCAATTTCAGTTGCCCGTATAAGCGCACCTTTAGAGAATCAAGTGTAGGTATTTGTTTTTATCGAAAGTAGCTTTGTACTTGACATCTTGTTGGATGTTAACCTACGATGATACCTACGATGGAGAGTGCTTACCTGAAACCGATTAACAGTAGACTTCAAGATAGCTAGATTATATCTATCAGGAAATGCCCACTTAGGCAACGTATTCCTCAGGCTAGAAGTTCTTATTACGAATGTGGCGACAAACGCTTTAGTCCGAGTCTTTGGAACATCAATCATGAAACGATGTCTTAAGCTACGAGCAGTCAACTAGAGAAAATACTATGTAAAAGTTGGGACATTTCTTTCTTACTCACATCAAACGACTGCGGATCGGATTGAAATTTTAGAACACAGTCGAAATATAATTTGAAATAACACAAGTAACTTTGGAAACGGGACCAACACGGGTGAAACCGCGAATTCGCTGCGTATCGATATATTTAAAAGTTCACAATACGACAAGTTTTTTCTATAGTCGAACGTAACTAAATCGGGCTAGTTAGAGAGCTTTTATATGACAAAAATGTACCCATTCATCTTGAATAGATGATAGGAAGCGTCTCGTTAGTCCGCATTCAAAGGGTGCGTTGACGTTGTGCAAATTGAGGGCTCTGTGCTTTCTGATTGGGAATCGAGGGGAACGTGTGGGCGAACTAGATGATCCAGGGTAATGAGGACATTATACGATAAAATTGCTGTCTTTTGATATCCTACTAATCCAACTAATATTATAAACTAGCACCGCCCCGCGGTCGTACCCACGCAGCTCCTGTTCACGTTATGTTTCCGAGATGAATAGCCCATTTACTATTCAAGACTATAATCAACTTGTTCTATAAACCATGTCCTGTAACTATAAGTGCGGGTTGGTGAATGACACACTTCCTTAAAATATCTTTCTTGAAATATGGTTTACTCACGAAGTTTTCTGTCACCATTATAAAGCCTTTGGTGATAACAAACTTGGCACCTGCGTTTTGAAAAAAAGACGGAGAGGTGCAGTTGAATTTCGAACCTACGGTGTAACGTACTCGTACGTTACCCTAGAAAGCCGATTTAAGAGCCACCTATACCTATATGTATATAAAATCCACTAAACAAACTGTTAGCCATCAGTTAATAAAATGTATATCTTAGAATTCTACAATCTCGACTTGGAGCAACGTGTATACCAGAAAGTAGTCAAAGTATCGTACAGTCAGATCGAAATCACGTCAGTGCTCCAACAAATTCTGTTGGTCGGATTGAATTTGCTTCAAAAAGGTATGAAAATACCCTCTAATACCGTAAGTCAGCAACCCTCGGCTCTTTAACATAGACGTGAATAGACGTAAAAAGGATTCGCCCTTTGAGGACATCTACGCATAATCCGTATTTTCGTCTTATTCTTCAACAATCTTGTATCAAAAGATTTGTACTCTTATTTTCTTATCCTAAATAAACTTCAGGAACATTCGCAATATCTTAAATAAGTCGGTCAAGTGCGTATCGCGACTTATCGTCCATGTGTTCCGTATACTTAACACGATCAACCGTAAAGCCCGTTAATGTAACAAAGAAAAAAGTAATTTGATTTTGTCACACACTACATAGTTTTAATACTCTGTACGGCCTTCTGCAGTTGAATTTCGAACCTACGGTGTAACGTACTCGTACGTTACCCTAGAAAGCCGATTTAAGAGCCACCTATACCTATATGTATATAAAATCCACTAAACAAACTGTTAGCCATCAGTTAATAAAATGTATATCTTAGAATTCTACAATCTCGACTTGGAGCAACGTGTATACCAGAAAGTAGTCAAAGTATCGTACAGTCAGATCGAAATCACGTCAGTGCTCCAACAAATTCTGTTGGTCGGATTGAATTTGCTTCAAAAAGGTATGAAAATACCCTCTAATACCGTAAGTCAGCAACCCTCGGCTCTTTAACATAGACGTGAATAGACGTAAAAAGGATTCGCCCTTTGAGGACATCTACGCATAATCCGTATTTTCGTCTTATTCTTCAACAATCTTGTATCAAAAGATTTGTACTCTTATTTTCTTATCCTAAATAAACTTCAGGAACATTCGCAATATCTTAAATAAGTCGGTCAAGTGCGTATCGCGACTTATCGTCCATGTGTTCCGTATACTTAACACGATCAACCGTAAAGCCCGTTAATGTAACAAAGAAAAAAGTAATTTGATTTTGTCACACACTACATAGTTTTAATACTCTGTTGTATTTAGTTACTTATGTTTTAGTTTTATAAATAGTGTGACAGAATGAAATAACTTTCGATTTCAAATCTATAGTAGATCGGTTTCTTTCCAGTATCGTGATGCGTTTGCGATAAAGTGCAAAACAATTTTAGAAGAAAAAAATGAAAATGGCGATCCAGCGCAAACGTGAAACCAATATAAAAATTCGATATTATATTCATCATCATCCGCAGCCTTTTCTTTCCCACTGCTGGGTATAGGCCTCGTGTAATTTGCTATCTACTTCGATCTTATACTAATTGTAATAAAAACTGTCGATTCATGATTTCCTTCCCAAGAGTTTTCTATATTCACAATAACAATAATTCGTATCTCGAATCGCAATAATGTAGTTAATGACTCCGTTAACGTTCTGTAATGTTTCCGCTCCGTTTCGCTATTCCGAGCGGGACCCTGCGGAACAAACATCTCAGGGCCTTGATTCACGATGACCTATACGTAAAACACAAAAATAACCCACTACAAAACATTGATGATTGTTCACTACACTTGTATTATTAATTACAGGATATGTGGTTATTCGCTGAGCGACCAAATCACCCGTTAACTAATATTCGAATCCAAACTTAAATCTCGACAAATACACTACTACACTGTATTTTTAAAATGCCCTAAAACCACATTCCGCGGTTTCGAGATCTGAATCTGAGACTCGCCGCGATACGAGGGTCAAACTGAAAGTTCTTAGAACTGGCCACTTATAAACAATATAATAAAAAAATAATTCTATAATTTGAAAATAGAACTCTTTGCCAATATTACTGAGTATATACTTCATTCATTTGTCATTTGTTTTACGATTTGGCGGCAAATTGAAAATTGTCTGTGTCACGTCAACATGAATTTAACACGAGAAAATTTTCGTGCAATGATTTTTTATGACTTTCGATGTCATTTAAGTCAACAAGAAAGTTATGATAGACTACGATTGGCCTTTCACGATGAAGCCCCATCTCGTGCGACTGTTTACAACTGGTTTAATGAGTTTAAACGTGGTCGCACTAATCTCACTGATGATTTACGTGAGGGACGGCCTTCTACGGCGACGACTGAAGATAACATCTGTGTTGTGCGGCGTATGATAGAGACTGACAAAAGAGTGACCTATCAGCAGATTCGGACAAGCTTAGGCATCGGTATGAGTCAAGTGCACAAAATCCTACACGAACATTTAGCGGTCAGGAAGCTTTGCGCCCGGTGGATACCTCATAATTTGACTGAGGCTCAAAAACTCCATCGTGTGGATTGGTGCCGTAAAATGATTGAAAGATTTAACGGAGGTGACTCAAATGCTGTGTTCGACATACTAACAGGTGACGAAAGCTGGATTTACTGTTATGATCCTGAAACCAAAAGACAATCTGCTCAGTGGGTGTTTCCTTTCGAGGAGTTGCCAACTAAAGTGAAGAGAGATCGAAGTGCGGGGAAAAAAATGGTGGCCTCGTTCTTTGGAAGGATAGGTCATTTCGCAACAATTGTGTTAGAGGATCAAAAAACAGTTTCTGCAGAATGGTACACTACCAATTGTTTGCCACTTGTCTTGGAAAAAGTTCGAGAGAAACGACCTCGCAGTAGGATCCTCCTTCACCACGACAACGCCTCATCGCACACCGCCAAGCGAACGATCGACTATTTGGCGACATCAAACGTTGAATTACTGGGTCACCCGCCGTATAGCCCCGACCTCGCGCCTTGTGATTTTTATTTATTTTCAAAAATTAAAGAAAAACTTAAAGGAAAGCGGTTTATGAATGCTGAAGAAGCGGTGGCTGCGTATCGCGATGCCATTGAAGAGACCCCTAAGGACGAGTGGGCAAAGTGCTTTTCCCAGTGGTTCCATCGCATGCAGCGGTGTATTGACGTGAATGGACAATATTTTGAAAAGATATAATAAAACTAATAACTGGCTAATGTAATCAGTTTTTGATTTTCTAAGAACTTTCAGTTTGACCCTCGTATAACTTCATAACAATAAATTAATTAATAATGATACTAGTAGCATCCCGCGGTTTCACTCGCTTAGTTTCCTATCCCATTACTTTGCCGAGATAAAAAGTGACTTATGTGTTATTCCAGATTATTATCTATCTATGTACTTAACAAATTTCATCTAAATCCCTTCAGGAGTTTCCATTTAATAGGACTGGTGTATATCCCACTATAACTTCATCGACTATTCGACAGAATTGCAGCCAATCTTGCGGTCAAGTTATGTTGTGATTCTAAGCCCTGTTCTGGATATTCGTCAACGGGAATAAGGGACCTGGCAACAAAGGCAATTCCTTAGTTGATTCAGTCCGGGCGATTGTTTGTAATCGCTGCCGAGGCCCACGGGACCCAACAATAATGGACAGAGATTCCACTGTTTCTGCTGAACGATGTCTGTTGATTTCAGTCTTACTAATGGTGGTACACTGCAGGTTTTGTTACAGTAAGTACTTTTTTAGTATGAAAACTATCGTGGTTATTACACATTTTGAAATGATTAATATACGGGTAACTCACGTTTGATATAGTCAGTCCAGTCCGACTCAAGTTTCGATCGCGACCGGCGATCTTTTTCAAGGCGAGTGCGCGCGCGTGTTCGCAACTCGTTTAGCACTGAAGTAAGTACTTACACAAAATTCTACATTATAACTAAAAGTGACATCGTTTCATGGTTGACCTTTCAAAGTCTCGATTGAAGTGGTTTGACGCTACTTTTGTGACAAGAGTACTCTACTTTTGACCCTTCTCGTGGCGGCTGTAACGCTGCGGAAACGTCGAAGTAATAAAATAATAATTTATATCGTAATTAATTCCTCTGTTATGTTTACAATATGAGTTCAAATCACGAACATTTAAAAACTAAATTTTTGTGATGAGAACGGCTAGGCTTTGGAATGCGTTAGCCTGATTGCCTTTTTTTTCTCTCTTTTCCTCGATGGTTACAGTGTCTGATGGTTAGTGTCTTCAAATCGAGAGTGAATCTGTTTCATCTAGCACGCTCCATCGTAGACCGTAACATTAGGCGAGATGGCGCTCAGGTAAACCTACAATAGTTTAAAAAAATTAGTATTGGTTTCGCAGTCTACAATGAGAATATTGAAAGGAATAGCATTAGTTTCGCAGTCATTAACATACTTAAGATAGTTGAAGGCATGCGAAGATACGAGAGAAAAGTTAGTTCAATTTCCTCGAATTTAAGTTGAGACGACGTCTGTAGTTATTTAATTTCCTGTACAAAACGCTGGGAGTAGATAAATATTTCCAGACGAAATTTTCAATCTATTAGGCCAGTTTTTTTTTACTTCTGAAGGCCGATATCTAATGGAATCTATTAAATAACTCTGGCGGAGCTTCTGTTTCATACATTCTATTTTTTTTTTTTGTTAGAGACGATTCACACGGCGCGGCTGCCAACCGCGCCCGCGCGCGGTCGCGGCAGATTTCCATATAAAATTGAATTCAATTCACACGACGCGGTTTACGACCGCGGCGGCTGCGGCAGCCGCGCGGCGCCCGCGTGGCTGCGCGCGATTCTTGCGCAGTAGCTTTCCGGAGCAGAAGCCGCGAAAACCTGCGGTCTCGTGAGTATTGAAACAAAACCGTCGCACGGCGCGGCGCCGCGCCCGCGCGTGGGCGCGGTTGGCAGCCGCGTCGTGTGAACCGGGCCGGGGTTCACCGTGGTTTCAAAGAAATTACAGGACAAAGAGATACATCTTATATAACACGGTGTACTAGGTAGTGATTTGGACTCTTAAAGTCAGTTATATTATCATTTAATTTATGTAGGTAGTATTTAACTACAAACATTTGTAAACATGAATCATAAACAGTCCACTAAATGTTTCCACTGCTGGGACTCGAGGCATTATCTCGCAAGAACAGAGTCAAAACCGTAATCGACCAAGCTGGCCCAGTGCGGATTGGTGGATGTCACATGACTTCAAAAAATTCAAAGTACGTGTCGGTTTCCTCACGATGTTTTTAATTCTGCTAACTGTTTCATGGAAACTTTCACATTTTAATGAAATTAATTTGACTACTTTTCTTTTCAATATTATTACTGAACAAAACGATGTAACCTTTTGTACCGAGTCTGTATCGTATAAACACCCACCTTTGGTAACAAGTCTGCGTTGTATAAGAAGAAGAAACTTTGAAAACTTATTTGCCCAATATTTTTGAAACTCCGCAAACGAGCCCCGAAAACAGATAATTTCGAATATACCCTCCGAAGACAAAAACAAAACTTTAGTTAAGTTTGTACCTGAACCGTTTTATGCGCTGGTATATCTAATTATCGTATTAGTAAAGCTTATAACTAAGACTTTTAGTATTATGCAGCACTATGTGCATAATACGTCACATGTATTATAGCTACATCTTCTTATATATAAAATTCGTGTCACGGCGTTAGTTACCTTCTCCTCCGAAACGGCTTTACTGATTTTTACCAAATTTTATATGCATATTCAGTAGGTCTGAGAATCGGCTACTATCTACTTTTCATACCCCTAAGTGATAAGGGTTGTTCAACCCTAAATTTTTTTTTTGTAATTTTTGGGCAATTTTGTTTATTTTTTATAATGTGGCATTAAAAAATACATACAACCCAAAATTTTTACCCTTTTATCACCAACCTCTATTTTTGAATAGCCATTTTAGTAATTTAATCATTTGACAGTGAACTCCTCCTAAACGGCGGGACCAATTTGGTTATTATCCGAGCGAAGCCGGAACGGGCCGCTAGTATACATATAACTATTCTATATAACTAATCAGTACCTACTGCTATTACACATAAATATCGGTGACGCGAATTTTTACCCATTCAACAAGCTTGTATAATGCTTGTAAAGCGCTATTTAAAAATAATTTAGTTGCGAGTAATTATTCATATAAATTCCCGCTTTGAATACCGTACTCGCCGTACACCGGAACTAACTTTCGTGTCAAAAGTCAGTCGGCTTTAATTTCTAGTTTTATAATCTATTTGCGTAGTAATCATTACTTTATAAGTATAATGGTCGGTTCTCGTGACGAAAGAATTGCGCAACAGTAAACAAATCTGGTATATTTATTACATCTTGATCTTAAGCCTAAATTTCATTGTGTGTTATCGTTGGTGAAGTTATAGTATATGTTTTGTGTAATGGTCGACGTGAATACATACCCTATTTTTATTGATAATCGTGCTGTAGATGGATAGATTAACTACTATACCAGCTAACTGCAATTAATGTTTTTTTGTATTTTTCATTTTATTTGATTAGTAATAGGTTTGATGAGATTTCACCATTCACCATTTCATTTGAAGTTGAGCGACTGTGCAGTATCCATGGACGTATAAAAAAAACTTTTTATACGTCTATGGCGGTATCCTAATGCCTAATAATATTGTTTGTGGGTTGTGGGTGGTTTTCTTTTAAGATGATCTCATTTAGCCAAAATAACCATGGGTCCACCAAAATTAAAGAAAAAGTGGAATGAATAATACTAGTGTAATATTTAAGCAGAATAAGTGTACTATAAAATAACGTGATGTTGAGGGAGAGAAATATTAATTTTACCCTAAAATAATACCGTTTATGTAAGATAGTAGCCGAAAACTACGAGAATAAGAAAATACAGAAGTCATATAATTATGAAGATGTATTTAATTCCTTCGGGCTATTTTTGTTTCATTAAACGCAGCGAAGTCGACCCTTCCAACGCAAATATTATGTTTTACTTCTAATTTCGGAATGTCTCTGTTATTTTTATTCACGGCCGGTACTGTGCGCATTTATTGCGATGACTTTGCGAGACAATTCACGGTTAATACTTCGTACAGTGTAACTGCGGACCTTATCGCCGGGAGGTAGAGTTCAGAGTCGTTGTATGCAAAATGTTGAACGTCATTTGAATAGGAGCAATCATGGTAAATTGAGCTCTGAGGAGTTCGGCGATGAAGGTTGAAGGACGTTAGATTTGTTTGTCCATCCATTTCTACCTAAAGTCCATTATATCTGTCTATTCAATAGACAAAACTAAATGATAGGCTAAGTGGGATGTCGTAGAATCTGACTCATATTTCCTTGTAGGTTGATGATTCAGTGTGTGAGTCGTATGATTATGTATGTAATAAACGTTATTTTCTACGATAACATTACCTACGTGTGTTTTCTGCGTGTCTGTAAATACAGTTTGTTAGTAAGTTTGGATCGGTACCTGCGCTTTCCACGGTAGGCCAAAGTTTGGAACGCAGTAGATGCCATCTAAGACCAACTACTATAGGTCCAATGAAAAAACAATGTACTCGTAATATTATAATAAAGCTATATGAAAATCCATTATCACGCTCCAACTTAAAAGAAAAGGTTTCGATTCGAGATACCTAATTGAAAATTGTACGTTATAATTGACTAGTTTTCTGAAAATTCAGGGCACGTTATAAAATTGACCTAATTTCACGTCCCTAAATTTGTTTGTAATTTTTTATATTTGATTAGTAAAGTGAAAAATTAATTTATTTCATAATCTTGTTGACCCATATTCAATACCTATCGATCATAAATAATTACCTTATTAAAAATAATCCCTAAATAAAATTAATGGAGTTGTGAAATTAATTTGGTAGTTCGTCATTGAGCGTAACATCTTACTATAAACAACAAATGGTCGTTTCATTGTTTCCTTTGAATTTACGAGTACTCTAGAACATTTCATAGATAGATAACATAGATTTCATAGATACATAAGATATTTCATAGTCACTGACATAATCTTATATTATGTCAGTGACTATGAAATATCTTATGTCAGTCATTGACATAATATCTTATATTATGTCAGTGTCGACCACATCTTCACATTGTCGCTTACCGTCAAGACAGTTGGCGATGAAACACAGGCCAGGCCTAAGTCCTATAAAAAAGTAGATAGAACAGTGGTTGGTATTTACTTTGTGGTTAGCTTACCCCTTGAAGTGTAAATTCGAGATTAGAGGCACGCAAGTCCGCCTTTTCCACGCCATTTCATCCGATTGGCTGCCGACCGCCACTGATGGCCACCCTGAGAGGCCTTGGGAGTGAAGCGGGATTATTAGTGACGACAGTAACGCCCTTGGACTTTGGAAATTTCCGGGTTGGCAACTAACTTAATTTTACATTTGACTGACAAAGTGAAGTGTGTGTGAATTAAGAATTCTTGATCGTAATTTACGAGAACGTAAATAAAACCCAATGGAGATTTAATTTTAGTGTTAATTTACTCTGCTTTAAATTACTGTTTGAATAGACTGAGGACAACGTTCGATGATAAAAACGACAGTGAAGACATAATGTTTCTGTATATCATAAGTATCGATTTGAAATATATTGGATTATATCAGCTACCTGGCTTCTATAGTACAAACTTTGCTTTGTTTGAGGCTAGATGATGTTGTGTGAAAAGTGTTTTTTATAATTTCTTGTTTGTAACATAAATATTTACTCATATGCAATTAAAATTAAAATCAACTACATGGCTCTCTACCGGCATTCGAAAACTTGTCACACAAAGAAAAAAAAACCATAAACAAACTCCATAATCCAATACGTTGGCAAAGTGCGAGTTGTCGGATGTCATATGTTTGGAAATACACTAACGCTTATTTTATCGAGAAAATGACAGGAATGGGAACTACAGATAAAGCCACGGGGTGCTACTAGCCTAGAATGAAAGCAGAACACAAGGCATCGATAACCCATGAACAAGTATGTAGTGGTAGGACTCTTGGTGGAGTCCGCCTGGGGAAGGACCACACCTTTGTCAGTTATTCTACCGCTAAGCAGTAATGCGCAAACATAACTGTGTTCCGGTTTGAAGGACAACATTTCCAGAGAAATTACAGGGCTTAGAGATTTAACAACTTAGATCTCTGGATGGCGAGCGCAGTGCAGTGCTAGGTAATGATTTGGAGTCTTCATGTGCATGTGTGTCACTGTGCTGTTATGTGGCAGGCAATTTACTTACCGTCTCGTCACTCTTTATTTGGCTGGCCTTGTGGCTTAGTGGGTAGTAGCTCTGCCTGCGAAGCCGAGGGTCGTGGGTTCGATCCCCACCCAGTGCAAATATTTGTGTGATGAATTCAAATGTTTGCACTGTGTCTGGGTGTTTCTATGTATAATAAGTATGTATTTAAAAATATATAAGTATTATATCAGCTATCTGGCCGCCATCACACAAGCTTTGCTTAGTTTGGGGTCAGATGGTGATGTGTGAATTGTCCACCAATATTTATTTATTTATTATTATATTATTTATTAAAAAAAAAAAAAACAAGTATTAGTGAATAGCTTGCCTATTTGTCACTCTCGTCATAAAAACCTTCCCTCCCCTCAAGTTTATTAATAAAACGTTACACTTAACAGAGAATTTATAGCAAGTGCGAAAATAAGCCTACATTTCCAGCCGAGGTCCTCTGACGCTTTTAACCTCCAGAATAGCGAAAAATTTCTACCCAAAGGAATTCAATTTATTACGCACAGATTGTGTCTGTCAAACGTCTGCTTAGGATACTCATATTCGAGAGGAAATATCTGAAACGGGCTGGAAATCTCTTTAGGGTTCGTCGGGTGAATGGTACTAAGCTTACACTTGATTACTATGGTGTGGATTTGATTTTCCCTTGAGTTCGATGTTGTAGTTTTTTTATGCTCATATTGTGATCTATCAATATTTGTTTGATAAAATAAGCCACTGTATTTGCCCAGAACTAGAACAACTGAGGTTATTTTAAAAAGCTATTGTGATTTGATGATTGCTGACTGTTTGTTTTTTGGGTGGACAATGGTCATCAATAAAAAAACACTATCCAATCCCGAACTAAGCAATGTACTGTGTACTGTGGAAGTGAGGTAGTTGATATTAATTCTTATATAAATAGAGAAGCATCGAGACACAGAACAAACATCCGAAGAACCGTATTCGTCACATTAATATTTGTTTTGGATAGAAATCGAACCCACAACCTTCGCTATAATATTCGCTTCGCTTATATTTAAATGTATAGAGTCAACATTTCTGAAATTAAATACTGTAAATATTTGTAACAGTTAACGTTTTTAATTAAAACTACAATATCCACAAATAAAACACGTGCATAGGAAACTGACAGGCCGGAATGAAAAACCCGCCTAAGGGGATTAAAACGAGAACAAAAATAGCATAGCATAGAACTCTCGTTAATCAAGGAACTTTTCAATCCCATTTCATCGTATCCACGCAAGCTATTATGATGAACTAATCAAACAACGCTGCATCGTTGGCAAATAGCTTGGTAATACGCGTGGGAGGCGCCGCAGTACCTAGCGAATCCAATTAGAGTTATCGATCTACGTTTTGAGCTAGACAGACTCGTATGAATCCTATTAGTGGTACCTGCACTCACACATACGCGGCCGATGTAGGACGGGGGTACCTGGCGACTAAAAGATTAGACTAGGACATTGTAGGATTGTTTGCACCTGATTGGCTTCGTGGTAGTCTGTGTCAACAGCGGTAGGTCCCCGGAAGTATGTATATTGCTTTGTAAGATATCTACTTTTTTATATACTTAACTAATATTGGCAGACATTTCGCACACAACGCCGTATAGACCCAAACTATACAAAGCTTGGGCTATGGGAGCTGATATAATTCGACTTATTATACACTAGCGGCCCGCTCCGGCTTCGCTCGAATAATAACCTAGATATCAACTGCAGCGCCATCTGCCGTAGCCTATGTTACTCGGGAATAATGTAGCTTTCCAAAGGTGAAAGAATTTTTGAAATCGGTCCAGTAGTTTCGGAGCCTATTCATTACAAACAAACAAACAAACAAATATTTCCTCTTTATAATATTAGTATAGATAGAACGAATATTTGTATTCATCACACATAAAGGTAAATAACGCTGGATGGGAATCGAACCCACGGTCTACGGCTCCGCAGGCCACGCAGGAGTTATTTTACCAATACTGAAACGATGTCGCTTTTTCGAGCTACGAGTAATGTGATAGAAAAAAAGCAAGGTGTTAATAGATTATGTTAGATGTGTTATTCACCTGCACACTCTCCAAAATTAATGCGATAACATATAGCTAGAAACTACAACATTATCTACAGCTTTCTCTAACCCACTATTGGGTATATATCTCTTATTTTCCCATCTGCCTCAGGGCAGTCACGTCAAGACGGTCATAACAGACGCACAACCACTTCATTTTAAAATCAATGGAAAAAAATGTTTAATTTTCCGTGGTATATCTTCTGACATTATTATTCATCAATATATTCTCATTGCTCTCAATTTGAGGAAGAGAAAGAAAGAGAAAACAATGTGACAATGTCATTACACTATTTCGTTTGGACGGTAGATCTACGAATCCCGGAAACTTTTTGTAGTGGTAGGACTCTTAGCAGAGTCCGCCTGGGGAAGTACCACACCTTTGCCAATTATTCTACCGCCAAGCAGTAATGTGCAAACATTACTGTGTTCCGGTTTGAAGGGCAATGTTTCCAGAGAAATTACAGGGCTTAGAGATATAACAACTTAGATCTCTGGGTGACAAGCGCAGTGCAGTGCTAGGTAATGATTTGGACTCTTCATGTTCCAATAGCTGTCTGTCACTGTGCTGTTATGTGGCAGGCATGTTGCTTACCATCAGGCACATGTCCTGCTCGTCTCGTCACTCTTTATTTAAAAAAAAAAACTTGCGTCGTTCAATTCAAATTTGCAATAAATATTGGTGGACATCGTAGAGCATATGATACACATCGGATACATTTAAGTGTCTAATAGAATATGTGAATCTCATCTACCTACATAATCTATTTCCATTGGACTGCTAGGAGTTCAAAAAGGTGACACCGGCACCGTTCAAATCAATTCACCTACCATTTTTTGTTTTTGTTTTCTAAGTATGTTACGTGATTTCTCGTGAATGCCCGAACCGATTTTTTTAAATGTTTTTAATGCTTCCCGTATGGTCCCATGTATATTTTATCGAAATCAGTGTGGTGGTTTTTGAAATACGAACATTAAACTAAAATTTGCTTACAGTTCTCTGGATGACGTGTTGTAGATGTGTGTGAAATTCGTATCAATCGATCGTATCAACACAAAATTGTATTAATGCATTAATGGAAACTTGTTTTGGACTAAATAGGGTAAAATAAATTATTTTTTATACAAAAAAATATACCGAAAACCACAAATAAAGTGAAATACAAATGAATATCATTATTATACGCGCTATTCAATCATCTATTTGAAGTCGGTGCCAGCCAAGTCTAATTAGATGTAATGTAATTTTTAGTTAGAAAAATGGGCAACTGAACATTGTGAGTTTTGTGATAAAAATGAGCGGTTGCATTTTCAAGTGCGCTTGGGACATCTTAATTTTATTCAACACCGCAGCCCGCTACGACATTTACATACGAAAATTACATTATAAACCGCATTTAATCAGCTGCAAAAACAGCTTTACGAATGCAATTTCGTAAACGTTATTTACAAGTAAAACTGGATAAAAATAACTTGTAATGGTCTGCTATTTATACCCTATTTGTAACTACTCGGAAACGGCTTTGTAGTAGCTGGCCTTATGTGGATGACGTGCGTTACTAGTGACGTCACAGCACGCCAAATGAGACATGGAGCTTAGGGCAGGCGACCTCACGCCTCGCGCCTCAAGCGGTCAGTCCACGAGCCAGTCACATCGAGACTGTTACGACAGGCGCCCGGTCACACTCTCCCGGTCTAAAATCAAAAGGAAAATACGATTGCGTTTTCAGTTTTGATTTTAGGACAAAAATAACAAAATAGTTTCGGTTGTTTTTTGTATTCTGTTCTATCTCCCAGTTGTTTTATTTTCCGTTTTAGTATCGGAAAAGTTTTAGTTTTTACTTTATAAGTTGCAATATCTATTTTAGCTGCACAAAAATAACTTAAACAATAATAATCCGTTCCGAATTTAAATGAAAGCAAAAATTGTGAAGACAACTTTTTGAAATTAGAACATAACGAACTTTTTATATTGTGCCAGTAACTTAGTGATGAGATAGTGTTGTGACTGTGAGGGTATCGATGTTTAGTGCCGGGACCAAGTGTGGAATAGTGCGTAGTGTCGATAAGGTGGGGTTGGTGGTGCTATGACGGCGTGACCACGGCATGGTGAGGATGGGCATCATAATAGGGACTTGTGTGCCCGACGCCGAGCAGGACGCGGCGGCGTACGGCGCGCAGGTGCGGCGGCCGCCTAGAAGGATTCTTTATGGTAAATAATGTAATTACTGTATGGTCTTCTTAAGTATATAATCGATTTATTGCATAAGCTATCCACTAAATACTCCCACTCTGGGACTCGGGGCTTTCGTAAGGAGAGAGTCAACGCCATATTATACACCACGCGGGCCCAATGCGGGTTGGTGGATGACACATGACGTCGAAAGATTCTTGGAACATACCTGTTTCGTCACAATGTTTTCGTTCACCGTTTTTACGTTAGCGGCATTTCGGCTTACAGTTGGCCTGGCTGTATTTTGCTTGTTGGGGTTGACGTCAAAAGGCCCTATTGAAAAAAATGTTGTTTTTCCAATTTTAATTAGTTTTACTTTTTATTGATTTGCTAAAGATTTCCGATTTAATTATGACACTCTTAGGCATAATAGTTTATCTCAGGCCGGTAACCGGAAAACGTTAGCAAACCCGGAAAGTAACATACATTGTTGTGATCGTGCTCAGAACCTGTTATTTAAAAGGAAAAACAACTTTAAGAGTTCTCTGGTGAAACCAATAAATGTGAAATAACAATTAAATATATTACGGGAGTAATTAATCATTGTAGTCAGCAAGTGAATTTAAGAAGGACCGCGGCCTACTGCACTAGCTCAAAATTCGATAATAGAAGACCATTTCGGGCCATTCATATAATTAGCAGTTACAAAAAATTGTAATAGGCTTATAAAACACATTAAGAAGAAGCCTTTCACATGTACTTGCCAACTTATTAAATTTATTAAATCCGATAGCTTTTCTAACGAGCTTAATGAATACCTTAAAAACACGGTGGTCAAGCGAAATCCTATTACTGATAAAAAAGCAGCTGTTAAACACGTTCTTATATTTGATGGGATTGGTCATAATTTGTTTCTTTATAAAAAAATGTTTTTTATTTGTAATTTTAATTGTTTTTGCAACACATTTAATAACAATACAATTACATTGCAAGACCCTAACTAAATTCGGTACAGAACTATGTATACCACATATGTAACCTAAAAACCTAGTTTTTAGAAATACATTATTAGTATTTGTTATCAATAAATATTAAATGAAACTGTACATTTCAATCGGTTTAGTACTGTAACGTGAAATAGGAACAGTAAATAACGTACATTAATTTTCACAAACTTTCCCGTTTGCTTTTAATATTTTAGAACTACCACAGGGTGGGTCTTTTTCAATTTCGATAGCACGGAATGGTAGTTTTGGCTCAAAGATCATCCGATGTGCGGTAGACATGTCCAGCCCAATCCTACTTTAAATTAGCCTATTTGAGTTATTATTATCTCAGCCTGTATATTTTCCCATCGTTGAACCTTTTCCGGTCCAGAGCAAGTCGTTCAATATTTGTGGAGGATTGAAAGACTAAAAACTACCTGCCAGATCTACCATTCTAGTGTCGATTTCGTTTATTATATTTAGTACGAATATTTAGTAGGTATGTTATCGCAACTTCCCTCCGTATTCTATCACAACAATCCAACTTCAACAATTGAATACTGACATGACAGGCCTAACATGAGACAATGCGAGGGCATTGACAACACTGATATATTAACATTCCTCGACACTCACCGGCCGTATAAACAGCCATACAGGCCGCGCCACTTCTGAAGTCTTCTGGCGAAACTGCTTAACTACTCTGTCCTTTTATACATTGGCTTCCGTTTATCGTTGTAGAATACGATAGTGGCACCTATCATTAACGATGATGTGGAGTCTTGTCATTACAAGACGCCTTTTGAGTCTGGATTGGATCGTAAGTCTTGCCTACAAAAGGGAGCCATAAAGCAATGTATGGCTAACTTCGTAAACTGCTTAGTACCACTAGATGTAGACTTAACTTATCTAGTGAGAACATCGGCTACTACTTCGAAATGATTGTGTATAAAAATAATACGAGCGTTCAACGGTTTTACCCGCGTAATTCCCGTCCCCATAATATACAGGCGATAAAGAGTTTAAAAGTTATTTCGAGACTATAATTTATCTGATCAGATTTCATCAAGAGCCATTCGTTTTTCATGAAATTGTACGGAACAAATATACAGTAAACTTTCGTAACGATAATCTTAGTAAGACTATTAATGGGAAAGTTAACGAGGATAGGTGGCCAAAACTAAGGAGAAACCTTATCTAACTTACTTAATAAACATCCATAGATTTTTTTATTGACTTAGTTGATACCAATAATAATTTACTTTTTATCGAAAAAAAAAAAGACAAACCGCTTTGAATTTAAAACTGCTTATGTAATACGTATAAAATTGTTAATACTCATAATGCGTGGACTATGACAATAATAAGACAATATGACAGTAATAAAAATAAGACATACTTAGTTAGTCTTATTTTTAGACCATAATCACTCCGCGGTGAGACTGTGTTTTTTCCTTATTTCGAACACAGATTGAATTTTACTAAGGCACCAGTGTGTGGGGTTTTTTCGCACGCAGACTTGTTTATAAGACAAGTGTGGTTAAAATCATCATTTATTTTGTAGCACATTGGGAACTTTACTACGTAGGATTTTTTTATCGATAAAATGTTTAGACTTGACCGCCATCATGGCCGATGTTTAGCGATGATGTGCTTGCGATGGAGCGTGCTTAGTTAGGTACTTACTTAGAAGAAACCGATTGAATCTCGACTTGAAGCAACCAACATTGTAACCATCGGGAAAACCCAGTCAGGCAACTCATTCCACAACTAACATAGACTTTTATATATTTGTACTGGGTCTGGGTGTTTCTATGTACAATAAGTAATTTACAACAATATAAGTATTATAACAGCTATTTGACTTCCATAATACAAACTTTGCTTAGTTTAGGGTCAGATTGTGTTGTGTGTAAAATATCCACGAATGTTTATTTATTTTATCACAGAAGTGTCCCCGTCACTACGTATTATAAAAAAAACAAGTAATTCGGCCTTGCGACCAGGTAGTTACTCTGGAAATTCATTTAAATTCTACATACGTTTACAGGAAATCACTCAAGATATAATGCATGCAGCTACTAACCTAGTATATTAGTTTATACCGTATTAGGCCCACCAATGTCCAACAGTTTATAACAGTAAGGTCTTTCGTTAGCTTGTTAAGTGTTTAACCTATCTCTATTTATAGTACTTCCTTATAGTGATTTAAATTTTATTACATTTTTGTTTGCATTATTATAAGAACAATATTTTTATTTTACAAAAATAACGGTTTTAAGTTAACACGAATCAATGAATGAGTGAATAAAAATTCAACGTACAATGTTTCCGTCTGAATTCCCATCTTTTGATGAGTGACGAGACGAGCAGGACATGTACCTGATGGTAAGCAACATGCCTGCCACATAACAGCACAGTGACACACAGCTATTGGAACATGAAGAGTCCCAATAATTACCTAGCACTGCACTGCGCTCGTCACCCAGAGATCTAAGATATTATACCTCTAAGGCCAGTAATTTATCTGGAAACATTGCCCTTCAAGCCGGAACACAGTAACGCTTACACATTACTGCTTGGCGGTAGAATAACTGGCATAGGTACTTCCCCAGGCAGACTCTGCAAGAGTCCAACCACTACTGAACTACCATCTAAAAGCACAATAAGTAGAACTTGTACCGTCACAGTTTGTGCATTGAATTGCCTGTCCCTCTCCGCTCGCACATGCCGGAATTATTTCGATCATTACTTACCTCCTTATCTGAACGTGCGACAACTACATTCGAGGAACAAGGACGAAAATAGCACCGTTATCGCACTACCCACCTGAAATAGTTCTGTAGAACACTCGATACGTCAGCCGGTTTGTTGTAAGTATGTAGGTACCTCTAGATATGCATGTCAATCCAAATGTCCATTATCTTTATTGTAAACTAGGAGCGCCCCGTGGTGCTACCCGCGTAGGTCCCGTTCCCGTTGTTTTTCCGGGATAAAAAGTAGCCCATGTGTTCTTCCAGACTATAATCTCTCTGTGTTCCAAATTTCAGCTCGATCCGTTCATTCGTTAGGACGTGATTGAGCAACAAACATCCAAACATCGAAATATCCAAACATCCATACATTGACATTTATAATATTAGTAGGATTTCAGGAGCAAATTTAAGTATCACACACGCCACGTCCTCACGTCGTTGCTAACTATCACAGAATTCAAAGTTAGATTCGCGAGTATTCGTAAAAAAATCTCCAAAAAACCAAACAGTGGAATTAAGTACAAAGTACTGGAATGATTCTGAAATTCTGATAATGTCACATAGAGGGACTTAGAAAGTTTGAGTTTGATACTTTCAAATCGGTCTATGAAATGCGAAACATTACTACTACTAAAACCAGTTACGTAACACATACCGTTATGAATTAATGAAAATTCGTGATTGTTCACACCATTAAATTATACATACAAAATAAGGAAACAGAAAGGCCAGTATAAAAAATTGGCGATATCGCTGTAAGATGGCGTATATACTTATATGTTACCATAGGGTGCTTTTTTGTTCGTCTTGTCACGTTATCTTGTAAAAAAAATAGAAATAACTCATAGTTCAGTAATTGAAGCCACCGACTCAAGCTGTTCAACTGACGAAAACCAGTAGTAGTAGATGCAACAAGTGGTCGCGTGTTTTACTTGACCGGGGAGTAGCGGAGCTGCCACAGACTTAACCGATAATGTGGCACAAGACAACGCATTACTTAGTTTGGGGCTGGATGGTGTTGTTTTCTTTGGAAAATATTCACCTATTTTTTTTATTCATCGCGGAGTTCATTTTTAGGTTCTTACATTGTATAATCGTTACATAGAAAACTGTTGTTATTTTATAAGCTACCAACATTGTTGCCAATGCTTGGCAGGCTTCCAAATCTTTCTAACTTCCCGGTAGATATCTACGGTTTTGGTTACGGCCAGTTGAGCCTTACATCACGCCACCTCTGTCTGAGTTGACCCGAAGGTCTTTGAGATACGGTACCCGAAACTGTAATTAGGTTAGATTCTAACACTAAAAGATATATAATAATAATTCGAGCGTTGTAATAGAGGCAAGAACATGTGAAACAAAATCTGAATTACATCTGTACACGCCAGTATCATGTATGTGCTACGACCATCTTTCAAACGAATAAACGATTTGATTTGAATAATGAAGGACCATGTATCCAGAAAAAAATATAGCTAGAAACATTATCAAAATCAGTCTTCTCTCTTAAGAGCTACGATGCCAAACAAAAAACGTCGCATCGCTGCCGCGGTAGCCGTCGATCGTCGAGAATTATAAGCGCAATGCTTAGCGTTGTCTACCCCCAAGTCTGCGGCCCGTCCGTGCAGCTTACTGAGGGCCGAATTATCATAGTGGCAGGTTGTTAAGATAACAGTCACCATCGGCGCTATCTGTCGAAAGCTTCGCTCGCCTTATCGGGCCCTTCGCGGGTAACGGCAGCTGTTACCAGATAACTTACGAAAGGAATGGAAGAGTTTTTGGTTAACGCGAGTGGTTAACTTGTTTAAACATCGTATCACGAACATACTGTATTTTTTTCTTAATATTTGTTTTGTATTTGGTATTAGTTGATACCATAGATAGTGAGGGTTGCGGTAGGTTGAGAAAAACAGTGAAAGGAAGTAATTAAGGTCCATATACAAAACCAACATCCGTATACCGCAAATAGATCAAAATGTATATCAAACCCATAACCTACGGCTCGGTGGCCCTACTCACTAGCGACTGCCACGAACCCTTTCTCCTATAAAAATGGGTACTTATCTATCGTTGAAAAACTATGTAATTGATTGTTATTTTATTGTATCTTTCAATTTAAACTAGAGTTCAAAATTACATTCTATGGTCTTTCCGAGGTGTCAAACCAAAACCAAACCTTTGCCAGTTACTCTACCGCCAAGAAGTAGTGTGCCAACATTACTGTGTTCCGGTTTGAAGGCGAAATGTGTCCATAGACATTACTAGGCTAAGAGATAAAACACCTAATATCTCCGAGTGACGAGCGCAGTGTAGGTAAAGATTTGGACTCTTGATGTCCCAATAGCTGCGTAGTAGTTAATAAGTATTTTTTTTACTGTATTGTATGTAAACACAGCCCAAATCGCATAATGCTTACGTAACCCGAAAACTTGCAACACTAGTTATCTCGCTAACGACTCGCGTTATTATCTCGTGAACTTCGCTATTTTATCTAGTGATGGGGTCATGGTTGCGTTTTATCGAGTATACCGAGTTAAGAGTGCGCCTAATGCCAGGGAAAAATCAGTTTTCACCCGCGCGACGCGTTTCTTAATGCGATATACATAAAGTCGTGAATAGCATGACACAGTTTGGAGGAAAAATCAATATTAAATCAGGAGTCCATTTTTGACCAAGTTTTATTAAATTATTCAATAATTAAACATAAATTTAAAAAAGTGTTCGGTTACTTTACTAGAACGTACAATTAGGAATTTTATTACCAAAAAATAATGTGAGGTCATCGCTGATAATTTCGAGTACTCGAATTAAAACGGGTTTTTTCGGTGTCATTTTTTATTTTTTTATTGTAAAAAACTCTGATCTATTTTTAAAATTCTATTCGGTTATTGTGCTTCTTCTTGATTGTACCCACACGTCAATATTTTTTTTGTCATCGTTTTTAGTTTCTTTACTTCAGTGAGCGGCGTTGAAAATGTCCTTTTTTCGTTTTCTGGCATTAGGCGCCCTCTTAAACACGTCTTATTCGCAAAACCCTTACTGAAAAAAAAACGAAGTTTAAAGAACGTAGTTTACCCCACAGATTGCTGTAGACTGCGTTCGTTGATAAAAATGTCGTTGTTTTTAAATTTAACATGCCCTTTCAACGAACTCAACAGACTCATGATCAGATCATATTTATGTCATAATGACAGGTTTATAACGAAGTGGAACTATATTCATAATAATCACTGTGTTCCGATTTGAAGGGCACTGTTTCCATATAAATCACAGGGCATAAATAAAAATCATCCTGTCTCTAGGTGGCGAGGGCAGTGGTGCAGTGCTAATGATGATTTGGACACTTCGTGTTCCAATAGCTGTGCGACATTGTGCTGTTATGGGCAGGCATGTTGTATACCATCAGGCACACTTTTCTCGTCGCTCTATATAATAGACAAAAATAATTGCCGGTTTACGATCTTTATCTTTACCGTTAGAGCTAGTAGCGATGACACATTTGTACACTTGCATATGAAAAAAAAAAATGGTTAACATCACTATAATGATGAACCATGACGATTGAATTGAGAAACCTTTTTGAAAAAAAATTTCAGATGTCCAAGCGGGGTGTGAACCTACGAACTCACGATTGTGAAATCGGTCGAACTAGCCACTAGGTCACTACGGCTCTATTACTTGATGCTACATTAAATATAATTATACATACATTAAATATCATCAACGTAGATATTTTGACTGACACTATTTAGATATATTAGACACGGGAATCCTACATAAAAATAAAAAATTGTACGACAACTTTTATACACACTTCTGCCAGTCACATTTTACCTTAGCTGCATAAACATAAAACATGTGATTTCTCGTATATTTTACTCGGTTACATCAATACCATGAAAGAGAGCCTGAATAGCCTACAAAATTGAATAACTGTGTTGTAAAATAATATTTCTTTATAGCGCACATGCACCCAATTTATTTTTCTGTTGGTTTGCTGTTGTGGTAGCATTTCAGTACGCGGTTTCCTCTTGTTTGGATTTATTAATATTCAGACTGTTATTTACATACAAAACATCATTAATTATTCCGTGCGTTAATAAACAAACAAAGGCAATTTCCAATATATGTGTCTGATATGCTCATTTCATTGTTTAGTGCATAGAAAATGTAATTAAGATTAAACTATTATGTACTCGCGTAACTTTTGCGTAGTATGATTCCTAATTTATTTTATTTCTACTAGAATGTCTGAGCTGTGAAATGCGTTGCCTGAGTGGGTTTCTCACAATAGTTACAATGGTGTCTTCAAATCGAGACTGAATCAGATTCTTTTACGTAATCACGCTCCATTGTGGACCGCATCGTCGCTTAACATCAGGCGAGATGACGGTCTAGTAAACCTTTAATAGTTAAAAACTTGTCATCTCTTACATTAAAGCTGCCTTTTCTTTGTATTTTGTGTTGTTGTTAATTTTTACTGTGCACAATAAATTGTTGTAGTCTGACTCTTATCATTTCAATTATCGATATGTCCATATACCGGTACTAGTGATAGTCGATACTGATACTGCAGAATGTCGATATCGGCGGTTTTATTACCCATCCTCATGTAACTACATAGTTCTGGCAGCCCATCAGCGAAATTAGAATTTTTGTGTCCAATACGTGGCGCTTCATCTAACTAATGTACCGATGTTTACCTTCGCCGTGGAATAGTTTCACCCGATACGGGTATTATTGGAAAACGACGCGTAATGTCTTCGATTCTAGATACTGAATACCAATAATGGTGATTGGAATTGTTGAGTAGGTCTTAACTATGCTTTTAATAGTACTGCGGTTTCATGATGATGGACATTGCCAATTGTGTTTTAATAAATGGTTTGGAATTCTCTGATGTAGCAATAATTAAAGTGTAGCTTTCTTGTCTTAACAGTACTTTATTACTTTTCTAGAAGAAAGGCCGAAAGTCTCAGACATGTTTTTCACCAGCTTGTCAACTAACCGTTTCTTCTTAAAATGTTTTTCGGTACCCCGACGTACATGTATATATAGTCTGTCTCCGATTTAACACGTGGAGTCGATTCTTGAGCAGGTTTCGGTGGTGAAAAGACAGGATATGGTGGGGGGTAAAGCATGGAATAGGGAGCAGGAGTGGGGTACGGTGGGGAAGGACAGTTATAGGGGTACATAGGTTGATACTGCGGCGCGCACTGTTGCATTGGACAGCAGGGCATATAAGAAGGAGGCGGTGGCGGTAGGGGCAGAAGAACTTTTTTCTTCTTCTTTTTGCACGGTTTTATTGGGGGGCAAATGGGTTTGGGCGTGGTGGTGGTGGTTGTGGGGGGTCGTGGCGGTGGCGCTTCGTCGTCGGAGCACGGGGGTGCTGTCGGGCACCCTGGGGGTATTTCCTGCAGAACGGTGTCGCCGTTGACCTCTGGTGCTTCGAACGAGTCTGTGTATCAAATTTGATCATTTTTATTTAGGACCAGAATGTGTTTATGGCTTGCTGTTTGTTTAATTTCTATTTTTTTTCCTATACGGTCTTTTCTATTGCAGCATAACCCCAAAACACCGACATGGATCATTTTTGAATCAGAGTATTTTTAGAGCCACATCATCGCTTTAAATCAAATAAAATGGTGATAATAGATGAGTTTAAATAACTTAAGAACTAATACTTGCCAACTATGATAGCTGGAGGCATAAAAGGGGGAGGAGGAGGAGGGGTTGGTGCTGGGGATGACGGCGCCGGCGGATCCACGTAGAGGTTATCCACAAATCCGGTGTTCGGATCCTTTCCTGTGGGCATCGTGATCTTCTCCGTAGTCTTGGAAGTGCCCTGACGCTCGCTTATGATCTTGTTCTGGACGCGTTCCTTCCTGCGGTCTTTGCACTCCTGGCACATTGCGCAGTAGATTTCGAGGACTTCTTTGGGATGTTCTTTGGCGTGACAGGCGTGACACGCGGTGCGACAGTCCACGGCCAAGGTTGTTCGCAACGAGACTGCGAGTGTGAGGGCGAGGAGTATACAGGTAGAGAGCATCTCATCTCTGGAAGGTAATGTCGGAAGATTATTAACACATGGTTTCTACTGAACATTGTTTTTTTCTTCATTGGATTGGTACTGTGTATACATGTGCATCCAATCAATTAATGATAGAAATATAAACTCTATGTGTAATATGCCAAATGGCAAAATAAAATGGGCATGTTTCTGTAATAATGTGTTTAATTTGCAAATCAAATAGACGATAGTGTGTCGAATGGGACCTACATTTCTTTTGATGTTTCGTTCACCATTAGCCAGTTCCAGTACGTTACCGTTGTTCCTCTCGACGGATTTTGAAAAAAATACTCAGAAGGGCTGGCGAAATTCGAACCTCATAAATATGATATTGGTGGACAATTCACACACAACGCCATCTGACCCCAAACTAAGCAAAGCTTGTACTATGGCGGCCAGATAGCTGATATTATACTTATACAGTTTTAAATATATACTTATTATACATAGAAACACCCAGACACAAACAAATATTTGAATTCATCACACTCATGATCGTGAACACAAACATATTTTCTCGCCACTACGCCACTGGGGCTTTATTCACGTTACTTTAAATTCGTCAACTCACCATTCCTTTTACAAAAAATCCCTAAAATTAACAAAACCAAATCACTCGTTCACAAAACTTTAATGTAATTATATATTAGTTAGGTTGATTAGAGAGTTACTTCAGAAACGTGATACGTCTCAAACTCGAAGATGCGAAGTTTTAAATTACCGCTTGAAAGTTTACTAATTGGATTTCGAGTTATCTAGCTTCGAAATATACTGTGTCGTTTCGTACACAACATTTCCGAGCCATTGTATAATATTTTATTTCATTTTTTAAGCCTTGGTTTTGTTCGAGTGTGTGGCGAAATGGATTTTGGACATTTTATGTTTATGTTCGAGCGATATGATGTGACGTAAAAAGTTTCGTTTATTGTAAAAACTAAGATTATCGTTTTATGAGCGGGACTTATAAGTATGTATTTTGTTGCTTACTTCTGATTCTGAACCGTAGAAGTGCTTGTGGATTTAAATTGTGATATTGTGTTAGTCATTTACGTAAAAACTACTCAATCAAGATAAAATGTGTAACAGAGTTATTACGGCAACAAAGATTATGTAGCCTGTTGATCATCCATAACATAAGTAGGACTTTACCTTAAAATCACATTTCACCAGCGGGGGCGCAGGGCGAGGTAAAATGCTGTGCTTGTTATTAGCCGAACATCCGTGTGACGTAATTTGTGTAACGAGGTAGTGATGTGGTACTACGATAAAAGTTTGTCGATTAAATGGAGAACTGTACTGTTACGCTCTAATATCAATATTATATGGGTATATTGTCTTTGTCAATGAGAACTGTGCGGGTAAAACTGGGGAGCGTAACTAACTTATTTATCGGAATTCTCGCTTAAAATCCATGTATCGACATTTTCTTTGATAAGATATAGGGCTGGATGAAGTCTTTGCGAATTTTACTTCAAACAATACTATTGCCGTATTATTGTAAGTTCAAATTGAAATAAACAATTCATCAAACACTTTCAGATAAGTGAATCGTGGTCGTCTTCAAAAAACTTCAAAGGACAGAACATTACAGAATGTCGTCCAATTTCCTTAATACTTTTCCCTAAAAATACTTTAAAAATGAACCTAACTGTACTTGTACATTCTTTTCTTTCGCTTGATTGATGATATTTGAGCGATTAACAACATTCTTTGTAACAACCCTGTTATTTGGATTGGATCATACAGAGACAATATAGATAGATTAAGGTATGTTTACTGTTCAAAGTGACTCATCAAAATGTGTCTCAAAGGTCTAAATGTTTTCTTCAGTAGTCTTAAACGGGTATTAGTAGCTAGTATTGCAGTGGTAGGACTCTTTGCAAAGTCCGCCTGGGGAAGTACTACACCTTTGCCAGTTTTTTTTTTTTTTTTAATTAAGAGTTACGAGACGAGCATTTGCCTGATGGTAAGCAACATGCCTGCCACATAACAGCACAGTGACACGCAGCTATTGGAACATGAAGTCCAAATCTTTACCTAGCACTGCACTGCGCTAGGCATGTTGCTTACCATCAATCACATGTCCTGCTCGTCACGTCACTCTATACTATAAAAAAACTGATTTAAGTTCGCCCCTCATCCAGTTGTATTAGATTCGGGTTTACTCTCCTCCAGTGAAACCTCCGCAGCTGACTGAGATTGCAAGTCAATTGTTGCGACCGTCTGAGCGGAACTATTCGATTGAATCCTGCAGATGGGTCTGAAAACCTCATTTCAAGACTACACAGAACTCGTAGTCTAGATGCCTCAGCGCACCTGCCAATGACAATGGTGCCCTTTAAATTAATTTGTAGGTACTATGTACTTTTCCGGAATAAATATTTTATTCAGAAATGTTTCTTTCACACAATTATTAGTTTTGTAATAAAGTAATATTAGTAGCGTATATTAGTAGTAAAAAATTGGTAAATACGAGGGTCAAACTGAAAGTTCTTAGAAAATCAAAAACTGATTACATTAGCCAGTTATTAGTTTTATTATATCTTTTCAAAATATTGTCCATTCACGTCAATACACCGCTGCATGCGATGGAACCACTGGGAAAAGCACTTTGCCCACTCGTCCTTAGGGGTCTCTTCAATGGCATCGCGATACGCAGCCACCGCTTCTTCAGCATTCATAAACCGCTTTCCTTTAAGTTTTTCTTTAATTTTTGAAAATAAATAAAAATCACAAGGCGCGAGCGAGGTCGGGGCTATACGGCGGGTGACCCAGTAATTCAACGTTTGATGTCGCCAAATAGTCGATCGTTCGCTTGGCGGTGTGCGATGAGGCGTTGTCGTGGTGAAGGAGGATCCTACTGCGAGGTCGTTTCTCTCGAACTTTTTCCAAGACAAGTGGCAAACAATTGGTAGTGTACCATTCTGCAGAAACTGTTTTTTGATCTTCTAACACAATTGTTGCGAAATGACCTATCCTTCCAAAGAACGAGGCCACCATTTTTTTCCCCGCACTTCGATCTCTCTTCACTTTAGTTGGCAACTCCTCGAAAGGAAACACCCACTGAGCAGATTGTCTTTTGGTTTCAGGATCATAACAGTAAATCCAGCTTTCGTCACCTGTTAGTATGTCGAACACAGCATTTGAGTCACCTCCGTTAAATCTTTCAATCATTTTACGGCACCAATCCACACGATGGAGTTTTTGAGCCTCAGTCAAATTATGAGGTATCCACCGGGCGCAAAGCTTCCTGACCGCTAAATGTTCGTGTAGGATTTTGTGCACTTGACTCATACCGATGCCTAAGCTTGTCCGAATCTGCTGATAGGTCACTCTTTTGTCAGTCTCTATCATACGCCGCACAACATAGATGTTATCTTCAGTCGTCGCCGTAGAAGGCCGTCCCTCACGTAAATCATCAGTGAGATTAGTGCGACCACGTTTAAACTCATTAAACCAGTTGTAAACAGTCGCACGAGATGGGGCTTCATCGTGAAAGGCCAATCGTAGTCTATCATAACTTTCTTGTTGACTTAAATGACATCGAAAGTCATAAAAAATCATTGCACGAAAATTTTCTCGTGTTAAATTCATGTTGACGTGACACAGACAATTTTCAATTTGCCGCCAAATCGTAAAACAAATGACAAATGAATGAAGTATATACTCAGTAATATTGGCAAAGAGTTCTATTTTCAAATTATAGAATTATTTTTTTATTATATTGTTTATAAGTGGCCAGTTCTAAGAACTTTCAGTTTGACCCTCGTATACTATTCCAGATGAATTGTAATTTTCAGGGTTTCTCCATTGATTTCTTAAAACGTAATGGAGATCCAAATATCCATACATCTTATCATCGAAACTTTCACATTATTAATATTAATAGGTTTAATATTTGTAAAGAATACTGCATATCTATGTATGTTGTGTTAAAATTTGTCAAGAATACTTTTTCCGTGTTAGAGTTGAATCTCATAGAAAAAAAATACTGATGTTATTTTCATTGAAAAATACAAACGTAAAAGCATTTAAACTGTTTTTAATCATTTGTGTTGAATGCGCATTGAACGTAGGATTATTTTTGCTTGAATTATTTAAGGTGTATATAAAAGCAGCCAGACATGAAGGGATTAAAAGCTTCCCAGGAAAATGTTCACTGACTTTTGATTAAAATTTATCAGATTTCAATGAAAAGGCAGATTTAAACGAGTCCAGTACTGAGAATGAATTCGTTTTATGGAAACGGAAATATTAAAATATAAAATGTACGTAGGTATTTCACATAAATATTGGCCAAAATGTCCGTATAATGGACGAAGCGAATGAACTACACTGCCATTTCAACGTTTTGGAACTCCGGATTGCGAAGTTTTACTATTAAAATTCTACCCTCATCACTAATGCGAAAATACATCGTTGTATCTTATTGGCCTGTAGTCTGTAGTACTTACTTACTATACTTATCTCCTCGATTTGATATAACACTTGCACCCTTCACTGAGCACTCGATGGTACTACCACTCTAGGATCATAGTCATGATATTACTAAAAGACATGCGTTTGTCGATATACTTTCACCCTAATATACGCTGCGTTTCTGCGTTGTAGTAGTAACACACCGTCGCGTGATTGCAAATTGGTAATTGCATATCGAGAATCAGAACTTCTGTCTATATTTCACATTAATATATTAGTTAAATAAAATTGGCAGGTATAGTGACTGCCGATAGTAGTGAACACTTATAACTTTGTACAGAACGATTATACACAGTATCCAATATCCAATATAGATATAGCTCATAAAAAGCGTTCGGTAACTATGACGCGAGTTCATCAAAAAGTGCTCAAAAGTATCGCCTAAAGAAGTTTTCACTTCAATAAACTCTATATTGCTCTAAAATTATTTTGAAAAACACAGTATGTCTTGAAATAAAGTATTAAAGTATGCAAGTCGAAGACTGAAAAATGCACAACTAAACGTCGCAATTAAGCATTCTCATAACTTCCATAATAAATCGCTCACGAACCTCGCTTGTCATTCGAAATTCCGTCTGGCGTGTCATCGGATCGTTTCTTGTATTAATTCGTAACACAAAACTTGCCCGATGTGTGACCTGAATGCTGGTACTAATCGTCTGGCAGCGAGCGGCCGCATTACCACGTTATAGTCTATTGTTAACTGTACGACCTTAAGAAGACAACACAAGTTCATCCCTACTAATATTATAAATGCGAAAGTATCTCTGTATGTTACGCTTTCACGCCTAAGCTGCAAAACCGATTTAAATTTATTTTGGTACAGAAATAGTCTGCAGCCTGAGAAAGGAAGCGAAAAAAGTGTTGTAAGGGGTTGAAAAAGTAATTAATTGTTGTGTGGTACTTTTGTCATTTTCGAAGCTAGTCTTGCATTTTTTTAGGTTTTTCATTGTGTGTAAATAAATATGACGTTTAAAGTTTTAAAAAAGGTTTAGATAAAGGAGTAAAATTCCCGCCGAGTAATGAACCGCGGGGCGCAAGTTATATTGAAATTGCTTGAATCTATACTATTGCTATTGGACGGCCAGGCTGACTTTAACAGGTACCTTCTAGGTAAACGTTGTCACACCCTATTTACAAATCGCAATCAAACGTAAACCAATCCTGTATAAATAAAGTTTACTGTTCTCAGTTCTACAAAGTGTTATATCTCTCACAGGATGGTGTATTCATAATACCCCGACCAATTACGCATTGTATAAGCAGCCAATTTTATCTTAGCACTACTGGAACTTGGGGTTTTCTTTCACAAGGCGAACGTCAAGGCCCATAATACAGCACGGTGGCCCAGTGCGGGGTTGCAGATGAACTTCTAGAAAAAGTACTTCCTTCCGACGTTTGCTTCGCCGTCAACCAGCAGCAGGTCTACTACGAAGCCCGATAAACGATATATCGGTCGAACTTATGGATGTTTCCTACCACGAAAGACAATCGGTCGGTTGATCGAATCGGCCGTTTCGTTCGATCCGACCCTCGTCCGACCTAAGTCTATAACTTCCGACCGAGATGTATCGATCCGAATGTTTTTCGTGATAGGCTACAATCCGATTCAGCTGTCGGTCGGATCCGATCATTCGAAGTTTGTTTTCGTAGTAGACCTGCTGATGTGAGTGATGAAAAGCTGCACTTGGAAAAAATCTCAAAAATACAGTCGGGATTGGAACCTCACGATCGTAATACCACTAGGGCACCAGTTTTGCAACCACAAACTTATATTCGGGTTCCAACTTACGTAGTTACAACTTGTAACTTACGAGAGGAACCTGCGTATGTAGCATCAAACAAAGAACAGCCACTAGGAGATGTGTTACGTGAAACGACGCGTGATAAGTTCCGAGTGTCGAGACCACACGGGACGCACGTACGGCTATTGACTGAAGCCACAACAAACGGTTCGCTAGTCGCATTCGTGATTTTGAGCATCATAAATGAGCAGGATAAATGGCAGAATGGCAGTTAGCAACGAATAGTTAACCGATAACCGTTGGGGTAGACGAGTTCTGGAGTGGAGACCGCGAATCGGCAAACGTAGTGTAGGACGCCCTGAAACTAGATGGGAGTGACTATTTACGGAAGGCAGCTGGTGGCAGTTGGAAACGTAAAGCCGAGGATCGGGCTGAGTGGCGTATCATTGGAGAGGCCTATGTCCAGCAGTGGACGAATGTGGGCTGATTAGGATGATGATGAACAAATTTCTTACGACGAACAAACGAACTTTCTTAAAAACTTTCTTTTTAACTCATATTGACTGTCATCTCGCCTGGAGCGTGCTTACATAGAAGAAACAGATTATCTCTCGATTTGAAGACACCGATACACTTATAACTTGAGGACGTACAGTGGATGGGTGTCTTCGGAACTGAATCGACTACTTCTGTGTAACGTTCCATCATAGACCGTGTCGTCGCTGATCGTCCAGCGAGTTAGTGTTCACACGCATGTTATAAAAAAAGCAGTCAGTTACTCTTACAGGAAAACCTAGAGACCTAGAGGATAGGGACTTTATCCTGTAACGGAACAAAATTGTGTTAATTAATAATAGTTGGCAAGTGTCTAGACAATTATGAACTATTTTAAATTTAAATGTACTTTACAAACTTCTGCTGTTTTCTTTCAGAGTTTGAAAGCATAATTGAGATAAATTAGAAACTATCTTAGCTATCATTTGTATTGAATGATGTTTTATTTGGGGCTTGCTCAGAATTTCTAACTGTTGAAATGTTTATGGAATGACCATAGCCGTGGTATTTAGGGGTGTATTCTGACTCAAAGAAACATAGAGACTAGTCTTCTTAAGAAAACAAAACAAAGGTCGTGTTAACCGCTATACATGTTTGATGTATGTGACACTTGCTCAGGTATGTAGGTTTCCAATGAAGGAGCCAAGCTCAATTTCGTTTCGGCAACTAGGAGCTCAATCTCGAAAACCACTCGCTTACGATCACACGTGCTCCATTGTTATTGTTGCGCACTAGTCACAATCACTCACCGGCCCTTCTACCGCCTGACCGAATCGGCTTTGGCTTTGCTATTGCTGTCTCTAATTTCAAGCGAAAAGAAAAGAGAGAGCAAAATATCAAAGCTAATACAGTTTTAGTTATGCGGTAGAGTGTCTGGTGTGGAGCCGGCATGGATCGACGCCGTTATTATTTGTGCAACAGCAATTAAAGCGAGCTTCAACCATTGATATTTCTAAAAGTGGCAGGCTGGTAATTTCCTGAATTTCCTGATCCTTTGAGCCCTGCGCTAGTTATGGCTTCGTTTAAAGTTTTTTTTTAATTCCGACCCATGCTTTACAAATAGACCTTACATTTTAAATAGCTGTTTTAATCACTTGTTTTATATTGCTATTGTCTGCGTCTCATACTCAGAAGTCTCAAAAAGGCGAGTTAAAGTTAGGCGAGTGCGCCTAATATTCGACAAACATAGATTGATTTCCGCTTCCCGCGCATTGTGCAACAATTTTCTCTCTATTACGAGACTCGCATAGATCGGCTGCTTGCGACGCATGATCTATGCGAGTAAATTATGGTTGAAAGCGAGTGATTTTCAAAATTAAATACCCTGGTCGCCTGCGCCGGGAGTGCCGTTTACTTATTCAGGAATTAAGTGGGCGTTTATGTTCTCTTGAATTTATTGAGCGTCTTTATTTTAAGCGTCTACGAGTATCGGCGTTCGTTTAGTTATTTTGTATTTACTCGAGTATTTAAGACTGTGGGATCGGGTGCTTAAGAATACTTTTTGAATGTAATTTGAATTTCCTTCTCGGGGTTTCGGTTTTATTTCAGTACTTAATCCTCGTTTTCCCGTTGTAGATTTTACTTATTTGAGATGTTTCAACGTAACATTTTCGTTTGATTTATTAATTTTTCGGCCTTGTAAGGATACGGCACTAAAGCGCATTTGTTGCCTGACTGTTAAATGAATTTATTCGAAATGAATAAGTGTCCTATAGACGTGTTGTACATACCAGGTATACTTCAACAGTGAGCACTGTAGATGTCAAATACACGTCGTATATTTGTAAACATTGGAGTCTGCAGATTCGCGGAACGGGACATGATTGCGAATGAGCACGCGTTTCTGGGAATTCCAAGAGACTATGTCATTAGTCTAGAATCAGTATTATTCTTTGTTATAGATGCTGCACAGTAAAGGGTTTTTATCTATTACTAAGAAGTAAAATCGCTCTCATGCCGACGACTCAAAACAAGGGGTGTTTTGCAGGTGTCCAAAAGCAACGGTAACCTTACAAGTCCGGCGGTCTACCGCCTAACGAAAAACGCTTTGACACTTTGATGGTTTGACAGTGATGTCTCTTTTCTTCTCGCTTGAAATGAAAGAGACGGCAATGCCAAAGCGTTAAAGCGTCAAAGCTTTTTTCGTTAGGCGGTAGACCACCCGGTATGTAGTGAAGTGCAGTATATAGTAGGCCGTTTGAGGACAACTACTATCTATAGGTCATTTTCAAAACAACAACGGTAACCATGTATCGGGTGGCCTATCCGCAGATTTGTCACTGTTTTTTTTTAAATAACTTTTCCGACCATGATCCAGGTACTCAGGCATACATACATCACATCAGCCTACTTAGGCGCTGATGTGACTTACTTACTTGTGTACTTAGTGGACTTCCACTGTTGGATTTAGGCCTCTCGCATGGCTCGCCACTCGGCCCTATCCTTTTACGTTCCCATCCACATCCACATGCCTGATGTCTTCTGTGTATCGTCACTACGTCTAGTCTCAGGGTGTCCTTTTCCTGCTGCTACGTTTGCCGATCCGCGGTCTCCGTTCCTGAACTCATCTGAGCGTTGATATTAACGTATGTCTGTTAATTGTTGCAGGTATAAAGTGCCCGGTGTGCAGTAAGTTCGTGCTGCCCGATGACATCGAGTGCCACCTCGTCATGTGCCTCACCAGGCCCAGGCTCTCCTATAATGGTAACTATCACTTCACACTTATAATCACTTAAGTCTTGAACATCGACGTAAAATTGCTAGCCTATCGGGTTATAATCGGATACACGTCGGAGAGTGTGCGACTGATTTGCATGATCTAATACCAGTATGTCCTTTTTTCTATCGGACTTCTCGTAGCTCGAAAAAGCGACGTCGTTTCGTGGTTGGTGTTCCAACGACTCGAACGAAGAGATTTGACTCTACTTTTGTGATAAGAACGTCTAGGCTGTGGAATACGTTGCTTGAGTGGGTTTTCCTCGATGGTTGCAATCTTTGTGTCTTCAAATCGAGAGTGAATCGCTTTATTTCTAGGTAAACACGCTCCATCATAGACCGCGTCGTCGCTTAACATCAGGCGAGATGGCGGTCAAGTGTAAACCTATAGAAGTTAAAAAAAGGCATTACTTGGTTGACCGAGATTTGCCCGGGTTTTCATTGCTTGAAAACTAAGATAAAACGACGGTTTCTAAAAATGTTATAGCTACATCGTATCGCCCCCGGAACCCTCTGCACCATTGATAGTATAATCAATGCCCTATGTGTAGGGCATTGATTATAGTTGTTAGTGTGCTAAATTTCATTAAAATCGCTGGAGCTATTTCCGAGAATCAGATTCTATTTATACGAGAATTGCTCGTTTAAATGCATTATTAGATATGCATAAACAGCCCAGAAGTTATGGTTGGTCTAGTCGGGAGAACGGCAACAGCCGATCCGGAGCTCCTGGTTCGAATGCCACGCGCGCCAATGACGCTAACTTTAAAACGCTGAAGGAAAACTCTTGGAAGAACACTCCAAGGTACAGGAGAGAATCGAATCTCTATCGAATCGGACGTGAACGTCCGAATTTTACAATCGTGAGTCGTGGAGTCCCCCTGGGGAACTACCACACCTTTCCCAGCCATTCTGCCGCCAAGCAGTAGTGCGCAAACATTACTGTGTTCCTGTTAAGTAAGGTAAAGTAAGGGCAATGTTTCCAGAGAAATTACAGGGCAGGGCATGAAACACCTTATCTTATATCTCTGGGTGACGATGACGACCGCAGTGCGGTGCTAGGTAATGATTAGGACTCTTCGTGTTCCAATAGCTGCGAGTAACTGTGCTGTTATGGACAGGCACGTTTCTTACCATCAGGTACATGTTCTGCTCGTCTTGTCACTCTATACTTGAAAAAAAAAACTATAAAGTACAAATCGCATTTTCCAGAGGACATCCTGAGCGACTCGAAGGGAGAGTGCGTGATCTGCCTGGAGGAGCTCTCCGCCGGCGACACCATCGCGCGCCTGCCCTGCCTCTGCATCTACCACAAGGGGTGCGTATCTCATCACATTCCACCTCACCAGTTACAATGCCTCTTCACCAAAAACAATAAATACCACGTCATCAAAAACAATAAATACCACGGCACCAATAACAATACTACGTCACCAATAACAATACCACGTCACCTATTTTACTTATTTGATTCAAGTTTCAATCAATTAGTATCGACTTATCGAATCACACTAATGAGGATAACAATAGGGATGCTAACAATTCTTCGGATTTTTTTTATTTTGAAGATTGACGCTTGTTTCCAATAAAAAAGATATGATAAAAATATTTTTTTATGGGAAACAAGCGTCAAATATTAGTATTTTCGATAACTAAACATACAATAATAGTGATTTGGAATTTTCTCGGTAAAACACTAACGTGACGTCACTAACCGCAAAACATTGGTGATTTGGAACACGATTCATGACTGTATGCCCAGTTTATTTGTGTTTTATTATATTTACTTGAATACAAACAATTAAAATCGTCGTCGTTAAGATCGCAAACTATACATTTACGAAGTAATATTAAATTATGAAAATATTATTTCGATATTCTATTATTGACAAACTATCATAAAATTAACACTAAACATTAATTTGTGATTAATGTTAACATCCCTGTTTGATTATATTAAAAGAATAGTTAATTTAAATATATTGAACATGAATTTGTGATGAGTGTTAACATCCCTACTTGATTATTAACATACAAGGTAATTTAAATATATTAAAGTAGGTACCTTTAACAATACTACGTCACCAATGACAATAACACGTCACCAATGACAATACCACGTCACCAATAATAATATCTCGCCAACAATAAAGATAACACGTCACCGATAACAATACCACGTCACCAATAAAAATACTACGAGACAAATAACAATCACAGGGTATTTATTAGTCGAGAGTGCTCTTAGCTACGACTAGTAAAAATATGATGAACGACAGATGGTTTACCTCGAACAATGCGTAGCTGCCTCGGGTGTAGCAAGTGAACGCCCGAATCTATCGAAACGGACTGAAGAGATGTCGATTTTACCTTTATAAAAATGTATCACAGCAATAAAGTCGCCATTCACTCTCCGTAAGTGATCATAATATTTCTGGTTTTTTTTTGTTACAATAAAGATTTTTCTATTTATTCATAATACACGATTCAATTTCACAAAACACGCTTTCACAAGTAGATTTTTCATATTTCTAGGACCATTACTCTACAATCGAGTAAATAGATTGTTATGCATCTACAATCAAAATTTATATAACTGTAAACAAACTGTCTCCGAGTATTTGCTGACTCTGTCATATGAGGAAACTGAGCATATGATATTAGTTACAAAATAATTAAGGAATTGCATAACTATAATTTTGATAAGCAAAGTAGTTCTTAAATACCTTTTCTTTTTACCGATATCGTAATTATTAATAAATTGTTTAGTTTTATTTTCTTCCTAAATGTAACTCTTAGGTAAATAAGCATTTCTCTCGCCTGAAACACAGGTTCTACCTAGTTCAGGCTAACAAAATAATCTACCTGTTTATAGAAGTAAGAAAATATTGTATAGTTAAGATCTATTTGATTGAAATAAATTTATTTTATTTTTTATTCTATCATGGTAGCTACTCGTACCGAAAGCTAAACTGCATTTGGGTTTTTTTTCTATAAGTATGCATCAGACTTATAATAACCCGTAGTTTTTACGTCGAGGGTTAAAAAAAAGTACATTCACAAAGCACTCCCTTACCCCCTCCCCGTCGAGTCACGCCCTCGAAGGGTCGGCCACTCGAAGCCTCAGTGCCAGGCTCCGTATCGCGCAGGGTGCAGATCTGGGCCGCGATACGATCTACCCTCCTCGCCTAGATAACTGAGAGCCTATGACCTAGTGACTACCGCCGTGCTTACTGCTACGTCACTATATCGGAACTGTGTTACGGAACGTATTAGGTCCGAACGGGAGAACGGTACTTATCCGACTAATATTATAAACGTGAAAGTTTGTAAGTATAATAGATAGATGGATGGATGTTTGTTACTCTTTCACGCAAAAACTACTGAAGGGATTTGAATGAAATTGTGTACATACATAGATATATAATGGTCTAGAACTCTAGAATAACACATAGGCTACTTTTAGCTCGAGAAATTAACAGGATCGGGAACTGTGCTGGTAAAAACGCGGGGCGTTGCTAGTATATCATAAGTATGTGTCAGACTTTTAATAAACCCGTGGTTTTCATTTTCACGTCGAGGTTTAAAAAAAGTTCATCCACAAAGCACTCCCCCCTCCCCGCCCCTCCTCCCCGTCGAGTGGCGCCCTCGAAGGGTCGGCCACTCGGAGCCTCAGTGCCAATCTCCGTATCGCGCAGGGTTCCGATCTGGGCCGCGATACGATCTACCCTCCTCGTCTAGATAGCTGGGAGCCTATGACCTAGTGACTGCTGCCGTGCTAACTGCACTACTGTCACTATATCGGAACTGAGTTACGGAAAGTACTAGATACGAAAATACTGGGTATTTTCAATCCGAACGGGATAACGGTACTTACTACTAGGGGTCGTTATCGTTACTACAACAGCCTTTCCCAAAGTGGGCACTTTGGGAAAGGCTGTTGTAGTACAAGCAGTTTTTGGTGATGAATAGGTCACACGTCCCTTTCTGCTCGAGGTGTTCTGTGAATCCTAATAGGACCAGCGGAAAAAAACCATCGAAATTAACATAAATAAACAACTTAAAATAACATAATCCTACACTACTTTATCCTTACTTAGTATTGTAAATATGAAAGTTTGAGTGTATGTTCTGGTTAAAGAAGAATTTTATTTCTCAGCAAGAAACATTACATTTTCACTTATGTATGTTGCTCCATTACGACGGAAGGGACTGACTAAGAAAATGGAACATTTATTCCAGTATGCGTATTGACTCACAACACGGGCAATGTGAGATTTACGATCCGTGCGTAGGTAAACCCTCAATAAATTTTCATTTTCTCGAAAAACACTAATAAATTGACAACAATGACGCCAGCTCCCAACGTGTAGTGCCACCTGTTGCGAAGGCGTGAAAATATGAAGTTCTAGATCTATGCTGTTTCTCGATAGATGGCGCAGTTCACAAAAAATCACATATTTATATATAAACTAGCGGCCCATTCCGGCTTCGCTCGGATTTCGTCATTTAAAGACTATTAATCGAAAAAAAACTATCCTATCTCTCAAGTTGGACCAGACTGCACACGGTGTGCCAATTAAATTTAAAATCGGTTTAGGAATCCATCGCGGACAAACATCGTGACAGGAGACAGGATATTTATATATATATATATATATATTAAGATATGTATTTTACTTTTCTATTAATTTAATAAATTCATGATACTGACATTTCGATTTATGATTTTTAATTCTCGTTTAACATTTTCTTTTCTGAGTGTACATTTTGACTTACCCAGTAGGTACCTAGGTACCTACTAGATACCTACGACAGGAAGATCTTGACGCAAAACGCCTCATTAGAAAAGCCCGCCCTAAGCCGTCCTACACCTACACATATAATGCTGAGGGTCTATTGCACTGTGCGCCATGCAATAGAACTTTCAAAATTAAATTTGGGTTTGCGAGCCATCTAAGAGCTCACAATAGTAATTAGCCTTGTTCGCCATTGACGGACACGTCAAGGAGGACATCATTATCACCTACTTAGATACCTAAATCAAACGTACATAGTACAGTTAGTAGGCAGACAAAGAAAGATAATATTTATGTTCTAGTCGTATCGTAAAAAACCAAACTGACTAATCAGGCGGAAAATTGAAATTCACATACTTAGATTATGGTTAAATGTGAATTTCTTTGTTTGTCTGCTTTGATGAAACTAAGTAAACGAAGATAAGGTACGCTCTAATATAAAGACAGCATAATGTAACGAAAATCTCACACAAGTATACGCAATGTGCACACAGCTTCACTTGCATCGTGAGAGACGTTTGAATGAATGACAAAGACATCATGACAAGTAGGCAGTAGGTGGAAATGAGATAGCTATACATCACATTTGCTTAGATATTTTTTTCGACAAGAATAGAAAGACATACAAACGCACTGGCGTGAAAGAGACAAAATAGCCGCAACTAACATATCGCCGGTCGTGTTGCACTCTTACGCTGTATGTATATCTGTCTCTTTTTAGAAATGGCCAATTGTAAAATTGTTTCCAACAGAAAAATAATTTTAGATGTAATAATCATTGAACTGTTATGGAAATAATTAAAGATTTTGTGTACTTACGCATGAAAAGTGATACCATGGAACTTGTTCTTGGTCTTTGAACTGTTTGTGCACCTTGCAAAAGCAGAATAAGACATTATTACGGCTCATATCGGATTTTTTTGAATTGTTAGCGAACGACGCGAACGTCCACTCAACTTGTGGCTCCTGTTGCGACTGAGACTCAATCAGGAGACGTCACCTGATTTTACATTGTGATCGTAGATGAGCGCTTGCCGCTTCTTAGTGTTTTAAGAGTTCAATGTTTGTCTGCCTATAAACTGTAGGTACTATGTACGTTTGATATACCTATAATTACCTAGCCACCCGGCCACCCTTTTAATCCCAAAAAAGTGAAGAATTCCATATTCCATACTTTTTCTCAATATTACGCGAACGAATTCGTAGGCTCAATAAAAAGTATGTATATTTATCATTTATTAACGTTCGTTCTTTTGCGTTTCAGGTGTATAGACCAATGGTTCGAAGTGAACAGATCGTGCCCAGAGCACCCCGGTGATTAGGGCCCCCGAGGAAGGAGAGGGGGCCCCGCGATGGCCCCTGCCTGGGGCCCCGCGCCAACCCTGCGCAACGTGCCATGTCGCGAGTGATAATTTTATACAAGGAACTGACTGCGGCCCTGTGGCCATGTAAATATACTATGATAGTGAGATGTTTTATCATTTAATGAATAAACGAAAATAAGTAAAAAAAAAACAAAGACAATTATAGAAAAAACGCTAATGGGAAATTCTTGGTGAAGTAATTAATAATTGTAATTGTAAATTTTACATCTTTAATATTTAGTTGATGCGTTTTATGGAAATGATAGATTTGTTTTTGTTTATGTCTATGTAATATATAATTGGTATGTATAGTGACGTTTGTTTCGCAGTAAGTATATAAGCAAGGGTTATGTTAGTGCGATTGTGATTCTCGCGGTTTACATATCTGTTTCGTAAGCTTATATATTATAATATGATTTGATCTTTTTCATCTTGATAAATAAAGTTGATTTGTTTCTAAATTTTCTATGATTGTTTCGTTTATACCTTGACGTATTCAGATTCTCTTCCGACTATTGAGGCGTTTTCGGTTTGACAGATGATATGATATGTGCGATAAATGAGGCATTTCGGAGATGGAAATAGACCTGTCAAAGATAGTCTGAGGACTATTTTACCATAGATAGCGGTAATCTTTATTTTGTTTACAAAATACACAAAATGAAATAGGTAGGTACTTGAGCCACACTTAGCGAAATTGAGAACTAAATTTGACAGGACTATTTGCATAATGAAAATTCGTCGTTAGTGAAAAATATAATTATCTAAGCAGTGAAATTGAGCAGAAAAATTTGATAAGGACTATCAAATGTCTCGCACATGTTTGACGTAATCGCTATTTCGAAATATTTTTTTTAGTTTCTGAAAAAGCCTCATTGAATGTGTTAAAATTTCGTTCAATAACAAAGCACTATAATAGTTCTAAAGAAATAAAAGGTGCGTTTTGACACTTCAGATAAAACCTAATTATAAAAATAAAATAAGAACTAATGACATAGAGTTAAAAAAGACATATTTTAGTGTATGCACAGGACGTCTACTTTCTTTCAACGAAAACGTAATTTCGAAATAAACTCGCGACTTTCATACTCCGATTCTACTTCGATCCGTCGTTTCGTTTGCTTAAATGTTATAAGGTTTAGAACATTTAAACTTTAAACAATGTTCGATCGGACGATACGAAGTAGAACCGGAGTAGGAAAGTCGCGAGTTTATTTCGAAAATACGTTTTTCGTAGAAAGAGAGTAGACGTCCTGGTATGGCGAGGATTTCTCAAATGCAAAAAGCGCCTTTAATTTTTTGATGACTACAATTTTCCATAGCTACAATTAGGAGGCTGACTGAAGATATATTTTTATTGGGGACAAATAAAACATTATTTTGTCAAACACGTGGGTGGACACGATAACCATTGGCGGGCAATTAATTTAAGGGGTTGGGATTTTGTACTTCCATTTACTTCCCACCACAATAAGCATAGCAGAAGCAGCCCACTAAATGTTCCCACTGCTGGGACTCGGAGCCTTCTCTCGCAATGAGAGTCAATCCACCACGCTGGCCCAGTGCAGGTTGGTGGATGACACATGACTTCGAAAGATGCTAGGTACATGTCGGTTTCCTCACGATGTTTCCCTTCACCGTTTTAAGTTAGCGGAATTCCGCACATGACTTCGAAAAGACAGTGGTGCGTGTGGGGTTTGAACCTGAAGTCTCCGGATCGACAGGCGCCGTTCTTCGGACTAGACCAGCCGTACCTAGGTATACATATTTATGTACGGTAAAATAATAATTAACTGTACGGGGGACTGAGAATAGCAAATAAATCAATCACCTGAAGTCCACTAGCTCCCACAAAAAAATCTAGTAAGTCTTCTAGTCAGTGTGCAACTGATCAGCATGATCCAATACCACCTTGCACTGTTGCTTTCTGACTGTTCGTTGCTCGAAATAGCGACATCGTTACATGGTTGATGTTCCAAAGACTCGTGAACTAAGATGTTTGACTCAACTTTTGTGATAAGAACATCTATGTTGTGGAATGCGTTGCCTGAGTGGGTTTTCCCGATGGTTACTGTACCGAGAGTAAATCGGTTTCATCTAGGTAAGCACGCTCCATCGTAGACTGCATCGCCACTCAAAATCAGGCGAAATGGTGGTCAAGTGTGAACCTATAAAATAAAGTAAAATAAAAAAATTGGCAGTCTGCCGATAGAAAATGAAATGTCGATTTTGATTTATTGGTGTTAACTGAATGCTGGTTAAAAGAAGACTCTTACGTTCCTTACCTACAAGGCTATAACACTTTTCGCACCACTAGAGTTGTCAATAAATGCAGTGGAGTGACAATATACGTGAAACAGTGTTGGAGCGCGTCCGCTACGGAGTCATTGTTTGCGGAAACAAACTGCCTGGTAGTTAAAATTAATGACTGCACAACCGTGGTAGGTATTTATAGGTCGCCAGCGTCACCGGTTTCTGAAATATTTTTCGAATCGTTAGATACAATAATAGATCCACTTAAGGGGTGCAAAACGCTAATCGTCACAGGGGACATGAATATAAACCTGCTTGACCAAACGTTGGATAGCACTTGTTCTGTTTACAGAGATCTAATGGCGGCACATTGTCTCCTTCCGGCAATTACACATCCTACAAGGGAAAACTCATGTCTGGATCACATTTTCGTTAGATCAGTTAAATCTACCTCTACTGGAGTCGTAACCGAGTGTCCACTGACGGACCACAATATTGTGATGGCTAGTCTAACCTCTAACGCAAAAAGAAATGTAGTTAGAAATAATACAAAACTGAAAACTGATTTCTCGGCTGTTGAGAAGGACCTTAAAAATATCAATTGGGAACCTTTCACACAACTAAGTAACGTCAACGAGGCGGTTAGCTCTTTAAATAAAATTATAACTCAAACCATGCAACGACATACACAGAAAACCAAAACCAGTCGATCCAAAACACAGTTAAAAGCCTGGATAACGCCTGGTCTGCTTCGTTGCATGAGACACCGAGATAAGTTGCACTTGCATAGTAAAAAGCAACCAAACAACGCAGTTCTTCAAATATCCTACAAAAGATATAAAAACTTCTTGAACAGTATTCTCCGTAAGGTTAAAACTAATTATGAAAATGCTCAACTTACCGTACATCACAAGGATCCTAAAAAACTCTGGAGCACTATTAGAGACATTTGTGATATCCCCCCTAATAAGTGTCACGCACAGGAGCTCCTACATAACTCTAATGACCCTCAAGGAGAAATCGACAAATGCAACAAACATTTCTCAAAAATGGGATCAAATCTTGCATCCGAAATATTGAAGAGAGTTGGTAAAACAGAACAGGAACTGTGTGTTGGTAAGACCCTGGGCTCTAATTCTCCCTACTCACTCTTTCTTGGTCCGACAGACCTTTACGAGGTAAATGATCTCATCAAGAACCTTAAATCGGATTCAGCACCCGGTGTCGACGGTATCTCATCGTTGATGCTGAAGAATATTAGAAACTCTATTCTTGTTCCTATGGTGCACATTTGTAACTTGAGCCTGGAGACAGGGACATTTCCAGACTTCTGGAAGACGGCAATCGTGTCTCCGATACACAAAAGTGGTGCAAAAAGTTGTGTTCAAAACTACCGCCCAATATCTGTATTGTGTATACTCTCCAAAATATTGGAAAAAATAGTTAACAAACGGCTAGTTGACTTCCTAGAGAGGCACGACCTTTTGACTGCCAGACAATTCGGTTTTAGACGAGGTAAATGCACGGAAGATGCGGTGCGGGTCTTGACGGAGACAGTGACATCACACTTGGATAAAGGGGACAGATGCGTTGCTGTCTTCCTTGATTTGGCTCGTGCTTTTGACAGCTTATCGCCTTATATACTTCTTCGGAAAATGGAGCGTTTCGGAGTCCGCGGAAAGGCTTTGGACTGGTTTACGAGCTACCTCAGTAATAGAACCCAAAAGGTTAAAATCGGTGCACTTCTCAGTGAGGAGGTCAAGGTTTGCTTCGGTGTCCCTCAAGGCGGGATTTTATCTCCGACGCTCTTTTTGATGTACATCAACGAACTGTCGGAGATAGAAATGTCAAATGTCTCCTTGATTAGCTATGCGGACGACACGGTGGCAGTCTTTCACGAGAAGAGTTGGCCTAGGGTTCAGCTGGCTGCCGAGATTGGGTTAACTCGTATGTCACGTTGGCTTGACGATAATCTCCTGTCCCTTAACACAGACAAGACCAACTTCATTGGCTTCCACATAACACGAGCCTCACAGCCTAACGTGGATTACATAAAAATCCACGGGGGAGATTGTCTTTTGCTGGACGATCCCGCAACCCATTTGGAGTGTTGCTGTACCCACATCAAGAGAATGTCCTGCACTAAATATCTAGGGATTCAAATAGATCAGAACCTGTCATTTCAGCAGCACATTTCCTTACTGGCTAAAAGAGTGAGAAAAACCATTCACATTATGAAAAAAACTGAGAGCGGCCGCGAGCAGGGAAGTGCTGGGTCTCGTTTACACCTCCTTATGCCAATCTCTGATTCAATACTGCATAGGTGTGTGGGGTGGAGCCGCTGCAAGGTACATGATAGCTGTGGAGCGGGCTCAGAGAGCTGTCTTAAAGGTTTTGCTGGGGAGACCTCGCAGACATCCTACCGAAAAAGTCTTTCAGGAGGCTGGAGTTCTCTCTGTGAGAAAACTTTTCATCATAAAGGCCATTGAAAAGTCACGCACAGTACAATCGTATGCGAACAAAAGAAGATGCCGCTCCGCCACTGCCGCGCTTCCGAAGGTCAAAACAGTATTTGCGTCACGCTTACCGCCGTACATCCATGCCTTCACTTATAACTCAGTGTGCAAACACTGTGACCTCAAGGGTATGTCGCAAAGAGAAGCTCAAAGCGTAGTGAGGGACTGGCTCCGGCCTTTGAGTTATGAGATGTCGGAGGAACTTGTTAGGGTTTATGATAACGATATTAGAAGCTATCACCCTCACCTCACACCATCACCCGTGGCCACACACATGTCTTCAGGAAGTTCACCCCGAAACTAAACACCGAATAGCTCGCGAAAAGTGAAATAAGTTTTCAAATGCACTAACACTTGCACACTTATACACACACTCAAACACCCATACCTTCACATGGACACTTACATACATTCGCCATACACCCATTTACACCATACACGCACGTACTCTCACACATCCATTCACACGCATCCACCCTTATATTTTCGTTTTTTTTTTTTTTTTCGTACGTACACGTCCGCTTGAGCCTCATCAATTGGCTAACCTTATGTTTTATACCTAACTGTAATTTTTGTTTGCACCCTACATTTATTTTTTATTCAGATTCTGTATTGTATTATTATAAAATGGTCACAAAATAATAAAATTGTGCACACAGTTACCTCTTTTGCCACCAGTTCCGATTCCGGAAGCCTATCTTAGCATATGTGATTTGTGTCCCGAAAAACCAGAATTCAACGAGTTTCAAAAGTATTTAAATAACCAGTGGATCCTCAAAACAACAAAGGACATTCTTAGCTGTCACAAAGAAAAATTTAGAACAACAAATGGTGTAGAAGGATGGCATCGGAGGATTAACACAAAAATACCTGCGAAACCTTCACTCTTCCTGTTTGTTCAGCTATTAAAAAAAGAAGCATATTTTCAAGATCTGAAGTTGACCGGCAATAGTAAAACACAAAAACGTTCATATCATACTACATTGAAGGATAAAAAAATTGATCAAGTTATCACGAGTTTATTCACTGATAAAATTTCTGCATTAGAATGTTTGATACGTTTGGCCAAAGTTACAAAAACGATTTAACTCTTTGTTCTATGTACGTACCTTTTTTTGTTATGAAGTTGACTATTAAATTTTATTTTGTTTCTGTTTGTGTCTGTATTTCTGTCTTTATGCTAATCTGTCCTCCTGCTAATCTGGGATTTTGCGTATCTGTCCTTCTGCTGCAGAGGCGTTCAAATCCCACGCGCACCACTAATACCGCTAACTTAAAACGGTGAAGGAACACATCGTGAGGAAACCGGCACGTACCTAGAATCTTTCGAGGTCATATGGCATCCATCAACCCGCACTGGGCCAGCGTGGTGGATTGGGGCCTAGCATGTGGAGAGAAGGCCCCGAGTCCCAGCAGTGGGAACATTTAGTGGGCTGCTGGCTTATGTGCTTATGCTATACGAAATGAAAGCATCAATAGCCCAACGTATTAATAAGCGTATAACAACACGTAATAATACTAAGCGTATAATAATACGTATTAATAGTAAGTTACGGTGGTCTAGTCGGGAGAACGGCGGCTGCCGATCCGGAGACCCCGGGTTCAAACCCCACACGCACCACTGTCTTTTCGAAGTCATGTGCGTAATGCCGCTAACTTAAAACGGTGAAGGAAAACATCGTGAGGAAACCGACATGTACCCAGAATCGTTCGAAGTCATGTGTCATCCGCCAACCCGCACTGGGCCAGCGTGGTGGATTATGGCCTTAACTCTCTCCTTGCGAGAGAAGGCCCCGAGTCTCAGCAGTGGGTACGTTTAGTGGGCTGTTGATGTTGATGATGTTGATTAATAAGCTGAATTGACAGTGGCTGGTCATATCTGTCGTAAAGACCGATAACCGTTGGGATAGACCTGTATAGTAGAAACCCAGAATAGGCAAACGTAGCGTAGGATACCGTGAACCTCGATGGAGTGACGATACACGTAAGGCAGCAAGCAGCAACTATAGAACAAAATCCGAGAATAGGAGCTGAATGGCGTATTATGGGTGAGGCCAATATTCAGCTGTGGATTTGGGTAGACTATAGTAGATCCAACCGTTTATTTTCTTTTTGACTGCACCAATAGAACGTAACTGCGTCATGTTACGCAAAAGTTCACTTAAATGCGAGGTTTTAAAAATATGACAACTGCTTAAATTTGCTCCTTGATCCCGTAGAATAATCATCTTTGACAAATTGAGTCCATAAGTGCAGTAGTTTTTTTATTAATTACATAAAATAACAAACGTTTTTAAAAAAATACGTTCTATGGGTGATGTTGATAGCCATAGAACGTAATTTTTTAAAAACGTTTGTTGTTTTATTGTAATTAAAAAAAAAACTACTGCACTTTTGGACTCAATTTGTCAAAGATGATTATTAGATTTTGAATTTTCTTATAGCATTTGTAGCTGTTCATAATTAAAACAACAAAACAATAGTCAAATATCAATTTATTTCTTCTATTCTTATAATTTAATTTAACCTAATAATTCTATCATATAAACTAACGCATGAACGATCGGTGCCGTGGACCCCGTTGCATTCTACCGCCGCCCCACCCCATACCACCTGGAATATAAAAAGTAAGTAAACAACAGAGAATAAAAAAGTGTAAGTATAAAGACGTAGTAGCTTAATAAAAAGCCGATGTGACTTAGTAAAAAGCCGCGGTGGTGGCTTAGTTGAAGCCGAGGTAGCTTAGTAAAAAGCCATGGTGGGTTAGTTAAAGCCAATGTAGTTTAGTAAAACGCCGAGGTAGCTTAGTCGAGAGCCTAGGTAGCGTAGTAAAAAGCAAAGATGGCTTAGTAAAAATCCGATGTGACTTAGTAAAGACCCCAGGTAGCGTAGTAGAAAGCCCAGGTAGCGTAGTAAAAAAGCCGTGGTGGCTTAGCAAAAAGCTTTGGTGGCTTAGTAATAAGCTTTGGTGGATTAGCTAAATCTTTGATGGCTTAGTAATAAGCTTTGGTGGCTTAGTAAACAGCCGAGAAAGTTTAGTAAAAGCCGGGATAGCTCAATAAAAGCTGAGATAGCTTAATAAAAGCCAATGTAGTTTAGTATAACGCCGAGGTAGCATAGTAAAGAGCCCAGGTAGCATAGTAAAAATCCGAGGTGGCTTAGTAAAGGGCCCAGGTAGCGTAGTAAAAAGCCGAGATAGTTTGATAGAAAGCCTTGGTGCTTTTGCAACGTATAGTTGTAACATGGTCAGATGCTCACCCATCATATATTGAGAGGAAGGCGGGAAATGTCCGAAATGTGATGCACCCATCTCCCATGCCCCGCGACCGCGCCTGAAACATTGCATGAGTCAATATATAAAAGGTATGTGAGTGTGTACTTATGTATGCACACAAGTTAATACTTCTCTTTATTCCTCGATCCTAGCATAGATACATACTAACTATCTTCAACGCAAGAAGTACTAACCTCAAATTAGTTATAGTGTTAACTCCAGGGTGCCGGTTTTTCGTAACTACTAACTTAAAAAAACCGATGAAGGAAAACATCGTGAGGCAACCGACATGTACCCTTACCATGAGAAAACCCTTCGAAGTCGTGTGTCATCCACCAAACCGCGCTGGGCCAGCGTGGTGGATTATGGCCTGAATCTCTCCTTGGGGGGCGTTCAAGTATGTATTACATAGTGCAATTTGAGGGTGTCTTGTAAAACGTTACCCATGCGCGTTATGAAGGTAACTTCTTTATTTAAAACAAATTGGGTATTAAAATTTCTCCTTGGCAACTTGTGGTGACTTTTAGTTAAAAATGGTAACTAACATTTAGGGAAACTGGGGAGGGATGCAATAAACGTTACATTGCTTTACAAGGCGGGGATCCCTCCCCAGGGATAATTAAAAAAATGCGTTACGTAATACTCGAATGACCCTTGTGAGAGAAGACCCGAAGTCCCAGCAGTGGGAACATTTAGTGGGCTGTTTATGGTCAATGCTGATACCATGTCGTTTGATTTCGACTTCGTCGTACTTTTTCATCGTCTATCTCTCTGTCACTTACTTACACAATCTCACACACACACCCTCACACTACATCTACTTTTGGAACTGGGATTAGACCAAAATAACATTTTTGATACTGTAAAGAAAATAACATGTTTTTACTTTCGTTCCCTGGCTTCCACAGCACGGGCCACCGAGCCTAGTGTGGGGCCGAAAGCTAAGTCTGGGAACATGACGAACATGTTATGTGTTTTCTTGTAAATCTAAGGACAACAGTAGCTCCAAATGGTTCGTGTAATATTACACATGGTGCGGCTCGCCAGTTTACTTGAAGAACTTGGCTAGCCACACTGCCGTGTATCTAGATTAAGCATTTTTGTAATCTGTTCCGATTGATGTTTCTTGGTGATAGAGATTTGTATTTGTATTGTATTTGTATGCCGTGTTATATAGTCGTGGTACTCACAGGTGTCGGTAGTGCCCGTGCATGGGCTGAGCCGAGGCGAAGCGGCCGCGCTCCGCACCCGCGCCCCGCCGCGCGCCGCGGCTGCAAACCAACACAACATATTATAAGACAAACTAGAAGACTAAAGAAAACTGACTTCTAGTAGTGGTTGTGTTGTGTTAACTGTAACCTGTTCCCGTGATGGTAATGAAATGAGCCTGACTGGTAGTAGTGGTGGAGGTGTTGTGGTGTATCACTGACATGTTCCTTTCTAGTAGTGGTTGTGTGTTGTGGTGTGTCACTGACCTGTTCCCATCTAGTAGTGGTTGTGTGTTGTGGTGTATCACTGACCCGTTCCCGTGATGGTAGTGGATGTGTTGTGGTGTATCACTGACCTGTTCCCGTGATGGCAATGAAATGAGCCTGACTGGTAGTAGTGGTGGAGGTGTTGTGCTGTATCACTGACCTGTTCCCTTCTAGCCGTGGTTGTGTGTAGTGGTGTATCACCGACCTGTTTCCGTGGTGGTAGACGTGGTGCAGCGCCGTGAAGTCGTCGACGTGCAGCGAGGGCGGGCGCGACGTGTTCGGCGGGCGCGAGCGGAACGCGTCCGCGGCGCCGCCCTCGGCCCGCACGCGGGACAACGCCACTGGAGATATCAAACAATTTATACATTACTAGCTGACCTGGCGAACTTTTTGTTTTTGAAGTAAAAAAATATTTTGGCGCGCTATAGACAGACTTTTCGTGGGCTGTGAATTTAATTCTAGCGTCACGCACGGAAATGATAGGAAATCTTCGGGTAAACTCGGGACCACAGCCATTGACCACTAGATGACCACGCTCATGGCCACAAGCAGGTGCGCGTGGCCATGAGCGTTGCACCCGCGTAGTTTCCAAATTAAGCCATCAAATTCTGCGTTATAAGTTTTCACTTTTATCGGCAGTTCCTATGACTGCCAATTTTTTTTTATTTCATAGAATAGTGACAAGACGAACAGGACATGTGCCTCGTGGTAAGCAACATGCCCACCACATAACAGCGCAGTGACACGCAGCTATTGGAACACGAAAAGTCCAAATCATTACCTATCACTGCACTGCTCTCGTCACCCGGAAATATACCTTATAGTTTTATCTCTTAGTCCCGTAATTTCACTGGAAACACTGCCCTTGAAACCGAAACACAGTAATGTTTGGACGGGCTGCTAATACTGCTTGGCGGCACAATAACTGGCAAAGGTGTTGTACTATCCCAGGTGGACTCAGCAAAGAGCCCTACCACTACAAAGCATACTTATTCAAGTTAAAACTTATTTTGGCGTACAACACACAGATTTTGCGTGGGCTGTGAATAAAGCACAGCGTCGTACTCGGAAATGAAAGAAATCTTCAGGTGAACTCGGGAATGGCCATCCAGATCTAGACATGTTAATGCATATAGAAACATGGCCGTCTAGTCTAAATAGCCATGCTTAGAAGACTTATTTAGTATTCCAGACTTCACCCCTTTGCCCCCCAGTTTCACCCGTGTAGTATCCAAAGGGAGCTATAAAATTCTGAGTTATAAGTTTTCACTTCTATCGGCAGTCCCTATAATTGCGATTTTTTTTTCGTAAACATTTTCTAAATTTTCTGCTATATAAACCTCGTCCCTACAACAAAAACAAAAAAATAATTGGCAGTCATAGGAACTGCCGATAGAAGTGAAAACTTAAAACTCAGAATTTGATAGGTTACCTTGGAAACTACACGGGTGTAACCGGAGGGCGTGGCCTCGCCATCTTGGCATGACCATCTAGAAATGCGTCAGCATTTCCCATTGACTGATGCGTTTCTAGATGGCCATGCCATGATGGCCTGTCCACGCCCTTTCAGCATTTCCCATTGGCTGACGTATTTCTAGATGACCAATAGCCATGGTCCCGAGTTTACCCGAAGCTTTCTTATCATACCCGAGCGTGACGAATGAATTTAATTCGCAGCCCACGAAAAATCTGTCTAGGTGCGCCTAAAGAAGTTTTCACTTCAATAACAAAGACAACAAAGTATACAATAAAGAATCATCCATTTTGGTGCAGTCTTTCAAAAGTTGCTAGCGTACAAACGTCTCGAAGAAAATATCAACCAATATTATTTACTAGCAGCGCCCCACGGTTTCACCCGCGTAGTCCCCGTCCCCGTTATTTCTTCGGGATAAAAAGTTGCCTGTGTGTTCCACACTATAAGTCTGTCTTTCAAATTTCAACCCAATCCGTTCATACGATAGCTACGTGATTGAGCAACAAACATAGAAACATTGATATTTATCCTACTTCCTACTAATATTATAAATGTTAATGTTTGGATGTTTGGATGTTTCTTGCTCAATCACGTCCTAACGTATGAACGGATCGGGCTGAAATTTGGAAGACAGATAGATTATAGTCTGGAGATATAGGCCCGAAAAAACAACGGGAACAACAGGAACGGGAACTTCGCGGGCAACACCGCGGGGCGCTGCTAGTAATAAATATGTAGGTGTAGGATTTAAGATTCTATTCATCATAAGTAAGTTTTTACATTAATAATGATAAATAGGCTCCCAGAACACAAGTGTTGCTAATTTTGAAGTTGTGTGAGGAATACGATAATGTAGTTAGGCAAACTTGCCTGCCAAATCACATCAAAATGAAGCGATAGAACGATCACTCATTAGTTAGAATAAATCTTACAGCAATTCAAAGAGTTCTATCATTACTATAATTTTCAAACCGGAACACATACCTTGTTCGTAATTAAGTCAGTGTTTCCTAAATGCATATCGCTTGTCGTTGCATGGGGACGACTATAGGTAACCAGCGGTGTGAATTATAGCCACTATTGCAACACCGGCCCTGAATGGATATATGTCACTATGAAATTATAAAAAAAGATCAGATTATAATCTAACGACGTCAGATTATAAACTACCATTACTATTTTACGGAGACATACACTACACTTCCTAACCGGTCACTTGGAGCAGTCGGCGGAACGACGTGCGGTGGCGCCACAATCGCAACACCCCTACTAGACAGTATAGCTAGCAGGCTAGCACCGAGTCTCCAGTTTCCCACCTGCAGGTCGCTTGTCGTCGCTCAGTCGGGGCTCGGCGCGCGCCTCGAGGCAGCCGGCGAGACGTCTCGCGGTGGCGCCACAATCGCAACACGCCTACTAGACAGTATAGCTAGCATCGAGTCTCCAGTTTCCCACCTGCAGGTCGCTTGTCGTCGCTCGGTCGGGGCTCGGGACGCGCCTCGAGGCAGCCGGCGAGACGTCTCGCGGTGGCGCCACACTCGCAACACCCCTACTAGACAGTTTAGCTAGCACCGAGTCTCCGGTTTCCCACCTGCAGGTCGCTTGTCGTCGCTCGGTCGGGGCTCGCGCCGGCTCGGCGCGTGCCTCGAGGCAGCCGGCGAGACGTCTCGCGGTGGCGCCACAATCGCAACACCCCTACTAGACAGTATAGTTAGCACCAAGTCTCCAGTTTCCCACCTGCAGGTCGCTTGTCGTCGCTCGGTCGGGGCTCGGCGCGTGCCTCGAGGCAGCCGGCGAGACGTCTCGCGGTGGCGCCACAATCGCAACACCCCTACTAGACAGTATAGTTAGCACCAAGTCTCCAGTTTCCCACCTGCAGGTCGCTTGTCGTCGCTCGGTCGGGGCTCGGCGCGCGCCTCGAGGCAGCCGGCGAGACGTCTCGCGGTGGCGCACACCATCGCTCCGCCGCCGCTGCTCGATAGCCATACGTTTGCTATCTCCATCAGGTCACATGATACCTGGAACCACATTCGAAGGAGGTTTAGGATATCTAAAAGATTATAATACCGAAAACTACAGACAATTGTCCAGTATGTTTATATTATACAGGATACATTTTGGCGATTGTGCTTCAGAATTGAAGTTGAAGTTAGGCTTCTTAACACGAGGCATAGAATAGATAATACAGATAGAACGGACACTCCCCACCCCCCGCCAGTTTCAAGCTTCCTACCCCGCAAGAACGCGAGAAGCACTCAACGAAGGGTTATATCGGACGACAATTTTCTATGAGAATACGACCATGATGCTGTGTTATTTAGGTACCAAATTTTTCATCTGTTAAATGAAACAAGAATAACAGATTTTTAATTTCATAAGAATTTCTATAATATACTAGGATTGAATCGTTTTTCTACTGTGTTTTGATAAGTTTACAATTTACATTTTTTTTATTTTTTTTTTAATTTATTCTTGGCCATGGATACTAGTCCTTCAGCCGATTACAATTTACAAAATCACTAGTGTTACCAATTTAGTGGATTTATTTATTACGATTGCTGCAATTCAGATTTCTTGGTGCGTGATTATTTTTTAGCGTTCAAACGACGCAAAGAAAAGAAAAAGGTTCTATATTAGACTATATGTACTTTTATGTGCGTCCATGGATATGTCCGTCAATAGTGAACACTGAATATACGGTTTCAGTACAGTTCAGGTACTTATTTAAGATATCGTAACAGCCGTGTCAATAAACAAGTAAGAGGATACATTGACTGCTGTTGGTTATAAAAACCGACAAAAAAAGGAAAGAGGTTAGTTAGGAGGAGAGGAAAGACTGTATGTAATTTTATGTACGTTCAGAAATACTAAACCTATAGTTCCATTTGATAGCAGGCTAGACTTATTTGATTATTTGTAAATCGTCGATATATTTCATCGGTATATGGATAATTCAGTTATGCTTAGTAAATTTAGTGTAGTTTAGGTTTGATATAGAGACTCACTAAAGGTCTATTAACTGGTTTTTGTAACAGGCGTGTCAATAAACAAGTGACAGGAAAAATTGAGTACTATGTAATAATAACTACAATTATTTATATGCTAATAATTAAGTTTTTACCGAAAATACAAAAACTGGCATCAATTTAAAATTAAACAGACACTAGACTACATTTTATAATTTCTGTGATATCTACAATAGCGTCGTCCAGTTAAATTAAATTCAAGTTATTTTTGTTGTAATTGCGAAAACTGCCACACTGATTTCAATCCAAAATCGCATGAAACTGGAATGGAAACCTTTGAACAATAATCTTATCAAACAATAAAAAAGATCTAGCAAAATCTATTCACAATTGGCGAAGCTATACCGTAACATTCATACAAAAAAATAAAAATGTATTTGAGAACTTCCTCCTTTTTCAAAGTCGGTTAAAAATAAAACTTCTTAAGTTATTTTAAGCTTTGACTTTGACATTGGCTCTTATGTTTGACTTATACAGCTTCACTTGTTCTACTTCTAGTTTTTTATGTCAGGCGATATACTTTAATTTTATAGTGTGCTTTGAATATAGATACACTACACTACACTATCACTACACTATTCGCAACATTTAAAATTTTATGCGTTCCTTCCAACAAATGTGTATATTATGTAATTCGCCATTTGACAAGAAATAAGTGATTCTTGAAGCAATTCGGAAAAAAATTAAATCCGGAACTGGCAACACAAATCGGCCAACAGCTGATTCTGCCGATTTGTTGCATTTCGCGCGTATAAGTATAATATTATATAGTTTAATGTTTACAAACTTTAATATGAGTTGCAAAACCATATTAAATACTTGTACTGTTCGCTGCCGTATTAGATGTGAATACCTAATTCGTGTGTGCATTGTAACTTAGTGTATGATTTGAGTGAACTGTATTACAATGCGCGTTATACGTAGATTACAAAATGCAACCAACGTATGCACGTAATTTTATCTAATTCAATGTTTTGTGATTTACAACGAAATAGGTATGTGTGTGGAGTGATTAATATTTGGTCAGAACAAAGTTTTTTCCTTGGGTAGGTAAGTCTCAAATGTGTCCCTACTAAAAACCAATAGGTAGGTAATACTTTGAGGGTTTGAATTTTCTCCCTTCTGATTTAAAAAGTTATATTTGCATTAAAGATCCAACACTCGGTAAGATTGTAGGCCACCTTAACACTGGCAGGTGAACTCACGGGTCACATCTAACTATTCCATAAAATAATTCAGTAACCCTAGCCGACACGCACACACGCGTAAATATGTGCGAACAACATCTGCGTTGTTGTGTGGAGAGTAGGTAAGTCGACTGGACCGTTTGTATGTAGTTTAGGCCGAGTGTCCGGGGTGTGCACGAGGATTGAAGACAAGTATTAACTTCTTGTGTGCGTACATAAGTAGGTACACATACACTTTTTTTCGATTCTTATGAGAGATATCGAGTTTATCACATACTAGCTGAACCGTGCCCGCGTTGCTACGCCATCTATTGATAATTGGTCGTACCATTTCAAATCTAGAACAAAATTGGTTCCCTTAGATTCTAATGACGCAACCTTTTAAAAGATAGACACATGCTGTCACGCAACGAAAGCTCTCAAAAAGCAATAAAAGCCCGTTTTTAGGGTTCCGTAAAACGTAAAAACGGAACCCTTATAGATTCGTCATGTCTGTCTGTCTGTCTGTCTGTCTGTCTGTCCGTCCGTATGTCACAGCCACTTTTTGCCGAAACTATGAGAACTACACTGTTGAAACTTGGTAAGTAGATGTATTCTGTAAACCGTATAAGATTCGAACAAAAAAAATTAAAAAAAAGATAAATTAGGGTTGCCCCCCATACTGAGAACTGAAACTCAAAAAAATTTTTTTCATCAAACCTACACGTGTGGGGTGTCTATCGATAGGTCTTCAAAAATGATGTGGAGGTTTCTAAAATCATTTTCGTCTACACTGAATAATTTGCGCGAGAGACACTTCCAAAGTGGTAAAATGTGTGTCCCCCCCCCTCTAACTTTTAAAGTAAGAAAATGAAAAATCTAAAAAAAATATATGATGTACATTACCATGTAAACTACCAACGAAAATTAGTTTGAACTCGGTCTGATGTGTAGTTTTTTTTTAGTACGTCATAAATACACTATTATTGAAACTTCGATCAAAGTTACAACGAACTACAAGAACTATGTGTACTATGTATATTATGTTACATGCTGCAACGGAACCCTTCATGAGCGAGTCCAACTCGCACTTGGCTACTTTATTGTTACATTTATCATTCATACTCCGCTCCTGTTGATAGTAATGTTAAATAGCCTATAGCCTTTTTTTTTTTTTTTTATTTAATTTAAACACTCCACAGACTCCGGGGTCCGTGACTTTTGTCATTACATTAATCTTTTTTTATTTACATAGTTCTTGGATTAGGAGAAGAAGAGGAAAATAAGGGGGGGAGTAGGGGGGTGGTGAACATTTTAAGCGTAATTCTAAAGCTAGTCAGTCCGATTTCGTCTGTTGAGCCGATCACTACCGGTTGGGATTCCGATAGTAATCGACTCGACATCGTCTTTTGCCTAAGCTGTAGTGGAGGCTCTGGGCCAGGAGGAGGCTCCTGGCCCAGAGCCTCCACTACAGCCGCATTTCTGTCTCTAATGGCCATCTGCAGGTTGAAATCTTGAATGGTCTTTGGTGATGCAGCCAACGCTCGCCGCACGAACCGACCGATGGCGTCGTCGGTGTCGTCAGCGTAGTATGTGAAGGTCCCCGTGTGCCGTGAGATTGCAACAACCGCATGGGACACACTCTCGTGCAGCTTCATGTTTGCCTTAGTTTTAATTACGATTACCGACTCGTATGTCAATCCCTGCGCTTCATGAATGATAAGGATGCGTGACCCGGTGCCTGACCCGTAACCCTGGTTTGTCAGGGTCTCCTTTTCCTCTTGAGTATGCACTAAAAATAGGGTGTTGGGTTGGGTGCCGGGTATTTGCGCTCCTTTATACCTTCTCTGCTCCAGGGACTTTATACGGGGTACTGAGGAGTACATTATTTTTTTTATTTTTTTTATTTATAGCCTTTTATTCAGATCTCTTACAATGGTTTTTAAACTTATGTAAAACTATGTAATCTTATTTAACTCATTTTACTAACATATAGACTTGTTTAGCTAACATTAACTATATAAACTTATTTGGTATCTAACTTTTAGGACTTAAACTTAATATGTATATATTAATAAAATTAAACTAATATTTGGTCCTTGGTTATTTTGCCAAGATCTGTTTGCCAGTCGGCAAAGGCCTCCTCCAACCTTTTCCACTCCTTTCTTTCATGGGCCACTCTGTTCCATGTAACACCTGCGACTTGTCTAATATCGTCGACCCACCTTTTCTGTGGTCGGCCTCTCTTCCTTTTGCCTTCCTTTGGGTACCACCACGTCACCCTTTTGCTCCATTTGTCTTGTCCTCTTGCCAGGTGACCAGCCCATCGCCATTTAAGTCTTTTTATTTTGCTCATTACATCAGTAGTTTTTGTTTTGTTTCTGATGATGATTTTTTTAATTCTGTCGGACTTCTTGATGCTTAGCATGCTCCTTTCCATTGCATATTGGCATGTTGCTAGTTTGCTTGAGGTAGCCTGATCTAAGGACCATGACTGACACCCGTACGTAAGGACTGGTAATATGCAGGTGTTAAAAAGTTTACTTTTTAGGTTTATATGGAGCTCCTTGTTTTTCATAACCTCTCTTAAACTCCAGTATGTTTTCCAGCCATTTGTAATTCTTCTGTCCACTTCCTTCTGCATGGGATCTTTTTGAGTTATGAGTTGCCCTAGATATACGTACTCATCTGTATAGTTCATTTCAGTGTTTCCTAGATCTATATTGTGTTTGTCCCCGTTTGTCATCACCTTAGTCTTTTCTGGATTCATTGCCAACCCTACTCTCTCACTTTCTTTTGCAAGTTCTTTTATCATTCTGGTTAGGTCTTCTGCTGTTTTTGCCAACAACACTATGTCGTCAGCAAATCTTAAGTGCGATAGCAGTTGACCGTCTATATTAATTCCGAGATGTTCCCAATTTAGTCTTCGGAAGATTGATTCCAGTACTGCGGAGAATAATTTTGGAGATAGAGGGTCTCCCTGCCTTACGCCTTTTTCTACTTTGAAAGGAGTACTTTTCTTTTCTAGTTGGATTCTTGCTCTACTACAGCTGTATATGTTTCTTATTAATCGGATGTACTTGTGTTCTATTCCTTGTTCTAGTAACGCCTCCCATATTTTGTCGTGTTGTAGAGAATCGAATGCTTTACTATAATCGATAAATGCAATGTAGTATGTGAGTTGGTATTCATTGAATTTCTCCAGAATTTGACGCACCACGTGAATGTGGTCTATCACTGAATAGTCTCTGCGGAAACCTGCTTGCTCGATAGGTTGGTTTTCGTCAAGGGTTCTTTCAATCCTTTTTAGGATGATCTTAGCAAAAATCTTATATAAATTGGACATGAGGCTTATAGGGCGATAATTTCCTATGTCGTATTTATCACCTTTCTTATACAGTAGGATGATGTGTGACTCAGTCCATTGCTGGGGGATGATTTCAGTATTCGTTATATCTTTGAACATATCTGTGAGGACAGGTAGTAGGATTTCTTTGCTATGTCTTAAAATTTCATTGCTTATGCCGTCAGGCCCGGGTGCTTTCTCTCTCTTTTGGGTGTCGATAGCCTTCCTAACTTCAGCTTGGAGAATGCTGGGGGTGTTCGAAGTATCCTCTAGATTGATTTTAGATTGCACAGTGTTATTTCGATAAAGGTTTTTATAGTACGAAGTAGCTGTTTTTAGTATGTTAATTCTGTTATAATTGAAGTTTCCTCGGGCGTCTTTCATTTTTACTATCCAGTTTTTCATGTCGGTCAATTCTTTGAGTGCTTTTTTAGTTCCTCCAGTTTTTTGTATGTAACTTTCTATCGTTCGCATCCTGCGTTGTTTTCTACCCTTTCTCAAACTTTCTTTGATGTCTTTGCTGATTTTGGCTATTTTCTGTCTTCTGTTTTGGGTATTTCTATCATTTATAAGGTGACTTCTTTCTTCTAGGAGCTTTAAAGTATCTGTTGATATTATTCCTTTTGGATCAGCTTTGGTGTCTGTTATGAGTTTAGTTTGGGTTTTGATAATATTCTCCATATAATTGTATTTATCTTGGGTTCCCATTTCCTTAGTGTTTTCTTTAAAGTCACTAAACTCAGCTCTTAAGGCTGTTGTTAATTGCTCTAATTGCTGTTCGTCAAGTTTTGTGTTTCCTGGGTCTTGTCTCGGTCTAGTCTTCTTTGGTTGATTTATTCTGAGCTCGGTTCTAAGTAGCCTATGATTGGTGTTGAAGTTAAATCTTTTAATGACAGTGAAGTTTGTGAAGTAGTTGTTTCTGTTGGTCATAATAAAATCGATTTCGTTTCTTGTTTTACAATCCGGCGAAATCCAGGTCCACATGCTCTTCCGGTTTTTCTTGAACATAGTATTTAAGATTGTTAATTTGTTTTCTAGTGCGAAGTTCGTAATTTTTTCCCCATTTCTGCTTCTGGTCTTGTTACTATATGAAAATTGTCCTAGTATTGCGTTTTCTCCCGGGCGCCTAGGTCCGATTTGACCATTGAAGTCACCCATGACTATTAGGTTTTTATGTGTATACTCTTGAATGACTTCGTTTAATTTATTGTAAAAGTTGTTAATCGTTTCCAAATTTGATTGCTCTGTAGGTGAATATATTTGTACAATAGACCAAGGTTCTTTATATCCTGGTATTTTCAAGTTCATAATAGCTATGCGTTCTGAGATTCCTCTGAATTCTTGTACATATTGGTTTAGATGTTTTTTAATAATAAATCCTACTCCATATTGGCCTTGTGTCTCCCCTATTTGGTATAGTAAATAGTTTGGGTAGCAGGTAATACTTTCGCCCATTCTTCTCACTTCGCTCAATCCAATTATGTCCCATTTGATAGATTTTAGCGCATATGTCAGTTCCGTAAGATTTTCCTCTTTTCCCAAGGTGAGTACATTGAGGCATGCTATGTAAACTACTGATTTTCGGTGGTTTTTGTCTTTGTAAGTTGGAGGGTTGTGGTCGCTTTCCCCCTCGAGGACCAGTCGGCTTGGGGGAGCTCGTTGTTTTTTTGTTTCTTTTTTGTTAGTTACTTTGGTTGGTTTTGGTTTCCGTTTGCCGTTCTGTAGTTGCTATTCGTTTTTATCAGTGTTAGGCATGTTTGAAAGGGAGCTGGATCTATATCTCATTAAATCAAAAGCATTTGTCCTGTTGGTCTTCATTGTGTTTACGGTTTGTTGTTTTTTTGGTTGGTTGTTTTCTGAAGAGGGTGAAGCGGATAACCCCCTTTTTCTTTTTTCTTGGCTGTTGTTGTTCTCTTTAACAATTAGTTTATCATATTTCAGATAAGCTATATTACCCTTTTGTCTCTCTTCAGCTAACTTGGCTTGCAGCTCTTTTTTTCTTTCTAACACCTCCTTCGAGTAATCCTCCGAAATGTATATTGTTTTTAGGTTCTTTTTGCTTTTCATAATTTCGGTCTTTTTCCAGTTGTTTGTAAACGAGCACAGTACCGGCCTTGGTTTATTGCTATCTCTCTTTCTATTCCCTAAGCGATAAATTTTGTTGATATCATGTTCTTCCATTTTAATATTTAAATCTAGATTGAAGGTTACTTTGAGCTTTTGTATTAGTTCGAAAGAGGATTTTTCGTTTTCTTCTAAGCCGAATACTATGATGTTGTTGGTTTTCTCAATCCTCTTAAGGTATTCTATTTCTTTTTCCAGTTTTTCTACTTTATTTTTCAGGTTCTTATTTTCTTCCATAATAGGCAATAATTTATCATCAATTTTTTCCATAATACTATTTGTTATAGAATCCTTCAATTCTGCATTTTGAGTTTGCATCTCTATTTTCATTTTTTCGAATAATATTTGGAATTGACCTTCCATCTTATATTTTCCTGTGTGTAACGGAACGCAATAGTGGAATATGGTAGAAATATTTTTCTCAATTGCCAACACTGTTTAATATGTCGGATTTATCGACGTTTATGACAAGTGTCACTGAATGAACGTTGTGTTGTTTTCGTGTATTCTAACCTCCGATCCAGTATTTGATATTGTGGTTGTAGATCGACGATGGAGTAATCGCGCTTCCCCGTATGTTTATAATCACTTCCAGGGGGTCCCAGCACTGTATCGATGAATACCAGCAGGCAGAAATCACGTTTACTATTTTATTTTGCTTAATTTCACTCGGAGTTAATCACTACGGTATTGACAGTTCGGAAGCCGGAAACAATCTCAAGTTTAAGTATATATATAAATAATTTTTGCTCCACTTTCGTAGGGCAAGTCTTAGCTCTCCAGGAGCTTGTCGAATGTCGATAGAGTAGATAAAAAGAGAACAACCTGGTTAAAATAAAATTTTGTGTGTGAAAGTGTGTGTCTGTCTGTAATTTGCGTAGTATAATGTATTGTATGTAGTGAGTGTATCGGTACGTGTTTCAAAGTAAATGTGTGTAGAATGTGAATTTTTGAGTTTTGCGTTTGTACAAGTGTGTATATTTGTGTGTTTGTGTGTGTAAATGTTCTAATAAATTATGCTCCTGTACTTGACAGGTTAGTTCTAACATTTAAAATGCATCAGCGCACTAGTACATAATTTTACCCGCAAAACAGGGCCGTAAAACTAAATTTCGTCATAAAATACACGAAAAACCACTATAATGTCTACAGTTTCCTTAAATATACAATTCTTATTAATAAAACGGGCTACGCAGGCCACGTTCCTACCACCCACCAAATTTCAGCGCAATCGGCAGGTAAACAAAAAAGTTAGCAAAATTCCGTCGCTCAGAAATACGATTTTGTTCGCCTACCAAATTACCATATGGGTGGGTGGGTGGGCAAAAATTTTCGATTTTCTTAAATTTCTCGAGAACCACTCAACCGAATTGAACGAAACAAACGAGAGAACAAGCAGAGCCGCCTGGGGCACGTATACAGTAGTAGTGTGCACCCGTGTCACCAGGTACTTCCACACAGAAACGAGGGTTGTGTTATAGACTTTGCGTCTCACCTGGTGCACTGTTCGTTCGATGTATTCGATGTATTTGCGTTGTTCCCACTGGTGCACTGTTCGTTCGATGTATTCGATGTATTTGCGTTGTTCCCACTGGTGCACTGTTCGTTCGATGTATTCGATGTATTTGCGTTGTTCCCACTGGTGCACTGTTCGTTCGATGTATTCGATGTATTTGCGTTGTTCCCACTGGTGCACTGTTCGTTCGATGTATTCGATGTATTTGCGTTGTTCCCACTGGTGCACTGTTCGTTCGATGTATTCGATGTATTTGCGTTGTTCCCACTGGTGCACTGTTCGTTCGATGTATTCGATGTATTTGCGTTGTTCCCACTTTAGAATGTAATACAGGCTGAATTCACTGGTTTTGCTTACAATTTGAATGTAATTTTTTAATAAAACTTTAAATTTACTATGTACGTTGTACGTTACAGATCGACTGGCTGCAGTGACAATAAACAGCTGACTCATGAGGATCAATGAGGAGTACATACCTGAGTATATTTCCCTCAGCGCATATGCAACATCCATCGGGTTGCGATGTGTGCAGAGCAACTCCTGGCTGATCTTTGCTACCAGGTTCGGGCGGTGATACCTCATTTCGAAGAGATTTTCCCTGTCGATGTAAGGCAACTGATTGACGTCTCCGATGAGGACAATTTCGCCAACACCAGACAGCCGTGAGACCACAATGGCCCCGAAATGGTTCATGAGAGCCTCATCCACCAGGAGGCGGCTGAATTTCTCTTTTCCGAAACCATTTACCAGAGCAGAAGCCATAGTTCGCACCTTGGTTTTGACCAGGTTTCCGATACGGTGCGATAGCTTCTCCCTTAGATCTTTTGCTGCCTCAGTTGTTGTGGTGATGATAGCGTCTTTGTCCACGTCGAAGTGTCTAATCACCCACGTTGTCTTTCCACATCCTGGAACTCCGTTGACCCACTGTATGCTTGGTACCTCCCAGTTTTCCCAACACGCTTTGACGTTTGAGGTCCCTTCAATGGACTTGGCCATCTCGAGGATCCTGTCGTCCAGCATAATCTTGGTGCATCGGGCGGTAACTACAATTGGGTCGTTTAGTGGTGTCGCATAAACGGGTCTTCCCGCGCGCTCTGTCTCACTCTCGTTCAGTGTCACGAAGCCATTTTCTGCACTGTAAGCTGCCATATACTGTCCTGTCATGGTTCCCTTGATGACCCGGGATGTGACATTATTATAAATGGCTGCTTCGGCCTCCTCGAGATTCACCTTTATAAGGCTTTCACTTCCTAGCCTATAGAACTGCATGATGTTTTCGCAGGTCTTGAGGTTAACTAGTCTTGTTGCTCTCAGTATGGCTATGAATTCGATGAAGGCGTTACGTGCATGGCTCCGCGGCTCCGAAGCCGTGACATAGCGGGGCGGTTCAACCTGTCCCATGTCGGCTCTCGTTCGGCTCATTTGTTGCTGTGAAGCTGTTTTGAGGGTCCCTGACGTTAAAAGGGGTGGTGCATGGGATGAGATTCGGAGTACGCTCCCTGCTGCAGTGTTGAAGGCAGCCACGAAGGCCGTGTTGGTGCTTCGGCTGCCGCTTTGATTGGCTGCGGCTTTTTCCGCGGCTGCCCTCTGCTGTGCTCTTTCGGAACCGGTTTGGTTGGTCGAACTAGGAAAGGGGTGTCCCCAGCTGTCAGTTGCATTTGTTAGGTCGTGCGAAGGGGCTCTGAGGAAGCTCAGATTTTCTCCCCTATCTTCGTATACGACAACCTCATGATGTTTAGAGGCTTCAATGCAACCCAGCCGGTCTGCGACTTTCGCTCTTGCGTATTCGATTGCCATCGCATCCACGCTTATCACCCGGGGTGTTTCACCCGCATTTCTGCTAAGATGTGCAAGCAGCGCACTTGCCTGTGTGAAAGGTGTCCGACCTTCCGAGTATTCTATTAGTGCAATCGTTTTGTTTCTCGATCGCACCAACCGAAATCGGTGGCCGTCTACCTCGCACACTGGCATAGCGTCGAAGGTTTTCCGCTTCATTGTGACTTTTGCGGTACTCCCATTGAGCAGACAAGACAATCCCGGCGACAAACGGGCGCGTTTCCTTTCCCAGGCGAAGCAAAAGCTTATTCCGAATCTCTCTTTGTTGCTATCCATGAAGAGAGCCACCCCGCGGATACGGATCCCCGCCTCTCCTCGGTCTGCGTTCTCCAGTAGTTGTTGGACGGAGATGCTCTTTGAGGAGCTATCTTGGACGGAGATTGCACCCGGCGTGGCGTCCACGGACAGTGGGGTAGGGTGTGGTGGTGAAGGGGGGTGTGTATTAGAGTTAAGTGTGGAGTTTCTTTTGGCCGCTATTCGGAATGAACTCTCCATGAAAGCCAGAAGCCGTGGTCTACTATCTGGATCTGCCAAGACGTTGTGGAGATCCGAAACAACCAGCTTCCTGTCAATCATAGATTCGAGATCATGTCTTGCAGCCATAAATCGGGGACAATCTACCAGCACGTGCCAGACATTCTCGGATTTTTCAGAGTCACACTCGCATACAGGACTGCTCTTGAGCTTAAATCTGTACAGGTATTCTGCTATTCCTCCGTGTCCCGTCAACGCTTGTACCTGGAAATGAGTCAGTTTCGTAGTCCTTATCAACCGATATGCGTTTGCTATATCGGGGAGGAACGTCTGAGTGACTCTTCCGGTGTCCGAGGTCTCATATCGATCCTGCCACTTCTTGACCGATTCTTCGCGGATTTTGCGTTTGACGTAGGACAAGGGGATCCCCTCGTAGTCCCTGGGCGATTCCGTGAGTGCTGCCGATTTGGCCAGTTCGTCAGCTCTTTCGTTGCCGACGGTGCCCACATGCGCTCTTACCCAGAAAAGACGAAGAGATCTCCCTTCAGCATTTATCTGTCCAATGTTTTCCTTTATGCACTTTGCCAAGGGGTAACTCGTTTTTGGATTACTCAGCAGCTCGAGTGAAGATCTGGAGTCACTCAGGACATTGACTTCTGGGTCCTTGCTCTTTAACACCATTTGAGTTGCCCGGCAAAGAGCATAGAGTTCCGATTGAAAGACTGTGCATTCGGAGTGGAGCTTGAATGTCGAGTTCTTGACCTCTTTGCCAATCTCCCACCATGTTAGAGCAGCTCCAACTTTACCCTCAATCTTACTGCCATCAGTATAAATTTGAGGTCCTTCTGGAAGATTGGAGGTGTCTTCTATAAGTTCGTACTCTACGGATGTCTGCGTGGACGGATGGGGTTTGTCCAAGTGGTTTACGTTCCGCTCGAGTTCCACTTCTGGTGGGAGGTAATCTTGGGAGAGGTTCTTTTTTACTCTGTATAAACTTGCTGCTTCCTGTATCCTGAGATCCAGGGGGAGCAGACCTGAAAGGGCAAGTGCTGATTTCAGAGAAACAGTACGGTACGACTTGCAGATTTTCTGGGCAAAGCCTCTTTGGATCGCGTTTAAGTGAGACTTGTTTTCCTCGAAGTCTACTGCTTGTGCCCATACACTTGAGGCGTACATGATGATGGGCTCCACTACCGCGACGTAGATAGTTCTCGTGATTTCGCCATTTAATCCCCAGGTCACCTTCGCTGCACATGCGAGCTGTCTATAAATGTTCGCCACTTTTTTACATTGGGCGTTCACATGTGCTTTAAAGTTGAGCCGGCGGTCGATCATTAGGCCTAGCAGTTTGACTTCCTCGACCAGATCGAGCCGGACGCCGGACATGACTATGTTTGGAGTTTCGTACTTCAACTTATTTGTGAAAAGCATCGCGTTAGTTTTATGCGCTGCAAAGTTGAGTTTATTATTTTTACCCCATTTCACTGTCATGTTCAACGCCCTGCTCGCTTGCTGTTCGATGATGTTCGGGCTGCCTGTAAACACGAGAACGACGTCGTCCGCGAATGCTTGACAGTATACTCCCTCGGCTTCTAGCATTCGTAGTAATGAGTCTAGAATCACATTCCAAAAGGTTGGTCCACAGATAGACCCTTGGACGCATCCCTTGGTTGTTTCCTTCTCATAGACTGCTCTTGCATAGTTGACCTTGATTTTACGATCGCTGAGGTAGGAGTTTACCATGTCGTAGAGGTTTGTTGGGAGGTGTTCTTCGCTAATTGATGTTTGAGGGCGGGCCACCAAGCATTGTCGAAGGCACCTTCTATGTCCAGAGAGATTAGGAGTACGGTGTCTTTACTGTCTACTCCTTTTTTGATGTGCTCTCCCAGGTCATAGAGGGCGTCCTCGGTGCCTCTTTGGGGCATGAAGCCGTACTGTTTTCTACTGATGGTTGGGAGGAGATGCCATTGGAGTCGGTTTACCAGAAGCTTTTCAACGATTTTTCCTAGAACGGACAGAAGACCTATGGGGCGGTAAGATTTTGGATGTGTGTAATCTGTCTTACCGGGTTTGCGTAATATGACCACGTGCGCTTCTTTCCATTGCTTGGGGAAGTATTTCAGCGACAAGCATTTGTTTGCTATCGCCAAGAAAACCTCCCATTCGCATCGAATGGCTGCTGCACAGATATCAGCGGATAGCCCGTCTGCGCCGGGGGCTTTTTTCGGATTCAGAGTTCTCAGTACTGATTCCAGTTCCGCTGATGTGAATAATGGGTCATTTTCCGGTAAGTCCATAGGCGTTTCTGTCGTTCGCTCCCGTAGCTCTGTATGACACGGTTGGTCTGTGCTCTCAGAGTCGTCGGGATAGAACGTTTTAGCAAGTAGTTCTGCAGATAGCTGGGGGGATAGAGTGTTACCTTCGGTGTCTCTTAGGAGTATTTCTTCCTGTCTTGTCGAGGTTTTTTTCATCACTCTGTAGATCTTGTCCCACATGCTTTCTTTCTCCTGATTCGTGCAGAACTCTTTCCAGCTTATCGTCTGAGCTTCTTTGACTTTATCCTTGTAGTCTTGCCGAGCAATTTGGTACTGTTCGACTACAAGTTCCACTCTGTCGGGGGCGGCATTCCTGATCCGTCTCTTTCTTCTGAGAACTTCTTTTTTTAGATTATCGAGCGTTTTCGTATACCATGGGGGGGTTGGATTTCCCTTCGGCGAGCTTACAAGTGGAATGGTTTGTTTGCAAGCTTCATGTATACTAGCTGTGTAGCCCGTAATCATCGATTCAAGTTCCAATGGACTTTCACATTTCTCCACTGACTCCGGCGAGAGGTTTCCTTCTGCAAGGGAGGATTTGAACTGTGACATAAAGTTGGACCACTGTGCCTTCTTGGTGTAGTATTCGAGTTGTTATTGGTCTCTGTTTTTCGAGACCTATAGTTAGACGCAAAGTGAAGGTGATTGCGTTGTGGTCTGATGTTGTAATACTTTTGTCAACCTTCCATCCCTCGATTTTCCCCAGGAGAGACCCACTGCACGTTGTTACATCTACTTTGCTTGTGCAGAGTTTGCCTTCCCTAACGATCTCGAAGGTTGGTGAATCGCCGGAGTTGAGAATAAATAAGTCCATTTCGTTGAAGAAAGAGTTTACGGCTTCTCCTCTCTCATTTTGCGATGTGCTTCCCCACCAGTGGGACCACGCATTCACGTCACCAGCAACAATAAGGTCTTTAGTCGCTAGTTTTTCGCTGAATACTTTAATCCTGCTGAGATAGGGGTCGACTTTTTGGTCTTCTTCTAAGTAGACAGAAATCACTCCCAGTTTTAGGCCTGTGCCGACCAACAGGACCGCCGCTTCCGTTTCGGTAACAAGTTGGGGGTCATGGATGACCTCCAGCCTGCCATCGAAGACTATTATGGCTGCCTTAACTGGTTTTTGCCTATTTAAACTGCACTGAATAACGCGAATTCCAGGATACTGTTTCATTACGCCTTTGTTTCCCACATAGGGTTCTTGAACAAGGGCAACTGAAACTCCCCTTTCTCTCGCGACCTTCAGGAGTTCTGTCGTTGCATTCTGGGAGCGCTGCAGGTTTGCTTGGATGAAACGCATACCTGGTTCGCCTACTCTTTGGGAGACTGAGCCACTTTCCTCATGAGTGCCCTTAGCAATACGATATACGAGACCGCGCTATACCATCCCATTTTATCCTTTCAGGGCACTCGCTACTAAAGGCGTTGTGAGCGAGTTCTCTGTTGGGGCTGTTGGGATGAGCAATCGCACAGTTCTTGCATTTGGGTGGCAGGTCTTCTTTTCTTGCCTTGCATTGTGTCCAGGAGTGGGTTTTTCCGCAGTGACTGCAGGACTCATCCCTTTCCCGGCAGATCGCTTTTGTATGGCCGAAACCTAGGCACTTGGAGCACTGCACCAAGGGCGAATGGTCTGCCACAGGTCTCCTCTGGAGTCCTATGTAGACCTTTTCAGCGTTCAAAAAAGCTCTGTGAATGCGAGGGGAGACCTCGATCACCGGATGACACTCGTGCGGATTTCGCGCCTTTTTCCTGTATCTCACCCTGATCGCACTCTCTTGCAAATTAACCCCCTGTAGCAGGTGTTTATTCTGCGCCAGAAGATTTTCCACTATTTCGTTATCCTTATGAATCGACAACACGTCTCGAATGATGATCAGTGGGTTACCTGCTTTCGCAGTTTCAACCTTTAGAGACTTGTCTTGCTGCACACGATTTCTGACTAGGCCAAGGTCTTCCTCTGTGCTACAACTCAGGATGACTTTCCTGTTTCGACCTTTGCGCACTCGGTCAACTCTTGCTCCAGTCTTCTTTGTGTCCAGTGCTAACGCTATCTTGTCTATCAAATTTTCAGATGTCGTGGATGATGTGGGATTTGCCGTTGTCACGATCAGTGTATGATTAGGTTTTGGCACAATGGGCTTAGCCGCGATTTTGGCGTAGGCGGGCTTCGGTGGCTTGCCGGTTTCCGCTTGGGAGATTTCGGCCTCGATGCTCAGAACTGGTGCAGGAAGAGTTAATTTATCTTGTCGCATAGTCCGGAGTTCCGAAGATACAGCCTCGAGCCGTTCGGTGATTGGTAGCACGTGCTCGTCGATGTTAATTTTAATTGGGGCGGGGGGTGGAGGGAGTGATTGTTCAGTCAACATTTTTTCGATTTTGCAAAACCTGTCCGAATAATTTAAGGGGATTGGAGGTGGAGGAATCAAGGCGAGCTCTTTTAGCATTTCAGCGTTTTGGCGAAGGGCCTCAACAGTTTTCTCTCTTTCTACGTTTGAGTCTCTCCGCATCTCGTCTACCTGTCTTTGAAGAATTTCTATCCCAGTTTTAAGGCTGTGACAGTCATTCCGCAGCGGTGTTAGATCGACGGTGGGGTTTTGGCTCGGCGCTGGTGATTTGAGGTAACTGTTGATGCTCTTCACCGCCTCCGCTGTTGCTTTGATCTGTTGGTAGGGCTCTATCGACTCGAAGCTCTGCCAGTCTCTAATAGCTTTAGTTTCTATTTGGAGTTCGCTAAGTGTCTCGCGCGCCAGAACTACCTCTTTTGTTAGGTCGTGATCAATTGTCTGTAAGGGCCCTTTCCACCGAGAGCAGCTCCACTGCGTGTCGAGTTCGTTCGTGTTGTAGTGAGACTATGTGACGGTGCCTGGACTCTGCCAGGGAGAGGACGATCTCGTAGAGCGCCTGGAGACTCTCGATAGCTGTTTGCTTTAAATCCTTTCTCAAATTATGGGATTCTTCGAGAGCGTCCTTCCCCCGGAGTAGTGCGTCATTTGCCACTTTAGTTGCGCTGTCCATCTCGACCCCCGTCCGCTTTGAGCTATGTGCGATCAGCATACTGGCTCTTTTGCAGCGGGCGGAGTTCGGGAAAGATGTCTCTGACACACTATCCATATCGTCATCCGTCCTCAACTCTTTTGGCGGTGAGATCCCGCACTGTTCCCAGTCCCCGATCCTGTCCATCGCGGCCACACGTTCTGGGCTCGTCCCCGGCACCGAGGTCACCGGAGCCGAGATTTCGCTAGCTGTTTTTGAATGCGGTGGCGAGGAGGCGTGACCGAGTGTCTGAGCGCAGCGGGACCCCACTTCAGGGAACTCTGTGGGCACCCCAGGGCATTGTCCCGGGTGCTGCGTCGGCTGCACCACCTCCGACTTGCTGGTCTTAATATTATTTTTTTTAAATGCGTTTATGTAAGGTCGATGCCACTGACCTTACTGAAAGCACCTTTGTTCGTGTGGGTGCCATGGCAGGGGCAGATGTGAGGCAAGCAGAGGTGGAGGGGGCGGATTTTTTGGTTGTATCGGACATGTTTAGTATATTAAGAAGAACAAAATACTTATTTAGGTATTATTTAACAGCTTATGTTGACTAGGTCTAACCTGCAATTACTAATTAGGCTTAATTTACGCGGTCAGATTTAACTTTTAGCTTCTTATCCTACTCACGGGTATTCCTCTTCTTCTTCTATTCCAAGCTTGGATTTGTCAATTTTTTCACGTACACACTCAACGTAGATGTTCTTCGGGCTGTCCAATAGTCCAGTAAACAGCAGTCAGTTTTTCCGCAGGGGCCGACGATTATGTTGTTGTCTCCTAAGTTCGCCTCTGAGATCGGTGTAGAGTGCAGAGGGTGACGTCACAGTTGGCGGGGGGAGGTGTCGTAGGCGCCTGCCGATGACCGATGACGTGCTGCAGATTGGTCTGTACAGCGAAACGAACGTGCGGCGGATATCTCTATATCGGTGATAACTCTATCGGTATTAGGTATGTCTTCGAACGTGACTTTTGTTCGATTCTTAGTTATGCGGTCTCCTGATGTTACTTCCGAACTAACCTTTGTTTTCAGTTGGATTTCCGATATTTTTTAAGATATCTCGTTGTTCCTGAGGTCCTTGGGGCTGTCAACACCGCTCCGGGGTCGCTGGACTGTTACTAGTTACACTGATTCTACTGAGATGCACGCAGCTCAAAAAAATCCACTCGTTTTGATTTGTTTTTTGCGGAGCTGTTGTTGAACGTGTACGTGTTTGATAGATTTCATCATTAGAATTCCTATAGCCTTACTCGTTAAATGGACTATCCAACAGAAAAAGAATCTTTCAATTCGTACCTAGTAGTTCCTTTCTGTTACTCTGGTACTGATACCTGGAGGCAAATGCACCTCTTTCATATATCTGTTGTCCTGGTATCTGGAGATAAACGATGAGGTGTTGGAGGTAGGTAATCGAAACTCTTTACTGTTTCTGTTGCCCTGGTACCTGAAGGTGATCGAAACTCCGTTACAACTTTTGCTGATAGTAAAAAGTGTTATTACAAAATTTAATCTTCATTTATTCCGTCTAGCCCCCTTTTGCAACGCGTGATAAGGAACTTCGTTCCAAAAAGAAATTCGCTGATACAACTTTGTCCACTCTTGAATAGTCCATCCAACACCAATGAAACTTACCAATTCATTCTCGTTGACTTCCTCCTCATCATTGACGACGGGCAGGTTGAGCCAGTAGCTGGTGGTCAGCCGGTCGTCGGGCGTGCCCCCGGCCGAGTGCACGGCCCTGGTGTGGAACTGCGCGGGCAGCGGCGCGGGCGCGGCCGCGGGCTCGGGGGACTCCGTGCTGCGGGGAGGGGGGGACGCGGGCAGCGAGACCAGGTGGGAGGCGAGGAAGTTCGCTGCTGCGGCGTCCTCGTCGGAATTACGCTCCTAGAATATTCAAATTGAAGATCTTTTATTGCGATTGAAAAAATAACCATAAATCAAATCAAAATCTTTTGAAGTGAAAACTTCTTTTGGCGCGCCTGGACAGCCATTGGCCATCTAGAAATGCGTCAGCCAATGGGAAACACCAAAAGGGCGTGGCCTGCCCATCATGACATGGCCATCTAGAAATGCGTGAGCCAATGGGAAATGCTGACGTATTTCTAGATGCCAAGATGGCGAGGCCACGCCCTCCGGTTACACCCGTGTAGTTTCCAAAGTAAGCTATCAAATTCTGAGCGATAAATTTTCACTTCTATCGGCAGTTCCATGACTGCCAATTTTTATTATTAGACTAGCATTTGCCCGCGTCTTCGCTTACATTTTGTAAGTCGTTGGCGTAAGACCTAAGCGTTTATATGAAATTTACATCCCCATACACATTTTACATGTAATACGAATAAAAAGTTTTATACAAACTTATATCCCCTATTTCACCCACTTGGGGATGAAAATTTTATAAATCCTTCTTTAGTAGATGCTTAAATCATAGGGAGGAATACGGATGCGAAATTTTAAGTTCCTGCCTTTAAGCGTTTGCCCTGTGCGTTAAGTAAAAGTTTCATCCCCTATTTTAGAGGTTTTAGGTATTCCCCTTAGAGGTTGAATTTCGCAAAACCCCTTAGCCCTTAGCGAGCGCCTACGTGCTAAAAGGCACCTCCATGCAGAATTTCAGACTCTTGGCACCTGTAGTTTCTGAGATTTCGTGATGAGTGCATTTCGCTTTTATATATTATATAGATATTTTAGATCCATTCAAACATACAACAAATAGAATTTCAATTATTATAGTTTTGTTAATTTATTAGGTCCTTTCATACTTTTGAAATTGGTATTTTGTCATAGTGGCCACTTTCATCTCAAATACCTCCTCGTTGGTTAGTAATTTCAATTGCAAAATTATTACATCTTTACATCTACTAGCTGTGCCCCGCGGTTTCACCCACGTAATTCCCGATCCCGTTATTTTCCCGGAATAAAAAGTGGCCTATATTACCTCTAATACCTCCAAAAAGATGTGTCCTAAGTTTCACACTTTTTGAGAAACGAAAAACATTGTGACGTTGTTCTTAAGGTATCTTATTTGTTACATGTAAATATAATCTACAATGATAAAATTACACTAACCTTCAAAATACTTTCTAACTTCAAGACAGGATGGTCCTCATCTCCCATTGAGTATCCCACCATATCAGCTATCTCATGCGCCGTCAGAACCGACCGCCTTCCAACCAAACTCCCCTCGCCTTCCTCCCCCTTCAATATCCTTATCAGATCTATATACAGGCTCAAGCACTCTGCCCGATCCTCTGCAGTACTCTCCAAACTCCACTTGAAAAACGTCCCCAAACTGTCACGCTTCTTCGTAACAAACTTTCTGAATTGCTGAAAACCGTACTCATGTTCTGTTAACACCAAATAAGCTCGCAAAATTGACTGCGCGACAGCACAAGTCTTGGTCGACGACTCTAAATAATCCGCAGATGCTTCTAAAAGGGCTGCTAAAGCTTCTTTGTTTGGTAATGAGTTGGCAATCAAGAGATCAGCAGAAGTGGAAGGTGTTAAGGTGATTTCCACATCGCATATAGCAGCTAAAGCGTGTGCAGCGTACTCTTGAGCTGTTGTGTGCTCAGTCGATGTATTTGCTAGGCTAAGGACACTGCACAAAGCATTTTGGACGTCGTTTGCGCGAGGGCCACCACTATTCATACCATGTAACACTGCGCATTTGACAGGAGCATCAGATACCAAACATGCTAAAAAGCCGAGTACTCTTGCTGTGTTTGCATTAGCCGGTTCTCCCGGCTTCAATTCTCTTGTCACCGCACCGATTGCGGCTTTTGCTACTGTGGCTGCTGTGTTCGGAGCCAAATCAGCGATCTGCACGCAAACCCTTCTGAGCATGTGAACAACGGGCCGATATGTGGACATGCATATTATTTGGATCAGGTCTGTAAGGTCGTTCGACAAAGCGTGAAGATGTGCAGACCAGAGTCGCCTTTCATTGGCAGCGTCAGCCAATTCTCTTTCTGTGGGTGTAGCCTTCGTGTGCATCGGTAGCGGCAGAGGGAGCAACTCCGAGAAGACTAGAAGGCCGGGTACAAATGTACAAGGGGCCGTCATGGTGTAGGATATCACTTCTGAGCAGAGAGATGTCCACGGTCCGCGACGTATAGAGTCGCCATCGTTCGCGTCATCTGCGATGGGCTGTGCATACGCTAATAAAGCCCTTACGGCTGCTTCCGCTGCTTTAGCTGCGGTCCTGTATCCAACAGATCCTACTGGGAATGACTTGGCGATTCCATACGTCTTTAGCAACACCGGGGCTGCAGTCATGTCTCTGAACCTTGGCCCACGGCAGCGTACGACCCGGGCCAACATCTCGTCAACAAGCCTTAAGCAAGGCAGGATTATTTGCGCCAGTTGCAACCCTTTCACCGAGGCAAATATTGAAGTGTGCATACTGGGTTGATCGAAATGCACAGCCAACTTATCCAATATTCCCGTTAAATGCGCCACTCCATCCAACGAAAACAGTTGCAAGACATTGTATTTATATTTAAGCTCAACGTATTCCTGCGTCGCGGTTTCGTTGGCTATGGTGATAGTTTTCTCGTAATCTGATATGCAGAAATGCCGTAAGACCCTCAGACAAGTTGTGAGTTCGCCTGGCAGGTCCGGAGCGTGTTCGGAACTAACTTTTATGATTTCGATTAATTCAGTCATGTCTTCTCCATTGAGTACAGTAGCCTTTTCTATGGGCTTAAGGTATGGGATAACTTCTTGTAATACGCTCGAGACGCTCGGTTCAAATCTATCGTGCTCTTTCGATACGTTGATCAATCGTTGACCATATTTTTTTAGGAACGGGACGTGAGCAGAAAATCTAATCGCAGACACAATCAGTTCTATAGCATATCCCTTTGCTGGCGATTTTTGTTTGGATGGAGTTTCTGTCTTTCCTTTAGTTTTCACATCGGTTTCGAATACATCCATTAGACAATCAGCGTGATCTCCCATTACAATTACGTCGGGGACAGCTGTTCTTCCGATGCTCCCGAAACTGAGGCAGTATAAGGATTGTAATCTGTCTATAAGTTCATTTTCATCAGAATTTCCCACTTGCAAGTCACAGATGGACTGCAAATGATACATTGCCCGAAGTCTATATGCCATCTCCAAACTTAAAATTTGTAAATCAGTATAGTTGCTCAAGTCATGAGGGAAAATGAATTCATCTGGATTTTGTCCATAAGGTTGGATCAAAGTTTTGAAAAGCACATTGCTCATTTCCATATTTCTATACAAAAAGTTGAGGCCATTTTCTGAATGTACTAGTTCAAATATCAAATCATGAATTGGACTGATGATAACTAAGTTGTTGCAGGTAGAAGGATTTGTCAAGAGGTACAGGCAAACTTCGAGTATTTTGTGGATTTTGAAAAATTCAAGAAGACCTTCATTGGAACACTCTTTATTAATATCAAACTGTGCTGAAACAGGAAGAAATCGTTTTGGCTGGGAGATGTGGAAGCAGTGCGATCGGTACATGTACAGCATTTGATCTAAAGCATCAATTATAAAATTTATATCACTTTCTGTAAGTTCTGTTGCTTCAGACTTATTTGTTTTTAGTACTATATCCTTCAGTTTTTCCATCAATTCGTAAATGTTGAGTTTCTTTATCAAAGCACTGATCGAGAACTTTATCCTTGTCAATGGATTAGACTGCATAATCGAAATAAGAGCCTGATATCCATTTTTGGGTCTTCTTTCAGTCTCATTTTTATCAAATTTGGGGAAAATGGTGTCTTTCATAAAGTGTTCTACGGCCAATTTTGATGATAGACAAGAGTTGAGGGCTTTTAAGATCATAAGGCGAATGCTTAAAGCCATGTATTCTTTAGAATAGATTTCCAGTAGTAGCATTGGGAGATCTACACTTTTGTCCAACAGCACTTTCATCACTTTCTCATTGTGAGGGTGAGAAGTCAGTGCTTCAGCAAGACGGATACCACATTTCATATGACGAATTTTGTATGTAGGTTGCTGCTGGGCCAAAGCTAACTCAAAGGAAAGACCGATCTTGCAGTAGTTTATCAGCAAATCAAATATATCTGTAAATCCTTCTACTTCTTCACTTAAATCTGGCTGGCAAATCCTGAGAACAATATCACTATTTTTACACAAATTCATAGTGGACATGAACACTTGTTCACATTGATGAACCCAATCTTCTCTAGCAGAATTTTCAACTGCAATAAAAGAATTAACAGTCACTTTTTGTTCCACCTTCTTGGCTGTTTTGGCTATCTCTGACAGTTTTAATAAATCAGGACTAACTTCACAAAGCTCTTCAAAAGAAGCTGTTAAAACATCTTTGGAACCATCTGTTTTATCATTCAACAAGTGAATTTTGTTCATGTATTCATATTTGTTCCATTCTGTTTTGAACGGGTTATAATACTTTATGATGTCATCGACTCCACAGTACTCACTTCCTTCATAATCAACCTCCATGTAAGCTGAACTTTCGAGATCATCGCATATATCTTCATCAGACAGAATTGGTTCAAATTGTTCAACCTCCATTGACTTTTCTTCATCTGGTTGAATGGGAGATTCTATTACCTTGACTGGAGGATTGTCAACTAAAGGAACAGTGACTAAGCTTGAATGCTGCGGTTCAGTATATGCACGTTCGACTTCTTCAGATGGACTTCTTATAGAACTTTTATGCCGATAGCTTTGATGGTAAAAATCGACTCTGGGAATTTGTTTGCTACTTCTATCATAGTCAGGAGCTTCCTCAGACCTGATGGAGTTAACAGGGCTGGAGACTTCTGGTTCTCTTGGAGACAAGGGTCTACGACTGCTCTCACCAGGAGGTGTCCGAGGTCTCTTCCTCGGATCGTCGCGACTAGGAGATCTACTGCCGTAGCTGGAACTTCTGATGCGACTGTAGGGGGAATGTCGCTTTCTATCATACGGGCTTTGCTTGTCGTAGGAAGGAGCGCGTCGTTCGTAAGAAGAACCACGTTTCTCGTATGGAGATAGACGTTTTTCAAAGGGCTTTCGCTCGTACGAAGGAGCTCGTTTGTCGTAAGGAGATCTACGACCGTACGACGCGGAATCTTTTTCGTACGAGCCACCTCGTGATCGTTCGTACGACGTATCCCTGTGACGTCTATAATCATCTTTTTTATAGGAAGCTCTGTCCCAATCCCGATCAGCAGATGTTCGTAGTCGGTCCAAACTACGCGAGCGCGACCGACTACCCGGTCTATAATCCCCTTTACTAAGGTAGTCCCTATCTCTACTCCTCGATCTGGAAAGCCCTCTAGAATGTCCTCGATCTATTCTTTCATCTCTACTCCTGTCTCTAATTCTCGAAGACTCGCGACTGCGTCTTTCGATGGATCTTCGACGACTTCTGCTATCAGTTTCTCTCCTATCCCTCTCTCTATCTAATTCCATAGAGCGAGAGCTGCGTCTTAGTCTACCTTCTCTTTCACAACTGACATCTCTCTTATCCCATTCCTGTTCCTCCATATGCTGATAGGTCCTTGGGTCTTTTGGAGCATCAGGTTCATAATAATCTGGCCTGTAATTGTCATAGTTATCTGGATAGTTGTTAGGACCATATGCATCAGGATTAGCAACAGCAACGTTACCAGTGTAAGCTGGTATGGGATTTGGTGGTTCTTGTGTCCATTCAGGGGTCTGGACAGCCGGCTGGACAGGTGGTTCTCGGGCCACAGAAGGCCGTGGTGCAACAGGGGGAGGGTTGACGCCGATAGGAGTTTCGGGAACCACTTGTGTTAAGTTGCCATATACTGCCAGTGTAATCGTAGTATACCAGCCTGAAAAAGTACTAATATTATATAAATAACCCCCTCATTAATATTAATGCTATTTAAATCTGGACTAACAGTAGACACAAGTTTGTTATAAGACAAAAAAAATGGGTTTTCTGAAAAGTTGGTTTAAGGACAAGGATTTTATGTGATAACTTGTTAAGAAAACACTTATGATAAATTGCATACTTTTATGGATTGAATTATTGTCACAGTATTGTCATCACTTTGTATACTATTACCATTGTTTCTCTTCTACACAGACTGGCAGATGGAGTGGGAGAGAGATAGATGCATCACAAGCCGAATGCTTAGGCCGATCATGCTTCTCTTATAACTTGCATGCTCGGGTTGGGCAGAGGCAGAACGGGACACGTTTTTGTGCCTGCAGCTAAGCATTACAAGACCTAAATAAAATATTTACTGAATTTACTAGGTGAGCAGCATAAACTGATGTGCCTATATCTTACAGTGTCAAAAATATGAAGTATGTATACGTAATTGCATTTTCAGTTGATGACACAGGATATTTCACCTATTACCCACTACAAAAATCAGTAAAAGTATTGTTGGTCATCTACAGACAACTAGCTAAGGTAAGTACTAAAATGAGGTGATCTTTTGTAGGTGACATTTGAAATATTATTATTTTTAAGTGAAGTTTAATTATTTACTTACAGAAATATACTTGAACTTTTGCAGTTATTATTTTTGTTCTAAATTTTTGATAGAAAATATGAATGGAGTCATTATGTTTTATTAACATTTAATTGTATCACCAGACTATCAATCAAAGCAAAGATTCCAAATAAGCCCATGATTGGATAGAGTCAAATGCACACTAACAACACACAACACTAAGTAAAGGGGTATCAATTCAATTCTCATTAGAAATTCAAATCATTTGGCAATATTATTTTATACAATATTACAATAGTTAAAAAAAAATAACTTTTTAATATGCTTAGTGGCTGTAGGTAAGGTCTTGTCAAGTAAACACTGCATGTGTATAAGGGCTTTGTCAATGAACATAAAATAATTATATTTTCTTTGAGACCTGCCACAAACAACATTACAATATGCATGCATACAACTGCCAACAAAATTGGCATTAATCTACTCAGACCTACCTCGGAAAAGCATATTTATTGACAAGACATGTTCTTTTTGATGCTTTTTTTTAGTCAAATAATGGTTTATAAATACCTATAGTGTAAACTCTATATAATGAAACTCAAGCGACTGTGCATATTTTGACATTATAGAGAGTTGTAGTTAAATGGCAAGAAAAATCTGTATTAGAATAACAAAATTACAATTCTTATTTGAACGCTTTTGCATATATATACTCTGTTATTTTCGTCCAACGTCTTTAGTTACACATTATCTTGCTGAATTTTTTTACTTATTTTAGTTGTATCTTATAGTCTACACATGCAAGCAATCCGAATTTGTAAATCAAAGAATGGATTTTTTAGAAAGTTTGGTATAAATGAAGCCGACAGTTAAGTTTATTGCCTAGGATAATATAAAGTTACAAAAGAACATAAATAGCAGCACAGTTTTTACTAATTTTGACAATTTAAAAAGTAATTTTGTTGTTTTATTTTACTGAGAGTGGGCGTAGTGGAATATAGAGTGAATCATTGTATAGAATACATGCTAAACCAACCAAACCCTAGTAATTTTGAGGCTTTAGGGAGGTTGTTGTTAAATCAAGTGATGTTACCTGGAGTTCACAATGTATTATTGTTGCCTTATTTTTCTAAAAAAATCACAAAGAAACTGGGCAGATGATTATTTTATTTATTTATTTAACAATAGCCGAGCAGCATTTGCTGATAGGCTCTCAGTGTTGAAATATGTAACAAAATGATAGGTAATTGTCTGTCTTTATGATATTTTCTTTCGCTATCCAATTGTTAAGTTTGTTCTTGAAAGAGTTCAATGATTATGCCGAAATAACATATTCAGGCAACCTGTTCCAGTTGCAAACCACTCTGTTGCTAAGGATATGATGTGCAGTGTTTGTCAGATTCATAAAGAATTAAGTTTAGAGATTTTTAGTTACTTTTCAACTAACAATTACTTCCTTACTACTAATATAATTTATGTCACCATATTTATGCTATTTGCACATCAGCTTTGCTGTAGACCAAACATTAAATAAATAATATGCACAGTATTACAAACTAACCTTTAAGTACCAGACCATCAGTAGGTATCCTGGGTTGATCTGGTTCAATGCTGCACTCCATATGTATTTGTCCATTCTGACAGTATTCTAAGCTGCCCAAGGCTTCAAAAGTAGATGCTCCGGGTTTGCTAAGGTCATTCACAAAGAAATCAATGTGAAACTTCGTGGGATTCGTTGCGCCAAGTCTGACTCCTCCGGGAAAATCGCCTTCAACACGCGCTCCCAAGGGTATTATCCGTATTTCTCGCACATACACCGACTTCGGAAATTGTACCAGGTCTAAATTCAGCTCCTGTAACACGGTTTTTTTTAATAAAAAAAACACTGAAATGTTGGTAAACGGAAGGATATGCGTTAGGTAGAAGAAGCGGATTTTCTCGTTACCTCGCTGGTGTCATGTGAAAAGGTATCGAAAAACAAAAGATCCGGTGTCTCAGGCTTCGACATTATGTCATTTGTTTGCGAATATTACATTATACACAAAATAATCGTAATAAAATTCGATTTCTTGAACAAACAACAAATCAATAATTCAATATAAATTATAAATGACAGATTCAACAAAGCAGGTTGCAGGTTGAATGTTGCAGGATTTGAATACTTATATTCCATGATTCCATCGCATTCTAAAACGAGATGTAGCTACATATTATCAGCCAAGTGAGAATGAGAAAAATATAATAATATGCGGTTTATGCTATTAACAAATAAATTTTCTTGAAACGTTTCAAAAGTCTTTGTAAAATGTCAAACTTTTTTTTATTCTGTTAGCATACTCGGTACCTAACAAAATGCCAAACAATGAGCCGTTTTCCGACGAGACAAACAGATATGGTTTAATAAAACGATAATAGGAGGCGCTTGTAGGTCTTTTGGTTTGTTGTCAAAAGCGGTAGGCATAATGGGAGTAATGGGACTCAATACATTCAATTTGCGAAAGCACGACTTCTAGTCATTGACGTATTATCATTGCTTCTAGTAATAAATAATAAACCACTTTATCCATGTACGCATTTTATTCGAATGAAAACTATATCAAAACATGCAAATTTCAAAACAAATTCGTAAACCTGAAGAAAAACAAAATATACATTTTTACATCATTCTTGTCCCCGGACTTATGAATAGGAGTGATCTTGGCGTTTTTCTATAGGTCAGGAAAGATACCTTCACTAAGTGACTTATTATATCTTTGAATGTTCCTTCTACTTTGGCTTAGTTGGTGTCTATTGCCTCGGGAGTTCTAAAGATTTTTACTGAAAAGGGATTGTGATCAGTAACGGTTTTTTATTACATTATCAACCTAATTAGCTATTTTTATTCCCAATATTTTAAAATTAAAAAAGACACTTTTTACACTATACTTTTTCCCTGAAAACGGGTAGGATCTCTAAAGGGATTACACTGTTGAGAGTATATGGTAGAGAGTAGAGACAGATCTATCTGCATCTCGAACAATCGCCATCTAGTGCGTCCGTTGGAACTATTTTTGTCTCGTCGGAAACTCCCTCATTTCCATGGAATGTACATTCGTTTTTAATTAACCCCTAAGAAAAAAGGGGTATTATAAGTTAGACGTCGTCGATGTCTGTCTGTCTGTCTGTCTGTGGCACCGTAGAGGTCAAACGGATGGAAGCAAATTTCAAAAGATTCAAAATGCGTTAAAAATTATTTTGTCCGCCACAAAATGGCGGACAAAATATTTCTTCACAGCTTACATACCTCAATATGGGTATCAAATAAAAGGGCTTGACTAGTAGAACACTATCTTAATATATATAAATCTCCTGTCACAATGTTTGTCCGCGATGGATTCCTAAACTACTTAACCGATTTTAAATTAAATTGGCACACCGTGAGCAGTCTGGTCCAACTTGAGAGATAGGATAGTTATTTTTTTCGATTAATAGTCCTTATATGACGAAATCCGAGCGAAGCCGGAACGGGCCGCTAGTCCATTATAATTATTACAAATTTCAAATCCAAGATGGCCGCCACCACAAAATGGCGAATTACATAATTTTTTTTCACTTGTGCCTCAATATGGGTATCAAATGACAGGATTTGACTAGTAGAACACTATGCCAAATTTAAAATTCAAGATGGCCGATACCACAAAATGGCGTAATAAATTTATTTTTTCACAACTCCCTCAAAATGGGCATCAAATGAAAGGGCTTGATGTTGTATTTACAAGTTCCAAATCCGAGGTAGTCGGGGGTTAATCAAAATTTTTAATTTTGTTATCTTATAATTTAGAAATATTAATAGTATGTACCCAAATATGGTTCAACCGCCTACTATAAAAGTGCTAAATCGAAAAAGTAACTAGCAACCTGATTCACAACGCAATCTGGGTAGCGATTCTGAAACCATTCGGTTGCATCCGACACGGAATCTCATCTCTCGGTCTTTGTCTTATCTGTTTAGCATGATAAAGACCGAGAGATGAGATTCCGTGTCGGATGGAACCGAATGGTTTCAGAATCGCTACCCTGATTGATTTCGACACGTAATCAAATCTCTGTCGTTGTCTGTGTATAGTGATTGCACTTAGAATCACTACTCAGGGTCCAGCAGGGTACTGGGTAGCGATTCTGGGTAGCGATTCTGAAACCATTCGGTTGCATCCGACACGGAATCTCATCTCTCGGTCTTTGTCTTATCTGTTTAGCATGACAAAGACCGAGAGATGAGATTCCGTGTCGGATGCAACCGAATGGTTTCAGAATCGCTACCCAGATTCTGAACGCAATCCGAACGACTCAAATTCGGAATGTCAATCTTTGTCTCTGTCAATTTAAACGGATAAGACAAAGACCGAGAGATGAGATTCCATGCCGGATCAATCCGACTGGGTTCAGAATCGCTACATCGCTAGGCAGATACCATTGTGTGGACGATAATGTGCTAAACATTACTGATGACAATATATTACCGATCACATTACATACACGTGAGTAGTTTTTTAAAATGCGGCAGCACGGATTTGTCGATGCTGATGTCTACGGAAAGCGCTCTCCCAATCCGCGGCGCTCCCGTATAGCTCGGCGCCGTACTGCAGCACCGAGTGCATCGTGGCGAAATAACAAACGCGCGCCATCCAGGCAGGCACCACCCGCGCCACGCGGCTGACGCGGCGCAGTCTCAGACCAGCTATTAATCCTCAAAGGGCGCAGTCCATAGCACGCATTTTTTTGCAAGTTTGCCACATAGGTAGTTTAATTAAATTATGTTCCCAGGTTAGTACAAAGTCGATTTCAAATCCCAAGAAATTTGTGAGTTTAGTTTATTTTAATTCAATGCCATTGATGCGCACTTTAAGGTGTTTATGCTTTTTTCCTGACAGGTTGAAGTGAATAAATTGGGTTTTCTTTAGATTCAACGCCAGACTGTTGATTCCAAGCCTGAGGAGGCTTAAGGCTTAAGTAAGACTGAGCACTCACCTCGTTCAACTTTTACTTCAAATTGTTCCAGGTACTTCCACTAAGAATATTTCCTATAATTAATTCATCATCATCATCATCAGCCGCAAGACGTCCACTGCTGAACAAAGGCCTCCCCCTAGATTTCCACAACGAACGGTCCCGCGCAACCTGCAACCAGCGGTTTCCAGCGACCTTTGTGAGGTCATCTGTCCATCTAGTGGGAGGCCGTCCAACACTGCGTCTTCCGATTCGTGGTCGCCACTCGAGAACCTTTCTTCCCCATCGGTTGTCAGTTCTTCGAGCGATGTGGCCTGCCCATTGCCACTTCAGCTTGCTTACCCTTTGATCTATGTCGGCCACTTTCGTTCTTTTGCGAATATCTTCATTAAGTACGGATTCTGTCGCGCAAAGAGACTCCGAGCATAGCTCTCTCCATAGCTCGCTGTGTGACTTTGAGATTTGTTATGAGTTATGAGGCCCACAGTTAAGAACCACGTCTCAGTTCCATAAGCCATCACTGGCAACACGCACTGGTTAAAGACTTTTGTCTTTAGGCATTAGGGTATTTTGGACTCAAAGATGTATCGAAGTTTCCCGAACGCTGCCCATCCGAGTTGGATCCTTCGCTGGACCTCTGTCGAAGTTGGATCTACCTAATTGGATCTTTTGACCCAGGTAGACATATTCGTCAACAACTTCGAGTGTGGTATTCCCAACAATAACCGGTACAGGTGAGACATGAACATTTGACATGACCTTCGTCTTGTCCATGTTCAGCCTCAAACCAACCTATGGGGATACTCTACTGAGGTCCCTGAGCATTGCACCGAGGTCCTCCAGCGACTCCGCCACAATGACTATGTGACCTCAGCGACTCCGCCACAATGACTATGTCGTCGGCAAACCGAAGTGATGCATTCGCCGTTGATATTGATGCCATGTCCGTTCCAGTCCAGTAGCTTGAAAACGTCTTCCAGCGCGGCAGTGAACAGTTTCGGAGATATAACATCTCCCATGACTCACACCTTTCTGTAGCTGGATATGTTTTGTGCACTGGTCCTGTAACCGGACAGACATTGTGGTTTTGCTGTAAATACACTTCAACACTTCGATATAGCGATAGTCGATGCGGCATCGCTGGAGAGACTGAAGCACTGCCCAGGTCTCGATGGAATCGAAGGCTTTCTCATAGTCCACATACGCTATACATAGTGGCCGATTATACTCCTCGGTTTTCTGTATAATCTGCCGGAGCGTATGTATGTGGTCTATGGTACTATAGCCTTTTCAGAAACTGGCTTGTTCGGGTGGCTGAAAGTCATCAAACCTGCGTGCGAGACGATTCGTGATTACCCTCGAAAAAAACTTATAAACGTGACTCAGAAGTGAGATGGGTCTGTAGTTCTTCAACAAGGTGTTGTCACCTTTTTTGAAGAAGAGCACCACCACACTTCCGCTCCACGCTTCTGGCGTATTACCGTCAAGTATGACGGAGTCGAACAGCTTCTGGAGGACTTTAAGTACCGGTTTTCCACCCGCTCTCAGAAGCTCAGTCGTAATTCCGTCGTCGCCAGGTGCCTTGTTGTTTTTAAGTTGTTTGAGGGCCATCCTAATCTCATACAGGGTGACTTTCGGGATATCTTCGGTAAAGTGCCGGGTAAGCTTGGCTCTGGGGTCTTTTGCCATGCTAACGACAGGTTGTGCTTGTGTAGAGGTGTATAACTGTTCATAGAACCTCTCAATCTCCTCCAAAATCTCGGGCTTCGACGAGACTACGTTACCGCTATTGATCTTCAGTTTGGCCAGCTGACTTTGCCCAAGAGACAGATTTCTTGCGAACACTTTCGAGCCTTGGTTTCGCTTGATCGCTTCTTCAATACACGAAGTATTGAAGCAGCGCATGTCGCGTCGCACACAAGAAGAGATACGTCTATTGAGCCGTCTGTATACCGTCATGTCGACCGAAGACTGCAACCGCATATCTCGCCTAACTGCCATGAGATTTAGAGTACCTATAATCGGAGAGCTTTTGGGTTCTATTTTGGCATCGGCTCGTATAAAATTTCCTGCCAACTGCATGAACAGTTTCCACCGTCGTTTGTCGTTTATTTCGTCCACCGTTACGCATTCATCTAAGGCTTCGAAGCGATTTTGAAGTTCGAGTTGGAAGTTATCGGGATCTTGGATTTAAGCATAATTTGGTCGGAGCGTGGACTTCATTAGACGTGATCTTTCGAACTTAATGTTTAGATTCAGCGTGCCTCTTACAATGCGGTGATCGCTGCCAGTCGTGACCCTACTGATCACAGAGACATCGCTGAATATTTGCCGTTTGTCGTCATAATAAAGTCGATCTCATTTTTTGTGGAACCATCTGGGCTAATCCAGGTCCATTTTCGTTGTGGCTGTTTCTTGAAAAAGGAGTTCATCATAAATAGGCTCTCCCTTTCCTAGAAATCAGCTAGACGTTGCCCTCTTGGGTTCCGCTGCCCATATCCAAATTGTCCCACTCTCAACTCATGAAATGTGTTGGCGAGACATGTATGGCTTTGGAGATGTCCTCATACATGGTCTCAACCTCTTCGTCGGGATGTGTCGAGGTCGGTGCGTATACCTGTATGACCTTCAAGGAATAGCGGTCGGTTATTTTAAGTACAAGGTATACAACCCTGCTCGACACTCTCTCGATCATTATTACGTTGTTGACGAGAGACTTCCGGACGATAAACCCGACAACCCCTTGGGATTGTTGATCTCCCTCCCGGTAGTAGAACAAGTTGCCGGATTCGAGGGTTATCCTGTCCGCGCCCTGTCTACGGACTTCGGATAACCCTATGATATCCCAGCGCAACTTGTCCACTTCTTCTTCCAGCTCCACAATCTTTTCGTCAGCCCTCAGCGTCCGTGCGTTATACGTCGCCAGGTCGAGTCGTTGGGTTTGGTGGCGGGGCGTCTGCCGGGGATTCTTCGCACCCCCTGCTCCACCGAAACCAAGGCTGCCACCAGCGCCTGGAATTGCGAAGCCGCCGGGGACTAGGGGCCGTTTCTTGTTTGTGTTATTCATAGGGGGGGTATTTGCCATAGTCACCACGCTTGGCAGGCGGGTTGGTGCCCGCGGAGCCAGCCCTTTGCACCGATGACGCCGCTGCCCGTCACCGGTCTGGTCAATTTAGGATTGGCTTTTAAATGATTATACCGCCATTGGTTCGGTCGTCAGAGCCTCGTTAGTTGGCAGCAGGGTGTACCACGCGCAGGAGAGGTTGACATTTGGGGAAGCTAGATGTTAAGCGCTTCCCCCTTACACCCCCCATAATTAATTATGTACCAACTAACCTACCATTGTAATATTAACCCAGTGTTACATGAGTTCACGAGCAACACGGATGGAATGTTCATTGATGTAAAAAGTTGTTCTCATTTTCCTACCTCTATACCCAAATAAAGAAACTGAGGAAAGCGCCTGGAAAGATTGTAGCTGCCATTGCTAGAATAATTTAGCCAGTTATGCTCTAATTGGAAAAGATAGCATATTTTATTGTAAACCAGCAGTGCCCCGCGGTTTTACCCGCGTAGTTCCTGTCATTTTACCGGGATAAAAAGGTAGCCTATGTGTTCTTCCAGACTATAATCTAACTGTATTCCAAATTTCAGCCTGATCCGTTCATACGTTACGGCGTGATTGAGCAACAAACATCCAAACATCCATACTTTGACATTTAAAATATCAAATATTGTGGTAATTAGTAGGATTTTGTCATATGCATATTTATTTATACATAGAAATGACAACTTATTTCTTAGGCCAATTATCCACGTAGCTGCACGACACCCGCACGATTTCGACAATTGTCGGATGCAAGACGAATGCTTGCATCTTGCGTACAAATAATGAAGTATGTGTCCACGTCCAACCGCACGTCTTGCGTTTGTTCGTAGGATGCATGCATTCGACAAAAGACGCGTGCGTGGACAGTAGGCCTTAGACTTTTAATATTAAACAGCACTAATTTTGTACAATAATAGTACGTTATTCTGTATATCTACCTATTTACTGTCATTACACGTGTCGGTGATGCGAACTGACAAGATTTCACCCATTCAATTATGCTAGAATGTTGTGAAGCAGGTAAATAATATTAGCATAAGCAGCCCACTAAATGTTCCCAGAGAGTCATGGTTATCCACCACACTGGCCAAGTGCGGATTGGTGGATGACACATGACTTTGAAAGATTGCAGGTACATGTCAGTTTCCTCACCGTTTTTTCAATGTTACGCACATGACTTTGAAAAGACAGTAGTGCGCCTGATGGGATTTTAACCCGGGGGCAATTAATATTATCTATTCTATGCCGGGGGCTCCGGATCGGCAGTCGCCGTTCTCCCGACTAGACCAGCTGTAACTACTCTGCTCTACACTACTACTAATAATATTAACATCAGCTAATGGGAAAATTTGCTGTAGGAAAATAGAGATTTGCAAAATTCTATAGTAGGAGGAATGATAAGTTACTAACTTGAAATCTAACATTAAGAGGAGGGTAAGCCGTTGAGCATGTGAGCTTCTAAAGTTCTTGGAATTTTGATCATTGAGCGTGATCTAAACTTTGGAGCAGTTAAGTGTATCTGTCAAGTTTCCACCAAATTTGCATTCTCTTTGGTCTCCACAAACTATCTTTGGTCTCCACATTCGACTTGGATGGCGTTAGTGACAGAACATTGCAACGCACCTAAAGTCCAAGTGACTTCCTTCTACTTTTATTACCAGAGAAATTACAGGGCTTAGAGATATAACAACTTAGATCTCTGGGTGACGAGCGCAGTGCGGTGCTAGGTAATGATTTGGCTCTTCATGTTCCAATAGCTGCGTGTCACTGTGCTGTTATGTGGCAGGCATGTTGCTTACCATCAGGCACATGTCCTGCTCGTCTTGTCACTCTTTATTAAAAAAAAAAAAATTAAACGACTTCTAAAAAGGAAGAGGTTCTCAATTCAGTTGTATTTGAACTGAAAACTTCTTTTGGCGTGTCACAGACAGATTTTTGTGGGTTGTGAGTTGAATTATAGCGTCACGCTCGGGAACGATAAGAAATTTTCGGGTAAAATCAGGACCATAGCCACACCCTCCGGTTTCACCTGCACAGCGCGTAGTTTCCGAAGTAAGCTATCAAATTCTGATTTAAAAGTTTTTACTTCTATGGGCACTTCCTATGACTGCCATTTTTTTAGGGTTCCGTACCCAAAGGCTAAAAAGATAACCCTATGACTTGGCTGTCCGTCCGTCCGTCCGTCTGTCACCAGGCTGTATCTCAAAAAGGGTTATATGACAGTTGACATTTTCACAGATGATGTATTTCTATTGCCGCTATAACAACAAATACTAATTATAAAATAAAATGAATTTAAGGGGGTCTCCCATATAACAAACTTGATTTTTACCGTTTCTTGCTCGATTAGTCCGTCCCAAGCAAAATAGATGGCGCCACTAGAAGACTAAAACGCGGTATTGAATTCGTCGTTACAAGTATTATCTATTCTATGCCATAGGGTAAAATCAAAATTTTAATAAAGATTTTCGGACGAATGCCTGTCTGCGGAAACTGCGATAGTCTACGAGTGTGTATACGGAGTTGGGAATAAAGCCAAAAAGGTTTTCGCTGTTTATTTGCTAATGATACGGAACCCTTCGTGCGGGAGTCCCACTCTCAGTTGGCCACTTTTATTTATGTAGGTACGTATCTATGTTACGCAATAGCTCCGCCAATTGTGCATAAATTTTGACGATTCTTCTTTTGTTTGGTAGATCATACTCGTAGTTCAGAGGGTGTCCCATTATACATTTTGTCGAATTCGGTGTACTTAATGGTTTTTGAAATATACACAAAAAACTAAAATTTACTCTCATACATACCCCGATGACTTAGTGACATCTTATGAAATTTGGTCATGTGTCTGAATTTAATTTTAAATTGAAGTCAGTTTTTGTATTTTACGGAGCAGATTACAATATTTGTGATTCGTAATCAATGATTTTAAAACTATGCCACTAGGTCTGTACTTCCAGACCATAGATTAGATACCCTGTTGATCGGCGATGAAACGAATCTCGCTTAAATTCACAACTCACTAGCGGGGACGCAGGACGAGGTAAAATCCCGCGCTGTGATTAGCCGAATATCAGTGTTACATGCACTACTTTCGTCGAATGATTGGACAAAACGAGATAGAGTTATGCAAACTTCAAAGGACAGAGCAGGATGCAACGAAAGACATCAACGGGTTCCAACTTCGTTTTTTTAACGTTCGTTTTAATTTTTCACGGTTTTTTTAGTCAGCACTCTTTCGTCGGAATCAAAAGCCTGACTGACCGAACTCGCAACAGCAATTATGTTAATAAAACGGTAATGAGAGCCAGTCGTACGATCAGTCAAAGGGACATTATATTGTCTTTGCTCCAGACTATAGCAGTTTGGCTATAGTCTGTTCCAAATTTCAGCCCGATCCGTTCATCCGTTACTACGTTATTGAACAATAAACATACAAATATCTAAACACTAGCAGCGCTTCGCTGTGTTACAGAAGCACCTTCAAATAAAGAATTTTCGAATCCTACTTTTCTAGGTGTGTCCGTGCCGGTTTCTGACCGTCTTGAGCTTTTGGGCGTTACTTTAAAATCTACGCTCAACTTTGGCTCGTAAATCGAGTCCAAGGCTTAATTAGCTGCCAAAAAACTAGGTGTCCTCTCAAAGGTGCGAATGTACTTCAAGTCTTGTCAAGTCAAGGCAACGGTTGCTCAGTGCTCACTGCTCACATTATATCAAGCACAGGCTCGCTCTTGTATGGAGTACCTACTGTTCGCACCTTTGGGATGGATCGGCTAAGTATCAGCTGAAACCTCTGGAATCAATCCAGAAAACGTGAAACTTCCAAAGTGGTAACTACAGTGTCTCTCGCCCAAATTATTCAGCTTGGACAAAAAAATAAGATTATAAGGTGAGAAACATCATTTTTAAAGAGCTCCATAGACAATTGAGTTTCAATTCTAGGTACGCAGCCACAAAATGTATTGCTTTTTTATGTAAAAATCTTAATGTTGTTTACGGAATAAGTATACCTAGTTCTTATCGTTTCGGAAAAAAGTAGCTGTGTCTTATGGACGGATAGACAGACAGACATGACACAAACATAACGAGTCCACAAGGGTTCCTTTTTACGTTTTACGGAACCCTAAAAATCAGAGTAATCATTGGGTTACTCTAAAAACATATCTGTACACATAGAACTTTTTTCAAGTTAAAAATCACATTAGCATTGGGAATTGGGATCCTGGGTAGCGATTCTAAATCCATTCGGTTGTATCCGACACGGAATCTCATCTATCGGTCTTTGTCTTATCTGTTTAGCATGACAGAGACAGGGATTGTCATTCCGATTCCGTATCATTCGGAATCGCATTTAGAATCGCTACCCTGATCGTTTTTGAAGTCGATTAAAGATTGAGAATTTACTTTTAATTAATTACTTGCGACCCGCCCCGGTTTTCGCACGGGTGCAATGCTGATACTAAAATATTAATATAAGTACTAATAAAAATGGTTATTGTGGGTTATCCCTAAGAGATAGACATTATACCATTTTAAGTTTTTTTGTAGATCTTTTTAAGGTTTACAATAAGTACTGCAGTACTTTATTTTGTTCTATCGTAGGGTTCAGACAGCGTTTGCAATTGAAGTGCAAAACTTATGTTTATTTATGACATCGTTTTAGAAATCTTTCAAATTATCAGTGGCTCTCTAGCTCTCTACTGTACTATGCACGTGTTCTTCATATAAACCTTCCTCTTGAATCACTCTATCTATTAAATAAAGTGGCCAAGTTCTTATTCAGTCTAGACAAAAATTATATTAGAAACCTCAACATCATTTTGAAGACCTATCGATAGACAACCCACACGTGTAGGTTTGATGAAAAAAAAAATCTGAGTTTCAGTTCTCAGTATGGGGGGCAAAACAAATTTTTTTTTTTGTTCAAATCTTAAAGCGGTTCACAGAATACATCTACTTACCAAGTTTCAACAGTGTAGTTCTTATAGTTTCGGCAAAAAGTGGCTGTGACATACGGACGGACAGACAGACAGACAGACAGACGTGACGAATCTATAAGGGTTCCGTTTTTACGTTTTACGGAACCCTAAAAACTCGGAACAAAATCTGTTTGGTAGTTTTAAAGATCTAAGCCACTAAGCATACATAGGGACAGAGAGACGCGGGAAGTGACTTTGTTTAATAGTATGTAGTGATGATGATAGTGATAGTGATTTAACTACGAAACATGACAGCTAATCTGAGAAACAGATAAATAACTAGATAGGGCATACTTATACTTATCCTAATAATATTACTCACCTATAAAAGTCAAAGTTTGGTACGTTTGGATAGGGATTTGGATGTTTGTTGCTCAATCACGTCAGAAAGACTTAGCTGGTAGAGTGGAATTTTGCTTCTCCCTTTTATCGCGGGAAAATAACGGGTAAAACTTCGAGGCACTGCTAGTTCGTACTGTAACATTCAAACATTCCTCTTTTTTTGTTGGATATTAAAACGGAGGCTTTTGAGTTTATTGCCTTGAGCTACCTACAAGAATCATTTTCCCAATAAATCAAAGTCTCCATCCACGTGACCAAACATCAAAAACTCAAGATAAAGACACAAAAAAGACGAAAATAGGTGCGAATGGAGTAAAACAGTAAAACCGATGGCTTTGTAGGTTTGCTACCTGCCACGCGGCGTAGTAACTACACTGTAATCTATGGCACCGCGTCCATACTAACTCGTTGGTTATCTGCGGCGACGCGACCACCTGTGTGAGCGAGCGGGTGGAGAGCGTAGGCTGTGTTGGACATTTTTAGGGAGAATGTACAGAAATGGGTAAATTATGAAATAAATTTTATAACAATTTACCAATTAATTATTAATTGGATAGTATCAATACGCAGTAAAACTCTTGAATGAGTTGATATTCTTTGTTGTCAAATTTTATTTGTAGATATGTAGTTAGTGATATTGACGTATTACTTGTTATAATAGCAATTAAATTCTTACATAATATAATTCATATTAGTATTTCAGAATCATGAACTTGAAATTTATGAATGTGAATCTTTATGAAAAATATTTGAGATAGAAGTAGCTCCAAAACGGTTGGAAAAAACAATAATGAGCACGATAAATATATGAGAAATACAAGATTTCCACGATTTCAGGATTAATCTCACTTCATCAATCACAAAATTGATCATAATACACGCATGTGTAGTACGTGACTATTTGTATTCCTTCGTAACCCTGTATTAGATAAATACATTTTGATGTCACCATAATCTATACATTATTTATGCGCGCACTCGGCGTTCGTTCGCACGTCAACTCGGGCAAGCGGCCGGCGCCCCTGTGATTTTAGAACACCCGGGTGGACCCAAACGAGTAGGTTATTATCTCGCGCCGTATAGCGTGAGGGTGTGATATTAGTAAGATGAACAACTAAAATATTTTCTTAGGCACCTACGACGCGACGGCTTGTCGGTGATCGGGGAGATTGAGATTGTTCCGCTGGTCGCCCTACCTGTCGCCGGCCGGCAGTCAGTCGCTCGACCGCGCTAGTTTCGTTCGCTTGTCTCGTCTCGAGCGCCTAAATACGACACGTCACCAAACTTTCCAACGCGCCACTTTCATCGTGCCAAAAACCCTGTGTGTGTTACCGTGTGTGAAGTGTTGATGTGGTTAGTGTAGTTAAAATGAGGGGCGCCTGTTGGTGCTGGCTGCTGCTTTTCGCGGCGGCCGCGGCAGCGCAAGACACAAGGCATTTATCAGGTCAGATGAGAACTTTTTCGAACTAAACTTTTTGTACCTACTTCTTATTTCAAAATTGCGGAATAATCACCTTTCTTTTGTTTTCTTTACTAAAACTCAACGCTAATCTCGTAATTTTGCCGTTTTCTCTAAAACAAATCGGGAAATAAGCAAAGAATTTCTTCAAGAAACAGTTAACCGTCAATTGTAAACCGATTCTGTGAATCTTTCGAAGTTTATAAAGTGGAACTTAGGTATTCTACCGGCTTTTAAGGAGTGCGGTCATCAAAATAACTGTAAACAATACGAATATTGTCTTAGCCTACTTTCCGAAATGTAAATTCGACGCGGCTAACAATTCCCCGGCAAGTTAGCATCACAGTTATTTTTTTTGACTAAAGACTACCTATTTAGTTTGATCTAGATCCAAGTGTTTTTTCTGCAACGGTGAAATTATTTTGCCTTCATTTTGTCTTCATGGTAAGTCTACTAACAGTTTAATAGGTTCTCAATGTATAGTTTGTTCATTACACACGTAGGTATTATGAAGTAATTCTAAAATAAAATGAATAAGCATTTGTCTGAAGCCAAGGTCTCGTCTTCATATAACCTAGTTATATATTTGCTTACCTTTCATTTATCTATTTGGAAAAGTAAGCAATTATTTTCCGGCTAAAGCCGCAGCAACTCTTGTCTTCTTCGCGTCTCAAGTGAAGTCGAGTTTTAGTTCACGGGTAGTGAAGTGTGGCGTGTTTCTCGCGAGTCGCGAGTGAAATCATTATTTGTTTCCTGCTGTCTGCTTGAGTTATGGTGGCGAGTTATTTGTTTTAGGGTTAATAATGACTGATAATAGGAAATGTTTATTAGATAGTGAATGCATTCTGATTAGAAGTTTTGTATCATTATGTAGGTACCTACCTAGTTGAACCGTTTTTTTTAGTTTACTAGATGATTAGGTACTAAATGATTAGACATTTATTAGGCAGACAGTTCACAGGGGAGTAAAAATCTTTCGCCAATGTCACTTATTTTCGTATAAATATTAATTATCCAGTTAATGTAACTTGTAACTCGTAGGTAGGTGTGTGGTGTAACTTATCAACACACATTCCCCTTCGAAGGGCTTCACTTTCCATCGGGTAGGTACCTACCTATCTACCTCTGTTAGAAATTATGTACCTACCTAGGTAGGTACCTATTTATTACACCTGCTGTCGCTGGTAGGTATTTTATTTTACATAAAATGCTAAGTGCTAGAGGCACCTATCCGTGATAGTACCCACCTACGTAAAACCTCTACCAAGGTACACCTAGGTAGGTATTAACAATTTAGATCCTTTTTACCTGTCTTCAAAAAGGGAGATTTTGAAAAATCAACTAAAAATTAGTACCTATAACGATTGACACAAACCTATCATGATATTGTCGTTTATTCGCTGTGGGTTTAGTTATATTTGAATTCACAATTTTGATCGAAATTTGTAGGTAACTTTGGTAATTGCACTCATAAAGAGTTTCATTTTTAAGTAGGTACCTAGAATGTGAATGTTTGATTTTTCTGACAAAAATAATAAGATAATGAAAGGGGTGTGATAACACGACTTCGTTTCATAAAAAAAATCGTTCAAGTTGAACCACGAATATATGGCCTATAACTATCTAAAATTATTTCAAATTGGTCCATTATTTCCGGAGATTATCGCAAAACAACAGAGGAGCACGAACAGTCTACGCTCTTTTTACCAACAACATAATATCGATATATTAGTAGACTAGCAGCGCCCCACGGTTATACCCGCGCAGTTCTCATTATTTTCCCGTGATAAAAAGCCTACTATTTATTTTATGTTATACCAGACTATAATAATTTAACTGAGTTCCAATTTTCAAACCGATCCGTTTTAGAATTTAAAACGTTATTGAGGATCCAAACATCTAAACATCCATACTTTCGCTTTTATAATATTGGCGTTTTAAAATAATCAAATCAATTTGTGTCAATTTAATCGAAAGCATTCGATAGGTACGTTCCGAAATTGATAGATTTTTTTTTAACTTTTATAAGTTTACACTTGACCGCCATCTCGCCTGATGTAAAGCGACGATGCGGTCTACGATGGAACGTGTTTACCTAGAAGAAATATCGACCTCAGGCATATTAAATACTTCCAGTTCTTCGCGTTTTGTTCAGTAATAAGCTAGGTAGGTACGTGAAAAGGTTTGTAACATTACATTTTATCAGATATGTGCATTGTACACCTTATATTTTTACAAGTATTATTATAGTAAGTTCTTATATCAGTCAATAGATAGACATAATTATGTATTCGGAGATTTATCGTTCTGTAGCCTCGACCTCCGACATCTTTGTTCGCCGATTGCTTGCCGGTGGCCGTGACACTCTACTTTTAAGTTTATTTTCGGTGATCCATCTGTTGATTTAAAGTTTATCTGTGTTTTTAAAGATTATTTTTTTTAATTTATAAAATTATTTTGTAAAAAAATATTCACGACTATGCTTGACCTTGTTATGTGAGTGCAGAACACAAAAATAAACATACAATTTTTCACGAAAAATTGAATGAAGCTGTTTAAAATGGTGCTCAATTGCCCCAAAGGGCGTTGTAAAGGTTTCATATAGTTACAGAGTTGTTTTTACTATTTAATTACAATAATCACTTATTCGTTTCTTTAATTTTATGTACGCATACGATAATTAAAAACTTCGATATTTTTGTCAATAATCCAAGGGTTATATTATGTGTATATGGAAGATATCGTTCTTAGCCACAAAATTGCCTTTGTGTGCCAATAGCTTGTTGATATTGTAGGAATTAGTAGTATTTTTAGTTTTTTTAAAGAGTATATTGTAGTAGTAGTTTGAACCTGATGGTAAGCTACATGCCAGTCTGTAACAACACTTTGCTACGCAGCTATTTTAACAAAAAGAGTCTAAAAACTGCCAGTTTGCAATGGCTTATAACGTGTTTTCATATTGTAGGTAAGTACGATGTCTGAAATATGTAGATAGGTACATACATCTATAATATTCATAGGTACTATACCTACATGCCGATATTTTATTGATACATCTTACAAGGAAAAACAAGCCAATTCTAATGATTTGCCTTCTAGAAAACTACCATTAATTATTACGTCAGAACACAGCCATTCTCAAAGGTTTTTATATTCTGTAAAAAACCACAGACAATGGTTATTGTACTCGTATATGTGTTGTATGATGTGATTGGAATCATTCCATAGGTTTGACTTGAATAGTGGGACATAGTAGCGCGCCCATACTGTATGTAGATTAGGTACATTGACCTTAAACCACTAAAAGCAGACAGATAAAATATGTTTTTTTAAATTTACACAAACTCATTAATCATATTAAGTAAGAGTAAATGAGAGACAAAAAAATAGTTTGTCTTTTATGACCTTCACTTGGTAGCGTCATAAAAACGCAATTATCGATATTTATAACATTGTAAATGTGAAAGTCTGAATGTTGTACAATCACGTACAAAAACTGAACGCATCTGACAGAAATTTTGAATGTAGTTTAGGGTTTTTTAACGGACAGTGCCTTTATTAACAAAACTAAAATACAATGAGCACTACACTACGCTACAAACCTAACTAACTACTTACACTAAGCACACCTGAATTATCCATAGACCAATGAAGGTCTACAACATAATCAAGATGTTTAAGCCCACTACCAATCGGAAGCGTACCCAGCATGCTGGCGGCATTACCACGCTGAATGCCAATTCTTATGCGTTGGGCCAAATAAACGCTAGCATTTTGGTCACGCGTCGCGTCGACCAAGCGCTCGGAAAGGCTTTTGAAGATGATATAGCATGACATGCAGTTTTGGGCCTAATATAGCATGTACGCAAATACTACTCCTTATGCCGAGAAAAAAAACGTAAAATACGTTAAAAAAAAACCTATGCGACTAGCGCTGACAAAGTACTAAGTAGGCAGATAGTATTAAAACAAATAAAATAACAAGACAAAAATAAATGTTCCGAACACACCTTATACTTTGACAATTTATTATCTATTCAGTTACAGCCAATAGCAATTTTTTTAACTATTTTTAAAGACATTGTTGATTTTGTAGAATGATTTTTAAAGACATTCTTTTTTTGTAGAATGATGTCCAGTATTGCCCAGTCTAATGGCAACATTATAATTCGCAAGTCGTCTTTGAACGCGTCACAGAAGATGAAAAATGATGACAAATCTTTGGTATTATTAAAGACTAGCGGCCCGCTCCGGCTTCGCTCGAATAATAACCTAGATATCAACTGCAGCGCCATCTGCCGTAGCCTATGTTACTCGGGAATAATGTAGCTTTCCAAAGGTAAAAGAATTTTTGAAATCGGTCCAGTAGTTTCGGAGCCTATTCATTACAAACAAACAAACAAATATTTCCTCTTTATAATATTAGTATAGGTAGAAAAGGAATTTTGACCATGGAAATCATCGATTCAGAGTTGTACACTAAATTTGACTGAACGTATTAAGGCTTAATGCTGTAAGTTTTCTAATGAAGTTTCTTAAAAATAAATACATTTTGGAGTACTAATATCGAACATATTAATTAAAATTAATAATAAGTAATGAACAAAGAAAATGGCGCCCGTTGATGTCTTTTCAATAGAAATAGAGCAGCCGCGATCATAACTATTAATGTACTTGCAGCGCCCCGCGGTTTCACCCGCGTCGTTTCCAATCCTTTCATTTTCTCGGGATAAGAAATAGTCTATGTGTTACTCCGGACTATTTATTTATTATCTATCTTCGTATAAAATTTCATCCAAATTCCTTCAATAGTTTTTACGTAAAAGAGTAACAAACATCCATCCATCCATCGTCACAAATTCATAAATATTAGTAAGATTTCATAAGTTGTTATTGAAAATAATACTTTTGGTAATATAATAACACACACTCAGGCACAATTAACCGCCCTACATGTATTTCTCTAGTATTCAGAAAACCTTGATTTTAAAGTAAATTTAATGATAGTTAACCTACATTCAAAGTTATCATTAAGCAATAACAAATTAAGATATTGAAAACATAAACGGTTTTTAAGAATAATCCCACAAAACCGAAGATAAATTTTGTCGAAAAAATCGAAGTAACGAAAAATATAGGTGGGTGGTTAATTTTGCCTATGAGTACATAATATATTTAACCTCCTGTAGCAGATTTTTAGCGGTAAACAAAATAGCGCCAGATTAACAAGCCGAGGTTGGCTCTTCTCGGTAATGGTCGGATAGTGGTCTACCAGCCGGCACTAACCAAATTAATATAAGAAAGAGCAACTTTTGGCAACACATTACGATAGCAGCACTGTTAAAAATGATGTACAAACCGACGAAACGTTATTTGGCTTTGTTTTCTATCGTAATGAGTACTAAGTAAGTGTATAGAGTATAAGAATGGCCGCTCTTTAGAATGTTGTGTCAACATTCTCTAAATTACCTGTCATAAAGAGTTCTTATGAGTTATGTTTTTTAGTTCTTAAGTTGACAATACGAACCTGTTGATAAGGGACACATCTATCCATAACAGCACGTTGTCCGTTTGCTCGAGTTGTCAGACTTATCTCTTTATCCTGTAATTTATTAGGAAACGGTGCCCTTTAAACCGGAACATAGTAATATTGGCACTTTACTGCTTGACGGTTGAATGGCTTGCGAAGGTATTGTACTGCTGGTCTAAATACTGCAAAAAATAAAAAAGTATCGTATAGGGCCAAATTTTTGATGTATTTTGACAATTATTGACAATTTTGACAATTGTTTTTAGATTCCTAGTCCTTTCGTCACTTTTACGGACGCATCTCAAGGTGAATATCCTACAACTATCTATTATTAAATCGACTCGACAAATTCCAAGTGGGTAACAATAAAATACAATTGACAGCGTGAAGACTTCACTGGCACACACGCCGATGGGACTAGTGATGTACCGAGACAGGTAGAATCGAATACTTTTGTACTGAGTGTTCTTGAAACTGAATACATGCAGTAGGATCAGATTCAGAAGTGGAACAGTATGCAACAATGTATGTATGTATGTGTACTCATTATTATTATAGAATAACTGGCAAAGGTGTGTCATTTCTCAAGACAGACTCAGAAAAAGGTTCTACAACTACAAACATTTTACAAAAAAATAAAAAGAATATTTTAGCTCTAATAGCATATCGTGGATATATTTTAAATACTCGAAGTGTAAAACGCAAATTTCTTTTTAATGACTATCGACATAACTTTCAGAGCCTGATTTCAACTCTGTACGAACACGATGAAGAGTCCGAGTATCTTTCGTAAATCTCGATTTCAAGACTCGAATGCAATATTGACTCGATTATTTTTAGACTAGTGCTACTCAACACATCACTAGAAGTGACATTGACCAGCGGAAGTCGACGAGTCGACGTGCTTGCCCATTCAATGAGTAACTTCCGGTTTACGCGCACAAACGAAAAACAACCGTAGTTTTAATTATAATAAGATGGAGATTAAAAGGACTGCAGTAAATTGAATTTCGCAAAAGCCGCGGGATTATGTTTCAGAATGAAATTAATACGCTTGAAGCACGCTTCGTGCGTATAAAATGTATATCTATATATATAAAAGCGAAAGGTCACTCATCAAGGAATCTCAGAAACTACAAATGCTAGGAATCTGAAATTTTGCATGGAGGTCCCTTTTAGCATGTAGGCGCTCGCTAAGACGGGGTTTTGCGAAATTCAACCCCTAAGAGGGTGAAACAAGGGATGAACGGTTGTATGAAAATTCGTGATTTTCAAAGTTATCAAATTTTGTATCTAGACACTTGACACGAAGCAATTAAATATTTGATCTATCAATTTTGTAATTTCAAACTGTAAGGGGGTGAAATTGGGGTTGAAAAGGGGGATGAATGTCGATATGGAAGTTCCCAACCGTTGAAGATAAAACCATGAAACTCTGTATATAGACACTTGACACGAAGCAAACGAATGTTTAATCTATCAATTTCGTAATTTCGAACTGTATAGGGGTGAAATTGGGGTTGAAAAAGGGGATGAATGTCAACATGGAAGATCCCAACCGTTGAAAATAAAACCATTAAACTCTGTATATATAGACACTTGACACGAAGCAAACGAATGTTTGTTCTATCAATTTCGTAATTTCGAACTGTATGGGGGTGAAATTGGGGTTGAAATGGGGGATGAATCTCAATATGGAAGTTCCTAACCGTTTAAGATAAAACCATGAAACTTTGTAAATAGACAATTGACACGAATCAAACAAATGTTTGTTCTAGCAATTTTGTGGTTTTGCAAAATTCAACCCCTAAGAGGGTGAAACAGGGGATGGACGGTTGTATGAAGATTCCATAAGTTTCAAAGTTATAAGCATGAAATCCACAGAACTGATTTTAAATAAATTTTGTACTAGATCCCAAAAAAGGGCAAAGGTTACTTTTATTACGGAAAAAGGGTTCAAGGGGTTGAAACGGGAGATGAAAGTTTAAATGGAAGTTCGTAATTGTTGAAGATAAAACCATGAAACTTTGTAACTAGATACTTGAGGTGAAGCCAATAGATGTTTTTAGTTCTATTAATTTTGTAATTTCGAACTGTCCGGGGATAAAATAGGGGTGGAAATGGGGATGACAGTTTATATGGAAGTTTGTAATTGTGGAAGATAAAACCATGAAACTTCGTATCTAGACACTTCAAGACGTGGAGCAAATAAACGTTTGTTCAACAATTTTCTAATTTCTAACTTTACGGGGACGAAATTGGGTTTTGAATGGGGGATAAAAGTTTTATGTGGAAGTTCGTCATTGTCGAAGATAAAACCATAAAACTTTGTATAAACTAGACACTTGACGCGAAGCAAATAAATGTTTATTGTAGCAATTTTGTATTTTCAAACTGTACTGGGATGAAATGGGGGATCAAAGTTTAAATGAAAGTTCGTCATTGTTGAAGATAAAACCATGAAATTTTGCAACTAGACACTTGACGCGTAATTTTGAACTGTATGGGTATGAAATAAGGGAAGAAAGTTATATAGAAATTTGTCATTGTTGAAGATAAAACCATGACATTTTGCAACTAGACACTTGATATTCATACTAATATTATAAGTATGAAGGTTAAGGTTATGAAGGTACAGACAGACAGACAGTTGTCTGTCTGTGGTGTTAAAGCGTGACAGACAGACAGTTGTCTGTCTGTCTGTCACGCTTTAACACCTAAACCACTGAACTGATTTTGATGATATTGTACAAAATTATTTAAATATAAACTGTTTTTAGTGAACGTAAATTTGTATGGGTGTACTGCCTCAGTTACCTCAATATTCATTTTGCGCGGACGAAGTCGCGGGTAAAAGCTAGTTACGTATAAAAGAAAGTAATGTTTTGCCAGAGTATTGTATTATATGGATTAATATAGCTAATTTATAACTAGGATTTACGAATATTTTGTTCCAGTAGGGTAAGTACCACACCTTTGCCAGTTATTCTACCGTCAAGCAGTAGTACGCAAACGTTACTGGGTTCCGGTTTGAAGGTAAATGATTCCATAGAACAGGACAAAGAAATAATTCATCTTATATAAATGTGTTGTAACTTGTGTTGTTTACCATCGGACGCTTGTCGTGCTTGTCAAATTATACAATTCGAAGAACTTTCAAAATCATTTTTTTAAAATCATTGATAGACTTATTCTTGACTCTCAATTTGCTTATGTTTGCCCATATCGTAGTCTACGATGAAGCGCGTTTGCCTGGAAGAAATAGAGTTATTCTTGACATCAAGAGTGTATCGCCAAAAAGTCACTCCTGCAACGTAATCAACAGTCTTGCTGATCGAAGAATGAATGTGGCATCAAATCTCTTTATTCGGGTCTAAAGTAGAATGTTCATTGTACTATTTCATCTACTTATTCAGAGTATGCACTCAGCCTGTGCTAGGCTCTACAATGTAATACAACATAATTTAGAATGGTCGATTAAAACAAAAAGAATTACTATTCTTAGAAAGAAACTCAACGCTAGAGTTAGTAAAATGTTGATAACAGTGACATTCCTTCACAATGTTATTGAGGTATCAATGGGCCTCAAATTAGGCCTAGCCTCACAAGTTTGCACGAGCACAAGAACGCCCTGAAATTTACAACCGTTTACTTTTTTAATATTAAATATTGACGTATGTATATTCCTCCCATAACATTATTTAGCCCCAACATAAGCAACGTTTGTGCTATGAGTGCCAAACTAAATAATAAATATTTAGCGAAAATGAAATATAAGCACAAACCGTGACTCGCTAAGCTTTGTTTAAAACGATAAAACTTAAAACAACAGACAGTACAGAAACCGAGACAACATAAATGAGAGACAACGAACAAGGAACAGAGACATTTTCCTGTATAAATAAACATTGTTTAAGATGAGATTTCCTCAAAAGAAAAGAATAAACCAGTCAACTGAGCGTCGGTCCTTACACGGAGGGTTCTGTACAGCTGCAAGCAAACTGAAACTCAGGGTTATTCATTCCGTTCCGTTTGAAAGTGGTGTACGGCTGGCTTGCACTTGGCTAGTGTTGGGTAGTTCACTTAAATAATGTTCCATCTCTATAAGGAAATAAAGTAAATACACAGGTGTGAAAGTTATGTTATTGCTTACGTAAATCTACCGTTTTTACTATGGAATTAATGGATTATATTATGTCTTTATCGTTTATTACTTATAAGCTGTAACAACACATTTTCATTAAAAAAAATACTGTCTATGTATTACAGTTTAAAATGTATAACTGTAAATAGAGATAGACTCTGTCATGCTTTTGACGTCAAACAAACTCAAAGACTATACAAAATTGAACTTAACCACGATATGACTTTATCAGGTCACTTTTACGTCAGAAATTTCGAACTATATTTGATGTAACTACGAAATACATAATTATAACTTTCTGCCTCAGGGATGCATGAAATAAAAATATTAAATATGGTCAGTAACTCCCGTTTTTTGCAGGGAACTCCAAAATTAAATCCACCGCAAAGCGAAGACTTTTATTAAAAAGTAGGCAAGCGTGGTGATAACAATTACAATGAAACTTGAGAAGTGCACTTTCTCCACAACTACTATTGTATAAAAAGAAATTGTGGAAATCGTAAAAAAGTGGCGCCTTGCATGTGTACTGGCTTTTATGCTTCGATACGGCGTAAATATTTTTACAACATAAGTTTTGTAGATGGTGAGGAATTATTACCGAACGAATTGACTAAACATCTGTTATATTACTTTGAAAAGTATGGATTGAGTGTGTGAAATGGGACATGCATTGTAAAGAATAAAACTCATTTATACATTTTATTTTATATTTTTTGTAGTGGTAGGACTCTTAGCAGATTCCGCCTGGGGAAGTCCCACACCTTTGCCAGTTATTCCACCGCCAAGCAGTAACGTGCAAACATTACTGTGTTCCGGTTTGAAGGGTAATGTTTCCAGAGAAATTACAGGGCTTAGAGATACAACATCTTAGATCTCTGGGTGACGAGCGCAGTGCAGTGCTAGGTAATGATTTGGACTCTTCATGTTCCAATAGCTGCATATCACTGTGCTGTTATGTGGCAGGCATTTTGCTTATCATCAGGCACATGACCTGATCGTCTCGTCACTCTTTACTTTAAAAAAAAAAAAAAGGTTAGGGCTGGTCTAGTAAAGTAACGGCTGGTTTAGTCTAGACTAGAGCCTCGAGATTCGAATCTCGGGCACCACTGTCTTTTCAAATTCATGTGCGTAATCCCGCTTACTTAAAAAAGGGGAAGGAAAACATCGTGAGAAAAGCGTCATGCTCCTAGAATATTTCAAGGTCATGTGTCTTCCACCAACCCTTACTCTCACAACTCTCTCTTTGCGTCTGTGCTAGAGAGGTTACATTCCGAGAGCTGGTTGCAAATTTTAGGTAGGTATTTGATGCAAGCTGAAAACTTGATACATACGAAAAGTGTCATGAATAAATATTGGAGGCTACATTGATTTTAATAAAAGTTTACTCGGGCGATGCCCGGACGAACAACTAGTCAAATATTTGAAAAACAACATTCTGCGCTCAACTCATATTAAGTTACACTGGCCAAAAAACATTTAAAGATGTTTTTTGTTCTCAAATATTCAAGAATCAAAAGAAAAATGTATAGGGTTTTGGCAACCGAAAATTCTTGATCATAATGTGTAAAATTTAAGTGCAGATGTACTCGTACTGAAGATCGTATCATGATAGAAAAGAGTGAACGAGACAGTAAATCCGAGAGCGTCTTTAAAATCGTGGACTAAATTTAGAACGCAATAAAACTATCAAAACGGTACCCATACGTGACTAAATTCAAACAAGGGTCGCTAAATTAATTAATTTCATTAATTCGACAACTCTCAATTAAATTGTAGTATGTTTATACCTTCCATTAAATTCTGAATACAGTTAATCAAAGGTTATTGAATTAACCCGATGCTAAATCCAAAACTATAATCCAATACCTTGCGGACGGGTGTATATTCCGCATATTAAACGTTTTATCTAAGAAGCATTAGTTCCGTCTCGCTTTCGCACGTGGTGTGTGAGAGGGAGAGGTGTCGCGAAACTAGTTTCGCCGGGGTCTCCTTGAACTTGTCAAGCCAGTAGTGGACCGGTCTGTGTACACTGGACCACTGATAACTACTTGTGCTACATGCTAACGGACCAACTTATTTGCGGTTGACTAAGCATAGAAACTAAATATTTCCATGAGATGTCTCATTAAAATGCTAGAAATATTGTAGTGGAAGGACTCTTTGCATCCGCCTGGGGGAAGAATCACACCTTTCCAGTAATTCTACAGCGAAGCAGTAATATGCAAACATCACTGAGTTCCGGTTTGAAGAGCAATGTTTCCAGAGGAATTACTACGTGACGAGCGCAGAGCAGTGCTAGGTCTGTAATGATTTCGACTCTTCGTGTTCCAATGGCTACGTGACACTCTGTTGTGGGCAGGCGTGTTGTTTACGAGTACCATTTGGAACTAGGTCTCGTCTCGTCACGTCACTCTTTACTATGGAAGAATGTGATGGTCAATTGAAAATGCTTTGAGAATACTTATAATATGACATCATATTGCATAATATTGCTATGGTCGACACTAAGCAAAACCTTTTCATTTATGTTTAGCTGGAGTCCAAAGTGCAATTTTACACTTCAGGGTTGGTCCCCCAAATCAGAGTGGAGATTTTAGAGGCTGTATGTGGGCATTTCTCTGTAAACTCGTAATCGGCTGTCCTGATCGATTTATTCTAAAAGTAATGAAATCATTTTAGAAAAACACACTCCTAATGAAACTTTAACCCCGAAACTTTACGGGCCCTTTGTTTTTAGAACCATAACTATTTTAATTTTTTTTCTAGGCTTGCTAGAAGCTCTAAAAATACAGTCCCCTGGCTGTCCCCAACACTGCATTCCCACCTGGAAATGAGATTTATGAAGAAGTTATTGAAACTACATACATTTAGCAGTTAACATCATAAAGAAATATAATAGAATTATATTATTTTCGTAAAATAAAGTCCTATTACGAATCTTATTTATTTAGTAAACTCCTGTAAACTTTGTCCCCAGAATTTTTATACAGTCCCCTGCCAAAATTTTAAATCCATAATAATAAAAAACTTAAATATTTACGATCATTTTTTTGAGTAAAACAAAACGCAATTGCTGTGAAGTTAGCAACCTTGCGGAATGCGGGGTTGAAATACTATTTTGTTTAGTGCCAGAGCGTCATTTGTGAGGTGAATACGCGCTTGAACCGCTACCTTACACAGTCCTCTGGTAAGTCATAATATGTATGTTAATTACTTTAATAATCTCTATTTAAAGTTTATTGTTATATTACTTATGTCTCATTTGATCGGTTGATATTCAAAAAACTATTTTACATCACTTTTGTAAATATTGTGAAATCTAACGGAAATACACAGTCCCCTGGCAACAGTCCTCTGCCGGAAATTGCAGCAGGGGACTGTTTTACACAGCAGGGGACTGTGTCTTTTGCGCATTAGTTATTATTATGTATTGTTTGTGTACATTTATCCACTAATCTGCTTTATTAATGTCAAAGTATCATTGATCAATACAATCATCAAAGTATCATTAATCCCTTCAAATTATTTTTCTTTATAAACTTAAATTATGTTACATAGACTGATCGAGCGCATGTGATATGGTTCCTAAAAAGAAAAATTTACTCTGAGAAGAAATAGTCTTGAAAAAGAGAAAAACGGAGCGATTATGATAACAAAAAGAAAAAATGTCTCTCAGAAGAGAAAAGAAATAAGAAAAAAGGAGAAGTTGAAGAAAATATATCGTTATCAGATTCAGAAGCAGATACTCCGCTTTCAAGACACGCCATTTTAGTTTCAGTCCAAATATCTCCAGCTCCAAGCTCAGCAGTTTTTAGGACTAATAGTATACAGTAGCTATGTTGCGACCAGTAAAATGTGGATGCCATACTTGTCTGAATTTGATAATAGGCACTTTAAATGTACATTAGGTAGCAGGTAGTTTTTTCAGCTCCATCCATGGCTTTACAAAATAAATTTGAAACACTGACAATGAAATGTCTCAGCTGCTTTTGCAACAGCGGCTTATGTGAACATTATGATATTGGCAGTATTAACTTTGCTCTAAAACCTAGGTGGACATTAGAATAAGGGTTAACAGAGTCCTAACCCGACGATCCTGAATCTGCTGAACCTGAATTGACACCTACACTAAACAAGTCCCCTCAAAGATTGGATGATAACCCAACTGTCCCAAATAATGACACTAACCAATCAGAAGGGCTTGAAAGGCACTTTAAATATACATTAGGTAGCAGGTAGTTTTTTCAGCTCCATCCATGGCTTTCCAAAATAAATTTGAAACACTGACAATGAAATATCTCAGCTGCTTTTGTGAGCATAATGATATTGGCAGTATCAACTTTGCTCTAAAACCTAGATGGACAGTAGAATAATGGTTAGCAGAGTCCTAACCGGACGATCCTAAATCTGCTGAACCTGAATTGACACCTATACCCAACAAGTCCCCTCAAAGATTGGACGGTAATCAAACTGTCCTAAATAAGGACACTGATGACGATGAAAACGCCTTACGTGTTACTTTCAATAAAGACATTATAGAGGTGTCATAATATCAAGTTATCTAAAAGTTGGATAATCCTCTGACTTGATTAAAAAGGCTGAAGTTACGGCTGGTCTAGTCCTGAAGACGGCGACTGCCATTCCGAAAAACTCAGATTCAAAACCACACGCATCACTATCTTTTCGAAACCATGCGCGTAATGCTACTAACTTAAAACAGCGAAGGAAAACATCATGGCAACCGACATGTATCTAGAATCTTTCGAAGTCATGTGTTATGCACCAACCCGCACTGGGCCATCATGGTGGATTATGCCAGCCTTGACTCTCTCCTTGTGAGAGAAGGCCCGGAGTGGGAACATGTAGTGGGCTGTTTATGCTGATTGAAAAGATAATATTTTATCAGTTTCCTACTAAAAATTGACGTTTTCGAGTGCTAATTTTTTAAATGTTAAGTTCATTTTTTTTAATCTTATTACATTTTATTATGTGCCTTAGTAGACAAAAATCCTTAGGATTCGATTGGAGATCTCAGTTGAAATGTTTTATATTTGAGAGAAAAGACTGCTAATAATTATACATAGAGACGTACTTCTTAGCATTCCATGGATTCACCGTGCGGGTGCCGGGTCCATCGTGTGGCAGAGAGAGAAATCTCGAATAGACCCCAAGACTTGTGACTCGGGCTGTAGGTTTAAAAGGGGCCCCTTATATTGACGTACGTCAACACTCACCTTCACTACTCGTATTTCTCTCCCTGCCCAGCCAAATCCGATATGATCCTACTAGTGCAGCTTTAGATACTCGTTCTAGTATAGAACTTACATACTAGAACGAGTATCTAAAGCTGCACTAGTAGGATCATATCGGATTTGGCTGTTTTAAGAGTTTCAATGAATGCGGAATAAAGCATTTAATTGTTCATAGCATAATAATATGGCTATGTTAATCTCAGTGAGTGAGTACAAACTGTTTCTAGCACTTAAAGTATTTTTTTGTTGTGAATGTTTAAAGAAAGTTGTTATTTCTGCTCATTTTTTATAGTAATGTTTTGTTTATTATTAATGCGGAAATATGTTATAAAAAATAATTAATAATTTATTAGTGTAAAATTACTTTTTTTAAAGTACAACAGTCCTCTGTCTCACTTAACAGTCCCCTGTCGTGATTTTTTGGAAAATCATGAATAACTCTGAAAATATGTATAATTTCAGCGGGCCTCTGATTTAACTAATATAATAGTTAATTTTCTTCTAAATAGAACAGGAATTTTTGCCAAATATTAAAAAAAATTGCCAGGACAGCATTTGTATGGGAGCTGTACGAGCTTACAGAGAATCGCCCATGTAGCATGTAGCTTTTTTAGTGTATTTTTAATGTCTTGATTCGTATTATTCTGAAATTTTAATCCTAAAGGTTCCAAAGGTTAATTTAGCCTATGGAAACTTATCTAAATTTGAATGGTGAGGTGCGCCATAACTGGCGTTTTCTGGTACAAAACATAACGTCGGCGAAACCTAACGCCAGTGCACCTACAGGGATGAATGGCTTGCACTGATGTCCCCCAACTCGCTTTGTGTAGACCTATAGTGCACAATAATACACCGTTCCATAGTAAAAGTTGTTAAAAATTGTGAATTTAGCGCGTCCCTTTCAGGTTAGCAAAGGCAGTGTGACTAACCTTGCATTTATTTCACTAAATTACATGTATTTGGGTGTATCCCCAAATTCAGTAGGTTATTTTTCAAAAGTTCGAAACCGTATCAAATCATACAATTAACAATACGTATGGTTTTTAACGACATAAAATACGCAAGAACCTAATTTTTAACACAATGACGGCAACCTTGTTTTTGTTAGGTTTGTTATTTATATAAATGAAGGTGACATTGCATGAAAGTCGAAATTAAAAAATAGTTTTTCATAAAATTTGCTAAATTACATGAGGAACTAAAAAGTAAACGACAAAGTACCGTTTAAGGGTTTTATCTGTATATTTAATTTATTTGGGATGATCGGAATAACCTGTACACATTGTTATTATTATTTCAGTTCAATTAATTAATGTTTAATCAATTCACGGGTACCTAATGTAGTGGTAGGACTCTTGCAGAGTCCGCCTGGGGAAGCTCCACACCTTTGCCAGGTATTCTACCACCAAGCAGTAATGTACAAACATTACTGTGCTCCGGTTTGAAGGACAACGTTTCCAGAGAAATTACAGGGCTTAGAGATATACTTAACAACTTAGATCTCTGGGTGGCGAGCGCAGTGCAGTGCTAGGTAATAATTTGGATTCTTCATGTTCCAATAGCTCCGTGTTACTGCGCATGGCAGGCATGTTGCTTACCATCAGGCACATGTCATGCTCGTCTGTCACTTTACTTAAAAAAAATACGTGTGATACAGTCGGTCCAGTCTGACTAAAGTTTCGGCCGCGTCCGGCGGTCTTTTTCAAGGAGAATGAACGGGCGTAATCGCTGCCCCTTTGAAACTACATACGTAGGTAAAACCTGCTACTAGATAATAAATAAATAGCACTAATTAAATTAAAACAATATTGATTAGCGGTGTTAGTGTTACGGATTTCATAAGACGGGAAGCGTTTGGCTGTGCAATCGGCAATTACGTGAAAAGTGCAATTACGGTGTTATCCACGCAAGAACACAGGTCGCGTGCAGCGAAATTTGTATGATCGGAGGTGGTAATCGGAAATCTTATTGATTCCGGGTTTTCTAAACTTTTACTTGAAAGATAATAACGCAAAAAACGAGAAAACAAAGATAGACACGAGTTTTTTTGACGAGTTCATATTTCATTTTAAATCGATGTAGTCCAGCTGTATAAAAGAAAAGTGTCCCGTTCCACGCGAGCGTGGAAGCGAAGCGCCAGAACAAGCGATATAGAGGTACGATTGGAAGGAAATTCGTTCCATTATTAATACATTTTGGTGGGCAATTCACACACAAGAGCATCTGACCCCAAACTAAGCAACGGTTGTACTATGGCGGGCTGATAGCTGGTATAATACTTATACTGTTGTAAATACATACTTATTATACATAGAAACACCCAGACACAGTACAAATATTTGAATTCATCACACAAATATTTGAACTAGGTGGGAATCGAACCCACGACCCTCGGCTTCGCGGGCTATCAAAGTACCGGTCTATAATAGACAAATAAGCTATAGCAGTTCCTATAGCAGTAGGCCTCACATGACACTTATTCTACTATCCACCATAGCAAGTCGCAACATAGCAACGCAACGCCTATGTTGCAGTCGTGATCACTTACGATCAACCCTAAGACCGCCTAACTAAATCGGATTTGGGTTTGCTATTTTGTCAGTTTTAGTTCAAATCAAATCATGCTTTATTTGTACACACAAAGTTTAAAACAATATTCACAGTACAAATACCATTTTCCTAAACACAAAGTAGGCTTTATTGTCGCATAAATATGAACATCTGCCAGCTGATCTCAAACTAGGCTAAGCAGTCCTTATCCTTATATGTATCATAAGTCCAGTTAAGTGGTAGACCCTTCAGGTCAGTCGTATCTCTTATTTAAAAATGTTTGTGTTTTATGCTCACAACAAACGTATAATTTGTATAAAACTACATGTCATGGAGTTTCATACACTATTCACACGCGCGTCTAAACATTCACACACTTACTCTTTGTTATTTCTTTATTTTTAACAGACTACAAAAAATGAGGAGGTTACAAGGTTACAAGTCGTTGATGAGACTAACACAAAATCGTGGAAAAAAGTTGTTAACTTATCGGGTTTTATCGGATTCATTTCGGAGCGTGTGGAACTGGTCTGCATGGCCTAATATCTTGCATTTTTTTTTATCTGACTGTTTGTAGTTCAAAAAAGCGACATCGTTTCATAGTTGAAGTTTCAAACACTCGAACGAAGAGGTTTGACTCTACTTTTGTGAAAATAATGTCTAGCCTACGGAATCGGTTACCAGAGTGGGTTTTTCCGAATGGGTACAATCTTGGTGTCTTCAAGTCGAGAGAAGGTGGTTTCTTCTAGATAAGCACGCGTCATTGCATGTCTTCATTGCTTGACCGCATTGTCGCTTAACATCAGGCGAGATTGCGATAATAGTTTAAAAAAAAAAAAAAAAAACAAACATTTTTGCTTTGCCACTATAAGAAAATCAAATATTCTGTTCGGTAACTCAGGCATTCCAGCATATTTTTTAATACATACACGTATCGTCAGACCTTTAAATAAACGTCTACCTGCATTATTTTTCCTCGGTACATTGTCAATGTCAAAAAACAGCCTCGAAACGCGACGCCCGCTGCATGCGCGTACGCAAAGAATGTCAACGAAACCCGTACTCAAACCGATTCGCAACACACTTAACTTCATTCCGCAACCATTGAGCAGTTTCAAGAAGATATGATGGGCTCGTCTTCGAGTTAGACGGCAATGGATGAGCGAGCGAGTGAAAGTGTCACGTGGTGCTTCTGGGTCATTGACTGGGATCCGGATGGGTGCACTGGTGGAAATTGTCGGCTGGCAACCAGCATCGTCGTGGTAGGGAATTAATCATGACGTTTTGAGTCGAGTTGGTGAACAAGTTTAGTGTTGTGACCTTTTTTGGAGGGAAGTGAAAGTACGCATCTCGTGGAAAGAAAGGTTTTCAGGATACTGTTATTGCGTCCGGTTTTAAAAGCAAACTGAGCACTCTAAAAGTTTTCGTCTAACGTCTTGACTCAAATGGGAAATGAACTAACAGCTGTTAAAGTTTCATGTTTGGTTTTATCGTATTTTCATTCAGATAAAATAAAACTTACAAAAAACGATACAGAAATATACAAACAGTTAAATATGTCATCTTCATAATCAGCCGGTATATTACCCACTGCTGATCACTATCCTGCTGTCTCATTTTACCCTCGATTCTGTGTTAGTCTCATCTAGACCCACGACTTCTAACACCCTCATTTTTTGTTTTCTGTTATAAATAAATAAAAGGAAAGAACAAAGAGTAAGTGTGTGACAGTTTAGTTTAGATGCTTGTGCATGTATGCATTCGTGCGTGTTTGTTACAATGTTATGCTTGAATACTGTACGAAACTGTATGGCATGTAGTTTTATATACGTTTGTTGTATAAATTAAATAAACTTTACAAAGTGAAAAATATTTTTTTTATTCATGAAAACTGCGGTTAGCGCTAGAATTACCGGTAGATAAAGCCTAACCTAACCTATGTAAAGAGTCCTACCACTACAAAAACATTACAACTCAGAGTTGAACATATTATTCTTACATTAAATAGTTGTACCCACAACTCTGAAAGTCCTGATAGTCAATCTAACTTAAACCGCCGACTCAGACTATGTGAACTGAAAAAATGCGCCAACTCATCAGCAACGGGTTAAAGTTTGGCCTGAGTTGTCGATCGGTTGAGGGTGTAATTGATTGTAGGAGTTTAATTGGTGTTTTGCACCAGCTGGGATAGAAAATAGTGTAGCAAAATATTGGCCCTTCTATTTGTGAAGCATCGGGAACATAAGCATGCAATAAAATTAATTAAATAAATATCAACTCGATTTATGTCGCCACTGCTGGGGTGCTTGGGGGGTTGTATTTCAAGGAGAAAATCGAAACAATAAGCTGCGTGGACTTTCCCCGATGGTTGCAAATGTTGCAATATTGGTGTCTTCAAATCAAGAGTGAATCGATTTCTACTAGGTAAGCACTAAGCACGCTCCGCCGTAGATCGCATTGTCGCTTAACATCAGGCGAGATGGCGGAAATCTATACAAGTAAAAAAATAAAAACCCTCTATATTTGTCAAGTGAGGTAGATGGATAACCGTATCACCGAAAGATGTGTTTCTTTGAATATGCCGGTTTCTTCACTATATTTTCCTTTACCATTAAAGCCAGTAATAAAGGCAAACTTGTAGAAAAATAGAAAATCGTTAATTATAAACATCATTAATTTATTTCGATTAAAATATGTCCCGTAATTCATTATCGTATCGTATATTATATTAAGTTACGGCTGGTTTAAAAGTTACTGATCTTAAAATTACGGTTGAAATAGTCGGAAGAACGACAGTGGTAGATCCGGAATCCCTGGTTTGAATCCCACATATTGTCTTTTCGAAGTTATGTGCGCGTGATATAGCTTACTTAAAAACGGTGCAGGAAAACATCGTGAGGAAACCGGCTTGTTCAATGAATCTTTCGAAGTCATGCGTCATCCGCCAACCCACACTGAGCCAGCGTGGTGGGTTATGGCCTTGACTCTCTCGTTGCGAGGGAAGGGCCCGAGTCCCAACAGAGGCAACATTTAGTGTGTTTTTCTGTAACCATAACTACGAGTATGTTTTGGTTACAGAAAAAGTATATCAATCTATCAATCCGGTTAAAGTTTTCTAGTCTTTATCCGCTTGGCGCGCGACCGCATATGACAAAAAGTATAGACGAAAGAAAGTACGCTTACATTTTCGTTCCACTTTTTTTTTCTCGACTTTTTGTTTCGTGACCCAGTAAGTGTAACGAGCAAATAACGACATTTTAAAAATACAGTTTCGAATGGAAACAATTCTGTAAATGACTGTTGTCTCCGCCATTACTATAATAGCGAGCGGAGTCGCGGGAATCCACTGTAATAGTCCCATTATCCACTAACACAATTTATTTAATTTTAACTCTATTTGAAGGGAATAAGGTATGTTGTGGTGTGTTTATCGGATATGTGGTCCTGACCTCTGACTTTTAACCGCGGTTTGTGAAACTTCTGCTTTTACTCGAAGGTTGTATATACGTATAAACTAATTTATACTTCTACGACCCGTTACGGCTTCGCTCAGATATCCTACTAATATTATAAATGTCAATGTTTGGATGTTAGATGCTCAATTACGTCCTAACGTATGAACCTTATGAACGGATTGGGCTGTAATTTGGAACACAGATTATAGTCTGGAAGAACACATAGGCTACTTTTTATGCCGATAAAACAACGTGTACGGGAACCACGCGGGTAAAACCGTGGTGCGCTGTTAGTTGTCATATTTATAAAGACTATTAATCGAAATACAAACTACACATCTTTCAAGCTGGACCAAACTGTATACGGTGTGTAAATTTGATTAAAATCGGTTTAGTAGTTTAGGAGTCCATCGCGCACAAACCACGTGACGCGTAATTTGTGTATATTAAAATTAGCCACTCCACAAACGGGGTCCGTGACCTTTGTCATTGGGGTTCTGATTTTTCTTTTTTTTTTTAATATCTTAGATTAGGAGAAGAGCCGTAAAATAGGGAGCAACGAACATTTTTAACCTAATTCTAGTGCTACCCGATTTCATCCGTTGAGCCGAACACTACCGGTTGGGTTTCTGTTAGTAATATGTAATATAGTACTCGACATTATAATATGCTATTTTCTAAGTCGTCTCGTCCTGGCTCAGATCCTTGTACACTTAGATAAAGCATGTAAACTCTTTGTTTATTCGAGTCTTTGTAACGTCTGCCATGAAATGTTGCTTTTTCGAAGTAGTCCGACAGAAATGTTTAAAGGTAAAGCTCATATACTGTTAAATGTGATGTACATAGCATCGTACCGTGAAGCATGGTATCACCGTTCGGCACACGTGTGCCAAAGATTGCCGACACCTGAGTGATTATGCTCACACAGATTGGTCACGGCACGAATGTATTATACCGTTGGAGATATGTACCTACCACCTACTCGTGCTTAACTACTTACGTCCCTTGGGCTCATAGTTCACTGTCTCTCTCGCACATGCTTACTTATATTACGAACAATGATACATTTTAATTATTTTAATGAATTTTAATTAATTTTCTCTGAAAAAGCAAAAACCGAGTTCAATATAAAATTAAATTCAGACACTAAACTTCATATTTTTTGTTGATGAAACCTACGAATACGTCGTCCGGCCTCTCTACCGGCTAACTAAATCGCCTATGGCTTTGCTAATGCGGTCTCTATCATGTCAAGCGAAAAGAAAAGAGAGAGCATTATTAAAGCCAAGATAGTTTTATTTAGGCGGTAGACCCTCTGGTCCGTTAACTTTAGGTAACGAAATCCTAGTTTTTGTTGATATTTCGAATTAAATATCAATAGAATTTTTATGGGCCCTCTGAAAAATTATCTATCAAACAAAAAAAGAATCGAAATAGATTCATGATTGACGGAGCTATCGCGTAATACACACTAACCTATACAAAAAACATACCATAGCGAGAAGGTGAGAACCTCCTTGTTTTTTAAAGTCGTTTAAAAATACTTTATTGGTAGAAACATAATATCGCCATCAACCGCAAATCTTGCGTGTCTCGTAACTTTGTAAAAAAAAATTGTCTGAATCAATTGCTGGGCAATTTCGGATTCGGCGACCATAATCTGCTTTCAAATGATGCGAATATGTGCGTGTCACTGACGCAACTGATGATGCTGTACGAAGGATTCGTGCACAAAAAAGTCAAAAGATTCCGTTGTTAAAATTTTAGAACTAACATTAGAAGTTGGTCTGGTTATTTGTATGTCTGTATTTACTTCATGGTCATAACTTGATCATTTTCAAAAGAACATTCAGTCTCAAGTCATCTCCATTTCGGTCCTACCAACGCGATTATACCATATATATATAGCACCTTTTCTGAACACGCTACTACTACATCAATTATTACAAAAACCAACGTCGTCCAGATCACCGTCGACCTTGATTTTCTAGAATCCAAGGCCTAAATATAAATCCGAAAACATCCTAACTGTAGAATTGCTTGTATTGGTTTTGCCAGTCAAATTCGGTTTGTATTGGTGTAGTGAACCGTAAGTACAATAGTAATAATGTAACACGGCTAGTACTTTAGTTGTTAGCTGTTTACTAACGTCTCGGTCCGGTATTGACCATACTGAATTACCGGAATTAGGGTTGTCCCATGTTTGGTGTTTTGGCAGATTACATTTTTGTTTAGTTTCTATTTTCAATTTAGTGACACAACATCACGAGACTGAATCGAGTTCTTCTAGGTAAGCAACGCTCCATTGTAGTCGTTTAACATCAGTGTCGGACACTTGACCGACACTGATGTTAAACGTATCATAATAGTTAAAAACCCCGTTCCATTTGTTCTCTGATAAAAATGGTTTAGCATAAAAACAGAACACTTATAGCTAAGGATGCTTTTGCCTTAGCTAGGTAATAAATTATTTTCAAAATCCATTACTTACTAGTAAAAGGACATTCTTGACCAAATTTGACAATATTTTTTTAACAAATAAATTAATAATGTAGTCCGACAGGTACAATAAAATAACACGATGTTTTGTTGGCATAATAATTTACAGACATTTTAGATCTCAAGTACCAGCCAATGGTACTTCTAGGTTGTTTATACAACTGCTCACGTTAAAAGAATTTGTGAATAAATACACATTTTGGTAATAAATACTCAAGTGTTTTTCAATGATAAAATGTATGGTTGAGAATTTTCGATAAATTTAATGTTTTATATTATTTATCAGTTTTTTACGATTGATACTTGAAATAGCAAAGACTAAATAATTCTAGGAAAACAATCGTAAAAGATATTAATTATAGAACTAAAAGTAAAAGATTTATAGCACCACCGTGCATAATAGTAGAAAACTAAGTATGTAGAACGAATACTTATCAAATGCGTTTGTTACGCTAGATTGTTTACTGCTATAAAGGTACATTGTAAAACATTTTCTAATAACTCAATTGATTTTTGTCATAATATAAATATAATTTAAAAAAAAATGACTACCCACTCAATACGAATATTTGTGTGGTGGTTGTAGATATTATGGCTGAGTGTTTCTGTACATAAAAAAAACGGATAAATTTGTGTGTGAGTCAGACTCGTTCACCGACAGATCGGATCGGCACATTTTTAGGTACATACATATCACAGTTATATAACAGTTCAGGAATCTAGTTTCGCAGCATTTATCAGAGATTTTCCCGAAGTTCTGTTCCAAAACCTTTCATTACGGAAAACGTTTGAAAATTTAAAAATGTCGGTATCTTAAGAAATGTTTCATTAATATTAATGAAACTAAAAAAAACTTGAAAATCAAAGATTTATTATTTATTGATTATATCGGGTTAGTCATGTGTCATGTTGTCTGTCCAGTCCAACTTAAATTTCTACCATATTTGGCACCCTTGGCACATTGGGCGTATTAGGGGTAAGACCGATCATATCACACTTGAGTAACACGTTAATTAGTAAAAAAAATGTGATAGAAACACGTTTTACATAACCATCAATTTGCTTAAAATATCGTTAGGCCTCAGTTATTTTAAAATTTAAAGTATGTCATTGACAGACACAACTGTAAGATCTGTTTCTAGAATTTTCTGCCAAGCTTGGAAGACTATTATTAAACTTTGTATTAATTTGGTTTATTAATTTCAGTTGCAAATCGTACTTTAGTTCTACAAACGATTCCTTTCTATAATAAGTATCAGAAATTTCTTGAACTACTGCAATAAGCTAATATTAACTTGGAATCTTGAAGTGACATTAAAACATAAAATCAGCATTCTACGGTAAACTGAGCAAGTTTCAACTCATCCACAAATAGCTCAGCTATTAAAATCAGCAAAAACCATCAGATTCCTCTCGCCTAGGTAAATTACGAGGGTATTCAACTCTGGGCCTGTATTTCGTGATTGCCAAACTCAAAACGCATAACTCATGAAGCGTACTCTAAACCTAGGAGTCATTTTAATATGAGATCACTGTATTTTGGGTGGTTGTGATTCTTGTTATTTTATGTGATATCTGCGAATACTATGGACATTAGAGCTAAGGCATTCCATCTGTGTACATCAAAAAGTCGCCGTCTAAATGCATTAAATTAGGGTAGCGCCACTTTAGCATCAGGGTAAATTTAAAAGTAAATCAATAAGCATACTATTCACAATTCACGAAATAAATAGGTAATAAAATTTTAGGTTATTTGTACTACAATATTATTTTGTTACTAAGCAAGTCGTTAAGTATAGTTTGACTGGCCTCGTGGCTTAGTAGGTAGTAGGCTTAGTAGGTAGTAACTCTGCCTGCGAAGCCGAGGGTTCGATTCCCACCCAGTGCAAATATTTGTGTGATTAATTTAAATATTTGTACTGTGTCTGGGTGTTTCTATGTATAATAAGTATGTGTTTACAACTATATTTTACGTATAATATTGGCTATTTGGCCGCCATATTCCAAGCTTTGCTTAATTTGAGGTCAGGTGTCAGATGGTGTTGTGTGTGAATTGTCCACCAATATTTATTATAAGTCACTATTTTCGACAATAATATTTAATATTTTTTAACTTGGCATACTTCAACTCGTATGCAATTGCAATATATTTATATAAATATATATATGTATACCCTTTGTGGAAGCCGTTTTTCTACACCAGCGCCATTGTGTAAGATTTTTGAACTGTTATTGATATCATACAGCTAGCCACTTTTTTGAAATTTTCTACCCTAAACCTGAAACCCTTTAGATGCTTTAGCTCTAATCTCCATAGCGATTACTTAACGGGTCTTATTACGTTAGGTTACTTTATAAAATTGGCTTTGCCTACTGAACTTAGGACCTGCGCATAATGCGCAGTACTCTAATATCCTGTGCTGTTATGGGCAGGCATGTTGTTTACCATCAGGCATATGTCCTGCTCGTCTCGTCCACTCTATACTACAAAAAAGGGACCTATTAAAAAAACATCCTCAAGTAAATACAGACCGTGTTTTGTGTTATGAGTTTTGTTAACATACTCGTAGAATAAGGCGCCGAGTTGTTGATTAGCACTCTCGACAAATAGCAAAACTGGTTTGAAGGTAGCCCTAACAGGATGCTTTTTGACATAACACTAGGAAGTGCCTTGGCATAAAACCGTTTATCTGAGAAAGTTTTAAGACGAAGAAAAAGAAGAAGATAAAATACTAAGAAAATTATCTTATGTTCTATCAATACAATAAATGTCTAATTTGATGTTTGTTGCTTCATCACGTTGTAACGTTTGAACGGATGTGGTTGAAGTTTGTTCACAGTTAGATTATAGTCTGGAAGAACACAAAGTCTATTTTTATCCCGGGAAAATAACGGCAATTCAATTAAATGATTCCAATAACTACCATTATTTTTTTAAATACAAATAAACATATCATGAGAATGTATTCTTAGAATATTCTGATAGTTGAAATTGTATTACTGATGGTAAGCGGTGCTGTTTACGAATTTTGATATGACTTCAATATGAATGTAATTAAGTATAATTAGCTCCGAAAACACGGGGAAGCACAGCGTGGGAGTTATGGCAACACACTATTATTATGGAAGCTTACATATTTGTGTGTTAAATAGAATATAATGTTTTGCAGGTTAATTTTTAATGTAAATAATAAATACTATAATTTGTCTAAAATATGATGTTATAAATAAATGCAGACAAAAACAGTCTTGATACGATTTGTTAATTATACGAGTAATTATAACATAGTTTTGTACTTCTACATTTAGAAGTATTACAATTAATTTATAATTATTAAGCGATGACGCTAATTTATAAAAACCTTAGAAAAACTTGTACCACAATTTTGGGTTATGTTAAACCGGAGGTGAAAAAAAGATACACTAAGTATGAGTAACATTAAGTGTTATATAAGTAATGAATGTATAGTTATTTTATTTATTTAGGAGTTTTGTATAAATCTTTCCACAAAAATACATTTTATTATCATAGAATTGTGTTTATATTCGTTTTTGTTTCAAGCGAATATAAACATAATTGTGTTTATTTCCTTCTTGGAAAGCAACTTTTTGCGAATTGGTTTGATATTGCAGAGGTCCAAAGGCGGCGGTGACTTCCAATTTTCGTTGCTAGTCTACTAGTGTTGTAATATTTTTGCTATCTATAAATATGCTCAAACATTATTTATGCATTCTAAACTCATTTTTAACCGACTTAAAAAAAAGTAGGTTTCTCAATTCGACGGTAAGTATATATATTTATTTATATATATATTTTTATGTAGTCTTAAGATATCAAGATTCCTCACGATACAAAGACGCAAAACTATGAACATTCTCAGACGGCAACCTATGACCGTTACGTAAGAGCTTTGGCAGCCCTAGCGAACGAAGGTGCGCGCGCGCCTGGCACCGCGAGGCACGGCCACAGCCAAGAAACAGTTACTACGCGACCCGGCTGCAACACAAGCATAATTGCAGCTTGTCACACACACATACGCAGCACGGGTTGTACATAGCGACTACTGGTTTATCTGTGGTTTTCACTCAGGTCGGTGTGCTTCGGTCGTCCTTGACACTTGACTTTGGGGGTACCCAATAAGTAATGCTAAGTGCTTAAGTACTTACACTGATTTTTTATTGTTTACAAATCCTACTTTTTATTAATTCCCTACTGTTGTAGTAATTATTTCAATTTGTAATAATGATAGGACGAGCAAAACATGCGCCTGATGGAAAGCAATACACCTGCCCAATAATACTTACCACAGTACCTATTCGAACGTGGAGAATCTAAATGACTAAAGCACTGCATAGCGTCATTCAAAAATATAAAATGCTTTATCAATCTGCCCCATAATTTGTCTGGAAACATGGCCCTTCCAACCGTAATACAATAATGTTTCCACATTACAGCTTTGTGGTAAAACCTAACTAACGTTATGATAGCGCAGAGGCACAGCACCCTACTCTACTTTGGGGTAACGCAATAAGCAGACCACTAAATAATCCCACTGCTGGGACTCCGGGCCTTCTCTCTTAAGGAGAAGAGCCAAGGCCATATTCCACAACGCTGGTCCTGTCCGGGGGGTCTACCGCCGAACGAAAAATGTCATCGCTTTGATGTTTCTCTCTCTTTTCTTTTCGCTTGAAATGATAGAGACAGCATTAGCAAAGCGATAGCCGATTTAGTTAGGCGGTAGAAGCGCGGGTGGATTACGAACTCAAGACAAATTATTCTTACTGGTCTAAGATAACGAATAACATCGAATAATTCCAGGAACATGCCAGTTTGCACAAAAACGAATACAAAGAACTGTGTTTAAACTTAAAATAAATTTAACGCTAAAGGCCATCTTATCGCTAATTATTACCGATAATAATAAGATGGCCATTCAAATCATTACTATTATAGTGATCTCATACAGATAACCTTTTGGTTGTTAAGACAATTTTTAAAAGTAATGACAGTGATCCTTGACACAATCATGTAATTACGCAAATATATGTAATAAGTATATAACAAATACATTTAAGGCAACGAGACGAGAACGTTCGATTTCACGGTCGGTCGTAGATCCGAATCCCGCTTGCACCTCAGTGCAGAAAGGTGAAGGACAGCATTATGAGGAAAAGTTTGTTCCAAGAAAGACATCGTCGAGACTGTGTCATCTGCCAATCTGCACTTGGCTAGCGCGATAGATTATGGTCTTGATGACCCCTCGTGAGAAAAGACCCCAAGTCCCAGTTGTGGGTACATAAATTGGATTATGATGTAATAAAATAATGCATAATAAAACGCCACGTAAGCAGGGCACGTTTTGTATACTTTAGGTATACGAAAAAAAACCAATTCTTATTTGTAATAAATTGAAAAAGTTATTTGTACTTAACAAATAAATGTAACTAACTGGCTTTAAAACATCGAACAATGTAACAAATGCACATTCAGACGCTATTGTTACAGACGAGGCTAAAACGCAGTGTCTGTTTCAATCAAGTTGTTGCCCCAGATACCCAGTAACATGGTTTACCACTTTACCGGGCAAAAATTGCTATCGGTGCAAATGTTTAGGCCATAGTTTTAAATATTATGCATTTATTTGTGTGTTCGTACTCGCTAGAGTCCCTAGCAACTTCGTTTTCGTAATAAAAGTTATCCTGTGTCTCATCCAAGATCTTTCTCCATACTAAATTGACATATAAATGTGTGAGTGAGATCCGTTCGTACGTTACGGCATGATTGAGCAACAAACATCCAAATATCCAAACATCCATACTTTGACATTTATAATATTAGTGGGATTTTCAACTATTATAAAAGTTATCAAATCCTACAGTTTCTACTATTTCTGTCTTGGGATTTCAGAGTTGCCCAGTTCAATCTTTTCAAATACTTCTCAAACTCGTTTCATTCTTGTATCATGAGAATAAAACACAATTATTGTTGTTGTGAGAAAAACTAATGTTTCGTTCAGGATTTTATTACCATTAATTGATTTTGTTTTTATGAAATAAATAATCTGAACCTGAATCCCCAATTCACTAGGCAAGTAGCTTTATCAAATTTACTACACATAAGTAATTGAATGTGGTGTAGTGTTAACTTTATTTTTGGATGTTTTGGCTGTTTTCTTCAATAAAAGTAAAGGAAAAAAAAGAAAATTGTTTCCCGAAACAATCCTATCAAGTAAAATATGTGTTGCTGAATTTGATCAATGAAATTTAGAATTTGGATAGAGATTTTAGAGTGGAACAGAAAAATGGGCAATTTTTATCTCGTAAAAATGGCGAGTTCCTTAGGGAATTGTCTTTATCTACAACACGGACGATGTCGTGAACAGATTTTAGAATTGTGATTAATTAGCAGCGCCCCGCGGTGTTACCCGTGAAGTTCCCGTTCCCGTTGTTTTCCGGGATAAAAAGTAGCCTATGTGTTCTTCCAGACTATAATCTATCTCTGTTCCAAATTTCAGCCCGATCCGTTCATACGTTAGGACGTGATTGAGCAACAAACATCCGAATATCCAAACATCCATACATTGACATTTATAATATTAGTAGGATTATTAACTTTTGTTTAACAACTTTAGGTCCATGGTATCAAAGAGTCAAAGAGTGAAATTGCGGAGCACAACTGGTAACATTATACGAGTATAGTTAAAGTAAAAAACCAGTTTAAATTGCAACATAAACTAGTGTTACAATATAATACGTGAGTTACGACTTGAGACATCTCGTGAGAATCCTGTATTGAATAAACTTAAGACATGACGCAAAGCATTAATTAAATGCCTTATAATTACACAAATATACGAGTAATTTATAAAAGGAACCTGTACACAATGTTTCGTAATAATATCTTGAACGTAATCTGTGATATCGAAGCAAATGTGTTGGAGTCTGCCTTGTATCGATATATAAATTGATTATATCGATGGTTTTATGGACTTTTTGAAGTGAAAACTTCTTTAGGCGCGCCTAGACAGATTTTTCGTGGGCTGTGAATTGAATCCATTCGTCACGCTCGGGTATGATAAGAAAGCTTCGGGTAAACTCGGGACCATGGCTATTGGCCATCTAGCAATACGTCAGCCAATGGGAAATGCTGAAAGGGCGTGGACAGGCCATCATGGCATGGCCATCTAGAAACGCATCAGCCAATAGGAAATGCTGACGCATTTCTAGATGGCCATGCCAAGATGGCGAGTCCACGCCCTCCGGTTACACCCGTGTAGTTTCCAAGGTAAGCTATCAAATTCTGAGTTATAAGTCTTCACTTCTGTCGGCATTTCCTATGACTGCCAATTTTTTTATTAATACGTTTACCTATAGTGGACTTCCATTTCGCTTGATGTTAAACGACGACGAAGTCTACGACGGAATGAGTTTATCTACAAGAAAGCCATTCACTCTACATTTAATTGCACCCAGACTGTCTCCACCAGGGAATACCTACTCGGGTATCTCATAGTTTAGGTATTGTTATTGTTACTGAAAGTGGAGTCAAATTCGTTTGTTCTATGTAGTGTGTCGTCTTTAAAAGTTGAAACGATTTGATTTACATGTGGCATGTAATTTATAAAATAAGCTACTGTCTATGTAACAGTCCTACATTCTTAATTAACTTTGTTAGATGACACAGATAAAAAAAATGCTTACTAAAACATATGTTGCCGGAAAAATGTAGGATTTACTTGTGAGCGTAATTAAAACATACTCTACGATGTAAATTGTTATGCGCGTACGCAACGGAAGCCCGTCGCGTCGCTCGCGCCTCTTCCGGTACTCACCCGTCACGGAAAGATAACATCGTGCAATATATTTCTTGAACTTGAACTGCGCGAATTTTCCCGGAAATTCGAGCTAAATTCAAGTTCAGGCAACATTTTTTCCGTGAATTTATGTAGAGATCCATGATGCTGTGTCGTTTTTTGCACGTGACACAAAAATTGACAATGACATATCTGACATCCCGACGACATAGAGGTTGTTTCCTTTACGAGTATTTATGGGTTGTAGATAAAGATAGAGTATCTCTCTACTTAGTATGTGATAAAGATTGCTTTAAACGACGCTCGACGTTCGATTTAAAAAAGGCAAATGTTAACGTCGATCTCTTTTTTAATGAGCAGAATATTTTTAATTAAAACTAAATTTCAATGAAAACTTGAATAAATAAACCTTACTTAACAGATCTGAATTTTCCATAAACTGATGTAGGTCTCGAGGTAATCAAATGCATACATGCATATATATTGTACAAGCAATAATTTCTATGGAATTCTCCTACGTCTGAAAAATGGCGGTGTAAAATCAGCGAAATTAAAAAATAACACTGTATATCACGTAAGTTACCCGTGTATTCATTTAAAATGTAAAAAAACCTGTAATTTAGTGCAGTGCTAAGCTGCTAGGTAATGATTTGGACTTTTCATGTTTCAATAGCTGCGTCTAGTAAATCATTATACGATAGGCAATCATTAGCAATATGCTAGAAGCAAGATGCAAAATCCTTTGGAAAAATAATGTTGTGCGGATTGGAATTGTAAAAGAATAAAGCTTAACCGATAGGAGATTGAACCGCCTTAATTACAAAACGTAGAAACAGCAATCTACAGAAGATAATTGCTGCAATAAGCAATAATACAATTTAAAATTAATACCGCTCGGATAGTTTACTGGGTGTAAATAAAAGATCGCTGGCTGCGTTCTGAGATAGACAGGTCATTTGCCACGGCCCGGGGGTCTACCGCCTAACGAAAAACGCTTTGACGCTTTGATGCTTTGGCATTGCCGTCTCTTTCATTTCAAGCGAGAAGAAAAGAGACAGCAATATCAAAGCATCAAAGCGTCAAAGCGTTTTTCGTTAGGCGGTAGAAGCGCCGGTGTAGATGGCGAAGAGGCGAGATTAGACGATAGATTGTTCATGCAGAAATTAAATTGCTTTGCAGGATCCAGTTACAAGAACTTGCTATGTATTGGTACTTGTTTCACTTTTAAATAGGTTTACACTTGACAGCCGTCTCGCCTGATGTTAGCGACGCGACGATGGAGCGTGCTTGCCTAGAAGAAACTGATTCACTGTCGATTTGGAGACACCAAGATTGGAAGCATCGGGAACAATGAATACCTACTCAGGAATTCCATAGCCTAGACCTTCTTATCACAAAATATTAATTAATTAACTCCATATTTTTGAGATACCTGCAAACAACTCTACGACTATAGGGAATTGTAATTTGAATTTTGCTCAGATATCCTTTGTACATATTATAACCATCATGCGCAGATAAAAAGTGATAGTGACGCGAATCCATAAGTTTTTCACTACCAAAAACTTCTCAACATGTATTTTTTTTAATAAAGAGTGACAAGACGAGCAGGACATGTGCCTGATGGTAAGCAACATGCCTGCCACATAACCAACACAGTGACACGCAGCTATTGGACCATGAAGAGTCCAAATCATTACCTAGCACTGCACTGCGCTCGTCACCCAGAGATCTAAGTTGTTATATCTCTAAGCCCTGTAATTTCTCTGGAAACATTGCCCTTCAAACCGGAACACAGTTGTTATGTTTGCAAATTAGTGATTGGCGGTAGAATAACTGGCAAAGGTGTGGTATTTCCCCAGGCGGACTCTGCCAAGAGTCTTACCACTTCAAAAATGTCTGTAAAACTATTAATTTCAAGTATCTATCTACTCGTAATATCACTGCGTTTTTGATCGTTTTAAAAATGTAATTTACTATCCTCAGCTCAGCTTGAAATATTGCAGAGAATCTCATAAACAGAGACTGTAATGACAAGCGGTAGACAAACAAACAGCCAAGTAATTACAGCTCAGTTGAAATATAGTAACAATTGCACGAGGACTGCAGACCGAAGATAACGCCATTCCGCTACTCTGCCATTCTCGCCGGCTCAATGCGAAGCTGCCGTTCTACAACACCGTTTGTATTGAAATGCCTGAGTATTTGATGAGTGCATTAAGTGAATGCAAATGGTTGTGAAATTGAATTAGGTTGCTGCTACGCTTGACAATACTTGAAAAGTTTGTATTAGTATTAAAATTAACGTGGTTGTTACACATATTAACTGGGTAAAACGGGTAACTCACGTGTAATATGGTCGGTCAATCCGACTCGAGTTTCGGCCGCGTCCGGCGGCCTTTTCAATGGCTGCCCGTTTAGCACTGTTACAGTGCTCTCCTTGAAAAAGGCCGCCGGACGCGGCCGAAACTCGAGTCGGATTGACCAACCATATTACACGTAAGTTAACCGTTTTACTCAATAAATATAGGTTTGTATTATTCGTTCTTTTAAAATCTACACGAATTCACGAACCTTCACGAACGCGCAAATCTCAGGAACTACTGGACCGATTAAAAAATATATTTCAACGTTGAATATGTACGTGATCCCTGATATAGGCTATAATATTATGGACTACGGGCGAAGCCGGTACGGACCGCTAGTATATTATAAATAGGGGAATTGACATTTCATGGCTTAAGATATTAATTTATTAAGAGAAAAATAATACATTTTTAATTTCGCGGGTGTCCGAATGTAATTGTGAAAAAAACTTTAACACTTGTCTTGTACTGCAAAAGGGGAAGGAAGATTAGGTCAGGAGGAGAAAGAGCGAGACAAGTGCTTGTTAGACGCTTTTCTGGGTTGGTAAAATCTTGTGAGTTCACGTTACCAACATGCGTAACAGTACTAAATCTGTAGCTATACAATAGGTGACGTATTGCAACATTATACCCGCTTTACATTATTCCAGTTCAGCGACTTAATCCAGCGCTGCATTGCTTACTGGAACAATGTAAACTGGCACTGGATCGATGCTTTCCAGAGCCGGTTTCCATTTATCCAGTAAGCAATCCAGCGCTGGATTCGATCGCAGGGCTGGAATAATGTAAACCGAGTATTAGTGCTACAATTTTCAAGTTACAAGTTCTCACTTCTATCGGTAGTCAATTATTTTTCTATTTAATCTAATTCTGTTCTAAAACTGTTAGATACATAGTGTTCTAAAAGTCTTACATTGTTATCGAGAAACGGTTATTTTGATAATAAGGAAGCCTTGACTGTCCACCTCGTTTCAACAAGGTCAGACTTGACAAAGACTAAATTGTCCTGGTCTCCAGTCACGTTCTGTAATAAGATAATTTTTATTGAGTACCTACTTAATGTAATGAGTAAGATAACTGATGTATAGTTCTCTGTTCAAACACGCTATAATGTATGTAGCAAGGATTCCATGGCTTTGCCAACTGAGTTTTGCTACTAGACAATGTCGGATGAATTTTAATATTCAATAAGATACTTTTTATTGAGTACTTTAATACAAAGCACTTTATTATTATACCACAAAAACATAGATTAAACTTAACATCAAAACATTTAACGTGTGAGATAATTAATGTATAGTTACGTAGCAAGAATTCCTTGGATTTATTTGTCGGATTTATTTCAATTTTCAGTGAAAAATGTTCTTCTAATAGGTAAAAATTATGTGTCATGTAATGTAATGTGTTTAAGCTATCACGGTTGATAACTATTCTGGTGTTATTACAGAGATATTTAGCTTAAGCATCCCACTGCCTTGTGACATTGGGACTCATATTTATAAATAAAATAAATATTGATGGACATTTCTCACACAACACCATCTCACCCCAAAACTCAGCAAAGCTTGTATTTATTACAATTTATAAATGTCACAATATATTTCTTAATGTTAAATGTTGAATAAAAATGTTGCCACAAGAAAGACACTTTATTGGTTCATCTCTTCGATTTGATTTGAATAAAAGTTTACCCGTGCGAAGACGGGACGTGACGCTAGTATTAAATGCGTATGTAAAAATAGACGAAAAAAAAGAAATGGAGATAAAAAAAAATTGAAAAGATTGTTCTACTCGATCGGAAGAATCGAAAACAAATATTTTCCATTTCCAAAGAAAAAATAAGTGGAAAATTTGTTAGTTTTCAAATATTTATAAATTACCATGAAAATTGTAGTGTTTATACCTGAAACTAGGTATTGCACAGTGCACACATCTTTTTGAAAAAAAAAATGATAGTCTAAAGTCGGTTTACGGATGCAGCCGGGGTTCATCGATTTATTTCTAAGACGCCATCTCATCAAAACTTAGTTAAAAACCTTGTTTTTAGGGTTCCGTAAAACGTAAAAACGGAACCCTTATAGATTCGTCATGTCTGTCTGTCTGTCTGTCCGTCCGTATGTCACAGCCATTTTTTGCCGAAACTATGAGAATTACACTGTTGAAACTTGGTAAGTAAATGTATTCTGTGAACCGCATTACGATTTAAAAAAAAAAAAGAAAAAAAGGAAAATTACGGTTGCCCCTCATACTGCGAACTGAAACTCAAAAATTTTTTTTCATCAAACCTACACGTGTGGGATGTCTATCGATAGGTCTTCAAAAATGATGTTGAGGTTTCTAAAATCATTTTCGTCTACACTGAATAATTTGCGCAAGAGACACTTCCAAAGTGGTAAAATGTGTGTCCCCCCCCCTCTAACTTCTAAAGTAAGAGAATGAAAAATCTAAAAAAAATATATGATGTACATTACCACGTAAACTACCAACGAAAATTGGTTTGAACTCGATCTGATGAGTAGTTTTTTTTTAGTACGTCATAAATACACTATTATTGAAACTTCGACCAAAGTTACAACGAACTACAAGAACTATGTGTACTATGTATATTATGTTACTTGCTGCAACGGAACCCTTCATGGGCGAGTCCAACTCGCACTTGGCCACTTTATTTCCTAGCTTTTCGATATGACCATGTTTTTAGGCAAAATTAGACGCGAACAAATTTCTATTTTAATACCCGCTTTTCTGTAATAATTTGAAACCAACTCAACCGCTTTTGGTTTCATTTCAGCTATGAAGAAATCTTCGACCTTTACATCCAACCCTTAAAGATATTTGAGAACAAAGCATTCTCATTTTAAAGGCTACAAAGGACGGATTAGGGGGCTATTGTATCTCGAATTAATATCAAGCTGTATGTATGTACTATGTAGCATGCATCGGTGGTCTGACAGGACTAGGGTGCGGCTAGAGTGTTAGCAATCCAACCGTTTACTTAGTCGCTTTCGCTTTTGGCAGAGTGTTTATGGTCACAAGTAAGTTTCCTGCAGTAAAATACTGTTATTTTTCTTATCCTAAAACATTTAGTTGAGCATAATTTCGTGTCCTTTTTAAGTTATTTTGACATCATAAATGTTAAAAACAGTTTGTTTTCAAACTTTTAATTTGATGCTCGGAATAAAAAGGGCTGCTAACGTAGCACAATCGCAAATAAATTTACAAAATCAACTTAACTTGTTCTAATGATTGCTGATTACAAAATAAAAAGAGTGTGGGTACTTATACGTACTTATAGGTAAGCACGAAAGAACTTAATACTTCTTCTCTTTATACCTCGTGCTTAGAAGTCTAACTTCAACCATATTATAGATAATGACTTCAATGCAAGAAGAATTTACCTAAAGTTAGTTACAATGTTTATTAAAATGTTGATTAGTTAACTTTAGAGATCGGTTATTCATGACGATGTACGCGCGTATCGTAAAAATTTACTCTTATTATTTTTCCATAACGCGCCAAAAATTCAAAAACAAAATACAATTGCAAAATTGAAGTAAATTAGTACTTTTTTAATAATGAGTGAAGGAGACGAGCAGTACATGTGCTGATGGTAAGCAACATGCCTGGCACATAACATCACAGTGACACGCAGCTATTGGAACATGAAGAGTCCAAATCATTACCTAGCACTGCATTGCGCTCGTCACCCAGAGATCTAAGTTGTTATATCTCTAAGCCCTGTAATTTCTCTGGAAACATTGCCCTTCAAACCGGAACACAGTATTGTATGCACATTACTGCTTGGCGGTAGAATAACTGGCAAAGGTTTTTCCCCAGCCGGACTCTGCCAAGGTAGGACTCTTGGGAGAGTACTTGGCTCTTGGCTTACTAAATGATATGCAATACAATTTTAGTAATTTATTTCGTAAGTTTGGTATTCGTTTTTTACTAAGACTTAAAGCGTATAACGATATATTGCTTACAGTGTGACCACGCCTGAAATCAGTCGACTGGACTTTACCTTCGTAATTGAAACCTCTTTTATAGAGCAGATTTTTATATTACTAACAATAATTGCCTTCAATTTCTTTCAGACATTTCTTTAAAGAGATTTGCTAAGATTACTTCATAATATTAAATTGATGCTAAAAAATTACGCTGAGAAAGGGTTTAAATCGAGTTAATACTCGTAGATACTATAATATGAATTTTGGATTCAGATTAGAAATTCTATTAGATTTATCTCCATTCTATTTTAAAAACCAAACAATATAATGTTTAAAATGCTAACATTTATTTAGCTTAACGTTTAATTCAACGGATTCCATTCAGCGTGGTAATGCAAGAAAATGCGAAACCAATCTCCAGCTGGGCACGCTTCCGACTGGTATTAGGCTAAATCATCTTGATTATCTGTAGACCTTCACCAGTCTAAATATTGATGATATAATCCAGATGTGATTAGTGTAGGTAGTTAAGTTTGTATAAAGTGATGTGAAGTTTAATTGAAATGTCGTTTCGTTAACCTAAGCTCTCCCAGTTTAAAAACTCAATATAATGCATTCATTACCCAAAAATGTTTTGGCTTTGGATTGATAAATTACAATGATATTTGACTCTTATACTATTTTTGTTTGAGTTCGAGTGAATTCAAGAATGGTGTAGTCATAAATTAGATTTTTTTGTATGCGATAGGTAGGTATGACGGTAACAAGTTCACCAGATCAGCTGGTACTTATTTTTTTTAAATAAAGAGTGACGAGACGTGCAGGACATGTGCCTGATGGTAAACAACATACCTGCCACATAACAGAACGCTATGGGACACGTGACACGCAGCTATTGGGACATGAAGAGTCAAAATCTTTACCTAGCACTGCACTGCGTTCGTCACCCAGAGATCTAAGTTGTTATATCTCTAAGCCCTGTAATTTCTCTGAAAGCATTGCCCTTCAAACCGGAACACAGTAATGTATGCACATTACTGGTTGGCGGTAGAATAACTGGCAAAGATGTGGTCCTACCCCAGGCGGACTCTGCTAAGAGTCCTAAAAAGAGTGCTAAATATATATATATAAAGGCACATGGCCGATATCAGGGTCTTTATCAGAAGCCTCCATGTTCATACACGGGCGTGGATTATCGGGCGAGAGGAATGGAAACCACAATTTTAGTACAACACACTCTAATCAACTATTTTACAAAATGTCACTAACACGGTCTCAATATTTAAATCAACGATGTACGAACGACACTCCGCCGAACACGTAATGCGCATATGCGATGCAAACCGATTTCTAGCTCAAAAACCTTAAACTTCGACCACCATTTTCGTTTGCTTCCCGCACGTCGCCCATTAGCATCCGGAGTTGTGTCAGAGTGGAGAAACGTCAACTGTTATCGCAGCAGTCTGTGTCAGTTACGTTCCTCGCCACTCTAAAATAATCGACGCGCCGTCACGGCCGGACTGACATTCGCACGTCCTCGTGCGTTCGCTGGTGTAGATACAGCCCTCACTCCTCAGTTAATCTGCAAAGATGAAACACAGCTGGAACACTCATCATCGCTCGCCTATTCCTGACACTGTGTCTCAATTTGTTACTCAATTAGTTACTCGTTAAATCTTATCTCAACATCTGTCCATCACGGCACGTCGCATCACAATACACTGGACTGGACAACCAACTCTGGCGTCCCTTCGACCAGGCCACATCAAATATCAACCCAACACCAGCATAGCGATATGATCCGGAACTTCGGCCAGTATAAGCCAGTCCCTTAGACCGTCCACTAGCTGCACACGACAGGCACACTCTGTGCCATACACAGGCACACTCTGTGCCACACACAGGCACACTCTGTGCCACACACAGGCACACTCTGTGCCACACACAGGCACACTCTGTGCCACTCACAGGCACACTCTGTGCCACACACAGGCCACACCGAGGCCACACACAGGTATTGTAGACTGACTATTAAGACATCGACCCACATGAGCCAGTCCCGTAGACCAGCTACTTTACCGTCACACAAACACACACGTAAAAGCCCACATGGAAACTTGAGAATTAACATGGACAGTAAACTGGGATTCATATTTATATGAAGTAGGTACTCACAACTCATTATTACTCGTCACGCTCAGAGGCAGAGAGAGGGTTCCAGAGCTAGCGGTAAGAGTGGGACTAGATACCGAGACTGTATCACTATCATCATCAGATGGCACCGCTTCAATCTCTTGACTATGGACCGCCGTCTCGGCCTCCTCCGAGTCGTTTATTAAGCAAGCGGCTGCTTCAACTAAACCATCATAGCCTCCGGGTACTGCGCGCAAATTTTCGTGAGCATATTTGTATGTTCGATTAGACCCATCAATGTCTCTTAGCTCGTACCTATCGTTATCTAAAACTCGGGTGATCATAAATGGACCTCTAAATTTTCGCTGTAATTTCGTCTGATTACGCTCGCTATATTTTATGAACACGAAATCGCCTTGAGAGAAGGGTTTCACGACTGCCCTACCGCGGTTGAAACGATTTGTATCCGACTCTGCCGCCTTCTCAATGTTTTCGGAAGCATTCTTTCGGATCGAGTTTAAATCCAAACGAGGCTCAGGTTCCGGGTTAGGGGATATACTAGACATGCCTAATGACTGTGCTCGCGTACCGAACATTAGTTCCGTGGGTGTGTAGCCCGCTACTCTAGAACGGGTACTATTTAGTGCGAGTTGGACCTCGGGAAGCTCGTCACGCCATGTCTTGTTCGGATCATTATCTACAATTGTAAGCAAGCTCTTCAAGGTGCGCATAACCCGCTCCACCTGGCCATTAGCTCTGCTAGAGCCAGTGGCAATGAAATGGAGCTCTATGCTATGGTCACTACAAAATTGTTTGAAGTCTGCGCTAATGTAACATCTACCCTGATCTGCTACAATTCGCTTGGGAGCGCCGAAAAGACAAACCGCTTTTTTAAGAGCTTTAAATGGCACTAGCCGCATCGAGCGAAGCGGTGTACTCCAGAAGAACATACTTAGTAAAGGAGTCTATTATTACTGAAGCATATTCTTTCCGGTCACTCTTCCCACTAAGCTTACCCGTGATGTCAACATGTATCGTGTGTCAAGGAGTGGCAACTTCTGGGATCGGGTGGAGTTGGACTTGTTGAGCTCCCGAACACCCTTTTGACGCTTTACACACGATACACGAATCCACAAATTTTCGTACTTGCTTAGCCATTAGTGGAGACCAATACTGCTCATATATCTTGTATAGAGTCTTTTCTGCGCCGAAGTGCTTAATTTCAGTGTGAACATGATGGATCAATGTCCATGTCAAAGATCTTGGCACAACCGGGAGCCAAAAGGAATTCCTGTTACGCTCGATTTTCCTATAAAGTATACCTTTACGTACGTCATAAGTATGAGCAATTGCTTTGGGTAACTCTTTATTATTATGCTTGCTTCCCTATAATCTACGCACATCCTATCGGTGCCGTCCTTTTTCTTGACCAACAGAATAGGACTAGCAAACGGCGATGTGCTTTCCCGAATAATACCTGCCTGCAACAATGACTCTACCTTTTCTCTAACTATTTCTTATTCCGTGGGAGCCAGTCTATAAGGACGCCTTTGTACGGTTTTGTTTGGATCAATCGGATTTATACGCAGAACACCGTTCGTTACACGTCGTGTCGGTATGCCGTCGATGAAAAAGTCACTATACTTTTGTAATATCTTAATTAAAGCACTTTTATCATAGCCTTCTAAGTCAGTGTTAATGTCAGTAAAGTCAAAGTTATTCAGTTTTTCAGCCACATTGACCTCTTTTTGCAACGAAAATATCACACGCTCATTGTCAATATTAACTTCAATCTTATTTTCTAAGAGGTCTCTCTCTACCTATGAGTACTGGCTCAGCGATGGCACCATCAGGCACTATATGAAAAAGCAATGATACAGAGATGCCTCGTACATTGATGGGGTCAAGAACCTGTGAAACACGTAGCACATTGTTGCTACCTATACCTTTAAGGTATACCAAATCATTATGCAAAGTACCCGGAAACTTCTCGGCAAAGCTACTTTTCAATAACGCCCACTATCAAACCCAGGCTGATCCCCTATCAAACAAAAAGGAAACGGGCTCACCAGATGATGTAGTCAAGGTGCTCTTAGTTGCTTTGCGCTCGCAGATATGAACTTCTTTTACCACCACTGCGCCACCTGCACCCCCTCCTTTCCGGTCTGGACACGCCGATGCAAGGTGACCCGGCTGTCCGCACACAAAACAGGTGATCGTTCGTGCTTTGTCGATAACCCTTGGCGTTTGGTTCACATTCTTGTCAACAGCAGTAGGCTCTTCCCGTCGCTTGCGGCAGTCAAAAGCTCTGTGCCCCGGTGTACCACAGCGATGACATGTTCCAAAAAAACGAGATTCACCGTAGCGATGTCTTTTCACATCAACCTCGTGATTTTCATTACCCTCGTACTTCCGCTTGAGCGAAATTCCATTGAGCACTCGAAAGAGTTGAGATCTGGTAGTCGGGTTATGCGAATGGAGCTCCCTTCGAATCACAACATCCTTTTGACACAATACCGAAGCCACAAAACCCGTTACTATATCTTCGGCCATTTCCGTACGTGGAATTCTCTCTATAATACTCTAAAGACGCATCGCCGCCTCGCAAGCAGTTTCTTTTGGAGCGATTTGAAAACGCAACACTTCATCAAAATAGTCTTGAGCTAACATGGGCTTGGCAAATTTCGCTAGTAGCAGCTCTTTTATTTGAGGCCATGTCAGCTGGGAAGCTTGCAGCTTTGTTTAGCAGGTAGCAGCTTGTCCTTTAAGGGCATGCGTCAGCAACAACAATAACTCGGCACCTTCTAGACTTCTGCTGTTAACTATTATCTCGGTTACTTTGCACCAACCTTCAATGTCAGCTTCGGCATCATCGGGGTCAAATCGGATCAACTGCGTTGTCGTACTGCTCGTGGATCGAGGCTGAGTACTTGCCAATACTCTGGACAGCAATGTCTCCATATGAAGTAACAGGTTAGGCGCCGTGGACGAGTTAGGCGCATCATTACTTTGTGTATTCTCCTCTGAACGTAGCCCTGCGCATCCCACTTCTGATAAAGGCACATGGCCGATATCAGGGTCTTTATCAGAAGCCTCCATGTTCATACACGGGCGTGGATTATCGGGCGAGAGGAATGGAAACCACAATTTTAGTACAACACACTCTAATCAACTATTTTACAAAATGTCACTAACACGGTCTCAATATTTAAATCAACGATGTACGAACGACACTCCGCCGAACACGTAATGCGCATATGCGATGCAAACCGATTTCTAGCTCAAAAACCTTAAACTTCGACCACCATTTTCGTTTGCTTCCCGCACGTCGCCCATTAGCATCCGGAGTTGTGTCAGAGTGGAGAAACGTCAACTGTTATCGCAGCAGTCTGTGTCAGTTACGTTCCTCGCCACTCTAAAATAATCGACGCGCCGTCATATACAAAATGTTATAAAATAGAAAAGTAACCTACATAGCAAAACGTTAATTTATCTGATCTAGATAAGCTTTAGAAAACCTTAAATTGCAATAAATAAAAGTGAACCTGAAAAGAATTTGTATAGTAAATTTAAACTCTGCAATAGCTTGTTGACACAGCGATAGATCTCCAAAACGCAATCTTCCTGACAAACAAACTACCGAGCATTTGAGTGTACAATACAATACAAGTTCTGTTTGCCCGTCTCGCGTTAGCGTCGCAGTAAACACACAGACGACGCCGGGTGATTTTATTATGTTATGTCGTGTTGCCGAGGTAGTCTTGAAATTCTATCTGAGAAAGTTAATCAAGAAGAGGTTTAAAAAAACTAGAACGTTATTAACAAAACGTTAGCGTAAGCGACACTTTTGTCCGTAACATTGTAAAGTTTTAGACAGGAGCAGTATAGATAAATAATTACATAATTAGAAATACCCTGCGTTCAACATCCGCTCGGCCCTTCCACCACCTGCCTGCCTGAAAGAGATTGCTCTAAGCAATAAGGCCGCCATTTGTGGTGCTAGTTCGTAAGTGTTTTACTGTAATATTTCTGTTTTTGTGTCACAATAAAGAGTTATCTATCTATCTAATTTAACCGGCTCTGGCTTTGCAATTTCTGTCTCTATAATTTCAAGCGAAAAGAAAAGAGAACAATATCAAAGCTACATTATGATCATTTTAGTTAGGTGGTAGACTCCCGGATGGTAATCATAGATTTTGTAATTTTGCTGAAAATGTTCCCCTTTGAAGCGGAACATTGTCTGCAGTCAACATTGCCGGTAAATTCATCACAGCATGTGATCTTGTGACCGTAGCCCGCGCTGAGCCATGATTGTGGATTATGGACTAACCCGTTATCTAAAATCTAAAATTTGCTAGCGCAAGCTTCCATAGGTAGGTGCATGGGACTGCAATGTAGTTCGTGTAGCAGTGAGAATGTGAAAGTACGCCTATGATAGCCCAAAGTTCGGTAGGCGGGAGACGCTACTTGAGCCCAACTGAGCTTTAGGTCTCTTTATAATACAGAGTAATAAAACGAGCAGAGGATGGAGGATAAGCGCCTGCCCATAATAACAAAATGCCGCATAGCTATTTGAGTAAGCAGAGTCCAAATCAAATCAAAATCAAGTGTAATACGTTTGTGGGGGCAGGAGGGTGAAAAATATATCAAAAAATAAAAAATACACTAGACTGCATCGTTGATTAACATCAGGCAAATATATCATCATCATCATCAACAGCCCACTAAACGTTCCCACTGCTGGGACTCGGGGCCTTCTCTCGCAAGGAGAGAGTTAAGGCCATAATCCACCACGCTGGCCCAGTGCGGGTTGGCGGATGACACATGACACTTCGAAGGATTCTAGGTACATGTCGGTTTCCTCACGATGTTTTCCTTCACCGTTTCAAGTTAGCGGCATTACGCACGTGACTTCGAAAAGACAGTGGTGCGTGTGGGCTTTGAACCCGGGGTCTGCGGATCGGCAGCCGCCGTTCTCCCGACTAGACCACCGTAACTTAGGCATATATATAACCGATACAAAATACTTTACGACCTATTTTTTCTACCGACTTGCAAAAATTCGTTAAAATCGGTCGTCCCATTTCGGAGTACCTACAAATATCGTGATAGGAACATCTCTTTTCGCTGTCATTTCGTAAGATCCCAATTCCGGAATTTTTCAGAAACAATCAAAGTATTATCAATAAGAATCGTTAATTTCCTTCTGCAATCAGCATCGTGGGTAAATCCGACCGCCCACGCTACACCACGTGTTGCCACTAATTACGACTATTTGCGAGTGGCGATAGCTGTTCTTGGAAAATCTGCGGGTGCGTGGCGTCTGATTACGTTCCACTAATATGTTACGCAGATTATACGAACAGATACACCACTATACAACAATAACTTAGCATAGCTTATGCAGCCCACTAAATGTTTCCACTGCTGAGTCTCGGGGCCTTCTTTCGCAAGGAGATAGTCAAGGCCATAATCTACCATGCTGGCCAATTTGTGGGAAGCCTGTAGTAGCCTGAAAAGATTCTAGATACATGTCGGTTTCCTCACGAACTAGTAGTGGTCACGTTTTAGTAGTGGTAGGACTCTTAGCAGAGTCCGCCTGGGGAAGTACCACACCTTTGTCAGTTATTCTACCGCCAACCAGTAATGTGCAAACATTACTGTGTTCCGGTTTGAAGGGCAATGTTTCCAGAGAAATTACAGGGCTTAGAGATTTAACAACTTGGATCTCTGGGTGACGAGCGCAGTGCGGTGCTAGGTAATGATTTTGGCTCTTCATGTTCCAATAGCTGCGTGTCACTATGCTGTAATGTGGCAGGCATGTTGCTTACCATCAGGCACATGTCCTGCTCGTCTCGTCACTCATTATTTAAAAAAAACGATGTTTTCTTTCACCGTTTTTAAGTTAGCGGGATTACGCACATGACTTCGAAAAAATAGTGGAGCGCGTGGTGGGATTTGAACCCGGGGCTCCGGAAAGGCAGTAGCCGTTCTTCCGACTAGACCAGCCGTAACTTACTAGACCAGCCGTGACTTGATTAACGTAGATTCAACTTAGAATAAGCAACCTATTTTATCTTCCTATTGCTGAGACTCTCGATCTTCTCTCAGAAGGATAGAGTCAAGGACATAGTCCACCACACTGGTCAAATATAGGTTGGCGGAGGACACATATCGTCAAAAGATGTAATTTTTAGAACATTCCAGTTTTCTCACAATGTTATAGTTAGCGTTATAGTCTGTGGCTTGCCTGTGGTGACGACAAACTTCTCGACAAAAATAAAAAATACTCGGAGATGCAGGCGAAATTCGAACCTTAAGTAGGTAGGTATCGTTTTTACGATTCCTTCAAGCATAAAAATTGGCTAAGTATATGCAAATTATAACCTTAATCTCAGAATTAGCTATTTTGTGATACTTTATATTAAAATTAAAATAGCCCAATAAATCTGAAAGTTACTAGTCTGGCTTTATTATTCGGCTCATATGGAAGGGCGGCGTGGTTACGTTCTATTACGAAGGCTCTGTTTCAATTGGAAAATCACTTAAATTCAGAGAAAGACTTCCGCATCACTTTCAACCCTTCTTCGTTTGGGCACAAAGCCTTATTGTGGTTTATTTCTTTACTTGTTTATTTACGTTGGTAGATCAAAAGGAAATTCTGTTACAACATTTTTTTGAAGTGAAAACTTCTTTAGGCGCACCTAGACAGATTTTTCGTGGGCTGTAAATTGAATTCATCCGTCACGCTCGGGTATGATAAGAAAGCTTCGGGTAAACTCGGGACCATGGCTATTGCCCATCTAGAAATACGTCAGCCAATGGGAAATGCTGAAAGGGCGTGGACAGGCCATCGTGTCATGGCCATCTAGAAACGCATCAGCCAATGGGAAATGCTGACGCATTCCAAGATGGCCATGCCATGATGGCAAGGCCACGCCCTCCGGTTACACCCGTGTAGTTTCCAAAGTAAGCTATCAAATTCTGAGTTTTAAGTTTTCACTTCGATCGGCAGTTCCTATGACTGCCAATTTTTTTTTATTGTATAGAGTGACGAGACGAGTAGGACATGTGCGTGCTGGTAAGCAATATGCCTGCAACATAACAGCATAGTGACACGCAGCTATTGGAACATGAAGAGTACAAATCATTACCTGCAGCACTGCACTGCGCTTGTCACCCAGAGATATAAGACGTTTTATCTGTATGCCCTGTAATTTCACTGGAAACATTGCCCTTCAAACCAGAACACAGTAATGTCACACCCTCGTCACTGGCTAAACGGCGCGAGCTTAGTACCTACTCGTTCGCGTTCTCCCGGGTGTACTAAAATCACAAGGCCGCCGGCCGTTTGCCTGAGTTGACGTGCGAACGAACGCCGAGTGCGCGCATAAATAATGTCGCGGCGTTATTGTATTGCGAATGGCTGCAATAGCAAGAAACTGAAATGTAGTAGTAATTTACCCCATTTTTATTATGTCGCATTAAGTTTAATAAAAAATTAGACGAGATACTTTTTTTTAATATTCATACCTATACATAAGTAATGATACTAATTTGTTTATTTATTCGACGGTATGAAAACAACTTACAACTACCTACATTGTATAACCAAAATAAACTTCAGTATCAATTGACTATAAAACGTACCTACTTAAAAAAAAGCTATAGAATTTTTAACCGAATTCAAAGAAGGAGGCGGTTCTGGGCTTAATTTTTATTGGATGTAAGTATGTTTCGCCATAGCTCAGCTAATTGTGAACCATTTTTTATCCCCCGACCAAAAAAGGGTGTTATAAGTTTGACGTCGATTTTTTTAAAAAGGTATATTTTTGTGCGGTGATTCTTAGCTATGTTTGGTTAATATCGATTCAAAATGATTTTTAACAAAATGAATTTGAAAATGAATTCCACAAAATCGCGGACAAAATATTTCTTCACAACCTACCTCTAAATGGGCGTCAAATGAATGGGCTTGTCTAATGGAGTACTGTAGTGGTAGGACTATTAGCAGAGTCCGCCTGAGGAAGTACCACACCTTTGTCAGTTCTTCTACCACCAAGCAGTAATGTGCAAACATTACTGTGTTCCGGTTTGAAGGGCAATGTTTCCAGTGAAATTACAGGGGTTAGAGATATAACATCTTAGATCTCTGGGTGACGAGCGCAGTGCAGTGCTAGGTAATGATTTGGATTCTTCATGTTCCAATAGCTGCGTGTCACTGTGCTGTTATGTGACAGGCATGTTTCTTACCATCAGGCACATGTCCTGCTCGTCTCGTCACTCATTATTTAAAAAAAATACAGTAACGTTTGCACATTACTGCTTCGCGGTAGAATAACTGGCAAAGGTGTGGTCCTTCCCCAGGCGGACTCTGCCAAGAGTCCTACCACTACTACCACCTAACACCATTTCGTACAACCCTAGCACGTTTGGTCAATGACGTACGCAGACGACAAGTCACACGGTGCGCACGGCATTTACAACTCTGCGTGGGTGTGTTAAGGTATATTTTTGCTTACAAGTAACAGTAGGTAAGTAGTATACGACAGTTTAGGTTATTATCGTGTAGGTATTTGCACTTTTGTATGGAAGTGATGCATCTGTTACGAAGTAACTATTTTCTGATCTGTGGTAATGTTTGCACATTACTGGTTGACGGTAGAATAACTGACAAAGGTGTGGTACTTCGCCAGCCGGACTACAAAGAGACAGATCACTACAGAATCCTACGACTACTAAACTATAATTTTAAAAATATTGGCAGTTTAGGGACAGTCGATACAAGTGAAAACTTATAACTTTGAATTTTAATACTATACAGCGCTAAAGTTGCACAATACGTCATCTATTATAGATACAGATATAGTGCTAATACGCATAGTGGTGACGCGAACTGATAAGATTTGACCCATTCAAAAGCGTCTAACCAGCACTTTCCAATCGTAGCGTTAGAGCGTAGCGTCGCGTCGTATCGTTGTGTTACCATATCGCTGACTCGTAAGATTTCCGCCTACCAAAAGCGCTACACTCGGCTAAAGAACTTATTGCTAAAAAAAATGTAAAAGACGTGAATCTGTGTTCGAGATTTTTGCGACGAATTTTTTTTGTACGAGACTTTGTGAATTCTGAGTTGTTTATTTGTGCATATTTAAAAGTCATGAAGTCGACGTAATAGTTATTACTAAACATATGCTTTATTCGTTTATCGTAGTCTTCAGAGCGCGCCTAAAGGCAGAAAACGCAAAAAAGGTCATTTTCGACGCCCCTCACCGTTGTTAAGAAAGATAAAACTATAACAATAAAAATATTGACGTATGGGTACAACCAAGGAGAAGCACAATGACCGAATAGAATTTTAAAAATAGATCAGATTTTTTTAAAATAAAAAATTAAAAATGACACCGAAAAAACCCATTTTAATTCGAGTACTCGAAATTATCAGCGATGACCCCACATTATTTTTCCCTAATAAAATGTCTAATTTTACGCTCTACTTAAGTAACCGAATAGTTTTTTGAATTTATGTTCAATTTTTGCTTAATTAAATAAAACTTGGTCAAAAACTGACTCCCGAATTCAAATTAATTTCCACTCTAAACTGTGTCATGCTATTCTCGACTTTATGCGTACCAGGTTAGATATTAAATAGACCTTTGGGTCCTGGTCAGTTGTCGGGCAACGCTCGATGTGGAAGGTTGTTTACGGACGCTCTGTCAGGCAAATGCGTGCGTGAATTTAAAAAATGGGATGAAAGGATAATGCGATAAATAAGTTTTCTGCGAAAAAAGAGAACTAAACGTAAACATTTTGGAATTTTAGTCCGGTACTTAATGTATGTTTTAGTTAGGTAAGTCAAATTTTGTTTTGGAATAGGTTCGTAGTATGTACAATAATAGGTAAAAAAGTAGGTAGGTATCTATTATTGTTAAAAAGATAAGTTTACCAACATTGTTTTTAATAAATTTAATAAATTTTAAAAATTCAATTTAATAAAAGAGCAATCTGTGGTAGTACATGCAAAAACCCAAACAAGTCATTGTGTACATAATAAATTTTGTATGATGAATACATTAATAGTTTTAAGTTCTAGTGACAATTGAAACAAACGATCAGAAAATATTTATGAATTGAGGTCTGCGGAAAATAATGTTTTAAGTATTTTTTTAACATAAACTTTTCAGATTAAAGAAATGCAAACTGATGAAATGAAAAATTATGAATATGTTTATCAGCAGACGATCCATCGTGGCACGTCTGCTGAGCATTAGATCTATTAAAATAGGGAGAAAGGAGAATGTATATTTCATGGTAAACTTTCCAGCATGTGTCTTTTATATTTATGTGTCATATATATATTTTTGGTTAACCCTGCACGCGTTTGAAGAAAACTCGTGGAACGGTCCGTACGTGCCGGCTAGATCATTATCACATATTCCTATTATATATTCACAGTGTTTATTAAATATTATATTATATTGTTATATATTTGTTTTATTATTATTTATTTGTATTATTATATATCTATATGTATATATCACCAGAAAGCCCTTGAAATATAGTTTACTATTATATTAACTTCTAGGTACTTACTACATTAAATAATCCTATCACGAAATGCAAAGTTTACATATTACGCCCGTTGTAAAAAAGTTTTGGATTTCACAGCACTAATAAAAGAACACAACACACTATAGTACATTATTATAGAGATATAAATCAAGTACATTTATTAGAGGTAGATTATCTATGTGAGAGACTGGTGTCTGTACTAGGAAAACCTGTATGACAGATCACCAGACTCTCCAACATTAGTGGTGACAATGGGTAGGTAAGTACTTTTTTAATATATGAACATGTAGATGTTAATTATTATTAGATGTAAGAGAGAGCACAAAATGTAAGTAAATATAGTGTGTGTGTGTGTGAGAGAGGGTGTGTCGATGTGTGTGTGTGCGTGTGTGTGAGGTATTTGAGGGTGTGTTTGAGTGTGTGCAGATGTATGCTCGTGTGTGATTGTATATGGGATGATTTGGTCGTTACATGGATTTCATATTTAATTATTTCAGTATAGCGAGTAATTGTTCAGTGTCGTCATAATTAACGGTCTTTAAAAAGTTTGAGGTATTTTTTTTACATTTAAGTTTTTGTAGGGGGTAAATTTCGATTTTAGCATTAATTTTGTTATATAAATAGCCCCCAAGAAAGCCAAAGAATTTTTCAGAGAAAGCTGTGGACCACTGGTACGTTGAGGGGTATACCAAGTGTTTCAGCCGTTTATTTACTAAAGATGATGGGTTATAGTCAAGTTGAACATGTTGTTTTAGGATAATGTTCAGGATAAACAATTGACGTACCGACAAAACATCGGATTTGGCGTACAAATCTTTTGTGGGAAACCGAAACGGCAAGGAGAGGCTCACTTTTAGAACTGCTCTTTGAGCTCTTTCTAGTTTTAGCAGAACAGTCTTATTATACATTATGATATAAGTGCGCTAAGTTGATAATTACAGCCGAGGCGATATTGCTAGCTCGAGCCGTAGGCGAGAGCTATAATTAGCAGAGGCTAGGCTCTTTCAGCATTTCCCATTGGCTGGCATATTTCTTGTTCACCGATTAACAATGCGCGCGCATCAGCGCTTTTTTTTTAAGTAAGGGCACTGATCCAGCTAGTATGACATTAAGACATTAGTAAGAAAGTAATTGAATATTTTTGTGTTTTGTTATAAATAAATTGTTGTGAGTTATGGTCAAAATTAATTAAATTGATAAATTAAATACTTCTCATTATATTTTATTTCTCATACTTAGTTTTATACATAAAATGTTTACAACTTTTCTGACATAAACACTCTTTACTAAGATTTAAAAAGGTACCGTTCGTTTTAGACGGAGCATTTTGAAACTTGCGTTTTACATTACATTACCACACAAGTACGTAATAAGATACATTACGATACAGAAATTGGTGCAATAAGAGACCCTTTACGAGCAAATTTTATAACATATAAATAATATTAAATTTACCACGTTTGCCTATTATTTGCATTGCATAGTTTTTTTAGTAGATTACATTAAAATACAAACCGTATTTACATTTTTCGGTTTAAAAAAAAATGTTCTTTGTCGTGGGGCAAAATGGCGTCGGACGATCGCGACACAGAAATAGCGGAGTACCATTCGTATTTTTTATTTTTTCAGCCCAAATGAAAAGAGACGGCCCATTTTGGCGGTTGTTAAATAGAAAAATATTACTTACATTTATTTATGTAAATTTCATTATTATTAAATATTTATCTACCTAATAATTATAAGTTCTAGCATCCACATACAATGTTACCTGAATTATCCAAAAATAAATGCAGAGTACAGGTTAATCAGAAACCTAGTATACATATTTATCTAAACTCATAAATATCAGTCCACCCGTTCTTTCTTTCAACATCTTTCGTTCTTTGTTCTCAATTTAGATACTATGTAAAAATAGAAACTTAATAATTTTACCCACACGCGCATTCATTAGTAACTCTTACAGTATCTGTTATTTATCGTAATGTTACGTGTACTTACTGTACTTAGTTATATTATGACCTAAGGTGAGCTTAGCTCGTATCTTTCTATTAGCGCTAACGCGGCGGAAGAAGAGTGACGTGGGAATATGGCGGTGCGCCAGATTTTTTTCCGGGAGCTGTAAGTGAAGCTGACCTATTGCGATCCAAGATGAAAGGCTCCATCGGGTGAACTAAGGACCGCCAAGGGTACCCGAATGAAAAAGATACAGCTGCTCTTCACTGCAGTGTCGCTGTGCTATTTTGATTTATATTTAATTTTAAAAATACAAAGTTTGATTAATGTCTTTTTTCTATTTATCCTACTAACATGGTCATGCTATTTAGTATTACAAAATATATCAAAGTTGCGGTTACATATTATATTATTACAGAATTAATAAATAAAACTCCTAATAAAGAGTTCACTTCTACTGTGCGGTCTAAATGCACACATTTTTTTTAAGCAATAGACTGATGCCCTTTTTATACATGATATCGTAAACCACGCATTTATTTAATTATAAAACATGACTACATATTAAATAAATAAATGACTAAATCTTGTGATTCAGTAATATTTAGTTTTCATTTCTTTCATTCGACTGTTTTTCAATAAATGGTTTATTGTGTGTATATAGACAATAAAAAACAAATGGATGTATTTTTTTAAAAACATCTATGATTAATCTGAATGTTTTCATATACTGGATTTCGGGGAACGATGACCTTGAGTGATCGTAGCTTCTATCTTACTCGCGGCGACGCGATGTATTGGAGAGGGGAAGGGCGACGCGCGGGTGAAATTTGATTTTTACCTGGCACTAGGCCCACTCTTCACGTATTGTGGTAAGTTCATAAAGTAGGGTTCAGTGGTTGAAATTTAACAAAAATCGGAAATACTCTGCAATAGTAGGTACATGTTTGGTGAAATAATTTTATTTCCTGCGAAACAACAAAGATCGACTTCTATTTAAATTTATATTCAGACAATCGACTAAATTTAATTAGAAGCTACGACTACGTCGTTCAGATAAATGTAAACAAATTTTTATTTTGTGTTCAAAAACCGCCGCAAATTTCGATATATTATGTAAAATCGATTCACAATTAACGAAGCTATCGAAAACATGCAAAAAAAACGAATTGAGAACCTCCTCCTTTTTTTGAAGTCGGTTAAAATACAGGTTATAAAATAATTCAAATAGGTATTGTACGATAAATTTACAGTAGTTAAAACTACTGTTAACGTGTTCCGTATCTATAAAGTTCGATTATTATTATAAGGAATAAGGAATAATTAAGGAAGTATTATAATAATCAATTAAATGATAATAAAATACGAAGGAAGACACGTCTCAAAGACGATCTACGTCAAGCCGATTAGTAAACAGAATTCATCTCATTATGCGATACGTCAGAATCCTTCGGCTGGCACCGACTGGTACCGACCTCTTTCTAGACAATCAACTTTAAATTGTAACTAATAGAGTCTGTTTTCGATTGCAGGTACGTTTCAAACTCTGTTGAGGAAGACGTGGTTGTGCCTAAGGTAAGAATTGTGCGTAAGGTCGATTTTACAAAAAATACATGTGTAATATTATTTCGTTATGGTATTTCTGGGAACTTGTATTTGTTAAGGTAAAATAGATCTTACTTTCAATATTATTCAGAAGAAGGAAGGAAAATTGACATCATTTGTTTTATAAGATAACTTTGTTTATTTTCCTACAGATGTTATGGGAAAACTCTTTTCTTTTAAAGAGACCTATGAAAGTTGGCCTCAAATAGTCTCTACTACCTACCTACTTTTTGTATATTTTTTTTGTAGGTAGTACTGAACTAATCTTACCATATACAACTCGCAACTCGTACGACGACTAGAGCAAGGGCGCCTACGACGATACGACCTCGGCTAGGGCTACAGCCGGTAGGGAAGATCAAGGAACGATCTAGCATCCCGGAAGGGATGTCTCTCTACGTCCCTAGCGGGGAATGTACATTGTTAAGATTTTTCTCTTGCAATACAAGCCACCGTAAAATTGTAAAAACCGTCAGATTATAATCTAATGACGACAGATTACAAAGTAACCTAACCTACCGTAAGATACAATCTCACGCGTTAAAAACAGAGGCATCGGTAATTGTAACATTGTCGCATATTTAATAATTGTTTTTTCCATCTCAAAATATGCCAATGCGCCTAAAAAGATTGATTTCAAAAACTGCACATTAATTTACCACAATGTAGGTAAATGGTAGGTTAACAAAAATATTTCCTCTAACCCGGAAAATGTGGGGTGCATCTATCATGTGCGTAACTTGACAACTGGGGCTCGGCGTCATTGTGTTGCTAAAGACGTGCCGATTGATTGATTCGTGGGTTCAGTACATCGATCGGGTCAAGACGTGAACAGAAACGGTCCGTCTTCAATCTTCTACCTATCAAATGTACTGGAATATTCCATAGTGCAGGAGCCGTATTTTTCTTCGCACCATCACGGTCTTTATACAAACTAGCTGTTATATGTTTATCGTACAGATGTCCCCATTAGAACACGTACTGTCTGATACTTGCTGTCTTAATAGATTAGCACTGGGGCAAACATATGTGGGACTGATTAGATGACACAGGTAATTAAATTGTAATTTACAAATAGTAAAAAAATATATATTACTATTTAATCTTGTTTTGAAAAGTCGCAATTATTTCCCTGAGCAAATAAACCGGCGGTATAGTTAACTCGTTGGTTGTACGAATGACAAAATTAATAAGTGTCTTGCTACTGGTGTACACAAATATGTAAAGTGCTTCGTTCTGAAAATTTTACGATGTAATTTTCTGGGCCGTAAAATAAAAATAAAATTATAATAAAAGTGCCACCACTTTTATTCACAGTCCCCACCCAGTGCAAATATTTGTGTGATGAATTCGTAAGTTTGCACTGTGTCTGGGTGTTTCTATGTATAATAAGTATGTATTTAAAACTATTTAAGTATTATATCAGCTATCTGGCCGCAATCATACAAGCTTTGCTTAGTTTGGGGTCAGATGGTGTTGTGTGTGAATTGTCCACCAATATTTATTTATTTATTATTATTAATAAAAATAAATAAAACGTGAGTTACACGTGTATTTATTTAAAATGAAACTTTCTAACCTAATAACAGCCAGAAATTAAAAAAAGACGTAAAAAAGAAGATTTTAATCAGCTGACTATTATTTTATTTACTTGTTTTTTTTTTTCATTGGATACATTAAGACAAACAAATGGTTTTGTCAGCCATATTGGATGCCTCTAGAAGAAGGCCAGTTTGTATGAGTCAACTTTTTAAATATTTTGTATCATCTTATCTTGCCTCCAAACACCAATAAAGACTTACATATTTGTCATTTTCGGAAGCGATTTAAAGTTTTCAACTCGACCATACTACTAATAACGAGTTAACGAGTATTGTCAATAAAAAATACAAGATAAAAACTGTCAATTGTTTACAGCTCTATCCTGTTTCTGACGAAGAATTAACAAAAGAATACATTTTAAGTTGAGTAGGTGATAACAATGGGTTTCAAACCGCCTACGACTGTGGGTCACATTCCCGATACATTCGGTATAAGCTGGCAACACATCAATTCTATGACTAAGCTGCACGAAGCACAGGTTCAGATACAAAGGAATTACAGAGATGGCAATACTTACCAAGACCAGTATTTCGTTTGGCGATTTGAACATTAATATGCCTCTTTATTTCTTGTTTTTTATAGTTGTTACTTACAAAATTGCAAAAAAAAAGCAAAGACATGATTCATTTTAGTAAGTTATTCTCTTAGATATAAGTATTCATTTTAAAATAGTTGGTAGCTATAATATTAAAATAAACAAAGATTTGATTTGTATTAGTAAGAAACCTTAGATTATATTAGTAGTTAATATTATAAATAAGCATTTGAACATGCAAAGTCTAAATCACTGTCTAGAATGGCACTGCGTTCGTCAACTAGATATGTAAGATGATTTATCTCAGTCAGTTTCATTTACGTTTCAAATTAAACAGCGAAAAAAAAAAGAGGACAATTTCTAAAGCAGATTTAGTTGGCAGTAAAAGGGTGGATCGGGTTGTATAGAATACAGTTAGATTATAGTCTATATGCTTTTTTAAATAAATACACGGATAACTCACATTTGGTATAGTCAGTCCAGTCCGACTCAAGTTTCGATCGCGTCCGGCGATCTTTTTCAAGGAGAGTCCGCGCGCGTGATCGCATCTCGTTTAACACTGACTCAGTGCTAAACTAAAAATGTGTAATAACCACGTTACTTTTCATACTAAAAAATCTATGTGCTATTATTTAGCGCGAAAAAATGATGGGAACGGTTACTACGCGAGTAACAGAGTGGGGCACTGGCACTGCTAGTGATAAATATCATGTGTTTATACTTAGATTTATCATTTATGTATCAGTAAGTTAAATACAAGTAATCATATTTATATCATGCAACTGTTCGATAAATTTGCTATAAGCTCCTGAAACTTATTTGGACATAAGTTGCTCCTCACATGCCACGTCACGTGTCTCCATACTGTTGAATTTATAGCAGAACGGTATTGATGCAAGACAGTCGATACATTGGTGACATGTAACTTGGCCAGGGAGCCACTATCGAACATTCTTGATAGTTTATATTTTGACCATTTTTCTATCGGACTTCTCGTAGCTCGAAGAAGCGGCATCGTTTCATGGTTGATGTTCCAAAGACACGAACGAAGAGGTTTGACTCTAGACTCTGACTCTAGACTAGACTGTGGAATGAATAAATGTAAAAAAAAAAGATTGTAGTTTTGAGATTTGGCCAGATGTCTTGTGTGATATGTGAATGACTTACATTGTATGAGTTCAGAAGCAAGTCAGCAAATGAAACAAACACGGGATTGGATTGAAAGGGTACAGAATCTGTACATGATACGGAATTGGGGATTTTTGGTAGATATTTTCAATATTTACAGAGTAACCCAGAACTGTCCAGCGGTTTCATACGTCTTGTTGAGTATTGCATACTGGACTATGTAATAATATTTGAAGATATACTTGAAAATAATTGTAAATAGATTTGTATAAAATGATACCTTCAAACTGACAACTGATGTAAATTTTTGTTCTGTGGGACTGTAAAATAGACGTAACTTTTGGCTTTCTGCACGCGTTTCTACATTACCCGTACAAAATTGGTAGTACCAACAAAAAAACCTTTGGCTCATACACACCAACTTTGCCAAAGATTATCATCACATGATCAAATGCATAGTTTACGATTCTATAAAGGACATACAGACAGACATTCATTTTCATGTATGAGTATACAATATAAAAAATATAAAATAAAATAGTATATATAGGTTTGCACTTTACTGCCATCTTGCCTGATGCTAAACTACATAGGGGGGGGCTACACCTACACTGACGTCACGCTTGGATGTTTTGTGCATTTAAAAGCTAGCTGATATAATAATTAATTGTATTATATTAAAGTTATCAACAATACCGGAGCGAGGTTCTAGATCTCTGGGATAGGCGTTCCAACGGTGAAGATGAAAATGAAATTGGTATCGCCAAAATGGTGTGTTATGTGAAGTCTGTGTTTGGCCACAAAGAAGTGGTAAAACACGATTCTTTTGGCTTAGTGTGCCCTTACTGAACAACCTAGGTTATTATTAGAACCAGCGAAACGAGACTGTATTTACTAATCTCATAGTTCTCAGCTTTATAGATAAACTTTAAATTGCAATTTAGCGACTTGGCTACTTTTGTTATACAAAAATATTCCAAGCGACAGTTACTCGAAATTAAGGGAGCCACTGTCTTGTTTTTATGTACAAAATTTAAATAAACTCGTGTAAAAAAAGTAGTGCAACTCATAAAGAGAGTTTTGCACTTTTCTGCAATTGAAAAGTCGATGAACTATGATTACGGACGCTAAAAAAGTGGATACAAGTTTTCTTTATTAACCGGCGACAGACAAGAAAAATTCATTATTTGTGGAATACGAAAAATTAAATTGTGTTATAAAAGTTATTATCCGCTATCTCAGAGGTAGAGAATTTTTGATAAATTCTCGTCTACCTCTTTTTACCCGACTGAAAGAAGGGTCATGTTTTTCGCGCGTATCTTGTATGTTTGTAAATTTCTTTATTCCCACGTATCTTCCAAACGGCTGGACGGATTTTGACGATTCAGATATCGTTACATTCGTCTTAATTACCCAAGTGTCCATAGATAGGTATTAAATAAAAAAAACAATATAGCCGATTTTGGAGGCAAAAAAAATGTTATCTAGCATATCGAGTAGGGTATCAAAATACAGAGAATTTAAAGAGCATTACAAATATATAAATATGTTGTGTAGTTAAATGCCATTTGGAATAATTTCAAGCATTTTAATTCAATCGACAGTGTTTTTCTTACGTGTTGTTTTTTAGTCGGGTTTTATAATTTTTTAAATTAAGTATTCTTGTTACTTTATTAGTAACTGTCTTAATCAGTATAATGGAACCACCAAGTGCCAGACGACTACTGTTTTTATGTAAACTAGCTGTGCCCCGCGGTTTTACCCGCGTAGTTCCTGTTCCCGTCGTTCCCTTTATTTTCCCGGGATAAAAAGTAGCCTAGATATGTGTTCTTCCAGACTATAATCTAACTGTATTCCAAATTTCAGCCTGATCCGTTCATACGTCACGGCGTGATTGGGCAGCAAACATCCATACTTTGACATTTATAATATTAGTGGGATACCTCTCTGTAAATATACATATTACATATATCTTTATGTATACATGAACACTACACACACACACATAAGTACACTGCTACGCTTCGCTGTGGGACATTGTGGTTGCATGGATGAGAAATAAGGAACAAAAGAAAACACACGTTTCAAAAGGTATCTTTAGAAATAGATAACAGTAACCTTTGAAGCGGGCTGAAAATCGGATAGATTGAACTAAATCGATGCAGAGCTTATTGAGTTTTTACAAATGAGTTTTTACATATTTATTTTGATTTGATTAGATAGTTTTCATGAAAGTATAACAAAACATCCCTGCATACAAACTTTTGCTATTGTAATAGTAGTAGGAAACTACGATAGTGGAGCCAACCATCTTCTCTAATGGTCTTAAGTGTGGTGGTTTTCAGTCTTAGTTCAGGTCTAGAATTACTTTATATAGGTGAGAATTAAGTAGTGGTAGGACTCTTAGCAGAGTCCGCCTGGGGAAGTACCACACCTTTGCCAAATATTCTACCGCCAAGCAGTAATGTGCAAACATTACTGTGTTCCGGTTTGAAGGGCAATGATTCCAGAGAAATTACAGGGCTTAGAGACATAATATCTTAGATCTCTGGGTGACGAGCGCAGTGCAGTGCTAGGTAATGATTTGGACTATCATGTTCCAATAGCTGCGTGTTACTGTGCTGTTATGTGGCAGGCATGTTGCTTACCATCAGGCACATGACCTGCTCGTCTCGTCACTCTGTGCTATAAAAAAAAAGAGAATTTTCCATATTATGACGTCTATGAAGTATTTATTGTAGCTGTCAATTTGACGTGAAATGTGTGTATCATTTATTAGCATTCATCCGACGAGCGAAGTGATTGACCCAAAACAATGCGGCTTCAATATTTGCATAGACAGGCCGTTGACCCCGCGTTTTATGGCGAAGGTAAGGGACTATTAACTTGAGAGTACACATAGAGAGGAGATATTCTCGCTTCATTCATGTTTTTGAGATCATCATCAACAGCCCACTAAACGTTCCCACTGCTGGGACTCGGGGCCTTCTCTCGCAAGGAGAGAGTTAAGGCCATAATCCACCACGCTGGCCCAGTGCGGGTTGGCGGATGACACATGACTTCGAAAGATTCTAGGTACATGTCGGTTTCCTCACGATGTTTTCCTTCACCGTTTTAAGTTAGCGGCATTTTTTTAGTTTTTGAGATACTAATCTGTTATTATTCGGCTACCTTAAACTGGAATATATAAAAAAAAACAAGTTAGACCTTTTTTTTTTGATAAGTAGCAGCTATCTTGATTAGGAGCGAGTCTTACTTTCAAAACAAGAAGCTTTGCTTTTTAAAGAAATCCAAGTTGGTTTTTGTCCTTTTAGTTTTTTCTAATCCTTTTTATCTTACAAATAGTATAACTTCTCTACAAAAGGGTCTCAGTCCTAGTCAATTTTGTGAAACTAACAATTTGCATATGAATATTGTTAGTTTTACTTTTCGTCACTGGGCTGCTAAGTTCGTGGCTTAGATTTGCTAAAGTATAAAAAAAAATAGTTTAAGTTCTACGTGAAGGAGCTATCCGACCAACTGAACTTTGGGCTGACGCAACACACTCGTAGCTAAGGTGCACTTTCGCACTTTTAATTAAACTGAAATAAGTATAGTTTTTCGCACCTACCTGTGGAAAGAATTCTGCAATCGACTTCTGTCAGTATAGATGTGTAGATATATCTGAAACCAAGATAATAGAAGCAATATACATAGAAGAGGGAAGATCTAATGTTTCCTCGGGATCAAAATTAGTATTACTCAAGAATATTTACTGTTAATCTTTATTTAATAACGGTATTACATCAATAAATCAATATCATCGTTATAACATTTGTTGCAACATTTAATTTTTTGTACCCAACTGCAAGATAAATAGCAACTTCGAACCTTCCCACTTTAAACACAAAGCCTATCTCATAGACTCGATTACTTACTGATTGCATCCCATCATTACTGTAACTGAAATATACGTGCAATTCTGAGCCTTAATCCTTTGGAATAACGTTAACAGTTCCAAGTTATATAATGGGTCATCTATTTGTATGTATGGCAAAGAGAATAGCGTTATAATGGGTCTACTTAGTTACTTAGTAGTGAGTCGTAAACTCCGTCGGCGAGTTTATAGAGGGAGCCACTAGTCGGGTCAGAGCGGCAAACCTATCTGTTGATATGAATGAGGTCGCTACCGACGTATTTCTCTACTCCATTTGATGTTAATAGTGTACTAAGGTATTGTTGTCATAATTTGATCAATTTTATTAATATGTTGGTGAGTGGCTAGTAAAACGCAGCCGATGCCTGTGCTAAACGGTTATTAAGTGGCCCTTGGGACCGTAGGGCCTCCGCATCCGGGCGGGTATCATGGCCGATGATGGCGTCGACATTGTCTTGGATTATGAAAAATGGATTGTTGACATACTATCATTATTCTGTTCCGGTTTGAAAGGAAAAGTTTCCAGAGAATTTGCCTTTCCTATGTTTTTCCGTGTTCTATTTAAACTGTTCATCAAACTAAATATGCATAATCACTGTATATTACTTTCTAAGATATCATCCTACTCTTACTAATATCATAAATGCGAAAGTTCAGTTAAAATAATAGTTTATTTTGTTCTAAAATTTTATAATGTTTCAGTATATGTAACAAGTACATTATAATTGAAAAGGTTTGTCAGTTGTAAGCAATGCTTATACAATGGGTATCAAATCGCTGGTATAAGTATCATTTGATATACATATATCTATGTACGTAGATTTTGTAGATAGATAGAAAACTCTTTATAGTGACACAAAATGAGAAATATGTACAGAAAAACACTTACGAACTAGCACCACAAATGGTGGCCTTATTGCTGAGAGCAATCTCTTACAGGCAACCAGCATAAAGGATGTAATACTTATGTTAAATAGAATCAACCAAACAGAACAAAATCCGTATCCATTGCACAAATTTAAATATACTTTTTTTCATTTTCCTGCACAAATGCCAGCAAACTGAATGCTATCTAAAAGTCACATTTGCAGATTTTAATCCAATAGAAACGTTCTCGAGCATTCGTGAAATAAACCACGACTCGGTAATTCAATTTTGTGATTGTTTCTGCAAAATGCTATAATAACTGGCTTAGCATTGCTGTAGTGGTCTTGGTATCGGAGTTATCTTGGGAGGAATGGAAGAAATAATCTAATTATTTAAACTATATGTTTACATTTGACCAATAATTAGACTACACGCCTAAATAACACATTACACTAAGTACATCTTAATTGTTCGATAAATAGTATAGAGGCACGAATATGTGCCTGTTGGTAAACAAAACGCCTGCCCATAACAGCTTAGTTTCACGCTGCTATTAGAACATGAAGAGTCCAATGCCCAAAACATTACATAGCACTACACTGCGGTGCGTTCATCAACCAGAGATATAAGATGATTATTTCTATGCTCAGTATTTTTTCTGGAAACATTTAAATTGGAACAGTTCTGTTTGCACATTACTGCTTGGCGGTAGAATAACTGGCAAAGGTGTGATACTTCCCCAGGCGGACTCTGTACAGAGTCCTACCGTCTTGCATATGTCCTGATCGTTCTATCTCTCTCTTTCTTTCCTGGCTATATTATATATATCCCACATGGTGATATGATATGGCCTTCCTACTTTTGCTTCTCCACTTCGCTCTATCTATGATACCATGGTCCACGTGGTTTTTTAGTCTCGTCACTCTATCTATAACAACATTTAAAAAAATTGGTTCGAATTCGAAAAAAAATCAACTCAGAATTTGATAGCTTACTTTGGAAACTACGCGGGTGAAACCGGTGGGCGTGGCCATGAGCATGGCCATCTAGATTTAGATACCCAATAGGAAATGCTGAGGCATTTCTAGATGGCCAATGACCATGGTTCCGGGTTTACCCGAAGATCTCTTATCGTTCCCGAGCGTGACGCTAGAATTCAATTCACAGCCCACGAAAAATCTGTCTGTGGCGCGCCGAAAGAAATTTTCTCTTCAATAATTAAGTAAACCTTGTACCGAAAATTCAGTTCTCAGTGAAGCGTTTCAGGTATCGTTAGGTAAAGAAAGTAGGCAAAAACGGAGGCCATTATCTCGGTCTAGATCTAAAATCGGAGGAAACCGTTCAAGGGACTTTTCGACCGTTTTGTATTAATTTTATTGTCTTTTAGGTCTTAGGCTATTGGGGATTGCTGAGCTGGGAAAATTAGGGTTATTTTATGTATTGTTTAGAATTTTGAATAAGCAATTTATCGTATTACAACAGTTATTTGTAGGTCATTTTTTTTAATGAAGAATGACGATACGAGCAGGACATGTGCCTGATGGTAAGCAACATGCCTGCCACATAACAGAACAGTGACACGCAGCTATTGGAACATGAAGAGCCCAAATCATTACCTAGCACCGCACTGCGCTCGTCACCCCAGAGATCTAAGTTGTTATATCTCTAAGCCCTGTAATTTCTCTGGAAACATTGCCCTTCAAACCGGAACACAGTAATGTTTGCACATTACTGCTTGGCGGTAGATTAACTGGCAAAGGTCTGGCACTTCCCCAGGCGGACTCTGCTAAGAGTCCTACCACTACCAAAATACATCTTGAATACAGCGATATTCTTTATTATACGGAGACAGAGTGTCAGGACGGGCAAGATACGCGCCTGGTAGTAACTGCATACCTGCTCATAATAGTATACCTAGTGTCGAACAGCTATTTGAGCATGAAGAGTTCAAATCACTACCTGGCATAGCAATGCCATACGTACCTTTAATTGCGTCTTTCTACTTAGCGGTAGAGTAATAGAAAAGGCACGGTACTTCGCCAGAAAGACTCCACAAAGAGTGTACCCCTACGCTTATCACTACAATATTTTACTGCTCAACAATTTTACAGACTAGCAACCATTGGGTATGTTTGGAGAATGGTGGTCAACATGTCTATTTGATTTCGACGTGATTGAGCAACACACATCCAAATATCCAAACTTAGACATTTACTATAGTAGTGGGATGTACACAGTTTTACTGGTAGGAGTCTATGTGATGTCCTCGTCCGTTTTATTCTGGCTCGACCGATTTAGTTGGATTTTTGGTTACGTTTGTCATTGGCATTATTAGGATGATTTTTTTAACCTGTTTTCTTCGCGCATATATTTTTATGCAGGAAATTTCCGTAGCAGCTTACTAGGGTACTATAATTCTTTAAGTGTTTTCTAATGTTGCAATAAATCATTTTAATGTCTCAACTAATCCAGATTAAGTTATAGCCATATCCGCTAACTAGTTATAATTTATTTGCAAGGAAGCCATATTTCAAACCTTTCTATTCTGGAATAATCTCCGTGTTTTGTATAGTTCATTGCCCTACCGTGCCATCACTAAGAAAAAAACAAACTGGTTTTGTTATGACGTCACTAATCGCGATATAAATCTGAACGGGTTCTCAAATGACCTAAGATCTAATCTTCATTAAATTAGATTTTTCTAATCCTAATCTGACAAATATTATTAAAGACTTTAATGGTAATGTAGTAGAATTTAATATGTTTTCATGATATTAGTGTATTCAATTCCGTGAGAGTTAAAATCGCGAAAAATTAAAAACTGTAAAATGTGTTTAGGATTTATTTCGAAATCTTATTAATATTATAAATGAGAATGTTTGTTGGTCAATCACGTCGAAACGAGTGAGCGGATCCAGTTGAAAGGAACGTAGATAGGTTATCACCTACTGTACTGGATGTACTGTTTGTTGGCTGCTTTTTATCCCTAAAAGATTCACAACTAATAAAGGATCCTTACCTTAATTCTACGACGGCAAAGTACGTGAGATACTAGTCTATACTAATATCATGAAGCTGAATAGTTTGTTTTCTTTAAAAGTTACGGCTGGTCTAGTCGGGAGAATGATGACTGCCGATCCGCGCTTCTACCGCCTAACTAAATCGGCTAACTTTTTGCTAATGCCGTCTCTATCATTTCAAGCGAAAAGAAAAGAGAGAGAAACATCACAGCGATGACATTTTTCGTTCGGCGGTAGACCCCCCGGAGACCCCGGGTTCAAAACCACGCGCACCACGGTCTTTTCGAAGTCTTGTGCGTAATGCCGCTAACTTAAAACGGTGAAGGAAAAAAAATCTTTCGAAGTCATGTGTCATCCACCAACCCGCACTGGGCCAGCGTGGTGGATTATGGCCTTGACTCTCTCCTTGCGAGAGAAGGCTCTGAGTCCCAGCTGTGGGAACGTTTAGTGGGCTGCTTATTCTATGCATGCAAAAACTTTTTCACCGTTGGAGGTACGTGATCCCTGAGTGCCATAGGGTATATAAGTACCGCGGGAGAAGCCAGGGTGGTACAGCTAGTAAAAATATAAGTAGTATTCGATCGTAGATAATCTATATTCCAATGATCTAATCGTGTGATCTAATGCTGCTAATATTTATTCGATTCGCGAAAGTTATTTTTGTTTAAGATTCACTTAATGACGTTTTTGTTTGTTTGTGACTCCGACAATAACAGCAGTCTTCTAAACATTTGCTCAAGGCTAACGTTAACCAAACACCAAAAAGCCTTAGTATATTTTGGATAACAAGGTCATGCGCCTTTTACGCTCATGGTAGGACTCTTCGCAGACCATCTTACTATTATTATAAATGTCAATGTATGGATGTTTGGATATTTGGATGTTTGTTGCTCAATCACGGCCTAACGTATAAACGGATCGGGCTGAAATTTGAAACACAGATAGATTATAGTCTGGAAGAACACATGGGCTACTTTTTATCCCGAAAAAACAACGGGATCGGGAACTACGCGGGTAACACCGCGGGGCGCTGCTAGTAGACTTATATATTACTTGAAATCATTGTCGCAGACGCAGTGACTGGTACTTCCCCATTGGAAGTAATAAATCTTTGCCAGTAATTTTACTGCAAAGCTGCAATGTGCAAACATCACTGTGTACTGGTCCAAGGGCAAGGGTTTCAGAGAAATTACAAAACATAGAGATAGATCATCTTAAATTTCTAGGTGACGAGCGCTGTGCAGTGCTAGGTAATGATTTGGGATCTTCATGTTCCAATAGCTACGTGACACTGCTGTTATGTCTAGACATGTTGCTTACCATCAGGCACATGCCATTCTTGTCCCGTTACTCTATATCAATACAATGAAAAGACAGTTTTCAGGTATAGATACTCCACAGATATGCGTTAGTATCTACATTAGATATATGTAGTAATTTTAGGTTAGTAGGGCCTTAAGTTCGATAAGCAGTAGAGGCCATCCGAGGCCAACTGCTATTGGTTCCCTTTAAACAAAAGTTTTTTTTTTATTGCGCATTTTTACGGGAAAGATTAGTACCTGTTTTTTTTTTATTTATGAATGTTAGTACATAAAACACAAGTAAGTACACTCTTAATGTATCTTCAATAACTCAACCCTAATCTAAAAATACTGTTTTTTGAAAAACAAACAAATACTCTTTTCTCAAAAAATAACTCCGTTCGGTTCAAAACATCTCAATGACCACAAACAGCATCGGCTGGCAACACCAGTAACCCACATTAGCCATCGGGACCACGAAATCGACCCGATTGTGACGAATAAAACCAAAACCGAGTGTCGGTGCGACGCCGTAACGGGACCGCGAGTTTTTAGTTCGTGGACAAGTCACAAGCTGACGCATTCAGGATCGGGAGCATAAAAAAACCGATGCGAAAATTAAACATCTATAATCTTAAATTAAATAGATTTGAAACCACACCATGTCTTTGAGTCGAGAGTAAATCATTATTTTGTAGGTAAGCACGCTCCACCAGGCTAAATGTAAAATACCATTAAGACAACTGTCAATATTGAAGTGTTAAATTTTCGCTATTTGACAGTTTATTCGTTGATAATAACCACATAATAACCCTTAACCCGGCGAGGCTGTGGTGGCAAAATGTAACAATGAGTATGTGGTGGGGTTTGAAATACCCACTTATTAAATTGCCCATAAATATCATAATATTGATAAATTGAGTTCTAATCTTATGTTTTGTGATATTAATATTAACAATAAACAGCTTTCAATGAAATAACTTTAATATTTTAATATTTTTTTTATTATTATAATAGGAAAATAAAAGAAACATGTTTTTTTAAACAAAAATAGGCATTATCTTCATTAACCTCTAAAATAAACAAAAACAAAATGTTACTTTAAACAATCAACTACTAAATTAAGGAAAAAACATCAGTCTTTGAATTAGAAATAAAAAACTAACATAATACTTTGGAACAGCTTAGGAACTAGGGTCATCATCACAACAATTTTTGCAGGAAAATATTGCATGCTCTATACATATGGCCTTCCCACATGTTGAGCAAGAGTGCTTTGTCTTTCGATCTTTTTTCAATCAGCACATCTCGTATATCGCCCAGTACTATTCTGGAGTGAACGAGTTGGTTCTTCATTAATTTGCGAACAGATCCTCTTTCGAATATAGACGAAATAACCACACACCAACTATGTGGCGGGGTATTACGTACCCGATAGGAATATGCGCACGAATATCTCAAGAGCCGGTTGGCGCAACACTGCGATCACGCCACTATCCCCTCCCGCAGCTCCTTAGCTCCAGCTATGGGGCGAAACAAACCGTTACAGCAAAAATTTAAAACAAAACGATCCTTGGAGAAATGCGTGGGGTATGTCACACCCCACCACAGCCTCGCCGGGTTAAAGCCGGTTCACACAGAGGCGATCCGATAGCGATCCGAGACGGGATTTTTTGTAATGTTCGAATTTGTATGCAACCTGACACACAGCAAGCGGGCGCGATCCCATACTCGGATACGATCCGGATCGCTATCGCTATCGAATCGCCTCTGTGTGACCCGGCTTTTATACGAGTATTAAACCGACCTTTTCCCGCTCTGCTACCATATTGTTAGTTTTCGACTTGTGTCATGTTATGCGCTGAAAACACGCATAACACTTTGAATATTATTTGATTTCTCGACAAGTTTGTTTCAACACGTTGAGAATCTTCTCCGTAAAGTTGATTGAAATCTCTAATGCGCGAGCACATATGAAAATTATACGTACCTAGTATAAAATATGACATTATGTAATATATGTAATTAACGGAACATACTGTTCTAATTAAAAATATATACTACATAATATTAATAACATTTTTTTTCATGTAAAAATATGGTTTCAAACAGGTAAATGAACGGGTTATTCTATATTCCAAAACATTACTTCAGCAAACTTTTAACACAGTATGCAGTTAACAAAAACGTCACCAATTTTGGCTTTACAAAAAAGAACGGCTTTAAGTAAATGTCCGAATGCTTAGCAATGACGTCTGTTGCCGGTACTTGAATAATATGTAAGCGTAGCAAAGGTCAATGACCTGACCTCATATCATGCTACCGAATACAAATTCTTGACCTTTAAAACCGCTCCCTCTTCTGCCATAAACCACACCAAAAGCACAGTTAACGGTTCGCAGCGCACGCGCACGAGAAGCATTGCACTGCACCTTTCTCTTTCATTCTTGCGTGAGTACACACGTGCGAGGGAGACGAAACAACAATTGCCATTGAATCTGTGGGAGACAGCCGGTCTGACAGTAATCAAAAGCCGTACTGTGTGATTAATCAAATGATACCTTTGAAGAGGCTGTTACGGATTTTTTTTTTTAGGTTATGACATTTGTATTGTGGTTCTAGAACGAATACATTTGTACAGTTGATAGTGTGTGGTATGTCAATTGTTAAGTGACGAATTGGGCATTTAACCACAGCTTATGTGTGGTTATTTGCTGGTTATGAGATCATTGTTGGCTGATACATTTCCTCGGCTAGATTTCGGCGAGTGTGTTTCTAATAATCTGTCTAATTGGACTTAGCGTTTTTTCTTTCGGACTGCTCGGAGCTCGAACAGTTTCATGGTTAACGTTTTTGAGACACGAACGAAGAGATTTAATGTTAATCTCGATATACGAACAGCTAGACTGTTGCATGTGTTGTCCGAGTGGTGGGTGGACAACTGCAAACCCTACTATCGATTAAGAATTGTATGCAATTTCAGCGAGACCTAGTGAATCGATCGAACAATAACTGTATAAGAACTTTGTAACCTAGGCCTACAAGGAGAATAAATGATTTAGTACCTGGGTCACCGAGCTTTGCTCGGTTTAAATACTAAAAATACTTAGATACTCTTAGATTTTCTTTAAAAAAAAATACTTGAAAAAAAGAGAAGCCGTCTGGCTTCGAACCCGCAGCTATTAATTCGTGAACGCCACGAACGCCCGACTTCCCGTCTGAGCCAATTATGCTGTCGCGTTACGCGGCGAAATTTACTTTCGCATTCTAATGTCTAATGTGACAGTTTTTCATTGTCTAAAAACGCGCATAATATGCGTTTATTTTAAACGAAACCTAGTTAGATCGATTAATCGTCCCCGAAACCCCCTGCATACATAATTTCATGAAAATCGTTCGAGCCGTTTCCGAGATTCAGATTCTATATATATATACATATATAGGTACAAGAATTGCTCGTTTAAAGGTATAAGATTACGATTTATGATTAATTATTTTTGCTCTAATATTTATTTGTCACCATCAGTGCCCGGTGGTTTCACCCGCGTAGTTCCCGTTCTCGTTGTTTTCCCGGGATAAAAATGTGCCTATGTGTTTCCAGACTATAATCTGTGTTCTAAATTTCATCCCGATCCGTTCATACCTTACGACGTGATACAGCAACAAACATCCATTGTCATTTATAATATTAGTAGGATAATAAGGATTTAAATCAGCCATGACAATACACACTGCAATCGGCGTATACATAAATATAGCAGTAGTGGTAGGACTCTTAGCAGAGTCCGCCTGGGGAAGTACCACACCTTTGCCAAATATTCTACCGCCAAGCAGTAATGTGCAAACATTACTGTGTTCCGGTTTGAAGGGCAATGATTCCAGAGAAATGACAGGGCTTAGAGACATAATATCTTAGATCTCTGGGTGACGAGCGCAGTGCAGTGCTAGGTAATTTTTTGGACTATCATGTTCCAATAGCTGCGTGTTACTGTGCTGTTATGTGGCAGGCATGTTGCTTACCATCAGGCACATGACCTGCTCGTCTCGTCACTCTATGCTATAAAAAAAAAAATAGATATACAATTGTTTATTTATTTATAATGGTTTGAAAATACAGCCTCAAATAATTCTGACCGAGGGATTTGTAATCTTAGTAGTTCCCGTTCTTTTGCATGGGTACTGAAAACTGGAAAATCTGGAAAAACATTTTTTCTCAGCATTCTTTACCACCATCAATACACACTCCCTTACTCACACCACTCCTCACATTTCACCAAACTGTACAGCAAGACTTTTTTTTTTGTACTATAATAGATTCGCATTTGACCACCATCTCGCCTGATGTTCATCGACGATGCGATCTACGATGGAACGAGCTTACCTAGAAGAAACCGGTTCACTCTCGATTTGAAGACACCAAGATTGTAACTATCGGGAAAAACCCACTCAGGCAACGCATTCCACAACTTAGACGTTCTTATAACAAACGTGGAGTCAAATCTCTTCGTTCGTGTTTTTGACTATCTTTGAGATCATTTTCAAAGCAGAAACCTGCATATTGTTATTGTTAGCCTTAGTTATCCTAGTTTTATTAATATACTTGTTTAGTTAGTTAGTGTACCTAAAACGCTACAGTAAGAAGAGAAAGCACTAAGCCACACAACACAGGCTCCCCCTAGTGTGAGACTTAGGGCTCATAATTACATGAGATTGTTGAACAATTTGGTCGGCACTTAGTTAAATGGTTAGTTAAAATATTTATAATCTGCATGACAGTTTCTTTAAGTGTATTAATTTAGAATAAAAGCCGGGTCACACATAGGCGATCCGATAGCGATAGCGATCCGATACCGAGTATGGGATCGCGCCCGCTTGCTGTGTGTCAGGTTGCATACAAATTCGAACATTACAAAAAATACCGTCTCGGATCGCTATCGCTATCGGATCGCCTCTGTGTGACCCGGCCTTAAGGCCAAATTGTTAAAAGGAAATACATTTATAAAATGTTTCCTTTTCATATTGCAAAGATCAGAGGAAGAGGACATCATCAATACCGCAATAAATACACTTTGATCCATCCTTTTTATTCCGTTTCCGCGTTTTCATTTCAATATATTAATCCGTAATCAGGCAGGCAGCCTGTTTAACGGATCAACCGAAAAGTGGAACTAAAATATTTTTACACGATTGCTACTTGTGTACATATAATTCTATAGTTGCTCCCTCATTCGACTGCACTACTAGATGTGAGTTCATAGTTATCGAAGAAGATGACAAACGTATGGAAGGCTCTGTTTTGATGACGTACATGTTGTATGTGTTCATTTGTATAATGCACGTCTACAGAAGTTGGAAAGATGCCAAATATACAGTGACGAATTCAGAAAATTTGGCGCCCCATAGCAACCTTCTGCTTATTTCCTTCAAGCCGCAAGATAGCTTATAACTCGAAGAATAATTAATACCTACCTACTTAATGCGGTTCATGTTTGTCAACAACAGCTATTGAAATATGACTAAAACAAGCTTGGTGATACAAGTTTTAAGCTTTCGCTTTTAAGTCATACTGAAGAGATTGCCAGGACTTATTAGTTCCCAGATCCCACCCAGATCTATTCAGTAGGTATTAATTAACTGAAGAGTAACAGACATCCAATAATATGTCACTTGAATCTAACGCCTTAAGGGGGCGCCTAAAGCCAGAAAACGAAAACAGGACATTTTCGACGCCGCTCACTGAAGTTAAGAAACTAAAAACTACGACAAAAAAAATATTGACGTGTGGGTACAATCAAGAAGAAGCACAATAACCGAGTAGAATTTTAAAAATAGATAAAAGTTTTTTACAATAAAAAAATAAAAATGACACCGAAAAAACCCGTTTTAATTCGAGTACTCGAAATTATCAGCGATGACCCCACATTATTTTTTGGTAATAAAATTCCTATTTGTACGTTCTAGTAAAGTAACCGAACACTTTTTAAAATTATGTTTAGTTATTGAGTAATTAAATAAAACTTGGTAAAAAATGGACTCCTGATTAAATATTGATTTTTCCTCCAAACTGTGTCATCCTATTCTCGACTTTATGTACATCACATTAAGAAACGCGTCGCGCGGGTGAAATCTGATTTTTTCCTGGCTTTAGGCGCACTCTTAAATTTTAATCTGACGCTGATGTCAATTTTACGGCGACAAATACATGTAATAGTGCCCTGTGATTGGTCAACGTTTTATAGAGGTTTTAAAAAAGGTAATTGTCAGATACAAGTATTGACGTGTTAAAAAAAATATGGTGGTCGAATTGATAACCTCCTCCTTTTTGGAAGTTGGTTAAAAATACGTCTAGTAGAGTTAGCTCCTAATGTATTTGAAGACAAAATCATCAATTATAATTTTAAATGACATGGTATCTACGTAAACCTAACAATATAATAGATTTAGAAGCAACTTTACAAAGCAACATGTTTCGATACCAAAAATTGCCGCACTCAATATGTAATGTTCTAACTCCCCCCCTACTTACATCTCTGAGTATGAAGCCAGTTTGTGGTGGAAGTCGCCTGATGTGCATTTTGGTGCTGAGTACTTATCTTGCTTGCCTCTGATTTCGTAGCTTTGGCATGTTTTGAATTTTATCTATACAAATTTTCTGTGCATGTGTTTGTAATTAAATCTCTCAAACGGCTGGAGCGATTTTGATGAATTTTCTGTGGATATAGAGGTGGATGCGAGAATGGTTTTCAGTAAGAATTAGCAACCGTGCGAAGCGGGGTTGGGCTGCTAGTTTAGTTGTATCATTCTTGCTTGTTATCTATCCCATGATGATAAAAAAACAGTTATTACATCTTTTTTTATAGGCACTTGTGGCAGTTGACTTCAAGTGACCTACCCAACTTTGGGCTAGTGCATAAAAAGGCGCAGGGCCTATACGGTACCGGACTGGGTCAAAAATACACCATCCTAATTAGTCCGTCAGGTAGATCATGGAAAAATATTGGACACGTATTTTTTGTTTTTTCGTAATATTAAAAATCGTCAAAGATATAGACCATCAAACTTCGAGAGTGGGGGGTCGCGACGTCACTCGTGAGTAAAAATCGTACTCACTCAGTGACGTCACACGAAACTTCGAAGCGCTGTATCTTCGTCATTTTTTGTTTGTGTAACAAAAAAAAAAAACGTGTACAATATATTTTTTGGCAATCTAACTAACGGGCTACTTAGTTTTTTTGAGGATTGTACCCTATTGCACCTTTGCCGTCCTATAATATCCTGTATTGGTTGCTTCAGTATCTTTCTAGAGATTCTTTTCTATTTCGTTTTTCTTGATGACTTATGACACTGATTTTCTACAACGTATTCTTTTTGGTATACATACAGTATACAACCAAGATATGATTTTCTTATAAAATACAAACTATTTTCTAGAAAGTACATGTACATTACTAATTAATTTGGAGGCGTCTGAATGCTATTGTAACAATTCCAGTCTCAAAGTACGTCTTCAAAACAGTGCCAAAAGTGTATTAACATGTGTAATTAAAAAAAAAACAGAACGAATAATTTAAAAGCATTGAAATTTAGAAAGGCATTTATTTTATGATCGATGATTTTCTTAGTAGAGAGTAGTGAACGCACTCGCTATAACATTTATCAGAATTGTGTATTCTATTACGCTTTCAAATTATAAAGGTCTATTGAGGTGATTATAGAAACCAAATACCACTTTAGATTCAATATTACTCCGTGCGCCCTCAATATACTGTTCGTTTGAAAATTACTAGACATTTAATGACACTACAATTATTTTATCTTAAACGTCTACTCTAGGTTATCTTTAACGTTCGCTAATCGCTGAATAAATATAAATATTTGAGAGGAGAGATTTTAGTATAGTTTATTTAGTCTGAGAGGCTGACTAGAATTTGCTATGAAAATAATTGGGTTCTGTTTACATAGTGGAAACGCATTTACGATTTAGGATTACGCTAAAAATGTTTAGTTTATTTCTGTGGGGTTTGTATGTCAAAAGGTTTCAATAATATTATGTTTGAGGTTATCAATATTCTACTTCATTTAGAATACTGAAACATGTCTCTGTACTGATGGTGTTTAAGGCTCTGTTCACATTTAATTCTCACATCAGTGAACTGACGTTTATTGAGGTAGATTACACAAAAGTTCATAATACAGATAGGGATATTGAACTATCCTCTTGAGCACTTGGTAATATTATTATTAATTTTACTACCTTAAAAAACTTGTGATTGTTGTTTACATATTATATACGTTTTAACAATGATAGGTGAGCACTTGACTGCCCATTTCCACCAGACCTGCCAACTAGCGCTGTCCTGTCATTAATTAATTTAATGGCGACTCTAAAGCATTGCAGTTTGAATTTTGCTGACCCATCTCGAAGTGCACTTGCGCTTATTATAAGTACAGCAGTTGACTAGGTGTCAAAAGTTGCTTGACTTTGCACGAGATACTAATTTAGCCTAAACGGCTTAAAATATAAAATAAAATGTGGCTAAATCCTACTGATAAGATACTTAAAAGTACCTATAGTAGTTTAAAAGGCTTCAAAAGTTTGGATGTTTGTTGATCAATCAGGAAGGAACGGCTGAACGGATCGAGTTGAAACTTGGAAAACATTCAGATTATAGTCTGGAATACTTACCACATAATCTTCTATTAATCGCGCGAAAATGACGGTAACGGAAACTGTGGGGGTAGCGAGTAAAACAGCGGGATTCTGCTAGTCCTCTATAATAAAACAATATTAAAGATAAATCCCAAATAGTTTGCATACACTACGCATAGAGTTAGAACAAACGCGTTACACCGAAAGCACGGGTCTGATCGCTCTTGTGGAAGTGTCATACTTTTGTCGCGACACATCACTCTGTTACCATAGCTAACATACACCTCATCTGCTTACGATTGGTACAAAGGAACCGTGCGGAAGAACCCGATTTACTTACTTATTCTTTATCTAAGATAAATCCACATTCAGGACACAAATATTTGCCCCGAATGAGAATCGAACCCCCGACCTACGTCTCTCTGTAGTCAGACTTTCTGGAAACAAAGCCATAAAATTAGTAGGTATTATTGTTTCTTAATCTCAATGGAAGGTCAAAATGACAATGGTTTAGTAAGAATTATTGACATTATGCCTGATTAAGACAGTAATTAGTTTTTTTCCTTGTAATTGTCTTCGTGTCTGTACTAGGAATTAATAATTGGATTGTGTAAACAAACATTAATTTCAGGCAATTTAAGTCATATTATCATAACCCGATGAGCCGAAACAAGAACGACAACTTATAAATTTAGTGTTATCAAATGTCAATTGAAATAAAAATGTTAAAAATGAAATGTATTAATATTATTTATCGTTAAATTTGATGATTGGGATGATTACTAAAAAAACTAATTAATGAGGCCGTAAAAATATTGTACTCGTATTTTTTCGTGACGAAGATAATATAAATACTTAAAGGTCCAAGTGACGTCACGTCTATATACGATTTTTATGTAGACGTGATGTCACAACCCCCGACTTACGAAGTAACTATTTTCTGATCTGTGCCCCGACTCCGAAAGTTTTGATTTATATCTTTGTCGATTTTTAATTTTAATTTGATAACATATACATTTTTTCCCATATTTTTTCCGACTACTACTAATTAGAAATGTGAATGGTATATTTTTAACCCAGCCATCATCCCAATTATTGAAATCAAAGCGCTTGTAGATTATTGTAAACCACTAAACAGCAGAGCGAGCTATAATATTCCATTTAATTATTATCAACGTTCATAATTTCCGGTAACTACGTATTTGAGCAGACCGCACGTTACATAATTATGTACATAAGAAACTCTTTACCTCTAAAACTGAGGCTTATTCTGACGATGCACTCTAAAATTTTAATTATTATTTTTATTTAGAAATGTTCTTTAGTCGCATACTTTCACCATCACCGACACCAACATGCGTACGAGCAGTATATAGCTATTTAGCTATACAGGTGATGTATTGTGCAGCATTATTGCTAAGTTATTAATTTTCGCTTCTACCTGCCAGTTTAAATGAATTTTTTACGCATAGTATAATGCCAGGACGAGCATGACATGCCCCTAATTTGGTATATTTATAAGCCCTTGTCGCATTAACTTTACTGTAAATAGAAAACGTTTTATTAGATTTGTTCTAAAAACGCCTTTAGAACGTGTGTGAAGCTTTCCATGTAGCTGGTCCGCCAATCAGAATGTAAAAGCGGGCTGTATATGTGTTTTTTTTCTTCTTCTTTGGCTAGATTATTTTTACGTGATAAGAGTAGCCTATATGTTTTTTTACACTATAATCTCTCTATGGTCCAAATTTCAGCCAGATCTGTTTAGACGTTACGTGATTGAGTAACAAATATCCAAACATTGACATTCATAATATTAGTAGGATAAATAATTATACTCGTCGTTTGCTCTAGATCTTATTTTGTGAATTCAAAGTCTTTCAAAGTAGATTCGTATTACAGGAGTCTGAAGGAAAACAAGCCAAGAGCAAAGCTAAGCGTTCATACGATTAAGTTATTGTCTGTCTAACAACTAACAAGCAATTAGGCGGTGATAATAGAGGCACGGAGGTAATGCGCTTAATTCAACTAAGCCCATTAAGTTGCGCGATGACGAGCCAAGTTCGCGATAAGTTATTAAGCAATGTTTGAAGTTGTGTTTTGTTTTCCACTTCCTGCTTCATATAAGCGTGACTATATTTATCTATCTTCTATTTACAAAATCTTATATATAAAATTCTTGTGTCACAATGTTAGTTACCTTACTCCTCCGAAACGGCTTTACTGATTTTTACCAAATTTTATATGCATATTCAGTAGGCCTGAGAATCGGCTACTATCTATTTTTCATACCCGTAAGTGATAAGGGCTGTTCACCACTAAAATTTTATTTGTTTTTATTTTTTTATAATGTTGCATTAAAATTCATACAACCCTAAATTTACCTTTTTATTACCAAGCCTTATTTTTTAATAGCCATTTTAATAATTTTCACCCCGCTCGATAACTGATCAATTATCGTCTTTTTTGTAAATGTTTTTCACTCTATTTCGATTTAAATTTCTTTGGAATTTTTCTGTGTTTGTGCATGCTAATCTCAGAAACGACGTATCCGATTTTGATGTTGTTTTCACTAGTATATTGTAGTAAGCTTCACTTAGCTTTATATTCTTACTTAACATTTAGTGTTTGTTTCAGTCAATCGGATCATAAATTAAAAAGTTATGCCAATTTCTAGTGTTCATAAACTAAATAAATTACATCTTCAAAAATGCTGCCCAAAGTCACTTTTCCACGCAGACGAAGTCGCAGGCACAGCCTATAGTAAAATTATAAAGCTTTTTTTTAATAACGAGTGACAAGACGAGCAGGACATGTGCCTGATGGTAAGCAACATGCCTGCCACATAACAGCACAGTAACACGTAGCTATTGGAACGTGAAGCGTCCAAATCGTTAGAGCACCGCACTGCTCCAGCGTGCTGAATTAAGGCGTTGGTTGACTCTCTCTTTAAGACAGAAGGCCCCTAGTCCCAGCTGTGGGAATATTTCTTGGGCTGCTTGTATTTAGCTTGTACGGTTGCCTGGAAGAGATCGAAGAAGTCACTTTCAGCGATAAGTTCGCCATTTGCTACTTTGTTTTAAAATGTTGTATTTTAACCATCTATAAGCAGCTTACTGTTTGATAAAAAATTGGCAATCGTACTCCAGGAGTCAGTTTGCCTATCACCACAGAATCCAATAATCCTCTGACAGTAGACTACCGAGTACCGCTATAATACCGGTATTCCTCGTATTACCGGTATAGTGCAGTAATCGCCGCCCATTCACGCCCACTTACCGGTTAATCGGATCGGCCCGATTCACTCCGAAGGTATTTACGCAAACGGACCGAGGATTATAGTAAAATATAGTATACTAGCTTCCGGCTTCGCTCGGATTTCGTCATATAAGGACTATTAATCGAAAAAAAAACTATCCTATCTCTCAAGTTGGACCAGACTGCTCACGGTGTGCCAATTTAATTTAAAATCGGCTAAGTAGTTTAGGAATCCATCGCGGACAAACATCGTGACAGGAGATTTATATATATTAAGATTATGTAGGAAGTTTGCCAAAGGGAGGTGTACAGAAAAAAAGCGTTACCATGCTTGGTAAAACTGACTTTGTTTTCAATTTTAATCAGAACTCATTTACAAGAGTTTTGAGATTGACTCTCGAATTGAAGACACCAAGATTGTAACAATCGAGAGAAACCCACTCGGGCAACTCTTTCCACAGCTCAACTGTTCTTAGTACACAGCCACAGCCTATGTATTCTTATATTGTTTAGTGGTATAATAAAATGTCCGTATTGTATTACGAAGGTGTTCTCAAATCTCTTAGTCTTTGGAGAGTGAACCACAAAACGATGTCATTTTTCCAAACAAGCAAAGTGTTTATTAATTTAATCCGAAGTAATATTTTAATTAGTAATTATTATTAAAATATTACTTCAAGGCTAATCAGCCTTGTCCGGAATAATTAACCTTTTTACGACTAAAAGTTCTAACCTCATGTTCACTTTTGTTACAGGTATGCAACAGCCATAATAGGAGTCATCGAAATGAAAGGTTTTCCAGTTAATACGTCTGGTAACAAAGCCCTAAATTGCAGCCATTCCACGCAACGGACATAAAAGCGATCACAGGTATTTATTTCATTTTATAGTCTACGTGCGCGCGTCATTTTGTTCAAACTGTTTTTTTTTAAAGAGATCTGCCTTTTTACGAACTTTGGGCTAGTGTAAAAGGCATATACATATACATACTTATGTAAGTATATGTCACAGTAAAATTGTCAAAACCGTCAGATTGTAATCTCACGACGCGACGTCAGATTTAGTTAGTTTGTAACTAACCTAACCTTTCGATTAACCTTAAGATTATAATTTCACGTTATATTGTAAAATGACGGTGATTATAATTTTAAGGTGAAATATACGAGTAATTACATAGCTTTTATAGCAGGTAACTCTGTGTTTATATCTAGTTCACAAACGTCCATACGTATCATAATATTCTACTCAAATACGGCGATTTCAGTAACGATCACGACTTCACCGCTAAAATTCCTCTAAATCTCTAAAATACCGCTTTTCCCGAACAATACCGGTAATGCACTCGTTTTAGTACAATGTATGAAAAGTGAAACTTTACGAACGTGTATTGTTATAATGTTCATTTTTCGAGGAGAAATGTAGCCTGAATTGTAACGGAATATGTCGCTTTGAAATTGTGAGCCATGGCCCAGCGTGGTCGCTGGATTTTATTACGAGTATTTTACATGTTGTAAATAGATTTGTTGCATTTCACTGGAAATGTTTTTGTGTACAGTTGACTCGCGGCGGTTTTCCGTTTCAATTTGTAGAGATTAAAAAACAAACGGGCGAAATAACAAGATAATATTACACTGCAGTAAATTAGTCATTTTATTTTAAACATCCATCTAATCTTTAGGGTTTAGATCCAAAAGAATGAAAATAAAAACATTATTTTGAAATAATAATAGCTCTTTTTTCTTACGTTTGACAATCGTTCTAGCGCATCGCGTTCTATCTAGATGGTCATACCAAGAAACGCCACTCGATGACGTAACAATAATTAGCAGTCTGTGATTGGACAAAGCTTGCATGTTGGTTGACACATACGTAATTTAAAATCTACGAAAACGAATTAGACTAAATGCTGTAAACCAGTTAGTGACTCTGAACTAAGTCTTAAAAATGTATCTAAGTACATAAACTTGGAAATTTATTTTAAATTACAAAAGAGTGTTACATTTTGTACTGTAAACTACTTCAGTAAAAAAATTATCAAATATGTAGGTTAGACTTATTAACTGTTATTACCTATTTATTTAAGTGGGCTCTAAACATTAACATCAATAACAGTTCTTATTTGAATAACTGCATAATCAGTAACCCCACCGTCTTATTAACTGAAATTAAAACTGTAAGACCTGAAAAATCATACCGCACTAAATCTTTATTCTAGACTCTGAATAGACTTAATTACCAAGACGGCGAAGGGTAATTTGAAAAATTAACATAGAACACCGTACGAAAAATTATAGTGGCGTGCCTGGTGTAAATTACAGAGAACGGGAAGACTGTCAATTAGATGCATGAAGGTAGGAGAATTTTGCAAGCGCATTACAAATAATAAATGCATCTCGCGTGTAGACTCTTTGTTCTTTGACCTGACGAGGATAATGGCTGATTGTGGTTGGTCATGGATATAATTCTGTTAAGATGTAGTTGCACCTTATTAACATTGATTAAGACGCCAATTGCAATGTAGCATCGTGACGTCAATATCTGTCATGCGGGTAGAATATATTTTTTTTATACAAAGGTTCTTAGACCATTTATCGCTTAATTGTTTGCGATGGTTGAAGATGACACAAAGTACTGTATTAGATAATTGCTTTAAAGTTTTCTGTTAGTCAACGTCTGCTAGCATAACCAGCCCACTTTACGTATCCATTGCTGGGTCTCGGGACCTTCTCTAAGAAGGTCAAGGTCAGTCAAGTATATTCAACTTAATTTACTGGCGTTATGGATTCGTTGGTAATTAATCTGCTCGCGGTGTCAGAGGTTGAGGGTTCGTTTCCCACCCAGCACAAACATTTGTGTTATGAATAGCAATAATATGGTGTCATAAGCATGTACCTACATATTTATAATTATCACAACTATTTAGCTACCATAACACAAGCTTTGCTCAATTCAACTAGGTTTCAGTAGAATAGTGAAACGCATCATTAGAGTCGAATATACTATCTGCGTTTGAATCATAACAGAATAGTCGACCAAATCGCTCGTGAATTGAAATTTAATTATCTAAAATATGTAACAACAACATTTTTAAAGCTATCACTTTTTACACTACACTAGTGTTACTAATAACGGTATAGTCACCGCGATCTGGTACAATATGGTGCGTAAAACCGCATCGAAATATTGGGACTCGGTCCATCATCGAACCACGGTAATCTTATCGATATTAATAATATTAGTGTGGGAACGTAATTTTTCAGTAAAATAATAACCTTAATTTTTTTTGGAAATTTTTTAACATTTAATTTTCATAATTTTACCCTAATTCTAAAACCTACTTTGCTCATGTAGCGTTCCATTGACAGCTATAACAAAAAACATTTTTGAGCGTCCACTAACCGGAAACGCTATTTTGCTAATCCCTGTATTTAATAAAACAAAGCGGCGGATAAGAGCCTCACCATAAACATCCGTACTACATACACACACGAACTACAATAGATTGGGTCGACCGCCGTAAATGCATACGGCTCGTCGCGGTACTGAATACCGCTACTTAACACAAAACGTGATGGTGGTTATGGATATCGGTATAAGGTTTATCAAATTCGGTTACAATATTGAGTTTATGAATTAGAATCCTTTCGGAGCAATGCAATAAAGTGTGGATGATAATTTCACGAACGTGTTGAAAAAAAAGATTTGTCTATTGAGAAAGTATTTTTAAAAAAAGAAGCTGTATTTTTATGGTTTTCGATAAATGGCGCTTTGAAATTTCAAGTATAAAGATTTTTGTGGAAAGCATCTTGTATGTTGAAACTTATAATGCCATATTACAACACTTCAACTTTTTGTTATTTTATCATAATCAACAAAAAATCATTCTGGCGTTCAATAACTTCCGTTCTATACCGTTCTACTTTACAACAAACATAGAATATTACTAATTTTTGGCTTGTGTAAGCTATGTAGTTTTTAAACTAGTTACTTTAAAGAAACCCTTCCCGATAGTTTGGCTGTTAGTGATTAGCTGGGAAAGAGTCTCAACAAATTCACATTATTAACTTGCGTGTTTGTTTTGTAACTAAGAAATTTTTATCTGAATAAATCTGCATAGCTAAGCTGAGTCTGAGCACTGCCAATTGTTTACATCAGCAATGGATACTACCCAGTCCCACGGAAAATGTGCGTATATTTTCTACAAGTTTATGGCATTATCTGTACTTGTATTAGTATCTGTAAATACCGGTATTTTCTATAAACCGGTATAATGTCTCCGGCCGTAAGTTACTGTGATGGGTGACACCGTAGGACAATAGGTTAAAGGGTTAGTTAGGGTCATTGTTTCTTTAGTCTCGTGAAAGTTCCCGGTGAGATAGGAAAGGTACAAAGCTTTTTACTTTTAGAGCAGCGCACCTTTTTTATCTGATGTTACGTGGTTAGAACTCGGCTAGTTAGTGGAGAATTTTTTATTTTTGTGTCCTACTAACATTATAAATGTCTAATTGTTGTCTATGTTAAGATTTTTGTTGCTGAATCTTGTCGTAAGTACTTAAAAGGCTGAAATTTAGACCTCAATTAGATTATAGTCTGGAATAACTTAGTGTATCTGGCTGGCCTCGTGGCTTAGTAAGTAGTAGTAGTACTACCCAGTAACTCTGCCTGCGAAGCCGAGGGTCGTGGTTTCGATTTCCACCCAGTGCAAATATGTGTGTGATGAATTCAAATGTTTGCACTGTGTCTGGGTGTTTCTATGTATAATAAGTATGTATTTAAAACTATGTAAGTATCATATCAGCTAATTGGCCGCCATATTACAAGCTTTGCTTAGTTTCGGGTCAGATGGTGTTGGATGTGAATTGTCCACCAATATTAAAATATTTATTTATATATCTTTCAACCCGAAATATGTTGAGTTCCATAGGGAATAGCAGGGTTCTAATTTCTACGCGGACGAAGTCGCAGGCTAATTCTAGCTTATTTATAATTCTGACAATATTATAAAGGTGATTTTTTAATGTTTTTTTTTCATTACGTCGGAACGGCTGAATCGGGTTGAATTTTGGAACTCTGATAATACCTGATTTAGAATTTATTGCGGGAAACGCGAGGTTACTGCAACGGAAACTACGAGAGTTAAACCGTTGGGAGTTGCTTGTATGTAAATGTTTAATACAAATAATAATAATAATATAATATTTACGAAAAAATACTTTTTTGACATAACCGTATGTCAAAAGCTAAAGTTATTTGACTATGACAGATTTGGACTCCTTTCTTTCTCCTCTTTCCGGCGCTTCTACCGCCTAACGAAAAACGCTTTGACGCTTTGATGCTTTGACATTGCTGTCTCTTTTCTTCTTGCTTGAAATTAAAGAGACGGCAATGCCAAAGCGTCAAAGCATCAAAGCGTTTTTCGTTAGGCGGTAGACCCCCGGGTACATTTTGTCTATAAGTCTAAGTCTTAAGAAAGGTATCATCCTCAACTTAAAAAAAAAAATTACCATCAATTTAAAATTTAAAAATAATTACTAAGCTAGCACTCACGAGTCGAGTGATTTAATACGACAGTTTATGTCGGAAAAAGAAAATAAAACTTCTAAGTTTTCCGGGCATTTTTTTCTTTTTATAAGAACTTTCCTCGAGTGAAAATTTAAAAATAGCTGCAGCGATACTTGAGTCAAGTTTTGTGCTTAGATATTTGACGTTGAAAATAATTATTGAGGATATATTTTTAACTAAGTATTATAAAAGTGTAAACCTACTTGACCGCCATCTCGCCTGATGTTAAGCGACGATGCTGTCCACGATGGAACGTGCTTACCTAGAAAAAACCGATTCACTCTCGATTTGAAGACACCTAGATTGAAACCGTCGGGAAAACCCCGCTAAATCTATGTTCATAGCAATGCAATACTTGACAGGTATATTGTACCATGTGTATAAAGCCTTGAACTAGCAATGTATATTTCGACCATTTAAGAATCTGCTGACGTAGCTAGTTCACTTTACCGTTTTTAAGAGACACTCAGGGACTTTCTGGGTCGCCGTAATGGCATCCCTTTCTTCCCATGAATCACTATACGCCATAACTGCGCTATGGTGTCCCATATTTGACGTATCAGAACGTCATGCGACTGTGGAGACAGCTGTACGCACAATAAAACATCGCTTCAGAGATCTGCTACATTGCCTTTTTATGGGTCTTTTACAGTACCGATACGATTTTTACATCCACCAATTCATACTTGGCTAGAGTGGTGGATCATGGCCGTGACTCTCTTTTTGAGAGAACACTCCTAAGCAAAGATAAAGAGATAAAGATAAAGATATATTTATTTGCGTACAACATGAGTGAGTCTTGTACAAAAAGATGTGCACATGTAGGTGTTATAGTAAATCGTGTTGCCATGTCATGTTGTGCCGGTTAGGCGTACAAATGTCAGGTGGGTAGGCAGTCTGCTCATACAAAAATTACTTACATTTAGTGTTATTTAACAAAATTAAAAGACAGATACAAGTCACAGCAACATCAAAATAGTACTCAATTTAACAAAAAGACGCTTATAATAATAATCATTAATAAAATGTCATAGTCTAATAATCAAAATTAAGAAATCAATTAAAATGTCTAGAATTTATCCTTAAAAAAATCATCAATTGTGTAATAACATTTTTCCAATAACAAGGCTTTAAGTTTATTTCTGAATTGGTTGGTATTTAGTTCCCTTATTGGCTTTGGTATCTTATTGTACACAATGGGTCCCATACATATAATATTATTTAGCATTAGAGTTGTCTTGCCTTGATATAGACTCCTCTTATCTTGGTCGCGACGATTTCTTACAATAGAGTCAGATAGGCTGGGAAATCGCTCTCTGTTTGCCTTTACAAATATCGCAAATTAATCAAATTAAACAATTGATCTTTGGTGACGAGCGCTAGGTGTATTAGCTAGCGATTTAAACTCTTCGAATTCTTATAGTTATTTGGCTGGTCCTGGTTGGTGCTGTCTAAAAAAATTAAGTAGCAAAATCTAACCCTACTTACAAGAGTAAGTAGAGTTAAATTTTGCCACTTAATGTAGAGTAGAGTTGTAGAGTAAGAACTCTACTTAAGTCTTTTTTGCTTTGTGTTTCTAGAATGCTGCAAAGAGATTGCCCACATTGTCAAGTTCGCGTGCCATGTAAACGTTGCCATTTTGTTGTCAAACAGACTGTTAGGTGGCCACACTTTGTTATATTATTGTTATTGTGTTCCGTTTGAGGGTCAATGTTAGAGACATAGAAATACTCGTACAAGAGATAAACTATTTTATTTCTCTGGGTGACAGGTAGTGATTTGAACTCGTATTTTTCAAAATATTGCAGTGTTGTGCTGCAGCTATGGGCTGGCGAGTTGATTTACAAAAAAAACATAGAAATAAAATAAAAATACTTAACTTTGTTTTTCTATGGATGCTCTCTAAAAAGTAATCTTCTGAGAAAGAGTCTGTTAATAAATCCTACTAATAAAATAAGAAACAAAGTTTGGCACAGCTGAACGGATTGGATTGTAATTTGGAACACATAATAGTGTCTGGAACAACATATAGGAGACTTTTTATCACGCGGAAATAAAGGGACCGGAAACTACGCCTGTATCCACGGAGCACTGTTAGGAGTTACTAAAAAGATGCATAAGGCAGTTGTCCCACCGCCGCGCCGCGCCGGCGAGAAAACCAGCAGGTCTACTACGAAGTCCGATAAACGATATATCGGCCGAACTTATGGACGTTTCCCACCTCGATAGACAATCGGTAGGTTGATCGAATCGGCCGTTTCGTTCGATCCGACCCTCATCCGACCTGTGACCTGACGAGATGTATCGATCCGAATGTTTTTCGTGGTAGGCTACAGATCCGATTGAGCTGTCGGTCGGATCCGATCATTCGGAGTTTGTTTTCGTAGTTTACTGCAGTTACTATCGACTATTTTCTCGCTCATGAAACGTACAATAGATACAAATTCCGCGTAAATAAAAGAGATGCATATACAAATAGTTCATCGCTGACTGTTCACACTGCCGGCGAGCACTCGCTTCACTAGTTTGTCGCCGAGCGACAAGAGCATTGAAAGATAACACTCGCTCAGCGATACTCGCTAAGCGATTAGAGATTACTCGCCGAGAGAGCAACCAGCGGTAATTTCTCTACAGTGCGGATCTGAAAGATGTGAGTTATCGCTCGCCTCACTCGCACACAGCCAGCGAGCACTCGCTTCACTAGTTTGTCGCCGAGCGACAAGAGCATTGAAAGATAACACTCGCTCAACGATACTCGCTACTCGTTACTCGTTCATCGTTGCCGGTGCGACAACTGCCTAAGAAAGTCAACCTAGTTAAAACGACTCACAATAGTTTTTTTTTATAAAATTTAAATTATTCCAGCAACATAACGGTGTCATTGTCCTGGTCGTCGGAGCCCGTCGCCGGAACGGATCGGGTCCAGTGAGTAAGCCTTTGTTTCTCGAGTTATTGAAGCGAACGATGTGATTTAGCTGAATACGTTGTCTGGTGGATCTGTACTCGTTCGCAAATTGTTTTATATTGTTTTGCTGAATTATTATTGAAATTGAATCGTAATGCTTAGAGACCGTATTGAATAAAACCCCTCATAATGTTTAAGTCCTAACAAAAATACGGGTGTAAGTTCAATATAGTACGCGGATAGTTGTGTGTTCCTCCTCAGAGTCGGAATCGTTGGGCGTGAGTTTTTATGGACTACAGTCAGTGCTCCACGGTTTTACCCGCGTAGTTCCCGTCGTGCCCGTTTTTTTTTCGGGATAAAAAGTAGCCTATATGTTCTTCCAGACTATAATCTATCTATGTTCCAAATTTCAGCTCGATCCGTTCAGAAGTTTTTACGTCAAAGAGTAAAAAACCGGAAAAAATATTGCTTTTTGAGAGCTTTCGTTGCGTGACAGCATGTATTTATATTTTAAAGGTTGCGTCATTAGAACCTAATTTGTTCAAAATTTTAACTAGTACGACCAATTTTCCATAGATGGCGTAGCAACGCGCGCACGGTTCAGCTGGTTTGAAATAAATTGTATACACCACTTCCATGTTGCCCTTTGAGGCCTGGTTGGGCTCGTCAATCGCCATACTCATCAAACTCGCACATAAACGCTGTCAAAACTAATTGTGGCGTCATGATGTGTCGTGTTTGAAACCTCATATGATGAATTGGCGAAACGCGACGATCGAATATTAAATTAACGATTTATTTACACGCTCGTGCGTGACAGATTTTATTTTTAACCGTGTTCAAAAAAGAAGGACCTTTTTATGTATGTTCCCCAATTTGTCGCGAACCATGAATGGATTTTGATAATTATTTTTTTGTTTTAAAAAGTAGGTTCCTCGAATAGTCCCAATTTTACATTTATTGAAATAGAGCGGTTTAAAAAATATATTTTTACTATAATTTCACTGATTTTGAGCTCTGAAGTATGATGATCTATCTACAAAAGAAAAAAAGAATCATCAAAACCGATTCACTCTCGATTTGACGACACCACGAGTAACCATCGAGAAAAACCCAGTTAGGCAACGCATTCCACAGCCAAGACGTTCTTATCAAAGACGTAGAGATAAAACTCTTCATTCGTGTCTTTGGAACATCAACCATGAAACGATGTTGTTTCTTCGAGCTACGTGCAGTCCGATAAAATAGATCTAAATGATCTAATACCTCATAGCCCCATGTTGTATTATGTAGATCGGTTGCACACTATCCGAAGTGTATCCGATAAAAACCCGAAAAGTAAGAAAGTCGTTACGATGTAGTGTAGTTCTCATTGTAGTATTATTCTGTCAATAAATGCTCTGTCCACAAAAAAAGTAGTTAGCTATGTAGCGTAGTTTTATTGTAATTTACTTGTGTTAACAAAGCCTTTCATCGTTTGAAAAGAAGTAATGTAGAATTTAATATTTTCGCTCACAAACATTCTTCTAAAGTTTTATAAAATTTTCGCCAGCTCAATTACGTGTTTTGATTACAGGTATTCGATTAATTTTGTTTCAATTTAACACCTCGCCGCGTCGCTGTTAAATCTCTTTGTTCGCTTAAAGGTTTAACTTTTTCTACTTTGAGGTAGTTCACTGAATTTATCATGTTCAGGTATTTTAGAGTCTGAAAGCTCTTGGTTTTACGAATTTACATACTCTCTCGGATTAAAGAATTTGTTTTCAAGTTTACTTGTCCATTATGTCAAACCCACCGCACTAGTGCCAAATGACACAATACGGTACTTTACAAAACGACACGATATTTTATAAAACGATATGTTACGTTACGACACGTTATGGTATATTACGATACGGTACGCTAGGATACGTTAAGATGCATCAAGATACGTTACTGTAAGTACGTTGATATATGAAACGATACGGAATAATGTAATACGATACGACAAAATCTAAGACAGTAATTTCAATTAAACTAGTTGCAAGAGTTTATTTATTATGTATTTTTGTGATGTGACCAATAAAGACTCAAAATATAGGTAAATCTATACCTATAATAATCCTCCTCTATCATTTTTTTTCAAGTGTTCAAGTTTTTTTTCAAGCTTAAAACGAGTTATAGAGACGGGATGAATAAGACATGCGCATGGTGCTAAAGGAACACGCCCGTCCATAACTCTACAGCAGTATAAATAGTGCTACGCAGCTATTTGAACGGATAATGTATGAAAGTATGAAATAGTACGAAATTTGGACTCTGCAATACAAATTTCGTACTCTTATGTTCGCGCCATTATCGTAAAAAGGGGTATTGATAGGGAAGCAAAGGTCCATGCTTCACGTATTAAAATAAAGATAAAACAGGTTTACGTTGTAAATCTGTACAACTTAATCATTAAAGTCCTAGTTATACTTTGGAGATCTTAAATTTAGGCCAAATTACAGTATTTCCTTCAATCTGAAGAAATTGGAGCGTAAACCATAAAGATTTTAATTATTTTCAGCAAATGAAATCTCAATTTACCGGAACATGCTTAGCTTTCGCTTAGTTTACACTGTTCGCTCAGTTTATCACCTATTGTTCTCAAAGACTTGAAATCTGGACGAAAGTAATCCTTATTTCTTAGAGAATAAAGCTTATTAGGCTTAGGATAGGTAAATGATGGTGTTATCAGAAAGTAAACTTAAGTTTACGTCGATACGCAAAATGTAAACAACTTAATCTGGCTGAATTAAGGTCGGGTGGGTTCATCTCTCTCGCTCGCACATTCCAGCATTCAAATTGGTTCGATTTTTGTACTATATGTGTGGTATGTTCACTGTTCAGTACGTTAGATGAATGAGTGGTTTCGTGGTTAAGTTGGTAGTAAGTGTATCCGCGAAGCCGTAGGTCGTGAATTCGGCTCCTACCCAGGACCAATATTTCTATGATAAACACAATACCATTGCTATTCAACGTGGGCAGAGAGCGTCATGCGCACCTTTGTGCCGGGAGCAGTTCGGGATGGGTTATTCCAGGGGAGCACAATAAGTGACGTCACAACTTGCGGGAACGAGACACTCTAATTACCTATTACTTGTGAAAGAGAGAGAAAGAGATACTGATTTTACGTCCTTGTCACCGTGGCCGGGTTTTTCTCTGGCTAAGCTTTCAAATCTGACACCGGGTTCCCCAACAAAAGTCTGTTCAAAGCTTGGATTCTGTTTTTTATTGATTTAATTCATATATGTTTATTATAATAATATTTGAAACGTGTTTGAGAAAGACTTGTAAGTCATTTATGTTTTAGTATAAGAACAATGTGTGTTTGCTGTGTTTTAAGCTAAAATATCCGCAGTGAAATGTGAAAGTGAAGAAAAATCAATGGAATCTCATTTTACTCGTAAGTAGACAATATTTTCAAATGCCCACTTGATAAAAATTGATAATGATGCATTCTAGATATCAACATGAGTTAAATTTAAACCATAACGGCTGCATCTAGTCTAAAATTTCCAAAATATGTATAATGTAAACATAACCTATATAACAAAACAAACAAAAAAGTGTGACCAGTTATTTCTTACAAATTTACCCATGAAATATACAAGTCGGTACATAATTGACAGTTTATTTACTGGCCGTTTACTAATAATAGGTACTAGATTTTGCCTGCGGATTCGCATTCGTTAGTTTTTGAAGTGAAAACTTCCTTTGGCTCATTACATACAGATTTTACGTGGGCCGTGAATTGAGCTCAAACATCATGATTCGGAATGAAATAAATTTTCGGGGGAACTCGGAGCTATGGCCACAAATGGGTAAACATTTTTAGATAGTCAGGGCGTGTTACCATGGTTACCATTACACATCTTTAGTCTAGATAGCCAATGGCCATGACGTGTGAGAAGGCTTATTTAGATGACAATGCTTTAAAGATTTATTCCAAACCAGAAACGCCCTCCGGTTTCACCTGCGTAGTTTCCAAAGTGTGCTGTCAAGTACTGAGTTATAAATTTTCAGTTCTATCGTCAGTCTCTATGACTGCCAGTTTTTTTTCCGTTACCAATCCCTACGCTTCAATTTCTGTTTCTTCTCCATGTCTGTCAAAATCTCAATGTCAGTGGACATTGCAACTCTTGTTTTCTGGAGTGGGAATTGCATCAAACTCCAATTAACTTACACTATCCTATACAGATCCCGTCCCATTCTAATGAGAATGAATGATGCTTTTAGTGAAAAGTAGGTACATTGTGTGAGTAGATTATGAAGTACTAAGCTCTGAAAGTTACGGCTGGTCTAGTCGGGAGAACAGCGCCTGCCGATTCGGAGACCCCGGGTTCAAACCCCACACGCACCACTGTATTTTCAAAGTCATGTGCGTAATGCCGCTAACCTAAAACGGTGAAAGAAAACATCGTGAGGAAACCGACATGTACCTAGAATCTTTCGAAGTCGTGTGTCATCCACCAACCCGCACTGGGCCATTGTGGTGGATTATGGCCTTAACTCTATCCTTGCCAGAGAAGACCCCGAGTCCCAGCAGTGGGAACATTTAGTGGGCTGTTGATGATGAAGCTCTAAAAAAAGATTAATACAATTTTTCACCTCTGATTTAACCCTTTTGCAGTTCCAATTATGCAACTTGAATGTATCACTACATTTCTAGTAATAATTTTGATTGTTTTATTCATCCAAATTAATTATCATTTTGCAGATGTGACACTCTGAAGAATAGGATAAACCATTGTGTGAATAATGCAATATTTATCATGAAGTAATAAATAAATAAATAATAAATCAATTATCCTGAATTACCACAACATCTAATATTAGTATGTAGTATCTCTACTAAAACAAGGGCTTCGAACATTGAAAAAGTTAAACGTTTGTTCTATACTTTTTTTTTAAAATTTATTATATACATGGCTTGGATTTGTTCTATACGTAAGTTCCGAATTACCAGTGTGAAGTCTGGGCTAGCTGCTACTAAATGGTATATCTAAATTTGTTAATCAAACTATATTATTATAATATTGAATGTAAAGTACAATTTGAAATAAATGTTTTATTGTTCTGTTTTTTATTATTCTCTCTCCTATTTTATTTATATCCTCCTATTCAAAAAGAGGTTTCATGTAATATATTACATGAAACCTCTTTTTTGAAATGTAATTTTAGAATGGATATAACACGAGCTGAATTCATTCAACTATCGTAGCACTACCCTTATCCAGTGGAATATTTTCTTTATGGCAATACCTTTTGAGTATTGAATTGAAAATTGAATTGAAATTGAAAGAACGAGAAGCACTATAGTAATCAGGAACTTTGTAATTCTATAGGTACTTCTTCTGAGGGTTATTCAGAGATTAGTTTTTAAGAGGGAAATTGATTGACAAATTGATGTTGACATTGAACTTTCTTAGATTTATTTTGGCGCGACACGGAGAGTTTTTTCGTGGGCTGTGAATTGAATTCTAGCATCACGCTCGGGAATGATAAGAAATCTTCCAAGATGGCAATTGGCCATCTGGAGATGCGTCAGTATTTCTAGATGGCCATGTTTATGGGCACGCACTCTGGTTTCACCCGCGTAGTTTCCAAAGTAAGCTATCAAATTCTGAGTTATAAGTTTTCACTTCTATCGGCTTCTAGGACTGCCAATTTTTTAAATTTATATTTGAATACAAATATTAACCACGGGAATCTGGATCCACCGCTTGACGACCATTTGAGATTTCTAAACACGGACGTTTAGCAGGTGTTTGATCCACACCCAAAGATGTTTTGTCAGGACAAACTTATTTAAATCTAAATCATCAAATCTCTTGGGAGGATACATTTAATGTAGTTACGATATTTTAAGTGATCCATGTCCTAAATCCTTCAATCTGCTTACCCGAAGTATCAAAAACGTTAAGCTTTGTGACGAACTGACATCTAAGCCTGGTTTTGCGGCTACCCAAAACTTTTAGACTCAATGTCCTACAGGGACAATGACTATTGGCGTTGTTTGTTTTAATAGTTATGCCTCACGTCAACTTTTTGAAAATAAGCTGTCGGTTAACGTGGTGAAGCAACTCTAGGCACGCTTTGAAATGGAAGTGGTCTGTAGATATAATCTAAACAAAAACATCCATACCAGAGTTAGGACTAGGGACGATCAAATTCGATGATTGGTCTATAGATCAATTCAGATGCACTTAGTGTTGTAGTTAGGTATGTAGTGTTGTATGGTCCCCATTGTAATTTAATTTAGATAGCAATGTTCCAAAATTTTCCAAAAAATCTCTTGGCTCGAGATGCTCGAGGAAGAGATGTTGTTACATTTAGAAATAGTTAAATTACATTCTGGAGGCCGTAGGGTTATTTTTTTACTGTAACTTTGCCAGATTATCACAGAAAACAGTAATCAGAAAACAAACTGAGAGAGGCGAAATAATAAAAAAAAAACCAGTTACACCGCGAGAGTGTTGACTGAAGTGGCAACTTCAACAATTTTTTTATTTTTTTTTAAATAAAGAGTGACGAGACGAGCAGGACATGTTCCTGATGGTAAGCAACATGCCTGCCACATAACAGCACAGTGACACGCAGCTATAGGAACATGAAGAGTCCAAATCATCACCTAGCACTGCACTGCGCTCGTCACTCAGAGATCTAAGATGTTATATCTCTAAGCCCTGTAATTTCTCTGGAAACATTGCCCTTCAAACCGGAACACAGTAATGTTTGCACATTACTGCTTGGCGGTAGAATAAATGGCAAAGGTGTGGTACTTCCCCAGGCGGACTCTGCTAAGAGTCCTACCTTTTTACCCGACTGCGCGACGCAAAGGAGTGGTAATGTGTTTTTACCCGACTGCGCGACGCAAAGGAGTGGTAATGTGTTTAACAGTCTATGTATGTATGTATGTATGTTTGTATGTTCCTTTGAGGCACTATACAGACCAAACGCCTGGGCCGATTTTTATGATTCACACGTCAATCGATTCCTCTTAATCTGGCGAGTGACACTAAAGACATGACATTAGTGTAAGTCCAATATGGCGGCTTCAGGACGCCATATTGTCCAAATAAAAAAAATGAAAATCACCAAAATATGTCAAGAGGGGTATCGTTGAATAGGTATTTCAAAATAATGTTTAGCTTTCTCTCAATGTTTTTCGATTCGACTGACCGTTTAGGATGTATATCGATTTAAAGTTGAGTAACAACCATTCTCACATTTATAGATTTTTAGGTAGCAGAAAACTTCGTATAACTAACTGTACGTGTGAATGTGGATGGACATTATGTACTAATGTATCTAGTAGGCATCGATATAAATCAATAGATGTGCCCTGAGCACCTTGAAATTGGTAATAAACTGCGTCTCTGTATGTATCGTAAGTGGTTTACAAACAACCAATCTACTTGACCCCTATAATCGCTAGCGGCGAGATTTGCTGTGGTTTTACTTATTTTGTTTGTTGACACCGAATAATGATAGGTAAAAACGTCCGGCGTCCACCGCGTCCTGCAACCGACTAGAACGGAAAGAGTGAGCTCACTCTTCCCAATGTTGACATGATTGCGTGCGCCGTGAAGTTTGGGATGGGGCCCATCTTGCGTTCTACGATCTATGCTAGTAGGTATATTGGACTACCTTTTTTTCGTACGTGCAGGAAATGTATTTACGCATACCCTACTGCCCCGCCCGGGAGACACAGCCAGGTTATGTTGCACTCTATATCATGTATGGATATGGTGCCCCTATCTACTAATAAACCTCTATGGGGTTTCAACTCTGCCGCTGATAGTGGGACCACGGAACCGCTCTCGGATTGCTCCGCCTCGGTCGCCCATCTCCAACTTCAAACGATTTAGTAGGTACTCAACGTCAATCGAAAACCTATACTAACACAAAACTATAAATATGAATTACATGCAGTAGAAAATCCTACATATTATATCAGTAGAAACGAAGACATTTGGTCAACAACCAAAAGATGCATATTATTATGTTGAGCATATTAACATTCACAACATTGTTCATAACTAAAAAGTATTAAAAAAAATATATAATTTAAAAACTCAAAAACCCGACTGCGTAAAAAGTGAACCAAACTACGTTCTCGCATACTAAAAAAAACTGAAAAGAATAAAACAAGCATTTAGATTTCTGGTGGTCTAGAATTCTATAATATGTTATTGTATTAATACTATTGAAATATATACAATATTTTCTAATAAAAGAACATTACAACTGAACAGTCGGGATCCATTGAACAATTACATTGTATGTCGAATAATAATGGATCCCGACTCTTCAGTTGTAATGTTCTTTTATTAGAAAATATGGTATATATTTCAATAGTATTAATACAATAACATATTATAGAATTCTAGACCACCAGAAATCTAAATGCTTGTTTTATTCTTTTCAGTTTTTTTTAGTATGCGAGAACGTAGTTTGGTTCACTTTTTACGCAGTCGGGTTTTTGAGTTTTTAAATTATATTTTTTTTTCTCGTACATACACAATATATCTACATACATAAATACGGTGTTGTTAGTTTAATTGTTTTTTCCCACTACAAATTACTTAACGCGCCTAAATAAGCGTTCACTTCAAAGATCTTCTCACTTCTTCACTTCTTTTTTTTTGTACCTTATAGGCCAATTGGGATGACGACAGTATCAAAAATAAACCATTTTAATTTATCAGGTAGATTAATGGAAAAGTATGGGACACGTAATTTTTGTTTTATCAAATTATCAAAAATTGATAAAGATATAGATCATCAAACTTCCGGAGTAGGGGGTTGTGACGTCACTCTATAGTAAAAATCGTACTATAACGTACCGTCTCTCGAAACTTCTAAGCACTGTATCTTCGTTATTTTTTGTTCATGAAACCTAAGAAAAAATACGTGTACAATAATGTTCATTATTGTACAATGATCTAACTGACGGAGTAATTAGTTTTTTTTAGTCGTCTGCCCTATTCATGGAGAATACTACGGGCATGTGATTCCGCGATGTAAACGTAGTAATACAGTATTATTTTATAAGACAGTTGATCTCAAGTGGCCTCCACTGCCTTCCGAACTTTGGATTTCCACAAAAGGCAGGATTATACTTACCTAATCATACTAATCTAAACTAAATGTCTTCCTCTTAGTTTAGTAAAACATATAATTCCGATACTATCTACATATATGAATAGTTGATTTCGAGAGCCTTTATCGAATCTAAAAGTTTGGACAGCCACAAACCCAGGCTTAGACTTAAGTAGTTCGTCATAAGGATTAAGGTTTTTGATACTTCGGCTAAACAGATTAATGGATTAGTGACATGGATCACTTAAAATAATGCCACCCTTCGGATTTATTCTATTAAGGGTTTTCATTAACTTGTCCTAACAGAAACATTTGATATGGAAATCTAGGGTTTACTGTGACCTAACATAAGTCACAGCTTAGAACGGGATAAGCCGAGCACATGTGGTTATAACCCGCGAAGTGAAGACTGGTGTTATAAGTTTGACATTTCAGTATTTGTGTCAGTGTGCCTATGTGGTATAGTAGGTACTCAACAAATTAAACCTTTTTTGTAGAATACTAGTCCAGGGCTTAAGAACCACTAGTTTTTAACGGGATAAAAAGTGTACTTACGTGTTAATTCAGGTACTAGATACTTTTTAATTGAGATGATGATTAGGTCAAAAATATATCATTTTTAATGATCAAACTGACGTACTAATTCGTTTTTTAGCCATTAATTTAATCCTTTAATATTTATCCACGTGTAACTCTCGTGTGCTATAGTCAGTCCAGTCCGGCTTAAGTTTCGGGCGCATCTGGATTCCTTTTTCAATGTCAAGCGAGCAGCGGTCACGCGAGTGAAAAAAAAAAAAAAAGGCCGCCGGAAGCGATTGAAACTTAAGTAGAACTGGACTGACTACACGACTATAGCAGACGTGAGTTACCCGTGAATAAATTAAACATTTTTAACGACCACGTTAGTCGTGTAATCGTCGACCTTGTTAAATCTGGGCTTCATTAATATCTTCAGCTTCATTTGCCTCACAAAACCCTAAACATTATAACAATAAATATATTATGGCTGTGTCGAAGCTCAAAGCGTCAAATACAGGATCTGGCAACTACCAAGTTGTAAAGTTGTGCCCCCTTGTACTAAGTTAGTCAAGTAAGTCAAGTTACAATGCGATCGACTGTTTACTTAGCTTGAGGAGTTGTGTTTCGTTAACTAAGCGGGTTATATTGTTTAAGTTATCGGCGGTTTGTTTAAATTTGGGTAGAAAAGTTTTTTGCCGTTTTGTGAAGAAATTTTAAATGGTGGGATTGTTATGAAGTAAATGTAAAATATCTGTTTTTTTTTGTTTATTTAATATTAAATGGTTTGGCACTTCACTTGACCGCCATCTCGCCTAATGTTATCGACGATGCGGTCCATGACGGAACGTGCTTACCTACCTAGAAGAAACCGATTTACTATCGAATTGAAGATTGTAACCATCGCATCGGGGAAAACCCACTCAAGCAACGCATTCCAAAGCCTGGACACGTTATTAAAAAATAAAATAAAAATGATAATGATAACACTAATTCATTAACTTTTAACATTTATTTAATTTATTTATTTAATGATTTTATTGACTGTTATTAATTTTGATTTTATTTAAAACAAATAAATTATATTTTATTTTAAATTCGGTTTCAATTCAGTTTAATTTATGTAATCTGGATTAAATTACTTTCATTTCATTAATCCCAAATAATTTAAAAAATCGTAAGTTACAAATGTTCACTTCTAACAGCAGTCCCTATGACTACCAATTTTTAACTATTTATTTTAAAAAATAACCTTAACAAGAAGACATCAAAATAAACCCCGTAAAACGACATAATTACGCACCCATCTACATAGAGGCAGGTAAAATTAAATAAAGAGTGGTACAATTAACTCATTTCACCCCGCGGGCGAGTAAACAACCCCAGCAGACTAAATTAAATCCTCTTTTCAAACAAAAATCTCGGTAATAAAAATGACAGTTGGAAATGTTTTCAATCCCTATTTTATTCGTGATAACGAAAATTGGAATGGAATTTTAACTGGCTCTATTTTACAAGCCTTTATTTAGTTTTACCTGTCTGATGTCTGTCTGTAATAGAATCTTTCAAGTTAAATTTTAACTACGGTTACCGATTGAGCTGAAATTTGGTACACCTACGAGTATATAACTTAGATAACAATACATATTTATTTAGTAACAAAATAAGAAGAAAATTTATTCACAAAATAATATTAAAAATAACATAAGATTAAAAAGTATCAATTATATATACAAATATATTTATTTACAAAATGTACACGAACTTAATCTAGAAGACCAGTGCCAGTGGGAATCGTGCCCAAAATGCTGGCCCCGTTGCCACGTTGAATGGCGATACTTATTCGCTGAGCGAAATAAAGGCCTGCATTTTGGTCACGAGTACAATACATTAATATGGTACCATGGAGCTGGTCTGATGATGAAGCTAGAAGATGGCCATCGGAATTCGGTAATTAAACGACACAACCCCATCGAATTTGTACTCGTATGATTCGCCTTGGTAAGTGCTTTGACGCCAGATAGTCACCAAGGCCTGACAATGGAGCTGGAAGATGGCGATTATTTTTATAGTTTTTTTTGTTAACGAGATATCACGGATATCGGCGAGAAATAAAGACTTGTTTTAAAAGAGTTTTTTTAATTAATCTTTTTTAAGCCGTAGTTGTATAATGGCGAGGATGCCAGGTTTTACAATCAGGGGGTCGTAGATTCGATTCCCGCCGGCGTCTTTGAGTGTTTTATGTACGAGTTTCTCATCTCCATTGTTAACATCGTGAGGAAACCGGCTTGTTCTAAAATTGACATCTTTCGAGGTTCGTTCTTCGTGTACCCACTCTTGTTCAGCTTGGTAGATTGTGGTCTTGACTCCATGAGAGAGAAGACCTCGAGTCCTAGCCGTGGAAACTTAAGTGGGCAGGACGTCTACTCTCTTTCTACGAAAACGTAATTTCAAAAAAAACTCGTGACTTTCCAACTCCGATTCTACTTCGATCCGTCGTTTTGTCCGACTCATTACTAGCACTGCTCTTCGCTCTTCACCCAGAGATATAGGATGCTTTTTCTTATATAGGTAACATGCTTTACAAATTCTCTGGGAACATTGCCACCGGTGCTACACAAATTTCAGCATAGAGCATAGAGTATGCTTAGAACATTTAAACGTCAAACAATGTTGTATCGGACGAAACAAAGTAGAACGAGAGTATGAAAGTCGCGAGTTTTTTTTCGAAATTACGTTTTCTTAGAATTAGAGTAGACGTCCTGCTTATGGTTCTGAAATTTGTGTAGCACCGGTGGCAATGTTCCCAGAGAATTTGTAAAGCATGTTACCTATACATATAAGAAAAAGCATCCTATATCTCTGAGTGAAGAGCGAAGAGCAGTGCTAGTTAATGAGTCGTACTCTTCATGTTGGAACATGAAAAGTCCGTAGCTGCGTGAAACTGTGCTATTATGGTGCTGTTACTTGTTACCCCCCTCAGATACATATAGATAGATAGATATACTCTTTATTGACACACCAAAGAAAAAGAAATACAGAAATAGAAAATATCCTGCTCGTCTCGTCACTCTTTACTATAAAAAAAGAAAGTACAATTTATTTATTTTCCAAAATCTTACAGACCATAGAGATAAAAGTTCTAGAGATTATCTTACATAAAAGTATTTAATTTCTAAAATGATAAACTGAGGTACAATTATTTTCTCCCTGCGCCGTACAAATAAACCTAATTTGATGGCCGTGCCCGCTACGCCTGAAGCCTCTCCCCCCCTTCAGCCCCACTCTTGGCATCGTCTACGGAATTCGTGGAGTTTTAAACACAGCGATCTGTAGGTAGGGTAAAACCGCAGACGGGACTCGATGTTGCCAGGTTTCCACTTCGATCCGACTTTTTTGGGGAGCTTGAATGTGTTGCTAGGTTACGGTTTACACATTTTCGTTTCAAGTGAAAACTAACTATGACTTCTAATAATCCATCTAAGGCTTAGTAACTTAGTTCCTAGTGGATAACAAACACACACTTTAAAAATATAGGAGTATATTTGTATATGTCTAATACTTCATATACTTTCATAATAAAGAATATAATTAATTTTAGTATGAAAGTTAATGTGATTGGAACATATATTTAATAAAGTAAATACTAACTCACGTATGAGTCGAACTATACCGATCATATCAAACGTGACTTACCCGTTTACTCAATTATTACTATATACTAGAATAAAAAAATGCCAAATTCATTTAAAATGCTATGGTGCTATAATGGAGCTCTTTCCATTATAGCATCATAGCATTTCCTCGACATTTCGATGCAGTTTCATGCAGAACGTAACGGAAATAACTGTATTGGGTGTCGCGCCGCCTTCAAGGCACAGTAACTATTCCACAATAGACAACACAATAAAAACATTAATACTCGTACAAGGAATTAGTGACCGTAGAAATGTATTTTATTTATTTCATTATTTATGACGTACAGTCGCACCCTCGCACCTTAAGCTGACTAGCCCCGGGAGGCCAGATTTGGGCAAAACCGGTTTTGAGAATTAAAAACCTTATTTTTTCATTATATACATACTTGAATATTAGTTTATTTTGATGCCTAAGAGATAGGCGATAATATTAATTAATTCATTGTCGTTTACAGACACACAAAGTTTGGTTTCATTTTTTAGTAATGATTTTTTGTGTGACGTCACGACGCCGGCCGCGTCGCGAGTCGGGCTTAATGGGTTAATGAGTAAGTTAGTATAATGTTATAAAAAAATCGGTTGTCTGTAAAGTTACTGACGATAGTTGAACGTGACAACTTCAACTCCAAGCCTTAAATGGAACGCCTCAGAGCGAGGTAACGCCGCATGACGTCATGTTTTTTCGTGCGTGCAGGCGGCTTCATCGAATTATAAGACGTTGTCACGTCAAAAATACAATTGGAACGTATAACTATAATACCACGTGCGTGCCGGGTGTTGCGAATAGAAAAAATAAATAACTTTTATTGAGATGCATTTATAAATGTCGAATTTCACTATCTATTGTCTATTTTTACTGTTGGCAACACAGTGGAGACGGGCGGAGTGTTGCGGTCCGCACTCCATTTGTCAAGAGATCGGACGCTCAGCTCACCGGACCGAATTACAGTACAACCATCTTAACAACCAGTTAACCAAACAAGCTAACTAAAAATATTAGGGTTTGCTATCCGTTTTGCTCACAAAATAAAACAGTGGCTCTTATTTAAAGGTACACTAGATATTTGTATTTAAGTTATGCGCTGGCTTTGTTCCTTTTAAACATTAAGAAACTTAAGTTAGTGGTTAAGGAAATACGATTGTGGTGCCTTAATTAGCCCTGTAGATTGCTTGCGCTTTGGAACGTGAGCTCCCATGCGCCGCTTTGTCTTTGAAAACTGAGAATCTTTAGTTAGTGGTTTTTCAGGCGAGTAGTCAAAGAAACGGCTAATTTCTGCATTTCCATTGTAGATTTTACTATTTGAATCTTTCTCTGTTAATTTAAATTTATACCGCCAGTGTTATAAGTTTTGGATGCAGTTTTGAGTACGATCTATTAAACGTTGTTTTGAGCTATCATGGTTCTTCAATATACTCTAATCATTACTCACGGAATATACATATATATTTATCTAAATCGTGTTTATGTGGTGGAGCTAGTTCCCGATATTTCCATTCAGTTTAATGTACCAAGTCCAAGAGAAAATTGATGAAAGCAGGGTTTACGCAAACTCCATGATTTTTGGCCTTTCTTTGCTTTGATTGGCTTTTTTTGAAGTGACGTCCAGATGGACGTCTCTTTCTAAGATAGACAGATGTCTATCTTAGAAAGAGACTACAGCATATTTCGTCTCGTTTTCCTCATGTTTACTATTTGGCTGTCCAGTCAAATCAATTCGTCTGTCTACGTTCTAAGTCACGGGCTCTCGGCCAAGTTTTTGCCAGTTGTGAGAGCCGAAACTCCTGAGGATCTGTCTTTGAGAGTTTTAAGGATCGGTCGGCGGAGGTCGCGTCGAGTGACCAAGTTTAGAGATTGGAAACTTAGAAGTTGCGCTAGGTGGTTTCACAACTTTGTTAATAGGATTTTGGTGAATATTTCTTTTGGTACAATTTGTGTTTCCTTAGTAAGTATGTTAATGTAGGTAACGACTGAAGTCGGAAGTTACGGAAGGCCTTGTTGGGAAAAACGAAGACTGCCGATCCAGAGTCCTGTGTTCAAATCTCACGCGCACCATTCTCTTTTCGAAGACATGTGCGTAATGCCGCTAAATTAAAAACGGCGTCGCTAAATTAAAATCGGCGAAGGTAAACATCGTGAGGAAACCAACATGTACCTAAAATCTTACGAAGTCATGTTTGTGTCATCCTCCAACCCGCCGCCGTGGTGGTTTATGGCCTTGACTTACGTTTTGACTTTGACACTCGATTCCGTTAATAAGTTATTTGATAGAACAATGTTTTTATAGTAAAGAGCGGCGGGACAAGCAGGGCATGCGCCTGATGGTAATATGCGCCTGCCCATAACAACACAGTGCCACGGTACTATTGGCAGTAATTAATTCATGAATGGTCATCGAAATATTTTGGGCCAGATAGAGACCTGAGCGGCTGGTTAGTTTGAAATTAAATTATAAAACCTGCCCGAAAGATAATTATCCCAGAGACAATGTAATGAGTACGAATTTGAAAAGTTGTTCCTAATCTGGCGAGATTAAAACCGCATCAGGGCCATTTCGGACACCAGGTGGCTAGAACTTGGCGGCTAACTTCTCTAACTTTTGGGAGGGTTGACCTTTAGGGCGGAAACCTACTAAGATTTCTATCTGTAAGTGTATATCACGAAAAAGAAGGATTTTCTTGAGTATTAAGCGCTTCTAGCGGACGTAAAAAGAAACGATAACGGCCTGTTAAGTAACCTATCACGCGCTACATTAATGTTGAAATGTTTTCAAGACCGTTTCAGCAGTCCTATAAAAATCTGACAAGACTTCGTTGCTCTGTTTGGTTACATGAAGTATAAGAGCCGGTTTTCACGGCGCGGCTGCCAACCGCCGCCCGTGCGCGGGCGCGGCAGATTTCCATATAAAATTGAATTCAAAACTCACGACGCGGTTTACGGCCGCGGCGGCTGCGGCAGCCGCGCGGCTCTTGCGTGTCTGCGCGCGGTTCTTGCGCAGTAGCTTTCCGCAGTAGAAACTTGTCACCTTCTTTGTTTTTAGTCACGTGGGTACTTTTACATTTATTTGTTTTTATGGCTAGCTGTAGGGCGGGCCCCTGCACGCTTTGCAACGCCACCTGTCGAAAATTGGTCGCACCAACTCAGAAATCTTCTTTGGCTCATGCACAACAACTTTGCTAAAGATCATCACATGATCAAATGCATAGTTTACGATTCGATAAAGTACAAAATGTATCTTAATTTTTTTTTGATATATGTAGAGTAATGGGGTGAAAAAGACACGCACTTGATGGTAAGCAAAGCGCCCTATTTGAGATAAAATTATAAGTTCGAGCGGGGTTTGAATCTACGACCTCACTTGTAAAATCATATGTCCCTTTCACCCTTTGTCTCCACCTCAGACCAACTATGGTAAGTCCTCAAAGGTCTCCACGGATTTGCGGGCGACATTAGGGTTGCCACCGCTTGGATAGTCTTTATCTTCGTGTCGATGATGTTGTCTTGCTGTATTATAAGATTATAACTAAACCAACTATTTAAAAATCTTCTTTAAATATATTAACTACGAGTCACGTTGTTTGACCGCGATGGCCAACTTGAAAGATATTATAGGTAGTTTTGATTTCGATTAACGGTCTTTATATGACAATATCCGAGCGAAGCCGCACTGGGCCAGCGTGGTCACGGATTATGGCCTTAACTCTATCCTTGCGGGAGAAGGCCCAGAGTCGCAGCAGTGGGAACATTTAGCTGGAACCCTCAGTTTTATTATATTTTGTTCGTTTTACTACCGTATTTTTTGTTTCTCATACATTTGTTTTTATTTACGGTTTGTATTTTTATAAATTTGTGTGAATGCCCCAGTATTCCGTAACTGCTACTCTTGGTTTGACCTCCATTATAGTTAGGTAGTGTATAATAAATAGTTTACCCCAAATTAGTGATAGTTTTATTCCTACCATCGGGATTATCGATGGCAGCGGAATTACCAGCGGCGGTTAACGTTGTGTAAGCTTTTAATTGAAATTGCTGATTGTTTTACCAAATAGTGAAGCTTGGCTTAATTTCAAATATTATGTACTTTTCATTGCGAAATGGGTGAAATGCTTTTAGGTGTAATCTGTTGAATCTCTTTCAAGCTTTTAGATCATTGTTTGGTTAGTTACATTTGGTATTTAACCTATGATGCTTATTTTGTACAAGTAGTTGTTGGGTAATGTGGTATATTGCTGCAGAAATCGCATGTACGTATTAAATAACGGGTTTAGAATTAAATAGTATAAATCGTAGAACTGAGTAAAGAAGGAACTCTGTATCTTTTCAGGATAAAATGCTTCTATATTAAAATATATATTCCCTTAATATGTAAATATTCCTTTGCGTTTTTCTAATATCACTGCTGGGACTCGGGCCCTTATCTCGCAAGTAGAGAGTCAAGGCCATAATCCACCACGCTGGCTAGTGCAAGTTGGTGGATGACGCATGATCTCAAAAGATTTTAGGTACTTCGGTACTTGTCGGTTTCTTCACGATGTTTTCCTTCGCCGTTTTTAAATTAGCGGCATTGCGCACATAACTACGAAAAGACAAGTGCGAGTGGGATTCGAACCACCGGATCGGCAGTCGCCTTTCTCTCGTCTAGACCAATCGTAACTGAGGGCAATTTTGATAAGTTTAAATGTAGTAATTTTAACTCTGCAGCGCTATCTGAGCATAATTTAAAGTTGGCAAAGTGGCCGCGGTTGAACTCTTGTTTACAATTGTTACAGCTCCTTAACCGGCTAGTTTGTTTTATCTCGCAACTTTTAACCGGGAATTTCGCGTTAATTAACTTGTTGGGAACAAGTTGGGAAACTATCCCGGGATCGGAAAGGTATTTCTTATGTAAACGATTTTAAACGCTTTACCATGGGATTGGTGGAAGCTTTTAGGATTAAAAGAAGCCTATGTGCTGTGCTATTCTGATCTATGAGCTGTGCTGAAAAAATTGGATTAAGTTACAATGTACAAAATACGCAATATGTTGGATTTTGTTAAGGAAATCTCGATTAAAACATTACGAAACACTATAATAGGGGATTATATAAACGATTGAGGATGGGTGCTGAAGGGTGAAAAATACTATATAAGTATGACCTATTATTGTCATACCTACTAAATATCCCAACGCATGACCTAGAAAGTTTTTAGGAACATGTCGGTTTTCTCACGATATTTTCCTTCACCATTTTTTTAACTTAGCAGCATTACGTACATTCGGAAATTGCGCGCGTGGGATTCAAAGGTGCTCCGGATCGGTAGTTGCCGTTCTCCCTTATCCTTAACTTCAGTCTTAATTTCAATCTGTCTCGATTCCAAACGCTCAAACTTTCACGTTTATAATATAAACTATTCTGACGAAAGTGGAATCTGACGGATGTGTTCTAAAACATAAATATACCAGCAAAAATTATATACCGCAATATTCTAACCAATTTCAATGAAAGTGTTAAGCTGTAAGTTTCGTAAGGTAAGTTTAAGTTGAAGTCAAATGAAGCGCTCGGTTCTACTCGTAATAGCGATGGAGTTAAGTTGAAATTGCTCGCTTGTTGAAATAAGTTGGACACATTTACTTAGATTTTATTGGTGTACAGTTTGAAAGTTCTTGGGAACGTTCAAGTGAATACAGATGAATGAAACTATTCAGTTAACTCATATAACAGGGCTTAGAGATATAACATCTTAGATCTCTGGGTGACGAGCGCAGTGCAGTGATAGATAATGATGGACTCTTCATGTTCCAATAGTTGCATGTCATTGTGCTGTTCTGTGGCTGGCATGTTGCTTAACATCAAGCACATGTCCTGCTCGTCTCGCCACTCTTCATTAAAAAAAAAAATATTGGCTGGACGTAACATTTGTTGTACAATGTATAGCATAAAGCGACCCACTAATACTTAGGGATGCCCAAAAAAGTGTATTGTATCGATATATCGCATCGTAACTGTATCGAACTTGGTTGTATCGATACGCGATATTATCGATTTCCTTTGTATCGATATATCGTATCGTAACCGTATCGCATGCCTTTCAATTAACATGCGATATAATGAGTACCTATATATCGTGCAAAGGGTTATCTTTTTAGTAGTTTTACTCTTAAATATTCTTTTATTGTTTAAAAAGAAACAAATAATTATATGTATTTAAAATAGTTTTATTCAACAAAAAAAAAACACAATTGCCATTGATCAGCACTTAAACAACGCAAAAATAATAATTTTGATAAGCGCGTGGATTTAACCTATTACGGCTTTCGGAAAGTGTGTGTCCAGGTTAAGAAAACAGGCGTTCAGAAGGAACTGAAGTTGCGACAACTGATATATGTAACTGATATACAAATTAATCACCGACATAGTTTGATACGATACGGTAATGCGATATTTTCATAAGAATGCGATATATCGAAGCGTATCGTATGGTCAAAATATCGCATCAAATATCGCTATATCGTATAGTGCTGTATCGATATTCCGATATATCGTATCGTAACGGGCATCCCTACTAATACTCGAGCTACACGAGGCTAGTTTTTCAAGCTAGGATAGCAAGCTAGTACTTCTAGCTTCGTGTAGAAAACGCTACGCAACGCTAGTTTTGTCTACACGAAGCTAGAAGTACTTTTTTATTTAAATTAGCCACTCCACAGACTCCGGGGTCCGTGATCTTTGTCATTACATTTCTTTTTTTACATATATCTTGGATTAGGAGAAGAAGGGGAAAACAGGGGGGAGTTGGGAACATTAAACCTAATTCTAGTGCTCGTCTGTTGAGCCGATCACAACCGGTTTGGGATTCCGCTAGTAATCGACTCAACATCGTCATTTGCCTAAGCCGGCTGCTCCCGGCGCAGAGCCTCCACAACTGGCGCATTTCTGTCCCTGATGGCAATTTGCAGGTTGAAATCTCGGATGGTCTTCGGTGATGCAGCCAACGCTCGCCGCACGAACCGGCCGATGGCGTCATCGGTGTCGTCAGCGTAGTATGTGAAGGTCCCCGTAGCTAGAAGTACTAGCTTGCTAGCTTACTAACACTAGCTTGCTATCCTAGCTTGTAAAATTAGCCTCATGTAGCTCGGGTAGAAATGTTCTCTGCTAGGATTTGAAGTCTTCTACCGCAAGAAGAGAGTCAAGACTATAATCCTCAACGCTGGTTCAGGGCGAGTTAGCGTATGATGTATGACCTCGAAAGATTCTTGGAGTATGGCGGTTCCTCACGATGTTTTCTTTCACCCTCATCTAGCCGCATCCAGCGGCCTTTTCCAAGGAGAGTGACACCCTTCTAACCTAAGCTTACCAACCTCACTTACACAAGCATTTTTGTAGTGGTTGGACTGGTGGTTTGAACTTTTTGCAGAGTGCGTTTGGGGAATTACCACCTTTGTCAGTAATTCTATCGTCAAGAAGTAATGTGTAAAAATCATTGAGTTCCGGATTGAAGGGCAATGATTCCAGAAAAAATACAAGGCAAGGAAATAAAATAAATCGGAAATAAATGGTCTTATACGGGCGCGGGGTGACGAGTGGAGTACAGCGCAGGATTTGAACTCTTCATGTTCCAATACGTGACACTGTGTGGTTATTTACCATCAGTTAATGACCTGTCCAGTTTTATCTTGTCACTCTATACTACTACTATGTGTACAACTAAGTATTTACCTCGCCTATGACTGAACGGATAATTTTCATTTTCCGTTTATGAATTTCAATACACGAGCTTAAAATCGCAAATATGTAATTCAACAATTAATAAAATAGCGTTAATTCCCAATTTCGCTAATTACACAATAAAATTACATCGCGGAACAGCCACATTCGGCGTTAATTGAATCAACAGCATTAACTCTGTTAATCTGCCGGGCTGCCAGAATTCTGCTGTGACGTCATCCTTTCACCTGTCAGATTAGCCACCATTCTGGCTAGACTTTTGGCAAGAGCTCTTTGTCATAACCGACGTTTTTGGACCGTGGACGGATTAGGGCTCAAACAAAACTTATGATGGCGAAGCGATTTTATGGACCATAAAATATTTGTTTTATTGCTTTGCCAGATTGTGGCAACCCTTGTTTTATCTTAGACGTTTAACTTACGGCTTTGGCTATAATAAGTAATAAATATTGATGGATATATTTTTTCACACATCATGGTCAACATGGTCTCAATTCGAGAGTGAATAAGCAAAAAGAAGTGAAAAGTTAACTTAAATTGTTTGTATTAACAGTAGTAATGTTGCACAATGCTTCCTTCCCCTGTATAGCTACAAATATCCTAACACTTCTACGAAATGTATTACTAACAGTGTCCCGCGGATTTACCCGCGTAGTTCCCGTTCCCGTTGTTTTATCGGGATAAAAAGCAGCCTATGTGTTCTTCCAGGCTATATTCTAACTATGTTCTAAATTTCAACCAGATCCAACTAGACGTTACATCGGAATTGAGGAACATACATCCAAACATTGACATTTATGATATTAATATGATTATTTTATTATTTGCTATACGCCAAAATTATTCGCCATTACCCATTAGGGGTTCAAACTCTAGTACCCCAGAGTAGTAATTCATATTACTGCATCGTGGGCCATTCCTGTATTCCGTACAGCGTCAACTATTTCAAAGACAAAGTTCTCAAGTCGGCAATCTGCAAGGTATTGTCTGGGCAACTCCTTGCATTATGCAAGAGGTGACTCCAGTCTCACTGAACTAGAGCCCAAGTTTGTTTATACCACTGCTAGTTTAAATAGGTCCTTTGGGATATTAAATAAGAACAATTTGAGGTCAATTGACGCTATTAAATTTTATGTTAGAGGTGAACTTACGTATTAGCAAAAGTGACGGATAGTAAGGCAAGGAAGACTTTTTAACATATCAGGGAAAAGGATGCACAGAAAGAATCTCTATAATATTATAAATTAATTTAAAGTTTGGATATTTGTTGTTCAATCACGTCGAAACAGCTGAACGAATGGGGTTGAAATTTGAAATTTTTGGACGCAGATTATAGTCAGGAATAACACAGGCTCCTTTGTATCGCCGGAAAATAACCGGAACGTACCACACCTTTGCCAGTTACTCTTCCGCCAAACAGTAATGTGCAAACATTACTGTGTTCCGGTTTGAAGGGTAATGTTTCCAGTGAAATTACAGGGCATAGAGATAAAACATCTTATATCACTGGGTGACGAGCACAGTGCAGTTCAGTCTAGTAGTTCTGAAATGGTTTGGACTCTTCATGTGTCAATAGCACTGTGCTGTAATGTGGCAGGCATGTTGCTTACCATCAGGCACATGTCGCTTATTGTCGATTTGCTTATTCGACGCCGATTTTAAGACACCATGACTGTAGCAATCGGTCTAGACGTTCTTATTACGAAAGTGGAGTCAGTCAAGGGGATAAGCTATGAAGCAATATCCAAAACTTTTAAGTTTTTTTTGCACGAGGTGTCGTTGCCTATGACCCTTTTGGCACGTCTATCGAGACAGCTCCAGCTGGTTCTTAGCCCACAGCCCACCCATCTCAAACATGCGAACAGTACTCCAAATAAGAGCTATCGTAGAGGGTGCCAATTTCTATTCAGTTTTTATTCAACCACACTCGTTTTCTACCACAAAGTTTCCTTCCTAAACATACGTCGAACAATTTTAATATTCACAGCAAGAGGAATAAGAAACATGAGGATTCTAACTTTTCCCGGAAAGCTTGTATCGGCACAAATCGAAGAAGTTAGAACGCTTCAAAGGTATGAGAAACTCCTTCTAACTGTTACAGCGGCCTGTACCAGAGGGACTATAATGGTTGTTACTAACATTGCCTGCTATTGGTCGATAAAAAATAAATGAAAAAAAATTATTATTGTTAGCCTAGATCTTCTAGAGGTGGGACCCTCCAATGGTGTATATCGAGAGCTTTAGTGAACCAATTTTTGTTGAAACAATACGTAGCCCAATCGAGTTAGCTCAAACAAAATCTGACTATAATGAATTCTAGGGCAAAAACCCAACTGGGCTAATAAGTATTAACTTATTTTCTTATAAAAATAAAAACCGACTTTAAATTGATTATTTTAAATTGAAATTAAATTCAAGCACTCGACCAAATTTCGTGATAATTTATCGCGTCGCGTCGTCTAAATACACGAAAGCAAATTAAATCGGATAATTTCACATCAACGGTTTGGTAAATTAATTATTTTAAAAGATTTGAATTATTAAACTTTCATATGTTACTTTCTGGCGTTAGCTTTATCTTAATTTAGTAGAGAAACGTACAACTCAGCAAAGCTTTTGTGTGATATTTCATCTTTAAAACTAAAACCGAGAACCAACTTGTTCGTAGCTGGTAAAGACTGCAAAGAACATTATATATCATCGCCATCTGTAATGCGAGTTGAATGTTGCCTGAGGCACTGCGGTTGCGCTGGCAAAATGCTTTACGAGTTTACTCATACGGTACGATCTATTTTAAACTATATAAATTATATATATGATGTTTTAGTTCACTAATTATTAATAAATAATTAATAGATAACTACAGAAGTTTATCAAACTGAAGTAGCAATGGGACGGTCATATCTATCGCAGAACCAATAACATTTGGAGTAAACGTGTTCAGAGAAGATCACGAATCGACAGACTTACATCTTGAGACTAGGATCCGTCGAGGATTGATGGAAATATATTTACGTATATTTTTTTATCAAACAATCTCTTCAGCTTTATTATAGTATACTTAGATATAAAATAAATAACTATTACAAGAATTTCAGTTCATGTTAGAGTTTGTTGCCGCTTGCTTGAAGTTTAAGAGGCAACAACCTGCAAATGGTTTTTCAATCAGCAAACAACTTGTAAACACATTAAATTATAGTAATAGTAATAGTAATTTATTTCGTGACCAGTTATTGTACATCCATACTTAAACAAATTATACATATTTGCTAATTTAAAATTATAATTACAATGCTATTTATAAAATCAAAAATTAATTGAGAAAAAAAAAGCAAAACACATAAATCAGTAGCAGTTTAGTTACAAAATTAGTGTAATGTTATCTTAATAATTAAAATATTGTAATAGTATGTCTTTGTTTCCAAAAGCACCCGAACTAGCTTGAAGCTGTATTTCAGGTACCTATGGCTTCCCCTAATAGTGCAATTCGCAAATATTAACATTATTTTAATTTATCACAATACTGCAATTAAATCCACTGAAAAAAATAAGGAGAAGAGAAAAAAAAAACTAAACAAAGTACCCACTTACGGAAGAGACGAAATCATAACAAAAAAATAAAAAAAAAGTAAGTAAGTGTGTATGAGTGCTTACCTGTATATGAATGAGGGTGTACGAGGGTGTGTGTTTACCTGTGTGTGTGTGTGTGTGGCAAGATAAAGAGAGAGCGCACATATTTTTTTAGGCTTTGCTGATTAATCATTATAATATTATATTTGAGTTGTTATTATTTGAGCGAGGGAGCTACGCTCAGGGTACATTTTTTTTTTTTTCAGAAATAAAAACCTTCTAACATACTTTCAATTTGATCGTAGTTAGTACCTTGCAGCCATGCCAAAACTGCGTGTTTTAATTTATTATCTGTAAGCCGTCTACTCTATTTTGCTTGTTAAGTTCATGATACAGCTTTACAGCTACAACTTTGTACTGTTTTTGAGCAAACCTTGTAGCAGCAAAGTACGTGAGCCTTCTTCTGTCATTACTCGACTTAGTTGGGTCCACATCCTTGTGGTATCTACGAATGCATTCCAGGATAAAGAGTTTTCGTACAGATAGTACCTCAGCCTTGGCATAAACGTCATCTGTGGGGTGACGGAAAGGCAAACACATCATCACTTTTAGCAGTGATCGCTGGGCGCGCTCTACAGTGATCAGATGTGTTTTATCCGCACTACCCCAGGCACATATGCAGTATCTGATTAAACACTCGCACAGAGCCTTATATGTTTGCACAATCAATTTGTGATTTGCAACATTTCGGAGTTTTTTAAAGACATATATTAATTTTCTTATCCTAGAAGCTAGAGAATCAATTTGAATGTTCCATGTTAACCTTTCATCAATCAAAACACCGAGGTATTTTATAAATATAGTCCTAGACAGGATACAACAATCACATCCGTTTACAACGCTATCACCATCACCAGGTGTAGTTCGATTACATGGAAATGTGTGGGTTTTAATTTCAAAATTAGTTTCCGGACCCCCCGAAGCTCTCTTATTAAAACATATGTATTTGGTTTTAGTCGTATTCAGTGTCAACAGGCTATCCTCCAGCCAGTTGGTTACCACGGAAAGACATGACTCCGCTAGTTGCTTAACTCTGGGCCAAGTTTTCTCATTACATAAAAGTACAGTGTCATCCGCGAACATAATCAAATCAAGACCCGATAATTTAGTACAGCACAGTTTGTTTATGTAAATGAGAAAGAGCAACGGTCCTAGCGTACTTCCCTGTGGCACACCAAAGGTACAACCGGATATGTCACTTGTATAATCTTCAACTCTAACCTTTTGCGTTCTATTTGTTAGGTAATCAGTGAACCATTGCAATGGAATGCCCCGAATACCTACATTTTCCATTCTAGACAGCAAAATAGGGATCGAAACCGTGTCAAAAGCCTTTTGTAAATCTAAAAATACTGCGACACACTTCTGTTTCCTGTCCAAATAAGATGTGGCAAGTGATGTTAGTGTCAGTACAGCATCTTCAGTGGATTTACCCTCTCTGAAACCATATTGGTTATCACTGAGAAGATTATGGTTTTCAAGATATAGCATAACTCGCTTTTTTACCAATTTTTCCAAAACTTTAGAGAGTGTTGATAAAAGGGAGATAGGCCTATAATTTGTCGGGCTAGTTTTGTTACCAGATTTATAAACTGGACAAACTACTGCCTGTTTAAAGGGAGCCGGAAATACACCTGTTTCTAAGCTAAGGTTACAAATATATGCAATCGGCACAGCCAGATACAAAATATACCTTTTCAGAATATCAGCTGTGATTTTGTCGCATCCAGGTGCGCTATGTACTTTAAGTTCAGAAACAACTCTTTTAACTTCGTATGGATCTGTAGGAACAAATGACAGAGAATTAGCAGGTGCGGTTGCATCCCTAGCAAGAGCAGCTAAATCCTTTTCACTTTTATTAATTTTATTCAGAATTTTGTCAGCTAGTGAGCCACCCACAGAAGTGAAAAAAGAATTAACTTCATTCAATGCTTCCCTAGGGCTATTATGGTTCTGAAGAAGGTCTTTAGAAGTAGTTTTTGTTTGTTTAAGTTCACAAACATCCTTAATTAATTTCCAGGTATTTCTAATGTTATTCTTACTCTCATTAAGTCTATCTTTATAATATTCAGCTTTAAGATACTTTACAATTCTATTGCAAATATTTCTATATCTTATATATTCGCCTTTTTTATTAAAGTTATTAGGATCTATTTTAACCTTTCGATGCAGCTTGTCTCTCTTTCTAATACACCGCACTACATTTTTAGTGATCCAAGGTTTCAATGGCTTATTTCTATTAGGTAAAAACTTAGTTACAGTATTGCATTTAATAATTTTTGTCAGTTTAGCAATAAATAATTCAGTTGCCGAATCAGAACGATCCGATGTAAATACGTCCATCCAATTCTCACCTGCTAATGCGTCATTAATACCTTTGTAGTTCAAGATTGTTTTCTCATGGATGGTTTTATTTTTTTTCAATTTAGCGTTGTTAATATAGAGAAGAATCGTAGAGTGATCTGTAATTTTTTGTTCAAAGACAGCCGTTTTCCACAAACCCAGAGATTTTACCATAAAATGATCAAGGCAGGTCTCGTCACGGGTAGGACGGGTTACGCCTTGTGTGAGACCATGATGAGCCATCAAATTAAGGTAAACCTGCTGCTCTTGAAGGGCCGCTTGCCAAAGTATTTATATTAACGTCACCTGTTAAGATAACATTTTTGTTTTCTATAGCGCTGAGTATATCATCAAGAGAGTCAAGATAATTTATTTCATTTTTAAAACTAGGTGGGCGATAGGTACATAAAATAGTATACTCTGTTGAAATATTCAAAACGAGACAGTTACCCTCACAGCATTCGGGCTCAAAAGCCGATACATCCAGTTCTTTCCTAACATAAGCGACGACTCCGTCATTTTGATTTAAAAAATTTTTCGACCAAAACATGTTGTACCCATCTAGGCTGGGCGGAGCATTATGAATACTTGTCCAACATTCTGTAAGAACATAAACATCCGCCGCCAAATCACAGTTCGAAATGTATGCTACAAAAAAGTCAAAGTTGCAGTTTATGCTCCTAATATTTAGTGTTACTACTATAAGGTAAGAGTCTTCTGTTCCGTTATGGCTTAGTATACTTTGACAGTCTCGTGAATCACTTATTAAGTGACACTCCACCTTTGTTGACTGGTCTAGTTCATCATTAACAAAAGTGTTATTAGACATCTTTAAAATTGATAGCTGTTGCACCGACAGAGTAAAGTCTCAAAGTGTTGAACACAATAATGGTTTTTTTATGCGAGAGTATTTGAAAACCCATCCGAGCTGCAACAAAGTAATTCGCCTCCTGCAGTCGCACATGGATACACCTATCCATAAACAATTGCAATCGACAATTTTGCAATGCTGAGAACCAAAACTGCAACACAGGACCATATACATAGTGCCCGTGACGAGTCGGGTATGTTAGGTAGTTCAATTTGTAATAATTTGACTGTGTTGTACTAAAAATATTACATATTGTATTCACCTTGCTAGTCTTGTATTGAGCCAAATACAGTGTACATCTACAAATATTTATAAACATTAACTGCGAGTACAAAAGACACGGGTAGCTGGTTTTATCCGCACCGTTATCCGATAAAACAATATAGTCAATTGACAACGTCAAAAATGCATGCTTATTCGTCACTGCAAGATACACCAATAACAAACTTATTTTAGCCAGATATAGGAGACCAATAACCAGAGCATTTTGATAAGGGAGGTGATTAGCACATAGTAGTGTGTAATCAATTTCGTAGGTACTGTTAATTTTGTAGCGCTTTAGAAATTCAGATTTGCTACTGTTTGTAGATCTATCGAGTAGTAGTTGTGAATATATATTCAAACCACATGCGCGTTTGACGGTAAGTAGATTGATTACATTTGAGAGATAGCAACCCACGCAACCAGGTACATGGGTTGCGCTGAGGACGCGTGTAGTACAAAGGGCGCTTTTAGTGTACCAAAGAGACAGCTTATACCAACAAAAAACAGAAACATAAGGACGGAACCCGAAAAAATACTCAAAACCACAGCCAGGATGTGAACCCACTACCCCTCGCTTGCGCCATAGGACGCACTCGCCAATGAGCCACCATGTCGTATGGTGCTCAAATTTCGTGTAGTACGATTGTAATTTGGATTTGCAATTATTTACCGATAATGACGCGTCAGAATTTATAACTGGGTGTGAAATCAAACAAAATAATTCACAACATTCTAAACATAATACGAGGGAATTCAAGCGTAGTTGAACAGGCCGATGTACTTTACGAAAATTTTTAAAAGTGATTGGCAAATATACACTACTCCTAATGTCTAAATATATCTTGTAAGATATACATAACAGGTAGATATGTTCATGTAGTACCTTAATTAGGAATATGAGCAAGCAAACCGTCAAGTACACCAAATGTCCCAAAAGAGCTAACTCACTTATATTACTTTCCGTTATCAGATTATGAAGTATGTACATTACAGTGTAGATGGTTGTAATGTTTGTAAGTTTGCCTGGGATTGATCTCTTATTTGTTTTCATTTGTGAGTATGAATGGTATGCTGATGGAGTAGACATTAATTTTGGATTAATGCTATAATGAATGTGTAATTTACGAAAGGTGTATTGAATGTACATACGCATGTTCATACGCATGCAATATATTATGTGTATTTTGGATTCGAAATTAGACTGACTGAATCGACAGACTTACATCTTGAGACTAGGATCCGTCGAGGATTGATGGAAATATATAATTACGCGTCACGTTGTTTTGTTCGCGATGGACTCCTAAACTCATTCATTCATTCATTCATCAGCCGCAAGACGTCCACTGTTGGACATAGGCCTCCCCCCTAGATTTCCACAACGAACGGTCCTGCGCAACCTGCAACCAGCGGTTTCCAGCGACCTTTGTGAGGTCATCTGTCCATCTAGTGGGAGGCCGTCCAACACTGCGTCTTCCGGTTCGTGGTCGCCACTCGAGAACCTTTCTTCCCCATCGGTTGTCAGTTCTGCGAGCGATGTGGCCTGCCCATTGCCACTTCAGCTTAGCTACTCTTCGAGCTATGTCGGCTACTTTCGTTCTTTTGCGAATATCCTCATTCCGGATTCTGTCGCGCAAAGAGACTCCGAGCATCGCTCTCTCCATAGCTCGCTGTGTGACTTTGAGCTTTGTTATGAGGCCCACAGTTAAGGACCACGTCTCAGTTCCATAAGTCATCACTGGCAACACGCACTGATTGAAGACTTTCGTCTTCAAGCATTGGGGTATTTTGGACTCCAAGATGTGCCGTAGTTTCCCGAACGCTGCCCATCCGAGTTGGATCCTTCGCTGGACCTCTTTGTCGAAGTTGGATCTACCTAATTGGATCTTTTGACCCAGGTAGACGTATTCGTCAACAACTTCGAGTGTGGTATTCCCAACAATAACCGGTACAGGTGAGACATGAACATTTGACATGACCTTCGTCTTGTCCATATTCATCCTCAAACCTACCTGTTGGGATACTCTACTGAGGTCTCTGAGCATAGCACCGAGGTCCTCCAGCGACTCCGCCACAATGACTATGTCGTCGGCAAACCGAAGGTGAGTGACACATTCGCCGTTGATATTGATGCCATGTCCGTTCCAGTCCAGTAACTTGAAAACATCTTCCAGCGCGGCAGTGAACAGTTTCGGAGATATAACATCTCCCTGCCTCACGCCTTTCTGTAGCTGGATATGTTTTGTGCACTGGTCCTGTAATCGAACAGACATTGTGGCTTTGCTGTAAATACACTTCAACACTTCGATATAGCGATAGTCCATGCGGCATCGCTGGAGAGACTGAAGCACTGCCCAGGTCTCGATGGAATCGAAGGCTTTCTCATAGTCCACATACGCTATACATAGTGGCCGATTATACTCCTCGGTTTTCTGTATAATCTGCCGAAGCGTATGGATGTGGTCTATGGTACTATAGCCTTTTCGGAAACCGGCTTGTTCGGGTGGCTGGAAGTCGTCAAACCTGCGTGCGAGACGATTCGTGATAACCCTCGAAAACAACTTATAAACGTGGCTCAGAAGTGAGATGGGTCTGTAATTCTTCAACAAGGTGTTGTCACCTTTTTTGAAGAAGAGCACCACCACACTTCTGCTCCACGCTTCTGGCGTATTACCGTCAAGTATGACGGAGTCGAACAGCTTCTGGAGGACTTTAAGTACCGGTTTTCCACCCGCTCTCAGAAGCTCAGTCGTAATTCCGTCGTCGCCAGGTGCCTTGTTGTTTTTAAGTTGCTTGAGGGCCATCCTAATCTCGTACAGGCTGACTTCCGGGATATCTTCGGTAAAGTGTCGGGTCAGCTTGGCTCTGGGGTCCTTAGCCATATTAACGACAGGTTGTGCTTGCGCAGAGGTGTATAACTGTTCATAGAACTTCTCGATCTCCTCTAAAATCTCGGGCTTCGACGAGGTGACGTTGCCATCATCGGTTTTCAATTTGGTCAATTGACTTTGCCCAAGAGACAGATTTCTTGCGAACACTTTCGAGCCTTTGTTCCGCTTAATCGCTTCTTCAATACTCATAGTATTGTAGCAGCGTATGTCGCGTCGCACACAAGTAGAAATCTGTCTATTGAGCCGTCTGTAGACCGTCATGTCTACCGAAGACTGCAACCGCATACCTCGCCTAACCGCCATGAGATTCAGAGTATGATCGGAGAGTTTTTGTGTTCTATTTTGGCGTCGGCTCTTGTAGAATTTTCTGCCAACCGCGTGAACAGTTTCCACTAGCCTGTCATTAATTTCATCCGCCGTTACGCACTCATTTAGGGACTCGAAGCGGTTTTGAAGTTCGAGTTGAAAGTTATCGGGATTCTCAATTTGAGCAGAATTTGGTCGGAGCGTGCCTCCTAAACTACTAAACCGATTTTAATCAAATTTGCACACCGTGTGCAGTTTGATCCAACTTAAAAGATAGGATAGTTTTTATTTCGATTAATAGTCTTTTTATATAAAAATATCCGAGCGAAGACCGAATAGGCCGCTAGTGTATTTGTAGTATAACAACAATATTATATGAAAGCAAGTACTATTATACTTAGTGATAATGCTTGGTATTTCGTCTCACACAGCGTGTAATGGATTTGTAATGCTCGCCCGAGGCGCTGCAGATGCACTAGATAATGCTTCTCTCACACGATTTAAAGAGGTCTCATGGAACTTGAATTGTCTCTAAATTCTAACAATGAAATATTTGAAAAGAGAAATCTTGAGAATAGACAATATTGTTTTTATTATCTTAAAAAGGCTTGTTTTCGGATTGACAGATCACGAGTGGAGTAAATATCTGTCATGTTCTTAACATACGCGAATGCTAAGTTTCCTTAACAAAATAAATCATTAAGACCATTAAAGAAAGCCTGAATCAGCAAGATAGAGTTTACCTAAAGGTTACCTAAATTATTATTTTTTATTTTAAAGCAACACCTGTGGCGAAATTGAGAACAATTTTTGATAGGTTTTACTTTCGTCTGTCATTCTAAAAACGCCTCATATATATGTTTATGCAAATAAATATGTTTGTAAATCTTTGAAATTTTAAAATTTCTCGCCAATAAGGTATCCAATAAACCGTTATAAATATTTTACTAATAAACAAATAATTTGTTTCAGGTATGCAGACATTGACGTTGGTTTGAATAAGTCATAGATGTAATTATTAAAATGTTGGTAAGTCTCTCTACAAAGCCGTAAGTCCCGGGTTCAAAGCTTATCCAGGACAACTTTACGCATTATTAATACAACTATTTGTAGTATCGCATGTAATAATAGTAAGTAGGTATTTATAATTATACTATTAGCTAAAAATTATACTAGCAGTAGTTCGCGGTTTTAACCGCATTCCCGTTCATCCAATTTTCCTAACGTAGAAAGTATCCTAAGTATTCCAGACAAGAATCTAAGTTCCAAATTTCAACTAAATCCATTCTGTCGTTTCGACGTGATTGAGCAATAAACATCTATAGTGTACAGATTACAGAAGGTGTCAAATTAACCTTACAAATGCAACCAAACGCGCTGCATCGCCGATCGCAATGCTGGATTTTTGATTTTTGCACTTTATGCTGGAATGATTAGTATTGACCACGGTATTGACTAAGAAACTAATCCAAAAATGTTGATAACGTAGATACTTTTGGTTATGAAAATGAAAATTTGTTTAGTTCTCAGAATATTGTCACAAATATAAATATTGTCTCTAATATTCTACCCAAGATGGTTCACAAATGTTTAGAATTTATTGGTTGCATCATCACTTAGTTTTAATCCTACTAATATTATAAATTTGAAAGTGTGGATGTTTGCTTGTTTGTCTGAACGGGCCTTCTACCGCCTAAATCGGCTTTCGCTTCACTAAGTCGGGCTGAAATTCGGAACACATATCACATACATATAGTTCAGATTAGCACATAAACTATTTAGATATATGCTAGCTTTTTATCGCGAGAAACCATCGGGAACAGACTCTGCGGGTAAAACCGCGGGGCAGTGCTAGTTAATCAATATTTTTAACCGACTTCAAAAAAGGAGGAGGTTCTGAATTCGGTTGTATGTTTTTTTAGGGTTCCGTACCCAAAGGGTAAAAACGGGACCATATTACTGAGACTTGGCTGTCCGTCCGTCCGTCCGTCCGTCTGTCACCGGGCTGTATCTCAAGAACGGTGACAGCTAGACAGTTGAAATTTTCACAGATGATGTATTTTTATTGCCGCTATAACAAAAAATACTAATAATAAAATAAAATTAACGTTTAACGTTTAAATTACGTTCCTATACAACTAACTTGATTTTTTACCGTTTCTTGCTCGATGCTGGGATGGACTATCCCAAGCATACTAGATGGCGCCACTAGAAGACTAAAACGCGCTATCGAATTCGTCGTTAGAACCACAAGCTAAAATCAAAATTTTAGTCAAGCTTTTTGGATGAAAGCCTGTCCGCGTAAACTGCGATAGTCTATGTATACGGAATTCGGAATAAAGCCAAAGAGGTTTTCGCCATTTATTTGCTAATGGTACGGAACCCTTCGTGCGGGAGTCCCACTCGCACTTGGCGGATTTTATTTTGTATGTATGTTACGCGATAGCGTCGCCAAAAGTGAATCAATTTCGATGGTTCTTGTATTGTTTGGTAGATCATAGTTCAGACATAAAATAGGTTCAGAGGTGGTCCCATAAACATTTTATCGAAATCGGTGTAGTGGTTTTAGAAATATAAACAAAAAACCTCTAAAATTTACATCGATGACATAGTGATTTGGTGGCTTTTTGGATTTGGTGGAATGCCCGAATTTAATATTAAATTGAATTCGGTGTTTGGTTTTTCGGAGAAAATGAATTATATTATTAAATTTACCATTTATAAATATCATACTATTATGTTTCAATTAATAAATAAATAAATATTGGTGGACAATTCACACACAACACCATCTGACCCCAAACTAAGCAAAGCTTGTACTGTGGAAGCCAGTATATAGTTTTAAATATGATTAGATGTAGAAACACCCAGACACAGTACAAATACGAGTTATAATAGTTTAAGAAATAAATAAATAGAATAGTAATAAGGGTAAATATTGTGTGACTTTGAGAGATAAAATATGTTTAAGTAATTTGTTTTTCATTACATTATAGTTAAATTATCGAACCTTAACCTTGTCTTCTCATTTAATGTCAAACCGTTCACCTTTGTAACTGCCATGAGAGACGGGTATATAATATCTACATTGATAGTTCTTCGATCGATAGCACCGGCTAAATTGGCAGTTATAACTGTATTCGAAGATTTTGAACCGATTTACATGAAATATTGTTTTAGATCAAAACGTGATTGGATGGCTGGATCACTTTATTACTGCGTGAGAATGGCATGATCGTTGTATAAATGAGCGCAATCGATAGACGCAACGAACCGAGTTTTTCGGAATTTTTGTGATTCCGAATGATTTAAGAGTGCGCCTAAAGCCAGGAAAAAATCAGATTTCACCCGCGCGACGCGTTTCTTAATGTGATGTACATAAAGTCGAGAATAGCATGACACAGTTTGGAGGAAAAATCAATATTTAATCAGGAGTCCATTTTTGACCAAGTTTTATTTAATTACTCAATAACTAAACATAAATTCAAAAAAGTGTTCGGTTACTTTACGTACAAATAGGAATTTTATTACCAAAAAATAATGTGGGGTCATCGCTGATGATTTCGAGTACTCGAATTAAAACGGGTTTTTCGGTGTCATTTTTATTTTTTTATTGTAAAAAATTCTGATCTATTTTTAAAATTCTATTCGGTTATTGTGCTTCTTCTTGATTGTACCCACACGTCAATATTTTTTTTGTCATAGTTTTTAGTTTCTTAACTTCAGTGAGCGGCGTCGAAAATGTCCTTTTTTCGTTTTCTGGCTTTAGGCGCCCCCTTAAACAGAATTTTTGTTATGCTCAAGCTCTTAGCTATAGTGCTGTAATAATGAATAAAATAAGATATTGTTAGATGTTTTTCACATAACACCATATAGTCCCAAACTATTAAGCAAAGCTTGTATGGGACTCAGATTTTGGTTAAAGCACTGCTGGAACTCGGGGCCTGCTCTCGTCAGTAGAGAGTCAAGGCCATTATCCACTATCCTGGCCCACTGCGGATTGACGGATGACCTCGAAAGTTTTTTTTATAGCATAGAGTGAAAAGACGATTAGGACATGTGCCTGATGGTAAGCAACATGCCTGCCACATAACAGCACAGTGACACGCAGCGATTGGAACATGAAGTGTCCAAATTATTACCTAGCACTGCACTGCGCTCGTCACCCAGAGATCTAAGATATTACATCTCTAAGCTCTGTAATTTCTCTGGAAACATTTCCCTTCAAACCGGAACACAGTAATGTTTGCACATTATTGCTTGGCGGTAGAATAACTGGCAAAGGTGTGATACTTCCCCAGTCGGACTCTGCCAAGAGTACTATCACTACAGATTCTTGAAACGTGGGGGTGTTTTCACTTACAAAGATGTGATGTCAAATTTGTACGTTTGCACTTGGAAAATAATTGGTGCAGTCGAGACTCGAATCTACGACCTCGCACTTGAGAAACGCATTTTCTTGGCACCAGACCACCCCAGTTTTATAGAATTTGTAGTATCATCGCTATATAACCACGGTAATTAATAATTATATGTACTAGTTTAATGAATACCTGAAAAGAGTTTGTTACTTATACATCCACATATGAATACCTGTAATAGCTTAATATATCCATTTTGTAACAACTTACATAATTTTTGATTTAGAAAACGGTCTTGCTAACATACTACAAATTAAATACAGCATTATAGTTTCAAATATCATTACGGGGAATTTATTTTACAAAATTTGTTGTTTGTTAAGCTTAATTTACCTTGGCATATTTTAAATCATTTAAATTTTCGCGTATTGTAAATATAATATATATATATTATATACTCGTAGATAAGAAAGGCCAAAGGGCCTTGGGCTTAGGGATGCCCAAAAAAGTGTATTGTATCGATATATCGCATCGTAACTGTATCGAACTTGGTTGTATCGATACGCGATATTATCGATTTCCTTTGTATCGATATATCGTATCGTAACCGTATCGCATGACTTTCAATTAATATGCGATATAATGAGTATATATCGTGCAAAGGGTTATCTTTTTAGTAGTTTTACTATATTCTTTTATTTTTTAAAAAGAAACAAATAATTATGTGTATTTAAAATAGTTTTCTTCAACAAAAAAATAAAAACACAATTGCCATTGATCAGCACTTAAGCAACGCAAAAATAATAATTTTGATAAGCGCTGTGGATTTAACCTATTACGGCTTTCGGAAAGTGTGTGTCCAGCTAAAGAAAACAGGCGTTCAGAAGGAACTGAAGTTGCGACAACTGATAAATAACGCAGTGCCAAGTCACTGTAAACAAAAGCCGGCTGTTCTTGTTCCATAAACAATTTTGTCGACGTTATCATTATCTTTTTACTAATAACAATATATTCAATGGCACTGTCTATTATCGTTTAGTGATGATGTAATAAGAACTTTAAAATTATACAAATTAATCACCGATATAGTTTGATACGATACGGTAAAGCGATATTTTTATAAGAATGCGATATATTGAAGCGTATCGTATGGTCAAAATATCGCATCAAATATCGCGATATCGTATAGTGCTGTATCGATATTCCGATATATCGTATCGTAACGGGCATCCCTACTTGGGCTTAAGGCCTATGTCTAATGCTGTGTACTATAGTGACCCCTTAACTCTTAGGTAGCTTCGTAGCTTAGATTATTTGTGTTGGTAGGACTCTTTGCGGAGCCCGCCTGGGAAAGTTCTACCGCGAAGAAGCAATCTGCAAACATCTCTGTGTTCCAGTTTAAAGGGCAATGTCTCCAGAGAAATTACAGGGCATAGGGATAAAACATCACGTGACGATTGCAGTGCAGTACTAGCTTATGATTTGGACTCTTCATGTTATAATCGCTGCGTGACACTGTGCTGTTATGGGCAGTTATGTTGTTTACCATCTGCTCGTCTTATATTTACGTTTTTTTTAATCTGCGGCGTAGTCCAGTAGCTATTATTTACCGTATTTCGTGTTGCCAGTACGGGCCTGTGTAGGAGAATTGATAGTGGGATTAGGACGGCACACGTGTCTCGTTGGTAAATTCTCCGCTCACTGCGCCGCATAATATGGGAAACTATTCTGTAGTACGATGGCAACATTGTGATGCAGTGAATAATCAACCCACTATTTACTAATAAGCGAGACAGAGGAATCTTAGAATCCATGCCGAATTTGGTTCAGTTTAGTAGACCTAGTACGAAAGAGCAACAAACATCTATACAAGATACTTTTTTATATGCATTTGTATATACGCAACTCTGAAATTAATAGGATTGATACTTCTCACATGTACATCGATAGATGGACACTAAAATGATTATTGTCCACAATAAACACAACAAACTAACACAATTTTTAGTTTAGGGAAACAAATGGCGTCCTTATTGCTAGTAGTGTTCTCTTCCAGACAACCGAAACATAATTAGAAAATGTTCAATCACAGAATAGCCTAACACCGCAATCACTTAAAAATGCTGAAAGGCATTGAACTCTTAAAGTACTAAGAAGCGGCACGCGCTCTTCTACGATGGCAATGCAAAATCAGGTGACGTCTCCTGATTGAGTCTCAGTCGTAACAGGAGCCACAAGTTGAGTGTATCTAAACAAATGTGAAGTATATCTATCTCATTTGCACCTACTGCCTACTTGTCATGATGTCTTTGTCATTCATTCAAACGTATCTCGCTATCTGCATATTGCATATGCTTGTGTGAAATTTTCGCCACATTATGCTGTTTTTATGTTAGAGCGTACCTCATCTTCCTTTACTTAGTTATATCAATGCTGAAAGGTCATATTTTGCTTTCCCACAAATACGTTCAAAAAACAAAATTGAGACATAACTTTGGCATGTATGTATGTATTATCTTGAGAATTTAAATTTACTGCCAAACTAAGTATTACATCACTCTTTAACTATTTTCCAGTTAACAATAGGAAGTTAAATATAAATATACAATAGATACAACTGATATAATGTAAACAATAGATTTTGGCACAGAAACATGTTTGTATGACACAATGCTACTGTAAGATAAAGATGGATCATAATTATGGAAGTAAAAATGTCGCTTGTAAAAAGCAAAAATCTTTTGTGAACTTAACAAGAAATGTTACTAAACGCTTACAGCAATTGCTGTCAGAAAACTTCTGCAGATATAATTAGATAAAAAAAGAAACAACTTTGCATGCTTACGGTTCTACGGTTATTTCTACATTATAGGAGAGCTAATTGCCCACTTATTTGCCAAGACATTGCTCTCAGGAATAAGATCGCCACAAATGACGCTAGTTCATAAGTTTTGTTGCTGTAAAATGTATGTTTAGTTTTGCCACAAATAAAGATTTTTTATCTATCCATCGGAATACTAACGTGAATAATTTAAGATTTTTGAAGTGAAAACTTCTTTAGGTGCGCCTAGACAAATTTTTCGTGGGGTGTAAATTGAATTCTACCGTCACGCTCTGGTATGATAAGAAATCTTCGGGTAAACTCGGGACCTTGGCGATTGGGCATCTAGAAATGCGTCAGCCAATGGGAAATGCTGAAAGGGCGTGGCCTCGCCATCATGGCATGCCCATCTAGAAATGCCTGAGCCAATGGGAAATGCTGACGCATTTCTAGATGGCCAGGCCATGAATGGTCTACAGCTGAACGGTGATAAGACCAACGTTATGTTTTTCAACTTAAAATCGACAAAGCAAATAATTCACTCTGTAAAATTAATGGACGGGACAGAAATAATGAGCACAAACAGAGTCAAACTGTTAGGCTTTGAACTGGATCCTGCTCTTAACTGGAAACATCATATAGATGCAATCTGCAACAAAATGGCCAAAGGCACATATGCATTAAAGCAACTGAAATATGTCACGTCTCCACAAAGCCTAAAAGACATATACTATTGTTACATACATTCCATTATGTCATACGGTATAATTTTCTGGGGTTGTTCAACAGATTTCCAACGCGTGTTAAAAATCCAAAAACGAGCAATACGGATCTTAACTAATGCAAAATATAGAGATAGCTGTAGAGATCTTTACAAAAACTTAAGCATAATGACATCAATTGCACTCTACATATTTGAAACTATTAAATATACTAGGGAAAACATAGATAAATTCACAATAAAGGAAAAAATAGACCGGAGATCGGGTAAAACTAAAACTGAGCTACAACCGTTTCAATGCAGACTCTCGGTAGCAAAAAAACTGCCAATTAACATGGGTAGACTTCTTTATAATAAATTGCCAGAAAATGTGAAAAATATATCCAGTAGCGCAATATTTGTTAGTAAAGTCAAGCAACTGTTACTAAAAAAGACATTGTACACAATAAATGAATACATGACTTGTGATTATGACGACGTTGCCTGATATTAGGTAACTGCATTAAGAATTCATTAAAATTGATTGATATTATTAAAAATGTGCCTACCTATTACTAGATGACCTCATGTCGTGAAATAGCTACTTAATATTTGTTTAGCTATTTATTTATTGAAAATGTTTATTTTTTGAATGTAATTTTTAATGTAAAATGTGTACCTAGACTGTAGAGTATAGTTATAAGATTATTATTATTTTAAATTAATATTTTGCCCATTTACAGCAGAAAATCATTTATTTTTTATTGTAATAATAATGCGAAAGACGAGACATATTACTCACTGTATTTAAGTTTTGGTTGACAATGTATTTTGCGGCTAAGTTTGATATATGTGTTAATATGTTAATAAATGCTTATCTTATCTTATCTTATCTTATCATGATGGCGAGGCCACGCCCTCCGGTAACACCCGTGTAGTTTCCAAGGTTAGCTATCAAATTCTGAGTTATAAGTTTTCACTTCTATCGTCAGTTCCTATGACTGCCATTTTTTTTATATGTCTATCTAAATGCCCACATGCACGTTAAAGAAAATTTGAAGCAACTCTCCTCTCTAGCAACTCTACTCTCCTGTATAAAGGACCTATGGTAGATGGACTCAGGTGGCCTTGACTGCCTCTGGAACTTTTGTCTAGCGCAGAAGGATTAGGGCTAACTAAAACTTACAAACTATACCTACTTACCCACAAAGGTATATTATATAGTTTTCTTACCATACTCACATACCCTACTCAACGAAAACTAGGACTCAAATCAACTTAACGTAATAGCCTATTTAATTGTAAAACAAAATGTGGGCATACTGTAACTCCCTCTGAAACTGCTTTATTTTTCGAGCACTTTACAAATAAACAAGCTCTACCACGTTTTTCATAATATATAAATATATGTAATTAATTCTATTTTTGAAACCAAACTATGATTTTGTTATAAATACTAATCTGAAACCGAATAAACACACAAACTCTCACCTTTATAATAATAATGAGTTGTTATTTTTGTAAACTTGACAATAGTTCTCGCGCTTTATAATAGGGCGGTAAATCCAGATAGCCACACCAAGAAGTGTCATTCGATCACATGACCACAATAAAGTGGCCTATTAATCAATATTTTGGCAATTACGAAGTACGTTTTGCCTTCATCTCGACTCCAGAATACATCCCAAATCGCCAGCTCTATTTCAGTTCGTAGGCTGTTTGTGCAAGCTGTCCCCGCAGAATGTTCCCACATACACGACTATACTTTTTGGTAGTATGCAATGATACAGTTTTAGATAGATACTCCCTTATTATTGTCCACGCCAAAATAACAATGAAAGAACAGATATCAATAAAAACACTAGAGCCACATCAGGCGGTATCGTCGCTGAAAACGATTTATTCAAGGCAACCTTTTTAATTTTTCATTTTTTTTGGTGAAGTTACTTATTTTTTTTTATTTTAAATGAAGAGTGACGAGACGAGCAGGACATGTGCCTGATGGTAAGCAACATGCCTGCCACATAACAGCACAGTGACACGCAGCTATTGGAACATGAAGAGCCAAAATCATTACCTAGCACCGCACTGCGCTCGTCACCCAGAGATCTAAGTTGTTATATCTCTAAGCCCTGTAATTTCTCTGGAAACATTGCCCTTCAAACCGGAACACAGTAATGTTTGCACATTGCTGCTTGGCGGTAGAATAATTGACAAAGGTGTGGTACTTCCCCAGGCGGACTCTGCTAAGAGTCCTACCACTACAAAACTACCACCACTACCACCACTACCACTACTTAACCAGTAATAAGCAATGCGTAGACTGGGCACGGTTTCTTCGCGTAGCGTTTTTCTACAACCTATTTATAAAAATAAAAATAAGCTAATAAAAATACAATTTAAAACAACACAGCTCTCCGTAATTACAATGGCGTAGTTCCCGTTTCTGTTATATTCTCGCAATGAAGACTATAATCTATCTGTGTTCAGATTAGATTAGACCACCGTTTCACTTTTTTTATATTATATAGATTCTTTATTCAGTGAAATAATATTAAAAATAACGTAAGATTAAAAAGTATCAATTATATATACATATATATTTATTTACAAAATGTACACGAACTTAATCTAGAAGACCAGTGCCATAGGGAATCGTGCCCAAAATGCTGGCCCCGTTGCCACGTTGAATTTTGGTTGCCTGCATTTTGGTCACGAGTTGCATCACAAAGACTTTTGGGTAAGTTTTTATAAATTCTCTTGGCACTCGGTCCCCACGGTCCCAAAGTTTCGACGCCAAAAGGCTCAAACATGTATCCGCTATCAATACAGCTATATTTGCGCCTTTTGAGGTCTTCAGCTTGTTCAGCTGCCGCGCCAGCTCTAACTTGTGTTCTCTGTGTTCCAAATGTTAACATGATCCGTTGAGGCGCTCCGGCGTGATTAAGCAACAAATATTCAAACTTTCGCATTTATAATATTATTAGTAGGATTGTGTATTTACGAGTATTTTCGTGTGACAGAATTTTGGTTTCAATTAATTAATGCGTACGCAAATTGCTAATAATATTCTTACATTGCAAACTAAGAGCGAGAATAATTACACCAGCTCTCTAGCGGTAATTAAGTGCAAGTTTTGAAAACATTCCCCAAGTTTCATATAATTTAGTTGCGCGTCGAAGAGTTTGAGTGCAGTAGGCAAGTTGCGGAAACTTGCAGACTTGCGGTGACGAACGTTATGCAATGCCGCGGTCGGGACCTTTAATTTGTAAATTAATTTTACAAATTAAAGCACACGACCGAAATTGATAAAGTTTGTATCTTCGAATAAAATGACAAAATGTCGATAGATAAAACAACTTTTCAGTGAAGGTTCATTAATTATACCTAATATGAATTCGGTTATATACAGCAATAATCTGGAATGTACAATCTACCAAGCAACAAAATATAATCATTCAAATAAATTCACAATAGGGTACAATCCTCAAAAAAACTAAGTAGCCCGTTAGTTAGATTGCCAAAAAATATTGTACACGTATTTTTTCTTTTGTTTCACCAACAAAAAATAACGAACATACAGCGATTCGAAGTTTCGTGTGACGTCACTTGTGAGTACGATTTTTACTCACGAGTGACGTCGCGACCCCCCACTCTCGAAGTTTGATGGTCTATATTTTTGACGATTTTTAATATTATGAAAAAACAAAAAATACGTGTCCAATATTTTTCCATGATCTAGCTGACGGACTAATTAGGATGGTGTATTTTTGACCCAGTCCGGTACCCTATTATTGCTGAGCTACTTGTATCACGTAACATACATACAAACAAAAAAAAATCACACAACTTAATTGAGAATCTCCTACTCTTTTGAAGTCGATTAAAAGCGCTGATGACAGGATGCCACTATTTGCTAAAAAACAAATGAACGCTAATTCTCAACAAAATACCTTACAACGTTGAAAATAGTTTTCAATAATTTCTGACCGATTTAATTTTAAAACATTACATCTGCAGAAAATTAAATATAGAAATATGCATACTCAATTTTACATTTCATGCACAAAAAATTTAAATTTTTAATTTAAAAAATTTTAAATTAAATTTTTAAATTAAAATTTAAAAATTTAATGATACAGATACCCAATTTCATTTACTGCAGGTAAAATGTATTAAAATGAAATTGTTTTGGACACATAGAACAGGTTAGTTGTAGTCCTCGTGATTTATTTTTCTTAATATAGTCAAGATTTAAGATACTGAATTGCTGACAAAGCCTGTACTTTGATGATTTTGAGCCATCGTAAAAACTTCGTAACATTTATCTGACTTTTTTCCAAAAAAATTACAGCTTCACGACTCGCTTTCTTTGAGTAAATCTTCCAAACACGATATAATTAAATAATATAATTTTTCCGAAAAAAAAAAAGAAGAAAGAACTGTTTTTAATTTAAGATTTTCATGTTTGATGTGTGCAATCAACTAAACAATAAAACAGCGAGGTAGTAAGAATACGTCGTCGAGGTACGGTATTTTAGATTTTTGGTGATCGATAGTTAAAAAACCGCTTCACCTATTTCGAAAAAAAATATTTGGGACCTCTTCTGAAGTATAATTTAATCTAAACATAAAAACGTGAACGAATCAATATAATCTGTTCACAATTGGTGGAGCAATCGCGTAACATACATACAAAAAAACACAGGACCGTAATGCGATCCTCCTCTTTTGAAGTCAGTTAGAAATTTAGAAACCCCGCAAGTTGAATTGTGTAGTAAACAATTTGAAACTCGAAACAATGTCAAGGTTGTTATCCAGTTACAACGTACGGCCATAGCCGGGTAGAAATGAGATGTTTGCAAGTGGGGGTAGCACTTCCAGTGCATTACTGTAATGGAGGGGGCTAGTACAAACTACCCTCCAGACAGCAGCCGGGCATGCTTCAAACTGCTCTCCAGACACAGAACAGATCACAATAATGGACGAACACTCGCAATTGTTTATTGTAAATACAATTTCATTCAATTGTTGATCCCGAATATAACGAACCTTGTAGGGAGTCGCAAGTAATCATCTTCTAAAATTTGTTTTACTTCCAAACATATCATCTGGGTTTTTTTTCAACAGTCTGATCGGTAGTTTCGAGATTTTTTTTTGTAATATTAAGTGTCGGGACAAGCTAGGCGTAAACCTGGTGGTGGTTTTAAATTTTTACCCTGTAGTCCGGAAACATTTTCCTTCAAATCGGAAAACAGTACACAGAGTGAATTGGCTACTTCTAAACGCGTTGAGAAAAATTAAGCAAGATGGCGGTGAAGAGAAAGAGGCGGTTTATTAGTAAGAAAAGTCGTCGAATTAATTTCAAAATACTAAAGACGCTTACAAAGTCACAAGGCTTCAGTTAGTTATAAATATTTGTTTTAAAGAGAAATAAACTCAGCATCGTTATGAAGGTATCCATCCCATTACAATACCAGGAAATATTTATTTACCTTTTGTTTGTTAATTGAAATTATCTGCGCAATGGAATCATCGAGAGTTTCATTTCACAGTAAAAAAATGAACCTCGAAAATGTCTGTTAACTTGATATTTTAACCGTCCAATTAAAATGCCTACAAAAGCTATTGTTTGGACGCAATTTGTAATTTTAATAGAGTCTACTGAAAATGCGTGTAATTCAAAATAATATCTGTTGTAAATTACTGAAAATAATACTTAATTATGTCATAATGAGGCCATCAAATACAAAAGAGCTCTAATGTTTCACTGAAATAATAAATACATTTCAATGCTGCCGTAGCTCACTCCTTTCGTAATAAATAAGAAAGACGTAGTGGGGAAAATTCGTAACTATTGGGCCATGAAGAGTCAAAATTATTTCCTAGCACTACACTGCGCTCGTCACCAGACATATAAAATGTTTTATCTTTATGCCCTGTAATTTCTGTGGTGCCCTTCAAAGGGCCCTTACATATTCAAATTTCGACTTGATCCGTTCAGAAAACAAAGATCTGTATAACCAAACGCGTTTAGGATATTAATATGATGTGACGATGTTCTAATTTTATGACCATTAATTGTGTAGATTTTTCTATACTGTGTGATTGTTTATTATTTCCTGACGAAAAACCAGTACCGTGGTATCGTGCGCTCTACATACGACCGGCGCGGCGCCGGTGCAGCGTTCGTGGGAACACTTTCACTTAGATGAGAAGCGAGTACGAGTAAGGTAACGAGGTGACTTGGTAAGGTTAACTATATTTATAAAAACGAATGTTTGTATGTATGTCCTTTATTGAGTTCGTAAATTATGCATTTGATTATGTGAGGATCTTTAGCTAAGTGGTTGTGCATGAACCAAAGAAGGTATCTGAGTTGGTATGACCAATTTTCGAAAGGTGGCGTAGCAACGCGCGCACGGTATAGCTAGTACTAGCGATCTAAGTACCATTTTACTCATAAAATGGGTGTTATCAGGGATGAGATGGCATGTGAAATTTGGAGTTCTAGATTTTTTTGCTTTTTTTTACATCTACAATTTTTCTAACTACATCACATTAGTAATTTTAATTACCAAAACAGATAATACCTATAGTTGTAAAACTTTTAACTCACGTTGAAAAAATATTTGTAGAAAACACTATTAAGTCCCAATATTTTCAAAATAGATAAAATGAGTAAAAGTGAATCCCTACACGACACAGTTCTAGAACGCATCAACAGTCAAAGTTATATCGACTATGGTCGACTCTGTGTAATCTCATCGAGTTACACAAGAGAGGCCGATGAACCTAGAGAAGGTTCGCTAAATGTCATGAGAAGACGCGGTTACCAAAGAGCTTCTGTACAATTTATTTTGTAACTATATAACTTTGTTGCTTGTGCGAGGTTTTCATTAATACCATATTTTAACCGACTTCAAAAAAGTACGAGGTCCTCAATTCTGCTGTATGTTTTTTTTCGTATGGATGTTACGCAATAGCTCGGCTAATTGGGAATCGATTTCGATGATGCTTATGTTGTTTGGTAGATCATAGTTCAGTGGTGATCCCATATAAATTTTATCAAAATCGGTGCGGCGGTTTTTGAAATATCAACAAAAATCTAAAATTTGCTTACATTTCTATGGACGACTTAGTCATAACTTCTTATGAAATTTAATCAAGTGTCTGAATTTAATTTTAAATTGTAGTCGGTTTTTGTTTTCTTCGGAGAAAATTCATTATCCGATCCGATTCGAAAAAAAGAATCTCGAAAAATTCGAAATAAAGATTCCGAAAAGCGTGGATTACGACGCTAATAAGTAATAGGATACTATGAAAGAAATGAAGACACGTAATATTAAATACAGTAGATAGTAGAGCCCACCTGAAGCCAATTGTCTCCGGTCCTTAAAATAAGAGAGAATCTGCAAATTAATAAGCGAAAAACAAACAATCTTTGTAGACCGGCTGAACGGATCCGGTTGAAATATTGAACAGAATTGGAAAATAAATAGTCCGGAATAAAATATAGGCTTTAGCAGGAAAATTAACATAACGGGAACTGCGAAGTAAAACCGCAAAACACGGCTATCCTACTAATATTATAATGTACATCTGAAAGTTTGAATTTTTTGCAAAGTTTGTTTAGATGTTTGTTGCTCAATGACGTCGGGACGGCTGAACAGATCGGGCTGAAATTTGGAACACTGTTAGAATATAATCTGGAATAACACATATGCTAATTTTCGTTCCAGGAAAATAGCGGGAACGGGAACTACACAGGCAAAAGCGCGGGGCGCTGCTAGTGATATTATAAATACAAACGTTAGGATGTTTGTTGCTCAATCACGTTGCAACTGCTAAACGGATCGAGCTGAAATTTGGAACACTGGTTGAATATTTTTTCACTGGCTTTTGAAAGAACAACTGGAACGGGAAATATGAGGGTAAACCTGCGGGATCTACTAGTTCTGTTATAACTCTCGCGTGATTGGTTAAAAGGTGGATCAATCCGTCTTGGTGCGTAGATATAATATATTTGAGTTCGGCCCGATGTTGGGTTTGGTGTAGAATTGGTCAAACTGCGGTTGTTTTATTGCCCAATTTGTCTGTGGATTGTGGTAATGATGTGTTCAAATCTTTGCCTCTATTATTGCGAACATAAAATATATAGCGTTTTTTGCCGGTAAAATTGAGGATAGATAGGTTTGGATTGCTTAAGTTATTTAGTAAGTATCCCTTAGCAACAGCGCAGCGTTATTACATCTAATTCTAAGCGACTAGCAACACCGTGCGGTTTTATACGCGCTGTTACCACTATATTATTGTTTCGCGGCAAAAAAAAAAATTAGTATAGCCTATGTGTTATTCTAGACTATAATCTAACTGTTACAAATTCAATCAAATTCTAAAAAAAACATTGCGAAAAAATAACGGTAATGTTAACTATTCGGGTAAAACCGCGAAGCACTGCTAGTGATATTATAAATTTGAAACCATTTTTTTATAGTAGGTCTAGAGTGACGAGACGAGCAGGACATGTGTCTGATGGTAAGCAACAAGCCTGCCCACAGAACAGAAATCAAGTAGAAGGCTCGTAGCTGAATCTCACTAGGAAAACCACCGTATCACGTTTGCACACAAACGTGGTTTTGATATATTTTAAACACATTGAAACAATGCAAGTGATTTGTCCCATAGTGACGAACCTAAAATGATGTATTGCATTTAGTTACGTACTTAAAAATGAACCCTATTGCTAAGCACAATAAATCTGTTATTGTCAACTATTCAAAATGTTGTTACGACTTTCTTGGATAACTCAATTTTGTCTAATTACAGGAAAAAGTACCGTATCTTGAATGTGACTAAGTTGTTTATTTTGTACCATTATCAGGACTTTTAGGGCGTATCGAATACATCAGTGCTACGAACTTTCTAAAATCAACCTTAGTAGAATAGAATAAGGTAGTAACTATTATCATCTTTCAAAAATGTAAGTTGTTTTCGCTAGTGAGCACTAGATGTCACTAATTTTAAGATTAGTGACATCTAGTGCTCACTAGTTCTGCTACTTCATACTAGATGGCACTTTATGTAATTTATGCAACTATGAACGCTACCTTCTTTAAAATAAGGGATTAGTAAATATAAGCCGGTCGTGCTAATAGTGATGTTAGACAATGCTGAAACATTTTCATTAAATTATCGATATTACGTTATTCAGTTTACGTACCTATCGTATAATTTAATCATAATATTATGATTAAATTTGTTCATGTACCATCTTAATTTTATTAACTATAGAGTGTAGCGTAACAGAGTTTTGTAAAAGAACGTAATTACTAGGACGAAATTACAAAAATACTCGGAGGAAACTAAATAAATATCTTAAGTAAATAAAGTAATGATGAAATTGGTCTTGGCAAGTAGCACTAAAATTTGTATTTTAGTCGAATTATATTTTTCTTGAGTGAGATAAAGATAAATAAATATAGGTGAAACATTTACACACAACAGCACCATCTGACGCTAAACTAAGCTAAGCTTGTAATATGGCGGCCAGATAGCTGTTATAAATACTTACTTATTATACATAGAAACACTCAGATACAGTCAAAATATTTGAATCCATCACACAAATATTTGCACTGGGTGGGAATCGAATCCACAATGTAAGGAAATAGTTATTTTCTTTGAGGGACGACCTTGTCATTTAAGTTGTTGTCGGTAAAAATTCAAGATGTTTTTATAACCATGAATAGAAACTTGAGGAGACTAAAATAAACAAAAGGGATATAGAAAAGGAACAGGGTTTCAGTAAAAACAATACTCGAACTGATAAAAGTTTATACATAAAAATCAACAACAAAAACAGGGCAACATAACCGTTTAAAAATTATACAACTTTCAATTTCACTGCTGAATTCCTCTCAATTACGCTATAGTTTTAAAAAATAAATACCAGCCAAGTGCGAGTTGTAGACGCACTCAAATTTTCCTATTTCATTTTTATTAATTATAAAATCGCTGTCTAAAAAGTGCTCAGAGCAAATCGTGCTTGTTTTGGAAGGAAACCAATTTTGCCTTCCTGTAGCTTCTATCCATTTCTCCTTAGTAACGGGACTTTTAGGAAAACTGAAATGGTAAAATGTGTTTTCAAATAAAACGTTAAATTATTCAAATACCAAATAATAAAAGATAATATATTTGTTTCACACAATTGTACAAGTTAGAAATATCGATATTAGCAATTTCAACAGCTTGTGTCCCATCCTTTACTGAGTAGCTCTACTGAGTAGCGCTACTCGCATGCATAGAATGATCTAGAATATCACATATAGTTTGAATGAAAATGGACCTTATTAGAATGACTTTAAAGTTGACTTCCTTTAAATAATTTCTCTCTTTAAGCTAATATTAATTTATTTTCACAATAAAATCAAAAATAAATAAAATAGGACTCACCGATGGTACGATATGCTTCCTTTGGATAAAGTTTTGGCACGGCTATCGTTTTTACACTCAATAACTGCACAATACGGCATGACTGCTTACTTTTTATTCAAAATCGCGGATTCAAGAGTACTGCAGTAGTGGCAGAGCACGACTAAGTATTCGGAAGTGGGCGTACTCTCGAAGTATGCGGAGATTGCGCTTACTTAGTACTACGATTGCCCCGCCTACTTGCTACTTCTTCTTGATTTCTGTTCTGTGAGCCTGCCCATAACAGAACAGTGACACGTAGCTATTCGAATACGAAGAGTTCATATCATTACCTAGCACTATACTGCACTCGTCACCCAGAGGTATATTATATTAGAGAAATATTGCTCTTCAAACTGGAACACAGTAATGTTTGGACATTGCTGCGGTAGGCGGTAGAATAATTGGCAAAGATGTGGTACTTCCCCAGGCGGATTCTGCAAAGAGTCCTACCATTACATACTACATAGACATAGAAGAATAAACACATAGGCTACTTCAAAAATGATGAGATTTGGAACTACACAAAACTGCGGGATACTACTAGTGCTAAAATCATAGTATTTTAATATATTATCTATTAAGCTTTACATATAAACTTTCTCAATTACGAGTACAATATCAGTGGGACCTTCAGACAAAATTACTCAAAATTTTAATAATTCCAATTACAATTTACTGTGTAAATCACGAAATAAATATTTAATTTATCAGATTTATAACCGAAATATATCACTAAGGAATATTCCCAAAAGCCTCTTTGGTAACAAATTATTCCATCGTACTTTAAAACACTCGTAAACTTCCTGGGCGTTTAAAATAACGACTACATACAAACTTTGATTTACGAGACGCGCCGTCTCTGGGGTACGATTAGTAGACTTTGGAAACTGCTTGTTTGTCCTTTTTTATGTTCTTTATGTTGGCTGTAAACGGAAGCTGCACCGCCCTGGGGGTTGGCATTGCTGACAGGGATAAAAAGAGTTGTAAACGGTTTGTGCGATAAAATGGCACGTGACAGGTGTTTATTTTTAAAACCCTACGCAAAAACGACGCGACGGCGTGTTATAAGTTTGATATGTCTCTCTCTATCTCTCTCTGTGTGTGTATTTGGCATCGTAGCTCCGGACGGAAATAACCCATTCAGATTTTTTTATTTGAAAGGGAATTATTCTAGAGAAAGCCGCCACAAAATAGCGTATTACGTGTTATTTTGTGAATTGCTCAGTTCGAGCATCAAATGAAAGGGCTTGTTTAGAAGTTATGTCATAAGTTTGATGTGCAATTAACTTAATTGCTTCAAGTTCCGATATTTACATTATAAAAATGAAAGTTTGAATGTTTGTCCATAGTTAAATTACATTGAAATGAAAGGATTTGGTTAAAATTTGGTTGCCATATTATAGTCTAGTGATAGATGAGCTAACCAGGGTTGGAAAAAAACAGTTTTTTTTTAATTGTATATGTCAAACCAGTCAAATTGTCCTAAACAAGTGTTTTTTATTTTTTTGTTCTTTTTAGTTTAGGTTTTTAATTGTCATTGGTCATTGTCAATGGTCATTGGTTGTTCAAATAATAATAATTTATGTTGCGTGCGTACCATCTCTCATCCATAGTAGACGATTTACGTTCAGCTGTATGTTCTAACTAATTTTCGTTTTTAAAAGGGTAATCCCCAACACTCATATTATTATATACGTTACTAAGGAGAACATCCACTAGTGATCACTAGTCCATTGAATTAATTTCTTTCGACGGCCTACATAGGGAGTTTCTTAGCGGGACCGATGGGGAATTACCTATGAACTCTATGAAAAAGAGTGTTTTTCTTTCTAATATTTTTATTGTTCTGTTATATTAATTAATTCTGTAAATAAATACAAAAAATAAACAAAAGCATAAATTCAACTGGGTCAATGTCAAGCTATTTAGTCCTAAAAAAATATTTATTTTTATTAATTTGCAATGAAAACTAGTTTTTTTTTTCTTTTTTTTCTTGATGTTTTAAACATGATTAAACTACGGTTTCAAAATCAATTTTACTCAGTGCTAAACATGTGTGTTAAAAAAACTTGTTTTAATCATGCTCATATGCATGCTCTGGCACATATGCACTTTTTATCTCTCGGGAGAATCAGGAAAGGAAACAAAACGGGGAAAACTGCATAATGCTACTGAATATATTTATTAAACTAGTCAAAATAATGCCTTTGTTGCATTTCCGCTGACTCTGCTACTAAACATGCAAGTATTACAAAATAACAAGCGTATCTAAGCAATGAACAAAGGACATTTGGCAAGCGAAGGAAATTTTGGCGCCCACCGTGGGGTTCCACAATTTGGGCGCCAAATGTACACTATTCCTAAATGTCTCCATTCGCAGCTGCATCGTGTGCTCTAACACTGAATACACGTGCCGACTGTTGTTTGAATAAAGTTGTCTGTTTTGGTGGTCTGGTTTTCTGTTCGTGTGGTGTTGTTTGTAGTAATTATGCAACTCATATTATAAATGTTAAAGTTTGGATGTTCAAATTTTTGGATAAGTACCTGCTGTGAGCAGCAGGTATCAAAAAATTTGTCACGCTGTAAGAATCCGTTCTTCAAGCCAAAATTGGGAACTAAGATATAGCACATAAAATATATTCTAGAATAGCAAATAAGTTGAGTTCATCATTTCAGCAGTTACAGAGACACGTTAGTACAAACATATACATTGGCGAACCTACAAACTTTCCGTCCATTTAATATTATTCCAAACAATCTTTTCGACGTCCATGTGTCATTCGGCAACCCGCACTTGGCTAGTGTGGCAGACTATGGCCTTAACTCCTCCTCCTTGCGATTGGCGGCCTCGTTTCAAGCATTGTGAACATTTAATGGGCTAATACTACACACAGTATTTTAAGTGTATCATTTCTTTAAATATTAACAGAATATTACAAAGGGCTTTGTACTGTTATAAAATTGTTCTCAATAAACAAAATCACCTTAGGGACATCCAAACAATCCAATCGTAACCGAACAATTCCTCCCGAGGCATAATACGTCCCTCGCAAATGCCCCATTTCAATGGACTATCTATTAAAAGGTTGAATTGAAAATCTGCTAAAGCCGTAAAGGGCTACCGTATTAAGGACCTTTGAAACCTCCGCGACCCGCTCGACTGCGGGTGGTGATAGCTAATAATGCGCTCGTTCTTGCTTTTCACACAATTGCTTTGGAAAGGGACTGTGATTTGAATGAACTGTAATGATTTCTATTGCGTCGTTTTATTGAAACATATCACTGTGGTTTGGGTTCCCAGGGTGTGAGTTTACAACTGTAGGTAAGTGTTAGGGTACAGTTGTTGAAAAATTAATTGTGGTAGGGAATTAAATGTCTTCTACCACTTCTTGAAAGTCTTGACCATGTACTGTTAGGTGGCCTCATGTAGCTTCTACTGTCTACCGAACTGTGGACTATCGCAGGCGCTTGATCCTACTAAATAATATTACCGTACCCTATGTAAGTCTTAATCAGTCAGATTCTATGTATTATCAATTGAGTAAAAGTAAACCAATTGAATAAATGTAAGAATTTATACTGACAACTGTTCGATCTTTCCCATATAAAATTTCACAAAGGAATGCTCTTCAACGGCTTAGCTCCATCTACTTATAGCGCCAACCCCTCTAAAACTCTTTTGAGATGGCGGGTAGAAGTGAATGGTATCCCACCGGCGCCCTCTACACTAAATGACACATATTTAAACTCAAATCCCAGTGTTAAATATAATACTATAGTGAAATACACGGTAAACAAAATAGAGGTGATAACACGGCCCTCCTGCGCACGCTGCCAACCTTGGCAGTGTCACAGTCTGGTGTAGTTGCTGTGAACAAAATACAAAATTTATTCATTTTATCAAAGTTAATTTTACTCTTCCAGTATTATCCACTTAAGATGAGTAACTTCCCAAGCAGTTGCGCTGTCAAATTGTCGCAACTCAAGGTACGTCATTACATTACCACATTCTCCATAAATCCACTTAAGATGAGTAATGAATAGCTTTCCCAAGCAGTTGCGCTGTCTCACTGTCGCAACTCGAGGTACGTCACTACATTACCCACATTCTCCATAAATCTCAAACATACACCTTTCCCTAGCTGCCGCCTGGTAACTCTAGATACGCGGCATTAAAGTCATAGTCAAAGTCAAAGTTCATTATGTTCACTCTTAATGCTTTCTCTAGCAGTTACACTCTTAGGCAGATACTAGGTACGTCAGTTTATGTCCAAGGTATTACGGTTTCACACTAACGCTTACTTTGTCAATGGATCGAAGCCATTGCACTTCACTACGTTATTCAAACGTTAACTCATCAGCAATCAATCATAGTACCTGACAACATCCTAAAGCCATTGCACTGCTCGATTGGGCTTGACTTTCAATTACATATATCTCCAAGTCTACTAATCGTACCTATTCAAGGTTTCATATTTTTCTCACATATTTATGGCCTTCTATGTAGTTTTTTTAAACGCTCCCAAGTGATATTTATAGCGAATTTTTTAAATAATACCAAAACAATTCATTGGTAACGTACATAGCTCGGCATCATCCGACTAAAATCTTTCTAATTTCAACCATAAGGGTATCTTATAACTGCACTGAATATAACCACTTTGTAACCCAACTACGGTAACCAAATTCAAATCAAAGATGTAACACTTTCTATTACTGTATTATGTTTTAAAATGCATGGCCTTTATCTAACAGTTTCCCTGAAAGATATTTAAACCAATATCCAACTGATTTACACTTTTTATCTATGGTTGCTGTGCCTCGCAACAACTCTTCCACAAAATAAGCTATAAAACAGTATCCACAAACTTTAAAAAAAACCGAAGGTGTTTCATTCTACGAAATGGTCTGATTGCAGTTCCCGGAATTGAAGATTTTTTTTACAGTACCCCCTAACGAGATAATAATTAATAGTTTTAACTTGTCGGTGATATGCAAAAATTTCATTTGAAATGCAAAAACAAGGTTAAAATAATTTTTAACATCGTTTCTTCAAAGTAAATCGTAATATAAAACTGTTGCTTACTCACGTGTACATTACGCACTTACTGAAACCACTGATCCAAGAATAACATTTTTAACTAACTGCGGGCGACGCTTGCTTTTCCGATTATTTCTCATCACCGTTGTGATTTCCAGGCGTGGTGTTCATAGCACTTCTGATATTATCAATTGAGTAAAAGTAAACCAATTGAATAAATGTAAGAATTTATACTGACAACTGTTCGATCTTTCCCATATAAAATTTCACAAAGGAATGCTCTTCAACGGCTTAGCTCCATCTACTTATAGCGCCAACCCCTCTAAAACTCTTTTGAGATGGCGGGTAGAAGTGAATGGTATCCCACCGGCGCCCTCTACACTAAATGACACATATTTAAACTCAAATCCCAGTGTTCAATATAATACTATAGTGAAATACACGGTAAACAAAATAGAGGTGATAACATATGTATTTCTTACTTTCTCATACTCTGTATTTCTACAATTTTACAATCTCTTTCTTACCTTTTAGGATTATTTAATATTTTTTGGAGTAAAATCTTCTCTACTGTGTTGTGCACTTTTTGGTAAGGAAAGATCGTGACATAAAAATATTGGTGATGCGCATCACCCACATTTTAATGTCGGGCAGCGGCGGCGGTCGGTGGTGGCGTAGCGGGAAGCGACAATATTTGAATGAAATCTTGTGAGTTCGCGTCATTGATATGCGTATAAGTGTATATCTGTAGTTTCACTGGTAACGTACCTATTGTGCAACATTCATCTTGTTTAATACAAAATTCCAAGTTGTTATTTTTCACTTCTGTATACAGTAAGTAGTTCATAAGGCCTGTTTTTCTGTTTTCTTCTTTTATTTTTAATTTTTTTTTTGACAATAGACAGCTCAGACACCTTCGCAGTCGCCGACTAGTGCAGGTATACCATTACTGGTTCCCTTAGGAACGAGTGCCGGTGACGTTTCCATTAAACCCAGTCCTTTATGCTTATCCACAGTGATAGCCTTTGTGTGCCGCGACGCTGATAATAATTGCAATTCCACGTGATAAAACGATTTACTATTAGAAAATGTAAATTCAAATTTATCTACAGTAAAGACAAATGCGCTCGAACCAAGCAATATTTAGAACAAAAAACAAATCACAATCACGTTTACCCACACAAATTGAAATACAAATGCTTTCGAACCAAGCAATATTTGCAACAAAAAACAAAACAGCATCACCCTAACACACTCGTACCTACCTGAAACTGTACCAAGTATTTGTAACAAACAGGCAAAACACTATCGCTCTAATAGACATTTATGCGAAGGCAAAAAAAGTGTGCTCTAGTCAAGCAATAGTTGTATAAAAAACAAAATACTATCATCACACACACACACACACATACGCAAGTACAAATGCCCGCGAATCAAGCAATATGTGTAGCAAAAAACAAAACACGACCGCGCAAATACAGAAACACATGCCTCAGTGTAAAACACTATGAATTAAGCAATATTCGTAAAAATAAAACACAATCACGTATACACATTCGTAACAACAAAATATAAAGGGGATTTGTCCGCTCTTCTATTATCTATATATCGTCTATGAGTTGGAAGCTATTACTTCTTAAAATCTGTAAAAGTTAATCTAATCGTGGTGTATATTATGTGGCGTGATGTCAATTGTCGAACATTAAATATTTTCGTTAAGGGCCTCTATCAACGATACTGAATTACAATTTTCATTACACTACATGCCTTACTAAATTTCCAAAAAAATATATTAAAATAAAATAATAAAACATAATTGTTTCACTGACATAATTATGTCATTCTATATACCATGACATAAAACAAGAATCTGTGACGAATTTACAACAACTTTATTTACCTCTGACGTTTTTCATTTGTTTTTTTTTTATAACATGTGACGAGTTTACTTTGAATGTATGGAGAATACAAACTGTGACGAATTTACTTTGTGGCGAATCGCCTATAACCCTCCTAGACTCATTTTTAAATCAAATCAAAACTACATATTTTACGTATTATACATTAATACTACATGTGCTACGAGTATGTGTCCTCATTCGGCCATATATTTTCTAAACATTCGCCAAACCGAACTGTCCCGAAATAATAATGGTATCGCGATGCATTTGTTTGCTTGAAATTAGTAGTCAAACACAGGAACTGGTCGGTTTGTTTAAATAAATAACTAAATAAATATTGGTGGGCAATTCACACACAACACCATCTGACCCCAAACTAAGCAAAGCTTGTGTGATGGCGGCCAGATAGCTGATACTTATATAGTTTTAAATACATACTTATTATACATAGAAACACCCAGACACAGTGCAAACGTTTGAATTCATCACACAAATATTTGCCCTGGGTGGGAATCGAACCCACGACCCTCGGCTTCGCAGGCAGAGCTACTACCAACTAAGCCACGAGGGCCGTATAATTTTGAATATGCAGGACAATTAACACATTTACAAAAAAAAAATGTTTCACTTGTATCTTTAGATGGTGATGGTAAATGACAAAAATAGTCGATACAATCTATTTATTTTATGTTTACTGAATGAAAACGGTTATACTAAATTGTACTGAAATTGTAACTTCTTTACACATAAAAGATAGATTTGCAAATAACCGCAAATTGCCAGATGTGAATAAGTATCACGGCCGACGATGCATGTAGTGGGCCATAGCACAATGCCATTGTAGTGGGGAAGTACCATACCTTTGCCAATTATTATACCGCAGTAAATATCAGTGTATATAAGTATAAATCATCAATGTAGCGATTCTGACTTCTCTAAATCGTATAACTTATCCATCAGGCTTCTTGTTCGTCTTGTTACTCTATATTACAATAACTTTCACTAATTTAAAAAAAAACCTGACTGCAAAAAATCAACATGTAAAAAAACATTATATGTATAGGTACTATCTAAGGACACTTGGATGATTGAGACGAATCTAACGCTATCTGAATCGTCAAAATCTATCCAGCCGTATGGAGGATACGTGGGAATAAAGAAATTCACAAACATACAAGATACGCGCGAAAAACATAACCCTTCTTCTTTCAGTCGGATAAAAAAGAATCACTCAAAATTATTTTCACCTGGCGGACTTTGTAAAGAGTCTTCCTACCACTACAAAATATAGACTTCCAAAAAAGACACCTCTTGAAGACATACGTCATTCGTCAACCCGCACTTAGCCATGGTAGATTATGACTTTAACTCTCTCTTTGTGAGAGAAGTTTCCGAGTCCCAGCTGTGGGAATATATAGTGATCTGCTTGTATTATCTTGATTGTAATAGGTATTCCGGTCGACGCATGTCATGGGTCCGACTGTCTATAACAAGCTCCCCAAAGAAATAACTTCAGCGCCATCTATTGGCAGTTTCAAGTCGAGGCTCAAGCGTTGGCTTATTGATCAGACGTTCTATAGCTATAATGACTTTATTCAATGCAAAAGTTAGATAAGGATCTAATTATTATTTCATATTTATTACAATTTTTAGTTGTATAATTTTTGTCATGTTAATTTATATTTCACATCATCAGCCCACTAAACGTTCCCACTGCTGGGACTCGGGGCCTTCTCTCGCAAGGAGAGAGTTAAGGCCATAATCCACCACGCTGGCCCAGTGCGGGTTGGCGGATGACACATGACTTCGAAAGATTCTAGGTACATGTCGGTTTCCTCACGATGTTTTCCTTCACCGTTTTAAGTTAGCGGTATTACGCACATGACTTCGAAAAGACAGTGGTGCGTGTGGGGTTTGAACCCGGGGTCTCCGGATCGGCAGCCGCCGTTCTCCCGACTAGACCACCGTAACTTATATTTAATACGTTTTTATTTATTTTGTTTTTATTTAATTTACTTTCCCGAATTATTTTTATATTATATAGAATATATATTAAATAGAATTATTTGTTTCTACGGCACCTTATGTTTTCATTTTAAGTATTTTTAAGTTTTTGACATGGAACCACCGTTATGAATAAATGATTATGATTATTCGTCAAGTTTTCCGGCCCATTTGTTAATACCCAATTCATAATACCTTAGAATCCGCGGTTTCATTATAAATCGTCAATGGCGTCTTAAGAGGTTTCCTTTGTCTAATTAAGATGACGACTCAAGTAAATTATCTTGGCTTAAGTTTATCTTCGCTGAGCCACTTTAAAACCGTAAAGTACCTTCAACTTAGATAAGTTACCTTAAATCTCTTAAATGATTGAAGCTTAGATCTTGGACTAAGTAGATGCTAGAAAAAAAGATATTAAATTTATACATATGTGTATGGTGTATGACCGGCATTTCGCCTGATGTATCTCGACGATGCGGTCTACGATGGAGCGAGAATATTTATTTTAGAATTTAAATATTAAAACCGTCAATTTACGTTACGTTTTCACTACAATATGGAAATATAAAATAATATGGAAAGTAATTATAATTGTAAAATTTTGAATATAGCAGGATTTGATTTGATACCAAACGCCGTCGTATTCGACGAATACACTCTAAATAGAAAGAAAACAGTGTAATATAATATTAGTCAATTCAAATGGGCACAGAAAAAAACTTAAAATAACTTAAAAACCTGAAAACACCAAATCCGAAATGAATGAACGACATGTTCAGGTAAGCATCCCGAAAAGCCTCTTATAGTTAAAAAGCTGACGTTAATAGAGACCTACATCTTGTGCCCTAGTCCAAGGACTTCATAAGGGAGTCGTAAAGACCATCGAAAGCCGACTGCTATGGGTCTAATAAAAAAAAAAAAAACTTGGGCTTCTAACAGTCTGGTTCCTGTGATAATGGTTGTATTATTATTGACTTTTCTGTCTTCAAACAAAACGTTCATATACTTTCGCTCGTCCGACTATGCAGTCTTGCATGACGCGTTGAGAAAACCCCCCCACACCCAAAGACTCGAGCAAGCTATAATGCAGGCTTACGTCAACAGTAGTAATTACCAAGACTACGTATATCGTTGGAACACGCGAATACGAAAGTTTGTGTGTACAGCCTTTCGTGTTAAACTTTGTGTCTTGGAGCTACTATGTTTACTCATTTGTAATCACGCACTTGAGTTCAGTTTTAGACTGAAAATAGTAATTTTGTAAAACTGTGTAAAGAGACGGGAGACGACAAAATATATACTGTATTTTAATAGGTTAAAATCTGTTAGATAGCATGTTATATTCGACGATTTTTTTTAAATGTTGGGCCTATGGCAGGTGGTTATCTGATGGTACTCAAGTTTGGAATATGGCAAAATACACTAGAGCGAAAATCTTTATCTGTGAACTTCATTGTTATCCGTTAAATGTGGTCATTTTAACCATTGTCTACCACTTAACAAACAAATGTATGTCAAAAATCAGTAGGCAGTCATGGGGTATATAGGTCACTTTAAATAACAAAAAATGTCAATGCTTTCAAATTCAAATGTATCTAATGTACAATGCCTTTGTTATTTCGAACGAAATTGAAGAGAAAGCAATATTATTGTCACACAAAATTATGATGGACGGTCCATGTACTGAACGTTAACGTTCGAAATTGTTAAGGCCTGTTTTCATTTTGATTAGTACGCGTGCGAGTGAGTAGTGCAGGTGTTGAGTGATTGGTAGCAAACACGTGTGGACACCGATTGATTATTGCGAGTGCATAGTAATCAGTCACTCGCAATCGCACTCGCACTCACACTCGCAATAATCAAAATGCAAACCGGCCTTTAGTTATGCTCTGCAAGTAAACATGACATTCAATATTGTTTTAATCTATCACTACCTTGAAATACATTATAAAGTATCTCGTAATTAATATATTCTCATAAATTCCGTGATTTATGAACCGTACTGATGAAATGGAATGTAACAAGTAAAACCACAGGCTGCGACTAGTGGTATTGGTTGTGTTGTAGCGGCCATGCGGTCGTCCGTGCCAGTCGGTGCCTTGCGCGCGCGCCGGTATCTCCGCCCGTCTCTCACATGTGCGTCCGTCTCGCTCGCACACACGTGACCAGACTTACTCAACCTTGTGTTTTTACCCTTCTGACTGTTTTTGATTTCGATCTTGCTTGAAGATAATTGGAAGGATGCTACTTTGTTTAATTCTGCGAAGCCTGCTTTGCAATTTTTTTCTTACTTTATTTAATTGTAGTGTTCGTTTATTTTTGTAACCCACTTTTCCTGACCTCAACATATTTTCTTATTGAAATGAGGAAAGATTATCTGGCAATCTGTGACAAGGAAACAATATTAGATGTTAGTACTCGTTGAGTGCGTGCGGTATGTATGGTAAATTTAATATGATGATGTTTCAGGTATGATTTACCTATGTAGGAGCATACCGTTGGTATAGTTAATTAGTGTTAGTAAGATTAAGTTAACGTTTTATTTATTATTTTGCCAACTGCCTTAGCTCACTTTAAAAAAAACTGTCTTTAAACTACAGATGTTCTTCATAACCTAATTAGTATTAAACCATGAAGGTTATTTCTCCAAGCATGACCGCAATTTTAATCAACCTCTTTTTTTTTCGATCCGACATCACGAAACTTGAAATGGCCGAGGTTCCGAAAACTCGAAGTGGTTCCACTTTCGCTATACGTCTCGCCAAGCAATGAAGTATACTGACTAAGTTGGCCATCGATTGATGTATCCAGGGTCATTTTTGTGGGGGCACACAGTGGCCCCAAAGACACACCTCTGACATACCGAGTTTTCCCCAAAAAAATATTGATAAAAAATGTCCTGGATGTATCCATTGAATATGGGTGTCTTCAAGTCGAGAGTGAAGTTTCCTATGGTACTCTCTGTCTTAGACTACTCGCCTGATTTAAAGCAACTATGCGAATAGTTGCTTTAAATCAGGCGAGATGGCTGTCAAGCGAAAACCTATCTTTAATTAAAAAAACTAACACGTTTCAATACATAATCGATTGGTACTATTACGTAGTCACGGTACTTGAATGTATGTTTGTCTGTTAGAGCTATTTAGGAACGTATCTTTCGTATTTAAGGAAAGTAAATTTATATTGTTATGGTGGATTAAATTACTAATAGTAAAATTAATTAATAGAATGACTAAAATTCCCCGTACAATAAACTAGTTTTGAGACAAGTTTTTATTAATTCTATAAGGAAAACGGTATTTTAAGATTAAGATTAAGATTTTGCCTCCTCAAAGGAATGGAATATCCCATTCTCGGAGTTTCCTCAAAATTACAATCTGGGTTTCTTCAAGACAACATAGAGTGAAAAAGTTCATCATGGGCAAGAGTGCTCTGTCTACATTATCGCTTTCCATCGTGCAAGCTGTTATCCTATTAATATTGATATCCTATTTTGACATCAAAAAGCTAAAGTTAGTCGAGTCGACTTGTATGGACTATGGAGTGATTTTTTATGACGTCAAAATTTAATACCCTTACTATACTAATAAAAGTAAGTTAAAATGACACTACAATTACTGGGCTGAGATATAACAACTTAGATCTCTGGGTGCCGAGCGCAGTGCAGTGCTAGGTAATGATTTGAATTCTTCATGCTCGAATAGCTGCACGTTGCAGTGCTGTTATGTGGCAGCCATGTGGCTTACCATCAGGCACATGTCCTGCTCGTCTCGTCACTCTTTATTTAAAATAAATAAATAATAGTTTAGTTCAAATTAGAGTGAATCAGACATTACCGTTAGAGTTTCTATAATATGTACGAGGGTCTATGTACGTCTACATCATGTGGTTGTACGTGGAACCCCCAACATAAGAGTCGCATAAACAGCCACTTTATCACAAGGAGAGCCACTACCATAATCCACTACGCTGGTCAAGTGCGGATTGGCGGATAGCAGATGTCTCCCAAAGATGTCCTTATCAAAAGAGGCCTATTTCCTCACGATATTTTCCTTCACCGTTAAAGCCAGAGCTAAATGATTCAGATTCGTCCTTGACTATTCGTTACATTAAATTACATAACTTTAAGTACATTTTTTAACATACTTATCATTTCTATTGCAGGTAATTTTCGTTCCCACAGCGAGACTTCCAATTAGAATAACAATTGGTAGGTAAGTTTAAAAGCAGAATTTTAAGGCAGGAACTTTTTTATTAGGGTTCCGTAAAACGTAAAAACGGAACCCTTATAGATTCGTCATGTCTGTCTGTCTGTCTGTCTGTCTGTCCGTCTGTCCGTCCGTCCGTATGTCACAACCACTTTTTGCCGAAACTATGAAAACTACACTGTTGAAACTTGGTAAGTAGATGTATTCTGTAAACCGCATTAAGATTTGAAAAAAATAAAATAAAAAAAAGATAAATTAGGGTTGCCCCCCATACTGAGAACTGAAACTCAAAAAAAAATTTTTCATCAAACCTACACGTGTGGGGTGTCTATCGATAGGTCTTCAAAAATGATAATGACGTTTCTAAAATCAATTTCGTCTACACTGAATAATTTGCGCGAGAGACATTTCCAAAGCGGTAAAATATGTGTCCCCCCCTCTAACTTCTAAAGTTAGAGAATGAAAAATCTAAAAAAATATATGATGTACATTACCATGTAAACTACTAACGAAAATTAGTTTGAACTCGATCTGATGAGTAGTTTTTTTTTAGTACGTCATAAATACACTATTATTGAAACTTCGATCAAAGTTACAACGAACTACAAGAACTATGTGTACTATGTATATTATATGTTACTTGCTGCAACGGAACCCTTCATGGCCGAGTCCAACTCGCACTTGGCCACTTTATTTGTATGTATGTATCATTCATTAATTCTGCTCTATCCTACAGCTGGTATACTCAATACTCAATCATTTATTGCTGATATTATGGTACATTAGTTGGTCTTATTTATAAGTACATGTCATAAGTAGTTACCATAATTACCCTGAATGGGTGTGGCGTTATAATTTCTATCGTGCGGAGCGGATTGATTCATTCTATAATAGTTATTGATTTGTCGGTAAGATATTCGTCTATTGTATAGTATGATTTCTCGAGTAATATATTTTTTAAGGTTTGGACGAACTTAAGTATCTTTCTCAATATAAATAAATATAATATACTCTTTGTTGCTCGCATCAATATATAAACAGTTAACCATACAAAGAAAAAGTAGTGCTACAACCGACGGACTTATCGCTAAAAGCGATCTCTTCCAGGCAACCTTTTTATGGGCATGGATTTGAACCTTGTTCTGAAAAGGAGTCAAAGTTATAATCCACTGCCACTATTCACACAGCACTGTGCTGCGCGCACCTATTTGAATTAAAGCTATCCAAAAGAATCAATATTTACTACTGTATTAACTACTATACTATACTATATTTACTACTGCTACTGCCTACCACTGCACTCGTCACCTGGAGATATCAATGAGAGCAATATTTACCCTGTAATTTCTCAGAAAACATTTCCATTCAATATGGAACGCAGTAATGGCGAAACATTACTCTTTAGCGGTAGATTAACTGGCAAACGTGTGGTAGTTCCCCAAGTAGACTGAACAGTCCTACCGCTATACTACGGTTATGTTTTAACAGAAAAAAACGTAGTACAAATTAGTTTTTAAAAACAGTTTGTTTGTGATGAATAAAAATATCATTAAAACGGCGTAATTTTCTCAGCCGTCATTTTATTTTCCCCAAAGATTCCATGGATAATCCACATGAATAATAATTATGAATATTCGACGCCCGAGTCTTTATCTGTGACGAATTAGCGAAAAGTGCCCCCTGAAGTGTCCCCGTCGCATTTACATACATTTGCATATATTTACATATTTTTACACCGCTGTCTCTTGAGACTATAATGTAGCACCTAATAGCCGTGGCTTTAAGAAATGATATACTAATTTGTCTCAATTATTCTAGAAAAATAAGGTCAATTGTAGGACTTTGAGTGCAAAGCATACTAATATTTATTCGTATTTAAAAGAATCTTTTGAAGGAGTATGAGTCACAAATCAGTGGTGATCTAATTGTAATGCTATTTTTAAACGAAACGGGTTAGCGTCTGACCACCATTTATAGTTGAACATTTTTGCCTGTGATGTTTTAAGACAGATGTTATACATAATTATTGCAGTTACAGTGGCCTAGTGGCGAGACAATTCAATTTCACAATTGGGAGGTTGTAGTTTTGAATGCACTGCCTGCACCAATGATAAATAATCTTCTTATATATAAAATTTTCGTGTCACAATGTTAGTTACCTTACTCCTCCGAAACGGCTTTACTGATTTTTACCAAATTTTATATGCATATTCAGTAGGTCTGATAATCGGCTACTATCTAATTTTCATACCCCTAAGTGATAAGAGTTGTTCACCCCTAAAAATTTTTTTTTGACAATTTTTTTGTTTTTATATTTTTATAATGTGGCATTAAAAAATACATAGAACCCTAAATGTTTACCTTTTTATCACCAACCTCTATTTTTGAATAGCCATTTTAGTAATTTAATCATTTTTCATCCCGCTCGATAACTGATCAATTATCGTCTTTTTTCACTCTATTTCGATTACAATTTTCCGGTGCTTATGGCAAATCTAAAATTGTTTTATAAAAATAAACATTTGTTTTTATTATTAAAGTTTAGTGTTGCCATGGATGGTTTAGATTCACAAACCAGCCCGGCAAATGGCGCTGCAGTTGGTATCTAGGTTTATTATCCGAGCGAAGCCGGCCGCTAGTAGAAAAATAAAATAACGATGTCAATACAACTCTTATCTAACTTGGGAGATTTTCACGAGATTTTAATTTCATATATTTTTATAACTAAATAAAATACTTCCATAACGCACTGAACGGTTTACAAGACACCCCTTCCGCACCTAATTATGTTACGTAATACTTGAACGTTCCCTTAGATGCTGGTATATTAAAGTTAGATGCCATAGGTCCTTTAATACTTTAAAAAAAATATACGTCCTATCCCTGATTGAAATAAATAATGACAGTGTCATTGTCTGTCTGTCGGCGTGTGTTTCGGAGGGCGGGTTTTCTACGGGTACACGTAAATATTTGACGAACCCCGCCTGCGGGGAAGCCGCCGGGATGTAAATATGTGTGATCTGGGACACAGTGTGGCTAAGTTACGAGCACATAGCGTAACTAATAATAAAAAGTTGGTGGACATTTCACATAATATAACACCATCTAGCCTCAAACTAAGCAAAGCTTGTATTGTGGGGAGCCAGATAGCTGGTATTAATATCGGTAGAGGTAGTTGTAAATACATACATAGAAACACTAAAACACAGGACAAATATTTGTATTCATCACAGAAATATGTTAAATATTATCTTCATATGGACTCAGACTGAGCTCGATGCCCTGGATAGAAGGGTCCGTCAACTGCTCACAACACACCGCATGCTACACCCGCGCTCGTCTGTTATGAGACTGTACATCCCGCGGAAATGGGGGGGTCGAGGCTTTTTAAATGCCAAGAACCTCCACAACCGCGAGGTATGCAGTCTCAGGGATTACTTTCGAAACAGCGAGTCCGGGATGCATCGCGATGTTGTGGCAGTTGACAGGAGCCTCACGCCTCTTTCAATGGCAAACGAGAACTGGCGCAAACCATCGGTGCTCAGCACTGATGATCGCAAGGAAGTATGGAAGAGCAAGGAGCTGCACGGGCGATTCTATCGGGCCCTGACGGGACCCGATGTGAATCTGCTCGCGTCGGTGAACTGGCTGCGCTTCGGGGACCTCTTCGGAGAAACCGAGGGTTTTGCCTGTGCAATTGCGGACGAAGTTATCAAGACGAACAATTACCGGAAATACATAATGAAGAACGGTACGGTCGACATTTGTCGGGCATGCCGCCGTCCAGGCGAATCGCTTCGTCATGTTATTTCCGGTTGTTCGCATCTTGCTAACGGCGAGTACTTGCACAGACATAACCTAGTAGCCAGGATCATCCACCAGCAACTTGCTCTTCGGTACTGCCTTGTCGAGTCCGAGGTGCCGTACTATAAGTACGCACCTCTGCCAGTTCTCGAAAATGGTCGTGCGTTGCTCTACTGGGACCGCTCTATCATCACGGACAGGACTATTGTCGCCAATAAGCCTGATATCGTGGTGGTAGACCGGTTTCAACGCCGGGCTATGATCATCGATATCACCGTTCCACATGACGAGAACCTCGTGAAAGCCGAGAAGGACAAGCTTAGCAAGTACCTTGACTTGGCTCACGAGGTTACCGCCATGTGGGATGTTGATTCGACGATCATAGTCCCAATAGTCGTGTCAGCAAACGGCCTTGTAGCGAAAAGTCTCGACCAACATCTCAAGAGACTTTCGCTAGACGGTTGGATCAAGGGTCAGATGCAGAAGGCGATCATCCTCGACACAGCACGCATCGTCAGGAGGTTCCTCAGTCTGCAGCACTAACCACCGGTAGCTTGGGCCCTGCCCCGCTGCTGGCGGCAAACTAGGTTTAGGTTTTTATAATGTTTTTATGTTGTTTTATATATAAATATTGTAAAAACTTAGGCTTAAGAAAGGAAATAAATACGTACATAATAATAGTACGAATAGAACGGCGTATCAGCATATTCAGGGCTCTTATTGCAAAGCTAATCTGCTTCAGTCAGGGGAACAGTCGTCCCCGAGTCATGCGTTTCGTAACACAGGCATTTGCTGGGACGGGTATCAGTCCCCAGCACTATCTAGCCAATGTTACGGAACGTATTGACTATCTGAAGCAGAAAGTTTATGCGTGGGCAAACCGTATTCGCCGCTACAGAGAGCGTGTGAATCGATATCGACAAAATCGCGACTTCCAGAGTGATCAAAGGAAGGTGTACCGAAGCTGGGAAGAGAATAATCCACGTGTGAACGCTGGGCAACTACCGGATGCCAACGCTATGAAAAACTTCTGGCGCGGCATCTGGTCGGTGTCTGTCGAGCACACGGAGGGAGCTTGGATGCGTGTTATCGAACGTGCATGTGAACATATCGAACCCATGGAGTCTGTTTCGGTAGACTCTATGGACGTTAGTTGTGTCATCCGGACGGCTCAGAACTGGAAAAGTCCTGGGCCGGACGGATTGCACAACTTTTGGATAAAGTGGTTTCGATGCTCACATGAACGTTTGGCAATACAATTCCAAGAAGCCCTCGAGACAGGTTCTCTTCCTAGTTTCTTGACCACCGGAGTCACCTTCCTGCTCCATAAGTCTGGTAGTACCACGGAACCAAAGAACTACAGACCCATTACGTGCTTACCTACCATCTATAAGCTGCTTACATCCATTCTGAGAGCAAAAATTTACACGCATATTGTCGCGAATAACGTTTTGGCCTCCTCTCAGAATGGATGTAAGATTGGGTCCCGTGGTACTAAGGAGCTGCTCCTTATTGACACGACCATTTGCCACCAAGTCAAACGAAACAAAGGCGCCCTCTCCACTGCCTGGATTGACTATAAGAAGGCCTATGATGCAATGCCCCATTCGTGGTTGGAAAAGGTTTTAGGGTTATACAAAATAGATCCAACCTTAAAATCTTTTCTACGCAAATGCATGGGACAGTGGGTCACAGTCCTTCGTCAACCAGGTAGCGTAGACAGCTCGTTTGTTTCGGAGGACTTGATAAAGATTGAAAGGGGAATATTTCAGGGAGACAGTCTGAGTTCCCTATGGTGGTGCCTAAGTCTGAATCCTCTCAGCACTCTGCTGAAAGATTCAGAGTTAGGCTATCGTCTTCGTAGAGGAGGTGAGGTTATATCTCATTTGCTGTATATGGACGACCTCAAACTTTTTGCACCGAAACGCCAAGACTTGTTGGAGCTATTAAAAACCACAGAGGTTTTTAGTAACGCCATCAAGATGGAGTTCGGTGTCGACAAGTGTGCGGTCATGCATGTACAGCAAGGGAAAGTAGTAAGTTCAGAGAATTTACAACTTTCCGAGACTATAACTCTCAGATCCCTCTCCGAAGACGAGACCTACAAATATCTCGGTATGTCACAGTCGTTGGGTATATTAGCAGATGACATTAAGAAATCGGTGAAGGAGCGCTTCTTTTGCCGGCTGACAAAAGTACTTAAAAGTCTTTTGTCAGGCGGTAACAAGGCGCGAGCCTTCAACGGTTGGGTAATGCCTCTGCTGATGTACTCCTTTGGCATACTGAGATGGACTCAGACTGAGCTCGACGCCCTGGACAGAAAGGTCCGTCAACTGCTCACAACACACCGCATGCTACACCCGCGCTCGTCTGTTATGAGACTGTATATCCCGCGGAAGTTGGGGGGTCGAGGCTTTTTAAATGCCAAGAACCTTCACAACCGCGAGGTATGCAGTCTCAGGGATTATTTCCGCAACAGTGAGTCCGGGATGCATCGCGATGTTGTGGCAGTTGACAGGAGCTTCACGCCTCTTTCAATGGCAAACGAGAACTGGCGCAAACCATCGGTGCTCAGCACTGATGATCGCAAGGAGGTATGGAAGAGCAAGGAGCTACACGGGCGGTTCTTTCGGGCCCTGACGGGACCTGATGTGAATCTACTCGCGTCGGTGAACTGGCTGCGCTTCGGGGACCTCTTCGGAGAAACCGAGGGTTTTGCCTGTGCAATTGCAGACGAAGTTATCAAGACGAACAATTACCGGAAATACATAATGAAGGACGGTACGGTCGACATTTGTCGGGCATGCCGCCGTCCAGGCGAATCACTTCGTCATGTTATTTCCGGTTGTTCGCATCTTGCTAACGGCGAGTACTTGCACAGACATAACCTAGTAGCCAGGATCATTCACCAGCAACTTGCTCTTCGATACTGCCTTGTCGAGTCCGAGGTGCCGTACTATAAATACGCACCTCTGCCAGTTCTCGAGAATGGTCGTGCGTTGCTCTACTGGGACCGCTCTATCATCACGGACAGGACTATTGTCGCCAATAAGCCTGATATCGTGCTGGTAGACCGGTCTCAGCGCCGGGCTGTGATCATCGATATCACCGTACCACATGACGAGAACCTCGTGAAAGCCGAGAAGGACAAGCTTAGCAAGTACCTTGACTTGGCTCATGAGGTTACCGCCATGTGGGATGTTGATTCGACGATCATAGTCCCAATAGTCGTGTCGGCAAACGGCCTTATAGCGAAAAGCCTCGACCAACATCTCAAGAGGCTTTCGCTAGACGGTTGGATCAAGGGTCAGATACAGAAGGCAGTCATCCTAGACACAGCGCGCATCGTCAGGAGGTTCCTCTCTCTGCAGCCCTAACCACCGGTAGCTTGGGCCCTGCCCCGCTTCTGGCGGCACCCTAGTTTTTAAGTTTTTTATAATGTTTATTTTATATATATATTGTAAAAAACTTTAAAATTAAGAAGATCAATAAATAAGTGAATAATAATAATAATTAGCCTTTATTTAACAATCTTACAAAACATTTGAAAAAATAAATTAAATTTGATATTTATTGAATTATGTGTCACCGGTAGTGAGATTGTCTTGCATCCTCGCAAAGGCCTCCCCAAGAGCTTGCCATTCTTTCCTATTCTGCGTCAACCTTCTCCATGTAACTCCTGCCTTTTTCTTGATATCGTCTTCCCATCTTATACGTTGTCTTCCTTTTTTTCTCTTATTATGTCTTGGACACCATTCCGTTATGTCTTTCGACCATTTTTCTTTCGTATCTCTGGTCATATGGCCTGCCCACCTCCACTTTAATTTCTTTACACAATATGCTACGTCATTGATTTTAGTTTGAGATCTTAATGTTTTTAGCTTAACTTTATCTTTTAATTTAACGTTCAGCATACTTCGTTCCATACTGTGTTGGCATATTTCAAGCTTTCTTATATTCTGTTTTGTTAGGCTCCATGTTTGACATCCATAAGTCAAAACGGGTAGAATACAAGAGTCGAATATTTTTTTCTTTGCTTTGAGTGGTACCTGAGAGTTTTTAAAGACTTCTTTCAAGGACCAGTATCGTTTCCAAGCTAATTGTGTTCTATTGTTTATTTCTTTTGTTGCTAAGTCGTGTGGAGAAATGATCTGTCCCAGGTATGTATATTCTTCAACATATTCAACATTGTTTCCATTCACTATTATAGTTACTTTCTCATTATTTGTCATTAGTTTCGTTTTCGTAACGTTCATTGAGAGTCCGACTTTATCGCTTTCATAAACCAGCTGCTCTAACATCTCTTGCAAGCTTCCTGGATTTTTCGACACTAGAATTAGATCATCTGCAAATCTTAGATGGTTTAAATTCGTTCCATTGATGTTAAGTCCATATTCATCCCACTTGAGTCTTCTGAATATGTGTTCCAGCACTGCTGAGAAAAGTTTAGGTGAAAGTGGATCCCCCTGTCTAACGCCTCTTTTAATAGGAAAATACTGTCCTTCTCTTTCCGTTCGTATTTTTGCATTCATGTTCTTATATATATTATATATTAGTCTTATATATTTGTTTTCAACTCCTTGTGCTGCCAGCGCTTCCCATATTTTTGAATGCTTTAAAGAGTCGAATGCTTTGTTGTAATCTACGAATGCTAAATAGTATGTAATACCATACTCGTGACATTTTTGAATAACTTGTTTAATTGTATATATGTGATCAATTGTAGAAAAATCACTGCGAAAACCAGCTTGCTCTCTCGGTTGATTTTCATCCAGAATCTTCGTTACGCGGTTAAGCAGTACTTTAGAAAAAATCTTGTAAATATTAGACATAAGGCTAATAGGCCTGTAGTTAGCTATTATATCTTTGTTCCCTTTCTTATGAAGTAAAATTATTGTTGATATGGTCCACTGATGAGGTATATATTCTGAGTCTAGAATTTCGTTGAAAATATCTGTTAAAACGTTTAATGCTACATCAAGTGTTCCTATCAGAAGTTCGTTTGTTATAGAGTCTTCACCTGGTGCTTTACCTCTTTTTTGCGATTTTATTGCCTGTTCTACTTCTTCTCTCAGTATGCTTTTAATTTTTTCATTGCCATCGATGTCCTTTTCAATTTTCATATGGTTTACGTCTAAAGTTTCCTTTTCGCTGTATAACTCTCGGTAATATTCGGTGGCTACCTCTAATATCTGGATTCTGTTTGTTTTTTTCCTATTATTTTTGTGATGTACCATATTATCTATCCAGCTTGTGCTTTCTCTAAGCTCTTGCCACGCTTTTTTCACTCCTCCTGTTTTCTCTATGCAATAATTTATTAGATTATTTCTTCTGTTCTGTGTATGTTTTCTAATTTGCACATTTATTTCTTTACTTAGATTTTCTATTTTCTTTTTGTTGTTATTTCTATCCTTGTATAAAGATTTCCTTTGTATTATCAAACTTCTTGCTTGAGGACCTATTTTATCTTTTGTGGCATTATTTATTCTAGCTTGGTTTTCAGCTTTTTTAAGTTCTTTTTCTAGATTATTATATTTTTCCTGAGTACTCGTACTATTTATAATTTTTTCTAGGTTACATTTGAAAGATTCCAGAATATCTCCAGCGATTGGCAAAGGTATTGGTTTCTTACTACTTTGGATGTCTTTTCTTGATTTTTTTGGTTCTGATGTGTATATCTGTCCTCTTAGCATTCTGTGATCAGTGTTATAGTTAAGTTCGTTTACAACATCAACATTTGAAAAAAATCTTGGTTTGTTTGTTAGAATAAAATCTATTTCATTTCTTGTTTTGCCATCTGGTGACATCCATGTCCATTTTCTATTGTGGTTTCTGTTGTAGTAACTATTCATAATGTGTAGGTTATTTTCTAGGGCAAAATTGATCAGTCTTTGTCCATTATCGTTTCTTTTTCCGGTTGGGTAGGGACCTAATATATTGTTCTCGTTTTTGTTTCTCTTTCCAATTTGACTGTTGAAGTCTCCCATTATAATAATTGTTTTAAATATTTGTGGCATAATTTGATTAAGTTTGTTGTAAAATTCATCTTTTATATCTTTCTGGGTGACTTCTGTTGGAGCATATATTTGTACAATTGAGCATGGTTCTTTGTATCCAGGGAGTATTATATTTAAAATGGCAATTCTATCGGATATTCCTCTAAATTCTATTATTTGTTTTTTCAAGTATTTTTTAATCATAAACCCTACTCCGTATTTTCCAGCTCTTTCATTTATATGATACAATATGTATTGGTCACGTTCCTCAGTTTGTTCATTTGCTCTTCTCACATCGCTCAATCCGATAATGTCCCAGTTGACAGTTTCCAATGCATGTTCTAGTTCTAATAAGGTTTCTTGTGATTTCATTGATCTGGTATTAAGTGTAGCTAAATTAAGTTTAATTCTAAATTTGTTTGTTGTAGTAAGTAGATTTTGATTGCCATGTGTTAATTTATTGATTTTTTCAGCTGCAAGCAATTGGGGGTTGTGGTCTATCACCCCACGGTGACCAGCCGTATTGGGGATCTTATTAATATCTGTTGTTATTGTTTCTGTATTTTTTGATGTTCTCGGTTTTCCGGTGACTAGTAATTCCTATAGTTTAAGCTGTTTGGTTTGTTTTTCTGTCATTGAATGAGATCTGGCTCTCATGTAAGCAAATGCATCCTGTTTGTGCAACTTGGGTGGAGCTAAGATGCTTTTATTCCCATCAGTAAGATGCGTTGATGTATGAATAGGTGATAGAGAAGATTCCCTTTTCCTTTTCTCAGTTTCCGGTTTTCTTTTTACTATAAGTTTATTGTTTTTAATATAAGCATCATTTCCCTTGTTTCTTTCCTCTATCATTTTTACTTGTAAATTTTTACGAAGCTCCATATTTTCCTTTGAAAAATCTTCTGTTATGTAAGTCTGCTCTGGCATTTTGGTTTTATTCTTCAATATTTCTATCTTCTTTTGATACGAAGTTAAGGAGATTAGTATAGGTCTAATTTTTCCTTCTTGTGTACGTCCTAGTCTGTGAAATCTATTTATTTCATATTTTTCAATAGAAACGTTTGTGTTTAGCAAAGTATTATTTATTAAATTTAATAGTTCTTCGTAATTTTTCTCGGTTTCTTTAACACCATGTAGAATTAAGTTGTTTTTCTTGTTTGCATCCTCTAAGTATTTAATTTTTTTGTTTAATGATTGTACTTCAATTTTTAAGCTTTTATTTTCTTCTAATGTCGGCTGTATTTTTTCATCGATAGCATTCATTAAAGTGGTAGTTACGTTCTGTGTAATTATAGACGTTTGTTTTTCCATTTCAATTTTCATCATTTGAAATAGCTTCGTGAAGTCTTCCGACATACCGGTGATATCCATTTTTTCTTTTGTGGTAAATTCGGAAATTAAAATATGAAAGCTGGTATCACTTTACTATGCTAAAAATATAGTATGCGTATTTATTATGTTTCGGAACGCAGTTATTTTTTTGCACAATGTTGGCCCCACTCCACTATGTCAAGTGTCAAAATAGTCTCTTGATTTGGTTTTCCAATTTTCAATGTGGGTATTCAGTGATAATTATTTATTTTGGATGTTGATACTTAATTAAGATAATGGAGTCTAAGTTTTCTAACCTGTGATTGTAATCTCACTTTGTCTTGAAAGTTTTCAGTGGATTTCTGTGTTTGAATGGTGTTGTTATGTTAATTCTTTGTGTTTTTAGTTCCTCTTCTTCGTTTTCTGTAAGTAGTTGCGAATCGTGTTGGTTTTCAATTGTTTTTAATTAAAAACTGGGAGCACTTGAATAACACTGTTTCTTTTACGACAACCGGAAACACAGGACAAATATTTGTATTCATCACAGAAATATCCAGAAAAGTAGGCATTTAGGTATGTGTAATTTGATCCACTTGAAAGATAGGATAGTTTTTATTTCGGTTTTTATATGTCAATCTCTGAGCGAAGCCGGAACGGCCCGCTAGTAAATTTATATTGCATATTCACACAGGCAGCGGTTACCATTTACCATCAGGTGGTATATTTCCAGGGCCGGATTTAAGGGAGGGCATCGCCCCGGGGCCTCCACAAACGGGGGGCCACCACAACAGACACTTCGGGAAAACAAAATCTAATTTTAACAGTAAACATCTTTTACGTTAACTGTACACCATTTGTAGTCCGGACTTTTCCTTGAGAAAATCTAAACCTAGAGGTGTATTTCAAACGTCCCCAACAGCTCTGGCCCGGGGCCTCCACACCTCTAAACCCGGTCCTGTATATTTCAATCGCTACAATTTTGTATCTTGCGCCCGTCTACTGACCGTTAGCTAACGAATCGCTGGTAGCAGTCGCTTGCGACCAACGCGCTAATTACAGACCGACACCGATAGAACCGGCCACAAGCGCCGGCGGATATGTAACTGGACTATTTAAATTAGTATTTTATTGAATTTCAAGTTAGAGTTGCCGCGTTGAGAGAACAATCAGAAGACCTCAGTAGACTCAAGTAAAATTGACATGATGCATTGACAACGAATACATATTAAAGCCCTTTGGGGTGAAACTTTGGGACCGTGCGACGTTCTGCCAAAGGCAAGCATTATTTTTCTCAGAAAACTAGAAGACCGACTTGTTACTGAATTGTTTATTTTCTCACCAAAAAAAAAAGACTTGAATTTAAAATTAAAGTCAGACGCTCGACCAAATTTCATAATTATTATGATGTCATCCAAATAAAAGTAAGGATTTTAGTTTTTTGTTGATATTTTAAAAACCACTTTATCTTTTTAAATAAAATGTATATGGGACGATCTCGAAACTATGGATCTACCAAACAAAAAAATAAAGTGGCCAAGTGCGAGTTGGACTCGCCCATGAAGGGTTCCGTTGCAGCAAGTAACATAATATACATAGTACACATAGTTCTTGTAGTTCGTTGTAACTTTGATCGAAGTTTCAATAATAGTGTATTTATGACGTACGTAAAAAAAACTACTCTTCAGATCGAGTTCAAACTTATTTTCGTTGGTAGTTTACATGGTAATGTACATCATATTTTTTTTTTAGATTTTTCATTATCTTACTTTAGAAGTTAGAGGGGGGGGGACACACATTTTACCACTTTGAAAGTGTGTCTCGCGCAAACTATTCAGTGTATACCAAAATGATTTTAAAAACCTCAACATCATTTTTGAAGACCTATCGATAGACACCCCACACGTGTAGGTATGATGAAAAAAAATTTTTTGAGTTTCAGTTCTCAGTATGGGGGGCAACCCTAATTTTTGTTTTTTTATTATTTTTTTGTTCAAATCTTAATGCGGTTCATAGAATACATCTACTTGCCAAGTTTCAACAGTGTAGTTCTCATAGTTTCGGCAAAAAGTGGCTGTGACATACGGACGGACAGACAGACAGACAGACAGACAGACATGACGAATCTATAAGGGTTCCGTTTTTACGTTTTACGGAACCCTAAAAATCATCAATGTCTATTCAGAATTGGCGGAGATATCGCGTAACATACATACATGGAAAAAAACATATTGAGAACCTCTTAATTTTTTCTAGTCTGTAAAAAACTTGTCACCCAAGGGATATTAGAAGCTTTCTCTCTTTGCCACGTAATTTCCTTGGAAACATTACCCTTCAAACAGCTATACAGTAAGTAGTATTAGCGCTATATTGGTAGGTAGAAGAACTACTAGCGAAAGTATGATAGTTCTTCAGACGGACTTTGCAAAAAGTACTATCATATATGTAAGTTATACTCGTACTTTTTTGTGTTAGTTGTTTAACCCGAACCAATTCAGGGCATGTTGTATGAGATTCCCTGGATGGGCCGCTGCATTTATCTGTTGCTAGCCTTTTAGAAATCCTGGTAGGGTGGAAAAATGACGACTTACCTGGAGTACAGGGAGGACGTAGACAGGGGCACACCAACGACGGAACCGCTTGAGAGTTGACCGGCCGGTATCTCTGTACGTGCGCACTTTCACCGAATAACAAGGTTCTATGGGCTAAACAGTCATTGAATCCCACAGGGAATCGAGTGTAGGCTTTCACTGGTAGAAGAACAATTTGAATTTTGGGAGCTCTTGCAGCTCAACGTTCCAACCGAAAATCTTGATACACACTAGTTTAGTTTTCTCGACGCATCGCGGCGCTAGTGCTGCGCGCGCGTTTAGTTCACTTAGATCGATGCATTCATCGATCTCGTTGGCGGCAAATTTAAATTGGGAATGGAACAGTACTTGGACGGGATATTAAATCAGGATAGGTTGAAGTCTGTACACATGTAGTTAGTTTTACTATAAAATTAATTTATTATTATCAGTCGAAAATTACAATATATTCGTTGTTCAGTTGTCATTAGGAAGTTTCAAGGTTTCAAAGCGAAACTTTTCCTCACTTCGTCAACAAACTTCGCAAAAAATGTTCATATCAGTGGAATAACGAGAACGAGTATTGTTTGATGGCTTCAAAGGACGTCTCTTTAGAAGTTTTTTATTTGTGCCGGTGAGCAGAAGTATACTTCACTTTAGTACTGAAATGACAGAACCTTTGTAACGTTTGGGAGTGTAAGGTTGATCGTCCACGCTAGCCGTGCGAAACTTTTTTAACTGTTATTATAGATTTACTCGTACACTTGACTACCATCTCAGCAGCTGTCAAGTGATGTTGCAGACTACCATAGAGCGTGCTTACCTAGAAGAATCAGATTCACTCTCGATTTGAAGACACCAAGATTATAACCATCGGGAAAAATCCACTCATGCAATGCATTCCACAGCCTAGTCGATCACAAAAATAACTAAAAGATCATAAAAGTGGTGTTGTGTAGTTTTAGTTGTATTTTATTTCTGTTAATAAAGGGGCTGGCTGTAGTTCAATAATTTTGACTATGGTTTTTATCATATAGTTCCCGTTCCCGTCGTTTCCGTAATTTTTCCGGGATTAAAAGTTGCCTATGTGTTCTTCTAGACTGTAATCTATACGTACAAACGGATCGGGCTGAAATTTGGAACATACCACAAATCAGATTTTACGACGTGATTGAACAACAAACGTCCAAACATTGACATTTATAATATTAGTAGGATTATTAGAACAGGACAAACACGTTGAAGTCACGGTAAAATTCAAATCGTGTTGAATTTATTAAGTATCTACTTCCAAATAAAATGTAATAAGTAACCAAAATAACAAAACGTCTCATATCATCGCACGGCTTAGGTGGATGTTTAGCCTAATATTATGAAACCGACGAAAAGGTCCCTTCCTCAAAATAAGGTAAATAAAAGCGTTTAATTTAGGTATTAATATGGAAACATATCTCTATAAATACTGAATTTAAAAAAATCTGAGCATTTAGATGGTATTAAGTACATAGACACATAATACAGTCAATTTAATCGAATAACCTGGCCCTAACTGTGTCGTGCTCAAATGTGTCCATAAAGGTGGCGGCATTACCCCGCTGAATGAGAATATTTAACCAGTGTATCAAGTGTAAAATGTAGCATTTGGTTCATTTTATTTTTGCACATAGTTCCACGATTGATCGCCGTTTCGCCTGATTTAAAATGATGGCGGGATGGAGATGTTTTGTGTCCTTGATAATTTCTAGATTAACTATCTCTGGAAACAATAAAATTACCCGTGGCTGTGCGAATAAGAAAATAAGATATCACAGGGCAAAGAGATAAATCCAGGTGACGAACGCAGTGCAGTACTAACCATTGATCTGGGCTCTTCATATTTGCTCCACTTCTCTCTTCATATTTACCATCAGGCGCAAGCCTCACTCGTGCCGTTTCTATACATAAAAAAAAGATTCGTACAAGCTTTTTTGGAATTTAATGTATTTATCTGTGAAAATTGGTATTTTTAATTTCGTGTTTTTGTCTTCAAAATCCAATCTACGGACGTTGCCAACTTATTACAATGTAATCTAAGACTAGGTTAGCATATGGCTAACCGTATCCTATTAGACCCGTAAACCCTACCGAACCGTACCCTAAATGTACCGTATTACGTTACGTGTAACTTAAACTCTAGGTCCCGGAAATTAAATCGTCCGACAGTTTTAGTAACAATGGTCTATTTTTTTGTCATCAATAATTTAATAGGTTTACACTTGACCGCTGTCTCTTGATGTTGTTACCGACGATACGGTCTACAATGAAGCGTGCTAACAAGAGAAAATCGATTTAATTGAAGTTGAAGGCACACATTTCATACCTATTAGGGGATACCCCCGCAAACAACCAGTATTCCACAATGTTGATGATCGCATTTCATAAGTTATTATATGCCGCCTTTTCTTCAAATATTACAGTTCTGCTAGTCCCACTCTTTACCATAAAAATAGCGGTTATGGTTGATAGTGGCACGCCCTGTGACTGCATGGAGTGACGATATATGAAAAACGGTGGGGACTGGAGACGTAAGACCAAGGATCGGGCTGAGTGGCCTTGTACGGGAGAGGCCTATGTCCAGCAGTGGACGAACACAGGCTGATGATGATGATTGAACTAACAATTTTTGACGGAAGTTTTAAATGTTTCACTCGAAATATCTCATAAACTTAAATTCTCAATATCAATACTTCTCATTGTTGATAAATAGAAAAAATCATACGTAGATAATCCTTTAAAGGACTATCCGGCAGTTTACCTCTGATCTGCATAATTTAATTCTACATAGCCGACTTTGGCGAACTGCTGGAAGCTCTAAAAGGAGACACCGTTTTATGGTTGACGTTCCTAAGACCCGAACGAAGAGGTTTAATGCCACTTGCATTATACGAACAGCTAGACTGTGGAACCTATTGCCTGAGTCGGTTTTTCCTGGATGTACTATCTTGGTGGCTTGAAGTGGAGAGTGTATCATCATAAACCTCATGGTTGCTGTTGCATCAGACGAGATAGCGGTCAAGCGAGAGGCCCAAAAATAAAAAAAAATAAAAAAATGGGCAGTCATAGGAACTGCCGATAGAAGTGAAAACTTGCTGTTGCCCTGGTACTGGTACCTAGAGGCAAACGCAGCTCTTTTATATTTCTGTTGTCCTGGTATCTGGAGATAAACGCTGGGCTGTTGGAGGTAGGTAATCGAAACTCTTTACTGTTTCTGTTGCCCTGGTACCTACCTGGCCGTTTTTACCGAGTTTACCCGAAGATTTCTTATCATATCCGAGCGTGACGATTGATGAATCCATTTCACAGCCCACGAAAATTCTGTCTATAGCGCGCCTAAAGAAGTTTTCACTTCAAAAATCGTCATAGATCATACATCTCAAAGACGTCAATTGTTTACATCCGAAAGAGCAATATTGTGGCTCTTAAAAGTTTGAGGTATTCGAAATACAACAGTAATCGCACAAAACACTGAAATTCTCGCTTAAAATCACGTAAATCCAAATGAATACGGCAAAGAAACAACACAGACAGCAACTATTTAAATAAGACCTATTTTTTGGGTAAAATCCAAGTATAGCGTTTTAGATTGTTTCCACAACCCGCTGTGTCATTTTGTCCTAGGAAATTAATCATCGTCTAAGGCTGACCTTGTTGTCTAGATGACTACGACTTTTCTCACTTAAATAGGGTTATGCAGAAAGCCTTTACTAAGTGGAAAGGGAAGAGTTCTTATGTATTATTTTGCGGTAAGTATTAGTGACGGCACGACCAGGAAATGTGCCCGATGGTAATAACACATCTGCTCATAATAGCACAGTGACGTGCACTACGGTCGTCACCCAGAGATGATGATTTATATGCCCTGAAAGGACGCCTAAACCTAGTGCGTGAAATGCCCGTCTTATTGTTGATAGCGTTTTCTGCGAGGCTACCTTGAACTTAAAAAACAGTGGCAAGCTAGAAGACAGAGTCTGCAAATGACAAATAAAGTAATAAGTTTATAACATCATTATATGAACATTGTGGTCGGTTTGTAGGGCAACGCGTTCAGAGATATTTCAGGGCAAAAAGGTAAATCATCTGATGTCTCAGGGCGAAGAGCGCAGTGTAGTGTTGGATATTGTTTGGACTCTTCATTAATAATGGTTCCAATAACTAAGCTAATGGCTCCTGCTATTACAGGCGTGCTGCTTGCCTTCAGACGCGCGTTTTGCTCGTCCCATCTCTCTAAATTATAAAAAAAACTTTCAGCTTACTTCATAATTTCTGTGAAACCCTGATTGATGTCGAATTAACTCGACTGTGGAAATAATATTTAAGCTAGCTTAATTAGGTCATATTTTATGTAGGGTACGTTTAGCTTTCTTTCGAAATGATCTTAACGATTTGGGTTGAGTTTTTAAATATGCGTCTATTATAGCGTATTTTTTTGTTTCATAATGCTATTATTATTACAAATGAGAAATTAAATGTGATGTTTGTTGCTCAATCACGTCGTAACTCCACAATCAATCCAGATTTTGTCGACTTTGGAACTCAAAGCCTACTAATAAAATAAATGTGAAAGTTATAATGTTAGTTGGTCAATCAGTCAATGATGACCAAATCAATGAGTTTTTCTAGATAAAAAAAAATATCCGCCATATCCCAAGTATGTGGGTATGTGTATGTCGGTATGTGTATGTCTGTATCCACGAGCGAAAAAAGGGTCTAGTATTTGAGTAATTTTTACGTGGCTTAGATACTTTAAACATTTTTTTGTTACTATCACTGCTTTTAACGGTAAAAAAATACAAGTTAAGGTACAAGTTCGCGCCGCGACCGCGACGCGAGACCGAGACCGGAGACCGCGACCGGAGACCAAGACAGGCACTTGACACTATGGAATTGTATGGACACCAGTTCGCGCCGCGACCGCGACAGGAGACCGAGACCGGTCGCGGTCGCGGTCGCGGCGCGAACTGGCGCCCATACAATTCCATAGTGTCAAGTGCCTGTCGCGGTCTCCGGTCTCGGTCTCCTGTCTCGGTCTCGTGTCGCGGTCTCCGCGCGAACTTGTACCTTTAAGGTAGCGGTTCGCGCCGCGATCGCGACACGAGACCGCGACCGGAGACCGCGACAGGCACTTAACACTATGGAATTGTATGGGCGTCAGTTCGCACCGAGACCGCGACCGGAGACCGAGACCGGAGACCGCGACAGGCACTTGACATTATGGAATTGTATGGGCGCCAGTTCGCGCCGCGACCGCGACCGCGACCTGTCTCGGTCTCCTGTCGCGGTCTCGGCGCGAACTGACGCCCATACAATTCCATAGTGTTAAGTGCCTGTCGCGGTCTCCGGTCGCGGTCTCGTGTCGCGGTCTCGCGTCGCGGTCTCAGCGCGAACTTGTACCTAGCGGCATGTTCGTAGTGAGACATTTTTCGGGCACATATGTCATTTGCCGACACTCACTTGGCCAGATTGATGGATTATTAAAGCCTTGACTATTTTTCTTGTTAAGAAGACCCCAAGACCTAGAACGGCAAACATAAAGTGTGCTGCTTATGTAAACCCAATAATTTGGTTGTAGGCTCTGTTAAGTCAATAGATTAATTAATTTATAACTCAATCACTCAGTACGAAGCGTTTCATACAAGAACTCATAGGAATTGAATACCTTCAAGCCACATTCAGGCATGAAAAGTTCCTTTAAGTATGCAGGGTATTACCGGGAAAAGACGATAGGGGGTGCGAACCGAGTATTTATTGAATGAGACCGTCCTACAGGGGGGGTTATTAAATAACCCTCACAATCGGGAAAATCATCCCCTTTGCGTAATGGCATCTTTAAGGGGGATGCTGGGGTGACCATGAGCAGACTTTATGTCGGTTAATGTATATTTTTTTGGCGATAATAGGTTTACACTTGACGCCACTATTTCGCCTGTTGCTGGATCATGCGCGTCTCAAAATAACATTCGCTCAGATACGAAAATATTAATTCATCTTCTTACGTGTACACAAACGTAGCGTAGGACGTTCAGAAACGTTGATGGATTAACGATTTACGTAAGGATTGTAACTTCCTTACGACTGACTGGAGAGGAAAACCGCACGTCGAAGAAAGGCTGAATACTGTATCATCGGATGAAAGTGAAATATTTAAAACGCGGGTGAAACTTCAGGCACAGCTAGTCTTAAATATAAAGTTTTCGCTGTAAAATAGAACCCGTTGTCAGAAATGGAATTATTTATGCAGTGCCATTACTTAACAAATGTTTCCATTCGTTTTAACTCTGTAATTAACCGTTTTTAACTTGCCTGTAACGTGGAATCCCCTTGGGGTAAGCTCTACAATACTGAAAGCTTTTGTAACGCTCCATTTCGCTTTTTACCTTTTGTAAAATATAACAAGTTTAGAAAAATGGTATTTCAATGGAGATTTCTAAAGTCTGTGTTTTTTTTTACAATGTCATTTCATTTTTGTTAGTTTTTTAAACGAACAGAGCCTTCATTAACAAAACTAAAATACAATGAAAGAACTACAATACGCTACATACTCGTACCTAACTACTTACACTAAGCATACCAAGGTCTAAGATACTCAAAATGTTTTTGTTGGTAGGACTCTTGGAAAGTACCACACCTCTGCCAGTTGTTCTACTTCCATGCGGTATTTACAAACATCACAGTTTTCCGGTTTAAAGGGCTTTCAAGAAAAAAAAACAGGGCGTAGAGGTAAAATATCTCTAGGTGACAAGCACAGTGCAGTGCTAGGCAAGGATTTGGGTTTATCGTATCCAAATAGCGGGCAGTCGTGTTGCTTACCATCAGGCATCTTGCGCATTTCGTCATACTTACAATAAAAAAAAATGTGTTCCATATTTCAACCCGATCTGTGCAGCACGACAGCTGCAATCATCAGTGATTGAGCAACAAATATCCGAACTGTAGCATTTACATTTTTACCGCGTAACCGCGTACCGTGTAGGACACACGCGGCCATATAAGTTTTTACTTCAATAAGTCCTGACAATATTTAACAAAATATAAAAATCCATTGTCACCCTACAGAACATGAATTGTGAACATGTTTTATAAACATGAATAATATCGTTATTCTATAGAATAGCGCTGGGAAGTTGAATGGGTTTCAAGCCCTTTTAAAAATTGAGGTTCTATCCTCCTACGCTCCGATCGAAGTTTACAATGAGGCTTTCATGGTGATGAGATTGTGAGTAGCGGAGGATTCCGTGTTTGGGTAACTTGTACGTGTTCTTGAATCTTTCTTTCTGTTATATTCTGTTGCTGTCTGTTGCAAAAAATATTTTTCTTTTCATGTTATAGTAGAGCGCTGTAACATATATACCACGGAATCTAGGACCAGTCAATGAATCTTTGTATAAACTTTTGACATGTGTATAAGTATCGGTTGACAATTACGGGGGAATATCTTCATTTTTCTTTAATGGTACTAAGGATACAAAGTTGTGTCATTTGTACCATCAATGGTACAAATCAATGGTACTACTGACATTAAGGCGTGTTTTTAACAATGTTTAAAAAATAGTTTTTTACTCTTACACGCAAAAAACTACTGAAGGGATCTGGATGAAATTTGGCACATAGATATTATATAAAAGTCTGGAATAACACATAGGCTATTTTTCATCCCGAGAAAATAACGGGATCGGAAACTACGCTGATGTAACCGGGATAATACTTAAACTAGTTAAGAAAAGTATGTAAAATAAATGTACTTATAGAAAAAATAAATTGGCAGTCATACGAACTGCCGATAGAAGTGAAAACTCAGAATTTGACTTACCTTGGAAACTACACGGGTGTAACCGGAGAGCGTGGCCTCGCCATCATGGCATGGCCATCTAGAAATGCATCAGCATTTCCCATTGGCTCACGCATTTCTAGATGGCCATGCCATGATGGCGAGGCCACGCCCATTCAGCATTTCCCATTGGCTGACGCATTTCTAGATGCCCAATGGCCAAGGTCCCGAGTTTACCCGAAGATTTCTTATCTTACACGAACATGACGGTAGAATCCAATTTACCCCCCACAAAAAAATTGTCTATGCGCGCCAACAGAAGTTTTCACTTCATAAATATTTGCGAAGACTTACTGCTGCTTAAACTTGATATACTAGACTAGTCTGGTCTGGTTTGTTAAGGTTTAAGATCAGGCGAGATGGCGGTTAAGTGTAAATCTATAATAATAATAGGTCAAAAAAGCCCTAAGAATCCTAAGGGTTTCAATTACACTTAGCTAAATTTAGTGGCTAGTGAATTCACTGAAGTGAATAGCATTCAGTAAGCTAGAATACTAAATTCAGAACCGAGGATTGCTTGTTTTCAACTTGTTTTTGAATTTGCTTCTGAATTCAGTCGACTAAATTTAGCCAAGTGTAATAAGCCTTTAAGTCTTACCCAAATAAATGTTTCCACACACCTCGCGACCAATTCGTTTGTACCCACGAATATGACGTGTCGTGTGGGGAGTTATTTAATTTAGGTGTAATGGTCGCACCCAGGTCACGCGTGCACTGCACTCGTCACTGTCACTGACCGGGCGCGGTATCCCGGACGGGACGTGAGACCACTCTGTTTATTTTAGATGTGGTTAACTTTATTTTTATAAAAGATTAGCAGCTCCATGCGGTTTTAGTCACCAACTCTCTATTTCGTTTTTTTTTTTTCAGGATAAATAGTAGCCTATGCCTTCTTTCAGACTGTAAGTAATTAAACTGTGTTTCAAATTTTAAGCCTATCCGTTCCGACATTCCGACGTGCTTGAGCAACAAACATACAAATTTTGCATGTAGAATATTAGTGGAATTAAAATTATACCTAAACTGAATAATATTTAAACTAGAACATATCTGGAGGAAAGGCAGTCCTAAGAATGTCAGTCTTAGGAAATAAATGTTTCTACACACCTCGCGACCAATTCGTTTGTACCCACGAATATGACGTGTCGTGTGGGGAGTTATTTCATTGAGGTGTAATGGTCGCACCCAGGTCACGCGTACACTGCACTCGTCATTGTCTCTGACCGGGCCGGTACCGATACGTGAGACCACTGTAACTTTAGATGTGTTTAACTTTATCTATATATAAAAGACAAGCTGACCCGGCAAACTTCGTACCACCATATATTTTCGTCAAAATTTCCTAAATTTTCTGCCATACAAACATTGGTCCCGACAATAACGAATACATAAAACAAAGAATCATTCAATTTGGTGCAGTCATTCAAAAGTTATCAGCGTACATACATTTCGAAGATCAATTTTTAGGGTTCCGTAGCCAAATGGCAAAAAACGAGACCCTTATAGATTCGTTATGTCTGTCTATCTGTCCGTCCGTCCGTATGTCACAGTCACTTTTTTTCCGAAACTATACGAACTATACTGTTGAAACTTTGTAAGTAGATGTATTCTGTGAACCGCATTAAGATTTTCACACAAAAATAGAAAATCAACCAATAAATTTTGGGGTGCCCCATACTTAGAACTGAAAAGCTAAACATATTTTTTTCATCACAACGTTACGTATGGGGTGGGGTATCCATAGATATGTATTTAAAAATAATATTCAGGATTTTAATTTAAAAAAAAAAAAATAGTTTGCGCGAGGGACTCTTCCAAAGTGGTAAAATGTGTGTTTTGTCTGTCTGGTAAAAAGCATTGCGTTTTACCTAACTTCTCTTATTTTTTTTAGGACGCAAGCACTAGTCCGCTGTCACTAGCAAGCGATAAGACCGCGGAGCGCTGCTATCGTTATATTATCAAGTTTATTATTAACTGTATTTTGTTTTGTATGCCTAAAGTTTGTAGTGGTAGGACTCTTAGCAGAGCCCGCCTGGGGAAGTACCACACCTTTGCCAGTTATTCTACCGCCAAGCAGTAATGTGCAAACATTACTGTGTTCCGGTTTGAAGGGCAATGTTTCCAGAGAAATTACAGGGCTTAGAGATGTAACAACTAGATCTCTGGGTGACGAGCGCAGTGCGGTGCTATTCATGTTCCAATAGCGGCGTGTCACTGTGCTATTATCTGGCAGGCATGTTGCTTACCATCAGGCAGATGTCTTGCTCGTCTCGTCACTCTTTATTAAAAAAATGGTTGTCTGTAAAGTCGGTTTACTGACGATAGTTGAACGTGACAACGTCTTAAGAAAATACTGATTGTGTTAAGCGCCATCTAGGTAAAACATTCTGAAGCTTTTTGAAAAGATGTTCAAAGCGCCATCTCTGGCTACATCATTGTACTAGCACAAGTTCTTAACTTCATATCGTCGCTTTTCTAAAACATGGACAGACTCCTTGAACGTAATACACATTTCACTCACTAGATGGTGCGAAAAGTAATACGGCGAGGTAACGGTGGTAAATATTATCTATTCTATGGCGGTACCGTTACATTACGTCATGTTTTGCGGGCGTGCAGCCGGCTTTATCGAATTATAAGACGTTATCACGTCAAAAAAAAACAACCATCATTGTTATTTTGTCATAGTTACTGTTTTTTGAAAATACACGAATATTCTGAGAAAATAAGAAATATGTCTTTTATAAGGGTCCCAATATTGCAGCCTAGACTATAAAAACGCCTGAGGTTTAATACATAATTAGGTAGCGCTTTTCGTACGAAAAAATAAAAAAAACTACGTATATTGTAATTTTTTGAACATATTTGAACCGTTTTGCCTTGAGACATTGGGCCTGTGGGGACAGAGAGCTCATCTCATTTTCAAAAGCCTTTCTTATCGCTCAGTCGACACGACGCGTGACCAAAATGCTAGCGTTTATTTCGCAAAGCGTATATATTGCACTTCAAATTAGAAATACCTCCAGTATGCTCGCCTCGCTCTACTGGCCTCGTGGCTTAGTGGGTAGTAACTCTGCCTGCGAAGCCGAGGGTCGTGGGTTCGATTCCCACCCTGTGCATATATTTGTGTGATGAATTCAAATATTTGTACTGTGTCTGGGTGTTTCTATGTATAATAAGTATGTATTTACAACTATATAAGTATTGTATCAGCTATCTGGCCGTCATATTACATACAAGTTTTGCATAGTTTGGGGTCAGATGATGTGTGAATTGTCCACCAATATTTATGTTGTGCACGCTTCCAACTGTTTTAGTAGGCTGATCATCTTGATCTTTAGACCTTCATCGGTCTATGGATAATTCAGATGTGCTTAGTGTAAGTAGTGCAGTAATTATTGTAATTTTCCTTATTAATGAGGGCTCTACTTTTATAAAAGATTTTTTTAAAGTGAAATCTTCACATTACTGAGATGCTACTGTACTACTAGTGTAGAAGCTACTGTTTTTTTGCATGAGTGAAATCTTATGAGATCACGCCACCGATATCTGTGACACCGTAGAGCTCAAACTGATTGACCGATTTCAATGAGGGTTTTTTATTTGAAGGTTAGTTTGCGTACGGTGGCTCACTCTACGTTGGTGTGGTGGCGGTTATAGTCGGGAGAAAATCGATTTTTTAAAATTTTGTTCTTGATGTTAATGATTCAAATATGTAGAATCAAGAAGCGACAAAATATCCAATGAACACCAGTGACCGGCAGAAGTTCGGCGGTACAACCGGATGTGCTATCAATTCAATTGAGACTTACCACTCGGACCCTAGGCCACTGACAGACAATCTGGGGTCAGTGACGTACGGTGTAGGGACTTCTCATCAGACATGTTTTAGTAGATGTGATGGGACAAAAAATTGGCGGTCTTAGGAACTTCCGAAAGAAGTGAAAACTTATAACTCAGAATTTGATAGCTTACTTGCGCGGATGAAACCGAAGTGCGTGGCCACAAGCATGGTCATCTAGATATGCGTGAGCATATTAACGACTAATGTGGAATGCTGACGCATTTCTAGATGGCCAATGGCCATGGTCCCGAGTTTACCCGAAGATTTATTATCATTCCCGAGCGTGACGCTAGAATTCAATTCACAGCCCACGAAAAATCTGTCTGTGTTGCGCCAATTGAAGTTTTCACTTCAATAATACGAACACTCGTCATCGAGCGTTCTCACACTGCGAAGATAACGACACTGATACACAGCAATTCGGACAACAACGATAATCGTCCGATGATGTCGGAACACAGATACTGCGTCACCCAGAGATATGTCATGATTTATTTCTATCTTTCGAGGCCCTATAATTGCTTCGGAAACATTGCCCTGTAAACTGGTACAGTGATGTTAGCACATGCTTGGAGACAGATTAACTAACAAAGACGTGGTGTGTTCTTGACGTGGTAACTTCCTTCCTTACGTACTTCCACAGGCGGACTCTGCAAAGAGACAGAAACACTACAGAAATATCAGTTAATCCGTGGCCTACTTAGTTGATTACACCTTACATTTGACTGTTGGATCCTGCCCTTCCGTTCGGTAAAAAAAAATCTTCCCTGCCAAAAGTCCGTTACGTAGTAGTAGTAGGGGCATTCAGTGCCAGCTACTACTAGTAAGTAGGAAAAAACCACATTTGACTGAATATAGGAAGTGTTACATGGGACCGTCAAGATAAGTTATTAATTTCCATGTTGGTATGGAATTATCAGAACTTGTAACGTTTAATCAAACACAGACCTTAATAAGATGCTAATAAATTCTGCTCTAAATATTATTATGTATGACTGTATTTAGCCCGTAATCATTACATTATTCCAGACTGGTCAAGTAGTTCTTGATCTACGAAAGGGCCCTTGAAATCTCGGGCGTATTTTTCTAAATATACAAACAGCCTCGTACATTTTCTACGAAAAAAAAGGTTTTCTTGAACTGTCCATTAAATTAATTGGACGTTAAAAGCAGAATTTCTTAATAAGGCTTCAAAGGTCAAAACAACTCGAGTGGCACAAAAATACAGTTTCATTCACACGTTCCAAATAAGCTGAGTGCTTCAGAATAATGAAGCAGAATTTTGGTAAACGCTGAAAAGAAATCAGAGCTAACTTACCCATATACTACACTATATATTCACTATATATCCACTATATTACACATATTTACTTGTCTTACATTACCCAAAAACCTGTCAAATTACTGAGTAAAGAAAAATTAGAAACTTTCCATGTTTGCGACGATAGACGAACTTAAAGAAACTAAAATTTGTGGTAGTATGGTTCTTTGTATAGTCCGCCTGGAGAAGTACCACCCCATTGGCAGTTATTCTACCACCAAGCAGTTATGTAAAAACATCACTGTGTTCCAGTTTGAAGGGCAATATCTTATATCTTTGGGTGGTGAGACCAGTGCAGTGCTTGGTAATTAATGATTTGGATTTTTCATGTTCAAGACATACAGTGGTCTGCTTATGCAGCGATGTTGCTAGATATAAATTGCAGTATTGTTTCTAGATACATTTCATGTATTTTAACCATATGATTTTGGGATAATAGTTACCCGTGGGCTATCAACCTCTCAATAAAACTAAATTCTCGAAAAATAAATCAGGAAAAGGCATTTGATGCGGTGGAATTTTCATTGGAACTGACCTAAATGTTATTTGTAAAGATCTCTAGATAAATGGAATTTTGTGGGTTTCCGGTTCAATTGAATTTCCTGATTTTTTCCAATTAAAGTGTCCAATTTAAATGTGATTTGTTGGATGGTTTAAATTTGATTGCTGCATCAGACAAATACATTTATTTTTGGCTGGTGATTTAAAAAAATACTCAATTTAATTAACCGATTACTGCCGTCTCTTTAAAATTAATGGTTCAAGCAGCTCTACGGTTGTGAATTGTGGGTTTTTGCTAAATCATTCCTATTTATAAATTCATTGCTATTTATGTTTGTCTTTTTAATAGATCCTAATATAAATCACTAATATTAGTAAATACCTAAACATATTACTTGTACAAATTGTTCACATTTTCCGTTAAATTTTGTTGCCTCATTTTTGCTCTAAGGCTCTATCTAACATTTTGATACTATAGTTATAACTACAGATATAAATATTGATTAACATTATTTAATTATATCTACACAAAAATGAAGGGTTAGAAAACTGAATCTAAAACAATACTTAATCTAGTAGCTCTCTCCTCCTGCTGGGGAGAAAAGGCAGTATTTTCACCAAACTATATCGCGAGATTTTTGTTATATAATTTTGGTCATTTTTCACTTTCTCCAAATAAAATAAAACGGATAAAAATATTCGTTTGGATATATTTTCTGAAACTACTAAAACGACTCTAAAGTTACAGTTTTTTTTAAATATTATTTGGTATTTTATCCGACGGCAACCAACCACAGAAGATTCTGTTGTCACATATTTATAAATTTACTAGCTGAACGCGCGCGCGTTGCTACGCCGTCTATCGAAAATTGGTCGTACCAATTCAAATTTTGTTCAAATTCGGTTACTTTAGGTTCTAATGACGCAACCTTTAACGTATGACAAATGCTGTCACGCAACGAAAGCTCTCTAAAAGCAATATTTTTCCCCCGTTTTTGTTACATTTTTCATTCATGCTCGGCTCCTGTTGCTAGTAGCGTAATGTTAAATACCCTATATAGCCTTCCTCGATAAATGGACTATCCTACAAAGAAATAATCTTTCAATTCGGACCAGTAGTTCCAGAGATCCTTGCGTTCAAACAAACAAACGAACAAACAAACATACAAACAAACAAACAAACAAACTCTTCAGCTTTATAATATTAGTATAGAAGTATAGATAAGCGTGTTCAGACCGATATAGTTTTTATTAATCGCACGGGAGACGTGCGATTAATAAAAATAAATGGGCTAAAAATTATCTGTGAATATCAAGATACCCCTAAACTTGAAATTAACTTTTCACCCCTGCAATTTAGGCGACTCTCCGTTATTACGCGAAAGGTCCCTTCAGTTACCTCTGAAATTAAGAGCCTGTATTCTGTATGAGCCACTACGATAATACTAATAAGTTTGATCGGTATTAATCTTGAATCTCGCAGAATTGGATGCACCGTACCGTTCGGTTGAGCAACTCATTTCTACCTGTAGAATGACTGGAATGGAAGAATGGAATGCCATTCTTCTTAATGTCTTCCAATACTACTTTAATGGCACTTCAATAAAGGTAACAATGTACCGGCGACTCCGCTATTCCTGCAGCGACGGCATCCATAAGCGACGCGGCGGGACGAACTGTCTGGTTGGTTGCTGTAAGTTTTTGTATTTAAATGCAGTTAGACATTGTCTTAAATAGCCTAATTAGGCTTATGATTGAGCACTTTTGTACCGATGTAAGTATGTAGTTCAGTCTCATCGGCTATGGTTTGCGTTTTGGTTTTGATAATTTTGGAATGCGTTTTGGTTTTAATGGTTACAGAATACAGACTCAGAGCGGAACAATTTTATAATTTTCAAGTGTCAGTGGAAAATTACACGTCGTCCATAACTCGCGATGTGATAACGTGAGATTACATCCTTTCGAAGGCAGGGCCGAACTCGGAATATTAATGGGGGTAGTTCGCAATTGAGTGTGCACAAGATCATACGGTAATACTTAATAGACCAGGGAAGTCTTACATAATTTTTGAGGAATTACGTTTGTTTTCTAGACCTTTACTGATTAATTAAGTGATAATGATTAATGACACAGGTGGTGGATATGAAGACTGATATGAAGAGTAGAAAGAGTACATGACAGAAACCGTAATGGCCTAATCGCGAGAATGTCCAATTTCTAAACGTGAAGTCGTAGGTTTGAATCTTACCTGGATCTCTAGTAAATATTTGTCCAGTTTAATTGTTTAAGTTTGTCATTACTACAGGCATTACCGGTTAGGAAAACATCGCGAAGATAACGACATGTTCCAAAAAAGATACTCTTCGAGAACATGCGTTATCCCCCAATTCGCACTTGGCCATCGAAGTGGATTATGACTTTTACTCCCTATTTGTGATAGAAGGCTACAAGGAAATAAAGTGGGGTGCTTAAGCTGGTAAATACTGAGGAGTAGTTAAATGTATTATTTCAGTTTCGCCTTCTGCACATTTCTCGTTTCTCCTACAAACGGCCCTGTCCCTCTCCAGTGGAGACGTGAAATGAAACCCCCACGCGTGATTTACGGGCCCGTTAATTTCCATATGAATATGAAAGGGCTGGTGCCTGATGACTCCAATGATTTGTGTGTGGTTTGAGCTCAACGATTATTTTACTAGATAGACACTTTTACTTTACTCACTCCTTGCGCGAGAAGGCCCCGAGTCCCAGCAGTGGGGAACAGTTAGTGGGCTGCTTAATGAAACTCGACACGGGGTTTAGTGACGAAGCCACCATTCAAGGAACTAAAGTCTCAAAGCCTCTACCCCCTAACTAAAATGGTTGTGGCTTGGCCCTCTCTATATTTATGCTCGAAATTAAAGACAGACCAAATAGCAAATCCCTAAAAAATAGGCGACGTACTTCAGCAAGTCTGACGGTTACGATAGTATCCATAAGTACAACTAGTAGTCTCCGTGGCTTTACCATTTTCCGGAAGCGCAGTTTCCGTTCTCGTTATTTTTCCGTGATAAAAAGTTCTTCTCTTCTTTGGCTGTCCAGGCTATGCTCTAACTGTGTTCCAAATTTCAACCAAATCCGTTGAGACGTTACGACATGAGTGAGTAATAAACATTCTAACCATCCAAAATTTGACATTTATAATATTAGTAGCATATAAACTTCGTCGTATTAGTATATGTATAAACTGATTCAAATACATACACAGTGGAATTTTCTTTTTAATTAACGGGTTACTCAGGTCTGATATGGTCGGATAAACCTCAGTTTCAGCCGAATTTTTCAGTCTCTTTCAAGGTTAGAGGTCGAATTATGCGCCCGCTCTTTGCAGGGCATCAGGTGGGGTCATCGCTGATAATTTGGAGTACTCGAATTGAAACGGGTTTTTTCGGTGTCATTTTTATTTTTTAATTGTAAAAAACTCTGATAAATTTTTAAAATTCTATTCGGTTATTGTGCTTGTTCTTGATTGTACCCACACGTCAATAATTTTTTTTGTCATAGTTTTTAGTTTCTTAACTTCAGTGAGCGGCGTCGAAAATGTATTTTTTTCGTTTTCTGGCACTAGGCGCCCTCTTAATAATATCAATTTTAGTTTAAAAATGATGGTGACTTGGTTGTTACACAGTTTTTATTAATTCACGAATAATTAATTAAGATGAAAGAGAAAGAAGATAACAGCCGTATCCCAAACATATACTCAAGGCTTGTTTGCGAGCCTAAAACCTGGGAAATTTCTGGAGCGTATGCTCTTCTTATAAAAAAAGATTCGAATAGAAATTTCCAACGCTTCTGACGTCAAACAAACTCGAAAACAGACAATTGAGCTTAAAAATATAATCAAGTTATGTAATAAAGCGGTTAATGACTGCCTATTTAAAGCGGAATAAGGTTCAATTTGAGGTAGATATTTAATTGTTATTCAAGGTCACGTGCCTCAGGTCGTGATGGCTCATTTAGTAAATAAAATTAGATAATTTACGGCCAAAATTAATTGTCTAAGCGCCATTAGTTCTGTACACAAACAAGGCAAACAAGAATGAGGAAGACGAATAATTTACGCTTGTTATTTTTTATTCGTATTACCCATTTGACGGAGATGAAGCAAAAAGAAAATAAAAAAAATACCTATGCAAAGTTTTTATTACATTTGTTTGACAAGTATTTATTTAAAACCTTGAATGTCTTGGTGGACCATAGAAGTTTCAAGTACATACTTAAAAGGTGTGATGCTCTAGTAGGGAAAATGTCTGAATTCAGGAGCGTCAGGTCGATTCTTTCTTAGTACACTTACTTTACTTACACACAGTTACTTCACAAATTATGCTAAGGGTGAATGTTAAAATCAGGACCACATCAGGTGGAGATCAGCATTTTATAAAGAAACACATCTTTCAAGGCCTTTTTTATCCGCTAACCTACACTAACACCACTCTTACATAGTGGAAACATTGCCCTTCAAACCGGAACACATTGATGTTATACATTACTGTTTGGCAATATAATAACTGGCAAGGGTGTGGTAGTTCCCTAGGCGGATTCTGCAAAGAGTCTTCCAACTACTTCTGAAATACACCCAAAATCAAAATATTCAACTATCATCAAAAACTTATTTTAGTGTCAACAAATTCAGATCCTTTGTCAATTAACTGTATAATAAGTATGTATTTAAAACTATATAAGTATTATATTATATCAGCTATCTGGCCGCCATCATACAAGCTTTGCTTAGTTTGGGGTCAGATGGTGTTGTGTGTGAATTGTCCACCAATATTTATATTTAATTAAAAAAAAAAATTAAAACACTCACCTTATAGATTTAATTCGAAGATGTAACGCACTTGTCCAGAAAAAAAAAGTTCTGAAAGAGAAGCATTTTTTTCATTATTTCCAAAGTAAATTGTTCCATAGATAAACACGAACAGTCTCGTCAGTTGACTCACAATGACAAATATCTCTCCCACCGTTATTAGGTACTTAGGTTCTTATTTCTAAGACAATGCCTCGGCAGAACGACTGATAAGATTCTCTCACCTGGCTTCATTTATCATCGTAACAAAAGCGCATTGAACTACGCTATTTGCAGTATGGTCGTCACTGGAAATTGCTTAAACGGAGTTAGAAGCCGTGATACACCAGGGACTAGACAAACATTTCTGAATATTGGCATGTTGTCCTACTAATACTTTGAGGATATAGTTGGTCTGTACTAATATAATAAACATTAAGTTGACATTATTTTAAACTTTATTTGAATTTTGTAAATGACGTAACCAAGTGTAAATCTGTTATACCCACAGAAATCTAAATTTCTGTGGTTATACCTAAGGTCTGAAATAAATGAATCTGAATCTTTAAAACATTGAATGTACATAGTCTGAAATAGCACATAGTATATATTTTAACGCGGGAAAATAACGGGAACGTGAACAGCGCGGTTAAAACCGCGGGACGCACAAAGAAATAAAATAAACTACATATGTATGTATATACAAACAAACACGATATTTCAAGAACGCCGAAAATCAATATCGGCTGAAACGAAGCTTCCCATAAAGACGAGAAAAAAATTAATTCTAGCATTTTTTAAATTAGCATTTTTTTATCTGTACCAAGACGTTTACCTCTATAAAGATAAAGGTAATTTGTTTGAACATTCTATTTGTCATCACTGTATTTGTGCAAGTTGTGCTACTGTGTATATTTGCTGGCGCCATAACAAAGGTAGAGACAGCAATTTGTCAGGTCTCTATCTCCTTGATATACGTCCTGTTTTGCGCATCATATACTCTCACAGCACAGAGTATGATGACCAGAGATACAGCTCTTATGGTTGCATTGCATTATTATTAAAGGAAAAGTATTCCTTGGCTATAGGGAATACTGGAGCCATGGTAGTTTAGTTGTAGTGTTGTGTAGTTGTAGTGGTGTATCCGATTTCACAATAGGGAGGTTGTATTGTGTTGTGTTTGAGGTTGGTTCAAATCTCGACTGCGCCTCTTGACAACTTTTCTAAGTGAAAAAGCACATGTTTGGCATCTCCACTGGCTTTAACGGTGAAGGAAAACATGATTCACGAAAGATATCCTTCGAGAGCATGCGTCATCCGCCAATCCGTACTTTGACTAGCGTGGTGGATTGTGGCCTTTACTCCCTATATGTGAGAAAAGTCCCCGAGTTCAAGTGGGCGCATAGATACATAGATAGATAAACTCTTTATTGCACTTAATTAGAACACAAAAAACAAAAATATACAAATCTTAAAAAACAAAGTAGCAAAAAAGTGGGGGTTTATACGCTAGTGCCTTATTATGTGCCAGTGTGATGGTTCACGGCATTGACTCAGCATGCTGTCGTAGGTCCCTCATTTAGGAACTTAGAAACTGACTGGGCTTAGGAATTCTACTTGGTCGATGAGATTATCAGCTGATTAGCCTTCCCAAGTGTCCCCAATTCCTTTTACTTCGAACTTCTAGACGAGCTGCTCGAAGAGCGAGGATCGCCAATAGGAGTTTACTCCTCGGCCGGGATTAGCCATTACACATCAATAACCCACCAGGGATGGGGAAACTGTTGTATGGTGCCTACTACCTAGGGTGCATCGCGTGGAGGTTTCCGAGCCTCGCACACCGATTAATCTATGATCTTGTTACGACCATAATCAATCTGTACTAAATCAAAGTTTCGGCAAAATGTATTGTAAATAACTTTTGCGATTATTTAATGGTCCAAGTACAAACAATTTTCTTTCCTGAACTGTGAAAATTGAAAGTATTCCTCTGAAGAAAGCATACTCTTCCCATAATTACATGTCTGCAAACGTGCACAATAAGAAACACGTTGTAAATCCTTATTACTCGGGGATGTGGTTAAAATCAGGCGAGAACTCGCTTATTTTAATAATCTAGTCAGAGGAAATAGCCTTTATGTCGTTGTGATAAAGTAGAAGGTTGGATATGTGTTTCTTTTCATCAAGTTTTGCATACAAATGCGTGTAGTTTATTATTGTTTATGAAGATGACTTCCTTTCTGTACTTGCAAGGATGTGACTGTTTAGAATTGATAATAATGGTTATAGTGCTCTATGGGCGCTAGAAAATGTTAGTAACATTTTTAACTGGTATATATTTATGCTGATAGTAAAACTTACTCACTGTTATATGCAATTCTATGGGAATAATGAGTGGGTATTTTTTCAGGATGTAAAGGCCTGTTTTCATTTTGATTAGTACGAGTGCGAGTGAGTAGTGCAGCTGTTGAGTGATTAGTAGCAAACACGTGTGGACACGGATTGATTATTGCGAGTACATAGTAATCAGGCGCGATTACTCAATCGCACTCGCAATCTCATTCGCACTCGCACTTGCACTGATCAACATGCAAACCGGCCTTTAAGTACGTAGTAGCATCTCGCGGTTTCACCCGCGTATTTCTCGTTTTCGTCATTAAAAAGTAGCCAAAATGTTATTCCAGACTATTAAGCATATATCTATGTAGATAAGTTACTGCTGGTCTAGTCGGGAGAACGACAACTGCCTATCCGGAACTCCTAGTTCGAATCCCACACGTACCACTGTCTTTTCGAAGTCACGTGCGTAATGCTTCTAACTTAAGAACGGTGATGGAAAACATCGTGAGGAAAGTGGCATGTTCCTAGAATCTTTCGAGATCATATGTCATATAACAACCGTACTGGGTCAGCGTGGGGGATTATGACATTGACTATCTCCTAGCGAGAGAAGGCCCCGAGTCCCAGCCGTGGGAACATTTAGTGGGCTGTTTATGCTACGTGTCTTACTTCGCACTTTGTATGAAGAGATGGTAGAAATGAGGATAAAAATATACCATCTTGTGTGAGACTCATTAGTGTAAAATATATTCATTGAAAGACAAAAATAAATGCAATCATTCAATGAATAACAAAATGAGCATTTCATTATCTAATTCGCGAATAAACGTTCGCCGTTCGCTCCGATAACTCGCTGGATTGACAAAACGATTGGTTTTCGATTGATTCCGACAGAACGTGGCGCCCACCGCAGGACTAATGATTTGATGACCGAACCGAGCCATTTGCACCTTTGGTAGCAAATTTATCTGAAAATACTGACTGTCATGTTGTCATAATAGACTACAGGACCGTGAACAAAATTTACGAGTCAAATGAAACCACCAGGAGACCTATACTAGATACTATCTCCTACGAGATCTAGTATTAAAATTAAAACATAAATAAAATTAAAACATACAGAAGACGTCAGCCCTGAGCCGCGCTCCTGCAATACTAACATTGTAATGTAGGCAATGCAGGAGCGCGCTTCCCGCGCACGATTGCCCCGTCTTCGTCGAACGACTGTGTGATGTAATAGACTGCTAGTAGTTAGTAGTCGTTGAGTACAATATGATTAGGTTGGTAGGGTCCTGCGTCTTCTAAGCTAGCCCTAAGGCGCTGTTTACCGACACCAAATACTTTTATTAATCGTTAAATAAGTATAAATTTGTCCAGCTCGGACACAATAATTAATGAATACACGCGATCTAACGCGTTCGAAACTAACGCGTTAGATCGCGCCTGTAGTTTGAGGCTACAATGTAGAATATTAAATACTGCTCAACATAAAACTCTTAGAAATTCAGAGGGCGTTCTTTATGTTCTTTACCTAGTATATTCCTAGGTTCTTTATGTAGTGTATTTATAGATCTTAAGAAAGGGTCTTCTGAATCGAGCCCTAGAGGATCAAAGTGGCTTAGTGTTAGCTTACAGTTTAAGTGTGCGAGACCACGATTATATTATTTTAGTTCTAACATTAAATACATTCTTGTCAGATCTTTATTTATCAATTCTGTTTTGTAGTTATAAAACTATTTCTAGAGTTTGTCTATGGAAATATGTGAAAGGTGCTCTCATATTTCCCTAGACAAACTACTCCAGAAACAGCAGGTGCACTTTTGATAGTTATTCTACAGCCAAGACATATTTACTCTATTCTGGTTTGAAAGGCAATATTATGTCTACTGAAACAGTAAGCTATCTGAGTTCAAAATTTCAGACTGATCCGTTGAGTTCTTATGATACGTCATTGAGCAACAAACATCTATGTATATACTTACAAACCGTAGCCCTTTAAACCGGAACTAAGTAATATTAGCACATTAATTAAGTAATATTAAATCGAGAGTGAATCGGTTTTATCTAGGTAAACACGCTCCATCGTAGACCGCATCATCGCTTAACATCAGGCGAGATGGCGGTCAAGTGTAAACCTATAGAAGTTAAAAAAAAAAAAAAAAAAAAAAAAAAAAAAATATTATTAATTAATAAGACTGGCCTCGTGGCTTAGTTGGTAGTAGCTCTGCCTGCGAAGCCGAGGGTCGTGGGTTCGATTCCCACCCAGCGCAAATATTTGTGTGATGAATTCAAATGTTTGCACTGTGTCTGGGTGTTTCTATGTATAATAAGTATGTATTTAAAACTATACAAGTATTATATCAGCTATCTGGCCGCCATCACACAAGCTTTGCTTAGTTTGGGGTCAGATGGTGTTGTGTGTGAAATGTCCACCAATATTTATTTATTTATTTAATTCCCCAGGCGGACTCTACAAAAAGTCCAACCACTACAATGATACATATTTAACGCGTTACCGCTGTTTACACACTCATTGAAGCTGAAATAACTAGAGAGAATTTAATAGGTAGTTTGCTATTTTTTCCGCTGCCAGGGTTAAAAGGCAATTCCACCACAGATTACATAAAGAGTTACTACCCATTCCCTCATTCCACCGAACAGTAGGTAACGTAATAGGCAGTTGAATTAAATGAAATTACGGTACAATTGCGAACGAGTGAAAAACGAAGGACGGTGAATGGCCACCGTTCCTTTTGCTCTCATAGTAACTGTTGCATTGTCTGTGACTGGCGGTGGGAAGGTCGAGGGAACTGTTTTATTTTTTAATCAGATTAGATCTAATGACTATTTGTACGATTTAGCTGGGATTCTTTGGGATATATCTATGTATATGTACATAGGTACAAGTTGCGACTTGACAGTCAAACGCGGACCTAAAAAGTCTACTACCCAACTAATATGCTACTACTAATATTATGAATGTGAAAGTTTGTGTTTGGAATTGGATCTTTAGATGATTGTTGCTCAATCACGTCAGAAAGGATCGTGTTGAAATTTAGAACACAGACTATGTGGTCTTTAATAGCACATAAGCTACTTTTAATCGCAGGAAAATAACAATGAAACAGGAACTGCACGGGGTGCTGCTAGTATTATAAATATGAAAGTTATGATGCTTGTTTCGTCTTGTTTAACTATTAAGTATTACAAAAATGTATCTTGTGTTGTGCACCATAAAGATTGAAAGATTGCATCTATTTATCCAGCTACATCGTCGCTATCGAGACAGCGCTGCGTGATGTTTGGCGATCCGAAGTACGAGAGTAAACACTACGGAACATATATTATTATCTATTTGTCTATCCCAAGGATAATGGCGACGTAGATACCATCTTGCCACCACGGCTTAGTATTTATGTGAAACCAATAAAATGTATTTTTAATGTTTCTGTTACTAACCTATTTTAATATTTGTTTCAGGTAAAATTAGAAATCTAATTATCGAGGAGGAGATAATATGATGAACTTTCTAAGTACGGATGGACGTAACTATCGGCCCTTCGTGGAACTCGCCATTTTAAAATGAAAGCCTTGGTAAATGAAGTTTTGATTTTCTTTGTAACGTCGATAATGTGATAAGGATATAAATGCAGCCAGTTTTCGACTGTCGTTGTCAGCATGAGAATCTGACCAACAACACCAAAAAATTTAAAAAAAAAAAACTATTAAAAATGCACTTGAACTCGATATAAAATATACATACATATGTTTAGAACAACAATTTTTTTCACGATTTCAAAGTTACACCCCCTTAGTGAAAGTTGTCTATGATATCTAGAAGAAACTGATTCACTCTCAACTTGAAGACAACCAAGATTGTAACTATCACGAAAAACAACGCATGCCACAGGCTAGACGTAGTGTTCTATCACAATATTGACAGAGGAGTGACTTCCTCGTTCCAGTCCTTGGAACGTCAACCATGAAACAATGTCACTTTTTCGAGTTACAACAGTCCGATAGAAAAAAGAGCAAATTAGATGACCATGACCATGCAGATCAGTAGCACACTCTCCGAAACATATCCGATAAAAAACCCGATAAGCTATCAATTTTGTGGTGATGTTCAAGACTTTGGAAGTCTTTTACAAACTGGGTTGTCTTAGTCATTGTCATTTACAAACTCAGCACTCCGCATACTGACTATTAAGGTTTTACATTATTACATTTGGAAGGCGTAGGGCCCTACTAACTAACTATACAATAAATACGTAGATCGTGTATTTCGTGGAACTTTGTATGTACAACTAAAACTTAAGCAACGTAAGTTCTCCGTAACTAATTACCTCTTGTTAGATAGGACGGTCAGCGGTACCGTGCGCAGAACAGCAAAAAGTTAACGACCTGTTTAATACTCGTTTTTACACGTTTACATGAAGCTTTTTTGCTAGCCTTACTTTTGTTAAGCGCAGCGTGCAGAAAATGGTCTTTATACCTTGAAGTATAAAAACAGCTCATATTGTTCTGAATTGTTTGATGTTATAATTAATTAATCATTCATGGAATAATTACCAAAAAATATAATTATCTTACTGCCTGTGGTGGCCTAACAAAAAAGACGTAGTGACCTACGTACATGTGTTGTCACGGTTGGGTTTAACGGTGAAGGAAATCATCGTGAGAAAACCAGTATAAAAAAACACTTTTCGAAGACATGTTTCGTCCGTTAATCCGCGCTTAGCTAACGTGGTCATCTTGATTATCTCCTTGTCAGAGAACGTCCCGTATCCCAGTAGAAACATAAAGATATGGTTATTAGGCTATTACTGCATTATGTTTGTGGCTTTGATGAAACTAAGTAAACGAAGATAAGGTACGCTCTAATATAAAGACAGCATAATATGCCGAAAATCTCACACAAGTATACGCAATGTGCACACAGCTTCACTTGCATCGTGAGAGACGTTTGAATGAATGTCAAAGACATCATGACAAGTAGGCAGTAGGTGCAAATGAGATAGCTATACATCACATTTGTTTAGATATTTTTTTCGACAAGAATAGAAAGACATACAAATGCACTGGCGTGAAAGAGACAAAATAGCCGCAACTAACATATCGCCGGTCGTGTTGCACTCTTACGCTGTATGTATATCTGTCTCTTTTTAGAAATGGCCAATTGTAAAATTGCTTACAACAAAAAAATAATTTTAGATGTAATAATCATTGAACTGTTATGGAAATAATTAAAGATTTTGTGTACTTACGCATGAAAAGTGATACCATGGAACTTGTTCTTGGTCTTTGAACTGTTTGTGCACCTTGCAAAAGCAGAATAAGACATTATTACGGCTCATATCGTTTTTTTTTAATTGTTAGCGAACGTCCACTCAACTTGTGGCTCCTGTTGCGACTGAGACTCAATCAGGAGACGACACCTGATTTTACATTGTGATCGTAGATGAGCGCTTGCCGCTTCTTAGTGTTTTAAGAGTTCAATGGTTTGTGGCTTTAGTTTTTCTTAGTTTGGCCTTAAATGGTGTTGTGTCAAAAATGTCGACCGCTATTTATTTATATTATTTATTCTTAAAACCGTCCAAATTTTAGTTCATAAACAAACTCAGTCAATACCCATGCAACCCATGTTTAATTCTGGAAATAGTGCGTGAGCTACTGCAGAATCTGTTTACTAGAGAAATTTGTTTATATGCTAACTGAAAACTGCCACGCTCCCTGCCTGTTATCAATCTCTCCTGCAATAATTAATTCGATAACAGCATATTTATATTCAAATCGTTTGTCGGCTATAATAATAATAATTAGCAGTTGTGATGTAATGCTGCTTATTTTTATTTTTTTTACTAGCAGCACCCGTGGTATTACTTGTGCAGTTCCCGTTCCTTTGTATTTCCCAAGACAAATAGTAAACTACGTGTATTTTCATCATAAATAATATACCAAATTTTATTCATATCGGTATTCGGTAGTTTTTAGCATGAAATAGTAACGAACATCAAAACGTACATACGAAATTTTGCAATTTATATCTAGGTTTTAATCAGTTGGTTTATGACAGTATTTGATTGATTAATTGTAATATTGAAATTAATTTTATATCATTTCATTCGTTAGTAAAGCCACTCCTTAATCAGTAATTGCCGTAGCCGTCGCAAAATCTCCCATACTAATTGTCGGACATGAGTTTCCGTTCTTCCGCAAATAGTTTTAAATTGCAAATGCAATTATTGCATTGCAGTGGCTCTCGGGAAAGGATGGAGAAACGTAGGGCAACATAGGGCAATGTGGGGCGGTGTAGGGCGGGGGCGAGTTTTAATTACTCGCATGCATAATTACAAGAATTGAAACGTGGCACTGAGTGCTGGCATTTGTGAATATTTGGACGTTGTGAAATTTGTTTTGGAAACCGTAATTTTCAGTACGGTGAGATGGAAATTTGTGCTTCCTAAAATAATGACGTTTCAGTGCTATTCGGACTTGCTTTAATTTCAGTTGGATTTTAATTTGGGGTATATCGTTGCACGAACTGTACTATCAATAATAATGTTGTCGTGATTTTGTGTGTGAATATTAAATTGTGTGAACATTGTTGTGGGTCTTGTAAAACGTTACGGTGCATCATGGAGGTATTTTGTTAAAAGAAACTAGTGAATTCTTTTTTTCCAAGTTAGTAACTTGTGTGGGGACTTTTAGGTCAAAATGGTCGCTTGGATGTGACTTAACTTGTAAGGAGTATGACGAAAGGGGTGCAAAAAAAAATAGCGACGCGTTGTCAGGGTGGATTTAAAATCTTTGAACATTTAGTTACGTAATACTTGAGCGGCACCTTGTCTTATATGTGTTATTACAAAAGACACACATGCCAATTGGACCGTGTAATGCGAATGTTAACTAACAATTGTCTCGTTAGAATTAACTGTCTTTGTGCTCGACTCAACTCTATTACAATCCTGTGTGCTCTAATGGTAGCGCACGGGATGTAGATAGATATACGTTGTACCTGAAAATTTATGTCTATTGTAGGTAGAGTAGGTACACTAGGAGCGTCCCGCGGTTTCACCCACGTAGTTCCCGATCCCGTTATTTTCCCGGGATAAAAAGTAGCAATTGTGTTATTCTGGACCATTATCTATCTATGTACCAAATTTTATCCAAATCGCTTCATTCGTTTTTATACGTATACAGAGGTAGAGTAGAGGAAGTTGGTAGAGGAATCGGTTACGATGTTGCGAGTTCAGTTGTTTCTTTCGTCTGCCCAGAGCAAAGTCTGCGCCGGGTTTTGCTTAAAAAAATCTTATTTTGTGGTCCTCCATTGATGGTGTATAAATTTAATGGGTTGGCCAACTAAACGCACCAACGATATAGCGAGATTTCGAAATAAACGAAAATATCATCGTAGATAGATATATATCATAGATTTATACTACAATTTAAAAAAACTACTTTTTTTCGATTTATTATACCTAATTAGGATTAAGTATCGTCTATCGGTAACCTGTAAGACTTGATTAACCCTTCAGTCCATGTGTCAAATATTATGTGATTTTTTATTATTTTTCTAAATAATAACATCTCTGATAGGTTTATTTCAAACTAACCCGTAAATCACAGTGAGTCTGGTCCAGACATATCCATAGATCAATGAGTTTAGTACGTATCACAGACCAGTTAGAGAGTGGTACGTATGCACCTGACCAAATAGTCACATTCATAAAACACAGGGTGTCCGCAATGTCCGCATTCGGACTAGCAAGCATCAACTGACGTCACGTCAAAATGGCGTCCACGCCACAATGGCTGCCGCGGCGAATGACGCGACACAAATGACGCGGGTCGTCCAGTTAGCGATGTCTCGTTGCACCGGGATAATAGCAGTTTGCACCCGGCCCTGCCCGGACCGTAATTGGCGTTGTAATTAGAAGACTGAAAGGAAGGCTTTCAATTCGTTAGTTTAATTATAGACGCCGCGAGCAACTGTTATTCATGTAGCAAGATTGTGTTGGAGCGTCAACTGATGTTTTGACTAAAGTTTTTTTTACTTGAATAAACATTTGCAAAGCTGAAAGTGGGTTAAGTTTTCAGTTATTTTAGTGTCATTAAGACAGTTGCAAGTGTGGTACATAGACTCAGTAGCAAATTAACTGAGTACAGTAAGATTAGGTTAGTAAGGCCCTTCTTATAGTTCATTAGGCAGTAGAAGCCACTTGAAGACAACTACCACTCAACAAAAAAAGGTTGCTAATAATATGATCGATGGGTAGAAGAGGTCAACAAACAGCCCTAAGTAAAAGATAATAAATTAAGATGTAACATCAAGTAAAGTTGCTTTTTTAAGTTATTGATTTTCTTAATTAGCTCTCAAATAATGGCTAGGCGTTATACTTATTTGCAAAAACACATTAAAAACTTGTTCCTGCCGGAACAGATGTCAGTTGCCTACAGCAATTTAAAAAACGTAGACAAATTGATATCCCCATTTCCGCAATCTATTATTAATCAATGCATGCAAACATTTCGCGTCGATTGCTCTAAAATGCTTAATACTAGCTAACTTCCCTGTGTAAAATATTCACTAGTATCTGTAACTATCCGATAAATTTATATCAAGTTCCGTGCTGAGCCAGCCCATATTAATTCAAGCATGTAATTTGTTGATTCTGTACATGTAACGTACAGAATTTTAATGAATAAATACGTAAATAAGGATAAATCGTTGAACTTAGAGGTATCTAAACACAAGAAATATGAGTTAATAAATTTTAAATGAAACTCCCAAATAACTGATAAATCTATTATAATGAAACATACCTATGTTGAAATTTTCTTACCTCGATATTTTTCCATTACCTACAACATAAAGTAAAGTAATTGTTTTGCCATAAAATAGTCACAATGAAACATATTCACTTGACAAGTTAAGAAAATTGATCCTATTCTATGATATATTGATCTATGCTACGAATTTTTTGAATATGCTTTAGAATATGCATTAATTACACATAAAATTAAGAATCCCTTCATTGTTTGAAAACTTATAAGAATATTTAGAAGTCAGGAAGTCACAAGGAATATTCCAATCCATATTTTCGCAGATTCTCCCAACATCCTAAAATTAAACACCCAAACTCACGAAAGCAAATCTAATAAAGTACATTCGCAATAAGAGCAGGAGTTCATTATAATGCCGCAACGACAGCATTTTTCACAATTTATTCAAGAAATCAGTAGTATCTGAATTTTAAACAGCTCTCCTATTTGCGCTTTTAACGAGGTGGTTTCACCGATGCATTTTCCTGCGAATATAAAAAATAACAACGTGGAAACGAGACGGAGAAATATGAACGTGTGGTGTTAGACAGAGAGGGGAATAACAGTGTGAGGCTGTTATAGGGATGTTTCCATCGCTGTTACCACTACGTAGCACTTGGTTTTTATGTAATGAAAATGGGCTTGTACAAAGGGATTTACTGCGGCGTAATAATTTGAACACCCTGTAAGGTTTGTGTTAATGTTTTTGGAGAAATTTTATTTTAAGTTGAGGGTATTTAATGCTTCTTCCATTAAAATACATACGCAGCTTTTTGACTTAAAAAAATTGGATAGCTAAAAGTCGTATTAGCCCATAAGTCGTGATAAACGTGGCAAGAACGCCCAACAAACTCTATGCCGTAGGTTCGAATTCCGCCTTCAATTTTGTGTTTTATTTGTCAATGCAGATATACAAACTTGATATTGCGATATTCTCATTGACAAATTCGAAGAAAGATATCTATCGATTTTTATTTTTCTCCTCAGTTAAAATTTTCTTAAATGCCCAGAGTATTATTCTATATAACAAATAATTCATAGCAGCAAGCAACTTTAAACAGATTCAGATGCAGACGCTAAATGAAAAGTAAATCTGTTTTCCATAAATCGCTACTAAAACTCAACTTAACATTTTTGAAACTCTTCTCTCTCTATTCTCTACTTATAACTACGAAAAGAAATACATTTCATACTAGCGACCCATTCCGGCTTCGCTCGGATTTCGTCATATAAGGACTAATCGAAAAAAAAAACTATCCTATCTCTCAAGTTGGACCAGACTGCTCACGGTGTGCCAATTTAATTTAAAATCGGTTAAGTAGTTTAGGAATCCATCGCGGACAAACATCGTGACAGGAGATTTATATATTTATTAAATTAAGAAGATATGCGCACAAAAAAGACCGTGGTGGTAAAGCGGCTAGAACGTGTGGTTTTCAATCATGAGGTCGTAGGTTCAAATCCTGCTTGCATCTCTGAGTGTTTTCCCAAGTAACTTCTTTACTTGGGAAAACACGTTTGTCATAACCACTGGTTTTAACGGTAAAGGAAATCATCGTGAGAAAACAATGTCCAAAGAATTTCGAGGTCATGGATCGTCCACCAATCCGCTTGACGTAAGTGTGGTTTAGTCCCAGGAGTGGGAGTATTTAGTGAGCTGCTTATCTATACTTTTACTTTAATATTATAAAGCTAAAGAGTTTGTTTGTTTGAACGCTAGGATCTCGGGAACTACTGGTATGAATTAAAATATTATTTTTCTGTTGGATAGTCCACTTATCGAGGAAGGCTATAGGTCATTTAACATTAACTTTTATGAATGAAAAATGTAACAAAAACGGGAAAAATTTTGCTTTTTGAGAGCTTTCGTTGCGTGGCAGCATTTGTCTGTCTATCTTTTATAAGGTTGCGTCATTAGAATCTAAGGTAACCGAATTTGTTCTAGATTTGAATTGATCGACCAATTTTCGATACATGGCGTAGCAACGCGCGCACGATTCAGCTAGTATGTACATAAAATGTGATAAAAGCTACAACGAATACTCTTACATTAGTGTACCGTCGGTTACGGAAAAGTGTCCACAATACTGGTAACATTGCCATGGCGTATCGCGAGGCTTTTGAGCTGTAAATATGCCAGTATTTGTCACTACCGTCCATACGTTAATGTTTAGATATTGGGATGTTTATTGCTCAATCACATCGGAACGCTGGAACGGATCGGGTTGAAATTTGGAACACAGATTACACCCTGGAATCTAGCACATTTTATCGCAGGAGAATAGTGGGAAAGAGAACTGCTAGTTATAAAACCAGCTAGTTATACGTTCTCTGGCTATTCTTACTTACTTCCCCAGTAACCGCCTCGCTCTTTGTTTGACGCCACGCACTCGTAGATAAGATGGTTGCGGGTGGTGGTACCACACGCACGCGGCCTGTTGCGTGTTTACCACCCGATGATCTCCGACGTGACCGATCTGTCACGACTCGACAGAATACCGCAGACGCGCAGAGGGATAACTTATGTGTATTCCATTTAGAAAACATAAATCTATACTGATGTTCTACTCATAAACAGTGATCATCCACCAACACCCACTGAGACAGCATCCTGACTATGCTGACTCAGTGGGCATATATAGATCATAGTCCTGACTCTCTCCTTGCGAGAGAATGCCTCGAGTCCCAGCAGTGGGAACATTTAGTGGGCTGCTTACGGTTTATGTTAAACTGATAATATAAAGCTGAAGAGGTCTTTTTGTTTGTACGCGTTCGCTCGTCCTGAGATTAGTCTCAGGAACTACTAGGCCGATTTCAAAAATTTCACCGTTGCATATGTACATGATCCCAGAGTGCTATATATGTACTAGCGGCCCGTTCCGGCTTCGCTCGGACATAACCTAGACACTGTCTGCAGCGCCATCTGCCGGGCTTATTTGTGAATTTAAACTATCTTCGAATACACACACAAAAAAAAACATTCAAATTGGTCCCGTCGTTTAGGAGTTCACTGTCAAATGATTAAATGACTAAAATGGCTATAAAAAACAGGGGTTGGTGATAAAAGGGTTAAAATTTAGGGTTGTATGTATTTTTTAACGCCATATTTAAAAAAATGTTTTACCAAAATTTAAAAAAAAATTTTTGGGGTGAACAACCCCTACCACTTAGGGGTATGAAAATAGCTAGTAGCCGATTCTCAGACCTACTGAATATGCATATAAAATTTGGTAAAAATCAGTAAAGCCGTTTCGGAGGAGTAAGGAAACAAACACTGTGACACGAGAATTTTATATATAAGATACATACATACATATTTGTATAGACTTTGATTCTCTCCTTACGAGAGAAGGCGCCGAGTCCCTGTTGTGGAAACATTTTGTGGGCACGAGTATTTCACTAATAGATACAAATTTCTCTGACAAATTATCAAAATTAAAAAGAAAAGTAGATCTGCATCTGTCTGTTCCATACTCCGTACTCTTAACGTGACTAACCGCTGGTGATAACATGATAACGTTTTGTTGATGCTGATAAGGGAGAAATGTATATTTCTTCAACTAACCTTCCAGGAATAAATGCTTTGTTGTCACATTTAAGATCTTGGAAAATATTTCCATAATGAGTAAAAGTATACATGTTGATCAATTGACTCAGATCATAGCCTCAGATTTGATATTGGAAAGTTTCTAGATTGTTTTCCCAAATATGTACACAATATTTATGTTAATAAGGTTTATTTTGCGTTACAAATCTTAGTAAATAAAAAAAATCTGAGATTACTGTAAACCTCAAAATATATATGTACATATTTATAGTATTTAATCGCACGCAAAAGATTATTTTCCCACGAGCTAGCGATCTGCATACACGCACGGTTCAACGACCTCCAGCCTTCGTAACCTAGCAACGGTACTTGAGCCTTCACCTCCTTGAACGGCCATTTACATTGTCAACGCTATCCCTTTTGTGTTAAGATAGATTTTAGAACGGTTCATTTAAAAGTCAAATACGAAATGATTTGAGCAATCCTTTCATTTTAAATCTTTTTCTCTTGTTTTAAAATTCACTTTCGTTTGACGTACGAGTATAAGAGTTGAAGATATTGTTACCGTTAGATTTTGGACTTTAACTTTAAAGAAATACAGGTAGTTTTATCTGAGAAACTGTGGACATGGTAGGCCATTCATACGAGACATACGAGATTATATTTCGCGTATTATTGTTTCGTTTGACTGTCATATGAAATATGACAGTTTTTAACACCATTTCAAAATGGAGGTAGAGTCAATGGCCAATGTTTTGAATTATGGAGGTCATGACGAATGACGATCGTCTTTAACCTGAAACTTTGACTGTACTGATTATGATTTGCGATTGTATACTGATTTGACTGTACTGTACTGTTTAATCAGGTCTAATCGTGACATCCTACTAATATCATAAATGCTAAAGTTTGGATGTTTGTTGCTCAAACTCGTCGGAATGGCTAAACGGGTCGGGTCAAAATTTAGAACACAATCAGTTTAGGAAGTGTGGAATAAAAATAGCATATATAGGATATTTTGTATGACGGAACATTACGAGAACGAAAACTATCCACGTAAAGCTAATTGTTGTGTTGCTAATTGTAGAATTATTTTTTATCATTATCGTTCAAGTCACATTCTAACATCAAGAAAAGGGTACTGGACTGGGTCAAAAATACACTATTCTAATTAGTCCGTCAGCTAGATCATGGAAAAATATGGGACACGTATTTTTTGTGTTTTCAAAATATTAAAAATCGACAAAGATATAGAACATCAAACTTCGAGAGTGGGCGGTCGCGACGTCACTCATGAGTAAAAATCGTAGGCACGAGTGATGTCACGCGAAACTTCTAAGCGCTGTATCTTTGTAAGTGTTTGTTTGTGAAACAAAAGAAAAAATACGTGTACAATTTTTTTTAGCAATCTAACTGACGTACTAATTAGTTTTTTTTTGAGGATTGTACCCTAATGCGTGTTTCACATATAGCAACTGTGTCCAAACTTAACTTAGAGATAAAACATATTATATCTCTGGGTCACGAACGCAGCACAGTGCTAGCTGGGGTAATGATTTAGACTCTTCATGTTCCAATATCTGCGTGTCACTTATCCTATTAAGATTTGTTGTTTAAATGTTGTTTACCATCAGGTACATGACCTGTTCTTCTCGTGACTTTATACTATAAAATAAAACTTGAATTTTAAATTATTTGTATGTGTTTTAAGAACAAAGGTGTAAGTTTTTCATGTGTGGTTTAGTCAGCAAATAATATATGTATGTAGTAATGTTATAAGACAAGCTGTAATAAAATTGTGTATTTTGCTAGGTAATTTACATTCAATAACGTCATGCCACTCTATTTTACATATTAATTGCCACATAGTTTGTACAGATGGATTTCATTGTAACTACATACCACTAAAATTTGTACCGCCGGAACTATTTCATGTACCTAATATCCAACTAATATTGTAAATACAAAATAATTTATACATGACTAGCAGCGCCCCGCGGTGCTACCCGCGAAGTTCCTGTTCCCGTTGTTTTTCGGGATAAAAAGTATTCCAAATTTAAAAATAAGTAAAGTGTTCCAAATTTCAGCCCGATCCATTCATACGTTAGGACGTGATTGAGTAACAAACATCCAAACATACAAATATCCAAACCTCCAAACATCCATACATTCACATTTATAATTTTATATCCTACTAATATTATAAACACTAAAGAATATATACATGATTACTCTTTCAAGCAAATACTACAGTAGGGATCTGGATGAAATTTGTTTCATAGATAGTCTGGATTAACACATAGGCTAATTTTATTCCGTGAAAATAACAGGATCGTGAAATACGCGAGTGAAACCGCGGGATGATACTAGTCGAGTAATAAAGCCGTGTTGGTTAGTGGCGATGTGTTAAAATGATTTATTCTGTTATTTTATTCTTTAAAAATTTCTCGCGAACAAATTAATTATAGTTTTTAAACTTTCGCGATTTGAACTCAAACTCATTATTGTAAACATAACTCGGGAGTTCATCACGACTTAAATAATAATAATTATAATCTAAATTCTAAATTATTTTATTAGTCATTACTTGTTTCTGTACAACGCGGTCAGCTCTAAGACCATTGTAATAAATCGTTGGACTATCTGGGTGCCCAAAATACAGGCGCAGCCTAGTTTGGGACCCACCGAGAAAAAATGTGGAGCTAATTTGTCAACAGTATTTGTACTGTCTAATTTGTAATCTACGTGTATATTTCTGGAAATAAATGAATTTTAATTTAATTTAAAAATGTTTCGGCAGCGTTATAGCCGCCGTGGTCAACAGAAGAGTTATCGTAATTTAGTCCCATGTTATGTTTACAACGCTAACATATATTATAGTAGGTATTCTTTCTTTATTTTGACTTGAAATTACAGAGAAGACTGAAGACTATTGCAAACCCATAACCTATTTTAATCTTTCATATGACAATTCGATTTGAGAAGTTAGTTATGGATCTGATAGTCTAAGCGACGGGGATTTTTATAGGTCCTATCGACGGGTAAAACCGCAGAGCACAAGCAGTATTATCATAAATAAGATCTAACTAACAACCTGGAAAACCTTGAAATGTTATAGCAAATCGTGACTACGAGTACAACAGTACAAGCGCTCTAAGTAAAATGGCAACGGTAAATAAACACCATATCGTGACTGATAATACTGTGTGATATGTCTGTATACCATCAATTATCATTATAACATAATCATCTATTGAATGGCATGTAGGGTTTTTTGAAAAGAAAACTTCTTTGCGCGTTTTGGGTGATCAAAAATTGTGGGACACGCGTCATCGTCATCGAACGCTTTCCATGAGCTGTACATATGTATACTGTGTATTTATCATATTGATGTATACTTTTTGGATTAACAAAAAGCGTGAAACTAGAGTCATCGTCAAAGCATGCTTCGCATGAGCTATATGGTTACTACATATGTATGTCTTCTTCTTGATCGTATCCTCATTGCTGAGGGTCGTGACTACAATCGACATCCTTGACCACCTTCCTCCTGTCTTGGACCATCCGTAAGCCAGTTTGGATGTTTGTCCTTGCTGAGGCCTTGATAGTGTCTATCCACCGGGATATAAATACAATTTGCTTGTTAAGAAGTTCGCCTCTGCCCAACTTTGGACTAACACACAAGACGCGAGTCCTATTACTTCAAACTTAACTAAATTTGGGCTGACGCAGAAAACGCAGGGTCCTACTAACCCAAACGTAAACTACTTTATTATATAAGCGCAAACTCAAAACATAACTGAAAACATTCCATGTACTTATCATACTCACAATACAGTTCTCAACGTGTACTACATCTCGTATGGCGAGATGGCGACTGACTTATTCCCACATAACAAAAGAATATAATAGAATAAGATTGAGTTGCAAAAGATATACCTGCATCCTCTATCATCGACCGCATCATCGTTTAACACCAGGCGAGATGGCGCTCAAATTAAATCATAAAACCATGGTAGCCATAAAAACGAACTAACGAACGATTTTTTTTTAAATTATAAAGATAAAATTTAGTTCACAATTTAAAGTAGGTACTTTTGATTTTTCCGTATCATGTACTGTCCCTGTTTGCCCTTGGCATTGTTCGAGGGCGCCGCTTTTTGACCCTTTATTTAATTCCCCTAAAAGCTTTCAATTTATAAATCGCTCTTTTTTTCCTGCTCTGAAAAATCACTCCGTATCTTTCCCAAATGTTATTTAAATCTTTTTTCTATTCATTTGATAACTGAGATTAAATATCGCAATTTGAATGGATTGTATAATATATACCGTCTACCATAAAATAAAACGGGTAAGAAATTGTACAAGATTACGCAGAAATGGTACGATACGGCGAACGGAATTTGTTGCTTCCGTATCGAATGATTAGTTTGAATGAATAACTTTAAATTAATTCAAGAGGGATATTTCAAAAACATAGTTAAAAATAGTGAATAGACGCTTATCGGAGTATTAATTATTACAGTCTATGTTTATTCCAAAGAAAAAAAAAATTAAGAGTATAGTACATTTGCCAGTTAATTTGGAATCATTATGATCTGATAGCTATGTGACATTAAGCTATTATAATTAACATGGTTGTTATACATATATGTTGGGTTAATGGATTAGATAGATTAGGTTGGATAGATTGGGTTGGATTGACCGACCACATTAAACGTGAGTTATTCGTTTACCCAATAAATATGACAGTACCTGGGTGACCGAGCTTTGCTCGGTTTAAACACCGAGTATACTTAGATAGCTACAGATAAAGGGTTCTCAGTAATAGATTTTCTCAAAAAAAAAAGAAAGCTAAAAGAACCTGAAAAAAAGAGAAGCCATCTGGATTTGAACCCGGGGTCTACTGCTTCATGACCGCCCATCTTATCGACTGAGCTAATATACTGTCGCGCTGGGCTCCGAAATTTACCGTCGCATTCTAATGTTAATGTAACAGTTTCTCGTTGCCTAAAAAAAGCGCATAAAATGCGTTTTAAAAAATGTAAACCTAGTTAGATCGATTTATCGTCTCCGAAACCCCCCGGATACATAATTTAATGAAAATCGTTCGAGCCGTTTCCGAGATTCAGATTCTATATATATATATACAATTATTGCTCGTTTAAAGGTATAAGATTATTAAGATTAAGCTGTTATGGACAGTAGCGTTGCTCACAAGTAGACGCATGTTTTGCTCGCTCTATATTGTAAAGAAGTCGTAGTCCACCGTAGAAATTAATTGCAGCCCGCTTGCATCGTCGTTTAACGTCAGCCGACATGGCAGTCAAGTGCAAGACTATTATTGAAACAAAAACTCCGTGCTCTATTGACCTATTTAAAAGCCGTCTATCGCACAAACGCAAAGTAAAAAAACGTAATTAATTTTCTGTCTCTGGTCTGATCGAAGGTTGGAAGGTAGATTTCTCGCATGGAAATCTGATTTTCAAGTTAAAATTTAATGCTTCACAGTTTCTTATTTACTTCAGTAAACTATTGTGATGAATAGAATGGGCATGATGACTAAATAAATAAAAACGGCCAAGTGCGAGTGGGACTCGCGCACGAAGGGTTCCGTATCATAAGCAAATAAACGGAGAAAACCTCTTTGGCTTTATTCATTCCTCAATTCCGTGTACTCAATACTCAAACATTTATTGCTTCATATATACATAGACTATCATAGTTTCCTCAGTCAGGCTTTCATTCAAAAAGTTTTATTAAAATTTTGATTCCACCTTAAACTATTCTAACGCGCTATAAACTTCTGATAGCGCGTTTTATTCTACTAGTGGCGCCACCTATTTGTTTGGGCCGGTACTAATCAAGCAAGAATCGGTAAGAAATCAAGTTTGTTGTATGGGAGCCCCCCTTAACCCTCCGTCTGTCGCGCGGGTTTTAATAACGCGGTCCGTCGCGTGGGGTCCCTGAAAACCTCGAAGATCAACCGCATAAAAAACCTATCAAAACTTGTATCGTTTAATATATCTTATTGGTTTATTGTTAAGTGTTTCAATAACAATAAAATACAAAAAGTAAATCAAATATAATAATTTATTTAATGCTTTAATTTACTAATCTATAATAAGAAACATAAATTGAATCTTACCACAAAAAAAATTTTTTTTCTTACGAAATAACTAAATTTTCATATTTATTCTACCCATATGAGATTAAATTGAATCAACACACCTTATTATAGTAAAATTGAATCGCAATACCAAAAAAAACTATAAACTTTTGCCAAACGAATTCTGACTACTTTTCCGTTTCAACACAGTCAGTACATTCCAATTTAGTATGTGTTGGGCATATGTTACCCTTGCAAAAGTGGCAGATAGATTTGAATTTTCTATCGGTTTGTCTCAGACAATTAATGCAATGCATTAAATCATTGGGATAGATGCGGATCCCAATATACAGGGTTATTGGTAATCAGCCTGCATCCTTTTAAGGGGATGTTAGGTACATTCAATACGTCAACTTTTGTTATACAGTTTTTTAAAAAAAGTGTTTTTTTTTTTTTTTCAAAAAAAAAAATTAAAAAATATTTGCACGGTCTAAAAGCATCGAACTCTTCGTAACAATTCGTAACAAGAGCGCGTATGCTCTTTAACGCGCAAAAAATGATGTGCCGAAGTGAATAAACACTAAAAAGTCGCTAAACAGTACAAAAAAGGGCAACAAATACTATTTTTTTTTGGGTTATCTATTGAGTTTTAACGAAAGTTGTAGAACAAAAGTTGTTTGTTTAAATATACAGAACATGCCCTTAAACGGATGCAGGCTGATTACCAATAACCCTGTATATCAGGACGTCTACTCTCTTTCTACGAAATACGTAATTTCGCAATAAACTTGCAATTTTCCTACTCCGGTTCTACTTCGTTTCGTCCAATCGAACATTGTTTGACGTTTAAATGTTCTAAGCCTACTCTAATTACATTAATATTAAAACATTTAAACGGACTAAACGACGAATCGAAGCAGACCCGGAGTAGAAAAGTCATGAGATTATTTCGAAATTACGTTTTTCGTAGAAAGATAGTAGACGTCCTGGTTATATATCCTGAAGCGGAGGTATGAATCGCCTTGTATAGTAGTATAGAACTAAATCTTCGTATTCTTGCTCTAAACCTGTATTTTGCTCACTCCTTTCAACTGAGCATGTTACAAATCATATTCTTCCTCGCCACCGTAAAAGTCATCACATTCTTCTTCTAACCAATGCAATATACGTCGTTGTTGTTCTCTCACATTTTAGAAGTACGTTGTTGTTAAATGTTGTTCTAAAACAAAAGAAAAATAAATAAAATACATGTTACAAAAGAAAATCAACATAAAATTGTGAATTCAGTTTTACTTACGCGGAACGTCGCGTGGGGTCTTTCACAGCCCGCGCGCAAAAAAGATGTTCATATCTCACTTCGCAGGTGTGCGAGCTGAAATCTGCTGCAATACGCGCCGACTATAATCTAACTTGGGAGGGTACCTAAAGTATAGAAACGCGGGCATGATTTAAAACACATAAATTTTACGTTTTTGTAACACCTAGGCTTTGAAAGACCCCACGCGACGGGCGGAGGGTTAAATATTTATTTTTAGTATTTGCTGTTATAGCGGCAACAGGAATACATCATCTGTGAAAATTTCAACTGTCGAGCTATCGCCGTTCTTGAGATACAGCCTGGTGAGCTGGTGACAGACGGACGGACGGACGGAGAGCTAAGTCACAGTAATAGGGTCCCGTTTTTACCTGTTGGGTACGGAACCCTAAAATGACCGATTTTTTATTTTATTTCACAAACAAAAAAATGTCAAAGATTTAGGTTCGGGTGACGTCACTTCATTGTACGAGTTTACGAAGACACGACGTCACAACACTCACTCCGGAAGCTTGGTAATCTATAAATATGTCGAATATTACTTAATAGGTTTTAATAATACTTACCTTGCTTTTAAAGAAATCCGCGTCCCATATTTTTCCATAATAATAATCTATGTACCTGACAGACTCATTAGAATGGTATATTTTGACTCAGTCATCATCCCAATTATTGTAGATTTGCATACTTATGTATTATGGATATATAAATATTTGCGCTTTCAGGTCGACCATTTGACGGTTATTTAATCATCTACATATATATGTGTAAAGTAGATTTTTTACCAAAGAAGATTAAATCTCCCTTTGAATTAACTATGCTCGTACATCAATCAAATTCTAGACAGTCATGCGCGTCCGTCTGTCACTCCCTATACAAACACTCACACTAGTGCTATACCGTTACTTTACACATTCACACATGCAGGCTAATTCAATGAGTGTCACCTTTACCTTGTCATGTTTACATTCGAAATAAAACCTTGTTTCTATTTGCAAAATGTCTAAATTTGAATATTCGTGAGTCACAGTTTCTTTGCGCGGACGGCACAATTTGTCTTCGATTTTGTCTCAAACTGTTTAAAGTTCAAAATCGATTTTTGCTAGCTGTTTCTAGCGCACAGGTTCTTGTGAATGTGAGCCTTATGTTTTGGGTGTTAAAGCAGCGTTTTCATTGTCAATGGTTCGTACCAAGTGGTGCCAGGCGTCGCAAGAATGCGCCGGAGTAGTATAACCAATAACTATGGTTCGTAAGCGTAGTGTTTTATGAATTAAAGAATATGATACCGTACGATTAAGTTCAGGGTTTCATTGTTCACATGTAGAACGCAGGTTTTATTACATTCAGATTTTTTAATGATGTTCTTTTATTTCAATTCACTTGTAAGATTAAAATGCTGGCTTATAGATGAAACTTTTTATTAGTTACAGTTAATTTTAGAGAGTAGTGGTAAATTTACGATAAAATTGTAAAAATTGACTTTGTTCATTACAAAATTGTAATAAATATATTATATTGTAATGCTTGACGCATTCTCTGGTTACCTGTACGTTAATTACATATGATCGTACAGTCAAATGTTAATTTTAAAGTATGAAAATGTATGGCCTGATATTTTTTTTTTATTAATTGACGTGTAAATTGTAGTACATTATCTAATGAATTAAAAACTTTGAGTTTGACTATACGCTGTGTAATGTACATTTATCTAATATCGTCCTATTCTTAAAACTAGTTCAATGGTGCGCATTTCTTTAACTGACTTCCAAGAAGGAGGAGGAGATACCTAGTATGTCCGTCTGTTTCTTTTTATTGTTCTTGTTATTAGGCCAGACGGTCTAATGCTAATATAATATCGATGAAAAACGGTTTAGTATATTTCGTCGTTTGTGATATCACATCAAATGAACTCCAAGAAACAAATCTGGGTATATGTAATTTTAATCTTAAAAAATAAGGATACCACAGATGCTGCTTGTTCAACCAACAATCATATCAAAAATCTTGAACAATCATATAACATGATCTATGTTTATGGGTTATGTCTTGTTATTTTGTGTCTTTCAGATTCATAAATATGAATATAATATATGAGTACACGAGTGAATTATACAGGGTTATTGGTAATCAGCCTGCATCCGTTTAAGGGCATGTTCTGTATATTTAAACAAACAACTTTTGTTCTACAACTTTCGTTAAAGCTCAATAGATAACCCAAAAAAAATTAGTATTTGTTGCCCCTTTTTGTACTGTTTAGCGACTTTTTAGTGTTTATTCACTTCGGCACATCATTTTTTGCGCGTTAAAGAGCATACGCGCTCTTGTTACGAATTGTTACGAAGAGTTCGATGCTTTTAGACTGCAAATACTTTTTAATTAAAAAAAAAAAAAAACACTTTTTTTTTTAAACTGTAGAACAAAAGTTGACGTATTGAATGTACCTAACATCCCCTTAAAAGGATGCAGGCTGATTACCAATAACCCTGTAGAAGCAGATTGTATTAGTTGTTTTGCTATAATATGTTGTTTTGGACGGTACGCGGTACCTAGACCTTGGAGTAAATGGTTTCTAAATTCCATACCGTAGTTCTTGTTGTAACAATAACACGTGTCAATTTCGCGCTTTGTCTCCACGATTATCATTCGCACGGGGAAGTTGTAGCGCTTTCCATACAAGTCTGAATATCTTCAAATCTTGAGTAAGTAGGTTCCTTCAATGTTATCGTACCACATACTAGGCTACGTCTGTGCTGAACATCAAGCCTAACACAAACCTATTTTGTATTCAAACAAATCGTGGCTGTCTCTAAACCAGTAAGTTTTTTTTTGTTTAAACATCTTTCGTCTCGGTTGCTGATCATGGTTTCGTGAAAATGTCTGCTTAGAAAGATGTGTGTAATTTTGTTTGACATTGACAGATGCGAGATGTCTTTATTAAAACACATTCCATTCAACACTATAAGATCCAAAGAGTTTGTAATAAGCTCGATCTTTAAAAAAAGTTGACATTTTTCCGTTTACCACAGATAAAAAATTTGAAAGTGTCGCCATCTGTGACACTTCCACTTGGCATAATTAAGTATTTTGTTATCTTTTCTCCACGTTTTTTATATCACCGTAAAAGTCGCTCGTTTCGCATAAAAATCGCTTATCTTGTTCATAAACGTGTATTTTAGAAGTAGGCGTATACAGGTGTATTTGGGGAACATTGCCGTAACAGTCTTCCTTGAACTTATGAATCTTTGATTATGTTCGGTGTATTTCGCTTCTATTGTAATTTTATGGATTTTTTTATAGTATAGTATAGAGTGATGGGACGAGCATTATAAATATGTGGTAAGCTTAGATAAAGAATAAGTAATTAGATCAGGTTTTTCCGCAAGGTTTCTTTGTACCAATCGAAAGCAGATGAGGTGTATGTTAGCTATGGCCTATGGCGACATAGTGATGTGCCGCGACAGAAGTATGACACTTCCACAAAAGCGACAAGACAAGAGCGATCAGACCCAGCTCTAGGTGTAAAGCGTTTGTTCTAACCAGGGGAGCACAATAAGTGACGTCACAACTTGCGGGAACGAGACACTCTAATTACCTATTACTTGTGAAAGAGAGAGAAAGAGATACTGATTTTACGTCCTTGTCACCGTGGCCGGGTTTTTCTCTGGCTAAGCTTTCAAATCTGACACCGGGTTCCCCAACAAAAGTCTGTTCAAAGCTTGGATTCTGTTTTTTATTGATTTAATTAATATATGTTTATTATAATAATATTTGAAACGTGTTTGAGAAAGACTTGTAAGTCATTTATGTTTTAGTATATGAACAATGTGTGTTTGCTGTGTTTTAAGCTAAAATATCCGCAGTGAAATGTGAAAGTGAAGAAAAATCAATGGAATCTCATTTTACTCGTAAGTAGACAATATTTTCAAATGCCTACTTGATAAAAATTGATAATGATGCATTCTAGATATCACCATGAGTTAAATTTATACCATAACGGCTGCATCTAGTCTAAAATTTGCAAAATATGTATAATGTAAACATAACCTATATAACAAAACAAACAAAAAAGTGTGACCAGTTATTTCTTACAAATTTACCCATGAAAAAGTCGGTACATATTTGACAGTTTATTTACTGGCCGTTTACTAATAATAGGTACTAGATTTTGCCTGCGGATTCGCATTCGTTAGTTTTTGAAGTGAAAACTTCCTTTGGCTCATTACATACAGATTTTTCGTGGGCCGTGAATTGAGCTCAAACATCATGATTCGGAATGAAATAAATTTTCGGGGTAACTCGGAGCTATGGCCACAAATGGGTAAACATTTTTAGATAGTCATGGCGTGTTACCATGGTTACCATTACACATCTTTAGTCTAGATAGCCAATGGCCATGACGTGTGAGAAGGCTTATTTAGATGACAATGCTTTAAAGATTTATTCCAAACCGGAAACGCCCTCCGGTTTCACCTGCGTAGTTTCCAAAGTGTGCTGTCAAGTACTGAGTTATAAATTTTCAGTTCTATCGTCAGTCTCTATGACTGCCAGTTTTTTTTCCGTTACCAATCCCTACGCTTCAATTTCTGTTTCTTCTCCATGTTTGTCAAAATCTCAATGTCAGTGGACATTGCAACTCTTGTTTTCTGGAGTGGGAATTGCATCAAACTCCAATTAACTTATACTATCCTATACAGATCCCGTCCCATTCTAATGAGAATGAATGATGGGTTTAGTGAAAAGTAGGTACATTGTGTGAGTAGATTATGAAGTACTAAGCTCTGAAAGTTACGGCTGGTCTAGTCGGGAGAACAGCGCCTGCCGATTCGGAGACCCCGGGTTCAAACCCCACACGCACCACTGTATTTTCAAAGTCATGTGCGTAATGGCGCTAACCTAAAACGGTGAAGGAAAACATCGTGAGGAAACCTTGGAAAATTTTCTTCAGAGGATTCACAACAGTAATAAAACTTCCAAGGTTAGTGGGCTGTTGATGATGAAGCTCTAAAAAAAGATTAATACAAATTTTCACCTCTGATTTAACCCTTTTGCAATTCCAATTATACAACTTGAATGTATCACTACATTTCTAGTAATAATTTTGATTGTTTTATTCATCCAAATTAATTATCATTTTGCAGATGTGACACTCTGAAGAATAGGATAAAACATTGTGTGAATAATGCAATATTTTTCATGAAGTAATAAATAAATAAATAATAAACCAATTGGTTTATTATTTATTTTTTATGGGTAGGACAATTGTCCTGAATTACCACAACATCTAATAGTAGTATGTAGTATCTCTACTAAAACAAGGGCTTCGAACATTGAAAAAGTTAAACGTTTGTTCTATACGTAAGTTCCGAGTTACCTGTGTGAAGTCTGGGCTAGCTGCTACTAAATGGTATATCTAAATTTGTTAATCAAACTATATTATTATAATATTGAATGTAAAGTACAATTTAAAATAAATGTTTTATTGTTCTGTTTTTTATTATTCTCCCTCATATTTTATTTATATCCTCCTATTCAAAAAGAGGTTTCAAGTAATATATTACATGAAACCTCTTTTTGAAATGTAATTTTAGAATGGATATAACACGAGCTGAATTCATTCAACTATCGTAGCACTACCCTTATCCAGTGGAATATTTTCTTTATGGCAATACCTTTTGAGTATTGAATTGAAAATTGAATTGAAATTGAAAGAACGAGAAGCACTATAGTAATCAGGAACTTTGTAATTCTATAGGTACTTCTTCTGAGGTTCTAACTCTATACGTAGTATATGTAAACTCTTTGGTGGTAAGCAACATAGCACAAGCCCATAATGTTATTTCTTCCTATCGTCTAATATAGAAAATCTCAAGCGTTTTCGCGATGCTTGAGTAAATCCACATTTAGCATCATGTTCTCCCCTGTCAATAAATTAAATGCCAAAATATTCCTTGATTGATTATCACTGTTAGCCAATTTTAGTCCCCTGTCTTCCAAGATTAGAGTGAATAGGTTCTTCAACGATTCTTTGTGGTAAACTAATGCTCATTTTCAATCAGACAAGTTATGGAACCCGGATGGAATGAAGCATATTTTGAAGTAAAAAAGAAACATGTAGTATCTAAACTCATTAGGTATTCTAACGCAAATACAGTATTCAACAAACACATATATATCTCCGATAATGTGATTAAATTAAGATTCAACGCTTGCACAATATTTTTAGAATTAGCTATAAACGGGTTTTATGAACGAATCTATTAAAAATACCTGTAAAATGAATAAACGACGATTGTGAATTATGGTAATGATATATCGATTGCAAATTGCAACTGTATGTTAATTCAGTGCATTCTAAGAACTTAGCAACTGGCTACATATTTCCTTACATATTATATGAGCGCACTACGTAAAATGTAATTTATGTAGCATTTTTCCGCTTCTTTTCTTCATTAATTTAGAAAAATACTTACTATTCTCTAAGAAACTATGTTTTTGAGGATAAAAAGTAACCTCTGTGCTATTTTCGACTACTAATATATCTTGGAACTAAGAATTTCAGACTGACCCGTTCAGTTAAAAAAAGCTTGATCGACTAACAAACATTTAAACCTTCACATTTATAACGTAAGTAGGATAGCTGCTAATAAATACATTTGCAAATAAAAATCTAAGAAAAAAAAAACTGAATTTCTTATTAAATGGACTTAACTCCATGCTTACATAAATTCCATTTTAGTCACTGTCGAAACTTTCTTCACTTTCACTGATTGGAACCCCTTCTCGGGTGTAGGCCTCCTCCAAGCTTGTTCCAGACCTCTCTATCCTTTTCTTCTTCTCTTGTTTTTTTTGTTTTCCATTCGTTTCCTGCTATAGGTCATTCAGTAGGATTATCAGGTTTTAAATAATTTAACATCTACAAAGGTCTTACAAGCTGGAAATTCCAATGACTCGGAACTTTGGGAAATTCCATTTTGTCCGGGTTTTCCACAATTCCGCGGATCCTCGGGATGTAATGAATATTCTTCCTTAATAGAAAGTAATATGATACAAAATAGCTTCTCTCTTACAGCTCCCTTCCCTCCCTTTAAGTTATACATTATAGTAACTATATTTTACTTATTTTATCGCATTAGCCATATTATCATGATAAAAAAAGTTAATATCCCACTAATATTATAAATGTCAAAGTATGGATGTTTGGATGTTTGTTGCTCAATCACGCCGTAACGTATGAACGAATCAGGCTGAAATTTAGAATACAGTTAGAATATAGTCTCGAAGGACACATAGGCTACTTTACATCCCGGGAAAATAACGGGAACGGGAACTACGCGGGAGAAACCGCGGGTCACTGATAATATCAAATAAATAAATAGTGATGTTTCTAATAAATAAAAGTATTACCAAAAATAAACAGCTATTTTTTAGTAATACTTTTATTTATTAGAAATACTGATAACAAATACATAAAATATCTGCAAGTTATCACTTGATTTCCAATTGTTTTGTTCAAATTCGTGCATTACTTTTTTTACGTACATATTTAGCCTTGTCATACAACCTAATGCGTCATAAGAAGGCTTAATGATAATTGCTTTATATCGTTGTATTAACGTAATAAATGAACGTGGTAAAAATAATAATTAATTACTTATTGAAAGAAAATCCTTATTATTTTTAATTGGCGGCCGCGGGGTATACAATATACTTACATGATAACGTCTCGTCACGATTACGGGTCATGGGGACTTCATCTGTGTTTAAGACACATCAAAACCTAAAAAATTTTGAAACAAAAAAAATGGGTGCTTAATTATTTTTTTTGTTTTTTACGAAAAAATTAAAACCGCATTTAATTAAACATTAAATTCAGACACTACCAAATTTCATAAAAACGCGTTATGTCGTCTGAAATGAAAACATTTTTTTTTGTTGTTGTTTTTGTTGGTAGATGTTCTTGTTTTTGTTGTTGTGTTGTTGAAAACTGCCAGTATTACACAATATATAAATATAAAAATAAAAGGGGGCCACCTCTGAACTATGATCTACAAAACAAAAAAAGAAGCATTAAAAATCGATTCTTAATAATTGGCGGAGCTATCGCGTAGCATACATAGGGGCTGTCCATTAATCACGTGAGGTTTAAAAGGGGGGGGGGGGGGGCGGTTTCGGCAAAAATCACGAAATATCTGGTATAGTAAGATATCACGTGTATTTATTTTTTCGTCAAACGCGTGATTTTTAAATCGAAAATCGGCGTGTAATGACCTTGACTCCCCGTTGCCAGGCAACGAACGAAGTCCTCGCGCGCCTAGAATAGGATTAGATTATACTTAATACTGGTATTTAAAAAAAAAAAAATTAAGATTCTTTGTAGGTACTAAAAATACACGTGATTTTGGTGGGGGGAGGGGGGTTAGTTTTAAACCTCACCACGTATCACCAAGGGGGAGAGAGCATACTTGAAAGTTTTAATCCTAAAACTTTCAAGTATGCTATTGAGCATGGTTAGATATGAGTGCTTCTAATATTTGTTATTAGAATTTGACTAAATCACTTTTTTGTGTAACTTAGATTAAAATTATAATTACAAAAACTGTCCGATAAATTGTACGAAAGTTTCGTATTAGAATCGACGATTTATCGAGAGAATACGATTAGTGAAAAGGTTCAGTTCTAACTTCCACTTACTAGTTTCATTAACAAAGGCTCTCACAGTAGAGTCGCCATAAATCAACCGCAGATTATGAAAATAGCCCCAAATTGGAGGAATTAAACCCACTATTGACATATCGGGCCCTTAAGGGTTGTACCAATTACGCACCCCTGTACCGACCCTGTTGGGGACGAAAATTCGCATAAATTTTCCGCTTCAGCGTTAATTAAATCTAGAGATAAGGTTTGCCCGGTATCTGTGTCTTAAATAGTTTACTACAATCTCTTAGAACGTCGTACAATTTATTAAAGACATTTTTGTAAAATACCAATAAACTGTTGTTTAATCTTATGTTATGGGAACGTACTACTATTCTTTTAAATGCAAAAATTTGGATGTTGAGATGTTTGTTGCTTAATCGTGTAGGAATCTTTTAGCGGATCGGGTTGCATGTTGGAACACAGATTGGTAATAATAGACTACAGGCCCGTGAACAAAATTTATGGGTCATATGAACCACTAGAAGACTTTTGTTCACGGGCCTGTAGTCTATAAGCCCTTAAAGCAAAGCTACAATTAAACAGAATAACTTAAGGTTAATAAATAATGTCTAAATGTATAAACTCCGTTTTCCTAGAAGAAACTGGTTTACACGGGTTGTTCGCTAACATCTCACGGAGCGATTTTCAGCCCCGCCCGCTACGGTTGCAGACCCGCAGCTTCTGTAGAATGCAAATACATATATACCATTATGTATAAATTGAAAGCACAACTCACAACGCGTTTTACGATCGCGGCGCGCGCGGCTCCCGCCACGTTCGCGGGCGATAATCTCACGCGCGGCAGCTACGAAACCGCGAAAATCAGCGGTCTTGTGAGTTTTGAAATAAAACCGCGGGTGAAAATCGTTCCATGAGTTCTTAGCCTTAAAGACTAAGGCCCATCACGTCGCAATCTCTACATCAGAAACTGTGTTAATAACCTAAGAGCCTGAAAATTAAAAAAAATAAAATGTAAAAAAAATATATAAGATTCTGTAACCTAAATTTCGCCGACACGAAAAAAAAACAAAAGACTGAAGAAGATTTTTCGGTTCGATACGTGTCATAAAACACTACATCCACAAACTTGCAAACATTATTCGAATGCTCTCAACTCTAAGAACGTAGAGAAATGCTCTATGAGTTCACACGAGCATTGCAAGAAGGGTGAAGGTCGAAGATAACACGGTAAAGTTATACGCTCATATTTCAAGGGGCTGTGAGATTAAACTTACAGCCGTGTTCATAATGAAAATGGCACTGAAAAATGTATTTTTACCCCATTAAAGCTAAGAAAATAGAAGGGTAGGTTATTAAGTTGCCAGCTTCACAAAATATGTGTCATATATCGCAGTTTCAATTGAATTGGCTTCATTAAACAACACAAAAGTATGAACATAGTATTGTTAAGGTTATATAGTATAGTTTTGTGAGAAATGTCCACCAATATTTATTTAATAAGTCGAATTGAAGTCATATTGTTTTAAAATCTCTTTTTTTTTGTTAATTTCAGGTACTGTGGGTCTTTTAATCACTGAACAGTCGCTGATAAGTTGTGAGTACTTCTAGAATAGTAGTAAATATACAGTCATCGTCCTCCTTGATGTGTTCGTCAATGGCGAACCTCACATTGGTTTGAGATTATTTTTTCCCCTTTCGTAATATGAACTTCTGCTATTTGGAATGTGTTGCCTGAGTAGGTCTCTATTTTGCTCTCAACAAGTCGAGAATTTTTCGGTTTTTTCTAAGTAAGAGCGCTCTATCGTAGACCGCATCGTCACTTACCATCAGGCGAGATGACAGTAAACTTGCCTGTCATCTCGCCTGATGCTTGACTGAGTCAAGTACAAAACTATTATATTTGATAAAAAATGTGGCTAATGTCAGGTCCAAAATGTGAGTTCAAATCCCTGCCTAGCACTTCACTGCGCTCGTCATCCTAAGGTTTCTATATGAATATACTCGTATTTAACCAACATCAATTGTGGTATCGAAAAGTCAAACTTGACCAGCTCATTATAAAGTTTTTCTTTATGTACTTACAGTAACTTAGAGACTTTTGCGTCAGAATATATATTTTATTTCCAGGCTACATATTTTCTCATTAAATATTTCTTTAATAAGGTCATAGCTATGGATGTTATAAAAATAACGAAATGTTTCAAGTTTGTCAAGGCAAGTTTTGTAGCATCTTCAGTCTAGCCTGTCGTACTTTTCATCCTTCCAATCGAGCCAAGTGCTTATTTGTACAAGTGGAAACATTCGAATTAAATTATTTCGTTTACCTTTTGAATTATTCATTAATTGGATGCTGTTTACTTTTAAATAAAAATATTTTAAATGATACCTAAGTTATTTAAAAAGGTCGCGGTGTCCTAGTGCCTAGAAAGGGCGTTTCATAATAGTGAGGTCATCGTTTCGAATCCTTCAGTAAGAGAATGCCTCGAGTCCCAGCTGTGGAAACATAAAGTGAGCTGCTTGACAAGAGGAGGGTTAAGACAATAACCCACTACGCTGACCAAGCACAAGTTAGCGTATGACACACGTCCTCAAAGAATATATTTTTTGGATCACGCTGGTCACCTATCCCTATCATCATTATGTATATGTCTGGAAGAAATCGCTATTAGCGATAAGGCCGCCATTTATGGAACTAGTTATAAGTATTGTCTGATTTTGTAATATGTTTTTTTTAATTTTTTTAACTTTACTGGTGTGGATAATAAAGTGTTTCTGTCTGTCTGTCTCATCATGTCTTGTACTCGTATGCTAGGACTCTTTCCATATCCCACATGTGGAAGTACCACACTGCCAGTTATTCTACCTCCAAGCAGTAATGTGAAAACATCACTGTGCTCCGGTTTACAGGGCAATGTTTCCAGTGAAATTACAGGCCATAGATATGAAAACATCTTATATCTCTGGGTAACAAGCGCAGTGCAGTGCTGGCTAATGATTTGGACCCTTAATGTTCCAATATTAGCTAAGTGTCACTGTGCTGTTATAGGCAGGCATGTTGCTTACCATCAGGCACATGTCCTGCTCGTCTCGTCACTTTATACTGTAAAAAAATGGCTTCATTCACTATAAAAGCCAGTGGTGATGTCACACTCCTAGATATTGAACTTGGAAAAACTAAAAGTTACAGACGAGATTGGAACCTACGATCTACGATGTCATAACTACGAAATCGGACGAAATCGGACACTACGCTCCATGGCTTCAAACTTTATAAAACCCAGTTTATTTCATGAAGATGAAATGTAAATTTATGCAATACAAAAAGTTTGTTTTAATTTTTCAGCAACAAATAATCCCCAAAAGTATTTTTACGAATACCACAAAAGACAATTCTGTGAAATCAAAAGAAAACTTTCTTTCTTTCTAATATACATCATAAAAGGATTTACTTTGAGAAATTCTGCAATTAATTGGAAAAGAAACCAAGTTTAAGATTTAAGGTCCTGTTAGCTGTCCAACATGTTTGGGACGATGAAAAATTCTACTACATAATATTAGCGTCATGGTTATTTTTTAATCAATCATAGGTTTACGTTTGACTGGCATCTCGTTTGGTGTTAAACGAAGATGCGGTCTAAAATTGAGTGCGTTTAACTTGAAAAGCTTTCGGGTTGAAGGCACCAACTTTGTTTCCATCGGGAAAAACCAAACTCAGGCATCACATTCCATAGTCTGTATGTTTCAAAACACTTTTACCTTTATAAAATTAGTGTTATTTTTGTAGTGGTAGGACGCTTTGTTAAGTCCGCCTGGGGACTGGGGACTGGGGGAAAAGTACTGGCAGCCCCAGAACAGTAAACACTACGTTAATTCAAGTTTTTGATTTAATATTGAATACTTGCGAAAACAACTGTAATAGTGAGTTATTTCTGAAGTGCGACGCTATACCAAGGTACCTATATGTTTTTTACGAGGTGATTCGCCAACTGCAACATCAAAATAAACCAGATAAGAGCTCATATTCTTACCCTCGATATCTTAAATACCACATTGACTACCCACTAGTAGCGAAATCAACCATAAACGCCATAAAGTGATTGTCAATTTCAACTGACAGATATCAATTTGATATTGACAAGCAAGTGTCAAACTCAATTGACGGATCATTTTTCACTTTGACAAGACGAGTGTTGTCAGGTAAATAAAATTACCCCATTCAGTTTTATGAATTGAGCGCAACTGGTGCTCAACTGAACAATCGTGTTACTGAGTGGCTTGTTGTTTTAAAATATGTCGAAAGCTACTTTAGATTCGCTCGAGCGACTGTTAGCGAAATACATATCACCAATTGAAGCTAAAATTAATGATGTTCTGAAGGAAATGAAGGAGCTACGACAGAAATTTGAAGACCAGGAGATAAAAAGGTCTGTTAAAACAACTGAACCGGCAAAACTCAGTCAGATATGTGTCACTGAAGACCTTCTCACAACTTCATTTTGCCCTTCACCGCTTCGCACCGCGGCCTGCCCGCCGCCTCCCGCCGTGCGCCTTGCACCCGGATCCTCAAACCTACGGTCGCCGGCGCCCTCAGCACCTCCACCGTCTGCGCGTTCACCGTCTGCGCCGCCCCCGCCCACTCCTCCAGCTGATGTTGCCTCGCCTCGGGTTACTCCAGCTTGTCTCGATGGCAATGAATGGAAAACTGTGGGCGTCCGGCGAGCGCATGCACCTCCGCCACCGGCTGCCGCGCCGGTGCCGGCGTCGTCGGCGCTGCGACGCGGTGGGGCCGCGTCGTTGCGCTGTGTCGCGGGGCCTACTGTGACCTCACTTAGAGCGGCAGAGGTTCGTAAGCATTTCCATTTGTGGAATATGTTATCTGAAGTGGACGAAGTAAAAGCTTATGTATGCGAGCTCTGCCCAGAGAGAGCCATTACTGTAGAACAGTTGAAAACTTCCAATAGCTACAACTCTTTCAAGATAGGTGTACCGGAAGATTGCTATGATAATTGTTTTTCTATAAACGTATGGCCTGAAAACGCCCGTGTCAAGAAGTGGATTAATTATAAGAAGCGTGCACCTGCTCCAAGTCAAACGTTTCTGTCGGGAATCGGCTCGCAGTGAGTCGCGCTCCGTGTCACTATCGTCGACCATCGGCGTCTTTTATCAGAACGTAAGAGGACTGAAGACGAAGCTGTCGGCGTGGCGCACCAGCCTGCTGCTGTCGGATCATGAGCTGGTGGCCGCGACGGAGACGTTCCTCGACGGCTCGGTGGAGGACGCCGAGGTGGTGCCGGCCGGCTGGGCGCTGCTGCGCCGCGACCGCCCCACGCCGTGCGGCGGCGTGCTGCTGGCGGCCCGGCCGGGGCTTATTGTCCGCCGCCGCCCGGACCTCGAGTCGGGGCTCGCTGAGGACCTGTGGGCGCACGTCACCCACCGCGCCGGGACGCTGCTTGTTTGCGTAGTTTATATTAAGCCGAAGGCGGGAGACTCCGCCTACATGGAATTCTTTAGTAAAATAGAGTCGTTGTTGGCGACATCGACTTACACAATATTAATTGTTGGTGACCTAAATCTAAACAGCGCCTCTTGTGATGTACGGAATTATTATTGTTATTTTTTGACTTACTGTAATTTAATCGATTATAATGACGTAGTGAACTCTCACGGAGGTATCCTTGACGTGGTGTTGGCGCAGGAGAGCTGCGAGTCCCGGCCGCGCGCAGTGCGCGTGCGCCCCGGTGCCGGTTTCGTCCCACTCGACGCTCTGTATCACCCCGCACTCGAGGTAGCGGTCACTATCTCACCGCAGAGCGGTAGATGTGTCCGACTTCCACCGAGTAACATCGATTCAGCGCGAGATTGGAACTTTAAAAAGATGGATGTCCCTCTTTTCCTCTCCCTCCTATCTGAAATTTCGTGGACCCCAGTACTCGAGTCTAGTGACGTTTCGTTGGCTACTAAAGCTTTCTATGACATCATCTATGGATTGTTTGATATGTCCGCCCCCAAAAAGATAAGACGAGTAGACCGCGGTGACAGATATCCCGTATGGTTTGATGCAGACATTATAAAAGACATTCGGCGCAAGAGCAGATTACATAGAACCTGGTTGAGATCAGACTGTGTCGCCACCTATGCAATGTTTTCTGAGTTACGAGCTAGTCTTAAAATACGTATCTCCCAAGCGTACAAGTCTCATATGTCGGTCATAGAAAAGAACTTGTTACGTTGTCCCCAGAATTTTTGGAACCATGTGCATGCTATTAGATCGAAGGGTGGTTTTGAACCCTGTGTTTCGTATATTCGACTTATGCATGTCGGTGATTCGTCGACTAAGAATTTCTCTTACGAAAAAGTGGAAAAATGACAGCAGTAAATCGTCAATAATCTGAATAAAGCGTGAACGTGAATGAACCGTGGACAAAATGCACACGCAGTGAACGAATATGAGTGAACATCAGATTAACACGAGTGCCGTAATCAGTCGGATTCGCGGCATCAAGTATTGATGGATCAATCGACTGGATAACGCGCATGTACTATACACTCGAAGTACAGAATACAAGCTCATGTATTTACTCTTCATACCCACGGCGGTTTCGCTAGGGTTAATGGCGTATTTGACAAAACAAACATGGTAATGACACTCGTATCGAGTTTTATTTGTACTAAAATACATATTTATTTTATTTACGTGTGATTTCGTCGCTCTAGTCCGATTAAATTTAAAAAATGGTTGTCTGTAAAGTCGGTTTACTGACGATAGTTAAACGTGACAACGTCTTAAGAAATCAGTACGCTGATAGCGCGAGTAGTGATACCGCTCGACTCGGCGGGTGGCGTCCTCAGCGCTCAGCTTCGTCCGCATGGCACGGACGACGAACTAATGGTAACGGTAACGTTACATGACGTCATGTTTTGCGGGCGTGCAGTCGGCTTCACCGAATTATAAGACGTTATTTATTAACCCTCTGTAATGAGACTCGTAGCAAGGGTAGGCTCATGGAAGTGCGTCGAACACTGGAGAAGTCAGCCAGGTTGACTCATGTGATGGGGCCTACTGTTTACAATAAACTCCCGGAAACCGTCACCTCTGCGCCCACTATGGGCAGTTTCAAATCGCAACTCAAACGTTGGCTTATCGAGCAGACTTTTTATAGCTATGATGAATTTATACAATTGAATTAATAATGTTGATATTAAGATATATTAATTTGTGTGACATTTGTATTAGGTAATTAACTTATAATGACATTTATATTAATTTATTAATTATTTATAAATTGATTTGACATTAATTTATGTAATATGAATAATTATGCTACATTAAGGTACATTTTTTATTTGCCAACAATGTATAAGGAATTTATTGTATGACGTGTAACATTGGTTATTAATAAATGATTATGATTATGATTATCACGTCAAAAGAAGATTTATCTCTAGGTCCTTAATTTCTCTGGGAACATTGCCCTCTAAACCGTAACACAGTGATGTCTTCACGTTACTTCATGGCGGTAGAATAGCTGGCAAAAGTGTGTTACTTCCCCAGAAGAGTCCTACCATTACAAAAATTACATTCGAAAAACAATACCTTCCTTCCTGCGCAATAGCGTGAAACGTGAATTTGTTAATAATTGTCCATACTGCATTCATGTTAAAGTGCATTTCGGGTTGACAATAATCTGTGTTGCGTTCATTCGGTTCATTGTTCACTAGTAATCCGAACGTATCGTGACAGAAAAACGTTTTCGCATCGAATCCGCGCGATTAACTGCCTGCCTGATTTATCGGTTTTATTTTTATAATTCCATGAATAAAATACAAAAGGACTTCGAGGGATAATTTAGGGAATTGCGCAACTACGCATGAAGCATTTATTTAGATACAATAGGCTACAATCCTCTAAGTAGCCCGTTAGTTATCATCATCAGCCGCAAGACGTCCACTGTTGGACATAGGCCTCCCCCCTAGATTTCCACAACGAACGGTCCTGCGCAACCTGCAACCAGCGGTTTCCAGCGACCTTTGTGAGGTCATCTGTCCATCTAGTGGGAGGCCGTCCAACACCGCGTCTTCCGGTTCGTGGTCGCCACTCGAGAACCTTTCTTCCCCATCGGTTGTCAGTTCTGCGAGCGATGTGGCCTGCCCATTGCCACTTCAGCTTAGCTACTCTTCGAGCTATGTCGGCTACTTTCGTTCTTTTGCGAATATCCTCATTCCGGATTCTGTCGCGCAAAGAGACTCCGAGCATCGCTCTCTCCATAGCTCGCTGTGTGACTTTGAGCTTTGTTATGAGGCCCGTTAGTTAGATTGTCAAAAAATATTGTACACGTATTTTTTATTTTGTGTCACAAACAAAAAATGACGAAGATACAGCGCTTCGAAGTTTCGTGTGACGTCACTTGTGAGTACGATTTTTACTCACGAGTGACGTCGCGAACCCCCACTCTCGAAGTTTGATGGTCTATATCTTTGACGATTTTTAATATTATGAAAAAACAAAAAATACGTGTCCAATATTTTTCCATGATCTAGCTGACGGACTAATTAGGATGGTGTATTTTTGACCCAGTCCGGTACCCTGTATTACGGTCCTATACTTCTAACTAATATTATAAACTCGAAAGTTTGTATGAATGGATGCTACTTATCCTTTCACGCAAAAACTACTGAAGAGATTGGGATTAAATTTGGTACATAGATAGATAATGGTCTGGAAGAACACATTGGCTATTTGTTATCCCGGAAAATAATCGATCAGGGAATACGCGGGTAAAACCGTACGGTGCTACTGGTAATTCTATACCTATACTACCTAATACGTGAAATAGAAACATTACTATTTTTTTCTGAAAATTGTGCTGACGGATGAATATGAAATTTCGCACACTTATGGTTTTTTATTACATTTAAATTGTATCACCACTGCGCCAAGTCTGCCTTGTTTCAAGTCTCGCCTGAGGCGTTGGATGGTCGATCGGACTTTCTACAGCTTGAAGGAATTATTTAAAAGTAAACAGTTAGGACTTTATTCTGGTAATATTTTTTATAAAAAATATGATCACGTGTCCCAATTTCGTGTGCAGCTCAAGTGGTTACCCATTCGTCTCCGTCGGAATGCTCACATTCTATTTTTTCTGTATAATGTATTGTTTAATCCTTCCACTCCGCACTACCTTAAGGAACGCTTTACCTTTTTGCAAGATTACCGTCAGCTTCCTTTAAGGTCAAAATACACTCTTTCCCTCATGACCCCTTCTGCTCGAACTGAAACTTTTTATGGCAAGTCGTTTACTTACAAGGCAACTCAGTTGTGGAATGAATTACCCGTGCACATCAGGCATTCTCCTTCACTTAACACTTTCAAAACCAATGTTAAACAATTTTATTTGTTGAAAATGTAGACTGTTGTTCGTCGATTTACTCCAATTGCAATTTCTCTGTTGTATTTTAATTTTATTTGTGGGATATGTATGTAGGTATTTAATTATCGTATATATTAGTTTATTATTTTTAACTAAATTACTAGTATTATTGTTTAAGATTTATGACAGTATCACTCTATAATATATATATTTTTTCATAATTGTTATTTTACATGTATATATGTGTATAATTTTACTAAGTTCAATTCTTATTTGCACACCCCGTATACTTGTCAAAATATTATTATCCATCCTAAGGTTGCCTGGAAGAGATCGCTTTCAGCGATAAGGCCGCCCATTGTCGCACTACTTTAAAATGTATTGTTCTTTATTTTCTGTATTTCTTTTTCTTTGGTGTGTCAATAAAGAGTATATCTATCTATCTATCTATCTATAAATATATTAATATTATTTATTTTTATATTATTTGTTTATTTATATATCGTTCACTAGTGGTCCTCCACGTCTTCCCCGTGGTACATTTATACTACATACTCCTGGTATATGTTCATATAGCTTATAGCACTCAGGAATCACACCGATATCTAACAGTGAAAGAATTTTTGAAATCGGCCCAGTAGCTCCTGAGATTAGCGTAGCAAATTAACTAGCTACAGCTTCATAATATTAGGAAAGATTATATGGTTTATATTTGGTTGCTTATTAAAAATCTACTATCGGTCCTATCACATGAGTTAGTTTATCAGACTTTGCCAAGGTCCTAGGAATTGGTTTGAGCTGCCCTACACGTCTTGTGTATGAAGATCCCCATAAGCAGGGAATAAATGCAGATTGTTCCTCACATACACCGCGACTTGTAAAATAACAATGCAGGGCAGTGCCAGAATTCCCAGTTTTTGAAGTGATTTGCTGCCGATTTGTCGCTGATTATACCTGTTATTGTTTTTTTCATGCGGAATATACGGTCCCCGTATTCGTATAACACATATGCGTATTACTTTAGGTTGGGTCGTCTATAGATAAATAAACCGCAGCGTAGTAGAGAAACGGTCAACAAAACACAAGTACTTACCAATCCGGCTACAATAACTGCAATAATGGCATCAGATAACAGTGGCATGTAATGGCTGTAAAAATTGTGATAAAGGTGTAATGGGAGCCATGGCCTTGGCGAACCATCACGCTGTGACCGGCGTACCGACTGTTATTACCGAAACTCATTACACCAACCGTGACTTCTAGAATTACACTGTCAAATAACAGCATGGGTAATGAGGGGATTAAAAAATTTACAGTCATGGACTGTCGATGGAAGTGAAAACTTAAAATATGTTAGTATTAAACAGTGTTCAAACAAAAAACTTCGTCACTTTATAATATTAGTATAGATATATATAGATAGATTAGTTTTAGCCATCTAATATCTGACGTGCGACATAATCCGTAATGAGGATATTCGCAAAAGAAAGTAGCCGACATATCTCAAAGAGTATGCAAGCTGAAGTGGCAATGAGCAGGCCACATCGGTCGCAGAACTGACAACCGATGGGGAAGAAAGGTTCTCGAGTGGCGACCACGAACCGGGAGACGCAGTGTTGGACGGCCTCCCACTAGATAGACAGATGACCTCACAAAGGTCGCTGGAAACAGCTGGTTGCAGGTAGCACAGGCCCGTTCGTTGTGGAAATCTAGGGGAGAGGCCTATGTTCAGCAATGGACGTCTTGCGGGTGTTGTTGATGATGATGATGAATATCTGACATAAAGTCATTGCGGATTTTGTGGAGTCTGGTAAGCCAGAAATAATACCCCGTTTACATTATTCCAGTCCAGCGACCGAATCCAGCGCTGGATTGTTTACTGGAATAATGTAAACCGGCACTGGAATGCATTGGCACTAGATTGATGCTTTCCAGTGCCGGTTTACATTATACCCGGTTTACATTATTCCAGTTCAGCAGTCGAATGTAGCGCTGGATTGCTTACTGGAATAATGTAAACCGGCACTGGAATGCATTGGCACTGGATTGATGCTTTCCAGTGCCGGTTTACATTATTCCAGTAAGCAATCCAGCGCTGGATTCGATCGCTGGACTGGAATAATGTAAACGGGGTATAGAGTCACATCTAGCTCAGTACTTTTCATCGCAGCAATTCGAATGGTACGGATATTATTATTGTTATGGCTAATATCTTTTTGCATAATGTAACAAAACCTAAATGCACCATTTCCCTAAAAAAATCTCGACAACATTCTTGCGCATGTAGTGAGTAAATCACTTGAAACAGACGAGCGCTAAAATGCTCGGTATTCATTAGGTATTCGAAACACGAGCGTATAATGAACGACACCACAAAAGAATCCAACAAACACACATACTTTTATTTTTAAATGCCGCTATCTATGTACATGTGTTATACGGTTTTATTAGTAATTGAAATGAACATTTAAAATTATATAACATTAATATTATTAAGGCGGAAGTATTTTTTTAAAGTTTAGACTTTAGAGTAACGAGGCGAGCAACACATTTGCCTGATTGTAAGCAACACGTCTGCCCATAACAGCACAGTGCCACGCAGCTATTCGAACATGAAAAGTCCAAATCATTACCTAGCACTCCACAGCGCTCGTCGCTCAGTGATTTAATAAAATGATTTATCTCTATGCCCTATAATTTCTCTGGAAACATTGCCCTTCAACCCGGAACATAGTGATGTTTGCACATTACTTCTTGGTAGTAGAATAACTGACAAAGGTGTGGTAGGTATTTTTTCCAGGCGGACTCTACAAAGGAGTCCTCTACAAAAGTACTACAATTTTGTGTGTTTGTGTCTAAATCAAATTTGTTCCCATGTATCTCTGTAACGGTTGAATGGGTTTAAATGAATAAATGCGTAGTACTTGCATTATTTGAATTAGCATATAGTATAGGGTTATTTTAATCCTGTTAATGTTATAAACATATTAGTGGTTTCTGTGGGATATTAAATAAAATTATAAATTTCCGTTGATCTTATACATAATAGATTATTGTGAAGAACTGTTACACCGAAGGGAGCAGTTAGTAATAAATATAATGTATATATCTTAATAAAATTATAAATGTCAATGTTTGGATGTTTGTTACTCAATCATGTTGTAAATGTAGAACACAGATCATAGTCTGAAATAGCATATTTATGCAACATATTTATGCTACTTTTTATCGCGGTAAATTAACGGAAACGGAAACTGGGCGGGTAAACCCGCGGGACGCTGTTAGTTAAACATATTTGTGGACAATTCTCCCATAACACTGTCTAGCTCCACACTAAACAAAGTTTGTATTATGTGAGCTAAACTACTGATACAATACCTACATAATTGTAAATAGTTATATATTTTGTAATATTTGTAGTGGTAGGACTCTTGGCAGAGTCCGTCTGGGGAAGTACCACACCTTTGCCAGTTGCTCCACAGCCAAGCAGTAATGCGCAAACATTACTGTATTCCGGTTTGAAGGGCAATGTTTCCATAGAAATTACAGGGCTTAGAGATATAACATCTTAGATCTCTGGGTGACGATCGCAGTGCAGTGCTAGGTAATGATTTGGACTCTTCATGTTCCAATAGCTTGCGTGCCACTGTGCTGCTATGTGGCAGGCATGTTGCTTACCATCAGGCACATGTCCGCTCGTCTCGTCACTCTCTGTTTAAAAAAGAACACAAATATGTAAAACATAGAGACTTCGAGACACCTAGAAACAGAAACGAGGACAGACTGTTTGTACAATTATGGTGCCCTCGAATGATGAAGTGAAATAACCTGTCCTAGGTAATGTTGCTTCGTGGGTGCCTCATTTCAAGCCGCATATTATGCTTGTACAGACAGACAAACAGAAAATTGAGACAGTTTGAAAATTATATCATGTACAACTAACTAATCAACATTGAAAGAATTTGTTTCTATTGACACTATCATCATCAGGCTGTATTCATCCACTGCAGGATATAGGCCTCTCCCATAATACACCACTCAGGCCTATACTCAGTCTGACGCTTCCGACCACCACCAGCCTTTCGTATATCGTCACTCCGTCTACTTTCAGGGCGCAATAACAAAGACATAAATAAACTGCGTAACGGTATAATTATATTTGTTCTACCAAAAGTACACGAAAATAACGCCAAATTACTAGATCACAAAGCGAACTTCGAATTGAAGTTCGATCATTATTATAAGAGATATCATTTGAAGACAAATCCTACAATCATGTTAACTAGGCGATGAACAAGTAGAACGATTAATAGTCAACGATACGATGGACCATCACGATACATTTCGAGTCCGTAAAACACCGGCATGAGTTGAAAAGAATAAAAACTGCGTCAAAGAAGTAAGATTAATATCACTCTAAAGGTACACTCAACGAATATCACGAAACCGGTTTCAAAGAAAAGAAATGGATATCAACAAAATATGAAAACATCTTCATTTTGCCTACGTTTTTACCCCAACGTCATTGGAACTCCTCACGAATTTCCACCCCTAAATACAGACAGCGAATATTAAAACCCACCCATGAAGAAAATACCACGAAATGCGGCCGCGTGCAATTTTTGAAATTGTCCCCTGCATCCTCAGGAATTAAAGGAATTTAATACTATTTCACGTGTGCTAATAACGTGGGAATTTTCAATCCCGTGAAATTTTGAATTTTTCAAGTCAGTGGAAATAGGAGAGTTTTGTGCAGTGTCGACGTGAGAGGAGGTAGATATAGCCAATTCGTGTGTATTTAAATATACATCCAATCAGGAATGTAACTATTTATTTGTACTGGTCTAGAGTACGGTAGTGTACAATGGTACACTAAAACGCGCTATCCACCTCGTCGTGAAAGTTGTGAGGTAAAATGAAAATTGTAGTACAACTTTTTGGATGAAAACCTGTCTGTGGAAACTGCGATGGTTTATGTATACTTACGGCATTAAAAAAAAGCCAGAGGTTTTCGCCGTTTATTTGCTATTGGTACGGAACCCTTCGTGCAGGAGTCCCACTCGCACTTGGCCACTTTCATTATTTATTTATTTACATTGGCTGTTTGGTTGTTGTTGCATGTTTTTAATTAAAATACTTATAATTTAATTAAACGAATTTTATAATCAAGTCTCAATTAAAATTTTTTTTTAATTACAGAAAAGTACTCGTCACCCTACTAGCAGGTCATTCCGAATAGCATCATTGTATAATATTATTATTTAAACACTCGTAATATTTGAACGCCATCCTTGTTTCCTTGAGCGTGCTTACCTAACCTAACACCAAGATTGTAACCACGGGGAAAACCCATTCGGGTAACACGTTCTACAACCTAGACGTACCTCTCATCTAAAGTGGAATCAAATTTCTTCGCGCAGTAAACAACCAAGCTTAGAATAATGTTTCACAACCCATAAACAACATAAAAAAATCCGTTTAGAAGTAAACTGCGCGATAGATTTGACCCCATCATTTACATGCTTAGTATTCTCGGCCTAATTTCTTAAAATTTAATGTCTCTCAATTTGTCGAGCCAGTGAAAGAGCAAGCTCGGAATATATCAATATTCGGTCCGCGAGGTGCACTAACTCAGTGCACTATTGCAGATGTCCGCCGCAACGGTTGAGTTATCGCTTCTGAATGCTGGAAGTGACTTGTCTTTCCTGCGCGTGATGTACCTACATAGGACGATGTACATAGGCGTGATTGCATATCTGATGCAGAACTGTTGTTAGACTTTGCTATCCAAAACCTAAACTTATATATTTTTGTATTAAAATAATATCCTCAGACTCCGGGGTCCATACCTTTTCTATATTATGCTTAATTTACATTTTGTACGAAATAGGAATGTTTGATGTTTTGACGAACATGGTTTAGCTTTACAACGACATCTTCGAAATATTAGGTTAAATTTTTTAAGTGGAAACTTATTTGTATATAAATTATTATAACTGTGAGTTCTGGTAGGGGAAATGTTTAGAGTTTGTGCTACCATCATGCCAATATCGAGTGGTGGCAGCGGCGTAGCGTCGGTGTAGCGTCGTTGAGCAGCGGAACAGGACGCGCGTTAGTCGCTTTATGTATGTTGAGAGAAATCTGTAATTTAAGGGCGTACCCCGAGCAAATGACCTTGAGTATTTCTTACCTTATCGCACACCGCAAGAAACAGCAAGAGAGAAACAGTAGGATTTGCCGCTGTTTTACGCTCAATTTTTAGAATACACTCTTTATAAAATCAGATTTCGGTCTTTTGAAAAAATATTTCTACCAAAATGTTCGTAAAGGAATTGTTTATCCGTTGGTGTAAGTACAAAATCAAAATAATTGAGGTTTTCCGCGGAGATGCATGATAACTACAATTATTTAATTTTTTCATGATTTCGTTGTGAGGCGATTATTTAAACAATAAGTCCATTATCAAAAAAATAAAACTACCATTTTGAAGCCAAGAAGTTGTAGAACTTTATTGTATTTTTTACCAGTTGATATTTGTTTTGGCTAATGAGTAGATAGCTCTGAAAACTGGACAAAAAACTCGTTTTGCTGGGGGATGCACCTTAAGAGAAAAAGTAAGTTTGCGTCACCGACATGGATAATGGCAATATATCTACAGCTATACAATATATACATATGAATGAAGTATTGTCCAATATTAGTGATGTTTAGTAATAAAATTTAAAGTTCTAAGTTGTCACTTCTGTTGGCCTATGATCGCCTATTTTTTGTAACTATAGCAGTTGCCCTCATGTGGCCTCTACTGCCTACCAAAAGTTATATTTTTTTACTATTATCTAATAGTAGCATTGTGTTGTCTGAGATGGTATTTTCTGTGAATAATCCTGCAGCCATATAAATATGAGTACAATGCTATTAATGATAGAGATATTAAATCCGTACTTATTCTTCTCCATTGTCATCGCGTAGTAACATCTGCAACGCACCGTATCCAGGGCTTCTACATCTCGAACAGACAGCATCTGCGGCAGATTTACGGCGACCCGGTATTGCCGAACACAATGCACTTTTCCAACCTGATTCCGGGGCAAGATCGAATTGATTAATAGTTCCGAGATTACGTGAAAGGTAAAAAAGTTTAGAGCGCAGACGTTCGAGAGTTTTTACAGTCAGATACTGAGTCTGGCAGCGCAACATTTTAGTTTCTTCTAGTTTTTTAACTTTTGCGATTTGGATTCACATTACATCGACAACATTATACAGGACTTAATATTAAGTTGTATAATGTTTTAAATGTTTGTTACTTGTTTCGATGTATTAACATGGAATTCAGTACCGTTTTCATCGGAAAATATAATCTACTTTTATTACTTACTAGCTGTACCCTGCATGCCACCTGTCAAAAATATAAAAACCTCAGAAACCTTCTTGGCTCATGCACATTGGACAACTTTAAACATCACAACAAATTATCATCACATGATCAAACGCATAGTTTACGAACTCTATAAAGGACGTACAGACAAACATTAATTTTGCGTTTCATCCGCCTACTACAGGATCCCGTTATTTTCCTGTGATTAAAAGAAGCCGAACATAGGCTACTTCTATTACCTCCAAGAATATGTGTACTAGTTTCATGATGAGCAATTAAGTAGTTTTCACGTGAAAGCTTAACAAACAAACTTGCTTTCGCATTTATGACCATATTATTATTAGTTAATGTTTAAATGTCTTTGAATTTAACTAATCAATGTATAGATTTAGGTTCAATTCCAGCGGTTTGTTGTGTAACCAGATTGATATAGCTACCTTAAATTTCAGCAGTTTGACGTGTACCTAAATGTGCTTTAAGCCAATACGTACGTACAGTTAAATTGAGTAACACAATGCATCTGTATCTAGATCTCAAGGAGAACAGAATGGATGGTCGCTTTTGGTTCTGAATACAAATTCTGATATGATATTCCTCACGTCTCCATCGTGTTATCGTATATATCAAAATTGGACGAGTTATATAATATGAATTGTATCACCCTGGTAGTGGGTTCTGTTCTCACCAAAACAAACATTTATGAAGACATACGGATGTTTCTTCTGTGCCCCCAGGCACAGACGTGTTTCTTTATCGAAAAATATATTTTGAATTCAATAATTACTTTCATGCCTAAAAAAAGTGTATTTCAGCTTTCAACCAATTTAATTTCAATTATATTGGCTTCGGTAGTTCAAGTTCTTTTTCAAATAGTAACCAAAAAAATTTCGTCACGTTTATTTATAAGATAAGATTTCATTTCATAAAATTATATTTTTATCGCTCTCAAAACTCAAAATAAGTGTTCCTTACTTATTTACGTAACCTGTGACTTAACCACTAACTTTAACGGTGTGAAAAATAACTTATGTGTTAATCTAAGGAAAAGACTAGATTTTTTTTAAAATAAAGACTGACGAGACGAGCAGGACATGTGCCTGATGGTAAGCAACATGCCTGCCACATAACAGCACAGTGACACGCAGCTATTGGAACATGAAAGTCGAAATAGGCGTCCGGCCTTAAAAATATGGTTAATTTTTGTAATATTGTACTAAGAAGAAATGTATGTTCATGTTGAGTTGTAACGTAATAATTAAGAAAGGACATTTATGTAAATGGTAGAGCATCGTTATTTTAAAGTGACGTTATACAAATTTCTCGGCAGGAAGCTGGCATAACTTTAGTCCTACTTAATAATACAAATGCGTAAGTTTGTGAGCATGGTGGTTGTTTGTCATTATTTCTTGCAAAAACTACAGTACGGATCAGGTTGAAATTTGGAATACAGTTAGATTATAGTCTCGAATATCACATGGGCTACATTTTATCCCAAGAAAATTGACACAGGATGTTTAAATATGTACCTACTTATTATCTAAGACTTGAGACTAGCAGAGGTCCGCGGTATTAACCCACATAATTCTCGTCCCCATTATTTTCTCGGGATAAAATGTAGCCTATGTGATATTCCAGACTATAATCTAACTGTATTCCAAATTTCCACCTGATCCGTTGTACTCAGTGAATTTTTCATCAAGTAAACCGATATTTACGAAAGTTTGCATTTATATGTAATGTTGTCCAACTTGGGAGATAGTGATATTTTTTTGATATTACAGCATACTTTATATTTCGATTGATCGTCTTTATAGGACAATATCCAAGCGAAACCGGAACGGACCGCTAGTACAGTATAAAGATGCTATTCCACTCACGAAGTTGCACAATTAGCCGCCGATTCGTTTCAATTATTGCGTCCTCCCTTCCTCATTCCTCCCCCTCATTTCTCCCACGACTTCGGGAAAGTTGATCGGAAGTTTTAGTGTTGATCACTTTACTTCAAAATGAGATAGCTTCTCTTCGGTTCAAGTTTCTGTGTGTGTTGTTGTGATATTGTAAGTATATTTTGTCTGTTGATTGAAGTATGATTGTATAGTTATTTTATTTTGGCTGCCTATGAATTTGTGCTTTAGAATGGGGATCTCAAGAACATGTCGAATTGTACCTATGTAATATTTGCTCACACAATAATATTATGAGTTTGAAAAATATATTTTTCTGTTAATTTTGTTTTACGCAAACTAATAAATTACTAGCAGCACTCGGTATGAAAGTGGCATATTAATAACTGCTATGGGAATAGCACTTAATATGCCACTTTCATAGTATAATCTAACTGTATTCTAAATTCCACCCGATCCGATCAGCTGTTTCTATGTGATTGAGCAACAAACATCAAAACTTTCACATTTATGTTAGTAGGATTATTCAATTTCGTGGTGTCGTACGGAAATGATGGGCGTACAATTTTTCAACTATTCATAATAATTTACGTACTGTTTCATAGTTTGTAATTTTCTTCAATAAACATTACCGCTATTAAACAATGCTTCTCGGATATTAGTTGGTCTGAAAATTCGCGAAGCTTAATCAAGAATTATTCTTTCCAATTAGAGACTAAGACAAGAAACGTGCAGCATCCCTTAATTAACTACCACAATGGGGAGGGGAGTGCACCCCCATTTGCATAAAGCTGAGATTGAACAATGGCTGACTCTGTAGCAATGCGTGATAACAATACTGATAGCAGGATGTAGATGCTTCGTAGTAAGACAAATTAGTATGTTTCACTGTTGCATAATTTATTAATTACTAGCGGCCAGTTCCGGCTTCGCTCGGATTTCGTCATAATATAAGGACTATTAATCGAAAAAAAACTATCCTATCTCTCAAGTTGGACCAGATTGCTCACGGTGTGCCAATTTAATTTAAAATTTAGGAATCCATCGCGGACAAACATCGTGACAGGAGATTTATATATATTAAGAAGATTACCTTCAAATTCAAAGAACTCATTTATTTTTAAATAAATAGGTGTTAAAGTGCTGAAAAACAACAAGTATTACGACTAAGTAAATTACATATATTCAAGGTCGACTTTCTAAAGACTCCAATGAGGAGACTTGACTCCACTTCGTAATTATAACATCTAGCGTCTAGATGTGTGGAATGCGTTGCCTGAGTGGTTTTATCCCAATGGTTACAATATATATATATTATATATATATTTAAATAAAGAGTGACGAGACGAGCAGGACATGTGCCTGATGATAAGCAAAATGCCTGCCACATAACAGCACAGTGACACGCACTTATTGGAACATGGAAGTCCAAATCATTACCTAGCACTGCACTGCGCTCGTCAAATAATGGTGTGTTATAATAATGGTGTGTTCAAGTCGTAAGCTGTCCATAACAGCATTTAATACAAACATTTGAAAATTAGGCGTTAAGCACATAACTGCGCTTATCAGCTAGAGATATAAGATGATCAATCCGTTTGCCACGTAATCTCTCACGGAAATTTGCCTTGGAAATTGCCCTTCAATTTGGTATACAGGAATATTTACACAGTAGTGTTAAGCGATAAAATAAAGAGCAAGTATATCTTACTTTATGCTTTCTACTTTAATACTTACTTAATACTTACTTTATTCATTGCGATGCCAATCTGACCTAACATTTCGCTGATAACTTAAAAAATGTCCTCCTATTCATGGAACAATAACTCCAATAAGAACTAATAAAGCATACCAACTCACCCCCTTCTCCCCCAATCACAATAAACCTCCTCCCGTTCGTCGCAGAATTAACCAATCAATATAAAACGTGCACCGGAAGTGCTCGTTGCATTTCCGGTCACGTTACCGGAAGCACTTGACATTGACACGATTGTGGCCGAGTGTGTGATATCGTAATGGACATGCAAATTAATGTGTATAATTTTATAAAGGTTTTTGCGATCATCTTTTAACTCTGTATGGTTGCAACAACCTTCTATTTTTGTTGAATTTTGTTTATTTTTTCCTATAGGTTCGCGTCACCGACATGCTAATGTAGTGTCTGAGCGGCGGCGGAGCAGAACGTGAATGTTAGACGCATTAAGAAAAAAATTAAAAAAAACGTTTATTGTGCCAAAACAAAACAAAAACACGAAAAAAAGAAATGCTACAAAATAAAGTAGGTAGTACGGATTCGAAGTGTGTTAGTGTGCACTGGACCCCACACAAGGGTGACCTGTGTTGTGGGAATCCAGGTTCCTTCTATACATTGCTTTGATCTAGTAGGTACTTATTAAAGAAAATAAAATGAAAACAATTTTGGATTGTTGTGAGTTGTGAGTTTGACCCTGTGAGTCCACGTCATCGAAATAAATAACAGCAGTATTTAAGCTGTAACTGTACATGAGTGACGTTTGGTGCAACATTAATGCCGTTTAATACCAAAATACTAAGTTCTAAGTTTTCATTTCTGTCGGCAGTCCTTTTGAATGGCTATTTTTTATCGCACTTGGGTACGCGTCGGATCACCAACTTTCTTGATGGTAGCCGACGACGTGTACAAAGGCACAATGACCCTGATGATACTCCACTTTGACCTTAAAAATTTTCCTTGAAAAGATACAATCCATTCCGGTGTCCATCCATTCCCGATCAAACGATTCCCGTGGCATACAGTGAAGCCGGAAGTTTATTCCGCTCGTTGACTAAGAAATAAGCAAACGTTTGACGACTCGCCTGTTGAAAAGCAATGCGGATAACATGTCCTACAAGACAAGTATGCGTACACCCGCAGTGTCTTTTCACTAGTCTTGAAGAGGCTGAGCTTGTTTTAGGAAACCCAGTATTTTACAATTGCACTAAAATTATGATCCCGTCCATTGATCTAAAATTTTCGCTTGTAATATGCTTACAATAATTATTTGAATAAGTTATTCTCGGATGTAACCCGAACATCGTGGCAATAGCTAGTAGTATAGACATACAAACCGCATTCGCAGAATCGTTTCAAGTGACGTTATGTCGTGGAAATGCACCGCAACCGTCAGAATCTGAATTCGCCGTAATAGTAAGAGAGCCCGAGCGGGGATTTCGGTATTTACTCCAGCGCGGCAGATTAAAATACAGGTACCTTGTACGCGTATATTAATCCCTGTAGTATCATAAATCATAACCAAATTTGAGCCCCATAAATAAAGCTGATAAAGAAAAAATATGATCATGAGAAATTCTCGAGCACGTTAAATTAAAGTAGGGTGAGTTAATTACGTGCTATGAAGTGTATATGCCACTAAGCTGACAATTTGAAAGTAACGTAAAGGAAAAGGAGGGCTACAAAGTAGTAAAAATGTCATCACATTCTCCATTTAATTTTATTTCTCCATTCTACAATAATTCAAGAACAAGAAATAATTCAAGGAAAACAAATAATTTATAATCTGACGACTTTCACAAGCCGAACTGAAAAAAAATCATCGATAAAAATAATCCTACTATAATATTATAAATGTCAATGTATGGATGATTGTTGCTCAATAACGTCCTAACGTATGAACGGATCGGGCTGAAATTTAAAATACAGATAGATTATAGTCTGGAAGAATACATAGGCTACTTTTTTCCTGAAAAAAAAACAACGGGAACGCAAACTATGCGGGTAACACCGCGGGGCGCTGCTAGTTTTACATACATTTTAGCCGCCAACCGATGAAAAGGTAACATTATGTAGTCTTTTTTCTTCTTATCTATCACCTAAGCTTTGCAATCTTATTGTATCTATGACGCTCGAGTAAATCCCCGTTTAGCATCTTGGGCTCCCCTACCATAAGTGGGTCAACAGAGCTTTATGAGACCACCTGTCGCCCAGAGAATGCTAAACACTGCTCTAGCTTTGTTGCTTTGTTGTCTGTTTTGACTTCTGAGCTCTATTACTCTTACCAATCTATTTCACACATTTGCTACAAGGATTATTTTAGTCCAAAACCTTTCAAATTTTTCGAAGGTCCAATCGGTTTGTGATGTCAAACGAATCACATTTAATAAATAAAATATTTTCAAAGAAAAAGAAACCGACTTCAATTTAAAATGAAATTCACACACTCGACCAAGTTTCATATGAACCTATTACTAAGCCGTCCATATAAATGAAAGCAAAATTTAGTTATTTGTGGATATTTTAATAATGTTAACTCAAGTAAGTGTAAGTAATAAGGCTTAGTAATAAAGCGGAAAGTCTTAAAATATTGTACTCAATAAACTAGCTTTGTCAAGATAAGTTAAATTTAAAATATCTTACCTGTAAACTTAAATCAAACTCTGGAAAGGAAGTTAAGAAACTTAGCTCTAGCTTAAGGCCAAAATTCAAGAATCTCCTAGTTTAAAAATTACCTGTCGTCTTTAACATTTTGGACGTAACTTAATTCGAATTATAAAAATTAGCTCTAACTTAATTTCGTTTTGTTTTGTCAAATTTGAACTTGCACAAGTTTCAATTACGATGTTGACTGACTAAAACAAGTTTACGAAAACAATTCAATATTTTATTCTTAACTTCATTCGATTTTGGTTAGTCGCTGATTTATTAGTTATCAGTGTGGAAAAACAACAAACAAGAGCTTTAATGTTTTTATGGTTATAGTTCATGTAATAAGTATGAACAGACAGACAGACGTCGACGTTAAACTTATAGCTTATATTAAAAACCTATTTGGAGTAAAAACTTCTTTAGCTGCGTTGAGAACTGATTAGTATGAAAAATCATTTGGATTCGCATAACCGACATAATAGTGTAGGGGCGTACTGGAGAGGCGGCGGAGTAGCGGAACGAGACACTTTAGGGATCTATGTATGTGTGTTATCCTCAAATGTATTTTGCGTAAAACGCTTAGGGCTCTACTAACTGAAACTTTACTAATTTAACTATACTTACGCACATAAGTATACCACAGCAAGCCTATAGGAAACATATCTGGAAGACAGACAGAGCTACTTTCGCATTTATAATAGTAGGAATTAAATTTTATTCAAAAAGTTGTTTAGAGTTTCGTTTGAGTCTCTTCACATTGGTCGGGCAACTTGATTATACTACTCATACCGCCAACTAAGTCTGTAGATTCGAGTGCTGCACCTCTCCAGGTATATTACCAAGTTTTGTCAGGTCCCAGGTATCGCGTGAAGCGGCGCTGGTTCCGTCCCAATTCAGCCCAATTTAAAGTTTGGCGCAGTCCCACTCTTACGAAATGTTGAGTATCATAACAAGGTTAAATGCAGTTGTATAACTCATTTTGTGTTCTAGTGTCTTGTGGACTTAGTAACCGACTACAAGAAAGGAAGAGGTTATCAATTCACCAACCATAACGTACCTATATTTTAAGTTGATGAACGGATTACCCGATTTTGATTTTGGACCCATAAGATAATCCGTACCAAAAAGTGCTCAGATATACTAGAATAATAATTAATGAAACTGGTTTAAAATTTACAAAATTAGAGACAGTATGAATTAGCATTTATCACTTCACGTGATTTTAAACTTAAGTTGCGTACCTAAATTAATGGCTTCTATGAAGAGCCAAGTGAATACAATGCCACGGTATTATTAACACTCTACAATTCAAATTGTCCATCGTGTTTCATTCCCAAGCCCCTTTATCGCTTGCATTGCAAATCCTCTGCACCAGCGTGTTGTCACAGCGCAAACATTGTAGTAGGATTATTTGACGAATTTCTTCTATGGCGGTTGAAATGTCTGTTTATAATGTACCAAATATTAGATCTCCGCGGATTTATCACATATTTTTTTTGTGACAAAAAGTATCCTACGTTTTATTATTTTACCAAATTTCATTTTATAATGTGCATAAAAAAGCAACAAAAACGATATGTCCGACGAAGGGCAAGTTTCTTTGCAGTACATACATAGGTACTACGTAGGTATTAATTAAAGTTATATTATTCAATTCGTGCACTTCAAAAAACAGCACAGCAAACATCTAAAATAGTCGTAAGCCACATGTTATCTATCGTTAATGTTCGCTTTTTGCATAATATCGCTCATTTTTCCTCGAAGTTTTTCTCAGACTCAAGCTTGCATTAGAACATATTTATCCTGTGTGTTGGTGGTATAAGAAATCAATCTTATGACGAGTCTGTTATTCACGGAGATGTGATTAGTTGTATCACCAGTTGCAGCGGATAAATGGTTAAGGACGGAAGCGAGCAATCGAATCCTTAAATACTGGGAATATTATGTGACTCCGCCTAGTGATATCATGCTTTTTACGAGTAGTATTTCGTTAATATACTTACTCAGCTCTATGCGTCGCAGTTACGACTATTCTAATCGGAGAACTGCCCATGCGGAGCCCCGGGCTCAAATCTCACAAGAACCACTGTCTTTTCGGAGTCATGCACGTAATGCTGCTAACTTAAAACGGTGAAGGAAAAACGTCGTGAGGAACAGTTGGAAAAATACACCGTGTGAAGCAGTAGATTTCGAATCTACGACCTCACGGTATATTCTATTCTAAACGTCAAAGGGCCGTATAGCTTTCAATCTACATTATAAGTAGACATATGAATTTCCGCTGATGTATTTCAAGCTTCGGTTTGAAACCAGAGTACATTAGTCGAAAACATTAAGGACTCATTGGGTTGAAAATTGTGCGGAGGCGTGCATATCTTTACCTTCTATATTCAATCTCGATTCACTTAGTGCGATTAAACCTACGGTCAATGGTGCTGTACTTAGAGCAGCCTTTCCCAAAGTGGGCGATAACGCCCCCTTGTTGGCGCTGCAGAACTAAAGGGGGCCGTAAGAGACCCAGAAAAAAATCGGGGCGTTGTGGAGAGGCTTGGGAGTCCGTTGTGTACTACCTACTGGGCTCGGGTCTCAAGTTAACTCGGGTTATAGTAAAAGTCTCATTTAAAACGAATGTTTAATCTCCCCTAATATATTTATTTATGTTCAAGATATAGGGTTTTAAGTATGTGAAAAAATGGGGGCGCTAAAAAAAAAGTGGGGCAGCAGGCAAAATAAGTTTGGGAACCCCTTACCTAAGTAAGGCGTGGGCCGGAAAAGATCGCCCTGTTTTATTTATAAATACCCATACTACAATTTAGACTTGTGTAGGCGAAATTCATTTACCGGCTCCCTGAGAGAGTAATTAGCTAAATATTACTAAATTTAGTTTGCGGATCTCATAATGCTTTAACGTACATATACCATCTATTAATGAAAACCTACGCATATCGTCCTGTAGAATAGATTTGTCAACAATATTTTTGTACACAAAATGAAAATAAAAAGTGTAAGTGCTGGAAAGAGGCTTTATCGCAAAGTGCTTAGTCAATGATTTTTTTTTATTAAAAAAAATAATAAATGCAAAATTGATATTTTTTTTATTTTTTCGTTTTTTTTTATTCACAGTAAGCCTTGCTTGCTAACTTCTACTTGGACTCGTATTGTAACGTTTAGTAAATATATAGTACATTGAGTTATGTACAATATTTTAATTATTTTAAAAAGTATAACTCTTATTGACAATTAAATGACAGACATAGAACGAAACCTAAGCAACGCTACTTAACGTAGACCCTAGAATCAGACTAAGAAAATATGGACTAAAAATATATTTTTTAAATTGATTAACTCAAACTGATTGAGTTTTGCCCATTAAAGTGGTAGTCCATTTCTCAATAAGAAGAACCCAATAAGAAATGGGAAGATAAATTTGCATATATTCTTCTGTATTTTCTGTGGCTTTAGTAGTTAAAGTAGGTAAGTATGTACAATGTACCGACGTGGTGTCGACTTCATAAAAGGCTGTATTAAAAGTATTAAAGTTACTCATTTTGTGGGGCTTAGAGTGAAATTATGGGTGTTCATAGCTTTTGTTTTCACTTAAATTTTTAATATACTGTAGATGATCCAAATAAGCCCCTCTTTGTCTTGCTGAATCTTTCAGTTAACGGTAATCTGACCTCTGAGGCTTACATATAAAGCGGATTTGTGTTTTAAACTTTTGGTAAAAAATACGTACATATTTTTGGTGTTTTAGTCCCGTATCTACTACAAGCTAAACCACACGGTAAAAATCGCTTCTCACTTAATAGTTTTCTCGATTCGACAAATACAATTCACGCAAATGAATAATTTTAATAAATATCCCACGGGAACTATTGATTTTAACGAGTTAAAAAGTATCCTAAGTAATAATATAGGTAATACAGGTAATAACACAGGTACAGTCCGCGAGGTATAAGCTGAGCTTTGCATTAGTGTGAGTGATCACCAAAAGTACAGTCAGACGCAGGACGCTGTGACCATGTTCTCTTAATAAGGTGTCAATTTTATATTCAATAAATCGTTGTTTATTATGCAGTATCAATTGTATATTGGTATAAACGATAGGCCTGCCCTGAATACGGTATTCGGAAATTTTAAGTAAATAAGTTATACGTAGGTGACGGATCTCATGCTTTTCCATTAAAATTTTTCTGTTATTCTCTGTCCTTGACCATTTGAATCCTAAAAGAGATACTTCTTTTCGCAATGACCATATTGATCCTGGATAGTTAATGTCAGCTTGTTGTTTAAGAGTTTGTTGTCTGACTGTACTTTTGGTAATAGATGCGTATGCATGTGATCACTCACACTTATGCAAAGCTCAGCTTATACCTCGCGGACTGTACATACCTACTAAGTATTTAATTTCATTCAAATCTCTCCAGTTGTTACAGAGACATCTGGTAACAAACATACACCCATAATGACACTTATATCTTTCGCACAACATGAAGTAACCGATTTGTTGTGTTGTTTTTGTGTCACATCGATACATGTGTATAAAATATGTATAATTTTTTTCTTTGTGGTATGTTAAATAAATTTTACTTATTTTTTTTTCGTAACAACCGAGAAAGAAAAATAACCATAGAGTGTTGTGAAATACGAATGTGAATAGTAACAACTCTTAGTGAAACAGCTTAAGGTCTTAAACTAACCCGCAATATATATACATACATACGTGATAGACAATACAAGCTATACTTCCCACGGATACTTCTCTGAGACTTGTAATGATGTTTTCTATTTATAAAAATTCATTGTCATAATGTTTATTCTTATTTAACTCTTCACCAAGTAAACCGATATTCACGAAATTAGCAAATACTCGGCATACTCGTATGTATAATTTGGTCCAACTTGAAAGATAGACTGAACAAACAGCGCAATTTGTAGCCGCAATATTTTTTATTGCAAATTATTTCCTTATTGTATGACATTAACTAAATCGGAGCCAAACCGGAGCGGGGCGCTAGTATGTCTATATACCAATACGGGCAGGCCTGTCCACAAACTGTGCAAATATAGTGTGCCGCAACATCGGAGACAGAGTTATATTGCTAAATTTGGCCAAAATTCGCTAGTATCGTTCATTACAGTATATTTAGAGCATGGTAGAGCGAGCTCACCCGTGAATAGTGAACATGAAATGACAATGGCTTATATGAGCCAAAAGCTGCCAAAATTTTAAGTAAAGTGGAATCGACAAGGAAGAACCCTTCTATTCTTCTTAATATATATCCATCGTACCAATTCAAATTTTGAACAAATTCGGTTACTTTAGGTTCTAATGACGCAACCTTTAAAATATGACATACGCTGTCACGCAACGAAAGCTCTCAAAAAGCAATATTATTTCCCGTTTTTGTTACATTTTTCATTCCTGCTCGGCTCCTGTTGATAGTAGCGTAATATAATAGCCTATAGCCTTCCTCGATAAATGGACCTACAAAGAAAGAATCGTTCAATTCGGACCAGTAGTTCCAGAGATCCTTGCGTTCAAACAAACAAACAAACTCTTCAGCTTTATAATATTAGTATAGATTCTAATGTTTGTTTTACAAAAGTTTGAAGTTTGAAGAGTGTAGGTGTTTGTTGCTCAAGCAAGTTATTTATAACAGCTGAAAGGATTTGGTCGAAATTTTAAAGACAGATTTATAGTCTATAATAGCACCGGATATACCGTACTAGTAATCCGTCTCGACTTTGCCCGTAGTACGTATTACATAGCCTATAGCACTTAACTTACAATCACGTATATATCCAACAACGGTGAAAGAATTTTTGAAACCGGTCCAGTAGTGATTATAGAGTTCATACAAAAAACCTCTTCAGCCATATTATTATTGTATTAGTATTTAGTATAAATACGCTGTTAGGTTCTAAAATGACAATAGGGATCAGTTTCGTAAATATTAGGTACATGCCAGGTGTGCCTCGTGGTTTTACCCGCGTAGTTCCCGGTTTCGTAATTTTCCTGCTATTAAAAATAGCCTATGTGTTATTCCAGAGTATAAACTATATGGAATTTAAATTTCAATCTAATCCGTTTAGCTATTGAGACGTAATTGAGCAACGAACATCAAAACCTTCAAAATTATAATATTAATAGAATATCGTACACAATATACCGAATTTATGATACTATTGAAGTGAACAACCGCAATATTTTTAGAACAACATCCCGAAATATCACATGAGATTACAGAAAATCGAAAACTTATTTCTATAACCCGTTCACAATAGCTTCTTATTACGGAAACATAATAGGGTAACGTCAACGTTTTACGTCGTCAAGGATTTTCTAGGAATTTCGTCTACCGCAAAGTGAGGCGAGGAGTGTTGAAAGGACGCCCTTAAAATTTTACGACGGTTTTCCCCGTCAAGTTCGATTCTTGGCAAAAGTTACCTCTAGGTACACGACGCAGGAATATGTAGGTAGGTTTACGTGAGAGACATCGATTGTATACTCGATAGACGGAAAATACGCGAGCGACGTTGTAATTCTAATTATATATATTCAGAGTTTGTATTTATTTATTTATTCAATGAGCGCACAAAACAGAATGTAATAAACACATATTATAACATTAGAGTATACTGTACAGAAGTTTGTATCATTCGTTTTTTTATAATCATTCACAGTCGGCGTTTGATCATTGAGATAGTCCTCTAAAGTTTATTTCGTAGAAGAGGTAGGAAGGAGTCTTGCCACATGATCGGTGAAGTTCATTTTGCCATCTAACAGTTTAGCGTAATCTTGATAAATAAGTTATCAATGGCATGTAAGACTACAAATAAGACGAAAAAATGTGTACTGTATAGCTAAATATGTTTATATGTAACATGTAAATAGTTTATTTAAGTTATGATTTGTTTACTGTTATCGTATAAATAAAATACAATATGATTTAAACATTCCAAATTACGTATATAATATTATGACCTATCTACCTACCTTGCAAAGTTAAGGTTTGAATCATTATTATGAAAAACAATTAATATACAATTTAAATATGACGAACTGGTGTACCACGTAGGTACTAGAGTGGTGGACATAGTGGACAACCTGCATAGCTTAAAACAATGCTCTTTTTCTGTCGGGACCTAAAAAATAAAGGTCCTACTCACTCGTTGTAAAATGAACATTTTTAAAGCGAGTTATTTAAAATGCCTCTGGTTTTCATGAGTCTTTCTTTGCACAGTTTTTAGGGTTCCGTAAAACGTATAAAAACGGAACCCTTATAGATTCGTCATGTCTGTCTGTCTGTCTGTCCGTCCGTATGTCACAGCCACTTTTTGCCGAAACTATGAGAACTACACTGTTGAAACTTGGTAAGTAGATGTATTCTGTGAACCGCATTAAGATTTTTACAAAAGTTTAAAAAAAAAACAAAAATTAGGGGTGCCCCCCATACTGAGAACTGAAGCTCAAACATTTTTTTTTCATCAAACCTACACGTGTGGGGTGTCTATCGATAGGTCTTAAAAAAATGATGTTGAGGTTTCTAATATAATTTTTGTCTACACTGAATAACTTGCGCGAGAGACGCTTCCAAAGTGGTAAAATGTGTGTCCCCCCCCCCCCTCTAACTTCTAAAGTAAGAGAATGAAAAAACTAAAAAAAATATATGATGTACATTACCATGAAAACTACCAACGAAAATTAGCTTGAACTCGATCTGATGAGTAGTTTTTTTTAGTACGTCATAAATACACTATTATTAAAACTTCGATCAAAGTTACAACGAACTACAAGAACTATGTGTACTATGTATATTATGTTACTTGCTGGAACGGAACCCTTCATGGGCGAGTCCAACTCGCACTTGGCTACTTTATTTTTTATTCTGTATAAAGATTAACAATTAGAATTTTCAGATAATGGTCCAGGTAACCTAACCGTGTTGCGTTGCTTAAACTTCTAAAACATTCTAAATTTGAAATACTCTTTCTAAAAAGAGTCTAACATGATTTTTATGTATAATTTTATTTCACACACATTTTTACTAGCTAACCCAAAAAAAAATGGCTAAACAATAAAATTATGGCGAGAGATGAGAAATGGCGGTCCAGTGTAAAACTATAAAAGGAAAAAAAAGTATACTCAAACAAACTACAATTATTGAGCTCAATAATTGGCCTAGTGGCTTATTTTGTAGTAAATCTGCCTGCAAAGCCGTGGGTCGTGGGTTCGATTGCTAGATAAAGCAAATACATATTTGTGTGATGAATATAAATAAGTTTTTGTTCTGTATCTGGTTGTTTCTAAGGATAATAAGTGAATATTTACAATTATATAAGTTTTATATCAGCTATAAAATGGCATTGAGTAGCAAGTGCGATTCGAACCTACAGCCACATGATAGCAAATCGCACATTCGCATCACTAGGTCATCGCTGTTTTTTTACAGGTAAAATATCAACTACCTACCTTCTTTTTTTTTCTTCTGTAAACCTATCAATTATTCTAGCAGTTGGCGTCATTTTCCTTGGAAATGTCGAGTGGTTGGTCTCCCAAGCACAACGTCAGTGAATTCTCACTAAAGTATTGCCATCAACAATTCCCTTTCTCCCGCATAGCTGTATTATAATTGTGGACACAAACGGGTAGATTTTAATAAGCTTCTTAGTCGTGAACAGGTGTATAGCTCGTGTATTAAGACTCCCGCTTTATGGGGAAACTTTCGCTGTTTTGGAGACTTGGTTTTATCGCCTTGTTGTTAATACTGAGCGATTATGTAACTAATGTTGCCATAAATTCTGCAGGATTGTACTCTCCATTTTGTTTAGGGAACTACTTTGTGTTAAATTTTCATGAATAAATGTTCCTGTGACCTGTGACTATGAGTGTGACTACTTGTAGTTCGAAAAAGCGACATCGTTTCATGGTTGATGTTCCAAAGATTCTAATGAAGAGGTTTGACTCCACTTTTGGAATAAGTAGAACGTCTAGACTTTGGAATGTGTTGCCTCGGTAGGTTTTCCCGATGATTTCTATCTTGGTGTTTTCAAATCGAGAGTGAAACGGTTTCTTCTAGGTAAGCACGCTCCATCGTAGAACGCAGTGTCGTTTAAAAGGCGAGATGATGCTCAAGTGCCACTCTACCATTGATAAAAAAAAATGGCATTCATAGAGGCTGCTGATGGAAACTTCTACCTTTGAAATTCAGTTTTAAACCTCAATAATGTTCCACAAAATGTTAACTGTATAGCTATAGATATACTGCTAATATGTATGTCGATGACTCGAACTCATAAGATTTCACTCATCCTAAAAGAACGCGCACATCACATTTCTCACAGAACACCATCTAGCCCCAAATTAAGCAAAGCGAAAATATATTGTACATTGTTTAGCGATCATTAATTAATTCCTTGTGGTAAAATAACTTAACTGATTGTTACATTTTCCAATAGCGTCGAACTAAAATCAATCACAGGGCCTCGCTGTAAGCTTTATAATCCATCCATCCGTCCGACCGTCGACGCTGGTTCGGATCACAATGACAGTCCGGATAACTATATTTCATCTTTTCAACTGGACTTATGACATTTCTGTGTCAACCAATGTGTGGATGTCATTGTCTTTCGCATGGTCAAACGTATTCAAAAAATCATTGAAGTTGGTGTAGCCATTTGAGAATTGGAACCAACACGTACCAAAGGCAGATATTTTATCTTCCTAATATTTTGAGTGCAAATGTTTGTGTGTTTGTATGGATGTTTCGTCCTCGATTAAGCAAAAACTACTAAAGGGTGTCTGGTTGAAATTTGGTAAATAAATAAACAGTCTGCAATAACACATAGGCTACTTTTTATCCCGGTAAATTAACGGGATTGGGAAGTACGCAAGTACACCACGGGATGCTGCTGGTTTAAACATTATAGTTTTTTTTCTAGGTAAACACGCATCATCACACCGCATCGTCGCTTAACATCAGGCGAGATGGCGGTCAAGTGTAAACCCTGTAAAAGTTAAAAAAAATAATGTTTTCTCTCCAGATATGACCGTTGACGCATAATTTTTTTCCGGTTTGTTGTTTTTCTCTCGAAATTTTCCTTCATCCCACTGACTTTAACGGAAGACGGACTTAATGACAAATTCGTGTGTCTGTACTTGGTAAAATACACAAAGGGGTCGGCGGGAATAGAACCTACGACCTTACTATAGAAAGTCGCACATTATAGCCACTACTCCAAAATCTACATATATTGTATTACTCAAATAATCTTCTCAAAGATTTACTTCTTGATTTAACCGGTATGATTCCTCGTTCAACGAGAAGCACGAACGAACAGCTTACCGGGCGCCGGTTCGATCCAGCGATATCCGGAACTAACCGGATCTAACTGTAAGAAACCGGCTAAGGATTCTCCGCCCATAACGAGGTGGCCAAACCTTTTGGTTAGAGGATTTATTGTGTTCTAAAGCTTTGGTACCGATATACTCGTACATTTTATTGAAATATTAAATCTAAACTATGCAAAATATTATAACACTGAAGAGGCTTTTGTGTGAACGCGCTAATTTCAAGAACTACTGAACAGTTTTTTTTTTTAATATTTCACCGTTGTATATGGACGTGATCCCTGAGAGCTATATATAGGCTATATTATGTACCACGGGACCGCTAATTTGTAATGTTGTTAGCTATCTAACAATATCTACACCAATAAAGAGCTTTCTATAAAGCTCTTTTTGGTGAGACAAATAAATAGAACAATTGCAGTAAAACATTTATGAAATAGTGCCTCAAGTGGAGGTCTTATTAATATAAGAAAGCGATCTCATCCAGACGAGCAAATACATGCAACATGCAAAACTGATGCTTGTTTATTATTAATGCCGTAATTAAAAATACTAATGTGGTGAACCATAATGATAGCTTAAATCAATACTATTTATGTAACAGTTTAACAGTGGCGCCCAATGTGGGATATTAAAACAAGTCGTTAAGTTTATTATTTTAGATACTATAGATGTCGTTTCGAATGTATTATCTCGCGTAAATTTTGTGATGCAGTTGTTCATCTTACCTGAATTTTCCTTGCGGCAGTCAAGTAACTATTTACAGACTTTGTTATTTATAACACTAGTGTCATTAATTGAATATATTTATAATCACGGCCAATATGCCGTAATTAAAGTACTAGTATGGCACACCCCGGACACTCGGCCTAAACTCCAAACAAACGGTGAAGTCGACATACCTACACTCACACAACTACGCATATGTCGTTCGAACACATTTACGCATGTGTGCGTGTCATCTAGGGTTACTAAATTATTTTATGGAATAGCTGTGACCCGTGAGTTCACCTGCCTGTGGCTTACAATCTTACCTAGTTAGTGTTCGATCTTTAATGTAGGTAAATATAACTTTCATCAACAATCAGAAGGGAGAAGATTTAAAACAAAGAAGGAGATAATAAAGGTACCATGTACGAATTGATTTTTAGTTAAGTAGGTACACTTACCCAAAGATTTCTCTTTGGGTAAGTGTATGCTGACAATTCAATTCTGGCAACGAAAACCGCAGTTTAAAAACAACAAGTTTAATAATTTCGTCACAGGACTTCAGTGTTGGCGCGTACTTCTAACCAGAATAGCTTAACACAATTTATAAAAATGATTCAATGTTTGTAGAAATTCTTATGAAATTAAATTTTATTACGAAAAATTTGGTACCATTTTGTTAAATAATACAGCATCATGGTCGTATTCTCATATAAAATTATCCTCCGAAATAATAACCCTTCGTTGAGTCCGCCTCGCGTCCGCGAGGGGGAGGAAGCTTGAAGTTGGCGGGGGGTGGGGAGTGTCCGTTCTATCTATATTATCTATTCTATGAGTATGGTGAACAACAATCATAGCTTAAAACCATATTACTTACATGACAGTGTTACCAAATTTGACGTTGTTGGGATATTAAAACAAGTCGTTAAATTAAAATACGTTGTCTCTGATTTAATCAATGATAAATAATAATAATTAAACAAGGCAATCTCAATTATTTGTAATCATATTAAATTTGACTTTTAAACGTTTATTTTTTATTATTCGTTTTAAATAGTTATTTCAATCTAATTCCCTTTGATAATATAATAGGTTTGAAATTCAATCTTCGACGATCCCAAGACTAAATTGTGCAAGTATAGTGGTGGAATTAAATGCAAATTCAAGCGACGAACCGTCGGTGCGGCCGATCCCGCGATGATACGAACGAAATTGCCAGCTGTCTCGGCGCCTACGTTGAGAGATTGGCTGCTGCACGAAATTCTGATTATTTGGAAACGTTGTGTGTATCGAGTTTCCTTCTTGTTTTTAGATAACGTTGTGCCTCGGACATACGCCGTCGACATCTTGAATACCTTTCAGGGATTCCTTAGACCTGACTCCCGTGGTGGTAGGAGGACTCTTCGCATCCCGTCTGGGGAAGTACCACAACTTTACTAGTTATTCTACCGCCAAACAGTGAGAGAGAGTTCACACGGCGCGGCTGCCAAACGCGCCCGCGCGCGGGCGCGGCAGATTTCCATATAAAATTGAATTAAATTCACACGACGCGGTTTACAGCCGCGGCGGCCGCGGCAACACGCGGCTCCCGCGCGGCGACCGCGTAGCGCCCGCGCGGCGGCCGCGCGGGAGCCGCGTGGTTGCGCGTGGTTCCTGCGCAGTAGCTGTCCTTACGCAGTAATATATCGCACCTTGAGAATGAAAGTGACTCAATCCAAAATTACTGATTTTTGGATAATGAGCAAAATGTATCTGCACTCAATAGCGTGTCTGCATAAACAGCATTTATTTTAATAATAGTAACGGTTTACTTTCAACTTTGAATAAAACATATTATTAGTTCTTTGAACTTTAGAAATGGATCAAATTTTATAAATATTTATTTAATTAAGTATTAAAAATGTGTGCTTAAAAATCTTTTCACAATTAGGTAACTTTAATTTAAAAAGAATATGTTTTAAAAAGGCTTCTTATGACTTAGAGCCGGTTCACACGGCGCGACTGCTAACCGGCGCCGCGCCCGCGCGACGGTTTTGTTTCAATACTCACGAGACCGCAGGTTTTCGCGGTTTCTGTTCCGGAAAGCTACTGCGCAAGAATCGCGCGCAGCCACGCGGGCGCCGCGGCGGCTGCGGCAGCCGAGCGGCGCCCGCGTGGCTGCGCGTCGTTTGTATTGAATTCAACTTTATATGGAAATTGCCGGCGCGGTTGGCAGCCGCGCCGTGTGAACTCTCTCTTAGGTCTTCTACACTCTCACTATCAATTAATTTTCCAGCCTCATTGATTATAACACCAATTTGATTATTTCCATAAATCCCAATGTAGTAGATAGAGAAAATAAAACTTAATGATATTTTGTCAGGGTTTTTATTGTATGATTAAGGACCAATGGCCCTAAAATTATTAAAACTAACATGAAGCCATGTTCTGATGACGTATTACAGAAATTATAAAACAAATGTGTTACGAAAATAGAACTTCTTAGTAATTATAATATTATTCTCAAATAACTTTTGATCAACAATTAAGCCTTAACCCTTATTAATTAGGTGTACCGTTTATCAGTCGCAAGTTGAAACTTAAATAAAAACTTTTAAAAATTACTCCAAGTCGTACATAAGCAACAGAGGACAAACATGTTTGCAATTGTGTTTTTTAATTTACTTTTTGTATTGAATTATATGTAACTGGCATTGTGTTTCGCTCGGTCCTGTGGCTTGAGGCGGGCTGCAACAGTCTTCAACACGGGCCATCCTAGTGAAGACTGGTGTTATGTACCTACCTAAGCAATTTCTTGTTACTTTGTTGTGTACATTTTTGTATTTATTGTTACCACGATTGTTCGTAGAACCGTGTGCACGCTTAGAATTAGATTTTATGAATTATTTAAGCAGTGTAACAATGAATATAAATAAATAAATAGTAAATTTTTATAATAAGCAACTAATTATTTCAATCCATTGAATGAATTTGGTGGGAACTGAATTACAACAGGCACATCAACCCATCATACATTGTTTGCTACTTTACGCACTACATGTACTACTACTGCAGTGGTGTCACTATGCAACCTGTATTGTCTGTTTTTGAATTTCGCCGGGATAAAATTAAATATTGTTTTTTTAAGTCAGTCTGTGTACTAAACTCGAAAACCCAAATTTTTGAATTGAGTCACTTTCATTCTCATGGTGTGATATGTCAATGACTGTGGCCTTTGACAGTCGCAGGTAGGGCATGAATACCGGTATTCGGGATTACCGAAAAACGGATAATACTGGACTATATAAGGCAACTCTGAAAATCAGTTTTAAAATTGCAAATACTGATTGTTCTGTATTTTTAATAAAAAAAAATAATCAAACTCATATTACAAAAATAACAATCAGCTTATTGAAGTGAAAACTTCTTTTGGCACGCCACAAGCAGATTTTTCGCACTCGGGAATGATAATAGTTTTTTTGGGTTTTCTCGGGACCATGGCCATTGGCCATGTTCCACTAATGTTTTTTTTTTATAAATACATACACACACAACACCATCTGACCCCAAACTAAGCAAAGCTTGTACTATGGCGGCCAGACAGCTAATATAATACTAATATAGTTTTAAATACATACTTATTATACATAGAAACACCCAGACACAGTGTAAACATTTCAATTCATCACACAAATATTTGCACTGGGTGGAAATCGAACCCACGATCCTTGGCTTCGCAGGCAGAGCTACTACCCACAAGCCACGAGGCCAGTCAAAGTGTGCCAGAAGAATATCTTTTAAGCGTAAATATTATAAATATACATTTTAATTGATGCCTTTATTTTAGTTATATGTAGATATGTTGTTTGTTTAACCATAGAGTTTTAAACGTTCAATTAAGTAGGAACCTGAGATTTTTTTTGTACGGTGATATATATTTGCTTCTTATAAATAAATATTGGTGGGCAATACACAGAGCACCATCTGACCCCAAACTAAGCAAAGCTTGTATGATGGCGGCCAGATAGCTGATATAATACTTATATAGTTGTAAATACATACTTATTATACATAGAAACCCCCAGACACAGTGCAAACATTTGAATTCATCACACAAATATTTGCACTGGGTGGGAATCGAACCCACGACCCTCGGCTTCGCAGGCAGAGCTACTACCAACTAAGCCACGAGGTCAGTCAGTCAGTCAGTCAGTATATAAATGAATGACTTTATAGTAGTGAGAAATATAACTAATTCTGTGGTTTTATGAATGTGCGGTAAAAATGAAACTTCTTTTTGCATTGTAGACATTGTATAACTAAAAACTAAAAAGTTTTGGACAAAATACTCGATTTATGTGAGTAAATAATTTAAGTAACTTAATAAGTAACGGCGCCATATTAGCGTCTGCTGCTCTGTCGAACGCCTTTCACTTTACCCTTACTCCACGGCCACCTGTGACGCAACATGCGATAGATGGAAGAGTGATTGATTATTTTCTTAAAAACGGTAATTTTAAATTATTTCGATGCATTGATTTCTACTAGTCTAAAAGAATATTACGTGGGGTATTTTTCTCGCTATTTTAATAGATGGAATAAGGCTTTAAAAATATTAATACCGAAAAAATACCGGTTTTGTCAGAAATCCATTACCGCCATGCCCTAGCTGCAACTAGGGCCGTTCAAGTTCAAAAGTCGAAGACTAATGATAATAAAAGCGGCATAATAACTGGAACGGCAATTTTGCCGATAAAATCACAGGGTAGTACTAGTAAAGCCTTTTTTACTTGACAAATTGATTATGACTTGCGACCCCTAATTCTGCTTTATTATTTGTTTGTTAAGAGCTCTTTGTTCTGACGAATTTAGCAGTGTCTCAACCAAAGGCTTCGACTTCTTGCCCCTACGCCGTATCTCGCAAAAGGCTTACCTTTTGTTTTGTTGTATCAGTGTTGTATCAGTGTTTTGATTCCAACTACCTAAGGATTCCCAGAGTTCGTTGCAGAATTAATATGAAAGCATTCCGTGCTCTTTTAAATCAGTCCAAATTTGTCTTGTCGTCACTTATTCCCTCTATAATACACTTGACACAATGTGACTTTGTTTACAAAGGTCAAACAAAAGTTCTAGAAACTTTTTGAATGTATTGAAGTTAACTTCTTTAGGCACATTGACAGCTTTATGCGTGAAGAAAATTCATCGATTCCGATTTTAGAATTAGGTATTCTAAAATCGAAATCGGTGAATTTCTTGAATGTAGATGACAATGCTTTGAATGTCTATTCCAGACTATCATTTTGCACCAGCGACTTGTGGTATCGTGACGTGTTTGTGCACGCTTAAGAATAATTATATTAAACATGGATAATATGGATATTGAAATCGATCTACTTATTACTTTGGTGCAAGAAAGGCCAGTTGTATGGGATAAGAGCTTAGAGGAATAAAATATGAATTGGTTTAAATATATTATTATTTAATCTGAAATTTGGCCACCCCTCAAAAAGTGCCGCCCATGGCACGCCGCCCCCACCACTTTCCCTACACTACGCCGCTGACTGACCGCCTTGCAACCGAAAGTCTTGCGGTTTTCGCCCGCGACCCCGGCGGCTGAAAAACCGCAAAAACCTGCGGTCTCGAAACAAAACCGTCGCGCGGCGCGGTGCCGCGCCCGCGCGCGGGCGCGGCGGGCGGGCGGGCGGATCCATCATTTTTGCTCTAAAGTTGAAAATGAACGAGTTATTTCACAAAAACTTTAAAACAAGATGGTGGCGAACCCTCTACCGGGATTAGTTAGAAAATCGAAATTTATACTTCCAACAACCCTCCCCGACGTTTCATAAAAAAAAATCGCTCCCCGGAATTTTTTCTATTTCAGGCTTGTTTTATGTTTACCTCGACTGTACTAATATTTAAAATTCAAACCAATTTAAAGCCCTAATATTTACCTAAATCCACTTCACCCTTGCTTCGGTAGGTATCCGAAATATACAGATGTTCCTGAATACAAATTAACTCAGTAACAGCGTTTGATGTGAACCGTGCGACTAATTAGAGGAGCATTAATACAAGAGCAATGTCTCGGAACATGGATTACCGAAGCAACTAGCGTTGCATACGATATCAGCTTACCTGTGTTTACTGCTACTGCGTTAGTTAGGTGAATGTGAAACGGAACGTACACGGTAAATCTATGTGGAATTACGGAACGCAGTTTTGGCGGGAAAATTAATGGCGACCTTAAGGATGAGTATGAATACGAACGAAACCGCAGCATAAAGTTGAAGTTAAACACCGAGTTCAATTTAAAATCAAACTTAGACTAAACTTATTTTTTTTGTGAAATCAACTATAGACACTGTTTCAATGAGACAGCGAAGTAGTGCGAATATATCATAGAGATAAATAAATTTTAGATTTTTGTTGATGTTTCAAAAACCATTTTAATGTGCATACTTGTACATATATGGGTGATCCCTTTAAAGGATGATCTACCAACAATATATAATCATCAAAATCGATTCACTATTGGCGGAGCTACCGCGTAACATACATGCAACCATATTGCAAACCTCCACCGTTTTTTAAGTTAGTTAAAAATAACAGCAGTTTTCGTTGAAAACCTTGTTACTTGTAAGCTGTGATTATAGCTACTTGCCATTTCTCAGTGTATTTGTGGTGCAATTTAAACTCGCTCCGGTGTAATTCCCTCGGCTTACCGAGCGAAAGGGCTCAGGGGTGTGAAGGCTGAAAACTAGGGCTTACAAGCCACAACTGAACTGAAAAATAGGTGAAAACTCATATGACGTGACTAGCATTCCAATAGACCGGTTTATCTTTGTTTTATGATAAATACTTATAAATATTCACGCCTATAGGCATTCTTAACAAATACTTATGATATATAGGACGTTTTTGGTGAAAAAATTGTAAAAGTACGCATTTACTCGGTATGTATCATAAACTTTATTACATAATATTATGTATTACTAACATCATCATCAACGGCCCACTAAATGTTCCCACTGCTGGGACTAGGAGCCTTCTCTCACAAGGAGAGAGTTAAGGCCATAATCCACCACGCTGGCCCAGTGCGGGTTGGTGGATGACACATGACTTCGAAAGATTCCTTCACTGTTTTAAGTTTGCGGCATTACGCACATGACTTCGAAAAGACAGTGGTGCGTGTGGGGTTTGAAGCCGGGGTCTCCGGATCGGCAGGCGCCGTTCTCCCGACTAGACCAGCCGTAACTTAACTACCATAATTCTGATCAATATAACCAACTTTTACTTTTTTTTTCATCATAATACGATACATTAGAGATCAAATATTGTAATTTATAATACCTGTTTGCAGAACAAAATAATTTAAATAAACTTTTAGCGGCCCTCTGTTCTATCTCGTAGTTCCTGTTAGATACTATAGTTTTTTCGTGATATGAAGTTGCTTTTGTGTAATTCCAGAATATAATCCATCTGTATACCAAACGTCCAGATCAATTCAATAGTTTCTGGATGAAAGAGTAACAACTATACAAATATCCATACAAACTTTTGCAATTATAATACACTAGCAGCCGTCCGTGATTTTACCCGCGTAGTTTCCGTAATTTTCGTGAATAACTGTGCTCCAAATTACAATACCATCCGTTCTGCTGTTCTGACGTGATTAAGCAACAAACATAAACAACAAGCATTTGTAAAATTAGGATTGGGCATTTATTCCTACACTGTTTGAGTGACTAAGGTGCGCTAAACTATGAAGTACATACATATGTACCTAACTCTAAAATTACAATTTGAAATTATCTAAACACATTATCCGAAATCCGAAACGAATGATAATTTTCTATTTTAAATTAAGTTCCTTTATTAAAAACTTTTATTTTTATACTAAAGGATCTAGTTTTATAGAAAATAATCAATTAGCGTTCGACTATTAATAGTTTATTCACAGCGTTTAAAGCGTTATTTTTGTACCGTGCGTATAAACAGCGCTTACAGCTTACTCTTTACAATTCGGACACCTCAGTTCGTAGTTCTTCAATCGAACCAGAAATTAACTAAGTACTTATTTCTGAGCTTTAAAACTAAGTCATGTATAAATTTAGAATGATAAATTACACGTTAGTTTAGAAAGTGCTAGAATAATATTGGTTTGGAAGTTATCCTCAAGTTACGCGCTAAGTGGAGCTCAAACAGTAATTACGGTTAATGGGGCGCAAGCGCACTGATTGCATTTGTACTTGAACTTAGCTCTAACTTAGCCTCACATTAATAGGATTATATTTTTTTTAATTTACGTAGTTCTCAGTTACTTTTTGACATTACTTTTCTACGCCGAAACCGGTGAATTCTCACCGGTGTCGGTAATGAGATGGTACTGTCACTCTCCATTTTGCGATTTGTATTTATGTATATTTTTACCAGGTTAGCTATAAATAAATTATTTGTATTTGTTTTATTGGTTTTCACATCGCCTGTAAATCGGCGGCTGGATGATTTAAAATTAATTGATTTTCTAATGTCTCGTTTTTCTTTTCAGGTAATATTCCATTCATCAACAACGCTAGTTCTGTTAAAGAGGCCATGAGGTTGGTATAAAATTAAGTCGTTACAATTAAGCCAAGAACATGTAGAAGTTTGGGAAAAAAAATCAAGTCAAATTAGTAGGTATAGGTTTTTTTTACAATGATAGGTTGGCTCTTGGCCTCCATTTTGCCTGACGATATGCGTATATGATGGTAAAGGAGTCTACGATGAATCGTGCTTACTTATGAGAAACCAAAACTATATTTTCGATACTTTTACGTTACGTCGCATGTACTCAAAGATTTGGTTATATTATGTTACGGCGGTTAATGTCAACATTAAGAAAGAATATTCTTGAATATTTGTTTTTTGTATACATTTCACTCAGCATTTTTTTCAATAATCCGCGTTTGAAAGTAGTCACACAATTGTTTCAGTCGGCTGAAGCCGTAAGCTTTAGCTACTAATAAATAAAGATGCTTAATATATGTCATGATAAAACAAAACGCTTAAAAGCGTTGTAGCGTGGCTGAAAGCTCCTTAATCCTCGAAAGCTCTTAAAAGGCCGATATCCAAATCGTACGCCGGCGTCTGATTGTGGCACTTTGTACAATTTGCGGATCAAAGGATCGAGCTTCGGTCTGGGGTGAGGGAAATGACTGAAGGTAATGGCGGGTTTTTAAAGGGTAAGAACAATTGTGATTGTGAGTTCAATTCGTTTCAGTCGATTCAGCTGATAACGCTCATCGTTAACGTCTGTTGTGCGTACTCAAGCGTGTTGCAGGGTAAGAGTTTCCGGACCTTCAATTCCACATTTCTGTCATCACTTCGGTTTTGCTGTCGTAGTTAACACGTAATAGAGTAAGATCCCAGAGCTCCCAGACGTCACCTATTTTCTGATTAATGAAATGTGGACGATTGAGTAGAGCTAGTAAGTACTAAGAACACAACATGCTTACTCGCTGAATTGCTTAGACGGCCAATTCAATTCAATTTATTTATTCGAACCATTAATTCAAGAGAACACTTGGTTACGTCACTTACAAAAAAAATATACATAAATTATCTGTGTACATGATAAAATAAAATTATCTGTGTACAATTTTGAGATATGGGGTAATGAAGGTACATACAAACATTACTTACTTCACGTATTTTCGTACGTAAGTGATTTTCACGTATTTTGTAGGCAATATCCTTAAAAACAAGGTCCCAATACTCCCAGATACTTTCCGTCGGCCGTTTTGCTTAACAACTCCAAAATAATAATTTAACTTCACTTAAATTCTCATGCACCATTTGTAAATATGTTCGTCAGACAACTATTTTAAAGCTTTTTCCAATAAGACAGACCAAGCTAAGCTAAACATTTCATTCATCAGAAAATAGGTGACGTCTGGGAGCTCTGGGATCTCGGACTATAACTGATCATATAAATCGTCCGTTTATTCTGGTCGCGAAAGTGAACAGAAATCATAATGTTTAAAATATTGTACGGGGCTTAATTACGATATAATTCATTGTTTAATTACCTCAACGTTTCGGCAGCGTTACAACCGCCGTGAGAAGACTCTAAATAAATAATAAGACAATATAAACATTATGTGTTAAAATTTCAAAGAACATCAGAACAGAAATCATTCGCTTGCGTGCTACCAGCATAACTCCAGGACCGCGTCGTATCCTTCAATACGACAACGTGTCAGTACGAACTATGTGAATCCAACTATTTTGAAACCATTACCACTTCTGTTACCTACTAATACTATTAAACGCGAAAGTTTATAACTATGGGTGGGTGGATGGATGTTTGTTACTATGTCACGTTAAAACTACTGAAGGAGTGACTGAGCTGATGGAATAGATATTACACATTACGTCACTGTTGATGCTTGTGTAAGCTATTTAAGATGATAAAGACTTTAATTAAACTGTAGTGGATGAAACCCACAATGTATACCCGCTTTTAGTTAACAGGGTAGCCTTTTTCACTTATGAAGAACATATGGGTGTAGGTAGCTTATTATTATCAACTATTATACTAGTCTATTGCTTGGACGTAAGCTATTTTCCTTGACTGCACTCGATCTGACCCTCTGCTTTTTGCTTCCTACTGCCACCGACTGTCCTCCTATATCAAGCTACACTACGTTTTGTGATTCGCGGGTTCCATTCCATATCAACATCAACAGTTATCGGATCTGAGGGCGATATAACTGACCCATTGTCACTTTAAGCCCTGAGTGTTGGTGACTTCAGTTCTCCAACGTATTACATTGTTTGGGGATGACGTTTGATTAGTTAGTAAGCCAGCCTGGCTTATTCGGGAGAACGGCAACTGCCAATCACGAGCTCTTAATTTGAATCCCATGGGCACCACTGCCTTTTCGAAGTCATGTGCGTAACGCCTCTAACTTAAAAACGCCGAAAGAAATCTTCGTGAGGAAGCTGACAAGTTCATAGGATCTATCGAGGTCAAGCGGCATCTTCTAACTAGCTCTGGACTAGTGGTGGCTTATTGCTTTAACGCTCTCCTTGCGAGAGAAGAGCCCAAGTCCAGCAGTGGAAAAATTTAGTGGCTTGCTTATTCTAGATGCAAGTCCTCACAGAAACCTCGACGGTCGTGGGTTCGATTCCCACCCAGAGCAAATATTTGAGCGGTGAATTCAATTTGTACTGTCTGGGTGTTTCTATGTACAATAAGTATGTATTTAAAACTATGTAAGTTTGTAAGTATTAAATCAGCTATCTGGCCACCATACTACAAGCTTTGCTTAGTTTGGGGTCAGATAGTGTTGTGTGTGAATTGTCCACCACCACCAATAGCTTTGTCTGGAGCTCGCTGAGCGTCTTTGAGCAGGTAATTCAATACAATTTAAGTTCTAACATCGGAGTTCGGGTCGGTCTCGCTATCAGCGATAAACAACGGAGCCGTTTCATTAAGATTCTCTCCGTACCGACTCCCGGGGTTCAGCCCTCATTCAAATGCAGTGCCGCGATGTTCTGAGCTAGTTCTCGACTTAGAACTGGAATAGTTTAGTCTGTTGACGGGCACGCTATGCACGTAAATCTTCGATTGTGCTGCTAGAATCCTTGTAGAATGCTAGAATTGATCGGGAATTTGATTGTAGTTTTGGGTGCATGGTTAGATTAAATTACTATGTACCTTTAGCAAGAGGAGACAGGCGTTAAAGCAAATACGTATAACTGTGGAAAAAATAATTATGTCGTTTCACGTACATTAGAGGGACCGCTGTGCGGACTTAAGGCCTGTTTTCATTTTGATTAGTACAAGTGCGAGTGAGTAGTGCAGGTGTTGAGCGATTAGTAGCAAACACGTGTGGACACCGATTGATTATTGGGAGTTCATAGTAATCAGTCGGGATTACTCATTCGCACTCGCAATCGCACTCGCACTTGCACTAATTAAAATGCAAACCGAGGCCTTTAGACGAGTAAAGGATTAAGAAGAAATTATTTTCTTAATCCACCCTAGTCCAGATATCGTTATAAATAGCATCGCTCTGGCGACAAATCTAAGGAAGACATACAATTCGCAAACTAAAAATACCATCACGATTACGCTATCACCGAAGAGGTACTAGCAATTAGCAATCTAAGACTTATAAACCAGAAACGATTCACAAAGATACTTTGTATTAAACATAATAAAGTTAATGGTTTGTTTCGTTTAAACCCAATCATTTGTCTTCCGATAGCGTCTGCAACAATACCTCAGCTGCTTCAGACATAAACTTCCGCAATAGTAACTGTCCATAGTAACTGTCTCGTTCCACTGACTCGCGGCAAACGCTCCGGGAATAGTACCCAAGGGTAAAGAGGCAGTTACGTGCAGATTTATTCGCACAATCGAACTGTTCACGGGAAATACAACCTGACAGGTCTATTGTCGATTATAATGTTGTTTACACCTCGATTTTGGAAACTGGAAAATCTATAGTAATTATATGTTACTAACAGTGCCCCGTGGCTTTACCGCGTGGCTTAACAGCCCGATCTGTTATGACGTGTTTAGCAATAAACATTCATACATAGACATTAGACATTTATAATTACTAGTTTAATTTATAATCAATCTACCTATAGATAGTGCAATCCACGAAGACGCGCCCCACTAGTCCTCCTAATCGTTTATAGTATATGTGTGCAAGCTTCCGTCAATGTTTGAGTGTTATCGGTACACACTAATTACCTATGAATGCACACGCACACTACAATGACTGGTGAATAGTTCGCGACTGACGCTCGGAGCAAACGCGATTGGTCAAACATTGGTGAAACAAAAAAATTGGTGGGGCGCGTCTTCATGGATTGCACACTTATACTTGGATTGATTTGAAAATATTCTGTTTAATTTGTTGTTGCGTTTTAATTTGCATCGTGTTTGGCTCATTCCGTCACTAATATAAATATGAATAAATAAATATCGTTTGAAATTACCCACAAACTAAACAGTACTTGTATTATGGAAGCCAGATAACTTAACATAACTTGACATAAACAGTTCATTAAATGTTCGCCCTGCTGAGACTCTTGAGTCTTGTCTCGTATGGAGAGAGTTAAGGCCATAATCCACCACTCTGGCCCAGTGCGGGTTGGTGTATGACACCTGACCTCGAAAGATTCAGGGTACCTACATGACGGCTTCCTCGCGGTGTTTTCTTTCACCGTTTTAAGTTAGCGACATTACGCACACGAAAAGACAGTGGTGCGCGTGGGATTTGAACTTGGGGCTCTGGATCGGTAGTCGCCGTTTTCCCATCTAAACCAGCCGTAACTTCAAGGCTATGGAAACCAGATAACTTACGTAATAAATAAATAATTGTATTTGTATTTACAATTATTTTAACTTATGTAATGTAAGAAACATTCAGTAAAATTTGTAAGTTTTGGATTATATAGCCCTAAGCCTTCTGTTTTAGCCCAAAGTTCGGTAGGACAGTAAAGGCCGTCTCAGCCTAACTGCTATGTAAGACCCTTCATAAAAAAGAACCAAAATGTATTCTTCGACTTTGGCAAAACTAAAAAGTCAACCTGCGCAAAGTAATAAATGTTCTTTCATCTTTTGGAGCAGCACTTTTATAAACTCAATCAAGTATGCTTAGGATCCAAAGTCCAACTGCGCTTAAAGTCTGGAAAAATACTCCTCGAAAACCTAACTTTAGGTAATCGGGAGTTGAGAACAATAGATTAAACCCGATTAAGGTATTTATTGCCAATTGAACTTTTAATGCACTCTCAGAGTTCTATTGAATTTAGAGAGGACTTGGATGCCAAATCTTAAATAGTTTTTTGGTCGAGATTTACATTCAGTTAGTTACTTTTGATAAAATTACTTAGAGGCGTTGTATCAATAAAATAAAATATTTATAATACACTAGCGGCTAGCGGTCCATTCCGGCTGCGCTCGGATATTGTCATTTAAAGACTATTAATCGAAATAAAAACTATCCTATCTCTCAAGTTGGACCAGACTGCTTACGGTGTGCCAATTTAATTTAAAATTGGTTAAATAGTTTAGAAATCCATCGCTGACAAACATCGTGACAGGAGATTTATATATATTAAGAAGATTAGTGAATGTAACCTTTTGTGAAATTAATGCTCTACTGAGATGAAACAAGCGTAAGATAGATTTAGCGACAATCATAGCAGAACCAGCCCACTAAATGTTCCCACTGCTGGGACTCGGGGCTTTCTCTCGCAAAGAGGTAGTCAAAGCCATAATCCACCACGCTGGCCCAGTGCAGGTTGGTGGATGATACATGAACTCGAAAGATTAGGTACGTGTCAGTTTTCTCATTATGGTTTCCTTCACCGATTTAAGTTAGCGGCATTACGCACATGTCCAAGTACCAATCATAAACACATAATTCAAATATGTGTTTATGATTGGTACTTGGACGCGTGACCAAAATGCTGGCGTTTATTTTGCCCAACGCATAAGCATTGCCATTCAGCGTGGCAATGCCGCCAGCATGCTGGGTACGCTTCCGATTGGTAGTGGGCTTGAACATCTTGATAATCTGTAGACCTTCATCGGTCTATGGATAATTCAGGTGTGCTTAGTGTAAGTAGTTAGGTATGTAGCGTAATGTAGTTCTCATTGTATTTTAGTTTTTTGTTAATAAACTCTCTCTTTTCTCTCTTCTCTCTCGTTAATAAACTAAAATTTTGTAAAGGGGCTCTGCCCCTTTAAAAAATAAATAAATCAATCAAATAACGCTTTCTAAACACATCAGATTGTCATTGAGGACGAAAATATTTGTAATGCAATTGCAATGTAATGTTAACTTTTTCCACTTAATTAATGGAACTTAAATGACACAAATAAAGCTAGCTAGTAAAAACTAACGCTACTATTCACCATGTTTTATATACATAATTATGTACATTGTATACACAACTTTTCATATTGGCACACAGAACCATTCACTTGAAAATACGAAATTAAAAATTCGTGTGTAGACCTCAACGATACAACTAGTTCAAAATATGCAAAGGTAGTCTCACTGCAGGCGGTAAGTCCATTATCCAGCAACTGACGAGTTTGGAAGTTTTGCCGCAACTTGCGCGAGTAACTGGAATGTGATCCATTACGCTCCAGTCAGCTGTCGCCAACTTAGTTAACTTTTCTTGTTGGGGATAGGTTATAACCTTGTTTTAACTTAAAAGTTAAAACGTTACGATTTTAATGGTTGAAATATTAAAGGTCTGGTCCTATGATGAAAATTGTCATTCTATTATATCGTAATTCGGACCTAATTGATCCATCAGTAAATTAAGATTAGCATAATCTTCTTGTTCCAATAGCTGCGTGATTGTGATTTTATGGTCATATTGCTTACTATCATAAGTTACGGCTGGTCAAGTCGGGAGAACGGCGACTGTCAATGAAGACCCCGCGTTCAAAAGCACGCTCACCACTGTCTTTTCGAAGTCATGTGTGTATTGCCGGTAACTAACTTGCTTACTCATCAGGCACATGACCTGTTCGTATCGTCACTTTTTAATATAAAAAGAAAAAAAAACTGAAATCAGGATATAATAATACATTTATTTTATAAACTGCAGAGGTCCTAATAGAATAGTCCTTTTGATTCTACACAGGCAAAGTTGCAGGAGCCAATTGGTTTGTTATTAATTGAAAATGAAACTCTATTTTGCTCAATGACTGGTGTTTTTCTTCATAGAACGTCAGTAATTGGTCTCGCTCACCCGAATCGCAAAAGTTTTCTTAAGTTTCGTCAGACTTCGCTCAATATTTGCACGGAGTTTCGGAAGCAGTCCCGATATGCAATTGGATTCTTTTTTGTATTCTTATCTAAGTACGATCGTGGAGTATAGCTTAGTAGAAAATGGGAATTCGTTTAGTTTGTCGTTGGTAAGTAGAGTTCCAGATGGATGTATTTGATTTGCTATCGCTTCCATAAGATTATACGATCAGTGCATGTTATGCTGACCAAAATATTTGCGAAAATATGTAATTTACCTTTGTGGGATTTTGCTCAAATAATAGGTGGGTTCCCAACGAGTAACACCAAACGAGTCACTCGTTGACACTGTGACTCGTTGGGTTTTTTTTTCCCAACGAGTCACACTAGCGTAACAGTGTGACTCGATGGGAATATAAACTAGTAAAGAAAGTTGCAACGAGTCACAGTGTGATTGGTTGGGAAAAAAAGTCCCATCGAGTCACTGTGTGACTGGTTGGGACTTTATCATGCGGGAGAAGTGATCATATTAATAACTCTTCTCAAATAAGGAGAACGTAAAAACGTAAACGAAATAGTTAACGTTGAAAGATTGTTTGTTTCTTGATCATGTTGGAACGACTCAATAAATCTGGTAGACATTTGGAAGGCAGTTCGATTATAGTCTGGAACAGCATTTACGCTACTTTTTATCACAAAATATACGCCTAGTTAAAGAATATTTTCTGTACAATAACTTAAGGTGCTGGTATATATACGAGTATAACTCTATAAGTTGCCTTTTTTAAATTGGATTATTGTAACTAAATAAATATGGGAGTAGTACCTATACTCGTCCACAATCTATGTAAAACTAGTGTGCGGTGACTAATGTTTCGAAAGTAGTGGATTTTGTTATAATACTTGTTAAAACGATTAACTATAAGGCTACCACCAAGCCTTTGTCAGTATACTTTCCGCTGAAAAATAATTCAAAATCATGATTAGCATGATGTAGGTACTTGAAATATATCAAGATATTTATTTTCTTGTAAATTTTAATTTAGTTAAAATTAATTTGTAAATCTTCACTAGGATATAGGTATGAGGATTTGTGAGGTACAGGCGGGATTAGAATCTTCGATCTCAAAATTTTCAATCCGTGAATATGAAACCACCACAACCTATATATGTTTACCTAATGGTACTTATATCTCGTAGGTTACAAACCAAGGAACTCCAGTCTACATGTTTCCGGAAACAACTTAACCAAAGAGACGAAGCCATCGTTTTTCATTCACTTGTCTCGAGGCTAGACCGGAGTGCTTCGATTGCGAACGACAAATAAAATTACTATTCTCCTTTGGTACGTACAGAAACCTTAGCGCCGCAAAATCGTTTTGAAACACTGGGAATAGTATGTAAAAATGTGTTAGTCTATCCGTTAACAAGGTACGTGAAACTGGTTCGAATTACTAGTGTATTTGTTCTGTATTGAAGATTTATAGCAAGCAAATACAATATAAATAAAATAAATTTACATCAGCAAAAGTTTATAATTTAAATAAATAAATATAAATAAATATTGGTGGACAATTCACACACAACACCATCTGACCCCAAACCATAGAATAGATAATATAGATACAACGGACACTCCCCACCCCCCGCCAATATCAAGCTTCCTCCCCCGCAAGTACGCGAGAAGAACTCAACGAAAGGCTGGCATCCAACATCAAATTTCCAACAAAATATTATCATGGTGGGTTGCTGTGCTGTTTACGGCTGTCCGTCAACAAAACGGGACAAAAATAAAAGCTTTTTTAAATTTCCTAAGGATAAAATAACGTAAGTTTTAATATTTTTAACCTCAAATTTTCGTAACTTACTCGGTCACTACAGTGTGGCCAACCTAGTGAATATTTACTAAAACTGGTAATAGTTTATTGAGATGGTTCTGTATTTTCTGTTTTTTTATCTGACTTCAAAATATACTTTTTTTAGACTTAGAGTTTTTGTGTTTCTTTGAAAGTTTTTTTTAATGACATGATTAATTATAAAAAAGTTGAATATCTCAATATGTTACCAAGTTTCCAAGTACTGTGCAATATAATTATTAGTAGTTCCTATAATCTATTTAACTTTAGTACTTTAGTTTTTGAAGTAAAAAATTATTTTGGCGCGCCATAGACAGATTTTTCGTGGGCTGTAAATTGAGTTCTATCATCACGCTCGGCCATGCTCATGTCCACGCCCTCCGGTTTCAACTGCGCAGTTTCCGAAGTAACCTATCAAATTCTGAGTTATAAGTTTTTACTTCTATCGGCAGTTCCTATGACTGCCAATTTTTGAAGTAAAAACTTTTTTGGCGCGCCTAGATAAATTTTTCGTGGGGTATGAATTGAATTTTAGCGTCACGCTCGAGTATGATAAGAAATCTTCGGGTAAACTCGGGACCATGGCAATCGGGCATCTAGAAATGCGTCAGCCAATGGGAAATGCTTTAAGGGCGTGGCCTAGCCATCATGGCGTGGCCATCTAGAAATGCGTGAGCTAATGGAAAATGGTGACGCAGTTCTAGATGGCCATTCCATGATGGCCAGACCACGCCCTCCGGTTTCACCTGCGTAGTTTTTAAAGTAAGCCGTCAAATTCTGAGTTATAAGTTTTTACTTCTATGGGCAGTTCCTATGACTTCCAATTTTTTTTTATTTGTGGAAGTCCCGGTAAAGCTTAAATGATGAACACATATGAAAGCAATAAAAAAAACTACACTGAAAGAAAAAAACCGACTTCAAAACCACTTAATATGCACTCAAAGGCGAAAAATAAATCAAATGCTCGACTTCGAGCAGATGAGCGGTTAGTGCTTACAACGATTAATTGAATTTATAATAAATAAATTTCGCTTTTAGCGCCTATTTGTAGTTGGAAGTCGGTTTTTAAACGTTTTTTTTTATTTTATTACTTTTTAGTGTCCGTAATAAAATGTTTCTTTTTTTTTCTTTGATCTTTGTAGATCATAGTTTTGAAATATGAAAACAAAACTAAAAGGAGACGGCCCATTTTCCATGGGCATTTGCCCCACAGAAAAAGTGCAAGACACTTGACCAAAATTGGATCATTGTATAGGATTTTTAATATATATTGAGGAACCGTTTATGTTTTTATCCTGCATAGCGGGGTTTGAAAGATATCAACTAAAACATTGAAAAAAAATAACGCCGCAAGTAGGTAATCAAGAACGTGATTATGTACTTACTACTAAAAGAAGGTAGTAAATTCATTACTTTGCGACTTAGGTACTGTGCTCAAAATAATGTCGACTCAACACAGAGAAGGACCGGAGATTCGGCCAAACCACAAAAAAAAAACGAAACCTTTGGAAAATTAAAGAAATTCCATGTGTTGTGTGAGTTTCGAGCGAATCGATTTTCGAACGAATTCTTACTGTACGTAAACTTCATCTAATCAACAAAAGAGAAAAACATGGCTGACTTTGACTAAAATCTGTACACAAGTACACATAGGTACAACCGTACAAATAATAAGAATAAGAATGCTCAAATTGGGTACTGACCCGAAGACAAATTACGAACTAAACCTGAACAGGCTTATTTAAATTCACAAAAACTTCGCAAGCGTGTTTTAGCGCCGTACAACGCCATCTAGTTTGGTTTTATGGAACTACAGTACCTTAATACAAAATGACTCATACATAGTCAATCAGGTACTTTTAAATCACCAATTTGCAATCCCCGCTTGGCAGGTTAGTATTGAATGTACAGTTTGAATTATTTAATTATATGTTATTTTAATTAAATAACTTGTTTAGGTCTCCGGGGCTAATTAAGTACCTAAACTTGAAACGACATGGGGCAGAAATGAGCCGTCTCCTTTACTTTCGTTTATTTTTGTTCAAGTTTTTTTATGATTGTCGTTGAAAGTTGGTCAAGTAAGTTTCTGAATTTAATTTGAAATTAAAACTGATTTTTGTTTATTCGGCGCAAATAAATTATTAAGTAATGACTTCAACCTTAAAATGTGATTTGAGTATAAAAGACTCGCTTACTATTCTCACAATATTTAAAGTTTTATGCGATCCTTACAATAATGCGAATAAATAAATCACTATTTAGGGGGCGTCCATAAATTACGTGAGGTCTTTTTTTTAATTTTCTGTCCCTCCCTCCCCCTCTGGTGAGATATCGTGAGATTTTATTCAACCCCCTCCCCCATCCCCCAATCTCACGTGAGATTTTTCAAGATGTGGGTTTCTTACGTTGTTTACGTTAGATTGTTTTATTCTTTGTGTTCTATTTGAATATTCATTTTATTTTTTTGTTTCTCGACCCACAAAATGGTTTTCAAAGTCTGAACATATTAAACAAATAAAAATACTCAATAATGCGTTTATTTTGATGCCTGAGAGGTAGGAGATATATCAATTAGTACAGTTTATTATTTTATTATTACAGTATATATTAATTAGTGTCGTTTACAGACACATAAAATATGGTTTCGTTGTTCCGTCGATCCAGCCCGAGTGGCGTTCGTATTACGAGTAACATTAAATCTTAAGCATGTACAATCTGGATTAAATGGACCAAAATAGTATTTTTTTTTTGTTTCAAGGAAAATAAATTGCGTGATATTTGCCGAGACCCCCCCTCTCTCCAACGTAAGATTAGATGAGATTTGACTCAACCCCCTCCCCCCCTTAAACACCTCACGTAATTTATGGACGCCCCCTTATCAACGTACAAATGTAATATTTTTTAAGCAACTAGGAATAAATTAAATCCCGAACTAGCAACATTATCTATCCCACAAGTTCCGGCCGGCCACCAAAGTAACAACAATTCGCAGTTTGTTTATAAAATTGAATTGGAGTTTTGAGTTGAAAAATCATGTTGTTGTTTTTTACTGTGCCGACATGAGATGTAAATAATTAGTTTGTGCAGTGTATGATACTCTGATATACCTAGTGAACTGTGATAACGCCTTTTAAAATGCAACTTATGAACGTTGTTGTACCTAATCTAATGTTCTGTGACTAGCCTACCTATAATGAAATACGCGATATGTGGAGTGATTAATTAATATATTGTCAGAATAAAGTTTTCTCTTTGGGTAAGTGTACTTAACTAAAAATCTATTCGTCCATGGTACCTTTATTATCTCCTATTTTGTTTTAAATCTTCTCCCTTCTGATTGTTGATGAAAGTTTTATTTACCTACATTAAAGATCGAACAATAACTAGGTAAGATTGTAAGCCACTTAACATAGGCAGGTGAACTCACGGGTCACAGCTATTCCATAAAATAATTTAGTAACCCTAGATGACACTCACACATGCGTAAATGTGTTCGAACGACATATGCGTAGTTGTGTGAGTGTAGGTATGTCGACTTCACCGTTTGTTTGGAGTTTAGGCCGAGTGTCCGGGGTGTGCCCAAACTAAGCAAAGCTTGTACGATGGCGGCCAGATAGCTGATATAATACGTATATAGTTTTAAATACATACTTATTATACATAGAAACACCCAGACACAGTGCAAACATTTGAATTCATCACACAAATATTTGCACTGGGTGGGAATCGAACCCACGACCCTCGGCTTCGCAGGCAGAGCTACTACCCACTAAGCCACGAGGCCTCTTACCTTACGAGGATTTAGGAAGTACCTATCCATTTAACTCGACAAAACACAATTCAAATCATTTATTTAATTAGTTGATAGTTTATTTTTCTGCTGCCGCGAACAATTTTTAGTTGATAAATGTTCACTTATGATTTGTTTTGTCAACGCCTCAAAATTTCTGAGGGTAGTTTACATTTTTGATAAATATGATGAGTCATTACGTGGCCCGAACCTATATGGGTTGGGCGCCGGTTTAAAATTATGTATGTTTTCTATTTCAGCATAATAATTTTCAAAGTTATAATCTGCGATTTCTAGTTTTACTGAATTATGAATAAATCAGGAGATGTCTGCACCTTACGGTGTCACTTCAAAAAAGGAGAAGGCTCTTTAGGCAAGAAAGTTCAATTAGGTAGTATGTACGAGTATGTTATGCGATATCTTCGCCGATTTTGATTCTTTTATGTTTGGTAAATAATACTTTTACTCTAAATGGGACTGTGTGTACATTTTATCGAAATTCGAAATTGGTGTGGCGAAAGATCATTTAGAAGAAAGAGTGTTTAGAAATTTCAACGAAAAACTAAAATTAGCTTATCTTTACCTGAACGACGTATTTGTAGATATGACAAAAATTATAAAATTTAGCTAAATGCTTGAGGTATATTTTAAATGGTAGTTGATCTATGTTTTTTTTTCAAGAAAATTTAATTATCAGTAATTGTATCAAACTGTGTATACTATCGATAGTAGTAATAGTGGTTTAAAATAGATAACAAACAGTTTAAACGGTTCAGTTGTAATCGTGCTAAACAGAAAGGATTCTCATTTTCCTTCCAATTTTCCGATCGGACCTTCTGTCCCGTTTGAGTCCTTCGATTGTTTTATTACGCTTCGAGAAACAGTTTAGTTGTGGATTCGTTTCCTGTACTCGGTCGCTTTGTGATTTTTACACAATGCCCGTTCGAATTTCAGGTCGGGCGACGAGGCCAATTCAATTTTAAGGCTAGATAACCATAAAATGGTCGTGGGGCGCAATAAGTTAAAATGGACATCTATTAAAAGTTAGCACACTCCCTATTGATCAAGTTAAAATGGACGTATTTTGAAAGTTAGCACGCCCCACTATTGATCTCATACTAACTAGTATTAATAAACGCAAATGTGTGATTCTCAATCTGTAGAACTGACTGGGAGATTTACCGTGTACCGCCTAACTAAAATGGTCATGGCTTGACTTATTACTATTACTCTTTAATTTAAAATATGAAAGTTGGGATGTTTGTTGCTGAATCATGTCGGAACACTTGATAAGGTAGAAATTTGGAACACAGATTTTAGTCTGAAATAACACATAGGCTACGTTTCATTGCGGGGAAATACCGCGAGGCGCTGCTTGTGAAATATAAATAGATCCTTTAATCTTGCCACAGCAAAATAATACCTGGGTTTATTGTTATTAGGGATTCTTTGCCATAACGCTGAAAATCTTTCTTATTACTGCTATAACAAAGAAACATCTCCGAGCATCAAGAAAATAAATCGCCAACATGAAATTAAACTATCAAGACTATAAGATAATGCAGAAAAGTGTACTTTAACGGAATGGCTTTAAGGTATACTTTAGGGCGTCGTTGAAGTAGATTGTAGTAGACGGTAGGACGCATTCACCGATATAGGATTGTTAGCAAATTGAACATTATCTTGATACTTGACCGAGATGACTATTACTTTTTTTCTAGCTCAGTTTTCGAGTATTTTCTGAAAGAGTTCATAAAGTTCCTGATTGTGTCTCTCAGAACTATAACGTATATTTTTTGTATTTCAATTATGCATCACGAGTATAAATTGGTTATTACATAAAAATGCATCTTGAACCTAGTTCTGAAGGCATATTTTGGCACTGGGATTCAATGACAATATTATGTTAAATAATAAATAAATATTGGTGGACAATTCACACACAGCACCATCTGACCCCAAATTAAGCAAAGCTTGTATGATGGCGGCCAGATAGCTGATATAATACTTGTATAGTTTTAAATACATATTACTTGTTATACATAGAAACACCCAGACACCGTGCAAACATTTGAATTCATCACACAAATATTTGCACTGGGTGGGAATCGAACCCACGACCCTAGGCAGAGCTACTACCAACTATGCCACGAGGCTAGTCAAATAATATAAATAGTAATACTAATAGTTTCATTATAAATAAATAAAAATGTAATAAAACCTACATTATCCATGTACTGGTTGAAGGTTATAATTTTATAAAAATTTGTATTGTATTGTATTGTATTGTAACTATATGATCAAGCCCAGTATCACTGGGTAGCCTGATCAGCATGTTGTCGGCTGATAAATGGCAAACCTTACGTTTAGCAAATTTTATTTTTAGCCAAATAAACTACAGCATTTTCGTCACGAGTCGCGTCGAAGAAGCGCTCGGTAAGGTTTTTGAAAATGTGATGAGCTCACGGCCCCCACGGGCCCAATGTTGCAGTACCAAACTTTTCAAATACTTAACCAACGATCTCAATTTCACGGATGTGCCCTCCCAAACTTCAGGGCGCACAGAATCATGCTATCGTTGGGCAGAGTGAGCTCACTCTTTCCGTTCTAGTCGGTTGCAGAAAGCGGTGGACGCCGGACGTTTTTACCTATCACTATTCGTTGTCAACAACTAAAATAAGTAGAACCACAGCATATCTCGCCGCTAGCGATTCTAGGGATCAAGTAGATTGGTTGTTTGTAAACCACTTACGATACACACAGAGACGCAGTTTATTATCAATTTCAAGGTTTGATTTTTTTCAATTTCAATTTCAAAGCACATCTGTTGGTTTATATCGATGTACTTAATCTTTATCTTAGGTTATATTATTACCAATGTGGATCAAAATGTTACCAGTTCTATATTTACAAATATCTCAGCCTGAAGACGTAATAAATCCAGGCGCAGACCACGCCGCTTCATATAATGACGTCACGACACACGTTCGCGACAGTGACGTTAAGGTGATATCAGACGGTTCACTTTTCTTTCATTTTCGTCTTTCATTCGGCATCTTTCACTCGAAATGAATCGTCTGAACCCCAAATGAAACGAGAGTGCCGAATGAATTCATTAATGAACCGATCCGACGATGTTAGATTTTGGCATTCGGCATCTTTCACTCCAACTACGAATGAATGGAAAATGAACCGTCTGAACACAGAGAGAACGTTCACTCGGATTCGGGCATTTTGTCTCGAGCTCGGTAGCAGACGCACGCCCCGTTGCGTCGCGGAAAATTGGCGGCAAAATGGTGTTCAAGTGGAATGAGCAAAGTACGGTGCTGTTTTTGGAACATTTTAAGAATTATCAATGTTTATGGAACCACAAACTTGACGAATACAAAGATAAAACATTACGTACAAACGCTATAAAATCCCTAATTAGTGATTTAAACCTCGATGTTACTGAAGAAGACATCAAACATAAAATAAAGACCATATTAAATGATCACAAATTCAACGGATTCCGAGACGCATGACTTCACCCGATGACATATTTAAAGTAAATAACAGATGAACGTTCATTTCTTTGTCATTCGCAGTTTGTCGTGTGAACATGGAATGAAAGAAAAATGAACTATTCACTCGAGTGAATGTTCACTCGAGTGAACCGTCTGATATCACCTTAACGGGCTTGTGCGCCGTCGTGCACCGTCATACGTCATAGTAAACAAATGAAGGTACCCACATTGTGGACCTATATTATATTAAGGCATGGGTCACATGGGCAGTGGTTTAATATAAAATTTTTATAACAAGACCGTGTTTCAAATATTTCCTTGATGAGATTTACGGGAGTCAAATCGATATACTAATTAATCTCGACTTTTTTGAAGCCAACCGAACTTGAAATTCAGCTAACCTGAGGGTTTGTTTTAGTTCGTTTATAATGAAATAAACGTTAAATTAAAAAAAAAAAATCTGTTAAGTCGGTTTACTGACGATAATTGAACGTGACAACGTCTTAAGAAAATACTTATGGAATGGTAGCATTTTTCAAAAGAAAATTTTAATTTCATTTGTTTAATAGATTTGTATGTAAAAAGTAATCAGTAGAATTTAGTCATTTTCAATCAAAACAATGCAAAAAAGCTTTTAGATGCCGGGGATCGAACCCGGGGCATTTCACATGCAAAGCGAACGCTCTACCACTGAGCTACATTCCCGCTTGAACTACTGGTCGAAATAATTAATACAACAGTAACAAACATGCGGCGAGGTAACGACCGACGGTATCGACCGACGCGACGGTAACGCGGTAACGGTACATGACGTCATGTTTTGTGGGCGTGCAGCCGGCTTCATCGAATTATAAGACGTTATCACGTCAATAATTTATACTTAAATAGAAGCCTTAACCTTTATTAACATTGTAGCTATAACAATGTTAATAAGTTTGAACGACAGTAAAATTAAAAAAATGGAAGGACAAATAATTGACAAAAATATAGAATACTAGCAGACCCCCGCGGTGTTATCCGCGTAGTTCCCGTTCCCGTTGTTCCCGTTGTTTTTTCGGAATAACAAGTAGCCTATGTGTTCTTCCAGACTATAATCTATCCATGTTCCAAATTTCAGCCGGATCCGTGCATCCGTTAGGACGTGATTGAGCAACAAACATCCATACATTTATAATATTATAGTAGGAAGTAGGATTACATATACACATATAATGAAAAAATCACAAATATTATAAAAAACATTTTTGCCATTAAATTTACGAAGAGCTATTTATTTGCTATTAAATTCATGAAGAAGTTACACCTTTGCTAAAATATTAAAAAGGTAAAGCTTTAACCAAAATAAATTTTAATTAGTAGTGGTAGGACTCTTAGCAGAGTCCGCCTGGGGATGTACCACACCTTTAGCAATTATTCTACCGCCAAGCAGTAATGTGCAAACATTACTGTGTTCTGATTTGAAGGGCAATGTTTCCAGAGAAATTACAGGGCTTAATATCTTAGATCTCTGGGTGACGAGCGCAGTGCAGTGCAAGGTAATGATTTGGACTATCATGTTCCAATAGCTGCATGTCACTGTGCTGTTATGTGGCAGGCATGTTGCTTACCATCAGGCACATGTCAAGCTCGTCTCGTCACTCTTTGCTATAAAAAAATTAAGTATGAATTCGAATTGGAATCTGTAAATAAAACTACACCTATTCCTTGTGCGTAAAACTTAATTATTTCGCAGTTTCTAATGAACAGATGCTTTTTCACGAGTAGCGGTTCCTAAGTCCGGTTATCCCAATGAAGGATTTATAATGTCGTTAGTGAAACAATTAAGGCGCTGAATAGAGCCAAATGGCAGTTTTTAAACACATTTTTAGCAAAATGTATAGGGTTTGAGATGTTGAATAAAATATATGTTATTCTTGAACATATTTATAAGGGAACCATTGCTTTCAAAACACGATTTGGAAAAGATATCTTGACAAGAAAAAATCGTAAACTAACCTCTAAAATGAGTTTTAAACGTAAATATCTGTGTTATTAATGAACATACATTATTCAAATTTTAAAGATTAACGTATTATTTCTTAATAAAGGGCAAGGATGTTTTATATTTTAGATTAAGTTGTTTAATTCGCATTAATTAATTGTTTTTTAATACGCTAACTCGACCGAACCGGCCTGAGTCTTGCTTCTCGCTCACTACTATGAAGTCCGGCAGAAAGCGCTGATGCGCCGTGCAGGAAGGACGCTACGTCGCGTCGCTTCGCTGCGCGGCACTCGCTATTCAAAAAAATAAAAATTCTCACAAATGGAATGCAGAAACGTCAAGAGAGGTCATATGATTTGAAAATTTGACGCGTTGGTTATTAGTAGGTTTAGCTCGATGGTTTAGCATGACCGTGGTGGACGTTTATGACCCTGTGTCCAAATCTTTGAACCGTGATTTTCTTTTTGCATATTTTTTTTCATATTGTTGTTGTATGTTTTCTTTGTAGTTTTCAAGCTTTTATTTTTTAGTTTCACCTGCCCTGAGGCACAGATGAGAATATAGTTATTATGAAACCCATGAATATCCGTGATGTAACCCGAGGCTTATCATGAAATCTTGCAAATTAAATCTACTTCCCGATTTACAGATTGCGTGAAAATTTGCATAATACTTGTGTAAATTGCAAGACAATAAATAAATTGCAATATGATAATTATGATGCTGATCTGATGATGGAGCTGGAAGGTTGCCATGCCATATCATTGATGTTTAATTCAGATCAATCAATTGTTTTTAAAAAGCTAACTCGACTGAACGGCCCTTCTACCAGCTAATTAAATCGGCAAAAAAATAAAAATGATAAATTCTCACAAACGAAATGCGGAAACGTCAAGAGAGGTCGTATGATTTGAAAATTTGACACGTTGGATATTAGTCGGGTTGGCTCGATGGTTTAGCATGACCGTGGTACGCGTTCATGGCCCTGTGTTCAAATCTCAGAACCGCGAACTTCTTTTTGCATGTTTTTTTTCATATTATTGTATGTTTTCTCTGTAGTTTTTCAAGCTTTTATTTTTTAGTTTTACCTGCCCTGAGGCATAGGTGAGAATATAGTTACTATGGAACAAGACATTAAAACAAGACTAAACTGCAAGACAATTTAATTAATTAATTATGATGCTGATCTGATGATGGAGCTGGAAGGTTGCTATGCCATGCAAAATGTTTAATTCACATCAATCAATTGTTTTTAAAAAGCTAACTCGACTGAACGGCCCTTCTACCAGCTAACTAAATCGGCAAAAAAATAAAAATGATAAATTCTCACAAACGAAATGCGGAACGTCAAGAGAGGTCATATGATTTGAAAATTTGACACGTTGGATATTAGTCGGGTTGGCTCGATGGTTTAGCATGACCGTGGTACGCGTTCATGACCCTGTGTTCAAATCTCAGAACCGTGAACTTCTTTTTGCATGTTTTTTTTCATATTGAGCCGGAAGGTGGTCATAGAAACTCGGTAATTAAACGACATAGCACAACCGAGCTTGGACTCGTTTTCTTTGTCTTAACGAGTACTTTGGTGCTAGATTATTACCAGGGTCTGATGATGGAGCCGGAAGGGGGTCATAGGAACTCAACAATTAAATGACATAACTCCATCGAGTTTGGGCTCATTTCATTTGTCTTAATGAGTACTTTGGTGCTAAATGGTAACAAGAGTCTGATGAAGGTGCTGGAAGATGGTTAAGGGTTGCCAGTAATTAAACGAGTACATTGGTGTTAAAGTCCAAGTCGCTGTTAAAGTCTACGTTATGGCTCATCTATTCGGGAGAACGGTGACTGCCGATTCGGAGCCCCACGCGCACCACTCGATGTTAGCATGTAATGCCGCTAACTTAAAAACGATGAAGGAAAACATTGTGAGGAAACCGAAATGTACCTAGTAAGTACATGTAGGTACCTAGTGTTTTCACCTCATGTGACATTTACCAACCCACACTTGGCCAGCGTGGTGGATTATAACCTAGTCCCAGCCTAGATCTCTCCTTGCGAATGAATGCCTCGAGTCCCAGCAATGAGAACATATTATAGTGGGTTGTTTACGCAGATTGTAACCGGTTCTGATGATTAAGCTGGAAGATGGCCCTACGTAGTTTAATTTCACAAGATACGTTATTTCTTTAATACTACATTTTTAGATTTGGCGATGAATTGAAAATAAATCGCTGCTTTGAGACTAAAAAGCCACAACTCAAAATTCAGTTATTTTACTTTTCTACTTCTGACGATTTTCTATCATTCTCTATGTATTTTAATGGGATATTACTTTATTATTTCTACGTTGTGTTAAAATTAATAATCATAAGAATAAAATTAATATAAATATGTGAAAGTAGGGTTCCTATAAAATAGACCTGATTTTTTGCCGTTTTCATAGATATTGGTACGGAATCCTTCATTCGTTCATTCGACTTGCACTTGGCTTATTTTAAACACATTTGATATTATCTAATGTTTTATGTAAAAATGCCGTATTAGTCTCTTACCCCTCGAAAGCCCATTAACTACATTAACTACTAAGCTTCGTCGAATCGACGATGCGAATGTGAAAAAAATGATGTAATTTTTAAGTGCGCTGTTGCACCCATTGCTGCTTCTGATTATATGGATTAGTGGCACCATTTCCTTTTTTTTATATATTAAAATTTACCAATCCACATACTCCGGGGTCCGTAGCTTTCATAATTTCAAATCTAATTTATTTTTACATATTTCTTGTATAATCTGAAGAGAAAAATATGGGGGGAGCTGGGAACATTTTGAACCTAATACTAGTGCTCGTCTGTTGTGCCGATCACTATTGGTTGGGATTCCGCAAGTAATCGGCTCGACATCGATTTTTTGTCTTATTACCATTTGCCTAAGCCGCCTCCTCCCGGCCCAGAGCCTCCACTACGGCTGCATTTCTGTCCCTGATGGCCATCTGTAGGTTGAACTCTCGGATGGTCTTCGGTGATGCAGCCAACGCTCGCCACACGAACCGACCAATGGTGTCATCGGTGTCGTTAGCGTAGTACGTGAAGGTCCCCGTGTGCCGTGAGATTGCAACAACCGCATAGGGCACGCTCTCGTGCAGCTTCATGTTTGCCTTGGTTTTTATTGCGATTACCGACTCATATGTCAGTCCCTGAGCTTCATGAATGGTAAGGATACGTGACTCTGTGCCTGACCCATAACCCTGGTTTGTCAGGGCCTCCTTCTCCTCTTGAGTGTGAACTAAAAAGGGGGTGTTTGGTAGGGTGTTGGGTATTTGCGCTCCCTTGTACCTTTTCTGTTCTAGGGACTTTATACGGGGTGCTGAGGAGTACATACCTGAGTATATTTCCCTCAACGCATATGCTACATCCATCGGATTGCGATGTGTGCAACTCCTGGCTGATTTTTGTTACCAGGTTCGGGCGGTGATACCTCATTTCGAAGAGATTTTCCCTGGCGGAGTTAAGACCAATCAAAGTTATATATTATTTTGGATTTTTGTACGGGCTTAGTGACATCGTGTTTTTTTAGCGGCTAAAGATTTATTATCGCTTTTTCGAAATATTACTTAACTTCTAGGGTAATTGTGCTATCAGATTTGCTGTAAGCTGTAAGTCATATCGAAGCTGAGTTATGGCTTTACAAAGTTTTTTTTTTGGTATTTTTGTATGGATTAGTGGCGTCATTTCCTTTAGCAGCCAAAGATCTGCTGTCACTTTTTGAAAGGGTATTTGTGTAATCAGACACACACGAAAAAGACATGTAAAAAAACACGATGTCACTAAGCCCGTACAAAAATCCAAAAAATAAATAACTTGATTGGTCATAACTCCGCTCCGATATTACTTGGAGCAAATATTCATTGATACAAGAAAGTGATAACAGATTTTTGGTCGCTAAAAAATACGACGCCACTAGTCCATACAAAAGTACCCAAACGCCTTTGTTGTTGTCCGATTTCACTGATTATATTTTAATTTGAAAAAAAAATATGAAAGGGCATTGTTCAAAATAGGCTATCCGTGGCCAAAATGTTCTTGATAATTAGATTTTGTAAAAAAAAATATGTATAATTAGGGCATTATTTTAGTACCCAGATAAATAAACTAAAAGTTCATTATACTAGTACATTATGATATAAGTGCGCTAAGTTGATAATTACAGCCGAAGCAATATTGCTACATATAATTAGCAGAGGCTGTAATTATCAAAGCGCACGTATGTCATACGACGTTTTAAAACATATTTGCGAGGAAATTAATCAAAATTCAGATGACATTTTCAAATAAAAAAATTGGGAGTCATAGGAACTGCCGATAGAAGGGAAAACTTATTACTCGGAATTTGATCCATCATGGCATGACCATCTAGAAATGCGTCAGCATTTCCCGTTGGCTCACGCATTTCTAGATGGCTATGCCATGATATTCAGGCTACGCCCTTTCGGCATTTCCCATTGGCTGACGTATTTCACAGATTAACAATGCACGCGCATCAGCGCTTTTTTTTAAAGCAAGGGCACAAATCCAGCCAGTATGACATTACGACATTAGTAATAAAGTAAATGAATGTTTTTGTGTTATTAAGTTTTGGTCAAAATTAATTAAATTAACAAATTAAATAACTTTCACTGTATTTTATCTTTCATAGTTAATTTTATTCATAAAATGTTTACAACTTTTCTGACATAAAAACTCTTTACTAAGATTTAGTAGTGGTAGGACTCTTAGCAGAGTCCGCCTGGGGAAGTACCACACCTTTGCCAAATATTCTACCGCCAAGCAGTAATTTGCAAACTTTACTGTGTTCCGGTTTGAAGGGCAATGATTCCAGAGAAATTACAGGGCTTAGAGACATAATATCTTAGATCTCTGGGTGACGAGCGCAGTGCAGTGCTAGGTAATGATTTGGACTATCATGTTTCAATAGCTGCGTGTTACTGTGCTGTTATGTGGCAGGCATGTTGCTTACCATCAGGCACATGACCTGCTCGTCTCGTCACTCTATGCTATAAAAAAAAATAAATTTAAAAGTAGGTACCGTTCGTTTTAGACGGAGCATTTTGAAACCGTGCGTTTTACGTTACATTACCGCAAAAGTACGTAATAAGCCACATTACGATACAGAAATTTATATTATATATTATAATATTAATACACTATTATTAAAACTTCGATCAAAGTTACAACGAACTACAAAAACTATGTATACTATGTCTATTATATTACTTGCTGCAACGGAACCCTTCATGGGCGAGTCCAACTTGCACTTGGCCACTTTATTTGTGTAATGGTTTTTCATCGCACCCGCTTTCACTTCACAACGCCACGAAAAACAAAATCATCTACTTGGGCAGTAAAGTTGTCCCACTGCCGGCGAGAAAACGAGTAACTATCACTATTTTCTCGCTCAAGAAACGTACAATAGATATTATACATTCCGTGTACCTAAATAAAAGAGATGCATATATTCAGATACAGGCAGTAGTTGATCGCTGACTGTTCATACTCCCGGTGAGTACTCGCTTCACTAGTTTGTCGCTGAGCGACAAGAGCTATGAAAGATAATACTCGCTCAGCGATACTCGCTAAGCGATTAGAACAATCCAAGAGAGCAACCAGCGAATGAGAAATGAACCGCTGCAGCGGTTCATTTCTCTACAGTGCGGATCTGAAAGTACAGGTTTTTATACGCCGCGAGCGAGTGATGCGAGTATTTATTTTAAACATAATAGAATAGCATCGATTTTATCCAGACGGTCACTATCGATCTTTAGATCGATATTAAAAAAAATACAAAATGTTGTAGTTTTGTTTAAAAGTAACCACGTCAACGTTCGCATTACGAGTAAATAGTCTTTTTGCTACTACCAAAAGATAATATTCTGATATCAAGTGCTAGAAGCCATCATGTTTAATTTATGGTATCAGTGACAGTCAACGTCCACGTTTAGCCCCATGTCCCTTATAAATGAACAATGTCCTTTCTCAGTAAAGTGACTTTTAGATGACATTTGGTTACATTGTATGCAATCATTTCATCTATGATTTGTTATGATGGTGTCATATTTAACTATTATCTGTAAACCGACTTAACCGATTCGTTGCGGAAAACACGGCATCCGTGTCATTCAAGTTTTTATTTTAAGGCGTATGACACGGGAAGCGTGTCATTTTTTATAACCATCGTAACTCGCACAAAATCAACTTTAAAATGTTGCTAAACAGTGTATTTATTATTTTTTATGTAGATTATGGTTGTAGCCTTCGTTTCTGGATATTGATTAATTTGGATAGTTTCAAGGATTAGCTATCTTTTTCAACTGCATTAATATTTATATAAACGATTATGCAAAATTGACATTATGGCACTATATATTATGCTACATTCATAATGACAAAGTAAATTACAGAAAAAAATTATGCGTTTTCAAACAAAGTTAATATTAAAATAAAAAATATTAACTTAGGCATTTGTGACTCCTATCCAGTTTGTGTTATTTTTTGTACTTGTAGAAACTGTTTTTTGTCGTGTTTCGTTTTGCTGACCGGTATATGATACGAACTTCTCTTTTTTTCTGCGATATAGTGAGCTGCAGCTTTATTCTCTCAATCTCAAGAATTATCTGTTTATTTCTGAGTGGTTGTTTCATTTTTGTATTTTTTTTATTTTATTGCATAGGTACTCAACACTAGTAAGTATAGGTGAAAGGAGACGGCCCATTTTCCATGGGCATTTGCCCCACAGAAAAAGTGCAAGAGACTTGACCAAAATTGGATCATTGTATAGGATTTTTAATATATATTGAGGAACCGTTTTTGTTTTTATCCTGCATAGCGGGGTTTAAAAGATATCAACTAAAACATTGAAAAAAATAACGCCGCAAGTAGGTAATCAAGAACGTGATTATGTACTTACTACTATAAGAAGGTAGTGAATTCATTATTTTGCGACTTACTGTGCTCAAAATAATGTCGACTCAACACTGAAAAGGACCAGAGATTCGGGCAAACCACAAAAAAATTAGGAAACCTTTGGAAAACATAAAGAAATTCCATGGGTGTTGTGTGAGTTTCGCACAAATCGATTTTCGAACGAATTTTACTGTACGTAAACTTCAACTGAACAAAAAAAGCGAAACATGTGGCTGACTTTGACTATAGTCTGTACACATAGGTACAAATGAAAGAACAAAGAAGTGTTCAGCGTAGTACTTATCTATATTCTATTGGGTACTGAGTAGTACTGACCCGAAGACAAGACACGAACTAAACCTTAACAGGCTTATTTAAATTCACAAAAACTTCGATAGCGTGTTTTAACGCCGTACAACGCCATCTAGTTGGGTTATATGGAACTACAGTACCTTAATACAAAATTACTTATACATAGTCATTAAGGTACTTTTTAATCACCAATTTGCAATCCCCGCTTAGCAGGTTAGTATTGAATGTACAGTTTGAACTATTTAATTATATATTATTTTAATTAAATAACTTGTTTAGGTCTCCGGGGCTAATTAAGTACCTAAACTTGAAACGACGTGGGGCAGAAATGAGCCGTCTCCTTTAAATTTTCAAATCATATGTCCGCTATGTCTCATATAATATGGCGCCACTAGTCCATATAAAAACCCAAAAAAAATCTTTATCCATTTGACATTTTAAAACCAACTTTTTGCATGATATAAATTCCAAAACTTTTTCCATTGCAATTTATAAATGTTTAATTTTATAAACGTTCCGCATGGTTTAAATAAAAAAAATATCTTTTGAATTTAAAATATTTTTGTAAAATTTTGTTTGTGGACCTTTCGTTACAAAGCAGCGAAATGGGGTTGTTTCAAAAACTTGTTTTTCGTGTTGTAATGAGCAATAGTTGTGGATTATTAACTTGCGAGCTCGTCTATTGATGATGATGATGATAACTATTATGTTTGTATTAATACACGTATTTAATATAATTGACGACGTGCATAGCGCGTGAAAACACTAGTTCTCGTCCGATCACCGAAGTTAAGCAACACCAGGCGTGGTCAGTACTTGGATGGGTGACCGCCTGGGAACACCACGTAATGTTGGCTTTTTGCTGTAGCTACTTTAATGCAATTAATGTTTATGTCGAATGAATCTATTTGACTTCAAATAGATGAGTGAGTAGCGCTTACAATAATTAAATGAACTTTTTTTCGCTTTCGAGTGCCTATTTGTGATTTTGAAGTTGGTTTAATTTTCTGTATAAAAAGAGTTTATTGTAATTGTAGACCGTACATTATTATTTATAAGCTTTACTAATAGAATTTCGATAATGTTCTTCACAATCTGCAAAAGTGCAAAAATATATCGAAGGAAACAAAAAGTTATGTTAAATTAATTACAAAATATTTTAAAAGCGCCATCTATGAGCTTGGAGCGGTAACTTTTTGTTTCCACGTTTTGTTCAATACTAATAATGTCGCCGGCTGGACGCGGTTTAGTTTGGTGGCGCTGTCTTATCGAAGTAGTAAATAGGCGTGGCTTAATTTCGAATTCGTGAATTTCAGTTAGCTGTTGTCAGCACCTTAAATCCTTTTACACAGTTAAGATAATCTGGAGACTTAGAAGAAAGTTAGTGGCTGTGGGGAAGAAGTGGTTTTGCTTTTAAACTACGTATATTATCACCTAGAAACACATACTTTTATCCAATGCATTTGATACGAAGCTTTTGCTAACTAAATTAATTTCATCTACGTCATCATCAGCCTGTATTCGTCCACTGCTGGGCATAATACGCGATCTTCGGTCTTATAGAGTAAGATTCCAGAGCTGCCAGACGTCACCTAGTTTCTGATGAATTAAATGTGGACGATTGAGTAGAGTTAGTAAGTACTAAGAACACATGCTTACTCGTTCACTTGCTTAGACGGCCAATTTTGAGATATGGGGTAATGAAGGTACATGCAAACATTACTTACTTCACGTATTTTCTAATAAGTGATTTTCACGTATGTTGTAGGCAATATCCTTAAAAACAAGGTTCCAATACTCCCAGACACTTTCCGTCGGCCGTTTTGCTTAACAACTCTAAAATAATAACTTAACTTCACTGAAATTCTCATACTCCATTTGTAAATATGTTCGTCAGACAACTATTTTAAAGCTTTTTCCAATAAGACTTCAAGCAAAGCTTGTACTATGGCGGCCAGATAGCTGTAATTATACTTATATAGTTCTAAATACATACTTATTACACATAGAATCACCCAGACACAGTACAAATACATACTATCTTAATATATAAAAATCTCCTGTTACGATGTTTGTCCGCGATGGATTCCTAAACTACTTAACCGATTTTAAATTAAATTGGCACATCGTGAGCAGTCTGGTCCAACTTGAGAGATAGGATAGTTTTATTTCGATTAATGGTCTTTAAATGACAATATCCGAGCGCAGCCGGAATGGGCCGCTAGTGTATAATAAATATCTCTAAAACAAACCGAATTCCCTCTAAACTAACTCTAATCACAGTAAAATCCTTTAAAAATGTTACCACAGAGCCTATTTTAAATTCCGTTCAGAAATCGCTCGTTTTCGGAAAAAGGGCTGGTTATTTTTTAAAAAGGGGTTCATTCCGTCAATTTGGGCGAATCCGCGGGGCCTTTGTAATTATATTATGCAGATTTTGCCGCTTCGACTAAATCGGCCAATATACTGCCACAATGACGGTCATAGTCCATTATGTCGGGTAGACATAAACATTTGATACTTGAAAAATTATTATAAACGTATTATCTATGTGTTAAATAATCATAGCCTTAATTTTTAGCATTTTAAAGATATACTAATGTAATGTTTTCAACATTAAAAAAGCTTAATCTTTGTTACTCGATAATCGAAAGGATGATCGAGAGGCATAAGTGAAAGTGAGTTAGTGGTAGAGAAAGGTAGAGAAGGAGCTAAATTTAATTATAACATCATAACGAATTCCCCGTTTTTTGTTACAAACTAGATAAATTATTAACCTTTTATTGTAATTAATTTTAAATAAACAATAATTAATTGAAATAAAGTAGCAATTAGCGTCCTTATTATTACAAGCTATATCTTCCAAGCACAATATGTACCAAGGATATAAGATAAGATACAGCCCTATTTTTACATTTTAAGACTGGACTTTGTAATTATCTAGTAGTCTCGGTGCCGAGATCGTGCAATGCGCTGTGACCCGTAATCAGCCAAAATACGGCCACAATAAAGATTATTTTGTTTAGAACAAATCGATTTTCGCCAATTAATGATGCTGCACACACGCAGGGCTGTTTGCTTTGGAGTCATTTAATTTTAAGAGCAAATATTGATGTTTGTTACCGTGGTATCACAGAAAAAAAAACGATGCATTTATGACTGTTTGTTTATAATTAAGGCGCATACATAGACCGTGTTTGCGTATGAATTAATTGGAATATTACGCTCTCATTGAGTTTGGTTGTTAACTTCGAAAGTTTTGAAGATTATAATATTTACCTTACCGCTAAAATGTTAGTAGTGCTTTGGCCCGTAAGCTTTTTGATAAATGGTTGGCATACGGCGGTTAGACTTATCAAGAAATATTGGACATACACAAGGCTTAATCGTGAAATTGTCTTCATGTCTGTCTGTCATCATCTCGTCTGCAGATTCATTCGTGTTTAAAGAGCTTATTTGTATGGGGTAGCAAATTTTGTATAGTTTAACTGGGCTTTTCTCATACTTAACTTCTAAATTGGGTCATTGTGCGTGGCTCTTTTTCCTTTTTCTACTACAACCAGCCCAGGCTATCCTAGAAGGTCAGCAGCCTATTTAGTTTGCTATAAGCCACCGGGACAGATGCTGGAGATTTGAGAGAGATTTGTCGAGTTATAGTAATAGTTATTCGTAATTTTAACATAACCGTTTCGACTTAAAAACAAGCGTTCTGTAGCCATGTACAGACTTAACATTCAGTGAATGCGTCGGCGTGCCTTCGACGGGAAGAATTACGGAGGGTTTCAGAATGAAACGCAATCTTCAATTATGGATGAACTGTAGTTTCGGGTTTACTTTTACTAGAGGTATAAACTTATCGTTGAACTAGGTAGCGATACGCGGAGTCCGTGGTGCGCGTCTGCCTATAGCGCGCGCCGTTCTCTATCTTGCTCACACGTGACCTTGCTTTTGCTACTCTATTAATTTAGCAAGATACTGGTAGTTTTTGTAAATGTTGGAAAGGAAAAAAAATAACCACTCAGCCTGTTGATAAAGGGATGTTAAGGTAGATTAAAGATAGGTAGATCGGTTTCTTCTAGGTAAACACGCTACATACACATACGTAGACCGTATCGTCGCTTAACATCAGGTGAGATGGCGGTCAAGTGTAAACCTATAAAAGTTAAAAAAAAATGTTGTCTGTAAAGTCTGTTTACTGACGATAGTTGAACGTGACAACGTCTTAAGAAAATACTGATGGAATGGTAGCATTTTTCAAAAGAAAATTTTAATTTCATTTGTTTAATAGATTTGTATGTAAAAAGTAATCAGTAGAATTTAGTCATTTTCAATCAAAACAATGCAAAAAAGCTTTTAGATGCCGGGGATCGAACCCGGGGCATTTCACATGCAAAGCGAACGCTCTACCACTGAGCTACATCCCCGCTTGAACTATTGGTCGAAATAATTAATACAACTGTAACAAACATGCGGCGAGGTAACGACCGACGGTAACGAGGTAACGGTACATGACGTCATGTTTTGCGGGCGTGCAGCCGGCTTCATCGAATTATAAGACGTTATCACGTCAAAAAAGCTATGATTACAGTTTCTACGAGAATAATTGGGAACTATTGTAGTAGATCTGAAATTCCCAGCACCAAGCATAATTATGGCAACATGGAAGAAAAAATGCACAAAAATAATTAGCAACGTTTCGTACCTCGCGCTTGTCTATTACCATTTTTATGAGCGCTCCGTTCCGGTGCACGAAACGAAGCCAGCGATGTAATGCAAATAGTGCAAAAATACACATAACAGCGTGAGCTAACGACATTGCGCTCTGGGGACGGGGATGAAAGTTAGGAAGCTGGGATAAATAGGAGTTACACGATATACCTGTACTAAGCTAAATAAAGTGGCCAAGTGCGAGTTGGACTCGCCCATGAAGGGTTCCGTTGCAGCAAGTAACATTATATACATAGTACACATAGTTCTTGTAGTTCGTTGTAACTTTGATCGAAGTTTCAATAATAGTGTATTTATGACGTACTAAAAAAAACCACTCATCAGATCGAGTTCAAACTAATTTTCGTTGGTAGTTTACATGGTAATGTACATCATATATTTTTTTTAGATTTTTCATTCTCTTACTTTAGAAGTTAGAGGGGGGGGGACACACATTTTACCACTTTGGAAGTGTCTCTCGCGCAAATTATTCAGTGTAGACGAAAATGATTTTAGAAACATCAATATCATTTTTGAAGACCTATCGATAGACACCCCGCACGTGTAGGTTTGATGAAAACAAAAATTTTGAGTTTCAGTTCTCAGTATGGGGGGCAACCCTAATTTTTCTTTTTTTTTAATTTTTCTGTTGAAATCTTAATGCGGTTCACAGAATACATCTACTTACCAAGTTTCAATAGTGTAGTTCTCATAGTTTCGGCAAAAAGTGGCTGTGACATACGGACGGACAGACAGACAGACATGACGAATCTATAAGGGTTCCGTTTTTACGTTTTACGGAACCCTAAAAAGGGACGAATTATTCATACAAAACTGCTATGGGGCTGCTACTATAGAATTATAACCAACCCACTAAGGGCCGGTTATAATTCTATTGATATGTTCCCACTGTTGGGACTGGGGGTCTTCTCTCGCAAGTGTTTGACTTTCAAAGTGAAAGAAAGAAAGAAAGTTGGCGGGTGACGTTGAAAGGTTCCACTTGATCTCAAAAGGTTCTTGGAACATCCCTTTTACTGTGCCGCGTTGCCATAGAATAGATAATATAGATGGCGTTGCTTAAAAAAAAAAGGCGGCGATGCGCGCGCATTGCTAATCTGTGAACTGTGAACAGTATTATTAGTATTATTCCGCACCCTTTTTTTCGCTGTATTGTTTTTGTTTGAAAATGTCGTCATAGTTTTATTTATTTCCTCGCAAATATGTTATAAAACGTCGTATGACATACGTGCGCTTTGATAATTATAGCCTCTGCTAACTAAAGCTCTCGCCTTCGGCTCGAGCTAGCAATAACGCCTCAACTATAATTATCAACTTAGCGCACTTATATCATAATGTACTATTACGGTGACATATAAACATTATCATCATCATAATCAGCTCACATTCGTCCACTGTTGGACGGTAAGCCTCTTCAATAATACGCCGCTCAGTGGCAAGTATGAGTACCTATACGTAGTATACGTAATACAATGTCAGGACATATAGGTATACAATATACATCGTGGCCTAAAATCCTATTATTATCATATTATTTATATTATAAATGTCTGTTTGATACGACGGGAACAGAAACTACGCGGGTAAAACCGCGGGGCACTGTTAGTAATAAAATAAAACTGTAAATAAGAAAGAAGTCGACTATTATTAAAGTGTAACTTTTCTAGTACGTACTCCAAACTCTAGAGAATTCTGTCTATGACCTCTTCTTTTAGTATTTCGGCGAAATGCAGTGGAAAATAGCGCTACGTTTTCATCGAACACTCGCTTTGAGTACCAATTGACTTTCTGTATGTATTTTTAAAGCTGGCCGGTGTATTATTGAAACAAGAAAGAAAAAAGTTTTGATCTGTTTCGCTGCACAGACAAAATGTACTTTTTAGGGTTCCGTAAAACGTAAAAACGGAACCCTTATAGATTCGTCATGTCTGTCTGTCTGTCTGTCTGTCTGTCTGTCCGTCCGTATGTCACAGCCATTTTTTGCCGAAACTATGAGAACTACACTGTTGAAACTTGGTAAATAGATGTATTCTGTGAACCGCATTAGGATTTTTACAAAAAAAAATAAAAAAAAGAAAAATTAGGGTTGCCCCCCATACTGCAAACTGAAACTCCACAATTTTTTTTTCATCAAACCTACACGTTTGGGATGTCTATCGATAGGTCTTCAAAAATGATGTTGAGGTTTCTAAAATCATTTTCGTCTACACTGAATAATTTGCGCAAGAGACACTTCCAAAGTGGTAAAATGTGTGTCCCCCCCCCTCTAACTTCTAAAGTAAGAGAATGAAAAATCTAAAAAAAATATATGATGTACGTTACCATGTAAACTACCAACGAAAATTGGTTTGAACTCGATCTGATGAGTAGTTTTTTTTTAGTACGTCATAAATACACTATTATTGAAACTTCGACCAAAGTTACAACGAACTACAAGAACTATGTGTACTATGTATATTATGTTACTTGCTGCAACAGGAACCCTTCATGGGCGAGTCCAACTCGCACTTGGCCACTTTTTTAAAACTGTGATCATTATGCCCTTGTCACGTTTATGTGTTGTCGGTTTTGATAAGAGCCGTTTCAGACTACCGTTTTGTAGGAGCGTATAAACTCGGTTTTGGAAGCGCATGTAGGTGCGAACAGGCTTGCGTTTAAGTTTAGCGCGTGTGCTAACACGCGATAAATGTTGACGCGCTTCTAAACTTATACAGATAAGTGCGAGCCGTAATAGCACTGTTTCTTCGTCAGAGATAAAACATCTTACATATCTAGATGATGAGCGTAATGCAGAACTAAGTAGTGATTTGGACTCTGCATGTTCAAATAGCTGCGTGGCACTTTGCTGTTATGGGCAGGCATGTTGCTTACCATCAGGCACATTATAAAGCTGATGACCTTGTTTGTTTTAACGTGCTAATCTCGAGAACTACTGGACCGATTTCAAAAATACTTTCACCGTTGGATGTTTTCGTGATTCCTGATTACTTAGCATGTACTGCGCTCGTCACAGTTGACCGCCACCTTGCCTGATCTTTTGCTCTTGCCTGGTGTCTGTAACTGATTGATTAGTTTTAGATTATAAATATAAACAGAAAAACTAAAAACTCTTTTCTGATTTACTGACTTACATATATTTTTTTGTTTCAGGTAACGATGACTGAAAATGTTGTAATTGATGATTACGATACTACTTCGAATTCGTAAGTTGTATGTAATTACACTGGCTTACAAGAAATCTTCCTTTGAAATCGTACTGTTATTATAAATGTGAAAATTTGTTCGTATGTTTCTCTATCATGTCGGAACGACAGAACGGATCTGAAACACATACGCTACTTTTTAACGCGGAAAAATTACGACGGCAATAACTACGCGTGTAAAACCGTGCGGTACTGCAAATATTTTATCATTTACGAAAAAATAATGTCAAGGAATATTTGTATTGTTATTGTATGTAATTTTATAATGGCAGTTGGCTAACTTATAAACCTGTCGTATTTTAATTCACTCTAGCAGAAAACCGACATTTTTTTAATAACAATTACAAATTAAAGAAGTGTCTTCAAAAGATGTCGCAAAAAGATTTGAGAATTTAGCGCAAAATATTTCACCACAAATAAAATCTGTTACGATATTGAAATGGATCGTTCTTGCCAATCTCTCATACAAACATCATGCAAATAATATTTGTACACCTGGACATTTGAATAACTGAATTTTAATTGAGTTCTTCTGATCGACGGTGCATAACGAATGGACTTTGAATTAGCATCCATACACCTACAAACCTACATATACTAGATGTATATTGTATACTACTCGTACACCTACATATTTTAGAGGTAAACTCTAAAATGACGCCACACTTACAAAACTCAGAAAAAAAACGTATATATGTGGTGTGTAAATAAATTTAAACTTTAGAAAAGATGGATTATATTTACAAACAAATTTACATGCAACATCCTCTTACCACACCGTATTTTTTTTATTTCCGTAGATATTAAAGACTAACACTATAAAAAATAGTACCATTTGTAGATCGTTCAACAACATTGCAACTATGTTATAAAACGTCTTTGACAACCCCACGGATATCGGGACAACCCTATATAATACAGGTATAGTCATTTTAAATTCAACCCATTGGAGAAGCGAAATTAATTCCTTAGTAGAACGTGTCTAGAACAGGCGGGTAATTGGTGTAATAAGCCAACGCAGGATGGCTCTATTGCTGCTCTGCCGTGGAAATTATTTGATCCCAAGAGAAATAAAATACCTTGTATAAGTGAATGTTACTTCAATACGGTGTTTCAATACTTTGCTAATATTATGAAGAAATAAATTCGATCTTGTATGTTTTACGTAAAGTACGAATCAGTGAAAACAGTGTTAAAATTAATTGTTTCAGATAATTATTTGTAGACTGTATTATACAATTCGACCAAAATTAGGTCAGGCTGCCATTTAAGTAAAACTGCAACATCCCAGCCCGAGCCGAGGCCGTGCCGTCTGAGGCGCCCTCGCGTTTGCCATCGTAACGCGTCACTGCTCGCAATGCGAGTACGCTCCGATAGCACTTGACTGAGTGCTTAGTACTCGGCATGGATATATAAGTCAGATAGTTCGATGTTAGCTAGGGCTTAACTCGATTTCTCTTTCAGGTATCAGTAGTATGCTAAAGAGCGTAAGTAGGATAGTTTGTGAGTTAGGATTACGTTTTTTCGTGTTTAACGCCTTCTACGCTAACCTACAAATCCATTAGATGGTAAAGTCACCCAACGCCACCTACTTACTAAACGTCCGTGTAAAAAAACACTACAACATCCACACCGTTGGCTCACGTCCCGACTTTCTAATCAATGGGGATCTTAGCTTTTAAAACCCGTTAATATATAAATAATCATAATATTATTACTTAATTACCCCTCATTTAATATTCCTATAAAGTAAACTAAATGTCTTAGCCATGCAAAACCATGTAGTAAATATTCTATTGCCATGCCAATGTAGCTGTATTTTCAATTTTAATTTTAAATGAGTTTCTCCAAACGTCCTTAATTCCTTGTTGAGTTAATGCGACTTTCCATCGCAAGATGGCGGTAATTCCTACGGCTTAGTTAAATATTGAGCGTAGGGGATTTGAATGATAAATGATTTATTTGGTTTATAAACCGCTTTATTTCAAAGGAGTATTTTTTAAAGAAGTTTTGACCGAGGTTTCTTACTTTTTGTTGGAAGAAGCCATTTTGTTTGCTTGAATCAAAAATGTTGGCCGAGTTGTCTTGCCTTTTTGTTGGAAAAAGCCATTTTGTTTGTTTGAATCAAATTCTAATAATTAAATTTTAATGTAGCAAAGAAGACATAGAACGTTATTCTACACTTCTAGAGTTGATAGCGTTCGAATACTGTTGGACATTTTGTGGATGTATAAAAGTAACTATCCAAAAAAGAACTTGAAAGTTATCTGTCGTGTTGGAAATTTGTACCTAGGCTTACGGAAATCAAGAAGCTGTAAATTTTTTAGTTAAATAAATCGGTAGGGACTTTTTCGACGTTTGTGACTACAAACGAAATTTAAATCACAAAATTAAGCTTAAGGGTTTGTAATAACGCGGCTAGTGTGCTAAATGGCAGCTTTATCAGACGACTGACACCAATTCGTTCGAAATAACTACAAAAAGCTGACAATACTATGTCCTAACGAGACAGAAGTACCGCCATGAACCCAATTTAAAAAGTTATCGATCCATTTCACCGCAAACTTCAAAATGATCTCGTTAAATCGCGTAAATTACAACACCACCTTTCCGGTGAAACTCTTAAGCGTGAAAATAAAACCATTTCCCGCGAAAATTATAGGGAAATCCCGTAATCAGGGTAGAATTTGCAGCGTCACGTCGTGGCTCCAATCGGCGGGTTTAAATATTAAACAGAGTCGACTTTCTGATAACACAGTTCACTGTGGTGTTGCGTAGGGCTGTCACTCGAAATAAACAAAATCCTGTATTTTTATTGCCGTATGAATTACATTTGAGACTTTCAATTATATTCATTATTGACTAGTGAAAGCTTTATTAGTTACCAGAACATTTCTTTTAACTTTAAACTAAATTCTAAAGAAAAGTGAAGTGAAAACAAAAGTAAAACGTAACATTACTAGTTTTTTTGAATTATATGTATATATATTCTATTACGATCCGAAAAACTATATTTTTTTAAATGGCGAATGATTCAGTGTTGACTACCATAGCAGATTCGAGTATAACAATTTCCGTCCGACGCAGCGGGTACGTGCAGAAAATACGTCGTAGCACTGAACCACATCTGCATTAAATATTATATATAAAAATTACAACTAAAATGATGAAAATAAGTTACATATACATTACAATAGCAATGACAAATAGTACCTATGTTGATAATGATGTGAAGATTAGCATAATTATTATTGAAGTGGTAACCAGAACAAAATTTATGTTTTATTTATACTACCACTGCTGTTTTCAAAATCGCTTTAAAGTAGGCGTTATTAGTAATAATCGCCTTAACTCAATCACTGCGATATTTTATAAAACTATACCGGGTTTTTTTATTATAGTATTTACTATTTAGTATGCGTGTATTGTTGCGGCGATTTATTTGAGGCATGCACTCGTATTACCTACTAATAATGCCTATTTTAAACCGATTCTATGTACAGCAGTGGTATCATAAAAAAACACTTATTATTAAAAAAAACGAAATTTTAGTTTTTATTTCATTGTTAAGTGTTCCAAAAAAATGTTCCATCCAGGGTCAGTTCTTGTACCAAGAACTAATTCATTCAGATAAATATCCCGGTATTTTCGACAAAAGACAAGTCCTATCGATTTCGGATTCTCATATTTTATTAATTGATATTTTAATGAAGTTTTCCAACCAGTGTCAACCCTAGATCCAGCAGCTGAGTGCGGATAATCCTGATTTCTTCAGCAACCCGCGTGGATTAGACGCTAGACGCGCGATTGCTTCCAAGCCCAGATTGTATGAAAATGCACAGACGGGATAAACGATTTTACGATTGAATAGGTGAAAAATTTGTTACTGATTGGAACGGTATTTTCTTTTCCTACCTTTGGTTCAAGAATTATTTTAATGTATTAAAACAAAAATTTATTGTTGACGTTAGTTTCGATTTCGTCTATATATGTTTATTATATTAAACAGTGGCTATCCGGGAGAGCTAACATAATTGTAAATACACAATGTATAAATAAATACATATACGTAAACGGAGGTATCGGTAACGGTAACAGCGTGGGAATGACTTTTTTTTTAAAAAGAGTGACGAGACGAGCAGTTCATGTGCCTGATGGTAAGCAACATGCCTGCCACATAACAGCACAGTGACACGCAGCTATTGGAACATGAACAGTCCAAATCATTGCGTAGCACTGCACTGCACTGCGCTCGTCACCCAGAGATCTAAGTTGTTATATCTCTAAGCCCTGTAATTTTTCCGGTTTCAAAAAATGCCTACGCACCTATTACGCCAATAAGTTTTCACTGTCAAAATTGACATACAGAGTTCTTATACAAATATTTTTTTGAAATTATTTCATCGAAAATCTTTACACAAACCAAGCAACAATTCTAAAGTTGAAATCAGATAGCCGATGTAAATAAACAATTATAAATATGTGTAATATTTGACTGAAATGGTGGTCACACACCCACTTGGTCCTAAAAGCTATCGATGGCGTTAGCGTCTAGGGGGTGAGGCAAAATCAAAATCAAATTTTTCGATTTTTTTCCTACCCTAGAAAAAAAATCGAAAAATTTGATTTCGATTTTGGGTAACGGGGCCAAAAATGTTGCTTTTATTATTTTAACAGATAAATAAATATGTATTTTCATTTTGTGTTTAAAGTTCAACCAGGAAAAGCTCTTCAATATATGCAAATAACTAAATACTGGCTGTGTTGCCACGCTGGATAGGAACATCTAATCTTCCAACAGGTACGAGGTGGTACGGGAGTCAACTGTGATTTTCATAAGCCTACGTTCCAACTGTGTCACCAAACTCTTGACCGCAGTACCGCAACTACTCAAAGTCTCCACATCAATTGGAACAAAATGGTAGACTGCTGTAACGTCAAATATTCCAGTCCCTTGCTTCTCGCAGTGTCCTTCGCTGCTGCCGCAGGAGACTAGGTGGAATTATTAATTTTGATGAATGAAATCTAATGTCTTTTGCAGTTACGACTTTCTACCGCCTAACTAAATCTGCTTCGGCTTTGCTAATGTTGTCTCAATAATTTCAAGCGAAAAGAAAAGAGAGAACAATATCAAAGCTATGATTTTTTTAGTTAAGTGGTAGACCCCTCGATGTATGAAATTAAATTTCAGTGCAGATTTAATGCATAAAAAGCTGCACTTTGTAGACTAAAGAACTATTACAAAACAAATAAAAAGTGAACTCCCAAAGCCGCTTGTTTTCAGCTCAGTGTATGTTTCAGGACGCATCGGCCGAGCGAAGGCCCTCCTCACAAAGCAATTCCTAAAAAAGATCCGCTTCAAAGGTACGTCAGTAGAGGGCGCTACTAGTTTGTGTTTTGTTTTACTCCAATTTTAAGGTTAAGTCACGTTACCGTGACCGAGTCGTGTCCGTGCCGTTTTTTCTGCTAAATGAAGTAATTTATGGAAACATTATAACTAATCTGAATTATAAATAATGTGCAGAATCCAAATAAAACAATGAATCTTATGACTAAATAAATTCAAAGAATGTAAAAAGAATGATGTGCTGATATTTAAAATTACTATTTATTAATACTGTTACCTACTTTAACAAAATTTAATATAACTGTAATATCTCTGAGGACATTGCCATTTAAACGGGATTACAGTATTGTTTGGATATTATTGCGTGTAGAATACCTGACAAATGGGTGGTATACTTCCCCAGATAGTCTGCAAAGGGAACCACTGCAATTACCTAAACTGTGCATTGTCACTATAATTTCAAATATCAACTTATTCCATGGGATAAATTACAAAACAGTTACTTACTAAAATGTGACAGAGGTTTCAATTTATAACAACTTACATCACGTCACGGACACGTTACGGCCCCGTTACGGTGTGAATCATCCTTTTCTTCGATTTAACTATTTTCAAGTTAGCTCTCTACTCTTTCGTAGTTTTTGAGACTTTCCTTTGTGTGATTTTTTGTTGTTTTGTTGCTAATTCCAGCTATTTATTTAATCGTATATTTTGTGTGCATCTTTTAGAAGTTTGGTTCTGTCTAAAATGGTTGCTTAATTATTTCGTTATAATAGGCATGGTGACAAGAAAAAAAAGGAATTAGTCCGTCAGTTAGATTATTAAAAAATATTGTACACGTATTTTTTCTTTTGTTTCTAAAACAAAAAAATACGAAGATATAGTGCTTAGAAGTTTCGACTGACGTCACGTCAATATACGACTTTTATGTAGACTTGACGTCACAACGCTTTGTTCCGGAAGTTTGATGGTCTATATCTTCGTCGATTTTTTATAATTTGATAAAACAAAAAATACGTGTCCTTAATTTTTTCAAACTCTACCTGACTGATTAGAATGGTATATTTTTGAACCAGTCATCATCCCTATTCTTATTTAATTTCTAATTCACACTTAATATGGTATTATTATACTTACTTTTGTAATATTATGTTTTTTTTTCGTTATTTCTCATTTAACGTTTTACACTTGAACGTCATGTCGCCTGATGTTTTGCGACAACCCACATAAAAAGTTACGCTCTATTCATAAACTTCTTACTCTATCGGTTGAAATCCAGTGCAGTGGTAGGCAGTGGTTTGGACTCTTCATGTCCAAACAGCTGTGTGACACTATGACTGATTACGTCGTACTAACCTAAAATCTAAGTTAAGTAGAATTCGAACTCACTACGAAATTAACAGCGTTTCTAAACTGCGAATCAAATACGTCCCAGACAATTTTTTTTTTAACTTTTATTGGTATACACTTGACCGCCATCTCGCCTGATGTGACCGAAAATTAGTTCCAGTCTCTCTATATTTTGTCCGAAAACACGTCTGATTTCGCATGCACTTACAATGAATTCCCAATAGAGGGCGCTGAATAATTCAGCTGGCAACTGGTGTAGCAGAAACTATTGGGTACTCGTATGATTTGAAGCTAGTTATATTACACAAACTGTCGTATTAAATTATTAAAACTAGTCTTAGGCTCACGCGCCTTCAAATCGAGAGTAAATCGGTTTCTTCTAGGTAAGCACGTTCCATCGTAGACATAATCGGCGTTTAAACTTCAGGCGAGGTGGCGGTCAAGTGTAAACTTATAATAGTTAAAAAAAAAACTTTTTGAGTTTGTTGGGCGTCACAATTTTGCCAAAATATCTCGTACGTAAGTGATGTCTCTCTAGCGCACGTTGGGTGTAGCTTAAGTTCAATTTCAAAGAGACTTATGGCAGGTGGCAGGTGGTACTATTTAAAGTTAGTTAGTACAGCTTAGAGTACTATTAAAATTATCCTGCTTCGGAACATTGACAGGAATGAAATTCATAATCTGTTTTCCCAAATTCAATTATATAATTCATTATGTACATTTGAAAGAATGTTTAAAAAATGGTATTATTTTAAGTAAAATACACCGCATCCTAAGTTTTAGACAAGATAACTTTTTGAAATTATATATTGATCTTAATAATATTGGATACATCATGGTGTGAACAATAATCTTCATTCATTCTTTACTTGAGAAAGATTCTGAGAAAACTGTCGATAACCACTAAATAAAAATACTCAAAAAAAAGGGAACCTATCTTAATATTTCACTGAAATATCTCTAGGAAAATCTCCGGAATATTCTTTCAGTATAAGATCAGAAAGAATCACAATTTACTGTCGGTCAGTGATAAATTACGGCCTCTATCTAACGTCCCTATCGTTGCCGCATCATAAACTGTTCAGTAAGTATACCTTTCCTAGGGACTCTTTGTATCTTATCGGGCAAGTTCGCGGTTTTACCCCAAACTTCGGGTAAATTAAGTCGAGGTCATAATTATCTTGCTTTATCGATTGTTTACAAAGTTTTAGGAAATTAAGATTTTAAATGATGATTAGATGGTGTTGTTTTGGAAGTTGGTTCGTTAAATATGATTTAAAGGTAGAGCGCGCACCTGGGTTTCTTTTGTTTGTTTAGAAAATGCAAGAATTTTTAGTAACTGGGGAAAATGAATTTAGGTAATATTGTTTTGTCTAGAATAACTCTGGATGGTGTAGTTGCTAAAACGCTTAAAATTCTGACACAAATGTAGAAAGTAAAAACATTAGATAGATAATCCTCAGTTACAAGGTCTAGGTAAAATTTAATTCTAGCTATAAGCTCTATTTATTTTCATAGTTACATGAGATCATACACAAATAAAATGCAGAAACTTTTGTAACGTTATGAATCATGTTACTGAAACCAGTATAGGCCTTTTGTAATTTAATCACATTTGGTCAATTTTAATATTATAATACCTAATACCTATTTTTGTACTTGTATTATGTAGCACTTAATTTACAAAACGGCAAATAGATTACGACTTTGTTTTAAAGGTCATGATTGGGATAGTCCTTCCTGCTATCCTACTGATATTATAAATGCGAAAGTTTCTATGTTTGATGCTCAATCGTGTAAGAACGACTAAACGGATTGTGTTGATATTTGTAACACCACACCCTTAGAATGTAGTCTAGAACATTTACTACTTATTACTTATTTATTTTATATTACTATATTATTTATTGCCAGTAAACTACGAAAAACGGTAAGTAAATGAGTTAAACCGCTGGGCTCTACCAGAAGTCCATAAGGCTTACGTGAGCTAATAATAACCTATTAATAAAACCATTATAAAACCATAATAATAACCTATTAACAAAACCAAAAATAAAAAAATATATTAGAATATATATGTGTAAAGCCAATGCTGAAATTCCCGATGTAGAAATATGACGACAAACGTACTCCGACATAAATTCTGGTTATGAAATGTTTCGCTAAAGGGAATAATGGAACGAAGAGGTTTGATGGCACTTTCGTTTTAAGGACAGATAGTATCTGGAATGCGTTGCTATCGAAGGGCCGGTCCACGTGGAGAATGAGTAGGTTTTTTAGAGTTCCGTACCCAAAGGGTAAAAACGGGACCGTATTACTGAGACTTGGCTGTCCGTCCGTCCGTCCATCCGCACGTCCGTCCGTCCGTCCGTCCTTCCGTCTGTCACCAGGCTGTATCTTAAAGAACGGTGATAGCTAGACTATTGAAATTTTCACAGATGATGTATTTCTATTGCCGCTATAACAACAAATACTATAAATTAAATCTATATTAGCAATGAAATACGTATTAGACAAATTGTTCTATATCCAGTTTTGTTTATTATTTGACGGCAAACTGATGTACCCATGTTAGTCGCCTACATATTACTCAGTAAGTGTTTGTTTAGCCATTGAGTAGGCTCGCTACTCGCTAGGGAGATAGTCTAGTCTAGGTTGACCGATACGTCATTAATTCAATGACGTCACGTTCTGTCTTAATTAAACGTTTTCTATAACGATGTTAAAATCCTTCAAGTAAATTTAATTGACTAATGATTTTCTATATTTCTAAGATATAAATACAATTGATGTCTCTATATGTAATTCAAAATTTACAGATTGTTACTAAATGTATATGAAAGTATACCTACATTTTTTTTAAAGTTGAGGAAATTCAATAATGATTAATGTAAAAAAATATGGATTTAGAGATAATAAATCGATCACTCAAAATGAAACTTAACTTCACCGATACTCGTCCACTGTTTTATTATGGAAAGTTATTCCCAAATGAATATATTATCTCGTGACAAATATTTGGGGCTGCGTATTTGCACAAATATGGCAGTTAAATATATTCGGCTTCATAAATACTCGACGGGAATAAATAGAGCATGCATAACGAATATGGTGGAAGGGCTCAGTAGAGTTGCATTGAGGTGTGGTACAAGGTAAGAACATTCAGATGGCCATTGGCGATCATGGCACGCATACTATGTTGTTTCTTGTAATTTGATCGTTCTTTCCGATTCGACAACTAAAAGTTTTACAATTGGGACACAACTCTATCTTAGTGCTCTTCATGGAGCGAAACGAGATCTTAAGAAACCTTTTTATGATCAAATTCTTGTTTTTTACGTGATGTCTAAATCGGTGTTACAATGGATTTTAACAAACTTATTTGTTAAGAATAAAGAAATGTCTTCAAACTAAATTAAAATACCACACATCTGCACCCTTATTGTTTATTTATATGCAAGTTAGTAGACATAACTTTATCGCTCTTTTTTATGTCATTTTTTTTATCAATTCTCGTAGATTGGACAATTCTAGGCCCTGAATTATTTACCCTGACCCTGGTGCGGTTCATAGGTAATATTTAATGTGAAGATCAAAGTAGACTATCTATATAAAAGCGAACGGTCACTCATCACAAAATCTAAGAAACTACAAATGATAGGAGTCTGAAATTTTGCAAGTAGGTGCCGTTTAGCACATAGGCACTTGCTAAGACAAGGTTTTGCGAAATTCAACCCCTAAGGGGGTAAAATAGGGGATGAAAGTTTTACATAATCGCACTTTACTTTTATTTTACATAGTAGACTGCTTCGTGGACATCAGACGTCGAGTGGTCAAGTGCAATACTATAATTGTTAAAAAAATCGCTGGTATTTTATCCCCTATCCCACACACCAAGGCTCGAAGTCACAACGTACTGAAGATATACGGGGGCTGATCTAAATACTTTTTATGAGCGTTTTCGCGTGCAAGGCCCGTTATATACGATGGGATGGGACACTCGAGTTATGGCACGAGAGTTACGGGACCGCGGACGCTCCCGGGATAATATGTTTTTGTAATAGGGTTCCGTGTAAACGGTGAGACGAATTTAGTGCTCTTCAAACTGTTGCTGACCATGGAGATTAAAGTACTAAGTACCTATTTGAGTATTTAGCCATACTCAAAGACCTATAGCGATTAGTGATTTGGTTGTTAGACAACGTTGTTTAGAGGCTGTAATTGTAATTTTTTTTGTATTATAATTTAATTTGTTTCAAGAAAAACCAACACCGTTTTAAAATTAAACTCAGACAATCGGATAAATTTCACAACATTTCTGAATTCAACACACTAAACTCAACTAAACCACTCTGTATGAAACAGTAAGTGTGAGAGGGAAACGAATACGTCATCCAGGTAAGCCAATTTTAGATTTATGTTGATATGTCAACAAAAGGTGACACCGATTACTATAAAATGTATATGGGACTACCTATGAAGTACGATCTACCAAACAAAAAATGAATAATAAAAAATCTGTTCTAAGACCCAAAAGATAAAGATGCCAACACATTGTAAACCGTAATGTCATCATATTAAGGCGAGTCCATCTTACTCCGAGCCATACTCCGACGAACGTCGTCTTGGTTATTGAACGCTAGGATCCACTCCATCTCCAAAAATAGCGGTTCCTTATCCATTGCGCCATTATGTTTGGGCCAACGCTGGGATATTTTTGGCGTAATATTTAACCGGGTGTCTGAAATATAGATTGCGCTACAAAATCAAAATTCAATAAATGCAGAGTCAAATGTAAACTAATAATCCTACCCACTGTAAAGTTTGATTCTGCTAACCATGTTTGTCACTCATATAAAAACTACTGAATGGATCTGGAGAAAATTTGCTACAGAAAATAGAGTATGGTATTTTATTTTTTATTTTTATTTTTATTTTATTGGTACGATAACAATAAACAAATTGAAACTTAAATAGACTACTTATGATAAACTTAACTGTATAAATTTGTTCACCTAAATGTCGTACACGGCATTGACAACAAATATTACAATAAGACAACGACAACTTATAAAAATATTTTCAAAGAAAAAAATTCAATGATTGTTATGCGATGATTTCATCTTAGGACGTATCTGATAGGTATAATAATTAAATATCCGAAGAGTACAGCAATGCTTTGAAGCTATTAAAATTATGATAAAAGATATCGAGATCATCACATTTGTCGGAACAGATATTGTTATATAGATCACACATGCGATACAGTGGATTATTACGCCCCACATTGTTTTTGGTAGGTGGAATATCAAAAAGCCCACGAGTAGGTCTGCGGACCGATATTTTACGAGTCGAATAATTCACAGCGGCAACCAATTCATTACCCAGTGACCCGTTCGCAATCTTATGAAGTAAACACAAATCAGTGATATGGCGTCTTTGTAATAGACTGTCTAAATTAAAATGTGCTAGGCGGTCTTCGTACTCAGGAAGAGTTCTCCGTAAACCTTGCTTGATACATAATTGTCTGAGAAACCTACGTTGTATAGATTCAATACTATCTCTGTCCACATTGTAAATAGGAGCCCAGATTGACGAACAATACTCGAGCTGTGACCTAACCAACGATACGTACAGTGTTTTGAAAGAGTTAATTTGTTTAAAAGGTTTTGCCGTTCGCATTATAAAACCCAACATTCTACTGGCCTTAGCCACAATAGTTTTGTAATGGGTTTTAAAATTTAGAGAAGAATCCAGCCAAACACCCAAATCCTTAACAACGTCAACCTTACTCAGTTCAATTCCATCAATTAAATACTGGTAATTCATTATGGTTTTCTTCTTTGTGAAAGTAATGCACTGACACTTGTCTATATTTAAAGGCATACCATTCCACCGACACCACTCATTAATGACGTTAATGTTATACTGAAGTAACAGACAGTCGTCTTTGCTAGTTATTTCAGCGTACAACTTTATATCGTCTGCATAAGCGAGATACGGACAAGTCATTCTGTCTAGCAGATCGTTGACGAATATTAAAAAAAGTAAAGGACCCAAGTTAGATCCTTGCGGCACTCCTGATGTTGGCTCGAATGGTATAGATTCAAAACCGTGCAGTGCTACAAGCTGAGTGCGACTCATGAGATACGTACGAAACCAGCGATGAAGATTACCATGGACACCTAAATGAAAGAGCTTGGCCAAGAGTATGTCGTGATTTACTCGATCGAAAGCCTTTGCAAAATCTGTATAAATTGAGTCAACTTGAGATCCTTTATCAAAAGACTTACATAAATAATTCATATAAGTTAAGAGGTTGGACGATGTTGACTTTCCTGCTACAAAACCATGCTGATTATCGTTCAGTCGATGTTTGAAGTGATTGTAGAGAGGAAAACAATTTGGCAAAGCAGTTTAATATACTAATTGGTCTGTAGTTTTTTACATCATTCTTGTCCCCGGACTTATGAATAGGAGTGATCTTGGCGTTTTTCCACAGGTCAGGAAAGATACCTTCACTAAGTGACTTATTAAAGATGATTGTTAAAGGAACTGTAAGTGCTGAGGCACACATGCGGACAAAAATAGGAGGAACGCCATCAGGACCACTGCCCTTATGTGCATCGATTTCTTTCATTCGTTTTTGAACTTCATATTCTGAAAATTTTAATTTACTTAAAAAGCTGTTCGCAGAAGGAAAATCTGGTTCATAGTTAGATGAGTCCATTGTAAAAGAGCCATATACGGATGAAAAATATTTAGCGAATAGGTTAGAAATTTCTGCACCAGTGTTTGCGGTTTCGTTCATGTATTTAACTGTATTTGGAATATCATTAGTAATGCGTTTAGACTTTGTGTAACGCCAAAAAGCTTTGATGTTGTTCGTAAGGTCGCTTTCTATACAAGATATATACGATCTAAAACATTTAGTCATTAAGAGTTTAGTGCGGATTCGCAAGCAAGAATACTGATCGTAATCCCGAGGATTGTTATACGTCTTGAATCGGCGATGACATTTGTTTTGCTCTTTCATAGTTCTAATAAGAGCTTTGGAGAACCAAGGTGGATGTCGACTACTTTTACGTAAGGCTGATGGAGTGTGGTTGTTGATTGTTTTCCAAAGTGTGTTGTAAAAAAGTTCCAAGAAGTTATTACAATCCAATGTACTGGCAAGACCATGCCAATCGGTATTTTCGATATCGGAGATACATTGTACATAATCAGTTTTCTTAAAATTAAGTTTTGGTAAAAGGGTATTTTCTCGCAAATTCTTTGACAAATCCAAAATGAAATCCAAAGCTGGATGAAACTTGTCTTCTTTACTCATAGGCACAGCACGACTGACGTTAGTAACATTTAGATTGGTCAGTATAAGCTCGAGAACATTACCGCAGCAATTCGAGATACGATTTAATTGATTCATGCTTGTTCGATCCATAAATTTTTTTTAGTGAGTTGAACCTGTCATTATTCTTTAAAGTCGTACACACACGGCAGTCTTGCCATTGAGCATCTGGTATATTGAAATCGCCCATTATCAGAGTTTTAGAGTTAGGCCCCGATGACAAACTATTTCGAGTACAGCGATTCAGAAATGAGTCAAATGTTTCTAGAGAAATATATGACGGTAAATATACCAAACAGAGATGAATCAATTGACCATTTATTCTCAAGCGAACCCATAAGTCTTCAACATCACTCTGCTGTTCGTAAGAGATTTCTATGTTGATGTTTTTTAATACTGCTATTAATACTCCACCTCCGTGACCCTTATTGTATAAATTTAAGAACTTAGCATCCCTATCGCGCCTAATTACTCGATATCTTTCATCAAACAATTCCGAGGACATCACAGAATCTGTAAGCCATGTTTCAAAAAAACAAATCACGTCATAATTATTGCATAATATAGAGTTATAAATATCCAAACATTTAGTCTTCATACCTCTAACATTCTGAATATACATTTTTAAGCCCATGTTGCTTATTTAAAGGTTGCAAACATACACGATAAAGAAAAAGAGGGGGTGGGGAGCTAAACAAGTTTTTCCAAACACTTCAGGGACTTGATCAGGATGTATCGGGATTCCTCGTCTTTTCTGACCAAAATGTTCCCGTTTCGAACCCATACAAACTTATACCACACCCTCATCACTGGCTAAACGGCGCGAGCTATATACCTACTCGTTCGGGTCCTCCCGGGTATACTGAAATCACAGGGCCGCCGGCCGTTTGCCCGAGTTGACATGCGAACGAACACCGAGTGCGCGCATAAATAATGTCGCGGCATTATTGTATTGTGAATGGCTGCAATAGCAAGACACTAAAATGTAGTAGTATCTTATTTCAAATTGCCGAAACAGGAAGCAAGGGAAGTGTTTTTATTGTTAATATTTGTTTTTGAGCCAAATTTTGGTAGGTTTCAATCACACAGAATATAGAAACAGTAGTGTATAATATGTTTATTGTATAATATCTGTTTAGAATAGATACAGTAGAGATTATGCATACTTAAATTATTTTGTCTAAAATACCTTTTTATCCCATCTTTATTATGTCTCATTAAGTTTAATATTTTATAATTTTTGACGACATACTTTTTTGAATACTGAATGATACTAATTTGTTCATTTATTCAACGGTATGAAAACAACTTACAACTACCTACATTGTATAACTAAAATATACTTCAATATAGTATCAATTGACTATAAAACGTACCTACTTAAAAAAACTGACAGAATTTTTAACCGGATTCAAAGAAGGAAGTGGTTCTGGCCTTAATTTTTATTGGATGTAAGTACATATGTTTCGTGATAGCTCAGCTAATTGTGAATCATTTTTTAACCCCCGACCAAAAAAGGGAGTTATAAGTTTGACGTCGATTTTTTTAAAAAGGTTTATTTTTGTGCGGTGGTTCTTAGCTATGTTTGGTTAAAATAGATTCAAAATGGCCCCTCCACAAAACGGAGGACAAAATATTTCTTCACAACCTACCTCTATATGGGTATCAAATGAATGGGCTTGTCTAATGGAATACTATAGTGGTAGGACTCTTAGCGGAGCCCGCCTGGGGAAGTACCACACATTTGTCAGTTCTTATACCGCCAAGCAGTAATGTGCAAACATTACTGTGTTCCGATTTGAAGGGCAATGTTTCCAGTGAAATTACAGGGCTTAGAGATATAACATCTTAGATCTCTGGGTGACGAGCACAGTGCAGTGCCAGGTAATGATTTGGACTCTTCATGTTCCAATAGCTGCGTGTCACTGTGCTGTTATATTGCAGGCATGTTGCTTACCATCAGGCACATGTCCTGCTCGTCTCGTCACTCTTTGTTTAAAAAAAAACACAGTAATGTTTGCACATTACTGCTTTGTGGTAGAATAACTGGCAAAGGTGTGGTCCTTCCCCAGGCGGACTCTGCCAAGAGTCGTACCACTACTACCACCTACCACCATTTCGTACAACCCTAGCACGTTTGGTCAGTGACGTAAGCAGACCACAAGTCACGGCATTTACAACTCTGCGTGGGTGTGTTAAGGTGTATTTTTGCTTGCAAATAATAGTAGGTAAGTAGTATACGACAGTTTAGGTTATTATCGTGTAGGTATTTGCACTTTTGTATGGCAGTGATGCATCTGTTACGAAGTAACTATTTTCTGATCTGTGCTTATACTTCTTATCCTTTGCCTTCAGTCGAGTAGCAGCGTGGAGCGCCTTGTTTGCAGGGGACAAATGTTCAGCAACAAAAATCTGCGAGCTATTACCAGCCAAACCTAAAAGGCCAGTGCTGAGTTTGTTTAATTGGTTTGAGTTGTTGTAACGGGATACAGCAGAAAGGAACTCATCACGACGTCTGCAGCTTCCCAATTTTGCCACGATAGTACGCGGCCTCGCATTTTCCTTATTGAATTTAGCCACTCTGGTTACCTTTAGTAGATCTCTGTCCTCAAACTCCAACGAAACTGTATCTGCAATCTTTCTCACAATACCGCACAGATTCTCAGACTTATGTTCGTTTACGCCATGAATTTCAATGTTACAGTCTCTGAGTTGTTGTTCGAGAAGATTGATTTTTTCATTTAATTTACAAATGTCGTCGGAGCTACTCTGAATTTGGACATCGTGACGTTGGCTGTCGGAAGCCAATTTATCAACCTTTACGCAGAAATCATCGTATTTGTCACTGAGAAAGGACATGGATGTCTGTAACTCCTTGAGACGTTCATCAATTGTGGAGAAGACCGCTGTCAGCTCGTTGCGAATCATTCCGGGAAGCTCTTGTTTTAGGGCAGCAATAATAGCTTTCGCCGACATATCGGCAACCGAGTTTTGTGACTCTGCTTCAATACCGCTGGTAGCTGTGGTAAAGCCCGGAGATAAGGCAGGCTTAACGGGGGTGCTTGAATTGTCGCCACCTCGCTTTGATCTTGCCGAACAATCTGGGCAGACCCATCCCTCTATAGGTGCCAATGATATCGTCTTGTTGTTTTGAAATGTTACGCAGGATGGATGAAAAACATTCCTACATTTAGAGCACGTCATCAGTCCCTTAATTCCTCGCTTAATTTCTCCATTACATGCCCCACAGGCCAGAGGCATCGTGACAAAAACAATTTTACAAAAAGCGTATCAAAAAATATATATATATATAGGTATATATATTTGTTCGGCCAATATATCACTTTATACAATGTCAGAACAGTCAAGTTGCGAAAAAATTATGTGCAAAAAGAAACTATAAAGTCGAAACCCGAACTGGGGTATCTCATAACCAGTAGCACTAACATGCAACACTTCAAGCCACTAGGCCAACGTAACATATACTATTGACGTCGAAATTATCAACCACTATGGCGCATAGCTTGTTTATATTTTTTGTGAAATTGATTAACGGGTAAAAATTAAAAGTTATTCACAGTGTGACAAGATCACCCACAAATTATCTTGATAGTTCCACTGAGTACCACAAATATGTTTTGTTTACACTGACAAATCCGATAAACCTTTTAGTGAATCACACGCACCAAAGTACAATACTTTCGCGGAACACAGAGAAATAGCTCAATAGTGACTTCAGATACGTTAAATGAATTTATTTTAGCAGCGGCATAGATATGCCGCTGTAGGTATGGAATTACATAGGCTATTTTTGCGGAAAATTGTGAGAATGGGAACTACGCGATTATAACTGCGTGGCATTTTTTATTAAACCTATGTGGCCTAAGGCTATTGAAACATAGGAAGATCTGAAAAGGTGTAAAGTATGTTTAAAAAAACAGTGAAAAATAAATAATCAAATATTTAATACAATATTTTCCCTTCAACGGGTTCTAAAATAATCTGACGCAGTTACTTCTTATCGCATGCATTTTTCTTTTTTGATGTGCAATTTGAACATTTTGCGCTCAAGTAAATTCGCTTCCTGTTTTTTAGAGTAACGCACGAACTTTGATCGAATTTCGGTGCTTGAGGTGAAATGAAGATGTCGTTCGTTTAATTTTGTCATCGAGAAGAGGAAGAGGAAAGTGGTTCAATAAGAATAGCTTCCGATAACGGGAATAATTTGGAATTACCGAGTTAACTTTGTCTTTTTATCCGCCGGTGAAGACTGCTTATAAAAAGTATTGAATTGAGTCTTTAGATAAAACAATGGTTGTATGATATTTTACGGATTTATCATTAATTACGGGATATATAACGTAGTTAAATGTTCATTTGAAGCCCAGATATTTCGATGCAGTTTTATGCACCGTGGAAGACTCGTTCTTATGAACATACAACTTTATTTTTACCGAACATGTGCTTTTTGGTAAGACACACGCCTGTACGGAACTGTTGAAACATGAAGAGTTCAAATCGTTACTTAATACTGCACTGCGCTCGTCACTCCGAGATATAAGATGATTTATTTCTACATCCTGTGCTTTCTCTGAAGACGTTACCCTTCAAACCACGACGTAGTGAAGTTTGCCTGTCACTGCTTGACGTTAGAATAACTGTCAAAAGTGTGCTACTTTCCCAGGCAGAGTCTGCAAAGATATAATGAATAAAATTATGCTGAACGTACAATTACAAGTTTCTTTTGTCATCGAAGTAGTCATAAATAGATAGATAGATAAGATAAACTCTTTATTGCACTTAAATTACAAAGAAAAATAACAATAATACAGAAAAAAACTCATACTTTATTTTATCGGCAAATGTACATTAAGATCGAGTTATAAAAGGATTGAAAATCGACAATTCCTTATGTGACGATTTTCCTCCAAACCCTTAATCCGCCCACGATCAAGTGAGGTATCAAAGGACCCACAGTTCCGCATCATTACCTCTAGGCCCCGAGCATCTATAATACTTTCCGTATTTGAACTTTACGATATCGCCATCACTTTCCCACTATAGTGTTCCTACATCTTTGTCTCTCTTTGTCACGCTAAAGTTACAGAGGTTTAACGAAATTTAAAAACAATCCCACGAGGCGCGCGCCAATTTATTTTGTTGTCTGCGAGATTGTTTCACCACTCTTTGTTGTGGTGCTCGCTTAGTCATAGAATTTAGCGATTAAATAGCGGATTTTAAAGTTTACGTTATTTATTTGAATCTGATGATTTTCCGTGGCTTTCTTATCGCCATATTGTAACATTTACTAATATGTAGTTTCCGATCGAAATCGGGTTTTCTGCCACAACTGAAAACGAATTTTCAGTTAGTCTTTTTGTTTCGGCAGACTTCGAAACGGAAATCAATATTTACGTAGACATTAAAATTTCTATATTATACTGAATGTAGTATATTCTTTTGCAATTATTTGTTTGAATAAGCCTCAGCAGTAATTTTTTTGCTGAAGGAAATCACAAACTATAACAATATTTGCAAAATATTTTGTTTGTGTTCAACTCTTCAAAAATACTTGACCGACTTCTATAAAATGTACTCGTATATATCAAAGAAACAGAGAATCATCAAAATCAATTTAGAACTATAGCGTAACTTGTAAAAAATAACACACCACCGAAGTGAAAACCTCTTTTATTTTGAAGTCAGTTAAAAGGCCATCCACCAATTATTTGATCAGGTCTCTAATAGGTAGTAGGTCCTGATGGACAAACTCTTCACTCCAAACAGTACAAACAAATACATACAGTGTATTCAATTATTCATCTATGTATATGCCACTTGAAGTTTTGCAATTTGATACTGGCGCTGACAGGCTTACCCTGGTCCGTGGAAGATGAGAGCACCTCAAAGCACGTGGATTATCACGTCAACAAACTTCCAGAAGCTTCTAAGGAACGAAAGTCATCAGTGTTTCTTCTTTCTAAAGGTAGCGGTTCGAGCGAAGACCGCGACACGAGACCGCGACAGGCACTTGACATAATGGAATTTTATGGGCGCCAGTTCACCCCGAACTGCGACAAGTGTCTCGGCCTCCTGTCGCGGTCTCGACGCGTACTGGCGCCTATACAATTCCATAATGTCAAGTGCCTGTCGCGGTCTCCGCGCGAACCGTTACCTTTAGAAAGAAGAAACACTGATGACTTTCGTTCCTTAGAAGCTTCTGGAAGTTTGTTGACGTGATACTCCATGTGCTTTGAGGTGCTCTCATCTTCCACGGACCAGAGTAAGCTTGTCAGCACCAGCATCAAATAGCAAAACTTCAAGTGGCATATACATAGATGAATAATTGAATACACTGTATGTATTTGTTTGTACTGTTTGGAGTGACAAGTTTGAGTCCATCAGGACAGGACCTACTACATATTAGAGATCTGATCAAATAATTGGTGGATGCCCTTTTAACTGAGTTTAAAATAAAAGAGGTTTTCACTTCGGTGCTGTGTTATTTTTCGGCCGCGGTCTTATGTCGCGGTCTCAGCGTGAACTTGTACCTTAACTATCACAGAGACCGCTCCGCTTATAACAATATCACAGCCTTATCTTGGCAGGTGGCGCGATGACATCGTTGAAAAATGTCGTCCGTAAAATGTTGGTGATTCCCGGACTATTATGTGGTCGTTTTTAAATGACAAATGCATCATGTCTAATGCCCGAGCTACACGAGGCTAGATTTTCAAGCTAGGATAGCAAGCTAGTACTGCTAAGTTCGTGTAGACAAAACTAGCGTTGCGTCACAGAATAAATATTAGTACAAGAACAGAAGCCTCACTTACCGAAAACAATTATATAAATAGCGACTCTTGCTGGGACACAACAAAGTTCAATTCAGCTTGCATTAGCGCTCAATACCTGTCGCGATTTTCAACTTAACATTTACGCTCTCTTCTAACGCGTAACTCTGTCCCTGTAGAGCGCGGAGGGTTGTCGACATATCTAATAACAATATGCGCGGGAAACGTGTTGCGCGAGCGCTCAGCCGTGCGTCCGACAACCGACTGGCACTTGTTCCCTGGGAGGAACGGTCTAGCTGTAGGCTAAAACCGCGCGACCTTGAGCGAGTGATGATGCACTGGTTGCGTAGCGTTGTCTACACGAAGCTAGAAGCACTAGCTTGTTTACACTAGCTTGAAAAACTAGCCTCGTATAGCTCGGGCATAAGAGTCATATTGTAGCCGCACTACGAATACGTAGAGTCTACTTAATCGTCCCGCGATGTTATAAAATTTTTGGAAAGTTATAACGTTGCCCTATTCTAAAGCTGGGTATCTGTTAGCGTTATACCTATTACTTAAGTATGTTTGTTACAATTGTATTATCTATGTACTGTAATACCTATAAACGAGTAATTCTTGTAGATATAAATACAATTAGAATCTCGGAAATGGCTCAAACCATTATGCCAAACCTGTTTAAATTAAGCACCTAAGATATGAAACTATATTCTGTACTCCCTATAATAGCTAAAGAATAATCGTCGTTTTTTAAATTTGATTTTCTGTTTAGCTATAAATTAATGCAAGTTTTTGTTGTTATCACAAGATAAAAGAAGGAAACACAACCCCTTTAAATACAGGTTATAATTAAATCTTAAGAAAAATTTCGTCTTCCTAAACAATGTCACTCGAAAGCTACTTACGCCAGTGTCGAGCCAAAAGGAGTGCAAACCGGACGTGCGTCACCGGAAGCCGACAACGCTTCAGCCTCTCCGCAGCTTCCGGCGACGAGAGCCGCTCGCTGTCACCGGAAGCCACAGCTTAAAATATGTACTTACTGAAAAATGTAGAACAGCGTAAGTTGAAATACGAAATTGCGAGATAAATTTATTTCCGAAATGGAACGCGAACGCATGTCCATTTAAAAACTTTACCACTGCTAAATACTTTGCACTCACTCATTGTCTTTCTACACTATATAGGTAATTATGAGACGCCTCAATTTTTTTTTTAATTGGTTTTTATGTGGTATGTTTAAAACATCCGGTTAGATAGACAAGAAACTTTCTATTGTGACAAAAAAGGACAACAGTATCAACACAACATGCTAACTTTTTTTTTTTTTAAACTTATTAAGTTGTCAGAAGAGGGAGCAAAATTTTCTCGCTATTTTACTCTTCTTATTTCCCTGTCTTTCTATTCTTCATATCTCGTTTTGTAGTATGTAGTTGTCTAACGACTAATTTTGCAACGAAAACACGGTACATATCTTGTACTAGCGTAACTTTTCCTCATTCCAACATTATAAACTGGAAATATGTACATAGTTTGGCTGACTTCGCAAATGAAATAATTTGAAAATGTACATGTACTTACAATTTTAAGCTCAGCTATCCATCACTTCAATAGTTGTCTGACTGTAAACCTTCAGGCTGTGTCATGTAACCCGTCGGGCGCCCCTGGCGTTACCTAACGTGTTACAGTGGAAGGGACCCGTATTACCCTATTTATTCTGTGCCTAATACCGCTACATTTACACATTACGGAAATGTGGCCCTATTGTGGTTAAGGTGTATTGTTATGAAAATAAAACGGTATTAGAGGCCAGGGAAATGGGATACCGCTATGCTACTGTGAGTATTAGAGCCTACTACCCATTGATGTTACGTTTAAACGTTTGTTAAAATTAATAATGTACATGTCCTTCTAAAATTGTTAAAACTGTTAGATTACTGTCTAAGGACGTTAAGTTATATACTAACCTAACCTACGTTTAAAATCTCACGTGTTGTGTTGTAAAATTACAGTGATTACAATTTTACGGCGAAATATACGTATTTAAGTTCAGGTGGAGTTTAAAAAAAACAAAAGCGCATGCTTTTGTTTTAGACAGAATAGTTTTATTTTTCACCAACAAAATTGCATTTTTTTACGCTGGTCAATGATTATTATTATAATTATTTTATTATCTATTAGTTATATTAAATATTTTATTAATATTATATATTTTATTATTATAATTATATTATTAATTTTTTTTTTATATGGTCAAATTATGCAATGTCCTCGAAAGATGGCTTTCTACTTCTTGTACATCTACTTTTAACACTCAAAGGTGTAGGCAAGATGCGAATCTACGACCTCCCTATTGTGAAATCAGTCTTTCTAGCCATCACTGCTTTAAACACTAATATTTAAACATGTGAAACTTTCGATGTTATTGCTCAATCAAATCGGACCGGATTCCTTTAGGCGGTTTGAAATTCAGAATACAGAATTATAGTCTGAAACAGAATATAGGCTACTTTCATCACGGGTCAAAATCAAATTACGAGAATCAAAACTACGAGGGTGAAACCGCGGGACGCTGCTAGTTATATTATATACTGAACAAGGGTCCATTACTAGAATAGACTACGTGTAGGTGGTCTCAAAAACTTTCCTAGTTTACTTTCCTTAGTAGTTATCACATCATTTTATTTAATGTCCATTAAGCTTTAACGTTTTCATCCAAGTTCCAAAAGCATGTTTAACTTAACAACTTAAGTACACAGCTAACACTGACGTAGTATAGTTTTACTTAGTTGGAAAACTTAGATGAGGCGAAAGAGTATTTGTTCTGTGCCACTTTACTCAAATAATAAAACAAAGTTACGCTTAACTTGGCTGAACTTACAAAGATCTGTAGGTATGTGCCGAGAAGTGTGGAAGTGTGCGTGTGTTGACACCTTGACCACATATACAACGTTTCCAGTGAAATTATTGGGCTTAGAGATATAATATCTCAGATCTCTGGGTAACGAGCGCAGCGCAGTGCTAGGTAATGATTTGGACTCTTCCGGTAACTTCAGGTAGGTTCAAGTTTTAATAACTGCGTGTCACTGTGCTGTAATGTGGCAGGCATGTTGTTTACAATCAGGCACATGTCCTGCTCGTCTCGTCACTCTATCTATAAAAGAAAATCCAAAGTTTTCAGATTTATAATGTTTATAAATAAGGTATTTTTTTTCGATAATAGGTTTATTCACACTGGAACGCAATCTCTCCTCGGATAATGTGCAAGTGAAATACTCGTAGAAATAGCTAAACAGTTTTGTTAATTCAAAATATGGGACATGTATATTTTTGGTTTTCAAAGTATTAAAAATCGACAAAGATTTCTATCATCAAACTTCCAAAGCGGGGGTTGTGACGTCTACATAAAAGGTAGGTGCTATATTTTCGTCATTGTTTGTTTGTAAAACAAAAGAAAAAAAAATTGGCAGTCATAGGAACTGCCGATAGAAGTGAAAACTTATAACTCAGAATTTGATAGCTTATTTTGGAAACTACACGTGCGTAACCGGAGGGCGATATATTTGTCTAGGCGCGCCTAAAGAAGTTTTCACTTCAAAAATACGTGTACAATAGTTTTAACAGTCTAATTAAAGAGCTGAGTAGTTTTTTTTGTCACCATGTCTATTGTATGTCTGAAGCTGAGAGGGTATCGTAAGCTGTTCCTCCCGGCGCCCCCAACCCCGGGGGATAACAAACGAGCAGTAAGCCGCGCCACAGGTGGCTGCGTGTCAATAACTCGCATATCCTGTGAAGATATATCTGTTTGTTTATTGCTCAATATACGGTTTTATACCGTATTCCAGATGTGTGATAAATATAAATGCTAATATCGTTAAAACCTTTCAAGAAAGCCAATGGAAACTAGTAGCTTGTTAGGAAGAACTCGTTGCTTGAGTGGGTTGTTTTGATGGGTACAATCTTCATGTCTTCAAGTTGAAAATGAATAGGTTTCTTCTAGGTAAGAAACATGACCGCTATATCGCGTCATGTTAAGCGACGCTGCGGTTTTGCATCAATTTCTTTTTAAAGCCTCAGTTCCGGAAAGGTTTACGAGATGCTGCATAAGCCATTTAAAAACATCTTCGCCTCGTTAATGCAAATTAGGGGTAAATTCTGAATGTAAAATTTCCGATTGACGTCGCCAATGCAGTGCTAAACACTTCTATGAAGCGCTGTTAGAAAACGTAAAAGTTACCGCTACCTTTTCGATATCAAAGGAAAGCAATACTTTTCACTTCAATACAAATATCTTAAGAGCAATGACGCAAATAGCTGTAGACGCGGACTTAACACCGACAAAGCGCCACTCTGCAAAATGAACACTGTAAAAAAGAAGAGAGGCGGTCTTCTGTTTATGAGAAGATCCGACTAGCACATTTTACGATTTCTTTCGAATGATAAAAATGATATTGTATAAAAATGTTGATATTTCTCTGCAATTTTATTTCTGATGTTGCCTCGCGCTTGGCCGCAGTCTCGTTTTATGTGTGAGCTATAAATAATCTACTATCAATTTGTTGCTCACTGACGTAAAACAAACCTAGAATTGTATTGTAAACAGTACGACACTTAGTCATGGCCTAAATTATTATTTGATAAGCTCGTCGTTTCGGCAGCGTTAGTCTTCTTTTGACCACGACGGTTATAAAGGCAGGTTTGCATTTTGATTAGTCCGAGCGCGAGTGCGATTGCGAGTGCTAGTGAGTAATCGCGACTGATTACTATGCACTCGCAATAATCAATCGTTGTCCACACGTGTTTGTTTATTATCACTCAACACCTGCACTGCTCACTCGCACTCGTACTAATCAAAATGAAAACAGGCCTTAAGTTGTAAGGTATTGACGGTAGCGCGTAAGCCAATCTACAAACCGGAACCAAGTGCCATGTATTAGATCTGTTGCTTGTAATTTACATTGCAAGGAAAAAAGTAATAGACTACAGGCCCGTGAACAAAATTTACGTAGCAAATGAACCACCAGGAGACCTATGTAGGAAGTTAGAAGGGTATAAAGTAATAAGATTCAGCACTATGCCGTCACTTGTAAGCTGTCCAACTGAGTACAGTCGAAGAGGGGGGGTTACAACCCTCGATCATTTCTCCTTGTCGCATTATGTTTGTACGGCGTTGCGAAATAATAGATTAAAAGAGGTATTGAAACTATAAAAATTATAAATTTTAACTTTTTAATTATTAGTTTGCCGGAAAAATTTACAGAGTACGAATAATTTACAGAGCATATTCAGTCATTTGATTAAGTACGGCATTGGTTCCGTACAGTTTCAATACCTCTTCTAATCCATTATTGCGCAATGCCGTACAAAAATCATGCGCCAAAGAGAAATGGTAGAGGGTTGTAACCCCCCCTCTTCAATCACACTCAGTTGGACAGCTTACAAGTGACGGCATAGTGCTGAATCTTATTACTTTATACCCTTCTATCATCCTACATAGGTCTCCTGGTGGTTCATTTGACCCGTACATTTTGTTCACGGGCCTGTAGTCTATAAGTAATAATCTTTATTATCAATACATACGAGTTACATTTTTATATTACTACACTAGCGACCCGTTCCGGCTTCGCTCGGACATAACCTAGAGACCTAGACACTGTCTGCAGCGCCATCTGCCGGGCTTATTTGTGAATTTAAACCATCTTCGAATACACACACAAAAAAAAACATTCAAATCGGTCCCGTCGTTTAGGAGTTCACTGTCAAATGATTAAATTACTAAAATGGCTATGAAAAAACAGGGGTTGGTGATAAAAGGGTAAAAATTTAGGATTGTATGTATTTTTTAACGCCACATTATAAAAAAGTAAGACAAAAAATTTTGACCAAAAATAAAAATAAAAATGTTTGGGGTAAACAACCCCTAACACTTAGGGGTATGAAAAATAGCTAGTAGCCGATTCTCAGACCTACTGAATATGCATATAAAATTTGGTTAAAATCAGTAAAGCCGTTTCGGAGGAGTAAGGAAACAAACACTGTGACACGAGAATTTTATATATAAGACTAGCGGCCCTTTCCGGCTTCGCTCGGAAAAATAGCTAGTAGCCGATTCTCAGACCTACTGAACATGCATATAAAATTTGGTAAAAATCAGTTAAGCCGTTTCGGAGGAGTAAGGAAACAAACACTGTGACACGAGAATTTTATATATAAGATAATAAGATGTTTCATAACGCCCAGCATACTCCAGAGAAATTACAGGGGATAGAGATAATTAATTTTATATATCTGGGTGGTGAGTGCAGTGCAGTGCTAGGTAAATGATTTGGACTACTTATGTTCCCATAGCTGCGTGACACTGTACCGTTATGGGCAGGCGTGGTGCTTACCATCAAGCACCTGTCTTAATTACCCGTTACTACTATAAAAAATGTAAGAGCTATTTGCTGTTTGTGTCATTTTGGCAGTGGCTTAGTCTCCTAGTGTTCGAATAATTCGGTGGCACTCTGCTGTTATGTAAGCAAGCATGTTGCTTGTTATATGTCGCAATGTCTTCCATTTGCGGTCACCCTATAAAAATATATTTCATTTTGATCAGCGTACTTCACCTAAGTCATACATTTTCAGTATACCCTGTGTTTTTACTTACCGTAATAATTTTAAATCAGGGTTTAAAATAAAAAGTGGCCAAGTGCGAGTTGGACTCGCCCATGAAGGGTTCCGTTGCAGCATGTAACATAATATACATAGTACACATAGTTCTTGTAGTTCCTTGTAACTTTGATCGAAGTTTCAATAATAGTGTATTTATGACGTACTAAAAAAAAACTACTCATCAGATCGAGTTCAAACTAATTTTCGTTGGTAGTTTACATGGTAATGTATATCATATATTTTTTTTAGATTTTTCATTTTCTTACTTTAGAAGTTAGAGGGGGGGGGATACACATTTTACCACTTTGGAAGTGTCTCTCACGCAAATTATTCAATGTAGACGAAAATGATTTTAGAAACATCAACATCAATTTTGAAGACCTATCGATAGACACCCCACACGTGTAGGTAAGATGAAAAAAAAATTTTTGAGTTTCAGTTCTCAGTATGGGGGGCAACCCTAATTTATCTTTTTTTAAATTTTTTTGGTTCAAATCTTAATGCGGTTCACAGAATACATCTACTTACCAAGTTTCAACAGTGTAGTTCTCATAGTTTCGGCAAAAAGTGGCTGTGACATACGGACGGACAGACAGACAGACAGACAGACATGACGAATCTATAAGGGTTCCGTTTTTACGTTTTACGGAACCCTAAAAATCCTTCCAAACTTTACGTCAAGACCGTAAATTTGACGAAAAATCTTTCACACTTCTTTAAACGAAAATAGAACCGTCATTCTATCCTAACTCCATGTGACCCAATCAATCTAAATGAGATCATTTGAACTCTACTCCGTTGGGATAGAGTTAAATATGCATAAGTTGATTTGTTTTGCAGTGTTTAGAAATGTTTCGTTCATTCGTTCAGTGACGAACGAAGGAACGAATAAAACATGGCTACCGGAAGATAATAAAGAAACGGGGAATCACTGACAGAAACCTTTATTAAAGCTAAATTAAATAACTAAATTGGTTCTGAGAATATTTGTAACTTAAGTTGATTTACCTTAAATAATCTAAAAAAATCATTTAAATGCTATGGATATTCAGAAAAAGTTAATTTCTGTATGTTACTATATAAATTAACAATTTTCAGTCCTAGTCGCCAAGTTAGTGAATAAATGGCAGTAAGTCCCTTTGAAACGTACGAGAAAAAAGGTTTTCATAGTTGAACAAGAAATTTTGTGAAGGCAAATTCAATGAAACAAACTTCGATATTTAGTGTTCTACTTCGATCAAAAATGAATAAACTTAGATTAGTTTATGACACCATATAAAGACTGCTCTGTAGCTAAACTTCGTTGAAGTTTTTTTTTTAATTTTTTTGAAAGAATTTTGTTTCGTTGAGATCATCTGGCATCCACATCTTAATCTTCTGATCTGAAACAATCAAAATTGGAATATTACTTATTAAAAAAGAGTTAATGCGGCAGTTATTTTCGTACTGTTTTTCTGTCATTGAATTTCAATTTGTTTGTACCGACATTTTGTTTGAAAAAATAATATTCGATAGTGTTCATTTTATCGGTTTATTGCTTTCTTTCATTTTCGCTCTAGGTACGATGATCAGATTGATGGCTTGTAAGTTTTCTTGGTCAGATCAGATTTTTGGACGCGTAATCTGTGTAATTACTTCAAAATTGTAATTTTATGAGTTAAAAAAAAACACAAGTCATAAAATTTGCTCATTGAGCCCTCGCCTTAAGTGTTACAGATATTTATCTAACCTCACGTAAAAGTGCTACGGCTGTAGCTCGGCTACGCGTCTCGTTACGATCGCTACGTGACCGCGTAGCATCGTAGCGTTCTACGTCGTTCTTTACGTTCTAACGACGTATGTTAAATCTTTTAACTGTTGCCGACTAAGCGTTACGAGGGCTTGTATCATATCGCCAAGTGTTATGGAGTTTGGAATGTACGTGAGAAGCGTAGAAATCAACTAATAAAAAACATAACTTAAATAAAACAAAAACTCATTTCAACACTAATTATTTCAACTAAACCTTGCCCAACCATGTCGCTTATTAAATTTAAATAGCTTTGCTAGCCTTTACTATGACTATAAGTGATTCATGAAAAATACTCTAATCCGTTACAATAAATATAAATTGATCCATGGATTAGCGCGATCAAACATTTTTACCGTAAAATTCGTAATAGTTTCTGAAATGTTGAAAAAATCTACGATTTCGTAAAAATACTTTTGTACTACTAATTACTAATTTGATAAAACGTTTTTGACGTGAAAACTTCTTTAGGCGCGCTATAGACAGAATTTTCGTGGGCTGTGAAATGGATTCATCAATCGTTACGCTTGGATATGATAAGAACGGACTGTTCGTAACTCAAAGAAGCGGCACCGTTTCATGGTTGATGTTCCAAAGACACTTCGTTGCATCAGAATGTCCCTTGACACCTCCCAAGTATTTTGAAGTGAAAACTTCTTTTGGGACGCAGGCGCTCTTTTAGACAGTTTTTTTGTGGGGTGTGAATTGAATTCTAGCGTCACGCTCGGGTATGATAAGAAATCTTCGGGTAAACTCGGGGCCACGGCATGACCATCTAGAAACGCGTGAGCCAATGGGAAATGCTAACGCATTTCTAGATGGCCATGCCATGATGGTCAGGCCACGCCTTCCGGTACACCTGTGTAGTTTCCAAAGTAAGCTATCAAATTCTAAGTTATAAGTTTTCACTTCTATCGGCAGTTCCTATGACTGCCAATTATTTTTTTTAGGATTAGTTACATAGGAGAAGTGTTACGTATGTTTCACGCAATCTTGAACCTTATTGATAAATTAAGAAAAGGAGATAGAAATAGACAGAAGAAAAGAAGCACTACGTACGGATAAAATTGCAACATGAATTTGCCAGTACGTTATGTCGTAACCAATACGCTTCGCGTTCTCGGTTCCGAACTCCATGTTATGACCCGGTTTACAGTTATTTATAACGAAACAGAAACGTACGCCAGTATAACTTAATCCGTCGTTTTATAGGATCGCACCGAGGCTTGCGGTCAGGTTATACTGGTAATACAGTTTTTGCTTATTGGTCTCTGTGAATCCCGCCCAGGAATACTACCGCACTATAGCCGTGTCTGTCCTCGCCTTGTTATCGGTAACAAGGCTTAGGGTTACACTCCACTACGACTTCAATAATGCTTTTCTTTTAAATAGTAATAGTTAATAAAAAGTGTTTGCGTCATAAACTGTAATTTGATTTCATTGTAATATAATTTACACTGAAAAAATAAACAATGACTTCAATTCAAAACGAAAATTGATTAAATTTCATACATTATAGTGACACCAACTAAAAACATTGTTTCCTAAACACAATGCTCGAATGAGACAGTGAGGTTTCAGAGTAAATAATGAAAATATGACCGATTTATGAACATTTTAGATTTGTTTGATTTCGATGAACGGATTTCGGTAAAATTTATTTAGGACCACCTCTGAACATACCTTCAACTTTTATTATGATTGAAAAAACAAAAAAAAAGACGTATAAAATCGATTTAAAATTGGCGATAGTTATCGAGTAAAATACTTTTAAAAAATCGTACAATCGTACTTTATTTATTTGTCTGTTCAAATCGGTTAAAAAATGTACCCCAACGGTTATCGATTCCTATGATATGACCGACTATTGCCCCTTCAGTTTGCCAATGCTTGTAGCTATGTTTTAAGAGGTCTTAATTTCAATCTTTAGCTACTTTTATTTATCATTAATAACATTTCTGTTGCTTACACGATAAAAATACCTAACTTAAAATACATTTTGAAATTTCGTCGTCATACTTTACATCCATAAATACATAAACAGTAAATCCACAAGAAACTAGATAAATATTACAAAGTTCCTGATGCATTCTGACCTTTACTTACCACGTAACGCCCGAGTTCCTTTGACATTGTTTGTTTTATGCTCCTACAACATGTGTAAGAAATAAAAGTTAAATTTATAGATTTATAGAGAAAGGCGTAGGTATACAACCGGCGAGATTTATCCACTGTTTTACTTTGTAAAATGTTTCCGAGCAGTGAACCTGCTCTTCAATCTTGTTATTTTTTAACGATGACGCTTTTAACATATTTTTTGAAGAGGATAAAATATTCAGAATCAGAAAAATAGAGACATCTTCTGGTATTTGAATATCCTTTCCTTTGCCAGAAAAAATATTAGTTGTGCGTTTTTCCTTGTGACGACTGTAAGGGTGTATACTCCCTATAAACCCGCACTTTCCCAAATGCGTACGGTATTTTTGCTCTTTGTTTGCGGTAAGTGTTATATTTTTACTCATATTTACATTTTCGCTAAAATATATTGTTTGGTAACTATGTACATACTAATCTTGTAGTAATAATGTAAATCCGTTGTTGGGCATAAGATAGCTTGTAAGACATTGGACTTGTTGTTTTTTTAGAATTTAGAAATTATTAAACAAATTATTTGTACGTATTATACGTAGGGTTGCCATCCTTCCGGGTTTCTCCGGATTGGTCCTAATTTAGAGGGCGTCCGGAGAGCGTCCGGGTCGGACTTCAGTTGTAGTCCGGGATTAATATGAAAGCCAAGATTATGTGTAAAAAAAATGTCCGGGTTTTGGGCTCCAGGGATTTCATGAGTCTTATCCTGGTTTCCACACTTTAAAGATTCATTTTTATTTATTTTAAGATGGCAATCCTATACGTATACGATAATGATAGCTCACAAACTTACGCACAACTAAACAAATCTACAATTTTATGACGGAAGAGGCAATGCCGAAATGCAGTAACGACGAAATCGCAGTTTATTTGAAGTTTATTTATTTTTTTAGTACTTCGAGATATTTCAGTTAAACCGTTTAATTGAAATATATGTTAATAACTAACGTACCGATTTTTCTAAACCGCTTTATTATTTTAAATGTTAATTTGATTCTCAAGCCGCCTTTTGTGTTTTTCTTTGTAATCTAGAAAACAAATAAAATATTATAAAAAGTTATCTATTGGCCTATTTTTATTATTTTTGATAAGCAATGATTTGGACTCTTTATGTTCAAACAGCTGCGTGTCATTGTGCTGATATGTGGCTGACATGAAAAGATGTACGTATTGCTCATTTCTTTACTATAAAATTCACGGTAAAATTTCAGTTTTAGCCGATATTATAGGAAATGTCAAGTCGTAATGGAAAGTAGTAATCTCTAATGCAGCTTTTACGCCTTCTAAATCGTCATCATAATACGAACTGTAATAAACTCTTTGGTTATGCAAAATATTTCAAAGCATTCGATTTATTTCCATAAAATTTAATTAATTAACGTCAAAATGTTGACAGTTTATAAAAGGTTACCTCCGCCCGTCGCTCCGTGCTTGTGATTTCATTACCGAGCAATGTCAAGGAAGTTTTATACGTACTGGAAGGTGTACTGAAGCTTGAATTTCAATCCCATTGTTTTATATTATAGTTTCTTGCTCTTGACCCCGAATTGTTTGGTTTTTAGCATTAGTAGCTGTGCCCCGCAGCGGCACCCTTAACATCCACGTCATTTAACGGGATAAAAAGTAACCTAAATGTTACTTCAAGTAATGTACTTAATATACGAGTGTAATGTAATTCAAATCCGTCACACCTTTATTCAGACACATCTAAAGAAGAATACACACAAACAACATTCACTTTCGCTTTTATAAGGACCTCTTACTTTAGTTAACCAAAAGATTGAAAATAATCGTGATACTCGTATGTAATAAAATTAATATATAAGGATAGCAGTCAACATATTAATTATCTGAGCAATGGCTAAAACAATAATAAATATTCAATGAATGATGACTCTTATCATTCTCGGATTTTTTTACTCATCTAAAAATCGAAATAAATATTGCATGCCCGAAATAGCCTAACTTTTGTGTCCGTGTATTGTATTTTCTGTCATCTTTTGTACACAGTTTTAGCAAAAAATAATTCTGATTTCTGAGCCATTTATTTCTGTTATGATCATAAATCTTTACTGTGATTAAGGTGTGATAAAACAGATTTTTAAAAACATTTAGGTGCAAATTCCATTTTGAAAAAGATCTTTGTTACCAAGCGACGTTTTGAAAGCAACTCGACACTTGCAGAATGCCCTCCCTCGGTTAATTAAATCTGTTCTTATTCATTAAATTCATTTTAAATGAGTTGGGTGCTGACAGGCTTTGTAATAAACAATAGATAGGTAGTAAATGCAATGGACAAGCACTGATCGACGAGACGTGGTCTAAAGCTGAAATGTGAAGAAGAGGCCATCAGGGCGTGAAACGATACGGAGGCCAGATGAGTCGACCAGAGGTACTGGATGAATCGGGCGCAAGACCGTCAAAAGTAGGAAGAAGCAAAAAAGGACGTCCAAAAATGGACCATCGAAAGACCATACTGATGCGATAGAGATACCGGATTAAACAGAACAACCGTACCACACTGGAAGGATAGATTGGCTCGAATCACAATCTGATATGAAGATAAGATAAGAAAATTTTGTACACAACAAAAAAGAAATATCACAAAAGAAACTTAAGACTACATTAGTATTATCGAACGTTCATTCTCTGTCACCCAGGATTTACTACTGGCTACTGCGGGCTATTGGAATTCACTCTGCTTATGTTTGCATGCAATGTGTAAAACTGCAATCCTACAATTTAGAGAACATCAATGCTCACAGTTTATGTATTAAAAAAAATCTGACTTCTGAATGTTTTAAACAGAGATTTGATCACAGAACATATTTATATTGATGCCACTTTCATTATTTGGACAGCTGTGTTATCATTTGACTGAGAGAGTTCTTCCCGGTAGATACAATATCTTTAGATAACGGTGGTAATAGGTTTATTTTAGATGAACGTGTTAGATCATATACCATATGGTCACTGTACATCAGGTGAGATTTGGATAAAGACAGCCAATTCTAGTCAATAATTACAACAAAAAATTTTAGTAATCTAGCTAATTTTAAGAATGTAAAATGATATTTGATTGTTTGTTGCTGAATTATGTTGTAACCTTGTAACGTATGAACGGATCGGATTGAAATTCGGTACACAATTAAATTATAATCTGGAATAACATTGGCTACTGTTTTCACGGGAAAATTACAGAAACGATAACTAGACGGGTAAAATTGCAGGATGATGCTAGGTAACTTATGCAGTTAGATTATTTGGTATGTTAGTTTCTGCTAATTAGCATTTGGTCCACGTCTGCCAGTTTTGTCGCGTTCATTGTAGGTTTCAGCGCCAATCATCGATTGACGCAGTTTCGTACACCTCGTTAGTGCCATCAAACGTACACAGCGAGAATGGCTAATTAGTCAATGGACATACAGAAGTAACAACATTTTATGTATTATACGTATTTACTCACACTTCTTACGTTTTTAAATTAATTACAGGCCAAAAAGAAAAATCTTCTAACTCCAAGTTACGGCTGGTCTAGTCGGCAGAACGGCAACTCCCGATCTGGAGGCTTAAGTTCCTTTACGCACCAACGTCTTTTCGAAATCAAGAGCGTAATGCCGCTAAGTTAAAAGCGGTGAAAGAAAACATCGTCAGGAAACTGACATGTACCTAGAATCTTTCGGGGTCATACGTCAAGTACCGACTCGCATTGGACCAGTGTGGCGTACTATGGCCCTGACTCTTTCCTTGTGAGAGAAGGCAACTAATCCCAGAAGTGGTGCCTCAAACATGGCAAAACATTTTGAGTGTGAAAAGGCTAAATAAATACCCACTTGTGAAATTCTAAATCGTCGTAAAATCGAATACAAGTTAAAAACCCCTCAAACCCCGACATAATACTTTCAAAGTTAACCACTTAACTCCATCGAAGTTCGCAACAAAATAACTTGGAAATAATCTAAGCATTTCCAATAACCGAACGCGATTTATCTTCATACCTCGGTCGGTTAATTAAATAAATTTACTAGAAGTAATTTAGAAATTAAATTTATGAGGAGTATCTAATTTTATAAATTACATTTAAAAGAAGTTTTATGTTAAATTATGCTGTAATTTATGTTTTGTCTTATTAATAGAGCGGGACAAGCAACCCACTAAATATTTCTTCTGCTGGGACTCGGGGCCTTCTCGCAAGGAGAGATTCAAGGCCATAATCCACCAGGCTGGCCCAGTGCGGGTTGATGGAAGACGCATGACCATGCAACACGCCGGTTTCTTCACGATGGGTTCCGTCACCGTTAAAGGCAGTGGTGATAAACTTGTACACCTGCATTTTGAGAAATACTCTAGAGGTCTAGAGGTCGAGATTCGAAGCTACAACCTTACAATTGTGAATCGCACGGCGACTTCAAATTCAAAATTTCACTTCAAAAAGCATCAAATTGGGATGATGACTAGTTCAAAAATATACTATACTTCAAACTTCCGGAGGAGTTGTGACGTCACTTCTATATGTATATATGTAGACTTGACGTTACTCTAATCTTCTATCCATTTTAATTAATTATCTTCGTGCTTTTTTGTTTGTGAAACAAACGAACAAAATCTTGTGTAATATTTTTTATCCGATTTACATCAGACGAGTGAATGCTCATTCTATCCCTACTGTATCAAATTCATTTGGTGTAAACAAACGTAGAGCATTCTTTCGTTGTTTTGTTTGCGTTCGCAAAGATTCTATGGAATATCTAATATGGAAAACGCTAAGAACGATATTTCGTTTACACTAAAAGATCGAGAAAGAATGCTCTTGTTCCAGCTCTAGCTCTATGCTCGTTCAGTTTAAATCGGCCTTAATAATCTAACTAACAGACTAATTTTATTTGTAGTGTATTCCACTGTAGTGGCTAGGAACTAGTTGATAATAATACTACACTAAGCCCTAATACTCGAGATTGGAGCTGTATCGCGAGGCTTCCTAACTCACCCACGTCACTTGACCCTGTCATCGACAGCGTTATTCAGGTAATTCAGGTATATTACGCACTTGGCGGCAAAGGGTTGGAAACGGGAAGATAACGGACAGGCATTAGGATTATGTTAGTGTTGGAATACTATGCTGTATATAGTAAAAAAACAAGAGTTAAAGTAAAATAATAGTAGATTATGCTACAAGTGTGTTAAGTTGGTGATTATAGCTGAGGCGCCATTAAAGCCTGAACCGAAGGCGAGGGCCTTGAGAGAGCCGATAACGGTTTTGCTTTCTGTGTGTATGTGATACCGTTGTTTAGCCACTTACGAAATATGGAATTAATTTTTTTCTTAATTACTAAAAACCGAGTTATATATGCGTGATTTATTTTATTTTATGACATGTACAAGTTCAAATTATTTATTTAAAGACGAAATTGCATGAAGTGAGCAAGCAATAGCTACATTAATTAATTTGTTCTATTGAACACGATCTTTTCGTGTCGAAACTTTTTAAGAACAAAGCAACTCGACCAATAAAAATACTATATAACTCACCAGTGAGTAATAGTAAAGAAACAGTCACAGTTTGATTATAGGTGTCGTTACATGGCTGGTTGCGGTGAAATTAGAGCCACTTTATGAGCAAGTGTGTTGAAAACATGTTTTACGTGTATTGTGGGTGGTTTTTGTAATTATATTTCTTTTGGGCCTGTTTGGGAAAAATGTATTAGAATAAATTCTAGTCCAAACTGGCACGGAAAACCGACACCCTAAGCTTTGAAAACATTGTAGCAAACTTCAGGTTAGTACTTCCTGTGAAGATTTTAAGAGATTATGTATTCTGTGGTTGGACTTAGAGTTCTTAACACGAGATACAGAGAGAAAAATTATTAACTTCTTATGCGTGCGTATACTTTTTTACCACCAGAAGTTCATGTTTAAAGTGAGGCAAGTAAAGATAACTTATTTTTATACATTAATGAAGACTTCATGACTTCATTGAAAGTCGCTCTATACTCGTAAAATTTATATATTTTTGTAGTGGTAGGACTCTTGGCAGAGTCCGCCTGGGGAAGTACCACGCCTTTGCCAGTTATTCTACCGCCAAGCAGTAATGTGCTTACATGACTATGTTTCGGTTTGAAGGGCAATGTTTCTAGAGAATTACATAGCTTAGAGATATAACATCTTATATCTCTGGGTGACGGACGAGCGCAGTGCAGTGCAAGGTAATGATTTGGACTCTTCACGTTCCAATAGCTGCGTGTCACTGTGCTATTATGTGGCAGGCATGTTGCTTACCATCAGTTACAAGTCCTGCTTGTCTCGTCGCTCTATGCTGTAAAAAAGCTTCATTACATTCATGCATTTAATTTAATCCAAGTTAGCGACCGTGGTTTGTTCTTCGCGTGCAATCTTAACCCTTGAATTCTCTCTTTGGGCAAACTTGTTCTTCCCGGGCAATGTTAACCCCTGAATACTCTAACGAAAGTTTGCCCCGGCGAGTAATTATCGCACGCTGCCTGCGCGTTGGGCAACTTTGTACCTGCACTCGCTTAACTTAGCTAACTTGCCACGTCGTAGAATAGAAGGCAAGTTTGCTTTAAATATCTTTAGTTAATTAATTAAGATTTCTATTTTAGTCTTTTGTTCATTTTATGCTCGTTTTTGTTCTTTCCATGGGAGGAATTCTCGAAAATGATAGTGATACAGTTTTCTAGTCGTAGATTAACCTATAATAGAATACGAGTACCCGTCGTTGTGTCGAGTGTTGTAGCCGTCATTGTATTGGCCCAGTAGCGAAAACGTCCGATTTGAAAACTTGGAATCTGTTCGAATCTCAACTAAACTTTTAATGTATTTTTCCGGGTAGCTTTAATGTTGAAAGAAAGCATCGTGAAGAAAGAATCGGTATATTTCGAAAGAAGTGCTAAAATTGCTCATAATTAAGAAAAAGATCTAAAAGTTCACTAAAAATCGATAAACTTATCGCTAAAAGCTATTTTTTCCAGGCAACCTTAGGATAGAAAATAAGATACGAGAATTTATATAATTTACTAAATTTCCTGGGGGAAAAAAGTTCGTGCATTATTTGAATGAACTTATAATATAAATTTCTGTGAAGTATGTACTTAAAATAAAAAAACTGTAAAATTATATTATTTAAGCTTGTTAAATAGATTTTGTAATAAACATCAATTCATATTAAATCTTTAGTACAAAAATTCACGTGCTATTTAGTTAGTTACATGTAGGTATTTTGTTAATGTCTAATCCTCATATCCAATCTAGTAAATCAAACAAGTACCAACTTTGAGTATCCGTGACTCCTAGATCAATAGTAATAAGGACGTATTTTGTTTACAGGAGACACAATATGTCCATCGGGCATGTTCCGGTGCCCCGAAGGCAAATGTATCCCGGCTCTGTGGGTGTGCAACTACCAGAGGGACTGCGAGAAGGGCGAGGATGAGTTTCAAGCTTGCCGTGAGTATTTTACTTTACAAATTACTAGTTGAACCCTGCGCGCGTTGCTACGCGCTACCTATCGGAAATTGGTAGTACCAACTCGGATTTAGAACAAATGTATCTAGCTTAGGTTATAATGATGCAACCTACTATATAGACAACTGCTGTCACGGACTTTGACGCACGTCAGCGCGCGCAACGAAAGCTCTCAAAAAGAAATATTTTTTCCCGTTTTTGTTACATTTTTCATTCATGCTTCGCTCTTATTGATAGTAGCTTGATGTTATATAGCCTGTCGTATTACTCGATAAATGGACTATCTAACAGAGAAAGAATCTTTCAATTCGGACCAGTAGTTCCCGAGATCCTAGCGTTCAAACAAACAAACAAACTCTTCAGCTTTATAATAAATATCTTCTTAATATATATAAATCTCCTGTCACGATGTTTGTCCGTGATGGATTCCTAAACTACTTAACCGATTTTAAATTAAATTGGCACACCGTGAGCAGTCTGGTCCAACTTGAGAGATAGGATAGTTTTTATTTCGATTAATAGTCTTTAAATGACAATATCCGAGCGCAGCCGGAATGGGGCGCTAGTTAGTATATAAGTATATATTAGTGTAGATGTATAGTATGGATACTCGTAGTTCTTTTCACGCTGTTAATCGTATAGTGAACTCGTATATATGTACGCATGTGCACGCGTGCGTGAGTACGTGAATGTGTACGTGCGCACGTAATTTCAGGTTCAGCTTTACATAAATAAATATAAACATTGTTGGACACTCCTCACACAACACTAACTACTAGCCCCATACTAAACATAGCTTGTGTTACCAGATAGCTGATGGAGTAGTTATTTTAATTTATAAAAATCGAATGTTATAATATTTGTTCCCAGTGAACTCTTTATAAGTCAACCGATATCAACGAAAATTGATATTTTTGTCTCATTTGGTTCAACTTCCATATAGGACGAAATTCCAAACAGCTCTGTCCGCATAGTTTTTAAAAAGAAGTAGTACAGTTTAGTAGGAGTAGTATTTTTTTTTTACTTCACGTATTAATACCTAGATAGAAACCACAAAAAGCAATTTTTGTATCTCCTTAATATAAACTTAAGTTCTACATAGTTACGGTTAAAAAGGCTGTAAAAAATTAAGGACTAAATTCCATGCTAAAACGCATGTATTCAAAAACACTTTCTGCGAATGCTGTTCATAAATAAAAATTTACCGCAGAAATTCGTGACCTGAATATATCGGTTTAATAAAATGAGCGTGATCTCGATTAACTTCGTAATGATTCTCTCGATTAAACGCCGTGATCGGGGAAATTGAAATTTCGTCCCTGTAGGTTGGAAAAATATGCATTCTTACTGAAAAAAAACGAACGCGCTTAGGACTTGTTTTTAATTAATTGACGGATTACTCACTTATGATTCAGTGGTTCCTACCCGACTTGAGTTTCAGCCGCTTTCTGCACTCGTTTCAAAGGGAGTGCGCCGCCCGCGCCCGCAGGACCAAACGGGACGAAATCACACGCACGCATTCCTATACGCGATATCGAATTGTGATCGATTTAAATGATTCTTTTTTTTCTTTGATACATCATATAGCTATGTCAGAGGTATTCTGATGTAAATTTTATCGAAATCGGTTTACCGGTTTAAAACAACAACAAAGGCCTAAAATTTGCATAAATCTATGATACTCAATCGAAGATATTTACTCCATAGTTTATTCTGAAACCTTGCTGTCTCATTGGAACAATGTGTATTTTGTTAATGTGGTTCGTTTCACAGAGTTTATAAAAGTTTGCCGACTGTTTGAGTTTAATTTTAAATTAAATTGTTGTTGCCGGTGAAAATTTAATTATCCGATTTTAATTTGCGTAATAAAAAAAATAATGTCTCCATTAAAAAGCCTCATTGCTTTGTCAAATTTATTCAGACATTGATTAATTAAAATTGGAATTTTATAATCAACAAACCTATGTAATTTGTTTGTGTCTTTAACAATGGTCGGTTTTAATTTCATTACCATCTCGCCTGATGTTAAGCGACTGGGGTGCGTATACTTAGAAGAAACCAATTCGCTCTCGACTTGAAGACACCAAGATTTATTGTGATTTTTTTAACTGTAATAGGTTTGCACTTGACCATCATTTTAATATATGTAGAGTTTTAGAAAAATAAGTTAATATCATGTCAGTTGTATTTGATCTATCATTTTACATACAACATTCCAAGCGTTCATATCATTTTCACGAGTCATAGTATCGCAAAACGACCTCCAGAATTCGAAATACCTGAATTTTAAAGGTTGATTGATCACTTTTCCCCGGCTCTTTTGATTTTCCTCGCACCAGAGCCATTCGAACGAAAACGCTCGACCAATCACCGATATTTGATATTCAAAGCTGCGAACTCAGAACTCCGGTATGTAATACTTCTCTGGTGCGGTATCGACTCACTCTGGAGGTCTGAACTTTGTGGTGACTGTGGTCGCTATTACGAAGCTCGAGTGGGTTTTTGAAACGTATTATTGTGGAAGTATTGACTTTTTGAATTGTAAATGGTGGAGTTAATGTTGATGTTACTTTATGAAGTGAAGATTCCATTAGCCACGTTGCGTTTTTGGTAGGTTCTACCAAATCTATGGGTTCCTGTCGCGTCGCGGATGCGAACCCACGCTTCAGAGTCGCTTTTTGAATGTACGAAATCTTGTGAGTTGGCGTTACATGCGTCATACCAATGTACATACATGTAGCTATACTGGTGACATATTGTACAATATTAGTACTGTTTAAACAGTATTCAAAAAATTCTAAGTTAAAAGTGTTCACTTCCGTCAGCAGTCCCTATGAATGCCATTTCTTTTAACATACACTTTATAGTCAATCCAAACGTGTTACTAATTTGGTATTTCAGAGAGAAAGAGGCAAAACGAAAACCTTTGAATAACATATGAATAACAAAGTTCAATGTTAACGAAATAGACGTTGAATCGCTTTTGTCAAAGTTTATGTGATGGACGCTCAGACCAACTATTATGATAAATCCTCAAAGGATTGAAGCCATGATTGAAAGTTGTAATTATTGCTTTACTTTCTATTACATAATGCTACTATATTTCTGTCGCTTTTGATAAATATACAGCTATAGGTACGTTAAATGTATTTGGCGGTCAAAGGCAACCCGATTATCGCTAAAACGAATAAAAAATATATCAATAAAATATGTAAAACGTACAGATGCTCACACTTGTTTCGCGGAGTATTTTTAGTGCGAACATTAAAAGTAGTATTAAAGCAGTTTAGAGAAATGGTACGGTCGTTGTTAATGTCCCGTCCTACAACCACCTAACCAAAACGTTCGTGGCTTTCCTATTGCTCTCTCTTTTGTCTGAAGTAAGAAGAAAGAGAGGCATATAGCACTAGGGATAGACTGCAGTAGGTTTTGAGTGCAGATAACGTCAACCATTAATTTCGTTGTCACGACACACAACTCTAAAAACTACCGAAATATACAGTACCCGGTTTTTAGTCGGGTAAATAATGACGGCGTTTCGCTGCCACTCGGGATGTAGTAGCATTTTTTTTACATAAAAAAATGTTTAATTGTGCAATGAAAACTGAAACGGTTGTTTGAAATCCATTGTAATGTTTTGTAGTGGTACCACTCTTTGCAGACGCCAGGGGACGTATTATACCTTTGCCAGTTATTGTAGCGCCAAGCAGTAATGTGATTTGTCACCACGGTGGACAAAACGAAATCTAATTTATCACGTGAAACTTTTTTTTGTCTTTGAAAACCAATAAAACAAACTTAATCCACTTGAAAAGCTTTAAAAATGAAAAAGCATAAGTCAAAGAAAACAAAAGAAGTAATTAAATTTTGAGATAATATACATATTTCTGACATATTTTTTTAAAACATCAACGTTTTAAATTACGAATATACAGTATTGTTTATTTATGCCAGAAGTCTTTAATTCAATAAAAAAATGTACATTGTTTTTTATATCGCAGATATTGACATAACCATTTTTAAAGCGTCTTATCATCAGCATCATCGAACACCATAAAAGCATCTGTGACAGAAAATTACAAGTTTAGCAGAATAACGACAAAGTCGTACAGTCCGCGAGGTATAAGCTGAGCTTTGCATTAGTGTGAGTGATCACATGCATACGCATCTATTACCAAAAGTACAGTCAGACAACAAACTCTTAAACAACAAGCTGACATTAATTATCCAGGATCAATATGGTCATTGCGAAAAGAAGTACCTCTTTTAGGATTCAAATGGTCAAGGACAGAGAATAACAGAAAAGTTTTAATGGAAAAGCATGAGATCCGTCACCTACGTATAACTTATTTACTTAAAATTTCCGAATACCGTATTCAGGGCAGGCCTATCGATTATACCGATGAAACATATATTGACACCACTCACACTTCATCAAAATCATATTCAGATGGCAGCACTTCTGGTTTGAAGAAACACCTTATTAAGAGAACATGGTCACAGCGTCCTGCGTCTGACTGTACTTTTGGTGATCACTCACACTAATGCAAAGCTCAGCTTATACCTCGCGGACTGTACGAGCCAAAAAGCAAGAAATAAAAAGTTATGCAATTATTTCGACTAAAAATACGCGTATCCCATAGTGCCCTGACTAGGATTGCGTCTAAATTGAAGGATGATAGACTGTCGCTTGACAAAACAAACTGTCGCCGTGATTGGATTGGTTCAAACTGGACTCGTGGCGTTCGAAATTGTTGCCATGGATTGAAATTTACCTTTTAATCCCTTTCGTGAAAAGAGGGATGTAAGTTTGACACGTGTGGAATAACTCTTAAACGATTAGACCTATTTTGATACGGCTTTTTACTATAACTGCTAACGTAGATTGTATAAGCATCTCACTTAACGTCTCCACTGATGGACTCGACCCATTTCTCATAACGAGATAGTCAAGGCTATAATCCACTACACTGGGCAAGTTCGGGTTGGTGGGTGACGCATGTCCTCGAATATTTTTTTAGAAATATAGAGTGATAAATATAGAGCTTCTGTGCTGTTATTGGGTTGCTGTTTGACAAAAAGTACATGATATACATGTCCCTTCACTCTGTGATATAAAAAATAGCGTTTTCCTTAACATTTTTTTTCTAATCGTTATAGCCAGTGTTGGTGACAAGTTTGTAGATCTACACTTGAAAAAAACCTCAAAGGTGCAGTCAGGATTCGACCCTATGATTCTGAAATCAGACGTCGCCTACTACAGCTTCCGTTGAGATGATTCTTTTCATTTTTGTGTCGATTACTTTTACTTTGGTTACTTTCGTAGTGAAATAAGATCTTTGAGCTCAACAATTTTTATCCTAAGTCGCGATTCTATCTTCAAAATCCGAGCTGAATAGTCCTGTGACTACCGCACTCTATTGCACTGAACGAAAAGTCGTGCTGCCATTTTTCACAATGCAACACTTACTTACTCGCTAACTTCGATTTTGGAAATCGTTCGATCCAGATTTGTTTTAAGAAGCCTACTGACGGTTATTGGTTACTGATATGTTGCTTGGCTATTTGTACCGCTATTGTTGTACTATTGGTCGCAAACACTTGACGCTTTTATTTGTCTCGTGCGTTCAAAGGCCGACACACGCCACGCAGGCAGCAAATCCTCATGATGCATCGTGAAAAGTGACCCTAATCCAAGCAAACTAACACTAATCTAAAACCCCTGTTCATTTCTTTACCTCGATAAATTCTTTCGGGATATGCCGTTCTTGTAACATAATATAGGCAGCCCACTAAACGTTCCCACTGTTGAGACTCGCAAGGATATAGTCAAGGGCATGGTCCATAGCGCTGGTCCATTGCGACTTGGTAGTGCGACCTCGAAACTTGGAATTTTAGAGCACGGTACTCTTCCACGTAGAAAACATCGTAAGGAAACTGGCATTGGGATGTTATCTTTCGCTGTTAAAACCAGTGGTGATGAAAAACCTTTATATCTACATATATTCTTCATCTATACTTGGAAAATACTCAGAGGTGAAGACGGGATTTGCACCTAAGACCTCATGATTGTGAATCGCATATTCTAACCACTATTCCACTACGGCTTCCGATTCCGTTCTAAGGATTGTTACAATGGCAGAGTGAAAATAGAAATAAAAAACCGCAACAATTTAGAATTTCTTATATTCATTTCCTTTAAGTTCACATGAAAATTTTCACACGTGCTTTAAAAATGGCGCATCTAGTCGTTTCGCTATCTTTGAAAATATATCGAGGCTTCTCTGTCCGGGAAAAATAGGCCCCGCACCGCGAGGGAGTCAGTTTCACGGGAAAATAGGCTTAGTGGCATGTCGTCTGTCAGATGAGTGCAGCGGTGGAAATTCGACGCTGTTTTTGCAGGCCAAGAGGGAATTTTTAAAAGGACGTTGACTTTGTTTCTTTTTCTTCTGGATTTATCGAGTATATGTCATCGTCGTAAAATTACCATCGTTGACTTTGTTTCTATATCTTTTTTTGAAGTGAAAACTGCTTTAGGCGCGCTATAGACAGAATTTTCGTGGGCTGTGAAATAGATTCATCAATCGTCACGCTTGGATATGATAATGGATCGGATCGGATATGAAATCTTCGGGTAAACTCGGTAAAAACGGCCAGGTAGGTACCAGATACCAGGACAACAGAAATATAAAAGAGTTGCGTTTGCCCCTAGGTACCAGTACCAGGGCAACAGCAAGTTTTCACTTCTATCGGCAGTTCCTATGACTGCCAATTTTTTTTCTATAGCATAGAGTGACGAGACGAGCAGGACATGTGCCTGATGGTAAGCAAGATGCCTGCCACATAACAGCACAGTGACACACAGCTATTGGAACGTGAAAGTCCAAATCATTACCTAGCACTGCACTGCGCTCGTCACCTAGAGATCTAAGATATTAAATAAATCTTCTAGGTATCTGTGATATCTATTCTAATATTATAAAAATGAAGAGGTTTTTTGTTTGAACGCGCTAACTACTGGACCGATTTCAAAAAGTCTTTCACTTTTATGTATGTGATCCTTGAATGCCATAGGCTATAAATATATTATGTAAGTAACATGGGCGAAACCGGGACGAACCGCTAGTGGTACCATTTTTTTTATTTATTTTATTACTGTTTTTTTAAGTAAGTAATTTTTTTTATTGTCGATCTTAACAACAAATATCGTGATCTTAACTCACCTTATTCATATAGGTAGTCAAGGTATAGGGTGTAACATGGTCTGAAGATGCCTATTCACTCTGCGTTTGAAGATATTCAGGTTAAATCTTGCAGAAGCACTACTGCATGTAGTTTATTCGATGCTGTTGCATCGAACGACGCTGTACGAAAAATAAACGAGTTTTAAAAACTCGAGTACATTTGAGGGTAAAAGTAATCAAGATGCAGATTCAGTGTGAAGCATTAGTGTGAAACACCGATACTTATCACTACTCGTATTTTCCTGGTAACCTTTTGATTTGTAAGGAATTAACTTGGAATAGATTAGGTGTTGATGCGACTAAAAAAACACGACTTTTTTGACATGTATTGTGTTCCGCGTAATTATGTGTTTTAACCCTACTAAAAGAGGAGTATTACAAGTTTGTGTGATCTCTCTCTCTCTCTCTGTCTGTCTGTCTCTCTCTCTCTCTCTCTCTCTCTCTCTCTCTCTCTCGCTCTTTCTTTGTGTGTGTGTTGTGATTAATATCGATTCAAGATGGCCGCAAGAAGAATTCACAACCCTCAATATGAGCATCAAATGAAAGGGTTTGACAAGTAGAATTTACTTACTGTACCTACAAATTTCAAATCCTAGCAAGTCGGGGGTAAATCAATTTTTAAATTTTGTTTTTTTTTTTTTTTTTTACGTACTTCCAAGGTAGAAATCAGCTTTTTGTACATCTGCAATTTGTGTCCAATAAACATTTATGAGTTGTATATCTCCACTTTGTGGTTTCTCGACCAACGTTTCAAAACAGCAATATAAATGTATGATCTAATATCATATGACATAATATCTAATACGACCATTGAAGAACTCGTGCAATTACACACTCAACTATTAATATAGATCAGGCTCGGTACATATTCAAATATTAATAGGATACATTTACAATATTTCCAGTAAAATTGCGGAATATTGAAAATGAGAAACGTAAATTAGAAATAAATTATTATATTTACACGTTAGCGCTTCGTAGCTTCGAAATACTTTTTTATGTACCTAACTCTGGGTTTTGCGGCTGAAGGACTAATATATAGATACCTAGTTCTTCAGCCGCAAAACATACAAAATTAACTGTAAAATAACCTCACAATACAGCGTGGCAAGCATTCTGGCAATTTTCCTTTCATCTACGAGTATCAGGAGTTTTTTTATACTTTTTTAGTTATCTACTTATTTCTAAAAATAGGTTTTTTTTTATTTGCTAACGCAATAACAAAATTAACTTAGGTAGATATACTTTTTTTTATATCTGATTTTATTTGGGGACGTTGAGTCATCAAATCAAACCTTTCAGCTTTATAATGTATTAGATATATTTTTTTATATTGATAACAAATTTTAATCATTATCACGAAGTAATTTATTTAGTTATAACCTTCTTTGTTATAAGAAATGTAAGGCTTTTTGTTATTTTATTTATTTATTTTATTCATAGTGTCCACTTATCGACTGTCTAAAAAACTTATAGTGACGTTAGAAGAACTAAACCTTCTATATTATTTATTTACTATTTATCGCCACAAAAGTACTCTGATCTACAAAGTAGGAGCTCAATTGTGCTTGTTTTGTACGAGCACAGCCTTAGGTAACACTTCCTTTGGGCCGTCGAGTGGCCATTCCGTTCGAGTGCCCTCCAACCCGGACCACTTCGGGGTGATTGATTCCGGCTTATTACAGGTAAAATGTAGGTTTGTTTGTTTCACTTAGTTGTAGATAATATAAACATATATTAACACTGGGTAAAATTTACATCGAATTGTGAAACATTTTTTGGATTATGATGAGTTCGTGCCACACGTAAAAAGACTTTAATTTCTGAAAAAAATCCAGTTTTTTTTTAGTTTTTGTTAGAAATTGTATACGTTCATCCTTTCCTATGGGCATGCCAAGGTTATTATCTTATTGTATTATGTGATTGGGATCGAGTTGGTTTGGTTGTAATTTTATTTGATTAAATAGTATGAGTTATTTATAAACAGGATAAGAATACGCGTATTTACTAACTCTGAATAATTTCTGGAAGGGTGTTGATTAGTATAGATGATATAATAAGATTTTCGTTGATATAAAATATGCAGACATTAATTGAAAAACACCAAAACTCTAAACTTAGGTGCATTTTCTAAATGTTCAAAATTTTCAAAAATGTTGATGGTTTTATTAACATGTCCAATATCCGTATTCAACTTAACTTTAGGAACCTCCACGTGGTGCACCCTGGGAATCAGTCGACAATTCGCCAATCCCTAGTGAATCGCTAAACCGTGTCATTCGGCACATTAAAAAACAATTGTGGAGGCCAGAATATCACAAGTGCCCAAATAACCGATACGGAAGTCCAAACTGCAAATTCAAATATCGAGAATAATTTACATTTGTTTAATAGTAAAGCACTCCGAGAGCTGAAAATCACTTTCCCGCCTCGGAGTCCACTCACGCGGCATGATTGATCTCTGCTGATTACGTTCCAAACGGTTGGCAACACTGACGCGGGTTACACTGCCCGACCAACTCAACTTTTCCGGTAGACAACAGCGCCACCGTCGCGTTTCTAATACCTTATACTTGATAGTTGAAGTATTTTTTTTAGTTTTACTGTTTGGTTATTTGAATGGTAAAGTTGGTCGGTGTACGGTACCAACTTTACGCCAATGCCATAGGTCTGCGCTAATGGTTTATGCATGAGCGAAGCGGTCCGGGGTCTAGTTCGGACTGATTGGAGGTCAGAAGGATTTTTTTCAAATGTATTTTTAAATGTAGTACTACAGGAACGAACTACGAGTAACTTTAACCGAAAGATTGCTTTTTACACATACATTTTTAATTAAACAACTGTTTAATGAAAAACACTTTTCTAATTCTTCAACTACGGTAACGCTTGTGAAGTGGAAACTTCTTTAGGTGCGTTGAGAACTTTTTGGCGGGAACAAAAAGCGTGAAACTCGCGATATCGTCACCGCGTGATTTCCATGAGCCATATAAATATGTGGTATATGTACTGTGTGACAATAATGAACTAATATCTCGACCATATAATTTACAAGTTACTTACTAAGTTCTTTACTAATAACTTTCACATCTATCGGCAGTCCCCAAAGACTGCCCCGCATTTTTCTTTAACTTGTATAGGTTTACACTTTACACACTTGTTTAACACTTACTACCCGCCATTTCGCCTGGTGTTAAGAATAAACAGATTCTCTCTCTATTTGAAGACACTAAGATTGTAATCGTCGGGAAAAACACACTCAGGCAACGTATTCCACAGCCTAAAAGTTCTTATCACAAAAGTAGAGTCAAACCTCTTCGTTGGCGTCTTTTTTTTCCTCACCTTGCCCGCGGCAGTCGCAATCACGATCCTAACACAAGTTCCAATTACATCTCCGACCGTAAAATATGATAATATGAACAAAAGGAAAATAATAGAAAAGTTAGGTGAAGTTTAGTCAGAGTCGAAGTTAGACCGGCGTTATCGAAACGACAGCAGAAAATCCAATATCTCCCAACTCGTGTAATAACGAGGGCCTTACCTGTCCGCGCTTAATTTTCAACGTCTTTGTAATCGAATAAGACAGTTTAAGTCACTTGCTATAGGTAGAAGGAAGGTAAAATAATATAAAATAGAGGAATCTTACCGTATTCTGGCCAAACCTCGTAACACTTTGGAAAAGGCTTATTACACATTACTTACACATGGCTAAATGTAGTGACTAAATTTAGAAGCAATTTAAAAAAAAGGTTAGTCTAATTCAAGTTTAGAAGCAAGATAAAATAAAAGTGGCCAAGTACGAGTTGAACTAAATCTTGTTCGGATCAATTTTCGGTGGAAGTTTGCATGGTAATGTATGTACATCATAATTTTCTTTTAGTTTTGTCGTTCTCTTATTTCAAAAGTTTTGCATGGCCATGAGCATGCTGACGCATTTCTAGATGGCCATTGGTTATGGTCCCGAGTTTACCCGAAGATTTCGTATCATTCCCGAGCTTGACGCTAGAATTCAATTCATAGTCCACGAAAAATCTGTCGGTGGCGCGCTAAAATAACTTTTCACTTTAAAAATTCGAACGTGACGCACGTCCTGCTTCGCTGCGTCGCCGCCGCTCTGACGCTACGCCGCCTCTGCGCCTCCGCCCGACATTAGCATGTCCATAATATTTTCCCTTAGTAAAAGCTAGCTACTCAACTCGGCTACAGAACTCTTTACTTCAAAATAGTCAGACTAGACTTACAATTAACTTAATAAAAGTTGCTACATGTACTGAGAGTGGATTTAAGAGTACGTATCCAAGTCGTCATTAAATTTAAGCGTTATACGAAATGGCCAAGTTTGTTGTATCACGGTGACATTTAGGTAAGTCGATTGTGTAGCTACAAGGTACATGTTATGTGAAAGTTTACTGCAAAGTCTGAAACTTTGATCTCGAAAGACATTTGCAAACTTTGCGAATTGAAATTGTTCACAACTAAAGAACCTTTGAAAAGTATCATCGCCTGAGACTTTTGTCGAACAATTGAAATGAGGATTTTGAGATGAAAATTGTCATGTTTTATGCGTAAAAGAAAAGCTTTGCACAAAAGACTACGAGAGTGTTTCTATAAATCGACGACGAAGATGTAGAACAATCGTTTTTATTTCTTTTCAGGTGTGTTTTTGACCCCCGACCAAAACGAGAATGTTATAAGTTTGACGTTGATGTATGTCTGTCTGTCTGGCTGTGTGTGTGTGTGTGTGTTTTTTTATTTAAAAGCCAGTTTTGTTGCTGTAGAACAGTCTAGAAGAACACAGGCTACTTTTCATAGCGGGAAAATAACGCAAACGAGAACTACGCGGGTGAAACCGCAGGAGTACTACTAGCAATTAATAAGATTAGAATTATCGGGGCTTGCCTTATTTGCACTAGCCCAAAGTGCAATATGTAGTACTTAGAGCCCCTTTGAAGTATTTTTGAAGTGAAAACTTCTTTAGGCGCGCTATAGACAGAATTTTCGTGGGCTGTGAAATGAATTCATCAATCGTCACGCTTGGATATGATAATGGATCGGATCGGATATGAAATCTTCGGGTAAACTCGGTAAAAACAGCCAGGTAGGTACCAGGGCAACAGAAACAGTAAAGAGTTTCGATTACCTACCTCCAACAGCCCAGCGTTTATCTCCAGATACCAGGACAACAGAAATATAAAAATATATAATTTAAAAACTCAAAAACCCGACTGCGTAAAAAGTGAACCAAACTACGTTCTCGCATACTAAAAAAAACTGAAAAGAATAAAACAAGCATTTAGATTTCTGGTGGTCTAGAATTCTATAATATGTTATTGTATTAATACTATTGAAATATATACAATATTTTCTAATAAAAGAACATTACAACTGAAGAGTCGGGATCCATTATTATTCGACATACAATGTAATTGTTCAATGGATCCCGACTGTACATATACTGACCCGACATATTTTGGTGATTTTCATTTTTTTTATTTGGACAATATGGCGTCCTGAAGGCGCCATATTGGACTTACACTAATGTCATGTCTTTAGTGTCACTCGCCAGATTAAGAGGAATCGATTGACGTGTGAATCATAAAAATCGGCCCCGGCGTTTGGTCTGTATAGTGCCTCAAAGGAACATACAAACATACATACATACATACATACATACATACATACATACATACATACATACATACATAGACTGTTAAACACATTACCACTCCTTTGCGTCGCGCAGTCGGGTAAAAAGAGTTGCGTTTGCCCCTAGGTAGGTAACAGTACCAGGGCAACAGCAAGTTTTCACTTCTATCGGCAGTTCCTATGACTGCCATTTTTTTTTTTTTAATTTGTTTTGTATTTATCTTGTTGTGGGTGTGGCTTTGAAGTTTTTTCCGATATAAATAGTTTTATAATGTTGCAAATGATGCTAATTCATGCCTATAATTATTGACCTTTTTATATGTGCAAATATTTGTGTGATGAATTCAAATATTTGTACTGTGTTTGGGTGTTTCTATGTATAATAAGTATGTATTTAAAACTATATAAGTATTATATCAGCTATCTGGCCGTCATAGCACAAGCTTTGCTAGCTAGTTTGGGGTCAAGTGGCGTTGTGTGTGAATTGTCCACCAGTATTAATTTAGTATGAAAACTAACGTGGTTATTACACATTTTAAACAAATACACGGGTAACTCACGTATAAAATAGTCAGAACAGTCCGACTCGAGTTTCGATCGCGTCTGGCGATCTTCTTCAAGGCGAGTGCGCGCGCATGTTCGCAGCTCGATTAGCACTGCGGGCAGCTGTACGTCGCGCACGTAAGCTCAACGGTTGTTGTCGCGGGGGTGCAGGTGAGGGGGTGCGGGAGGGCTGCGCCGGTGTACACTGGAACTCTTCGTCACTGGACAGCTGCGCGTCGGGAATATTGCAGCACACCGAGCTCACTGTGTCCTCACTACTTTTCTGTACACACTGCTGAGCCTTTTGGAGGCAAGATTATTAATTAATTATTAAGGCAGTATTAATTTATTTATGTAAATCATACCATTCCACGTTATATGACCATTTCACATTATATCGGTATATCGTATTTAACGTATGCTGTATATTTTAGTAGAAAGTGAAAAGATTTGTTTTTGTTTTGAGTTTGTAAATTTAAACAAAATATTTTAGTATAATATATTTCGCAATTGCACTGCACTTGAGAGAAGCCATTGGCATCCGATGCACAGTGTATGACTAGTCGGGAGCTGATGGGTCATATACATTTTTAAAACAAATTGTAAAATGTGTCGAAATATATTTTATTTTATTTATATTTAAGTTACGGCTGGTCTAGTCGGGAGAAGCGCGACTACCGATCCGGAGACCCCGGGTGCGAAACCATGCGCGCCGCCCTGTCTTATCGAAGTCATGTGCCCTAATGCCGCTAACATAAAACGGTCCAGGAAAACATTGTGAGGAAACCGACATGTACCTAGAATTTTTCGAAGTTATTTATTTATTTATTTATTTATTTATTTATTAACTACTTGTCGCACTTACAGACATGCCAACACGTGCGACAAGCCATAACTTACAATCATTAACACAAAATATACAAACAAGACTCTAAATTTAAAAATATAAAATAATAATAATAAAACTAATAATAATAATTATAAACAACAAAAACAATTCTGTCAAATTATATAAATAATCATACTAACATACCTACTACAGTCAAATTATAGAAATGATCATACTAACATACTACAGTCAAATTGGAGAAACAAATTGGAAAAAAATTACCATATCAATATAAAAACAAAGAATTAAATGTCAAACTGTAAAATATATAATAATCACAATATCAATAAAACAAAAATTAAACGTCAAATCGGAAAAACAATAATAATCAAAATACCAGTAAATAACAATAAATTATTACATGTCAAATAGGAAAAACAATATCAATAAGTAACAAAGAAATAAATGTCAAACAAATTTAAACAAATCAAGATTTAAAATTAATAAATAAAATACAATAAAGAAAGTCAGTCCAAATGTCCACTTAAAAATGAAACACAGGCATTAATAAACAAATACAACTTAATCATAAATATATCAATGTCAGGGTGTTGAGCAAGCAAGGCGTTAAGCAGAGAGACGGCCTGGGCCGTGGGAGCGTACCGAGCCGTGTCCGAGCGCGCCGGCGCAGCCGCCAGCAGGCGCTGCGTGTGCGGCCGCCGCGCGCGCCCGTCCGCGACCAGGGAGAGGCGAGACAGCGCACTAGGGTTATCAATTTTATTGTGGAGCAACAAGTAGTAGTGCACCATTACAGCACACTTACGCCTGAGCTCCAACGTGTTCAAGTTTATCATCCCTGTCACAAACAAAGATGGATACAGGTATGGATAGTATCCATACAACCTGCTGTACAAATATCTAGCGAACCGCTTTTGCACCTTCTCTACCATGAGTTTGTACTTGAGTTCATGGGGGTCCCAGATAATGGAGTTATATTCCAGCTTACTCCGTACAAACGCATAGTAGAGGGCTACAATGGTACTCCTGTCCCCAAACCGGCCAGCCTGTCTCATGACAAAGCCCAAGGATTTGTGAGCTCGGCCACACATTTCGCTAATATGACCGTTAAAAGTTAGCCCTGTATCCAGAGTTAGACCAAGATCACGTATACGTTCCGTCCTTTCAAGAGGGACACCATTGACGCTGTAGGGATATATTAAAGGTGCCCGAGTACGAGTAAAGGTTATGGTTTTACACTTTGTGTCATTAAGTCCCATAATATTACGTTCACTCCACAACACAACCCTATTGATGTCCCTCTGAAACGCCTCGCAGTCAGCATCCGTCCCTATGGCCATGAAAAGCTTTAGGTCGTCAGCAAACATGAGACACCTAGCCGACCTCACGACACTCGGCAAGTCATTAACCATGATGGAAAATTGGGTCGGACCCAGTGTGCTCCCCTGACTCACGCCAGAGTTGGTCTCATAAATTGCTGAGCGGTATTGGCACAGCTGAACATATTGCATTCGATTGGCAAAGTAGCTGCAAAAGAGCCTCAGTAAATTTGGGGTAAACCCCACCGCCGCAAATTTTTCGAGTAATACATCATTATGGACGCGATCGAACGCTTTTTTAAAGTCGAAATATGCAGTATCAACTTGCTTTTTATTGTCCATTTCGCGTACAGTGTATTCGATAAAATTGATGTGATTTGTGGCGGTGGATCTCCCTGCCCTAAATCCATGCTGTGCATCGCTCAGCTGAGCACTGACCTGTCTGGTGATGTCACGGTTCAAGATTGTTTCGAACACTTTGCCGAGTGCCGACAGTACAGCTATAGGTCTATAGTTTTCGACCTTAACTCTCGAGCCTTCTTTGGGTATGGGAGTAACTCTGGATACCTTCCACCGTGAGGGGTATAATGCGGTGTGTAGAGATAAATTGAATATAAATAATAATGGTGATTCTAATACTTTTAAACAATCCTTGACTATGTAGGGTGGTATGCCATCCGGGCCCGTCGAGGAATGGGGCTTTAGCCGTCTAACTGCGTACAATAGATCGCTCTGCCCGACACAATCGACCGCGATTCGACGTGCGCACGGCAGGCCGTCAGCAGCAGCCGCGCGCTCCGCTGCCTCGGCGGACAATAGAGGCCGATCCTCCAGAAACACGGACTTAAAATAGGTGGCGAAAGCGTTAGCGGCGTCTAGTCCCGCTACAGAATCACCGGCGTATTCGAACTCACAGTTGGACTGTCTGGTAGCTTGTTGGTCTTTAATAAATTTCCAGAACACCTTCGGATCATTCCTTATATCACCTTCCGTTCGTTCTACGTACCGCGTATATGAAATATCTATGAGATTCTTTACTTTTTCTCTATAATACTTGAACATTTCCCAATTAAAAAGCTTTTGTTCCTGTCTGTACCTTCTCAAATGAAAATATTTACATTTTATGTTACCAATTATTTCCGCAGTAAACCAGGTCGGATATTGGTACCGAGAATTTACACGATAGGGGCGCTTAAAGGGAACACATCCCTCAAAGCAAGTTTCTAAAATGTCGTAAAAGGTGGATACCGCCGTATCCACGTCCGTCGCCGAGAACACTTGACTCCACTCGGCTTCAGCAATGGCAGCATACAACGAGGGGAAATCAGCTTTCCGAAAGTTCCACTCACGTGGCGTCGCACAGTCGCCGTCGGGGAGCGGCAACAGAGGGCGCGACGAGCCGTCGCGCGGGCGGACCAGTCGCGTGTTGCGGATGCTCACACAAAGGGGCGGATGATACCCATCAACCTTGCCGGGGACGAGAGGCTCCGTGTCGCCACTCACCTCCACCCACCTATCGCCGTGGTTGCTCAACACAAGATCTAACATACTACCCGTTTTATTTACTACTTTATTATGCTGCTTCAGCTGAAAAGAATCTACCAGAGAGTCGTAGTGCATACGAACATCTCGCGAACATGAGTTCAAATTAAAATCTCCTAATATTGCTATTTCAGTTTTTGGATATTTATCTAATAAGTTCTCAATCACGCTAAATGTATTAACGTACTGAGATTCACTCGCATTGGGCGGCACATATACAACACAACAAATCATATTCTTATAGTGCAAGTGAAGTAGACCAATCACCACTTCGACATCGTCCGCGCAGCCCGGGACGTCGAGTATCGGACGCAAGTGAAGGTGATCCCGCGCAGCCAGCAGCACACCGCCCCAGCCAACGTCACCCGCTCGGTCGCGCCGAGCCACCGTGTACCCGGCCGGAAACAGCTCGCCGTCGTGCACGCTCGACACCAGAAATGTTTCCGTTAATGCAAACACGTCGGCCTCCGACGCCAAAATTGTTTTTTTAGCTTGATCGAGTTTTGAACGGACACCTCTGACGTTTTGGTAAAACACCGTGTAATTTTTAGTTTTCTGAACCTTTTTCAGCTTTTTGGGAGTTGCGAAATCCACTGTGCCATGGCTTAATAAACACATCTTCAGGCCAAAGGTCCGGGCAGAGGTATTTGTCTACATCTTTGGAAGGTACCGCTAGCTTGAACGATGCGTAATCGCCACGCGATTTCAGAATTTCCGCTGCGCATTTATGTGTCATCCACCAACCCGCACTTGGCCAGCGTGGTGGATTATGGCCTTGACACTCTCCTTGCGAGAGAAGGCCCCGAGTCCCAGCAGTGGGAACATTTAGTGGGCTGTTTATGCTAACCTATATTCAGAAAATGATCAATTTGTATTTCTCCAAAAAATTTGAATAACCGAACCTATTAGTCAGCTAAATTGGACTTCCGCGTGGCGTACCTATTACAAAATTTCGTTTCGAATAGCGAAGCCCACGGAATTTCTCATTGGAGATTAGGTGTTTAATCCTCAGCTATTGCGATTGTTGAGTGCTGGATTATTGCGCATTGGGCCGGTGGAATTATTGGATGCGTTCAGCGTACAACTGAGAGCATTTCAAGCTATGAAATTTATGACAAAATCTTCAAAGGCTTTGTGGATTCTAGTGATTTGGAGGTAGTAAACAGCTCACTTTTTGAAGTGAAAACTTCTTTTAAACTCAGACAGATTTTTCGTGAGCTGTGAATTGACCTCAAGCGTCACGTTCGTAAATCTTCGGGTAAACTCGGGACTATGGCCATGGTCATGGCCATGCCCTCCGGTTTCACCCGCGTAGTTTTCAAATTGACTATAAAACTCTTGAGTTTTCACTTCAATCGGCAGTCCCTCTATGACTGGCAATTTTTTTTTTACTATTATCATTCGTTTACACTTACCTGCCATCTCGACTAATGTTGAGCGACGATGCGGTCTACGATGGACCGTGCTTACTTAGAATAAACCGATTCATTCTCGATTTGTAGACACCAAGATTGTAACCATCGAGAACACAGCCGAAACGTTCTTATCAAGGCCGATTTAAACTGAACGAACATAGAGCTAGAGCTGGAACAAGAGCATTCTTTCTCGATCTCGATTAGTGTAAACGAAAGATAGTTCTTAGCGTTTTCCATATGATATATTCCATAGAATCTTTGCGAACGCAAACAAAACAACGAAAGAATGCTCTACGTTTGTTTACACCACAGAACAGAAATCAAGTAGAAGGCTCGTAGCTGAATCTCACTAGGAAAACCACCGTATCACGTTTGCACACAATCGTGGTTTTGATATATTTTAAACACATTAAAACAATGCTAGTGATTTGTCCCAAAGTGACGAACCTAAAATGATGTATTGCATTTAGTTACGTACCTAAAAATGAACCCTATTGCTAAACACAATAAATGTGTTATTGTCAACTATTCAAAATGTTGTTACGACTTTCTTGGATAACTCAATTTTATCTAATTACAGGAAAAAGTACCGTATCCTGAATGTGACTAAGTCGCTTATTATGTACCATTATCAGGACTTTTAGGGCGTATCGCATACATCAGTACTACGAACTTTCTAAACTCAACCTTAGTAGAATAGAATAAGGTGGTAACTATTATCATCTTTCAAAAATGTAAGTTGTTTTCACTAGTGCGCACTAGATGTCACTAATTGTAAGATTAGTGACATCTAGTGCTCACTAGTTCTGCTACTTCATTCTAGATGGCACTTTATGTAATTTATGCAACTATGAACGCTACGTCCTTTAAAATAAGGGATTCGTAAATATAAGCCGGTCGTGCTAATAGTAATAAGACAATGCTTAAGCATTTTCATTAAATTATCGATATTACGTTATTCAGTTTACGTACCTATCGTATAATGTAATCATAATATTATGATTAAATTTGTTCATGTACCATCTTAATTTTATTAACTTTAGAGTGAAGCGTAACAGAGTTTTGTAAAAGAACGTAATTACTAGGAAGAAACGACAAAAATACTCGGAGGAAACTAAATAAATATCTTAAGTAAATAAAGTAATGATGAAATTCTTCTAGTCTTGGCAAGTAGCACTAAAATTTGTATTTTAGTCGAATGATATTTTTCTTGAGTGAAGTAGACATAACTAAATATTGGTGAAACATTTACACACAACACCATCTGACGCTAAACTAAGCTAAGCTTGTAATATGGCGGCCAGATAGCTGTTATAAATACTTACTTATTACACATAGAAACACTCAGATACAGTCAAAATATTTGAATCCATCACACATATATTTGCACTGGGTGGGAATCGAACTCACAATGTAAGGAAATAGTTATTTTCTTTGAGGGACGACCTTGTCATTTAAGTTGTTGTCAGTAAAAATTCAAGATGTTTTTATAACCATGAATAGAAACTTGAGGAGACTAAAATAAACAAAAGGGATATAGAAAAGGAACAGGGTTTCAGTAAAAACAATACTCAAACTAATAAAAGTTTATACATAAAAATCAACAACAAAAACAGGGCAACAGGGCAGTACCTATTTCCTTTTTTTTTATTATAAAACCGCTGTCTAAAAAGTGCTCAGAGCAAATCGTGCTTGTTTTGGAAGGAAACCAATTTTGCCTTCCTGTAGCTTCTATCCATTTCTCCTTAACAACGGGACTTTTAGGAAAACTGAAATGATAAAATGTAATCAAATTATTCAAATACCATATAACAAAAGATAATATATTTGTTTCACAAAACTGTACAAGTTAGAAATATCGATATTAGCAACTTCAACAGCTTGTGTACCATCTTTAATTGAGTAGCGCTACTGGGTAGCGCTACTCGCATGCATAGAATGATCGAGAATATCATATATAGCTTGAATGAAAATGGACCTTATTCCAATGACCTTAAAGTTGACTTCCTTTAAATCACTTCTCTCTTTAAGCTAATATTAATTTATTTTCACAATAAAATCAAAAATAAATAAAATAAGACTTACCGATGGTACAATATTATGCCTCCTTTGGATAAAGTTTTAGCACGGCTATCGTTTTTACACTCAATAACTGCACAATACGGCATGACTGCTTACTTTTTATTCAAAATCGCGGATTCAGGAGTACTGCAGTAGTGGCAGAGCACGACTAAGTATTCGGAAGTGGGCGTACTCTCTAAGTATGCGGAGATTGCGCTTACTTAGTACTACGATTGCCCCGCCTACTTGCTACTTCTTCTTGATTTCTGTTCTGTGGTTTACACCAAATGAATTTGATACAGTGTCACAAGACTACTCTTGTCATGTCAAGCCTGCAAAAACATCGTGGCGTCACTTGAATCCAGTATATAATCGCTGAAGTCGAAACCGGTCAGGAAATCAAAGATATCTGGATTCAGATCAAAGATGCAATCCATAGAATTGATTAGACTCAAAATGATGCACCCAGGAAGGATTGGGCGCGGTCGATTCGAGATTCCAATCAGGCTTTTGAAATTGATTGGCTTTGACATTTAGAGGTATAAAATGTCGAACACAATATAGGCGTTCAATTCAATTTATTTATTCGTACTATTATTTCAAACGAACGCTTGTTAACGTCACTTACAATTAAATTATAGATAATTGTTCTGTGTACATAATAAAATAATACCAAAAGTAATGTCAAATAAAAACTAATCAGTTGTAAAGAGGCCTTGTCAATTAGATGCAGCTGTAAAAAGGCTTTGTTATGACAAAATACAGATTATCCGAGTAATTGATACATACACTACTGATAACAATTTACATTCATATCGAGTATTATTTAACCTTATTCAATAATTCCAATTCCGACATATTACTTTTCCAAATATTACTGTTTTTTATAAAATCATCTACAGTGTAATATGATTTGCCATTAGGTAGTTTTTTTCAGTTTTAAACCTAGTTTCATTGAGACCTTCCACTTGTACTTTTGGATTAAATTATAGAAGCGACTACATTTCAAAGAGTTATTTGTTTTTTTGCAGTCTGCATTTAGGAAACACACGGACGACGTTATTAGTGGTATTTATATGACGTATTGTCATATAAATACCATTAATCGAAATTAAAACTATCCTATCTTTCTAGTTTTATCAAACTGCACACTGTGTGGAAATTTGATTAAAATCTGTTAAGCAATGTAGGAGTCCATCGCGAACAAACAACGTGACGTTGAATTTAAATATATTATGCTCTTACTTTTGTTTTTTTTTTTACTAATTGACGTGTAAATTGTACATTTTTGCATAAAGAACTGTGACTTTATGTCGGTTATTATAAGGTCCATATTCGTAACAAGTGTTGCATTGTTTCAGCGCCCCCGGAATGCGAGCCGGGGCAGATCACATGCGGCCAGTACGTGTGGAACAAGACGTACTGCATCCCGCCACACTACCGCTGCGACATGCACGTGGACTGCGTCGACGGGACGGACGAAGCCGAATGCAGTAAGTATACCTGTCACAAAAATAATTGGTTGTCTTTGAAGTCGGTTGGTTTACGGACTATAGTTTAACGTGACAACGTCATAACAAAACATTGATAGATGCGGCGCAAGCGTACAATGACGTAACGGGACATAACGGGACACTTTTTCGTGCATGCAGCCGGCGTTCATCGATTTATTAGAAGCTCTCACGTCAACAATATCATGTAATTCCAAATTAACAGCTTTTCACTAAATGCCTATGAAAGTAAATATGATAGGTACCTACGTAAAAACACGTTTTTAAAGTTTTTACTGTGTCGGTTTGTCTCTCAGTTTCTCTGTTTGTGTTGGCTAATCTCTGAAACGGCTGGACCGATTTTTATGGGACTTTAAATGGCAGATAGCTGTAGTCATAAGAAGCAACTTAAGCTACTTTTATTTAATAATAGAGTTTCGCGAAAACAAAATAAATGACATTCAATAGTTTTGCTAAGCGGTGGATTACGCAGCTAGTGCCAAGATAAATATTTAAGTATCTCACTTTCCTATGATGTTGGAAAAACCGAATGGCTTTGGCTGTCATTTGTAACGAACATATATTTCGGTTTTTAAAGGCCGGGTCACACAGAGACGATCCGATAGCGATAGCAATAGCGATCCGAGACGGGATTTTTTGTAATGTTCGAATTTGTATGCAACCTGACACACAACAAGCGGGCGCGATCCCATACTCGGTATCGGATCGCTATCGCTATCGGATCGCCTCTGTGTGACCCGGCCTTTAGATAGCACATATCCTAAAGTATCATGAGCAGGGCCTGATTAACCCTTAGGCTAATTAGGCTGCAGCCTAGGGCGCGAGGACCAGGGGGGGGCGCGCTGAAATCATATAGATTTGCCGAAGAGACTGTTTGAGTTTCAAAGAGGTCACCGACGCGGTAGGTCCGAAGGTCCGAAAGAAGGTGTGCTCCAGTGGCGGCGTATTGTTTGCAGTGTCTCCTAACATTGTAAACACGTTCAACATCCTAACCAAGACAAACATAACAAAGGTGCTAGGGTACCCCAATATCTATGGCGCTTCGTTAGGGACTACCTCTCTCACAGAGAGGTGGTGTCCTCGACAAAAGAAAGGAGGGTAGCTCATCCTCATGTCATGTGGGGTTTCATAGGAGTTTGCTCTTACGGTACTCCTCTGGAACTTCGCTTACAAAAAGGTGTAAAGTGGCCTTAACTGCGTTACATCGGCGTCGCTTATTACGCCAACGGCGCGCTGGTAACTGTGAGAGGGCGGAGTTTCCGCGGGTCGGCGGTGTTGGCCACTGTGGGTATGGTGGCAGTGGAAGCTAGGATTAGGAGCTTCGGCCTGGCGGTGATTCTCCAGAAGTTGGAGACTATCCGTTTCCGTAGTCTCTGACGGACATCACTTGCAGGCTCTAACCTCTAGTATTGTGGTGTGTGGCATGTCCATCGCTGTCAAGTTGACACTTTAACATCACAAAACTTTAACATTTCGTATTTGACAGCAGATCAGCAGATGGGATTTTGGGGCGTGTTTGCGTCAATTTAAAGAGTGAACGAAGATGAGACTATTCCGGAACCTGGTCTTTTTTTTTTGAACGTTTTAATGCCTTTGAGATGTGGTGTTGGAGAAGAATCCGCAGTCCGATGCGTTGGTCAGATCAGATTCGCTCTACTTTAGACACATCAGTCTACGATGCCCTACTACAGGTCGCCGGTGATAGAGGGAGATGGCGTAGTTTCATCGTTGAGAAGTTGTTGAGACGTGATGGTCACGACCCTCAGACATGAGAAATACGACTCTAGGAGGAGGAAAGAGCGAACCGTCTCAGGACCACTGAGTGGATTCAGCGAGAGCAATACAGGTTGGTAGTCACGTGACACGGGTGCTTCAGATGGTACCTGTGTAACTTTGTCAGAAGACAATAATGTATCCCGGTGTGCCACCGATGCGATTGCGCAGAACATACTGAGCAACACGCAGTTATGGTCTACCCGTTAGAACTTAGAAGTGGCGGACCTCTTACTGCCTATTGTCTAAGCCAAGACGTTCGACAGTGAGAGGTCATGGGAGGCGGTGGTCTCCTTTTGACAAACCAACATCTCGCAGACGGAGACAGCTGAGGAGCAAAAAGGAGGTGGACCTTCGCTCGTCCGTGAAGAAGTAAACGGCCACGAGGGCGAGCCACTCTGGCTCGCACACCATATCCACTTAGAGAGCCTGAGGTGTCGGACATTCAATGCCATCCAGCACCCTATTCCAGGAGGTGAGGTGTTGGCCCTTCCGAGGAGGTGACACACGCTGTTGGTTTCAGCTGCGTGGTTGGAGTTAATTACAAGAGTTATGTCCCCCGCGACAGGATCAGTGACAGCTCTGCGATAAAATCAGTCGGTCGAGTGCAACAGCGATCTCGCGAATTTGTCGCCAAGTGACTGCTGGAGAAACCGTGGGTATACTTTTGAAATTTCCTTTGGGGGTACTGCACGTGTCTCCACAAAAAGCCCTGGATGAGCCATGTCAAAATTTTCACACTAGGAAACAAAGTAAAAGCTAATATACTAGGTACTTTTTAGGCCGACCATAACACACCAGCCCTGCTACAATGCCTAACTAAATCGGGTTAGGATATTGCTGTCTCTATAATTTCAAACGAAAAGAAAAGAGAGAGCAATATCAAATTACAGTTTTCGTTAGGCGGTAGACCCTCTGGTGGGGGCGCTTCCTCATAAGTAGCCTAGGGCGGTCAGAACTCTTAATCAGCCGCTGATCATGAGAAAATAACGACTGACGTTTAATACTTCATCTTTATAGTGTTTTGTTACTCTATTGCTCTATACAAAGCATAGACGTGGTAGCGCAGTCGGGGGAGACATTGAGATAGAAAAAATTCCGGGGAGCGATTTTTTTTTATGAAACGTCGGGGAGGGTTGTTGGAAGTATAAATCTCGATTTTCTAACTAATCCCGCTAGAGGGTTCGCCGCCATCTTGTTTTAAAGTTTTTGTGAAATAACTCGTTAATTTTCAACTTTAGAGCAGAAATGATGGTAACCAAAGTTGTTGGAAATTTAATTTCTCACAAGTTTGCTTCATATAGTTTTTACGCTAGGATATTATAATATTTGCAGAGTTATACTATCAAGTTTATCAAAAAAATCGTAATGGGTGCAATTTTATTTTCTTCAACTTCGGTTCTCGCACTTTTTAGGGTTCCGTACCCAAAGGGTAAAAACGGAACCCTATTACTGAGACTTGGCTGTCCATCCGTCCGTCCGTCCGTCCGTCTATCACCAGACTGTATCTCAAGAACGGTGATAGCTAGACAGTTGAAATTTTCACAGATGATGTATTTCTATTGCTGCTGTAACAACAAATACTAAAAATAAAATAAGTAAACAAAGTGCGAGAACCAAAGTTGAAGAAAATGAAATTGCACCCATTACGATTTTTTTGATAAACTTGATAGTATAACTCTGCAAATATTGATCCTAGCGTAAAAACTATATGAAGCAAACTTGTGAGAAATTAAATTTCCAACAACTTTGGTTACCATCATTTCTGCTCTAAAGTTGAAAATTAACGAGTTATTTCACAAAAACTTTAAAACAAGATGGCGGCGAACCCTCTAGCGGGATTAGTTAGAAAATCGAGATTTATACTTCCAACCACCCTCCCCGACGTTTTATAAAAAAAAATCGCTCCCCGGAATTTTTTCTATTACAGGCTAGTTTTATGTCTATCTCGACTGTAGTATGGTGTCTTCATTAGAAATTAGAAATTAATCAATATTGGTTAACTTCACAGCGGGTCGCAGTTAATTTTACTTACATAAATACAAACATACATATATAAACGTATCATCTATTCGATATACGTATATCATGTGAATAGGTAACAGAGTGTTATTTCGTCTAGTTTTCACAGTCGGTTGCCTGTAATCCTGTAACGCGATTCCGTTTCGCAACCCGTACACTTTCCATTTCAATTATGTCAGATGCTGAAACTGTTTCGAATAGTTTCGTAATTGATCGTCGAGCAAGTTTCTTCACACGGCCTCGTGAGCTAAATGGATTAGTTTAAAATGAGTCTGTTTTGTCTAGATGTCTATCTTTACAAACAGAGCCACTTCTCTCTATCGGTGTGTCTGCAACTGAGTCGAAAATGACGTAGTTTTTTCATAGTATAGAGTGACAAGGCGAGCAGGACATGTGCCTGATGGTAAGCAACATGCCTACCCATAACAGCACAGCGACACACAGCTATTGGAACATGAAGAGTCCAAATCATTACCAAGCACTGCACAGCGCTCGTCACCCGGAGATATAAGGTGTTTTATCTCTTAGCCCAGTAATTTATCTAGAAACATTGCCCTTCAAACCAGAACACAGTAATGTTTGCAAACTACTGCTTGGCGGCAGAATAATTGGCAATATAAGTACTTCTATATTTTCATCTCCCGATGTATTGGTTGGATTGGGCGTTTTCATATTCGACGATAACACTAACTACAGGGTAACGATATCGGGTAAAAAAATGTAGCGAGTAAAATGTAAAAGTTCGGATGTTTATTGCTCAATCACGTCGAAAAAACTCAAGGTATCGAGCTGAAATTTGGAACTCAAATGATTATAGTGCAAGAACATAAATTCTTTACTTTTTAACACGGGAAAATAACAGAAACGGAAAATATGTACATAAAACCGCGGGCCGCAGCGAGTTTAAAAATGAATAAGAATAAAGATTTTCGCTACAAGCCATACATTTTCTGAATTTTACATCCACTTTTCTTCAAAGTTAGGCGGCTGACATAAGCGTCTAAGTCCCAAATTGAATTCGACAATATCACGAAAATATATTCAACATTTCGCTGTGGAATCGGATTTAATTCTCAACTTGGTTTAGGTCCTATATTCTGTAGTCGCTGAACTCATATCAGAAAACATACACTGTTATAACTTGAACTAAGGACTCTTTGCAATTCTACTCAGTCACAGGTGTAGACCTGTGATTACTGTGATTACTTATTTTTTTAGTATAGACTACATTAGTACAGTATAGTGTCGCATGACGGGACGAACAGGACATGTGTCTAATGGTAAGCAATACGCCTGCCCATACCGGCACAGTGTAACGCATCTATTGGAACTTGGAACATGAAGAGTCCAAAGACTCTTGTGTTTCGCTGTGTGACTCTACTGCTATGGGCCATATCGTTGCCAAGCCACTGTCACCCAGAGATATAAGATGTGTTATCTCTATGCCCTGAAATTTCTCTGGAAACATTGGCCTTCTTATGCCGGGAAAATAATCGGATCGGGAACTACGTGAGTGAATCCCCGAGATACTACTAGTCCTACTGATATCATAAATGTGAAAGTTTGAAGTTTGAAGTTTTACCACTGTTTGTTGGTAAATCACGCTTGGCTTAACTGTTTGGGTTGAAATTTTGTACACAGTAAAGGTACAAGTTCGCGCTGAGACCGCGACGCGAGACCGCGACACGAGACCGCGACCGGAGACCGCGACAGGCACTTGACACTATGGAATTGTAAGGACGCCAGTTCGCGCCGAGACCGCGACCGCGACCTGTCTCGGTCTCCTGTCGCGGTCGCGGCGCGAACTTGCGTTCATACAATTCTATAGTGTCAAGTGCCTGTCGCGGTCTCCGGTCGCGGTCTCGTGTCGCGGCCTCGCGTCGCGGTCTCAGCGCGAACTTGTACCTTTAGATTACAGCCTGGAATAACACATTGGGTACATTTTGTCGAGAAAATTAACGGAAACTAAGAGGGTAAAGCCGCGAGGCGCTTTTAGTATACTTTATACCTTATATTAGTGGATTTAGGCATAGTATTTATGTAAAATGTCAGACTTAAAACATAGGTTTAATAGTATACGATAATACTTCGGGACAGCCTAGAATTAATTACATTACTAATTACCAACATAATTTTAATAGCAATAATATGAAATAACATATCAAATGTCATATTAGTATAGTCTAATTATAATAGGATTTCGAGTTTGGCTATTAAAGAATACAGGTCCAGATGGAATCGACAGACGAGGTGGTGGAACCACATTAAAAGTTCGTAGTTCCACATGTCCATTATAACTGGGGTCCTCGGAGGCACTGGATTGATGAATGGAGCTGCGGCATAGGTCCGAGTTGGAATTGAGATAGCTCATGTGAACTATCGCATCACTAAATTAACGTCTGTTGCATTAATTGAGACGTTAGCCGATAGTTACAATTACAAACTAACCACGGTATCGCCTAACACCTTTTTTTTTTTAAATAAAGAGTGACGAGACGAGCAGGATATGTGCCTGATGGTAAGCAACATGCCTGCCACATAACAGCACAGTGACACTATTGGAACATGAAGAGCCAAAATCATTACCTAGCACCGCACTGCGCTCGTCACCCAGAGATCTAAGTTGTTATATCTCTAAGCCCTGTAATTTCTCTGGAAACATTGCCCTTCAAACCGGAACACAGTAATGTTTGCACATTACTGCTTGGCGGTAGAATAATTGACAAAGGTGTGGTACTTCCCCAGGCGGACTCTGCTAAGAGTCCTACCACTACAAAAAACCTAAAGCTTTCATGGTTGATGTTCCAAAGGCACGAACGAAGAGATTTGACTCTACTTTTGTGATAAGAACGTCTAGGCTGTGGCATACGTTGCCTGAGTGGATTTCCCCGGTGCTTACAATCTTTGTGACTTCAAATCGAGAGCGAATCGGTTTCTTCTAGGTAAACAAGCTCCATCGTAGACCGCATCGTCGTTTTACATCAGTTGAGATGGCGGTGAAGTATAAACCTATAACAGTTTAAAAAGAAAACTTATATAGGTACGACACATACGTAATTGTCCTGTGCACTCGTTAAAAACATCTGGTAGTGGTAATTCTTTGCAGAGTTCGTCTGGTGCAGTACCACACCTTTGCCAGTTATTCTACCACCAAGCAGTAATGTACAACGTTTCCAGAGATACTACAAGGCGTATTGATAAATCATCTCATTGTATATCTGACGGAGCTAGGTAAATATTTGGACTAATCATGTTCCTGAGGATATTAGCAAAAGAACGAAAGTAGCCGACATAGCTCGAAGAGTAGCTAAGCTGAAGTGGCAATGGGCAGGCCACATCGCTCGCAGAACTGACAACCGATGGGGAAGAAAGGTTCTCGAGTGGCGACCACGAACCGGAAGACGCAGTGTTGGACGGCCTCCCACTAGATGGACAGATGACCTCACAAAGGTCGCTGGAAACCGCTGGTTGCAGGTTGCGCAGGACCGTTCGTTGTGGAAATCTAGGAGGGAGGCCTATGTTCAGCAGTGGACGTATTGCGGCAGATGATGATGATGATGTTCCAAGTTTGTAGCTGCGTGACTCATGCCCTGCACGTTCCATCATTCTATACTATAGAATATATACTGTAGTGGTCGGACTCTTGGCAGAGTCCGCCTCCTGGGGAAGTTCCACACCTTTGGCAGCTATTCTACCGCCAAGCAGTAATGTACAAAAAATACTGTGTTCCGGTGTGACGGGCAATGTTTCCAGAGAAATTACAGGGCTTAGAGATATAACATCTTAGATCTCTGGGTGACGAGCGCAGTGCAGTGCTAGGTAATGGCACACCCCGGACACTCGGCCTAAACTCCAAACAAACGGTGAAGTCGACATACCTACACTCACACAACTACGCATATGTCGTTCGAACACATTTACGCATGTGTGCGTGTCATCAAGGGTTACTAAATTATTTTATAGAATAGCTGTGACCCGTGAGTTCACCTGCCTATGGCTTACAATCTTACCTAGTTAGTGTTCGATCTTTAATGTAGGTAAATATAACTTTCATCAATAATCAGAAGGGAGAAGATTTAAAACAAAATAGGAGATAATAAAGGTACCATGTACGAATTGATTTTTAGTTAAGTATTCTGACAATTCAATTCTGACAACGAAAGCCGCAGTTTAAAAACAACGAGTTTAATAATTTCGTCACAGGACTTCAGTGTTGCCGCGTACTTCTAACCAGAATAGCTTAACACAGTTTATAAAAATGATTCAATCTTTGTAGAAATTCTTATGAAATTAAAAATCTCTTATTCTTGTTTCGTATAATAGACGAAAAATTTGGTACCATTTTGTTAAATAATACAGCATCATGGTCGTATTCTCATAGAAAATTATCGTCCGATATAATAACCCTTCGTTGAGTCCGCCTCGCGTCCGCGAGGGGGAGGAAGCTTGAAATTGGCGGAGGGTGGGGAGTCTCCGTTCTATCTATATTATCTATTCTATGGTAATGGTTTGGACTCTTCATGTTCCAATAGCTGCGCGTCACTGTGCTGTTATGTGGTAGGCATGTTGCTTACCATCAGGCACATGTACTGATCGTCTAGACACTCTTTATTTAAACTAATAAATACTATTAAAATCACCAAAATCGGTGCTGCATCCGTTAAGGAGGATTTTGATTAAAACTTACACATAAGTATAAGGATTTATTTACGTAATCAAAATTCAACGAAACATGGAGCAATACCCACTGCGAATAAAAGACTAATCCATTCTGAACTTAACAAATCTGTACGTCTGCCGTTCCATCCAAGTTTCAAAAGTTAATTTCCCGACCTCACCAACCGTGAATAGTGCCGTTACTATCCCCTAACTTACCTATCCATTACCGGGCTTAAATAAACATAGCCCGAAATACCGCCCTATATCTTTTAAAAGAGAACTTGAAAACGAAGTGCCTAGACCAACTTCACTTGATCCCGCACGCCTCGCCCTTATTCAGTCTACACTGAGAAGTTGTCAGTTTTCCTACCAGTGCGAGAGTTCACAACAAATTGGCGGCGAAAGCAGAAAGTCCCAACAAGTGGCCAAGTTTTAATGGTGTGGAAATTGCGTTTTTGTTTGTCGTTCGTATCTGAGATGTGCCTGTTTTCATGTAAATCTGTTGTTCGGAGTCGCGCTTTGGTATCGAAGCCCGATGGTGTGAGATTCGCAATTATTTTTTTTTCTTTACGAATTTGTGTAATTATTTCCCTATTTTTCTGTTATTGGATTAATTTCTTGGAATTGGATTATCTTGACGTCGTTTCGTGTATTGTGTTGAACGATTGTTCGCGATGTTCTTTTATTTTCTTCTAAATACGTCAATCGTATTTCTGTCTGAAAGTAAATCGACACCAAGGAGTGGTTCGTCAAATTTGATCAGACCAGATCAGATTAAAAATAGGTAGGTAGGTCCGACGTGATTGAGAAATAACTACGAGCAAAACATGCACCTAATGGTAAGCAACGCGCCTGTTCATAACAGCATGGTGCCACGTAGCTATTTGATCATTAAATGTCTTTGCTCTGTAATTACTCTAGCAACATTGACCTTCAAACTTCTTGTATATTACGTTATGCCCGAGCTACACAACGCTAGTGTTTCAAGGTAGGATACCAAGCTAGTGTTAAGAGTGCGTCTAATGCCAGGGAAAAATCAGTTTTCACCCGCGCGACGCGTTTCTTAATGCGATATACATAAAGTCGAGAATAGCATGACACAGTTTGGAGGAAAATACAATATTAAATCTGGAGTCCATTTTTGACCAAGTTTTATTAAATTACTCAATAATTAAACATAAATTTAAAAAAGTGTTCGATTACTTTACTAGAACGTACAAATAGGAATTTTATTACCAAAAATAACGTGGGGTCATCGCTGATAATTTCGAGTACTCGAGTGAGAATTAAAACGGGTTTTTTCGGTGTCATTTTTATTTTTTTATTGTAAAAAACTCTGATCTATTTTTAAAATTCTATTCGGTTATTGTGCTTCTTCTTGATTGTACCCACATGTCAATATTTTTTTTGTCGTAGTTTTTAGTTTCTTTACTTTAGTGAGAGGCGTCGAAAATGTCCTTTTTTCGTTTTCTGGCACTAGGCGCCCCCTTAACAAGCCAATACTTCTAGCTTCGTGTAGACAACGCTACGCAACGCTAGTTTCGTCTGCACGAAGCTAGAAGTACTATCTTGCTAGCTTACTAACACTAGCTTGCTATGCTAGCTTGATAAACTAGTCTCGTGTATCTCGGGCAGAAGGGATTAGCTTCGCTTCGTTAAAAGTCCCCGGACAAATTAAAAAAAAAAACTTCTTGTATGTATATCATGCAATACGGTTGTAACATTGAAAATTTGTTAAAAAATAGTTTAAAAAATAGCTTTTGAATCTCCAAACGATTACGATGAATAAGTTGTTGGTGTCAATACATAAGGTGCCTCCCAAAGTTTAAGATAGAAAGAAAACTATATCTAATACTAAGTTATATTTCTTTTGTACGTGAGAGCTGCTTACTTCTTCTATGCAAATACATGCAAGTTAAAAACATCGCTAGCTCAACAGTAACAGGGTAGGTTTGAACAAAACGGAACACGTAGTTTTCTGCGAACATGCATTCCACGACCGAAACTCAAACTAAACCATCCCGAATACGAGAAATTTTGCAAGAAAAATATACCCCGAGATCCCCTCTTCACGACTTGTTCGCGGAAAAAGTTTTAATAGCCCACAATTATTATATTCTTTCTTTTATTGGAGCTCGCTAAAGTTGCCAATGTACTCGGTGACTACGTAAATACGGTGATTTCACACTTTCTGGTACTTATGATAATGGAATGGATGCTTTGAAATGTTTGAATAGAAAATGAGTTTATACGTTTTGTTTCTCTTGTTAGATGAGTTTTGTTTCATGTGACGGGATGACAACAGATCTAGAAGCTGTTGATGCGAATCAATTGATCTGTTGATGATTGATGGATAAATAAAGTGTCCATACAGCTCTGTGCATATACATACAATTCACGATATTTTTTATCGAGACTTTCACAGGCAGATAAATATACATTATACCTCTACATATACTTTTTATTGTAAAGACCGAAATAATAACAATACAGTTATAGCTCAGGCTCTTAAAGCTAAAACATCAGCGCATGTGTCTCTCTTCTACTCGGACGCATCGGCGGATGCAGTGGAAGAAAGACAAATACGTCAATGCTTAGGCCGATCGTGTCTCTCTGTCACTTTTTCCGCACTCTCGCTTGCACGCTAGGCTCAGGCGGAACGTGCCACTTTTTCTTGCGTGCAGCCGACACCGATATAAGACATTATCACATCAAAAAACAACCACACCATCTAGCCGATTATAATTATTTATCAGTGTTCCAAATTTCAAAACCGTCCATTAGTTACGACGTGATTGAGCAACAGACATTTAAACATCCACATTTAAAAAAAAACTTTCACAATTCAAAAATTAGTAAAACAATATGGTTCAATTTGTAAAACTAGTACGCGCTGATAAACAGACGGACAAAATACATAATTAAGTAGATTATTTTTCAGAGGACGTTAAGGTTTGCATTTTAAAGTTCAATTTGCATGCAAACAAATATTATGCGCACAAAGCAAAAACATCCATCGCGGCATCGTATTACCCGTGCACGGGATAACTAGATGCAGCTGCGATAGAGACGAAAATTGCAATACAACTCCTTTAAAAACGAATCCCTTGGAAAAGCTAAGCCGCTCTGAAAGGAATGGAATAAGCACGTGTCAACTCGGGCGTTTTATTTCAAACTTCGATGGAATTAATGAAGAATGAGGGGGTATATATAAGTTTGACTTGTCTTTTTATTTGTTTGTTTATCTGTGGAGCTGTGTATCTGCCGGTCATTATATCTGTGGATTTATTTAATTATCTGTAGTTTGCGTGTTTCTCTCAGCATATGCATTGGATGGTCTGTGTTTATGTCGATTTGTGCTGGTTTACGTATCTATGGGTCTGTCGATTTGTTTAATTATCTGTGGTCTATGTATCTGTCAGCCTATTCATTTTATCGTCTGTGTATCTGTCGATTTATATATCTATGATCTGTGTATCTGTCGGCCTATGCATTTGATGGTATGTGTCACTGTCCATTTGTCTATCTGTACTCTTTGTATCTGTGGATGTATGTATACATATGTTAGTTTGTGGATCTGTAAATCTGTCTATGAATTTGAGGATGTATATGTTTTTGGGTAGGTGTATTTCTGTAGTTCGATGGAGCGGAAGAGAGATAGATGCGTCACAATCCGAAATCCGAAATCCGCTTAGGCCGATCTTGCCTCTCCATCGCTTGTTCCGCGCTCTTGCTTGCACGCTCGGCTCAGGCGGAACATGACTCTTTTTCGTGCATGTCGCATCGAGTTGATCGATTTTTGAGACGTTCTGTTAATCCGTCAATATGTTCTTGATAGTGACGAGAAAACATCCAGTACAGTAAAATAAATTTACGGAACCTTGTGTTCTGCGTAGTACATTTGTATTTGTGTAGGGATCCTTTGATTCAAGTGTTGGGTTAAATCCAAACACCATGGCGAGGACATGTGGGAAGGCGATTGTGGCGGATTGGGCTGCGTTTATCCGTTCCATATGTAAAGTGTAGAGTGAAATGTGGGAGAAGGGTACCCAAGGGTTGAAGTAGAACGTTCGTGCGTACATGTTAAATTTACTGCGTAGATAGGTACTAGTTTCAAGTTCAAAAGAAATAGATAGAAAACTGTTTTTTGTGATACAAACAAACAGAAATATTACAGTAAATAACTTATGACCTAGCGCCTCAAATGACGGCCTTATTACTGAGAGCAAAGTCGTCCAGGCAATATTAGGTAATTTTATAGGAAACTAGCGGTTACCCGCGACTTCGTTCGCGCGAAAAATACTAAGGTAACTCAGGCAGTACCTATTTTTTACCCAGCTACATTTACGGTAAATAAAAACAGCTTATAATAAAACAATTTTAAACAATTTCATCAAAATCGGTTCATTTGTTTAGATCTGAAATCGTAAAAGACATTCGGCCCCCATTTCAAATCCAATTTTCACCCCCGTACAGTTCGAAATTACAAAATTGCAAAAACAAACATTTGTTTGTTTCGTGTCAAGTGCCCATATACAGAGTTTCATAGTTTTATCTTCAACGGTTGGGAACTTCCCTATTGACATTCATCCCCCATTTTAACCCCAATTTCACCCCCGTTCATTTTGAAATTACAAAATTGCTAGAACAAACATTCGTTTGCTTCGTGCCAAGTACCTATATACAGAGTTTCATAGTTTTATCTTCAACGGTTGGGAACTTCCATATTGACATTCATCCCCCATTTCAACCACAACTTTACCCCCGTTCAGTTTGAAATTACAAAATTGCTAGAACAAACACTCGTTTGCTTCGTGTCAAGTGCCTATATAGAGAGTTTCATGGTTTTATCTTCAACGGTTGGGAACTTCCATATTGTCATTCATCCCCCATTTCAACCCCAATTTCACCCCCGTACAGTTTGAAATTACAAAATTAATAGAAGAAACATTTAATTGCTTCGTGTCAAGTGTCTAGATACAAAATTTAATAACTTTAAAAATGTCAAATTTTCTTACAACCGTTCATCCCTTCTTTCACCCTCTTAGGGGTTGAATTTCGCAAAATCCCGTCTTAGCGAGCGCCTACGTGCTAAAAGGGACCTCCATGCAAAATTTCAGATGCCTAGCATTTGTAGTTTCTGAGATTCCTTGATGAGTGAGCTTTCGCTTTTATATATATAGATTCGCCTATAAGCAGGGTTGGACAACGGAAAGGGGAAAGTTAGGTTAGTTAGGGGAGGCTAGAAATGTTGTTTATTTTTAGTATGTAATGCCATACTACGATTTTGTACAAGTGGCAAGACGAGCAAGACTTGGGCCTGATAGTAAACAACTTGCCTGCGCATAACAGCACAGCGACACACAAACAGTATGAACATGAAGAATCAAAATTACTGGACAGCATTACACTGCGCTCCTCACTTAGATAAATTAGTTACTTTATCTCTTTGTCCTGTAATTCCTCTAAAAGCATTGCACTTTAAACCGGAACACACTAATAGTTGCACATTCTGGCTTGACGACGGTAGAATGTCTGGCAAAGGTGTGGTACTCTTTCCCTGGTGGAATTAGCGACAAACAGGCTACTTTTTATCCCGTTAAAGTTAGTAGTTACTAAGCCGGGGGATACCCCGGGGGACACAGCACACAGTTAGTATAGAAAGTATGATTTCAAACAGTCCCAAATTAACTCGCGACGGATTTAATCGAGCTGTAAAAATCCTCAAACTTCCAATGCTTTCCTCGTTTCATTTAAGGCTTTGCCGTTCGTCCCGGGTCTCTGCACCTTTGTAAAGCTCGGCTTAAAAATTGCAGGTTCGGATGATGTTTGAACAGTATTTGCATTTTTTCCACGTGAAAGTATCAGCGAGTCCAGTAATTGGATGAAAGGATGCGTCGTTCAGAAACTTTTCTTTTTTCCAGAGATTGTTATATTCGGCCAGGTTTATTTTGTTTTTGTCCGTTTGGGAGTTTGTTTTGTTTGGGTAAGTTGGCGCTCGACCGGAAACTGATTCACACTTGGCTGGGTAACATGTAACAAAGACTGTTACGTTGATGAAATGGACTGTTATTGATTACGATTGGTGGGCGATCATGCGTTCACTTCTGTCCGATGTCTTCTGGGCTTCTGCAGACAACTATTTATGTTATGCTATGGGCATTAAGTATATTAAATTGGATCATTGTTAAAGCGGATAACTACATCCGTGATTAACATATGTACGAGAGCACACAGAAACACACACATGAATATGCACACACCCTCACACACACACACACACACACACACACACCCTCACACGTAAACGCATTATACAATAATTTATATGTATATATTTATAAATTTAATTGCAAGTTGTATTATTATAGTACCTAATGGAAGACACTGCCTTTTGCAACACAGTCTTTAGAACTAAAGCAAAAGGCAGGGAACCGACATTATTGTAACAGCTTAAGGTACAAGTTCGCGCCGCGACCGCGACGCGAGACCGAGACCGGAGACCGCGACCGGAGACCGAGACAGGCACTTGACACTATGGAATTGTATGGGCGCCAGTTCGCGCCGCGACCGCGACCGCGACCTGTCTCGGTCTCCTGTCGCGGTCTCAGCGCGAACTGGCGTCCATACAATTCTATAGTGTCAAGTGCCTGCCGCGGTCTCCGGTCTCGGTCTCCTGTCGCGGTCTCGTGTCGCGGTCTCCGCGCGAACTTGTACCTTTACTTGGTAACGAAATAAATTATGTTTTATGTTTTTTTTTTTTAACTAAGTTCTACAAATGTCAAAGTTTGGATGTTTGTTGCTCAATCACGTTGCTACGGCTGAACGGTTTTGGAATACAATCGGCAAAAACACGTAGGACATTTTTTTATTAAGGGAAAATAACGGGAACGTTAACTACGCGCTGCCACGAAGAACTGCTAGTTTGAAATGTCTTTGTAAAATAATTGTCAAAATGTTGCGTTACTAAAATCACAAACTAAAAATTCTGTTTTCTGTTATAAAGTTCTATTGTAAAGGCATTTTATTTTTTACTTATGGATAAGTGCCATCCACTGAGAGTTCACAAAGATTTGTTGGTACGATGTGTGTTTTACCGTGCATTCTCTACTCACGCAGAGGACTTTACTTCTCCAAAATGAATGTATCTATACGCCTAATGTATGTCGAGGCTTGTAGGTCGATCCAGACCACAGTGTAAAGAAAAAACTACCAGTAGGACGACGCATTAAGTTCCGACGATGCAGAGGACTGTAACAAATATAAAATGCTTATTATAGTTTTTTTTAATTCATCAAACATTATCAAGTGTCAGCAACATTATTGGAAACATATTTATTGCCACACACAACACTTCATTATTAGCAATAACTATGAACAAAATAAAATCAAAACACGCGTCAAACGTCATCCCCGAACCACGCTCCCAAACTGCTAACATTTTAGTGCACTCGGCTTGGGATCGCGCTTTCCACGTCTCGCCCCGCACGATTTGTCCGTCTGACGTCTTCGTCGAATAACTGCATGATTTATTAGACTGTGATCCAGACTTTAGATATCCACTTCGTTAACCTAGGTTCCGTTATACCCGCTCACAGCTTTGTAACTGCACAAAAGCTTGGAGCTTTCTTATAAACTATGTCGGCTTAGCTCTCCTCTTAGCCAGTTCAAAGGCGCCTCCGACGGTGAGTTTTTTACATATTTTTATATGAAAATCGCATTACCTCGGACCGAGCATTTTGTTGCAAAGACCAGCGACGATTTTTGCATGTCATTACCAATACAGATGAGCTTGGGTTAGATTAGCTTGCAGAAAATGTTGATGAAGTGTTTTGCTTTCGTACATTTGGTTGTACCTTAAAAATTAGGCTAGTGACCTGTAGTAATTAAACACTAGCGCGCCGTTTTACCCTTTTTGCCCGAGATACAAAGTAACTTTTATTTTATTTCAGACTTGTTCTAGAGATTTTGTTCTGACGTGATTCAGCAACAAATTTCAAATTACAACTTTCACATGTAAAATATTAGTAGGAAATATATTTGCGTTTGACTGCGCTTTGACCGATGTTAGACACCTGACTTGCTCTTTTCGTTATCTCTTTCGCCTGTCTATTGAATAAATAGGACTTAGCTTATAACAGAAACCATGAAGCAAGTTGTGGTAAATGATAATTTACTTACTCCGAAAAAAAAACGACGTCAACTGAAATTTAAAGTCAGACACTCGATTAAATTTCATAAGAAGCTATCACTACGTCATCCATATATATATAAACTAGCGGCCCGTTCCGGCTTCGCTCGGACATAACCTAGACACTGTCTGCAGCGCCATCTGCGGGGCTTATTTGTGAATTTAAACCATCTTCGAATACACACACAAAATAAAACATTCAAATTGGTCCCGTCGTTTAGGAGTTCACTGTCAAATGATTAAATTACTAAAATGGCTATAAAAAAACCGGGGTTGGTGATAAAAGAGTAAAAATTTAGGGTTGTATGTATTTTTTAACGCCACATTATAAAAAAATAAAAACAAAAAAAATATCAAAAATTAAAAAAACAATGTTTAGGGTGAACAACCCCTAACACTTAGGGGTATGAAAAATAGCTAGTAGCCGATTCTCAGACCTACTGAATACGCATATAGAATTTGGTAAAAATCAGTAAAGCCGTTTCGGAGGATTAAGGAAACAAACACTGTGACACGAGAATTTTATATATTATAAGATATAAAATAATATATAGTTTAAATACATACTTATTAAACATCAACAACACACCCAGACACAGTACAAATATTTGAATTCATCACACAAATATTTGCACTGATATAAACGTTTTATTCCTGTAATCTGTGGATATAAATATGAAAGGAAATTTTAGTTTTTTGTTGATGTTACTAAAACTGCCGCACCGATATCGATAAAATGTATATGGTCTTATTATTTATTATTAACCCATGATTAAACAAATAAAGTTGCCAAGTGCGAGTTGGACTCGCCCATGAAGGGTTCCGTTGCAGCAAGTAACATAATATACATAGTACACATAGTTTTTGTAGTTCGTTGTAACTTTGATCGAAGTTTCAATAATAGTGTATATATGACGTACTAAAAAAAAACTACTCATTTGATCGAGTTCAAACCAATTTTCGTTGGTAGTTTACATGGTAATGTACATCATATATTTTTTTTAGATTTTTCATTGTCTTACTTTAGAAGTTAGAGGGGGGGGGGGGGGACACACACATTTTACCACTTTGGAAGTGTGTCTCGCGCAAACTATTCAGTGTATACGAAAATGATTTTAGAAACCTCAACATCATTTTTAAAGACCTGTCGATAGACACCACACACGTGTAGGTTTGATGAAAAAAAATATTTTGAGTTTCAGTTCTCAGTATGGGGGGCAACCCTAATTTTTCATTTTTTTATATTTTTTTGTTCAAATCTTAATGCGGTTCACAGAATACATCTACTTACCAAGTTTCAATAGTGTAGTTCTCATAGTTTCGGCAAAAAGTGGCTGTGACATACGGACGGACAGACAGACAGACAGACAGACAGACATGACGAATCTATAAGGGTTCCGTTTTTACGTTTTACGGAACCCTAAAAAAGAACCACCAAAATCCCACTCGGCTCCGCAACTGCCAATGGTTTCCACGTCTACGGGTACAATAATGCATATGCACAGTAATGCATATGTACAGTAATGCAGCATAACTAGTTTTCTCTCTATTAATACCTTTGTTATCTTAATTTTCCAGCGTACCGGAAGTGTCAGACCGACGACTTCCAATGCGGCGTAGAAGGGGCTGGGCCCGGCAAGGCGTCTTCGCAGGGACCATGTATATCGAAGTCCAAGAAATGTGACGGGTAAGATAATATAGTCTAACTTAATAAGTAGAAATATGAACCTTATAATATAAAAGGAACTTAATACATTTAAAAAGAACTACAGCAATACATCGAGGACGGTGCGATGTGTCGTCTTGAACTGCGAACGTCGACCGCACCACCGAGTGTTAACAGAGACTACACCACCAGATGGCCATGAAAGATCGCATGCGGCTTTGATAAAGGCTCTAGGCCAGGAGGAAGCTTGTTTACAAAAATAAATAGTTACGTATAAATTGTTTTAGGGATAGTTTTCAAAAACAGATGTTTGCATTTCAAATGAAAAAAATAATGATAAGCTTAATATCAAAAAGGCATGGAACCAGGAGCACAGACTAGGTAGAGAGATACTCTACCAGGAGCTCGTGGGGATATGTTAAAAAAAAGAACCACGACAGCTCGACAACTGTCAACAACAAAAAGGTTTTACAGAATGTTAGATAATTTTTAAAAACCTGAGAGCGAAAGGAGGCCTGAGGCTAAGCTGAAAAAATATGTATGTTCACTAGGAATGCCACAGACAGAAATGTGTGTTACTGGTATAGATCTAGAGAGCTAGACTAATATAAATAACGTATATAAATTCCTTTCATTTCAAAGTCAGAATTGGCTTGGTAGCTATTTAACTTGGTTACCACGTCATAAATAGAAGTAGGTAAGTGGTAAGTTTGGCGTAGAAGAGGAAGTCGAAGAAAAAAGTTGATAATAAAATTGTCATTAACATGTAGTTATACTTACATGGAAATTTACATTATTTTATCCAATTCCAGGTACTTAGATTGTCGAACCGGAAAGGACGAACAAGACTGTCCGGGGCAAACGCTGGCCTGTCGGCTCGACCAATTTCGATGTGCTTCGGGGAATAAGTGCGTGGATTCATCGATGAAATGTGATCACAAGGACGATTGCGGGGATAATTCAGATGAAGCTCATTGTAGTAAGTAAATTAATAAATATATTTTTTTAAAGTATTTATAAATACGAGTATCTTTGAGGAAAGTGTAATTAAGAAAAACTTGAAAGGAAATTCTCAGGATTTCGATTCAGGTGAAGATACGCTCTGATATCTGAATCTAAGTGAGATATCTAAAATTGTGAATAGGTACTGACCTACGGTACGGTAGCTATATTATGAGTCTGAAGTGTCATTTTATTAGTCGTTTGATATTTAAGAGCAGTCGTTGAGTACGTTAAAATTAAGTCAGTAGGGGCCTGCGCCTTCTGCAATTGCCCTAAGTTTGACAGAAAAGGCCAATGGAGGCCAACTACTATTACTCCCTTAAAAAATATATATCAAGCAGTCAGAGGGACTGCCGATAGAAGTGAAAACTTATAACTCAGTATTTGATAGCTCACTTTGGAAACTACGCGGGCGATAACGCAGGGCGCTGCTAGTCCGGAAAGCATGGTCATCTAGATAAGCCTTCTAAGCCTGGCAATCTAGATTAGTATTATAAGCATGGATGTCCAGATTAGCATTAGCATGGCCATCTAGAAATGCGTTAGGTCCCGAGTTCACACGAACATTTCTTTCATTTACGAGGGTGACGATGAGCTGCATTCACAGCCAAAAGAAGTTTTCACTTCAAAAGATTTCGCTTATCTGTATAATAATCTGGAACTTTGTTAAGGGTATAGCTGACTATTTATGTGTAAACCATTTACTACTATAATATCGAATAAGTATCTCATTTTCGTCTGCGAATTGCGTTTCAATAGCCATTTTCCATTGTGAGAACAGGAATAATTCCTCCTTCCGGAAAGGGATGAAACCTATTGAATTAAAAGGTCACTTGGGCCCGTTTATAAAAGCTCTTTCGGCCCTTTTACCTATTGAATTCCTTTGATTTGTTCTCAATTCAGTGGTCTTATTGCTATGCATGATATTATTTTTGGACGTTTTGCATTGTCCGACGGATATAACAAAGGATTTTATTAAGGACTTATCGATTTTATTTCAATAAGCTTACATTATACGACATTTTTATCTACCCATTGTTAGTGATTCCTGATCTATTTCTCAATGACCGTATGGGTTACCTATCTGAGTATTCCTACTTATATTTTTTGTTGGGCCATAGAATTATGGGTTATACCTACTAGTATTTGATATTGCGCGTCCACTACATATTTTTATATGACAATCGATGCAAATTAAGACATTATGTTCACAATAGTAGCAAATTATTAGCACTGCAGCTCTATAGGACGTCACCAAACTTTCAAATTTCAAAATCAGGTATCTCGTATCTCTCCGTAGGTATAAAACCTATCCTGGTGGAACACTCCTTTGTTCATTACTAGATTTTGTATTTATAAAACACTTTAGGTTTAGGTACATAGCTTTTTTATAGCTTAATTCAATGTTGTATAGTCTGCAAAAAAACTAAAATAGGTCATTTTGACTTTTGAGAAATACGCGCAATATACTTTATTATGTAATTTAACGCGCTCAAAAAAACCTAAAAACGCGTCCAAGTAATTAAATAATAAATATAATTTTGTTTCTTTCCACTTTCGGGCCAAATTACATTCTGGGTTCTTTTTCTTTTGTTTTTTTTGGGAACTTTAATTGATAATAAAGTAGCCAAGTGCGAGTTGGACTCGCCCATGAAGGGTTCCGTTCCAGCAAGTAACGTAATATATATAGTACACATAGTTCTTGTAGTTCGTTGTAACTTTGATCGAAGTTTTAATAATAGTGTATTTATGACGTACTAAAAAAAAACTACTCATCAGATCGAGTTCAAACTAATTTTCGTTGGTAGTTTTCATGGTAATGTACATCATATATTTTTTTTAGTTTTTTCATTCTCTTACTTTAGAAGTTAGAGGGGGGGGACACACATTTTACCACTTTGGAAGCGTCTCTCGCGCAAGTTATTCAGTGTAGACAAAAATTATATTAGAAACCTCAACATCATTTTTTAAGACCTATCGATAGACACCCCACACGTGTAGGGTTGATGAAAAAAAAATTTTTGAGCTTCAGTTCTTAGTATGGGGGGCAACCCTAATTTTTGTTTTTTTTAAAAACTTTTGTAAAAATCTTAATGCGGTTCACAGAATATATTTACTTACCAAGTTTCAACAGTGTAGTTCTCATAGTTTCGGCAAAAAGTGGCTGTGACATACGGACGGACAGACAGACAGACAGACAGACAGACAGACAGACATGACGAATCTATAAGGGTTCCGTTTTTACGTTTTACGGAACCCTAAAAACGTACTGATGTGCTATCTTTTACTGATTAAATGTTGTTTTTTTTTCAGGTTTTCCACCGTGTCACATCGGACAGTTCCGTTGCAGCAACGCGCTCTGCATCCCCGCCACCTACCAGTGCGACGGCTACAAGGACTGTATAGATGGCTCGGACGAGAACAACTGCACATCGATAGCGTGCCCTGACAATAAGTACCTGTGCCCTAAGGGCGCGCCGGGAGGCGGTCACAAGTGCATCATGAGGTCACAGCTGTGCGACGGGAAACGAGACTGTGAAGACAATGCTGATGAGGAGAATGCTTGCTGTAAGTTCAGTGTCAAGACTTTTTGAGAATATTTTTTTAACTATAGACATGATAACTAAAAACGTAATAATTTAGCCGTCATTTACATTATTACAGAATATTGTACAATTACTTTTTGCTTTCTTTCACTGTATTTTCGAAGTCATGTGCGTAAGGCCGCTAACTTAACAACGGTGAAGGAAAACATGTTCATGTTCAACAAATTACGACAAGACAGTGCTTAGAAGTTTCGGGTGAAGTCACTTCATTGTTCGATTTTTACGAAGATGTGACGTCACGACTCCTCACTCCGGAAGTTTTTGATGATCTACATCTTTATATTTATCGATTATTAATAATTACATAAAACAAAAATCCATCGCAAATAAACACGCTCCATCGTAGACCGCATCGTCGCTTAACATCAGGCGAGATGGTGGTCAAGTGTATACCTACAAAAGTTAAAAAAAGCGAGCTAATCAAAAATAAATAAATGCCATCAAGAAATGGTGACCACCATAAAATTAGTACTTATAAACGTAATTAATTTCAGCTACGGCGTCGTGTCCAGCGCTAGACTGCGTGTACAAGTGCGTCGCGTCGCCCAACGGCGGCGCCTGCGCCTGCGCAGCCGGGCTCGCGCTCGCGGCCGACAACAGGACGTGCGAGGACAGGGACGAGTGCAAGGAGTGGGGTTACTGCCACCAGCTGTGTGTTAATACTCCGGGATGTGAGTATAAATGAGCCTTATGGTACTTGCAATATAAAATAAATAATGTAAAAAAATCGGAAAATCTTATAAAATGGTGGGTCTCTTTTAAAAGTGTCATATTTAATTAGGTTTTTATTATAAACGTTATCCAACCCTACATAGGTATATTTTTAATTTTTTTTATACATACCAATATTTTCTTTGTGTGTGCTGTGCATTTTAAAGTTTATCATTATTTTCTCAGCATACAAATGCGCGTGCGCACCGGGCTACAATCTAATCGACGGCAAGCGATGCGCGGCGAGCACCACAGCGGCGCCTGCGCTGGTTCTAGCGCACGCCACGGCTCTAGTTAGGATGGACCTGCACGCGCGTGTTACCACCACCCTGGCTAATGCGACCTCTGCTGCTGGCGTCGACTACCATTACAGACGGAACCTGCTGTTCTGGTCTGACTTGAAGACTAGGAAGGTGAGTTTCTTTTGACGTGACAACGTCTTATAATTCGATGAAGCCGGCTGCACGCTCGAAAAAACATGACGTCATGCGCCGTTACCTCGCCGCATGCCGTCATGCGCCGTTACCGCCGTTACCTCGCCGCTTGACGTCATGCGCCGTTACCTCGCCGCATGACGTCATGCGGCGTTACCTCGCTCTAAGGCGTAGTTGAAGTTGCCACGTTCAACTATCGTCAGTAAGCCAAGTGTGGATCATAGATTAATAACGCCTAGATCGATAATATTCAAACAAACGCTGGATCTTAAGTGAGGCAAAGAGCAGATTGATTTCGGCGTAAGCAGTATGTATTGAAGTGCGCCAAACAAAACTTGATTGTTGTGGAGTATGTACATTGTACAGTGAAGGACCACACAAACCATCACAATGTTTTTAATTGTCGGAGACGCATGCGGAGCGCTAGACCTTGACAATATGGCTCACTATGATTTACCTCACTTTTCTTGCGCGGACCCGGTTTCTAAGCGTTCTTATTCTTTGGTGTGGAGTGTGGATCAAACCAAATATATTTATTTGACAAATCTTAGAAAAAACAATAAATTTATTTTGTATGAACGTTATTACTAACCGCTATCATGAAGTTAATAAATTTGTCATTGTTTTTTAAGGAATTGCTCGTAGTGACCTTAAAATGGAGCCTACTTTCCATATATTTTATGTCATATCTGATATCTGAGCCATCGATACATCATCAGCGTCAATAGTTTATTGAGATAGAGCATGATGCCTTATTATATCATACATGAAAACTTTATCGTATCATCAGTTCTTTAACGTTACAACGTTTACGTTGTAACGTTACGTTACGGTGGTCTAGTCGGGAGAACGGCGGCTGCCGATCCGGAGACCCCGGGTTCAAACCCCACACGCACCACTGTCTTTTCGAAGTCATGTGCGTAATGCCGCTAACTTAAAACGGTGAAGGAAAACATCGTGAGGAAACCGACATGTACCTAGAATCTTTCGAAGTCATGTGTCATCCGCCAACCCGCACTGGGCCAGCGTGGTGGATTATGGCCTTAACTCTTTCCTTGCGAGAGAAGGCCCCGAGTCCCAGCAGTGGGAACGGTTAGTGGGCTGTTGATGTTGATGTAATTTACAACTGGGCAATATTTAGTTGTAAATTGGTAAGTTTTGGTCATCTTCTAAGAACAACTTGAATGGGAATTTCGGAATTGGCAGAACGGCTACTTATGTATTTTATTTAAAAAAAAAAACAGTTTATGTGGCTACAAGTAGCTCAAAATATAACAATGTGGACGTTTGGGAGTCTCATTATATTTTCTTTCCTTCGTTTCAGATCCACTCACAGCAATTGACCGGTGGCCCTGCTGGGGTTAATACCTACAGTGGCACTGACATCACGGTTACTGGGTCCTGGGCTCCCGTCGCTCTGGCCGTAGATTGGGTCGGAGACAAACTGTACGTGGCCGACGCTATCGGGCAGAAAATCGACGTCTTCGAACTCGATGGACGTTGGCACGCAGTCGTATTAGGATCCAACTTGACCAACCCAGCAGATATTGCCCTCGATCCAACACTTGGCTTCATGTTCGTCGCAGATAGCAGCCAAATCATACGAGCAAACATGGATGGAACCCATGCAAAATCCATAGTTTCTGAAGCAGCGTATAAAGCATCCGGAATTGCAGTAGACATCATAGCAAGGAGAGTATTTTGGTGTGACTCCCTTTTAGATTACATTGAAACTGTCGATTATGATGGAAATCACAGATTTTTGGTTCTCAGAGGACAACAAGTCCCGAGTCCTTCTAGATTAGCGTTATTTGAAGACAGGGTTTACTGGTCCGATAGCACGAAGCAAGGAATCAGTTCTGTAAACAAATACGAAGGAGCATCGAGCATTCAAGCTATCTTCAAGCAAAAAGACATTCGTGAACCCAAAGCTATAACTGTGATACATTCTTTAAAACAAACTTCTGTAAATAATCCCTGTGGGAACAATAATGGAGGGTGCTCTCAAATGTGTATAGTTACTGCGCTGCAAAATGGCGGTTTAGGTTATAGATGCGCTTGTAACATCGGATACAGGCTAGAGACTGATTTAAGAAATTGCGACCTGGTGTCAGAGTTCCTAATGTATTCCCAGCAAAGATTTATCAAAGGCAAAGTGTTGAACCCTGTTATCGAAGGATTTAGTGATGCTATTCTGCCTGTAGTTTCAAGACGAGCTCGATTTGTTGGTCTTGACTTCGACGCACGTGATGAACACATTTACTACTCCGATGTGCTCCAAGACGTCATATACAGAGTCCACAGAAACGGAACGACCAGGGAAATCGTACTGGCTTCTCAAAACGAAGGCGTTGAAGGCTTAGCCGTTGACTGGGCTTCGAAAAACCTCTACTATATTGACTCAAGAAAAGGAACTCTAAACGTCTTATCTACTAGAAATGTCGCTTACAAGAGAACTCTGCTCAAGGACCTCAAGAGACCACGTGCAATCGTTGTGCATCCTAACAAAGGTTTTATTTTCTTCTCCGAATGGGACCGCCCGGCCAACATCAGCAGAGCAAATACCGATGGTACAGGTTTACTGGTATTCGAAAATGTCACATTAGGTTGGCCCAATGGTTTGTCAATCGATTTTGATGCCGATAGATTATATTGGTGCGACGCTTTGCTTGACCACGTCCAACATTCCAAGCTTGACGGCACAGACGTAAAGACTGTAAATTCGAGACTAATCAGACATCCATTCTCTATCGTCATCCACAAAGAATTCATGTACATTACCGATTGGCGATTGGACGCCATTGTCAGATTACACAAGCTAACTGGTGAACAAGAGGACATAATGGTCAGAGAACCCCAAACAAACAGGCTTTACGGAGTGAAAGTATACAGCGAAGGGATTCAAAAGATCGATCCAATGCAGCCTTGTTCTAGAAACAATGGAAATTGCCAGAAGCTTTGCTTCGCCATTCCAAGAAATAACACGGAGCTTTTAACTGTCAATTGTGGTTGCCCATATGGAGAAAAGCTAGGTCCTGATGGTACGAGCTGTATCTCTGACCCGAGCTCTGAACCCCCCGTACAAGCTTGTCCACATTCTTGGGACTTTACCTGCAACAACCAGAGATGCATTCCGAAGAGCTGGGTTTGCGATGGCGACGATGATTGTTTGGATAACAGCGACGAAGAACAAAACTGCACAAGTAAGTACTCATCGAAACATCACCTTATAATGTTGAACAGCCTTCTTCTTCAATCTACCTTCAATTATTTTTGCGTGAGCTTTTGCAAGAGTGTTTCTCAGACCAAGTCCCTACCTCACTCACCTATTATACAAACCAAATTGTTTTGTGCTTACTGTAATAATTTAAAATCATGGTTGTTTGAATCATTAAAGACAAATAACAGATTAGAAGTCTTAAAAATTACAATGGCCCGTCGACACAATCAATCGTACTTATTGTTATTGTATATTATTATTATTATTGTATATAACCTACTTAAGTTACAAAATACGAGTAATATGGTATGGATGTATACAGGTCATTCCATGTTCATCCGAATGAACAAACTAATATATTTTAGCTGCGTTCTTAATACGTTAAAAACCATTTCCAGAAACAACTTGCGGAGCATCCGAATTCACCTGCGCCTCTGGCCGCTGCATCCCAGCTACCTTCAAATGTGACTCAGAAAACGACTGCGGCGACTTCTCAGACGAAACCGGCTGTGTCAACGTCACATGCAGCTCGTCTCAGTTCAAGTGTGACAATGGTCGCTGCGTGCCCAATACTTGGAAGTGTGACTCGGAGAACGATTGTGGAGATGGGTCCGATGAAGGGTCGCATTGTGCAGAGAAAACTTGTGCTTACTTCCAGGTTAGTCTCATCATAGATGTTTATAAGGTCTATAGGATTGATTAGTGGCTACTTCTCTCATTTTCATTGTGATTACAGTTGCTTTGTCTAGCACTTGGACGTTGTATTCCTAAAATTCGGTGTCTGTCTGTGTGAGTGTTTGTGTGTCTATCTGTGGCATCCCAACTCTCAAACGCATAGACCGATTTTGATGCGTTTTTTTTTTCATTTGAAAGCGAGTTTCCTTACAGTGGTTCTTAGCTATGTATGATTAATAGGATCCAAGATGACCGCATCCACAAAATATTTTTTCACAATGTCCCTCAATATGGGTATTAAATGAAAGGGCTTACTAGTAGAATACTATAAACTATAATACATTTCAATTCAAAAGGTAGTCGGAGATAAATCCATTTTTTTTTCTTGTTTTTAAAAGGTGAATTAGTCGAGAGTGTTCTTAGCTATGTTTGATGAAAATCGGTCTAAGATAGCCGCCGCTACAAAAAAACGTAAATGCATACTTATGATACTTAAAAACAACCTAATCGTGTATTTGGTTTCCAGTTCACTTGCCCCCGCACTGGGCACTGCATCCCCGCGTCGTGGGTGTGTGACGGAGACGATGATTGTTTCGACAAGCAGGATGAAGCTGACTGTCCGCCGGTATCCTGCCTCGCTACGCAGTTCAAGTGCGCTGATTTGAAGCAGTGTGTTCAGGTTAGTGTGTACAAATCAGACTGCTCGTTTGACGGATACATTTCGGAAACTGTGCAACTGATCTGCATGCATATTGCTCTTCTTCGAACTGTTCGTAGCTCTAAAAACCGACATCGTTTCATGGACGTTCCAAAGACTCCATTGCGAGGTTCGGCAAAACATTAAACATTATCACAAAAGTCCACTTTTGTTTTGAGTGAACATGGGTTAGTAACGAAACTGAGTGGGGTTTTCCGATGGTTACTGGTTACAGTCATGGTGTCTTCAAATCGAGTCTGAATCGGCGTTGTCTAGGTAAACACGCTCCATCGTAGACCGCATCGTAACTTATTATCAGGCGAGATGGCGGTCAAGTGTAAACCTATAATAGTTAAAAATAATAATGAATTAACCAGCTGATACCTAGTCCTTATAAGGTGTGGTACAAAGATTAGATTTATTCATTGACCTTATAACATTATAGTTACACTGGACAAGTCACAAGTACAATAAGAGGTAAATACAAGAAAACTGTGGTGCTAGTGGGATCATACGATCAAATATATGTGAAGAAGGCTGTTCACAACACCGCACACACTTCTCGTTCACATTCTTCTCATGACACATTTTTGCACCTTTAGGAAGCATACAAATGCGACGGTATCCCCGACTGCAATGACGGCAGCGATGAAGCAGGCTGCCCTTCGCTCGCGCCGCACCAGTGCCAACCGGACAAGCAGTTCCAATGCCGGTCTTCTGGCATCTGTATACCTACCACTTGGCACTGCGATGGTGAGTACCTTACAATATAATCCTTCACTATCCACATGATGTTAAGTTAAGGATCTTTTTTTATACTTTAGACTGCCGAGACGAGCAAGACATGTTCCTGTTAATAACACGCCTGTCCATAACAGCAGAGTATCATGCAGCTACTAGAACATGAAGAGTCAAAATTATTACCTAGCACTGCACTCCGCCCACCACCCAAAGATATAAGATGGCTTATCTCTATGCCCTGTAATTTCTCTGGAGACATTGCCCTTTAAACCAGGCCCTTTATCTACCTGTTAGACTTGACTGGCACCGGCTTCAAATAGACGACTGAGTAGCGCTTATAATAATTATATTATCTTTTTTTTTTCGCTTTTGTGGTTTTGAAGTCGGTAATTTTTTTTGTATAAAAAGAGTTTATGTCTTAAAGCTTTGGTTTGGTCATAAACGTTTTTAAGACCCAAGTTAAGATGAGTGATTGCGTCGTTTCAAAGATATGGAGATGATTCGTTTCTCAATTAAATGGAATTATATCCTTTTTGTCATAATTTTGTCCTATAATTTTGTTTGAATCGATGTCTTCCAAACCAGAACTAGTAGGTACATATCATCACATTGACAATAGAATTAAGTGGCAAAGGTTTGAATCATCTGCAGGCGGAGATGCAAAAATCACGTCATCATTCAAATTAAACCCAATAATATTGTTTTTACGTTTTCCTCAGGCACTCCAGATTGCGAGGATCTATCAGACGAGCCGGCGACTTGTGGTGCGGTGCAGTGCGCAGCAAACCACTTCCGTTGCGACAACGGGCGCTGCGTGTTCAAGGCCTACGTGTGTGACGGGAATGACGACTGCGGTGACGGATCGGATGAGGGATTGCAGCACGCTTGCAAGCCACCTCCGTTCAGGTAACTATTGTCTTGCAGGTTACTTAAGCTGAAACGTACAAAAAATAACTCCTTTTTTTAAATATCTTCGAGAATGATTGTGCTTGATTTATTGAGTACTAGCAGTGCCTCGCGGTTGTACCCGCGTAGTTCCCGTTCCCGTTATTTTCCCGTGATAAAAGGTAGCCTACGTGTTATTCCAGACTATAATTTCAAATTTTAATTCGTTCCGTTCAGACGTTACGACGGCGACGTGAATAAGCGACAAACATCCAAACTGTGGCTATAATGTTAGTAGGATTCGTAATCTTTAATTTCTAAGTGTTTCAGATAAATAACTAAAGTTTCTATGTTTTTTAGATATCAGTTTTTATGTACTATTCTATGTTTTATGTTCTATCTATCTATCTATATTTAGGTCTTTAGTATCTTATTTTCTATTATACATTTTCATAATATTTTCAGATGTCCCGATGGTCAATGGCAATGTCCAGGCGTGACCGGTAGATGTGTCAACCTCACTCAAGTTTGCGACAGTAAATTCGACTGTCCCAATGGTGCTGACGAAGGTAGTAAAGCATAAAGTAACCCTTTGATTTGTATAGAAGAAAATATTTTATTTTATTGATTTTTTTCGTATTTACAGGAAGCAGCTGTGATTTTGCGGAATGCGAGCATCAAACTGGTTTATGTTCGAACGGTTGCAAACAAACGCCAGGAGGGCCTCTTTGTCTTTGTCCACATGGTGAAGAATTAGACGTAGACGGCATTGCTTGCAAGGACATCGACGAGTGTAACCCCCCAGGATTATGCTCACAAACATGCACGAACACCAAAGGATCTTACGTCTGCAGTTGTATTGATGGATACCTCTTAACAATAAACAACCACACTTGCAAAGCAAACAATCATTCAAGCGCATTCCTCATCATTTCCAACCGTCATTCCATCTTAGTCGCTGATCTCAACGAACAAGGGTTAGAGCGAGTGCCAATTAACGTGGAAAATGTAGTTGCAACAGCCTCCAACATGCACACTGGAACCATATTCTGGTCTGACATGAAGCTCAAAAAGATATCGCGGTTAGACCGTGGCAGCGAACCCCAAATCATCATCTCCACTGGACTGGACCTTGTCGAAGGATTGGCTTACGATTGGATTGGTGGTAACATTTACTGGCTGGATAGTAAATTGAACACTATTGAAGTAGCTAAAGAAGATGGTAGTGCCAGAACGGCGTTGTTGAGCGGAAACATAACTCAGCCTAGAGGTATGTGCTTGGACCCCGCTCCTAATGCAAGATGGCTGTTCTGGACTGACTGGGGAGAGAATCCCAGAATCGAAAGAGTCGGAATGGACGGTACTCAGCGCTTGGCCATCATCACCACTAAGATCTACTGGCCCAATGGTTTGACACTTGATACTGCAACACAACGAGTTTACTTCGCAGATTCTAAACTGGACTTTATTGACTTCTGTTATTACAATGGAACAGGGAGACAGCAAGTCTTGGCGGGTAGTCACTATTTGCTACACCCTCATTCTTTGACGCTTTTTGAAGATACGTTGTACTGGACTGACAGGCAGCTGAATCGGGTGCTATCAGCTCACAAATTCAAGGGAACGAATCAGACTGTGGTTTCTCACCTGATATCTCAGCCGCTATCTATTCATGTGCACCATCCGTCTCTCCAGTCTCATTATACGTCTCCTTGCAAGAAGGATACGTGCCAACATCTGTGCCTTCTGAGCCCAAACATGACCATAGGCTACTCTTGCATGTGTAAACCTGGATTTAAGCTACTACCTGACGGGAAATGTATCGAAGGTAACATGACACGGAGTTAATATATCGAAATAATCCAGAATGTGTTGGATGAGTTCTCATGTATTCGTTTTTATTCACAGAGGAATCTCCCTATTTGATGGTGCTGAAGGGATCCCAGGTTATTGATCTGTCTACAGATGGTTCTGGAAGAGCCGGTCAGCTTCCTCCAGTAGTTGGCATCGCAGGTACTTGATTGTAAATATTCATGTGACATTAGGAATTTTGTTAAGAATATGAGTGACTTATCGAAATACTTTTCAGGAGGTGTTCAACTAGACTACGATCGTCAAGGCCATACTTTATACTGGCTGCAATCCATATCTGGTGACAGCGAAGACGATGAAAACTGCACAATCTACAGTATGCCGTATGGTGGTGGAAATAAGGTTGAATTCCTAGGCGCTGATACTGGAATCGTTGGCTCTCCATCAGCTATCGCGTTTGATTGGCTCGGAAGAAACTTATACATGGCTAACAGAATAGCTAGTAACATAGAATTAGTAAAAATAGACGGGAAATCTAAATATAGAACGATTGTTATGGCAAATGATGGAAGCAAGTACTCCGTTGCTAAGCCCAGAGCACTATGCTTGGATCCTACGGACGGGTATGTAACAATACATTCCTTTTACCATCTAAGGTTTTAGGAATTGTTCCTAAATTTACTAAAATGCTATTATTTTGTCCGCAGGAAAATGTACTGGTCAGATGAAGGTGGCTTTGGAGTCCCTGCTAAAATAGGAAGAGCAAATATGGACGGAACCAATGCTGTCATCCTGGTAGATGGCATCGAAAGACCTGAAGCCGTGACTATTGACATCGACAGAAAACTCGTCTACTTCAGCACTCAGTTCCCAGCTAGCGTCATCAGTGTTAACACTGAAGGGAACGATAGAAAGACTATTCTGTCAGAGTCCAATTCCATCTCGTACCCAAAAACAATTGCCGTTTTAGACCTGAGGCTATACGTTCTAGATCCTCGACACGAAAAGATCATCAAGGCAGACCTTCCCAACGGAGACAATATCAAGAACATATTGGACAACGAAAGTGACTTAAAATCGCTTACCATATTCCAGAAAAGAAAGATGACACATCACTCTTGCTCACAAAATAATGGAGGCTGTGAACAGATTTGTATTCCGAGTGACAGTGGCAGCAGAGTTTGCGCCTGTTCTGTCGGATATAGAAAAGAGAATGAAGTTACTTGCGTCCCGTACAAAACCTTCGCTGTAGTATCTCAACTTGACCTCATTCGGGGTTACAGTATAGACTCCAGCGCGGAAGCAATGGTACCAGTGTCCGGCCAAGGCCACCACATTCTTCACGTCGATGTTCACTTTGAATCTAACTACATTTACTGGGTGGAATTCAACAGAGGTCCATGGAACGGTATTTTCAGAGTTAAACCTAGTGGAACAGAATTAATGCAAGTAGTCAGTGATGGAATCGGAAGTAACGGCATCCGAGGTTTGGCCGTCGATTGGGTAGCTGGCAATCTTTACTTTACCAATGTCTTCCCACACGAGAATTACGTCGAAGTGTGCTGGTTAGATGGTTCAAATAGAAAAGTTCTGCTAAAAACCACGATGGATGCACCTAGAGAACTCGCAGTGAACCCACTGAAGCGGCTACTTTACTGGATCGACTACGGACAATACCCGCGCATAGGAAAAGCTTATCTCGATGGAAGCAACTGGCAAACACTTGTAAGCTCAGGAATTTCCAACCCAAGAGATTTAACAATAGACATGCTCACACACGATGTATACTGGGTGGATTCCAAACTAGATCAGATACAGAAAATTTCATACAACGGAGGTAACAGACAGCTTATCCGATCGAACCTTCCAAATCCTATGGGCATAGCCGTACATACAGGAAATGTCTACTGGGTTGATAGAAATCTACAAACTATCTACAAAGCGTCGAAACTACCTGGAAATACGTCGATGCCAGAAAAAGTTCGTACGAATTTGCCTAAGTTACGCGATATTGTTATATTTGACATCAACAATCAGCCTACAGATGACAACAATCCTTGCAGAATGCTCGGGAACGGTGGCTGTGATCAATTATGCTTCAGTTTTCCACCTGACGCAAATAAAGGCACTACTCACAAATGTGACTGCGCAACTGGTCAAATATCGCAAAATAATCCAAGAAAATGTGATGTCGTCGATGAATATCTAGTATTCACCACTCGTACAGAAATTCGAGCTGTCAACCTGGACCCTAAGTCTACTGGAGTGCCGTTCAAACCCGTCGCCAATCTCACCAACGTTGTAGGCATTGAGTTCGATTATGCTGATAACAAGTTATTCTTCACACAAATTAGACCTTGGTCTAGAATCGGATGGATGTCTGCTAACAACCCGCAATACTCTAGCATTCAGAATATCATAAGCAAGGGCATCAACCCTGAAGGAATTTCATATGATTGGACCCAAAAGAAAGTGTACTGGACCGATAGCTCTAACAATTCTATTTATGCAATGAATCTCGACGGCACTGAACTCGTTATGATATCACGAGTAGAGCGACCGAGGGCTATTGTTGTGGATCCATGCAATGGAACATTGTATTACACTGATTGGGGACGATTCGGAACTTCGGGCAAAATTTACAGAACCACCATGGCTGGATCACTAAAGAAAGCTATTATCGACAAAGATTTGTCGCAACCTAGTGGCTTGACTATCGATTTTGATGAAAATATGCTCTACTGGTCTGATGCGGTACGCGAGAAAATTGAAAGGTCCAATCTAGACGGAAGCAACAGGGAAGTTTTAATATCGGCAACCATCTATCCTTTCGCCTTGACTGTATTCAGAAATTACATTTATTGGACTGACTTGCAACTCCGTGGAGTGTACAGAGCAGAAAAGCACACGGGGGCCAATATGGTCGAGATGGTCAAACGACTAGAAGACTCGCCAAGAGATATACATATCTACAGTCAGAGTCGACAGAAATGTACTGTTAATCCTTGTAAGATCAGCAATGGAGGATGCGCACAAAGCTGCCATCCTGCCCCTAACAATACCGTCGAATGCAAATGTGATGACAATACAAAATTAGTAAATGAGGGCCGAATGTGCGTCGCCAAAAACATCACCTGTGACTCGAGCAAATTCTTCTGTGCCAATGGCAAATGCATCAGTCGCATGTGGTCGTGTGATGGCGACGATGACTGCGGTGATAATTCAGACGAAGACAAGAACTACTGCGCCTACCATTCCTGTGCACCCAGCGAATTCCGTTGTAACAACGGCAGGTGTATATTCAAATCGTGGAAATGCGATCACGAAAATGACTGTAAAGATAATTCGGATGAAGAAGGCTGCACCTATCCACCATGTGCTGATGGAGAATTTACTTGTCTGAACTCTCGTTGCATACCAAAAACTCAAGTGTGCAATGGAATTAACGACTGTAAAGATAACGTTACTAGTGATGAAACGCATGATCTTTGCCCGACAAATAAGACCTGTCCAGCGAATCATCTGAAATGTGAAAAGACAAATATTTGCGTGGAACCTTATTGGCTTTGCGACGGGGATAACGACTGTGGCGACAACTCCGACGAAGATCCTCTACATTGCGCAGAAAGAACATGCCCACAAAACAGTTTCCGCTGCCCCAACCACCGTTGTATACCAGCTACGTGGTACTGTGACGGAGACGACGATTGCGGCGATGGTGCTGATGAACCGCCAGAATACTGTAAGTCTGAAGGAAGAACTTGTTTTGGAGATCTGTTCACTTGTGACAACGGAAACTGTATACCAAGAATTTACATCTGCGATGGGGATAATGACTGTCTCGATAACAGCGACGAAGACAACAGGCATCAATGTAACGAACGTAAATGTGATGCTGAGACGGAATACACATGTGAAGAGAATAAATTCTGGCAGAGGCCGCAATGCATTCCACGAAAATGGTTATGTGATGGAGATCCAGATTGTATTGACGGTGCCGATGAAAACTCTACCATACACCATTGCCCCACGCCAACCCCATGCTCTGATGAACAGTTCCAATGCAACAATGGACGATGCATCAATGTAGGTTGGTTATGCGACCACGATAACGACTGCGGCGATGGCTCCGATGAAGGGAAACGGTGTAACAGTCAATACAAGCAATGCACTGACCAGGAATTCAAGTGCCAGAATTTCAAATGCATTAGGAATCACTTTAGATGCGACGGTGAGGATGATTGTGGTGATCATTCGGATGAAGTTGACTGCAAGAAGGACAATAAGACGTGTCCAACTGGTCAATTCAAATGTAACAACGACCAATGTATCGACAACAGACTCGTGTGCAACAAAGTATCAGACTGTAGTGATGATTCAGATGAACCAGCACATTGCAATATTGATGAATGCGCGAAATTAGAAATCAACCAGTGTGGCCACAAATGTGTCGATACTCTAACTGGATATTATTGCGATTGTAATCAGGGTTATAAACTACTGGCAGATGGAAAAGCCTGTGCAGATGTAAATGAATGTATAGAAACACCTGGTGTCTGTTCGCAGTTCTGTCTGAACACACCTGGATCATACTATTGTAAATGTGATGATCAATATTACGAAAGAGAACCCGACGAGCATACTTGTAAACGAAAAGACCATAATACAACTATACCTTGGATCATATTTACTAACAAATATTACGTCAGAAACATGTCCACAGATGCATCGCTTTACAATCTGGTGCACCAGGATCTGATGAATGTAGTTGCCATCGATTTCGATATCAAAAATGATCAGATGTACTTTGCTGATGTGTCAGCTAAAACAATTTATCGATCAAATTATACTGATCCTAGTCCTACTAAAGAAGTAGTAGTTCGACACGACTCCCACGGCTTAGAGGGAATTGCAGTTGATTGGGTTGGTCGAAAGTTGTACTGGCTAGATAGACATTCCAAGAATCTAGATGTTTCTGAACTCGATGGAACAAGAAGAAAGACTTTGAAGACTGGTATCGCAGATCCTAGAGCCATCGCACTCCATCCGGGTGAAGGATATCTGTATTTCACTTCCTGGCACTTACAAGCTTACATCGGCAAAATGGGAATGGATGGTTCCAACTTCACAGTTATTTTGAACTGGGAAAATGATATTGCCTGGCCCAATGCTTTGACAATAGACTACTTCTCTCACAGAATTTATTGGGCTGATGCTCATTTGGACTACATCGGATCGGCTGATTTAGAGGGTAGACATAGGCACGTTGTTCTATCTGGCAATAAGGTCCCTCACGTATTTGCCATTAGTGTGTTTGATGATGAGATTTTCTGGACCGACTGGAATCTAAAAGCAATCAGCAAAGCTAACAAACATTCTGGAGAAAATCTGATGGTTCTACGGAATACTACACACCGACCTTACGATATTCACGTGGTTCATAAGTTGAGACAATTGCCTTACCCGAATCCTTGCGGTGACAACAATGGAGGTTGTTCTCATCTATGTCTAATAGCGCCACCTCCTGCGTCTAGCTACTTGAATATAGATGGTTATATCGACGAAGGCACAACAACATATAAATGCGCATGTCCTAATCAATTTTACTTGGCTAGGGACATGAAGACTTGCGTTGCCAACTGTACCAATGGACAACACAGATGTAACGGTCATGATGAGAAATGTATACCGTGGTTCTGGAAGTGCGACGGAGAAAAAGACTGCATGGATGGTTCCGATGAACCTGATACTTGCCCAGTACGTCATTGTCGCGCTGGCTCCTTCCAATGTAAAAACACGAATTGCACCCCTGCGGCTACAATCTGCGACGGTACAGATGATTGTGGAGATGGCAGTGACGAAGCAGAATGCGGACACGAATGCCCACTTCTCGAGTTCAAGTGCAAAGCCAGCGGAAGATGTATCCTCGATAGTTGGAAGTGTGATGGAGACACAGACTGCAAAGACAACAGCGACGAAGACCCAGTTATGTGTCATAATAGACCTTGTAACCCTGATACAGAGTTCTCGTGCAAAAACGGCCGTTGCATTCCCAAACTCTGGATGTGCGATTTCGACAATGACTGCGGAGATGATTCAGATGAACCAGCTTACATGTGTAGGCAGAAGAATTGCACAACTGGCTGGAGAAGATGCCCGGGGCAATCCAACTACAGATGTATTCCCAAATGGTTGTTCTGTGACGGTAAAGACGACTGCCGTGATGGTTCCGACGAGCTCCCCGAAAACTGTCCATCGTGTAACTCCGACACAGATTTTACCTGCGAGAATAAACGATGCATTCCCAAACAGTGGCTATGTGACTTCTCAGACGATTGTGGTGACGGAAGTGATGAGACAGAAGCCGTCTGTCAGCACAATTACAGAGAATGTTCGGAATCAGAATTCAAATGCGGTAACGGCAAATGTATTTCATCAAGATGGCGCTGTGACCATGAAGATGATTGTGGCGACAATACTGATGAAAACGACTGTGGAGGCTTCAAATGCAAGAACGGAACATTCCAGTGTAAATCAGGGCACTGTATCGCGGCGTACTTTAGATGTGATGGCGATAGGGACTGCAGGGATTTGTCTGATGAAATTGGATGTCCACCTCGATACCCCAACGGCAGATACTGTCCTGAAAGCAGGTGAGTTATTTTGCAATCAATTAAAAACACTAAATAATAACAATAGAATATTTGTACAATTTTAGTACCAATCTTTTTGTTCATGCAATAATTCTTTACTTTCAGATTCCAATGCGCCAATAACCTGTGTGTATCGCAATCGGACCTATGCGACGGAACAGATGACTGCGGTGACGGCTCCGATGAGGCCTCTTCAATTTGTACGAACTTTAACTGCGATACGCTAAGACGGTTCCATTGCGACAACCACAGATGTGTGCCGAGGTACATCATTCATTAATTTTCGCAGTTTCTTGTGAATCATAGAATAGTACTTGCATTGCAAGGTAAAAACAAACCTTAGTTAAAAAAATAATTAACCAAGGAGTTTGATACCAAAAACACATACATACAGATGTGGTATCGAATTAAAAAAACGAAACCCTCTAAAGAAGTGGATTGTTACGAGTTCGAAACTATAAAGGATTGCTTTGGTGCTAACAGCGTAAAGTATCTTATAGCCAAATAACACAATTTACGCAGCGACTGACTCACTTCTGCTTCTCTTCTTCTACCTCTTCTCTTCGACTGATACCTTTTGGGAAGTTCGTATATACCTCTAAATCCATTTCAACAAAACTTTTAATGCTACATTTAACATACAAATAACACCGAGAACAAAATAAAAAAATACTATGTTGTATGTAAAAAAATGCTTTTCAGATACCAAGTATGTGATGGCGTCGATAACTGTGGTGATGGATCCGACGAAAACAACATGACTCTTTGCGCGGCGCGAGTGAAACCTTGCGATCCGTACACTCAGTTCCAATGCGCCAACCGGCACTGCGTCGAGAGGAACCAACTGTGCGACTTCGCTGACGATTGTGGAGACGCATCCGATGAACTGGGTTGCCATCATGCACACACGTGCTCACATCTTGACAAAGGTATGTTATTTTTTTTATTATTGGAATGATGGCTGGATCAAAAGTATACCATCCTAATTAGTCCATCAGCTAGATTGTTGAAAAATATGGGATACATTTATTTTTATCCAATTATTAAAAATCGACAAAGATATATAGATCATCAAACTACTAAAGTGGGGGTTGTGGGTTCATTCGTTTGTCGTAAAAATCGTATCATAAAGTGACGTCAATCGCGTGACAAGGCAATATTATGATAAAATGATGGTGTTGGAATGTGACCAAAAAACTTCGGAATGAAACGATAACATCTCATCAAGTTTAAGCTCATTTGAAACGTATTTCACGCCTCGACAAGTATTTTGATGCTAGATGATAACCAAGGCCTGATGATGGAGCTGGCAAATGGCCTTTAACTTTTTAGTCCTTTTTTTAGTAACAAGTGAAAAGAATATTGTTTGTTTTTTTTTAAATAAAGCTTGTTCTCATTTTCAGGTGGCTGCGAACACTTCTGTACGAATCTCACTTCATCTGGCAACGGGTATATCTGCACATGCTTCCAAGGCTGGATAATATCTCCCGGGGATAAAAAGAAGTGTACGGATGTGGACGAGTGCGCCGCTGGGTCCCATCACTGCTCACAGCTCTGTACCAACCTGAACGGAAGCTATAGCTGCTCTTGTCGGGAAGGATTCAAGTAAGTAATTCAAGAGTTTTGGTTTGACAAATAGATAACGCACTTTTGGGATGGATCGTCTATAATAATATCATGATGGATAAGTAACAGCTGAAGGCTGCGAAAAAGTGATATAGTTTAATGGTTGACGTTGCAAAGATTCAAACGGAGAGAGGTTTGACTATACTTTTGTGATACAAAAGGCTGTGGAATGCGTTGCCTGAGTGGGTTTATCCTGTTGGTTACAATCTTGGTATCTTCAAATCGAGAGTCAATCGGTTTCTTATAGGTGAGCACGCTCCATCGTAGACCGCATCGTCGCTTCACATCAGGCAAGATAGCGGTCAAGTGTAAACCTTACAGTTAAAAAAATGAATTCACGACATACCTTTTATGTTTGATTATGGTTTTTTATATATGAGTGGCGGGACGAGCAGGATATATGGTTGATGGTTAGCCTCCATCCATAACAACACAGTGTCACGCAGTTTTTGTAACACGAAGAGTCCAAGTCAGTACCTTCCTAGGCACTACGCTGAGCACGTCATCCAAAGATACATGATTATTGATTTCTACGCCCTATATTTTTTCTGGAAACATTTATCTTCAAACCAGAACATAGTTACTGACACTCCACTATACTACTCACTCTACTACAGACAGTCCACTACAAACAAAAGTATGTAAAAAAATGAAACTAAAGAAACTAAGATATATTCTTCTTTCTTTTCCAGATTGTCAGACAACTTATCAGGCGTGTGTAAAGTAACCGAAGATGACGTCGTCCTCATGTACGCAAACGGCCAAGAAATACGTGCATTTGTACAAGACAAGAACGATCAGTACGACGTCATCACAGCGGAGAAGAGGATAGAAGCTATCGACTATGACCCCAAGCATGAGATGATCTTCTGGGCCGACAGTTATGATAAGACAATCAAACGATCCTACATGGTTAATGCATTAGATGGTCAAGTGAAGAGTGGTTTCGCTCAAGATCTGAACATGAAAGGCAACTCGAAACCTACAGCTTTGGCTGTCGACTACGTTGCCGACAATCTCTACTGGACTGAAGCAGACCGAACCGGTTCGAAACCACGCGGACGTGTCATGGTCGCCAGAACAGACGGACGCTACCGAAGAGCATTGGTTTCTGCTGGAATTGAATACCCTACGTCAATAGTCTTGGATCCTCAAATGGGTAGAATGTTCTGGGCCGATGCTGGCTCAGCTCCAAAGATCGAAATCGCGTGGATGGACGGCTCCAAACGTCGACCAGTCGTCACTGAAAACATCAGACATCCAACAGGCTTGTCAATCGATCACGGAATGGATCACACCATTTACTGGACGGACACAAAACTTAATACCATAGAAATGATGAGACATGACGGTTCCCATAGAAAGGTTGTATTGAAGGGAGAGTTCCTAAAACATCCTCTGTCTCTAGACGTGTTTGAATCGTCTTTGTACTGGGTAACCAAAGATACTGGGGAGTTGGTGCGTCAAGACAAGTTCGGAAGAGGAGTGCCATTTATTATTTCAAAGGATCTAGTCAACCCTTCGGCTGTTAAAAGTGAGTGTTTTCTTTTACCTAATAACTTTATTGTTTTGCGAGTCAACCATGTATATGTTTTATTACGATGAGCTGTAGTAAGGTTACGTTCCTGATGGTAAGAAAGAGCCGTCGCTTATGAACATCTGCTACCTCAGAGGTACGGACGAAGTTTTGTCAGCTTGGATAGCTTAAAGATACTCTTTTTAAAATTGACCGAGAATAGTTGCGGAGGAATGGAATTCTATAGTATGTAGATCCGCGATGTAGAAATCTAGAGGGACAGACAGTTTGTTTTTTTTAAAAGGGGTCTTATGCAGTTGGTCTTAAGTGGCCTCGACATTACCGAACCTACCGAAAATTGGGCTAGCGCTACGCTAAGGAGGCGCTACTAACCTAATCTTACAGTACTCAACGAGTACTACATCGCGTACGGCGACTAGCGGGCAAAAGACGAGACGACCTCGGCTTGGCCTGCCGCCGGACAGTTTGACATTATTTATGTGTATTTATTACTAGCGGTTCGTCCCGGCTGCGTTAGTGCACTTTGGGATCACGCACATATCCAACGGTGAAATACTATAATATTTCCAGTTTTTTGTGTCACAAAAAATAGTTTTTTCTAACTATCTATCTCTACATTTCAGTCTATCACCCGCGGCGCTACAACCAGTCAGTGGAGTCATCGTGCAGCCGCGCGCCTTGCAGCCACCTCTGCCTGGCCGTGCCCGCCGGCCGCCGCTGCGCCTGCCCCGACCAACAGCCCACCAACAAGAGGATCACGCAGGAACTGGCATGCGATGCTGGTAAGTATCCTTCTACTCCTGATTCCTGTAACCTTTTCTTTCTGAGTTTGAAGAACCTTCCTGTAACCTTATTTTCCTGAGTTCCAAGAACCTTTTACAAGGGTAATAAACCCTTATTACCGGTCGGCCAACATTGACGGCTCTTAGCTTCTATACCTGTCACTTTTTCTTCCTGAGATGCAAGAAGTTCGCACAAGGGTCTCGTAAAGCACCAAGCATCATAGGCACTTAGTAAGGCCCACATGGATCGCTTGATGGTAAGCAACATGCCTGCCACATATCAGCACTGTGACAAGCAGCTATTGGAACATGAAGAATCCAAATCATTACCTAGCACTGCACTGCGCTCGTCACCCAGAGATCTAATATATTATAACTCTAAGCCCTGTAATTTCTTCTAATTCTTGTGACAATATCTTAAAAATTTGCTCCGTATTCCAGCCGTGGAGGTCGAACGTCCTCTGCCGCGCATCTGTCCGTGCGAGAACGGCGGCACCTGCAAGGAGACCCCGGAGGGCGGCGTGGAGTGCGTCTGCCGCGCGCCGCTGCAGCCGCCGTACTGCGCCGCCGCGGCCGCCGCGACCGCCGCGCGCGCCGCCACCACCGCGGCCGTGGTCGTGCCCATACTGCTCATATTGGTCGTCGCGCTGGGAGGCGCGGCCGCTTGGTTCGTCATCAGGAAACGACCATTGTAAGTAACTTTAAAATGATTTATTTGAATATATCACCGTAAAATTGTAAAAACCGTCATATTGCTGCGACCGCGCGCGGACACCACGGCCATTGTAAGTTACCGTATTAATATTTTGACCGCCAGGACTAAATTGCATTTCCGTGTCCTGTACGTCATAGCACAAAATTTAAAAAATCTCAGCACCTATGGTTTTCAGCGACTAATTTCATACGTTTACACGTTGTTTTGCTGGGATTTTCTATTTAAGGACAAGTTAAGTAAAAAAAAATACCAGTACTTATACATTTTTCATTAATATTTTGCTATAGTGCGTTTTTTATTTTTAGTTAACTATAGATGTCGTTGGCGCTCAGTGCTCGCTAGCGCTTGTCAAGTAAAGGTGACTCTGACGGTCAAAAGGTTAATCTACTAGCTACAAGGCCGGTTTTAGCACTTCCAGCGTCATGGGCGACTTTTATGAAGTGAAAACTTCTTTTGTCTTTTTGCTGCTGTCTGCTACTGCCGCACGCGTAGCCATTGCGGCTGTGGTAAGTGCCTATCCTAACGGCTGATATTAGTAGTCGCGCTTGGAGGCGCGGCCGCGTGCTTCGTCAATTCGAAATGAAGTGATGTATTTAGATATGTCACCGTTAAATTGTAAAAACCATCATATTGCTGCCGCTGCCGCGGGGCTGCCACGTAGAAAAATCATGTGTAGCATCGTCGCTCTCAAACGGATGAACCTATTTCTATGCAGTGTTTGTTTACATTTGATTGCTAGATTTCTTGCGGTGGTTCTTAACTATGTTTGATTAATATCGATTCAAAATGATCGGCTCCACAAAATGAAAGGGATTGATTAGTAGAACACCTACTTAAAATAACAAATTTCAAACATGAAGGTAGTCGGGGGTCAATCACAAACATTTTCGTTTTGTTCTTATATTAGAGAAATCTGATAAGCATACGTCGATGTCAATAAATTGACACACTTTTCAGCCTAGTCTGAGATAATTTTTGAAAACGCCTTATAGGTACTTGAAAACATTTTGAAAAAATGTTGCCGTAATAATTGTAAGAGTATCGGGGAAACATAAACATAAATATATAGGACTACTGTACTAACAAAACTGTTAATTGCTTTCAGTGGAAAGGGCGGCGGACTAGGCAGCCTAGCGTCGTCACAGAGCGTATCGTTCCGACAAGGGTCCAACGTCGAGTTCGGCGGAGTGGGCACGCCCGAGCCGGCGTACACGCTCGAAGAGACGGGGCCGAGGAAGGGACGCGACTTCAGCAATCCCATGTACGAAGCGGTCACGAGAGCCGCCGCGGCGGGCGAGCCAGAACCACCATTACGTAAGTTACATTTTCAAGCACGTCTTACGTTCAAGTTCGAGTGGTCGTTCAAGTATTACGTAAGCACGTAATAGGGGAGAGAGAGCTTTCATTTCAAGTGAGAAGAAAAGAGACAGCAGTGTCAAAGCATCAAAGCGTTTTCGTTAGGCGGTAGACCCCCGGGAGGGGGTATGTGTTTGCCTATTTTTGATGACATGGGGGGTGGGGGCCTATATGGTGATTACGTCAGCAATAGTTAATTTATTTTTTACATAGATGGCATCCCACACATTATCTAGACTTGAAAACGAGACGCATTTTCGGGGAATGGGTACCAATGCTTACGTAAGCATTTAATAGCTTTGCTTACTTTTGATGACAAGGGGGGAACTTGAATAACCCCCTAGGTCTAGACTGTGGAATGAGTTGCCTGAGTGGGGTTTCCAGATGGTTACAATCTTGGTGTCTTCAAATCGAGATTAATCGGTTTATAATGGTAAGCACGTTCCATCGTCGCTTAGCATCAGGTGAAGCTTATACTTGAGTTGAACTAAATATAGCAACTAAGTAAAATTTTTTACACTTAAACTTTCAAAACTTAATACAACTACTTAAGTTAAATTCGTTAAATTTAGGTGTATTTGTATTATTAATGTTTTTTTTAGTAAAGACGTAGAACCTTTGTTGTTTATATTCATGTTTTGGAGGAATGAATTTGTCTGAGCACAACACAGGATTGTGTCCTTCTGTCCTTGCATCCTGCCATCGTAACATTTTAAGTTTTCTTCGAAAAGAACGAGAGAGAGAGAAAGAGAGACTGAGAGATTTTCTTAGCTGAGAGAGAATAATACCTAAGCAATTTGGTTTGCCAGTATAAATGCTGATTTGAAAGGCAATGTTGGCAATGACATTACTGGGTAAAGAGATAAACTGTTTAAATTATTTCTCAGTGTGTGTGTGAATTAATGAAATGTGTAACAACCACGTTAGTTTTCAACAAATATTTTGTTAACATTAGCGTTTTATTCCAACAGCTGGCATCTACGAAGTACCGGACGATTTGAAGGACAAAGTAGTATCGGCGGTGATATCGCCGTCATCGAGTGAGACTCGGGGGGCTAAACGCGCGGTAGGCGCGGGGGCGGCGCGCGCGTTAGACCCTGCGGCTGATACTGGCGTAGATACCGCGCAGCTTGTGAAGGAGGACCGAGACTGCTAGCCGACGCCCGCGCGGGCCCCCAACCCGCGCTCTCGACACACCCGCGTCGCCCCGCTAGCCCTCACTCCCAGGGCCCTATTTCTACATTACCGATCTATAGAGGTCGCTGCGGAATAGTCTTCCTGCTCTTGTAAAGTAGCCAAAAATAAATCTTTTGAAATATTTTATTAATAGGTCTTTTGTGCAGCAGTCGAAGACATCGGAACACAGGTTTTGTACAATTTAATCGGTGACGGAGCTACTCCGTTCACCTTAGCTGGCGTAAAACAAACATGGCGGTTTGGTAACCAATTGCGAGTCGCCATTTTGACGTCTTGTTTGGTTTGAATGCGACGCGATTGGTCACTTGTTCGCCGTTAATGTTTGAGTTTTACCCCAGGTCATGGCACTTTATTTTAGAGTTGTCGAGACTTTATCACAAAACATCTATGGGTATTATGGTACCTAAGAATTGTGATTTTAAAAATACATTCATTTATTTACTTATCAAAGTAACTCTTACATTCACGACGTCCTATCCGTCCTTTCTTAGAATTAGCTACTAATTTATTTCTTTTTACACATTTTATTTTTTAAATCTTTTTGTTATTTACTTGTCTATTTCTTCTTTTTTCTTACATATTATACACGCTTCATAATATCCAGCAAGTTCTGGTCGTACTTATATAAAAATCAATATTGTATTATCGTTGTATTCTTTTTGTAAAATTAATGCATTGTTATAAATTGAAAAATTAAATCATATCATATCGTGATATAAGAATATCTTGTTCGTTAATGTTCTACAAATTAATTTTATCTAATGTTTAATGAGTATATTTTACATTCCAATTATATTCCACGTCTGAAATTGATGAAATTAGTATATTTATTTATTGGCAATATCTTCAGGTTTAAATTGAAAATCAAGAACATTCCAGACTAATGTAAAAATATGTTGAGTTAGTAATAAATTAGTACATAAAATATGGAATTAGGAATTGTTAGACGCGCGATTCAGTCGATAGGGGTTTTTCATTTGACAATAAGCAATATAATATTTAGAAAATAATTTATTTATTTCGGTTTAAGACTATGTAAAGCTATGTTGTGTTTTGTATTGTCTATTAAAAAGACGAAAATTTAATATTTTTGTGGGATTCTTTTAGGAAATGCCATAAATGTGTGAGATAATGTTTCTGTTGTGTATTTTTAAATGCCTACTTTGTCTTATTTGTTTAATTACAAGAGTTTGCAGATTGTAAATAATATTCTTGTGATGTACATTCATAGAATCGAAATTATTATTGTATGTTATTATTTTTTTGCACACATTATTTATTGATAAAGTTTGTAAATTTGCGATGAAGACATCACATTATATTATTATTTTTATTTGGTAAGAAACGAATCACCCATATATTGTTAACTGTAAAAATATGAAATTGTCTATATTAATATGACTATTGTGGATAAGGAGAGGAAATATTTTTATATGGGATTATTATAGTTATAGACAGGCGTCTGACATAGTTGAAAATATTCTGTAAAATAAAGAATGAAATAAATATAATGAGTCTATTATTTATAAGATACACCCATGGCTTAAACGTAATTAGTTTCTTGTAGTCAGTAAGCTTGTTGAGAAGCTGCCCAGACAGCACAACTAACAACAATCCCACTGTATTATGGACTTTTATAATTATGTTTAGAACATAATATAAAATGAAAGCCTCAACATGATTATAATCAAGAAAAATATTTAATTTGTTTATTTAACAAAAAATTGTCATAGTGTATAGTGTTCTACTAGTCAAGTCAAAGATAGCCTCTTGATCGGCAATGAAACGAATCTCGCTTACATACACCCCGTATATAAGTTTGATAAACAAAGATGGCCGCCTCCACAAAATGGCAAATTACATTACTTTTTCACTACTACCTCAATATGGGTATCAAATAAATGGGGTTAACTAACAAAATACTATTCACTATGCCAAATTTCAAATCCAAGATGGCCACCACCACAAAATCGAGAAATACATTTATGTTTTCACTACTCTCTCAATATGGGTATCATATGAAAGGGCTTGACTAGTAGAATACTATACAGCTATACACTATGACAAATTTCAAATCCAATATGGCCGCCACCACAAATGATCACCAAAATGACGTTATCACGTTAAACTATCCTCCGTAAACCAAGTTTACAGACTACCAGTTAACTAGACTGAATTATTTTAGTAAAGATAATGTACTTCTCATGGACGTATAAAAAACGTCCAACGGTAAATAACAAACAAAATCTGTCTCTTAACTTGGTACTAAAGGTAGTTAAAATGTATTAACTAGATTGCGCTACGCGCTAGATACTAAAGGTACTAGTTAAAATCTAATAGCAATTACATTATAACTACCTTTAGTAAACCACCAAGTTAAAAGACAGAGTTTTGTTTGTTATTTACCGCCTTGTTCCATTCTACAAATAAACAAAACACCAAATCGGCGCAGAAACTCACGTGGGCTCGCCAGACTGTTTGGAAGCCGTAACTCGGTAACCCGTGGTCCGTGGTAGAGATTTAACGAACAATAAAATCGATATCGTTGTTTACAATAAAATATCCATTAAAGTATTCCAGCTTTATACTACTCGTAGATACTTTAAGCATAGCATTCCACTAAATATTCCCGCAGCTGGGACTCGGGGCATTTTCTCGCAAGCAGAGAGTCAATGCCATCATAATGTACCACGCTGGCCCAGTGCGGGTTTGTGGATGACGCGCGATCTGAAAAATCTTGGAACTTGCTACTTTTCTCGCGATGTTTTCCTTCACCGACCGTTTTTAAATTAACGGCATTACGCACATGACTCCGTAAAGACAGTGGTGCACGTGGGATTCGAACGAGGGGCTACTAATCAGCAGTTGCCGTTATCCCGACCTGCCGTAACACTCTCATGACTGACCACTCTCATGATAGGTTTCGGGGCCTTCACTCACAAAGAGAGTCCAGGGTAGCGATTCTGAAACCATTCGGTTGCATCCGACACGGAATCTCATCTCTCTGTCTTTGTCGTGCTAAACAGATAAGACAAAGACCGAGAGATGAGATTCCGTGTCGGATGCAACCGAATGGTTTCAGAATCGCTACCCTGGTCTTACCCAGTACGGGTTGGTGGATGACAGATGACCTCGAAAGATTCTAGGTATATGTCGATTTTCTCACGATGTTTTCCTTCACCGTTTTTTTGTAATTTAGCGCCTTTACGCGCATGGCTTCGAAAATACACAGGTTCGTGTGGCGTGTACGACTAGACTAGCGCACGCGCACGCTTTGCACCAGTAGACGGTTCTTGTGTATCTACCTTAGTCATTTGGCAATCATATTTATGAGGTAACATCTTATTTCAGAAACAGTATGTTTTACCTTAAAAAAAAATGGACAATACCAATATTCAACCAAATTCTTGCAAGTTGTAAGCCTTTATATGCAAAAGCTAACAGTTGACAATCGGGTAAACTTTTTTAATTTTTTTTTAAATAAATCCATAAGTTGATTTATAATAACAACGGGTGGAACAGTAAAATCAAACTATTAAAGCAAACAAACATAAATAAACATGGAATATATGAAGTAACATTTTCACCATATTAATATATTATATCTATCCGTAAATTTAATTGGTATTCGTAGGAGTACTTACCGTACCTACTAATTTTTCTGACCACTATCTCGTATTTTTTTTGTTTTGACGACCTAAAATAATAGTTTTCGGAGGTCGTCACCGTTGTATGTATACTTGGGTACGATCATAGCTGGGCATTAACTCGTTAATCCGTTAATCGTTAATTAACGAAGTTAACATTTTGATTAACGGATTAACTTTTAAGTTAACTTTTAAAAATGTTAACGGACATGTTAACTTCCGTTAATTATGCAGAAGTCCGTTAATCGTTAATCCAATGCTTACTATTTACCACACGGCACCTCGGTGCGGCGCAAAAAACAGGTTCAGACAAGTATGAAACGAAAAGTGCTGGGCGCAGTGTGACCATATGTGGCGAGTTCCTGCAATTTTGGCAGGATTGAGGCGTCATTTTAGGTGTGGCATGATCGGTTGACGTTATATGAAAACAATTTTTTTTTATCATAAGTCATATTTCCGATAATCTCGAGTTCTTTTTGCCTGAAAATTTGAGCAAAGACATACTCGAATTTGACTGACGTTTACAATTTAGTTGAATATTTCACACATCCCTAGTAAACCAAGTAGATTATAGTAATCCATAGCTAGTGAGGAACTCCCCGACAAATTCAATCATACTTTTTCGATTGTTTATCTGTAATGTAACTTTTTTTCAATAAAATCGGTGGTAGTTCATTTCAACTAACCAAAGAAAAATTAAATAAAATGAACAAATCAATGTATAAGAATGAAGAAATAGAGGTATGCAATGAAAATTCTAGTGTTTAACATCTTACTAATATTATAAATGGCAATTTTTGGATGTTGTAATGTTTGTTGTTTCATCACGTCAGAACGTCTGGGAACGGGAAGGGATTGGGTTGAAATTTGGAAAACAGCTCTCAAACGCTGCAGTTGAACGTCTGCTATCCACGGGTAAAGACGTTTTAACACCAAAGCGAGCCTCGCTTTCAGACGAGAACTTCGACATTTTAATGTTCATGAGAGGAAATAGCTACCTATGCGCATTATGCCAGACAATTAAATTACACATCCAGACAATTAAATTACACATTAAATTAAATTAAATAAAAAAAATTGGCAGTCATAGAAAAAATCTAGAAAATCAGCAGCATTTCCTAGCTGATGCATTTCTAGATGGGCATGCCATGATGGCCAGGCCACGCCCTTTCAGCATTTCCCATTGGCTGACGCATTTCTAGATGGCCAATAGCCATGGTCCTGAGTTTACCCGAAGATTTCTTATCATACCTGAACGTGACGCTAGAATTCAATTCACAGCCCACGAAAAATCTGTCTCGGCGCACCTAAAGAAGTTTTCACTTCAATAATAAAACTTCCAGAACCTAAACCAACCGGTTTTATAAGTTCACTAACGCAACGATATAAAAATCTAATACGCATATTAACGGATTAACGATTAACGTTAACTTCCGTTAATTCTTACGAAATGTAACGGTTTAACGTTTAACGAAGTTAACTTTTTTTGTAACGGATTAACGATTAACGAAGTTAACTATTTGATTAACGGTGCCCAGCTATGGGTACGATGCAGTACTTTTAACGTATTTTAGTTTTTTTTACATGATAATACTTGCTGTTGTGCAGAGCTAACGAATACTAACTACGAGCTGCGGCAAACAACCGCCTAAGCTAGGCGCTGCGTCCTTCGCCAGCCGATCGACACTTGTGAGTTGTGACGTCATCGCGGTGTTTGGCTGGTCGCGCGTCATATATTTTAAAATGGGAAGAAAAAGCCTCATAACTACGTCATTTGTTGAGATATATAAAAAGTAAAAACACTGAGTTTTATTGTAGTATTAGCGTGATTTTTTAAAAATAAAAGTAAAAAAATGGAAACTTCCTTATTGACTAAAAAACTATGATGATTTATATAATTGATGATAGATATTTGATTACAGTTTATTTCTATGAAAACTTGTTCATAGTTATAGCTTTATAAACTTTATAGCTAAACCAGTTTTTAAAATTAGTTGCAAGTATTGAATTTAGATGAATAATGTCTTATGCGCCTATTAGACTACGCGTTATTCAACACTCGTTATTCAAACTGTCTTGGAGTCTAACTTGTCAGCTCGCTATTACACCAGTTTGAATAAAGTGGCCAAGTGCGAGTTGGACTCGCCCATGAAGGGTTCCGTTGCAGCAAGTAACATTATACATATACATACCTAGTACTTACACATAGTTCTTGTAGTTCTTGTAACTTTGATCGAAGTTTCAATAATAGTGAATTTATGACGTACTAAAAAAAACTACTCATCAGATCGAGTTCAAACTAATTTTCGTTGGTAGTTTACTTGGTAATGTACATCATATATTTTTTTTAGATTTTTCATTCTCTTACTTTAGAAGTTAGAGGGGGGGGGGGGACACACATTTTACCACTTTGGAAGTGTCTCTCGCGCAAATTATTCAGTGTAGACGAAAATGATTTTAGAAACCTCAACATCATTTTTGAAGACCTGTCGATAGACACCCCACGCGTGTAGGTTTGATGAAAAAAAAAATTTTGAGTTTCAGTTCTCAGTATGGGGGGCAACTCTAATTTTTCTTTTTTTTTAATTTTTCTGTTGAAATCTTAATGCGGTTCACAGAATACATCTACTTACCAAGTTTCAACAGTGTAGTTCTCATAGTTTCGGCAAAAAGTGGCTGTGACATACGGACGGACAGACAGACAGACAGACAGACAGACATGACGAATCTATAAGGGTTCCGTTTTTACGTTTTACGGAACCCTAAAAACGCGCCCTCTAGGACTTTTAATAGTACTTTTTTTTCTTTACTGCACGCTATTATGGTATGGTAATTTAAAAAATAATTTTAAGCATTTAACCCTACATTGCATAGTGTACCTACCATATCTGGTACAATCAAAATAATTAAGTATACTGTTCGTTTAGAGACACCTAGCGGCATTTGTCGGCCGACGGAAGAATCTTTACACATCTAGCAACAGTTTAGTCTAAATCGGCCAAGGCCGATAGTAAGTTCCAAGTGAGTTCCGAACTAAGTACAAAAAATAATAATAATTGAATGGTGGATCAAATATAAAGTACCTAGGTAATTATTAACTTATATTGAAGGCTCTTCTCTCTTCTTTAGTAAATTTAGTCTACTTTATAAACGCCATAAGAAAGTTTTTTCAAAAACTAGTCGTTTAGGTTTATAATCGCCAAAATTTGAAAAATAAACGAGATTTTCGCGGTTTTTTCGATTCTTGACAAAGTTACGTTCGTCGCTCGAGGTCACAAACTAGGGATAATCATTAGGCCAACATCATAAACAAGTCTGCAAAAAATCAGATCTACCGGATTTGACGCATCATACTCCATACTTGCAGGCGACAAAGTTACTGGATTATAACACAACCTATTATTACTGCAGTCACCGACTGATGCTACTTTTTTTATAATAAAAGAAAAAATGCTTGAAATTATACTATAATAGTAATCAGATTTTTGAAATGCAAGAATAATTGGCTGGCCTCGTAGCTTAGTGGGTAGTAGCTCTGCCTGCGAAGCCGAGGGTCGTAGGTTCGATTCCCACCCAGTGCAAATATTTGTGTGATTAATTCAAATGTTTGCACTGTGTTTGGGTGTTTCTATGTATAATAAGTATGTATTTAAAACTATATAAGTATTATATCAGCTATCTGGCCGCCATCATACAAGCTTTGCTTAGTTTGGGGTCAGATGGTGTTGTGTGAATTGTCCACCAATTTACCGGAACAATGGGCGTTACGGGACAACAGGCGTTACGGGACAATGAGTCATGCTTTTTCATGCATGCAGCCAGCGTTCATTGATTTATTAGACGTTGTCACGTCAAAAAATTGTGGTGTCCACCCGACATCTACTAGAAGTACACTGACCAGTGTAGCGATTCTAAATCCATTCGGGCCACCGAATCGATTTAGAATCGCGATGACAATCGGATGCAAATCCGACAAGGAATCTCATCTCTCGGTCTTTGTCTTATCTGTTTAGCATGATAGAGACAGGGATTGTCATTCCGATTTTGAACCATTCGGATTTAGAATCACTACCCTAATAAGGAGTTCAATGTTCAATACATCTGGCAGCACTGTCTGGAACATATTTATATTGTCTATTGTCTACCCATAACCCTAGAACTAGAACCTAGCCTAGAACCTCTGAACCTAGTCTCTGGTCTAGACTCTAAAGCTGTGTGTCGAGCTATTTTAGTAGTAGTGTTCACAGACTAAGTAGAGAGATACTCTCAGACGGACATGTCGGGAACAAGGAACATTGGTCTATGGTTACTAGACTAAATTCACTTTATCTATGCTGAAAATGATATGGCGCCATTTTTTTATATTTTTTTAATTAAACAAACTGCATCAACACAAAGATCTAATTTGCCAACTCGTGCATTCGCGCCAGTAGGTAGGTATACATATACATCATACATTATTTAATTTTTTACGCCTAAAAGGAACCAGTTTCTATAAGAAAAATATAGCGCAAATTGGCTTGATACATTTATTTCTTCTTGAACAATTTCTTTTAAAAATGTTTTGAGCCGTAGGTACCAATAAACTTTCCGATATTTATTTTTAACTACGATAGTGCGAGTCCAATGTTAGAGTCGGAAATCATCTTGATTAAGTTCCGCAACAGTTTTTTAGCAAAAGAATCACCACTTCACAGGATATAAGTCATATTTGGAGTGTTTTTCTTTCCAATGTGGAAACGTATGTAACAGACGTATTTTCCGAAGTAACTGCAGCCTGGTATAATACACTCGTTATAAATCTTAGGTAAAAAGGTGCGAAAAGAACATTTGCACCTAAATCCTAATAAAGAACAAAAATACACGAAAATGTAAACAATAATAATTATTTTGATCAACACACAAAAATGACACAAACGTCATATTGACCATAGATAAATACTATAATTTTAAGAAAAAAGTATACCAAAAGTGTCATAGAGATGCCCGATAATGTGATAATTTTATCGTAATATCGAAACTAAGTCAAATATCGATACCTATTACAAAATTTGGGCTATGAGATGGGTTTCAAATTTTGAAATTAATGTCTCTCTGTGTGTGGGTTATTTATTTATTTTGTATGCTGTAAAAAGTCTAAATTTTGCTTTTGACCTATGTGTAAATACTGTTTATTACCCAGTGAATGAAACTATTCCATAAAAAACATTGAATCACTTGGCCAATTTTCTTTCCTGCAGTCCTTACCTACCTTTGATCTCTGTGTTTTTGCTTGAACATGGTTAAAAAAAAAATAGCAGTCATAGGAAATGCCGATAGTAATGAAAACGTATAACTCAGAATTTGATAGCTTACTTTGTAAACTACGCGGGTGAAATCGGAAGGCGTCGCTTGATCGTGACCATCTAGATATGCGTCAGCATATCTAGATGGCCAGTGGGAAATGCTAACGCATTTCTAGTAGTGGTAGGACTCTTGGTAGAGTCCGCTTGGGGAAGTACCACACTTTTACCAGTTATTCTACCGCCAAGCAGTAATGGGCATACCTTACTGTGTTCCGGTTTGAAGGGCAATGTTTCCAGAGAAATTACAGGGCTTAGAGATATAACATGTTAGATCTCTGGGTGACGAGCGCAGTGCAGTGATAAGTAATGATTTGGACTCTTCATGTTCCAATAGCTGCGTGTCACTGTGCTGTTATGTGGCAGGTATGTTAGTATGTTGCTGTTCATGTGTGTGTGTACCATCAGGCACATGTCCTGAGTGGTGTCATGGCAACTGTCCCGAGTTAAGCCGAAGATTTTTTATCATTTGCGAGCGTAACGTCAGAATTCAATTCAAAAAGAAAGCCCACGAAAAATCTATCTGTGGTGACCCAAAAGTTTTCAAATCAAAAATAACGACAAAAACACGGTTGAAGACAATGTGACAAATTTTAAATTTACAACCATAGAATAGACCGCGTTAAAAAAACACGCGATAGTGTTTCAATACTATTAAACGAATACTATGAATTTGATTTAGTGACAATGACAATCGATAAACCGATACCGTCCAATTTATAGGTATCCCTAACGTGGAATTTTGGAATTTTGTTATTCACAGACTAAGTACCTAGAACTCTTTTAAATTATACAAGAAGTGACGTTGGCATGAAATCAAATTGTGACTACTAAAGTAAAGCGCGGGGAGCAGAAGTGTCAGCTTTGTTAGTCTGGTTGTCAAACTCAAATGACAGCGAAAAGAAAAAAAAAATTACATAAGATTTGTATGAGGTTTACCCCCCGTGGTAGTGTTATATTAGATTGAGATATTCATATTCCTATACATGTATGTATAATATTTATAATAATAGGGTGCCGTACCTATTACTGGGTAATAGTAAAAAAAATAATGAGGCGTTTTCCAGATGGAAATTGACTTGTCAAAGACAGTTCTAAATTTTGCCAAGGTGGTGCCACCTTGGTTGTTTTTGTGAAAAATTTCTAACAAAACAAAACAAAATATTGGCGCCACCTATGGTAAAATTGGGGACTAACTTTGACAGAGCTTTTTGTGTCTTGAAAACAACCCAAACCCCATCGTCATCGTTTGTATTCCTGGATACACAATATTCAGCCGTTACTGGAATAATATCTATTAATAGAATAATACAAGGCGATCGTTTGAACAATAGCAATAATAGCTCACTATTTATAAATTATTTAATTAAAAATTAAAAATTTAATTTACTGTAGGTATATTATGTCCGCACTTTTGGTGGTAATAGTTTATTATTGTTAGTATTTATAAAGTAAATTATATAAATTTATTTTTATAGGGAATATTTATTATTTTATGTAGTTATATAAATATATATTTAATAGTATTATTAAATTAATAAAGTCGCTTCCCCCGCCTACGAATGTTTGTAGGCTTTTTTCCTTGATGCTGGTTGCCTGGAAGAGATTGCTCTCAGCAATAAGGCCGCCATTTGTGGCGCTAGTTAATAAGTGTGTCGCTGTAATATTTTAAGTTTTTTTTTCGTGTCACAATAAAGAGTTTCTATCTATCTATCTATGTATCTATTATTTCATTAAATTTAAGATATTTATGTAGCGATTAAATTTGCATTTTTACTGTGATAGGCTTAGGACTGTCAAAGTATGATAAACTGATAGTGATACAAACAACAGACACCAACAGAGAAAAGAGAAAAAGAGAAACTTCTGGTTCTCCTACGTCCGCATCGCAAAAGAACGCAAATAACAACAAAATACCAAGTAACCCCACGAAGAGACGGCCCATGGCTCTTACAAAAGAAACCATTAGGCCAAACTTACTGAATTATGTTGAACGGGCAAAATCGGACCCACAATTGTCAAAGCCAAAAAACTAAGAAATGCCTCGGAAAACCGGAATCAAATAACAACTCTACCAAAACAAACGCAGAAAGCAAACAATCTCCCACTACGGCCGGTCCCCGCGGGAGTTAAAGACCATCACCCTCTAACAAGATCGAACAAGTCACTCAAAATTGCAACTTTAAACACGAGAACGCTGAGAACAGACGAAAGTCTACAAGAACTAGAAAAGGCTTTGGAAGATATAAACTGCGACATCTTAGGCATTAGCGAATTGCGAAGACTAGGAGAAAAAATCGAAGAACGCACAGACTATGTACTATTTTACAAAGGCCAGGTAGCAGGGCAAAGAGGAGTAGGATTCATAATCAATCACTCCATAAAACAGAACATAAAAGAACTCATTGGAATCTCAGACCGCTGTTCTCAGCATAGACATACCGGGATATAGAAAACCATGGTCAATAATACAAATATATGCCCCAACAGAGCAAGCTACTAGAACAGAAATCGACCTTTTTTTATGAAGATCTAACAGGGACAATAGCAAAGTATGTACATAACCACATCATACTAATGGGCGACTTCAATGCTCAAGTTGGACAAAAACAAAGCAAAGAAGAATTTGTAATTGGAAACTTCGGTCACGGTAAAAGAAGCGCGAATGGGCAGCTTCTGGTCGAATTTTTACTGGAACACAACCTTTCGCTTCTCAACAGTATGTATAAGAAGAATAAAAAGAACAAGTGGACTTGGTTATCTCCTGACGGAAATACTAGAAACGAAATCGACTTCATAACAACAAACTACCCTAAAGCGTTCACAAACACCTCAGTTCTAACCAAATTTAACTTTAACACGAACCATCGTATGGTAAGAAGTACTTTAAAAATGGAAGCCCCAAAAAAATCCAGGAAATATCTGTCTTCACACAAAACAGATTGTTACAGCACAGAAACTCTGAAGGAACTTGGCCAGCACCTGATCAAATCAACAGAAGCAACAAAACCAAAAGATACAGATATTTTAACGACATACTGTAAGCTAGAAAAACTACTAACTCAAGTAAAATCAGAGAATCGCAGGAAAAACACATACAAACTCAGTGATACGACATTACAGCTTATAGAGAAAAGGAAACAGTCACTTTCCAGCCGCAATAAGAAAGAAAATATAGAATATGTGGTAAAGCTAAGCAAAAAAATTAGAGAAAACATTAGAAAAGATAGAAAAATAAAGAGACTTAAAATTTTAGAAAAACACATAAAGAGATCAGGTGGCATGAACAAAGCACTAAAGGAACTGAGAGAATCAAGCAGAGAATGGATCTCAAAGCTAAATAAAAAAGAAAAGACGCTGGCCAACAGGAAAGATATAAATGAAATAGCTACAAAGTTCTATCAGGATCTATACTCAAGCCCAAACAACAGGCACCAACAAAATCAGAGAGATTTCATCAAAAAATATCAAAAATTTGAACCCGAACCGAAAATACTCCCGAGCGAAGTAAAGAAAGCTATTCTCAGCCAGAAAATAGAAAAAGCGCCAGGCCCAGATAAAGTTATGAACGAACTCCTTAAAGGTACTCTCGAAGAACTATTACCCTTGCTTACATCAATATTTAACGATATACTAACTACTGGTCAAATACCTCCACAATGGAAAACCTCGCACATTATCCTTATATTCAAGAAGGGTCAGAAGGAAGACATAGGAAACTATAGACCCATAAGTTTGATGTCAAACATCTATAAGGTTTTCTCAAAAGTCATCCTGGATAGGATAACTAAAAAGCTAGATGAGAACCAACCACGGGAGCAAGCGGGCTTTAGAACAAAATACTCCACCTTAGATCACATACACACAGTGAAACAAATAATAGAAAAGTACAATGAATACAATAAGAACCTCTACATGGCATTCATCGATTATTCAAAGGCATTTGATAGTGTGAGCCATGATTCCATTTGGGAAAGCCTGGAACAGCAAGGGATCTCTGAAAAATACATTAATATAATTAAAAACATCTACTCGAATAGCGAGGCTAGGGTACAACTAGAAACACTAGGGAAAAAGTTCAGGGTGGAGAAAGGAGTTAGGCAAGGAGACCCTCTATCACCTAAACTGTTTTCAGCTGCCCTAGAAAGTATCTTCCGCAAACTAAAATGGGAAAACTTCGGGCTGAACATACAGGGCCTAAAAATAAACCATCTAAGATTCGCAGATGACGTAGTATTATTCGAAGAAAATCCGTCACAACTCAATTTAATGATAAAAGCTCTTATGGAGGAAAGTTCGAAAATTGGTCTGTACATGAATAAAGAAAAAACAAAACTACTGACTAACTCAGATCCAATAACGATAACAATCGACAAGCAACCTCTACAATATGTTTCAGAGTATATCTACCTAGGGCAAGTAATATCTCACAAAGACCAAACCAGCAAAGAAATTGACAGAAGAATAGCAAACGGCTGGAAAAAGTACTGGTCTTTGAAAGAAGTTATGAAATCCAAAGAACTTGGAATACAAATAAAAACAAAAGTATTCAACACATGTATACTTCCAGTTATTACCTACGGATGTGAAACCTGGTCACTCACCAAACATCATAGAGAAAAATTAGCACGTTGTCAGAGAGCCATGGAAAGAAGCATGTCAGGAGTAAAGAGACAAGACAGAATAAGAAGTGCTGTTATTAGAGAAAAAACGAAAGTAACTGACATAATTACCCAAATAGACTGTCAGAAATGGAGATGTACAGGACACATGATCCGAGACCCCCAAGAGAAATGGAGCCAACAAATTACTAACTGGTATCCCAGAGATGGTAATCGCAGTAGAGGGCGACAACAAACGAGATGGGAAGACGATCTGAAACTCACAGTGGGACATCTCTGGAGAAGGGTAGCATGCGACAGATTACAGTGGAAAAGTTTAGAGGAGGCCTATGCCAAGAGGCACTCTGAATTACGTGATATATTGTAATAAACTACACCAAAATGTTAAACTAAGTTCAGAAATTCAGATTAAATGGCTTATTATTGTTATTATTATTCACTCATTTAATCATCTTCTTAATCTCTAAGTTTTTTACAACATAAATATAAAAAATATAAACATTATAAAAAACTTAAAAACTAGGGTGCCGCCAGCAGCGGGGCAGGGCCCAAGCTACCGGTGGTTAGGGCTGCAGAGTGAGGAACCTCCTGACGATGCGCGCTGTGTTAAGGATGACTGCCTTCTGCATCTGGCCCTTAACCCAGCGAAACCTAGCGAAAGTCTCTTTAGATGTTGGTCGAGACTCTTCGCTACAAGGCCGTTTGCCGACACGACTATCGGGACTATGATCGTCGAATCAACATCCCACATGGCGGTAACCTCATGAGCCAAGTCAAGGTACTTGCTCAGCTTGTCCTTCTCGGCTTTCACGAGGTTCTCGTCATGTGGTACGGTGATATCGACGATCACAGCCCGGCGCTGAGACCGGTCTACCAGCACGATATCAGGCTTATTGGCGACAATAGTCCTGTCCGTGATGATAGAGCGGTCCCAGTAGAGCAACGCACGACCATTCTCGAGAACTGGCAGAGGTGCGTACTTATAGTACGGCACCTCGGACTCGACAAGGCAATATCGAAGAGCAAGTTGCTGGTGGATGATCCTGGCTACTAGGTTATGTCTGTGCAAGTACTCGCCGTTAGCAAGATGCGAACAACCGGAAATAACATGACGAAGTGATTCGCCTGGACGGCGGCATGCCCGACAAATGTCGACCGTACCGTCCTTCATTATGTATTTCCGGTAATTGTTCGTCTTGATAACTTCGTCTGCAATTGCACAGGCAAAACCCTCGGTTTCTCCGAAGAGGTCCCCGAAGCGCAGCCAGTTCACCGACGCGAGCAGATTCACATCGGGTCCCGTCAGGGACCGATAGAATCGCCCGTGCAGCTCCTTGCTCTTCAATATTCCCTTGCGATCATCAGTGCTGAGCACCGATGGTTTGCGCCAGTTCTCGTTTGCCAATGAAAGAGGCGTGAAGCTCCTGTCAACTGCTACAACATCGCGATGCATCCCGGACTCACTGTTGCGGAAATAATCCCTGAGACTGCATACCTCGCGGTTGTGAAGGTTCTTGGCATTTAAAAAGCCTCGACCCCCCAACTTCCGCGGGATATACAGTCTCATAACAGACGAGCGCGGGTGTAGCATGCGGTGTGTTGTGAGCAGTTGACGGACCTTTCTGTCCAGGGCGTCGAGCTCAGTCTGAGTCCATCTCAGTATGCCAAAGGAGTATATCAGCAGAGGCATTACCCAACCGTTGAAGGCTCGCGCCTTGTTACCTCCTGACAAAAGACTTTTAAGTACTTTTGTCAGCCGGCAAAAGAAGCGCTCCTTCACCGATTTCTTAATGTCATCTGCTGATATACCCAACGACTGTGACATACCGAGATATTTGTAGGTCTCGTCTTCGGAGAGGGATCTGAGAGTTATAGTCTCGGAAAGTTGTAAATTCTCTGAATTTACTACTTTCCCTCGCTGTACATGCATGACCGTACACTTGTCGACACCGAACTCCATCTTGATGGCGTTACTAAAAACCTCTGTGGTTTTTAATAGCTCCAACAAGTCTTGGCGTTTCGGTGCAAAGAGTTTGAGGTCGTCCATGTACAGCAAATGAGATATAACCTCACCTCCCCTACGAAGACGATAGCCTAACTCTGAATCTTTCAGCAGAGTGCTGAGAGGATTCAGACTTAGGCACCACCATAGGGAACTCAGACTGTCTCCCTGAAATATTCCCCTTTCAATCTTTATCAAGTCCTCCGAAACAAACGAGCTGTCTACGCTACCTGGTTGACGAAGGACTGTGACCCACTGTCCCATGCATTTGCTTAGAAAAAATTTTAGAGTTGGATTTATTTTGTACAACTCTAAAACTCTTTCTAGCCACGAATGGGGCACCGCGTCATAGGCCTTCTTATAGTCAATCCAAGCAGCGGAGAGGGCTCCTTTGTTTCGTTTGACTTGTTGGCAAATGGTCGTGTCAATGAGGAGCAGCTCCTTAGTACCACGGGACCCAATCTTACATCCATTCTGAGAGGAGGCCAAAACGTTATTTGCGACAATATGCGCGTTACTATGGAAAATATCAATCCCAACATCTTAAAGCTGGAGTATGCTGTGCGAGGCCCCCTTGTTATTATTATTATTATTAGGACTGTCAAACGAAATCGCTTATTTATAACATAATAGGTATTATGATAAAGTTTATAATATCTAATATGAATTTTCCGTGTATCTAATACCTGTATCTATTATCTATTATGAATAGGTATATTAGTCACACCACTATGAGCTAGTTTGTATTTGTAAACCAAAATGAAATAAACAAACTTTGGATTCATGAAAAATATTTGATATTTGTCGATTGTCGTTTTGGTTTCATTATAATTATACTGATCTATTCAAATACGATTTTACACGTAACTTTCTATACATTTATAATTTTTAGTTTTTCGTTGGTACTTACGTGCAAATTATTGAAAACATTTAAGTACGTTTTTCCGCAAGATTTCGCCGAAATTGCAACTAGCGTGTCGACGCTACAATATTTTCTGGCTAGCAATTTCAACAAAATTCCCAACAGAACCTAAACCTATGCTGAATACGGTGATGACTTCTGTGTACTAAAAAGTGAATTTAAATATTGATGTGTACATGTATAATTGGCATATAGGTACCTATCAATAAACCCTACGTCTATAATTATTGAAGACAAACATGAACCAGTTCAGGGTGATATGCCGCAGCAAACGCCAGTTGCCTATGTTCACCACCATATCTCACTTGAATGCTCAAGAAATTAAATCTCGTGCCATGGCCACCAAAGCTGTTACTATGGAAAATATCAATCCCAACATCTTAAAGCTGGAGTATGCTGTGCGAGGCCCCCTTGTTATTCGCGCTGGAGCGATAGAAAACGAGTTAAAAAAGGTAAACATTTTAAAATATTCAAGTACATTTCTGCTAGATGTCTTTTTACTGTATCATCAGCCTTGGCACTGCCCCAATGGAGTCCGGGTCCCTGTCCTGGTCCAGGCAAGGACGGATCCAGCTTAGACTCCAGGGGGGTGGGGGTCACATAGCCATGGTCAAGTCACAAAATTTTCATATGTAGATGCATGCTGTTTGGTCCTCCTAGGTAGTGGACCCAGCTCAGCCATGACCTGCTATCTGCACTTGGGTTCAGGGTTGCTGTATAGCAGGGGTCGGCAATATTTGGGAGCCATGGACCATACAATGAATAAAGTAGATAAGAGCAGGCCCGCACTTTTGAAATTTTGGAAACACCCCTGCGAAAAAGTAGTGAATTAATACATAATACATTTATTTAGTTCTATAGGTGTATAAATTAATATGTGCAATTTTAATTTATTGTAAGCCAGGAATAAATTCATATAATTAATTCTTCATTCATTCATTTAATAAATTCAATAATAAAATTCTAAAACAAACTTATTTAACCCTATCCACACTTACCGCATGTTACCGACCCCTGCTCTATCTATAGGGATTATTGGTTTTCAATCATAATAACGACCAACAACAGTCCGTTTGCTTTGTGTTCTTCAACACTCTTCAGTAGTTGCACATTCTAATGTCTCATAAGGTTTGTATGTATGATAAAATAGAGCTTAAAACTTGGTTTTACATTTATTCTAACTACCAGCATCCCATGGTTTTACCCAATGTAATGTCTGTTGTTTCCCTGCTATGAACAGAAGTCTTATGTGCTACTCCAGATTATGATCTATGTTCCAAATTTTACCACCAATCCATTCAGGCATTCTGATTTGATTGAGCAACAAACATCCAAACAATCACATTTATAATATGAGTATAAAATTGGAGCTTTTATTTTATCCTTGTCTTATTCCCTGACTTACTTAATTGATAATGAGGTCTAGTCTACGTTAAATCAAATTACAAAAAAAAAACTCTCAGATAGAAGATGCCATAAATATGCATGTGTCAGGTAATTGATATGATCCCAAGTTATTGGGGAAGTCCTGGCATATATGACAGATACCAGCTACCAACAAATAAAATACACTTAAATATGGGCTTTATGCAGTACTTGTTAAGATATAGATTAGATTGGCAACATAAATTGGCACACTGCTCGCTGACAGCTGTCTGCTAATTTATGGTGCCAATGTAATCCAAATCATAACAGGCATAACATCAAGCCCATATTTGAGTGTATTTTATTTGTCAGGTAGGAGCAGAGTTGTATAAGTGGGCGCAATTTTACAGTAAAATGTTTATGAACTAACACCACTAGTGGCGGTCTTATTGCTGAGAGCAATCTCTTTCCTGGTTGCCACCAGAGCAAATACTAGTACTATAATAAAACACTCAAAGGTTTTGACAAATTCTTGGTGAATAAAGTAATAATAAAGACTAGACCAGCTGTAACTGTTCCGTTACTAGTATTATAGTGCGTACCCCAAGTGTAACATCAATGCTGATCAAATCAAAGATCTTAGAAAAATTACACAGCAAAAAGATATAAACATATCTATACTAATATTATAAACCTGAAGAGTTTGATTGTTTGTTTGAACGCTGGATCTCTGGAACTTCTGGTCCGAATTGAAAGATTATTTTTCTGTTGGATAGCCCATTTATCGAAGAAGGCTATAGTATATAATCAGGGATGTAACGGAGGTCATTTTATCGGAACCGAAGGCGGAGTCGGGAGTTTTTAAATTTGATTTATCGGAGTCGGAACCGAAGTCGGAGGTAACGCCAGGATCAGAAGTGGTGGCAGGAGAGACATTTTTATTGGGTATAATTATTTTTTTGCCAAACACGTGTACACGATATACATTGACGAGCAATTGATTTAGGGAGTTGGGATTTTGTATTTCCATTTACTATCCACCACAATGAGGGATTATCTGCAATATTTATACATCTTACCTCCAATTAAAACCTCCGTTTTAAAAGTTTCGGAGCCGAAGTCGGAACCGAAGGTGTAATAGTAATCGGAAGTTCCGACTTATCGGAGTCGGAGTCGAAGCTCCGTAACATCCCTGGCTATAATATAACATTATGACACATATAACATTATGACACATATAACATTATGACACTGGCCTCGTGGCTTAGTTGGTAGTAGCGCTGCCTGCGAAGCCGAGGGTCGTGGGTTCGATTCCCACCCAGTGCAAATATTTGTGTGATGAATTCAAATGTTTGCACTATGTCTGGGTGTTTCTATGTATAATAAGTATGTATTTAAAACTATACAAGTATTATATCAGCTATCTGGCCGCCATCGTACAAGCTTTGCTTAGTTTGGGGTCAGTTGGTGTTGTGTGTGAATTGTCCACCAATATTTATTTATTTATTATGCCACTATCAATAGGAGAGGAGCGCGCAGGGTTGGGCTAGGCTACAACACGCTGTTTGAAATAAAAAGACATAGCAACATTTTTTAGCTAACTTGTAGAAAAAGGTAATGGTAATTATTAAACTGAGATGTGTCAACACTTTGCAGTCTAACTTCATTCGGTTCGAAAGGGCGTTGCCGAGAAAATGTACGCGCGGTCGCGTTATCATTCTGTTTTAAATAATACTTGTTAAGTCATCGCCATCGCAAGGAATGCGCCGCGAATTGATTTGTTTTGTACGCGAGGATCGCGTTAACATTCGGGTTTCAAATAAGTGGTCCCGGACGGACGATCTTCGTTTTACACGCGCGATAGCGAGAACGAACTTGTGTTTGTGAAGTAAATTATTTTGCGGAAGGAGGCCGACCGGTCAACAAGTATTATTGTTCTAGTACTTATTCATTATACATTTCTAACCACTGGGAACAGGGGTAGTTCTTGGGGAAGTTTAGGCATACACTTTTACGTACGCGGAACCCGGTTACACAAGGTACCGTGTCATATTCCTAGATTTTAATATAACGACCCAATCGTTTTTATATTGGTAGCAGACACTTGGGTGGTAACTACACATGCCTTGATGATATTAATTACTTGCGTATTTCAGGGCGCCAGCAAACCGTTTAAGATGGTAATAAGGGCCAATATTGGTGACGCACATGCCATGCAACAGAAGCCCATCACATACCTCAGACAGGTGAAATATTACTTTGAAATAACTTTTAAGAAGATTAACTTTTTTTATCTATCTGTCCTCAATCGGTAAATAAATACTGAAAATTTATTTTCTACGCAAAAAACCGACTTCAATTGAAAATTAAATTCAGACTCTCGACCAAATATCACCAGAATCTATCACTGTGTCGTTTAAATAGACGAAAGCAAATTTTAGTTTTTAGGGTTCCGTAAAACGTAAAAACGGAACCCTTATAGATTCGTCATGTCTGTCTGTCTGTCTGTCTGTCTGTCTGTCCGTCCGTATGTCACAGCCACTTTTTGCCGAAACTATGAGAACTACACTGTTGAAACTTGGTAAGTAGATGTATTCTGTGAACCGCATTAGGATTTCAACAGAAAAATTAAAAAAAAAGAAAAATTAGGGTTGCCCCCCCCCATACTGAGAACTGAAACTCAAAATTTTTTTTTTCATCAAACCTACACGTGTGGGGTTTCTGTCGATAGGTCTTTAAAAATGATGTTGAGGTTTCTAAAATCATTTTCGTCTACACTGAATAATTTGCGCGAGAGACACTTCCAAAGTGGTAAAATGTGTGTCCCCCCCCCTCTAACTTCTAAAGTAAGAGAATGAAAAATCTAAAAAAAATATATGATGTACATTACCATGTAAACTACCAACGAAAATTAGTTTGAACTCGATCTGATGAGTAGTTTTTTTTAAGTACGTCATAAATACACTATTATTGAAACTTCGATCAAAGTTATAACGAACTACAAGAACTATGTGTACTATGTATATAATGTTACTTGCTGCAACGGAACCCTTCATGGGCGAGTCCAACTCGCACTTGGCCACTTTATTTTTTGTTTATATTTTAAAAACCGTCACTCCAATTTCGATAAAGTTTATATGGAACCACCTCGGAACTATGATCTATCAAACAAAAAATAGCCATCAACATTGATTCACAATTGGCGGCGCTATCGCGCAATATACATACAAAAATATAATAATAAGAGAGGGTTCACACGGCGCGGCTGCCAACCGTGCCCGCACGCGGGCGCGGCAGATTTCCATATAAAATTGAATTCAATACACACGACGCAGCTTACGGCCGGGCGGCTGCGGCAGCCGCGCGGCGCCCGCGTCGCTGCGCGCGGTTCTTGCCCAGTAGCTTTCCGGAGCAGAAACCGCGAAAACCTGCGGTCTGAAACAAAAACGTCGCGCGGCGCGGCGCCGCGCCCGCGCGCGGGCGCGGTTGGCAGCCGCGTCGTGTGAACCGGGCCTTACAGTCATAGGAACTGCAGATAGAAGTGAAAACTAATAACTCAGAATTTGATAGCTCAATTTGGAAACTACTCGGGTGAAAACGGATGGCGTGGCCATGACCACGGCAATCTAGATCATCCGAGTTTACCCGTAGATTTCTTTCATTTACAAACGTGACGCTTGAACTCAATCCACAGCCCACGGAAAATCTGTATGTGATGCGCCAAAAGAAATGGGCACTTTTGGGCCGGATCTGACGATCGCGGGACAGTTTAACATTTTTGACATTTAATATTTTTATTAATTGACGTGTAAATAGGTATGTAATTAAATAAAAAAGTTTTCTCTTAAAAAAACGTACAACTGAATGGAGAATCTCCTCAGTTTTCGAAGTCGGTTAATAATAACTCGATAACTATGTTTCCTTGCAGGTACTAGCTTGCGCAGCTCATCCAGATTTGCTGATTTCTGGTGGCTTTCCACCAGATGTGGTAGCCCGTGCAAAGGAAATACTTGGCGGATGCGGGTAACATCCTACTAATATTGTAAACTCAATAACATATATTATGTAATATTATCAACTAGCAGCGCCCCGCGGTTTTGCCTGCGTAGTTCCCGTTATTTTGAACGGGATAAAATGACGATAGAAAGTAGTCGTTCCACCAAGCCCTTACGCGGCCACAGTGAAGGACGCTATGAGGCCGAACATTTAGCCCTAAATACCCTTGGGTCTTGGGTTTGTGAGCCCAAGGTATCCCCCGGTAGCGTAGTGAAGTTCGCCTCGAAACCGGTCCCCTACCTGCCCCAATGGGGCATAATAAAGAACTCCATGAAGAATAGCTTAACGGTTTTTTATCGGATACACTTCGGAAAGTGTGCCACTGATTTGGATGATCTAATACCACCTTGCCCCTTTTTTCTATCGGACTTCTCGTAGCTCGAAGAAGCGTCATCGTTTTATGGTTGATGTTCCAAAGACACGAACGAAGAGGTTACTTTTGTGAAAAGAACGTCTAGGCTGTGGAATGTGTTGCCTGAGTGGGGTTTTCCCGATGGTTATAATCTTGGTGTCTTCAAAGAGAGAATGGCTATCTTCTAGGTAATCACGCTCTATCATAGACCGCATCGTCATTTAACATCAGGCGAGATGGTAGTCATCATCATCATCATGTCAGCCGAAAGACGTCCACTGCAGGACAAAGGCCTCCCCCAAAGATTTCAACAAAGATCTGTCCTGCGCTGCCCGCATCCAACGATTTCCGGCGACCTTTACCAGATCATCGGTCCATCTTGTGGGGGGCCTGCCAACGCTGCGTCTTCCGGTACGCGGTCGCAACTCGAGAACCTTTCCGCCCCAACGGCCATCCGTTCTGCGAGCTATGTGCCCTGCCCACTGCCACTTAAGTTTAGCAACTCGTTGAGCTATGTCGGTTACCTTGGAGATGGTAGTCAAGTGTACCTAAACCTAGGAAAGATTAAGAAAAAGAACCAAGTATTATTTTTATTCTATTTTATTTTCAGAGGGGGTTCAGTGGGTGCGTACTCCATGTCTCACGGTATAGAGCTGATTCGACGCCATGTCGCCGAATACATAGAGAGACGAGACGGGCACCCTTCCAAGTGGCAGGACATCTGCTTGAGCAATGGCGCCTCCACTGCCATCAAAAACGTTCTCCAACTGTTCTGCAAAAACGTTGCAGGGAAGACTTCAGGTATATTATTTTAATTTTATCTCACGAAGCGACCAACGTCTTGCTTGCGGTGAGCAAGTGTTAAAATACGCTAGGTATGTGTGCGTGTTGGACGGCCTCCCACTAGATGAACAGATGACCTCACAAAGGTCGCTGGAAACCGCTGGTTGCAGGCTGCGCAGGACCGTTCGTTGTGGAAATCTAGGGGGAGGCCTATGAAATATCAGAAGTGGACGTGTTGCGGCTGATGATGATGATGTGTACGTGAAAACAAATACCGTATGTTTATGAGAGAAAACTTCCAGAAGCGTGATGCAATGTTATGATGACATGGCGCTGATCTGATGATGGATGTACGGTCAAAGCAACTTCGCGATGAAACGACAGAACTCCATCGAGTGTGGGCTCATTTGAATCACCTTGACGAGTACTTTGGTGTTAGATGGTAACTAGGGTCTTATGATGGAGCGGAAAGATGGCCATAGGAACTCAGTAATTAAACGACACTACCCTATCGAGTTTGGGATCGCTTTATTTGTCCTGGCGAGTACTTTGGTGCTAGACGGCATTGACATTGTCAAGGTCGTTCTGCCAATGCTATTAATGCTAAATTCGATCTGAAATTTCTTTCTAGTGACTGAGAATTCTTTGACTAAAATCATTTTTTTTCCTATTTTCAGATTATGTAACCTATCCCCATTTTCCTTTAAACCTTATCATTTCCAGCCATCATGATACCCATCCCTCAATATCCCCTCTACTCGGCCTCGATAGCTGAGTTTGGATTAGTCCAAGTGGGGTACTATCTCAATGAAGAAAATGGCTGGTCTCTGGATATAGACGAATTGGAACGGGCCCTGAAATCCGCCACGAAAGTTGCTGTCCGTGCTTTGGTTGTCATCAATCCTGGGAACCCTACCGGTCAGGTAAGGGGTACTAATAGGATGATGACTGATCCCAGATTTGTATATGACATATATATTAATTGATATTATGACAGTGTTTGAATAGAAAAAAACATTGTACTAAAATCATGTCTCTTGTATGGAAGGCTCTCGTATATATTAGTTTTAAATCAATTTAGTAATTTATTTTAAAAGTGATTATATAACTAAATGTTCTGTGAATATTTCAAGCATCTAAAAATCACGTTTGTTGTCTGGGAGCCCCCCGTAAATATTAGTTTTACATTAATTTAATTATTTATTCTGAAAGTGAATATATAATTACATATTCTGTGAATATTTCAAGAGTCTACAATGTTGCCGTTATCAATATCGAGGAAAAAAACCGCGTTTGCTGTATAGAAGAGTTCTCTGCCTTTTCGCAGAAAATTGTTTGGTCGATTATCACTTGCCAACTAACGTTTCGCAGAAATTTATTTCGCCGAATAATCATTTGCCAAAGTTATCACATAATTTTGTTTTATTTACCAACCTAACAGTTGCCACTTGTACGTTTCGTCTGCTGTTTATAATGACACATTTCAAAAGGTCAACTTTCAAGTAGCGAATATTTCATTTAGAGTAATATTCATTTTGTTATAAAATATATTGTTGGTAAGTTTGTGTGTTAGATTTCGAAAAAGCTGCTATATTGAGTTCGATCAAATTTTGAAGTTTATTTACAATGATGCCGTTTTTATTTGGGACATAATATTATATACAGGTTGTTATTATTTTTGGAATATTTTTTGCCATAATTATTTTTCTAATGTAGCACATATTCAAGTGCCCTGCGTAGTGAAACAATAACGATTTGGTTCTGGCACTTCACAGGCCGCTACCGCGGTACGCTCGCATGGCTTGTGCATTATTGGTCATAGTTCTAACCTAACCTAACCGATTCCTTTCGATTTCACCTAAACTTCGTTCTGCACTTTGAATTTTTGCAAATCTGTTTGTAGATTTATGTTGCTATACAATTGCATGTAAAATTAGTTTATTTTTATTTTTATCATAATACTAGCTGAACGCGCGTGCGTTGCTACGCCATCTATCGAAAATTGGTCGTACCAATTCAAATTTTGAACAAATTCGGTTACTTTAGGTTCTAATAACGCAACCTAACATATGACATATGCTGTCACGCAACGAAAGCTCTCAAAAAGCAATATTTTTTCCCGTTTTTGTTACATTTTCCAGTCATGCTCCGCTCCTGTTGATAGTAGCGTAATGTTAAATAGCCTATAGCCTTTCTCGATAAATGGACTATCCTACAAAGAAAGAATCTTTTAATTCGGACCAGTAGTTCCAGAGATCCTTGCGTTCAAACAAACAAACATACAAACAAACAAACTCTTCAGCTTTATAATATTAGTATAGATACGAAAAGGGAACTCTTACAGACGAAACGTTATTCGACTAAAAGGTGTCTGGTCTAGTGAAGGATTTGGCAAATGGTAGATAAGTGCACTTAACGTGTTGTATCATTATAATAATCAGCTTAACAATAATTTTACTAAATGAAACGTTGTCATACAAAAATTTGACAATCGTTAGTTGTCAAAGTGAAAAGCGAACAGTTGGTTGGCAAGTGGTAAACGGCCAATTTTTTCGGTATTTATTGTCAATAAAATACGTCACCTGTGAAAATTTCAACTGTGTTTAATTGTCATTCATGAAATACAGCCTGGTGAAAGGCGGACGGACAACGTAGTCGTAGTAATAGCACAGTATAAAGAAATACTACCAGTAGTTCATCACCTTTGATCTTGAAAGAAACGCCTATGTCTAGACATGGGTAGAAACCGAAAACGGAATCGCGCTCACGAAATACTAACATTGTAATGTTGGCAATTGCGGGATTGGCGGGAGCGCGCTTCCCACGTCTCACCCTGCACGCCCCGCATCATTTCCCCTGTTTAGACGGTTTCGTTGAACGATTCTATGATTTAATAGACTGGTAATAGGGTTGCCCTTTCCTAAAATGTTTATGGGCTTTTTGTTTCCAGGTATTGACGCGTAAAAATATTGAATCAATAATAAAATTTGCCCATAAGCACCATTTGTTTCTGTTTGCTGATGAGGTATATCAAGATAATATATATGACAAAAACAGCAAGTTTTATAGTTTCAAGAAGGTAAGTTTTCAAATATTTTCTTCCCATTATTGTATTCTTTGGTGATAGGCAAAAAAACTAATTAGTCCATCAGTTAGATAAGATTAGATAAGATTAAAAGTATTGTTAGACGTATTTTTTCTTTTATTTCACAAACAAAAAATGACGAAGATACAGTGCTTAGAAGTTTTGATTGACGTCACTTCATTGTACAATTTTCCGAAAATGTGACGTCACAACCCCCCCAGTGCGGAAGTCTGATGGTCTATATTTTTGTCGATTTATAAAAAAATGATGAAACGAAAACCACGTGTCTCATATTTATCCATAATTTACCTTATCGACTAATTTGAATGGAATATTTATGACTCAGCCGTCATCCGAGTTGTCTTTCGGCTTTTGTCTTAATGGATATTACCCATACATTTAGTTTGGTTTCAATTAGATTGTAGTTTTTAAGCTTTACAATCATAAATACAATTGAAACCACCTATCAAAGTGTTCCTCATTTTACAGGTGATGACAGAAATGGGTCCCCCTTACAGCCAAATAGAGGTAGCTTCGTTTATGTCCGTCAGTAAAGGCTATACGGGGGAATGCGGGCTGCGAGGCGGCTGGATGGAACTTATGAATTTGGATCGTGAAGTACAAGTGAACCTTTATAAGGCTATTTCAGCTATGCTGTGCTCCAATGTGTTAGGACAGGCAGCCATTGACTGCGTAGTGAGTATCATATCCTGTTTCTAGATTTAGATTATTGAAGTGAAAATTTCCTCCGGTCCACCATACACAGATTTTTCGTGGCCTGTGATTGAAGCTTAGCATCACGTTCGGAAATAAAATAAATGTTCGGGTGAACACGCGACCACCGAGTGTGCCAAATCGAGAAAAATAGTCAGTTGTTACTGTGTGTCTGCTGTCACTGTCTGACTTTTAAATTTATTCTTTGCCATGGATACTAGTCCTTCAGCCGCATCTGTCACTGTCGTGTCGCTGTATTTACTATAGTCAATTTGTGTAATCCTTTTTATTTAGAATTATTGTAATTATTCATTCGTTTTTAATAGTTATTTCATATTTTAGTTTTCACTTCTGCCGTGCAATCTTTAGCACACAATGTTTTTTAAAGTGAAAACTTATTTTGGCGCGCCACAGACAGATTTTTCCATGACCATGACCATGACCATGGCAAATGACCAGCCATGTTTCACCCGCGTAGTTTCCAAAGTAAGCTATCAAATTTTGATTTATAAGTTTTCACTTCTATCTATCGGCAGTTCCTATGACTACCAATTTTTGAAGTGAAAACTTCTTTAGGCGCGCTATAGACAGAATTTTCGTGGGCTGTGAAATGGATTCATCAATCGTCACGCTTGGATATGATAATGGATCGGATCGGATCGGATCGGATATGAAATCTTCGGGTAAACTCGGTAAAAACGGCCAGGTAGGTACCAGGGTAACAGAAACGAAAAAGTAAAGAGTTTCGATTACCTACCTCCAACAGCCCAGCGTTTATCTCCAGATACCAGGACAACAGAAATATAAAAGAGTTGCGTTTGCCCCTAGGTACCAGTACCAGGGCAACAGAAACAGTAAAGAGTTGCAATATTCTGTATAATTACGTTGATATAAAACTAGATGGCGCAACCATCGATTTAGCTGGCGGTGTTGAAATTATGCGAATGTACATAGACCTACGATGGTTTAACAAATAATTTGTCTTCTGACAAGGTGATAAATAAATTAGACAATTCAATTAAAAGTGACAACATTTGAGTCACAAGTTTTCTTTGCTATCGGCAGTTCCTATGACTGCCAATTTTTTTTTTAAACTGTGTGGAATTCTGGAATGATAAATCGTTTTTATTTTTCTAGGCGAAGCCTCCAATGCAAGGTGATCCATCATTCGATAAGTGGTCAACTGAAAAGAAAGCAATTTTAGATTCTCTCAAAGAGCGAGCCGGAATTATAACAAAATCGTTTAACGCCATGGAGGGATTCAAGTGTAATACTGTACAGGTATGTTATAAAATAAAATGTTGGTAAATATTGGTGGACAATTCACACACAACACCATCTGACCCCAAACTAAGCTAAGCTTGTGCAATGGCGGCCAGATAGCTGAGATACAATACTTATATAGTTTTAAATACATACTTATTAAACATAGAAACACCCAGACACAGTACAAATATTTGAAATCATCATAGTGTAAGCCTATAGTTTATTTTCTCCAACAAAAACAAAAAATGATTTCAATTTAAACTAAAATTCAGACACACGACCATATTTTTCATAAGAAACCATCACTAAGTCGTCTAGATAAATGAAAAAAATTTGTAGTATTTTGTTCATTTTCCAAAAACTGCCACACCGATTTTGATAAAATGCATACGGGACCATCTCTTAAATATGTTCTATCAAACGAAAAAAGAATTACCAAAATTGATTTACTATTGGCGGAACAATCGCTTAAAATACTGGTACTTGGTATATTGGTACTTTTATATTGGTACTTGGTAATATTGGTACTTTTATATACCACACTCTTCACTCCTTCTTCCCCTCCGTATTTAAGCTCCCGTTTCACGTTTCTTTGCGATACTCATTCTGTTAATCTTAGGTCGTCTACGAATCTCCTACTGTCTACTCCAGCTCATTCAAGCTCCTTTTACGGTTCGTCCTTCTGCGTGCAGGCTGTGGCCTTATGGAATGCTCTTCCTGCGGTCATTAGACGCGCGCAGAGCGTTGTTTCGTTCAGGACTCAGATTCGACAGCATTTTCTGACAAAAGTTGTTCACTGATTTATCTTCTCGGCATTTTGTGTTTCGTATTATATATATATTGTTATATATGCATATTTATATTGTTATGTATGTATTATACATATAAATGTATCTTATTTATATTGTACCTATATTCATTATGTAATCTAAATAATTTATACCTATAGCATAAAATTAGTATGTGTATTTATTTATTTCGTTAGTTGCACCACTGCCCAAAATATTATGTAAAAATTTAGTTTCCTTATGATCCAAAGGGTTATCTGGAAGAGATCGCTTTTAGCGATAAGATCGCCTTTTGTGCCCATTTTGTTTGTTATTTTATGTGTTACTTGTTGTCAATTTTGTGGTGCCAATAAAGTGTTTTGTATTGTATTGTATTGTACTTGCAAAAAGACATACAACCGAATTGAGAATTGAGAACCTCATTTTTTTTTTAAATCGGTGTATTGAATATTTTGTACGTATCTACATCATTTTTTATTCTGTTCGTTAAACCGTGGGGTGCAACAAGGTTTCTGTAGGTCACACCTGATAGGTTGTGAATGGCAAGGTGATCAAGTACTGATTTTAAACGCAATCCGAACAGCTCAAATTCGGAATGACAATCCTTGTCTCTGTCATTGTAAAGAGACAAGACAAAGATCGAGAGGTCAGATTCCGTGCCGGATCAATCCGACTGGGTTCAAAATCGCTACGCAATTCCAAATAAATTTTATCAAAATCGGTTTAGTGGTTTTTGAAAAAGCACATACAATTTGCGTATATCGGTGATAGTTTTATTTAGCCCGAAACCTCGTTTTCGTCTGTCGTGTTGTCTGTCCGTCATTTCGATTAAGGAAAAATTTGGAACACGTATTTTTATTTTCTTAATATTTTGTTTTATTTAATCGACATAGATATAGATCATCAAACTTCCGGGGCCGGAGGGCTGTGACGTAAAAACCGTACAAGGAAGTGACGTCATTCAAAACTTCCAATCAGTGTTTCTGCGTAATTTTTGTTTGTGCAACAAAAGCAATAATACCGCTCGTTGTTTGGTTAAGTATTTAGGGGAAAAATTAATTATTTTAAATAATACATTTCGTGTCATTTGTTAAATACGTGATCATTTGTTTACAGGGAGCGATGTATGCGTTCCCCAATATAAAGATCCCGGAGCGCGCGATCGAAGCCGCCAAGAAATCGGGCAAGCCCGCCGATGTCTTCTATGCGTTCCGACTGCTTGAAGAAACTGGTAAAACCATCATCATTTTGTGTGTCAATCAATCAAGTGAAAACTTCTTTTGGCGCGCCAAAGACAGATTTTTCGTGGGCTGTGAATTGAATTCTAGCGTCACGCTCGAGAATGATAAGAAATCTTCGTGTAAACTCGAGACCATGGCTATGGGCCATCTTGAAATGCGTCAGCATTTCCCATTGGCCATCTAGAAATGCGTGAGCGTTTCCCATTGGCCATCTAGAAATTCTGACACATTTCTATATCGCCAGGCCACGCCCTCCGGTTTTACCCGTGTAGTTTCCAAAGTAAGCTATCAAATTCTGAGTTTTGAGACATGAACGAAGAGATTTGACTCTACTTTTGTGATACGAACGTCAACGTGGAATACGTTACTTGAGTGTGAATCAGTTTTTTCTAGGTAAACAAGTTTCATCATAGACCGCTTCGTCGATTAACATCAAGCGAGATGGCGATAAAGTGTAAACCTATAAAAGTAAAAAAAAAAAAAAAAGTTATAAGTTTTCAGGATCAAGGATTTAATGTAATAATTTGCAGGACGTCTACTCTCTTTCTACGAAAACGTAATTTCGAAATAAACTCGCGACTTTCCAACTCCGATTCCACTTCGATCCGTCGTTTTTGTTCATTTAAATGTTCTTAGCCTACTCTAATTAGAGTAAGCTTAAAACATTTAAATGTCAAACAATGTTGTATCGGACGATATGAAGTAGAACAAGAGCAGGAAATTCGCGAGTATTTTTTCGAAATTACATTTTCGTAGAAATAGAGTAGACGTCCAGTTTTACTCTAAACTTCAGACAGATGCCCTAAGACCGTTTTCCTTAGGCGGCAAACCTTCGCGATTGTAAACGAGGTATTGTATCTTTCCAGGTATCTGTATAATCCCCGGCAGCGGTTTCGGCCAGCGTCCCGGCACGTACCACTTCCGTACCACCATATTGCCCAAGAAAGCTTTACTCCAAGAGATGTTGGAAATCTTCGGGAAGTTCCACTCTAAATTTACTAACGATTTCAAATAAAGCAAGCCATTTTATGTACAAGTGAGTCCTAGTACATTTTCATTTTTTTTTAATAGTATAGAGTACATAGACTATAGACTGACGAGATGAGCAAGACATGTGCCTGATGATTAGCAACGTGCCTGCCCCCAACAGTAATGTCACACAGCTATGATGGACTCATAGCTGTGTGACACTATAATACAATCATTACCTAGCATTGCACTGCGCTCGTCACCCGGAACATTGAAGAGTCCAAATCATTATCTTGTACTGCGCTCGGCACCCAGGGATATTTTGACAGAGAGAGAGACTAACTTCTTAGCATTCCATGGATTTACCGTGCAGGTGCCGGGTCCATCGTGTAGCAGAGAGAGAAATCCCGAGTAGATCCCGAGACTTGTGACACGGGCGTAGGTTTAAGGTTTAACACTTTCTGACGTACATCAACACTCGCCTTCACTACTCGTGTTTCTCTCCCTGCCCAGCCAAATCCGATATGAACCTACTAGTGCATCTTTAGATACTCGTTCTAGTATAGAACTTACTGCACTTCTGGACAAGCCAAGGTCTTTCAGCAGGATATAGGGAGATTTTGCTGGTATACCTCTCGCTCCTACTTCTACAGCGTATAAATTAACTACATAACCGTTTTTTGTTAATTCGTTTAGAAGGTCGTAATCGTAATACTTATTTTGTTTCATCGCGTGGTATTTGGTATATTAGTTTCCCACTGTACGGCAAGTTCTACAAGGACTAGGTATGCGTTTCGTAGCTCTAGAAAAAAGGAAAATGTCCGGTCTGGATGACGAAACACCCACATCCTCTGTGATTTTATAGTGCTTTTCATACGTGTCCATTAAAATAGTCCAATCAGGTGTTGTACCCAGGATTGAGTAAGTCTTGTTCTTGGAGTTTGATGTTGAGCCTTCTTTTACAAAGTTAATTTGTCTTTTGTTTGTCGTCAAGCATTTTTGGGCTCTAGCTACAGGAAGACTTATGGCTTCACGTATGATTTCAAGTACTCTGTCATGGTACTGTGAGTAATAACCCCTTGCATCCCACCAATATGTGCCTTGCTGTACATATCACCTCTCCACAAGTGTCTCTAAATATGCCATGTAATTTCACTGAAACATTGCCCTTCAAACCGGAATACAGTGACGTTCTAATAATACTAAGATCTAAATGGGCGCCTATTAAAACGCATAATTTTTTGTTCCTAATTTACTTTGTCATAATGAATGTAGCATAATGTATAGTGTCATAATGCAACTTTCGCATAATCATTTTTTGGCGTTATGTGTTTTAAGCATAACAATCTATTGTACTATATTTCATTCGACTATTGATGAGACGCATAATAGTTTTTAGGCATTTTTTTATTTGTTTAATTTTTTTAAGGTGCCGTTTAAATCGCATATTTTTTTCCCCTAGTTTACTTTGTCAAAATGAACGTAGCATAATATATAGTGTCATAAAGTCATAATGTAAATTTTGCAGTATCGTTTTTTGGCGTAATAATAATAATATAATTCTTTATTACATCCACAATTTTACAATACATTTAACACTAATAGATACAATTTACGATTCAATAATTTGCAGAGCAATGGGCGGCCTTATCGCTTAAAGCGATCTCTTCCAGGCAACCTTAGGAAGAACTTGTTTTTAAACATATCGTGTGCTGTAGGTAGTGTTAATATAATATAATAAGTAACACGTGAGTATACTATAACATAGCTTTATTATAATGATTAAAATACTATATTTTGGAAAAAAAAATATAAAATATAAAATAACCATAGTTCAAATTCACAAATACATACACATAAACATTACATAAATAATTAATACATATTTATATACATTACATAATAAACGTTCCAATTACGAAGAGGAAAGATAATGTTCATACACAAGATTACTGAAGATAGGAAGAGACTTAGCTTGTCTTATATTCAGAGGAAGATCATTCCACAGCAGAACAGCCTGCGCAGTGAATGATTTGGTATAGGAAAGGTTAGTATGAGTAGAAGAAGGAAACTTAAGTTTAAGGGTGCGAGTGGAGCGAAGGGGACAAGATTTAGGCGTAATGTGTTTTAATCTTAAAAGTCTATTGTACTACATTCGATTCGACTGTTGCTTAGACGCATTTAGGCATTTTTAAATTATTTGTTGTTCTACGTAATATATAACCAGGTTACATAGGACCGATTCGAAGCACCCCAATTCCACCTAGTCTTGTCGCTATTACCCCTAGAGTGTATTTAAAAAATGAAGCCAAAAGCTCAAGGGAGGTCCCGAGGTCCCGAGTGGAGCGAGCTATGCGAGGCCAATCGTAGTGGAGCGCAGGTCGAGTATAGAGAAGCGATACTCAGGGCTGAGCGCAAAGCTTCTGGCGGGAGCCCACCCGGAATCAAAAAGTGCACCATATGTCTTAGGTGTATGTTCCGTATAATCGGGCAACATTATATCGGCCGCAAAAATTCATAGCGGATCTATGGTTGACAGCCGGCTGTCATTCATACATTGTCTCGTTTCGCCGGTACGTCGAGCCACTCCTTGTTTTTTCTAAACTGGTGTTTTTCGGGATAAAAGCTTTAATATTGTGCGGGAACACGTTATTAACATTAATTGTGACTACTGGATTAGTGCTGGACTATTAATTGTGAAGTGGCTGCTGGATTGGCCGCTTCTAGAACGCAGGATCGTTCTGGGGCGGGAGATCGTCTACGGAACTGTCTGGTTTGGTTATTCCACATTCCCTTTTCTGACCCCGTTCCTTCTTCCTGTCAGACCAAACTGGGCTTTGGACGACGCCGGGAACCCTACGTAAGTGATTTCTTTTCGGTACTTTGTTTGCAATTAGGGGGTAAACTTTAAAATCGGTATAGCTGCAAAATAATAATGTTCTAGACTTGCTATGGGCCCCAAGACGGTAATTTCTGGATAAATTATTGAACATTTTTTGGTAGACAGAGCGCGGTTAGCCGTAAATACCCCTTTTTTGTTTTTAGTTTTCTGGGAAAATATATCGGGTAGGCCAGATATTTGGGGGTTCCCAGTTTATAATTTCTCCCCAAACTGTCGGGAAATTAGTATTAAGTGGTATCCGGTTTAATAGGTTGCGGATATATTTGTTGTGACATTGTCCGAACTTTAGGTTGGTTTAAATTTAAATTTAAAAATGGCTTCGGATTTGGCCAACCAGCTCCGATGGTTCGAATCCTTACAAGGATTGGTCGGCCGGAGAGACCGGGAGGAGGCGCTGCTAAACAGGGCAGAACAGCTCGACAGGCGCCTGGAGGTCGCTGAGAGGAGCACAGGATTGCTGCGGGATGCAAGGCCGCCTCCACCTGAGGACCAGATGGAGAGGATTGACGCGGACATGCGGCGCATCCTGGATGTGTACGACGAGGTCTCCGAAAGGGTTCGCCAGCTGGAGAGGTCTCGTCAGGGAAGGGCGAGCTCGGGACCCGTCATCAGGGATGCGGGCTCGGGTGTAGTGGGACGCCTTCCCACTCTGGACTTGCCCAGGTTTACAGGGAACCTGCGGGAGTGGAGCGGCTTCCGGAGCATGTTCGCCTCTCTCGTAGATTCACGCACGGACTTGACGAGGGCGGAGAAGCTGGCCTATCTCCGCACGTCACTGGAGGGTGAGGCACTCTCCCTGATCCAGCACCTGGAGCTGGACGACGACAACTTCGGCACGGCGATGGAGTTGCTGGATACGAGGTTCCAAAACCCTCGGCTCCTCGCCGACGCTCACGTGTCCCAAATACTGGGGCTGCCGAAGGTGACTGAGAGGTCTCAGTTGAGGCCGCTAATCCTCACGCCCGTGAAGGTGGCGTACAACGCCTTGCGCAGCTTGGGACTGCCAGTGGAACACTGGTCGTTTCTGCTGGTCCACATCCTGCTGGGCAAGGTGCCGCTGGAGTTGCGCGCCCGGTTCGAGCGGGAAAGGGGCCTTCACGCCGACCCGAAGGTCTTCCCCACGTTTGAGGAGCTACTTCGGGTCCTGGAGTGGGAGGCGAGGATGGCAGAGTCGGCGCCTCAGGAGGCGCAGCCCGCCGCGTCAGCTCGTGGCCCTGCCGGAACAGGACCGCGACCTACCAATCCCCGCACTCTGGGTGGGGTAAAGCGGTCGGCGACTGTGACGACTGCGTCGGAGCAGGAGTGCCCGAACTGTGGCCAGCTTCACGCGCTGGTGCAGTGTCCGGCCCTGCTTGCGCGGACGACTTCCGAACGACGAGGGATCGTTCGGCGGTTGCGTCGGTGCTACGGGTGCCTGGGGGGTCATTTGTACAATGACTGCCCCACGGCACGGCCGTGTCCTGGGTGTGGGGGACCACACCATCAGCTCTTGTGCGTCAGTAGCGATGGTGCTGGTCGACAGCCCTCAGGGAGGGGGCCCTCCACGGGCGGGGGCGCTCCCACGCAGAGCCACGCATTGTACAACAATGAAGTGGCTACAGCGTGGAGCACACCCCCTCCACCCCAACCCACGGCAGCACCGGGCAGCCCAACAAGGGGCGTCCTACACGCGGCTCGGTCACCGACCTCACAGCCCGCGCGGACGCGGGCGAACTGGAGAGGTGGAAGGGTGATACCGGAGTCACCACGGGGGCCACCTCCCCAGCGTTATCCTTCTCCGCCGCTGGATCCGCGACCAATAGAATGGAGGGCGTACACGCCTCCCCTCCATGAACATCCGAGGCTGGATTACCACCCGCCCTACTTTAGGTACGGCAGGGCAGCTGGATATGCCCCCCCTCCGATGGCCCTTTGCACTCGGCAGCCATACTGGGCTGGGCCCTGTAGTCCGACGGGTTCGGACGGGCCTCGGAGGGATTGACTAGCCTCCGTTCCCTTGGCACAGGATCAACCGGTGGTCCTGCTGCCCACCCTCTGGTTAAGGGTTTGGGGTCCAAGAGGCGACTACGTCCGGATACGAGCGCTCTTGGACACAGGGTCCCAGGGGTGCATTTTGACAACCCGGGTTGCTCATCGCCTGGGCCTGGCTAGGTTTCCGTCACCGACTCCGTTGCGGGGAGTCGGGAACACAGAGGTGCGGTCGGCTGGACAGACCCGCCTCTCCTTCTCGTCCGTACATTCCTATTCGGAAAGGATTGCGGTCAGGGCCACCGTCATGGATTCGGTTGTCGGTTGGCTTCCTCAGGCGGACATAGATCCGGATCTTTTGTCCTGTACTAAGGGTCTCAGGTTGGCGGATCCCCGCTTCGGGATGGCGGGTCCGGTAGATCTTTTGTTGGGTTCTGATGTACTGGGTTACATCATGAACGGGAAGCCTAGACTGTTGGACCAGTCTTCGCTGATGGCGCTGCCCACCATCTACGGGAACGCCATTTTGGGAATGGTGGATGAGTGGCAGCAGTCGAATCAGGCTTCTTTTACGGGAACGGCCCTCGCTCAGATCATGCAGAAGTTCTGGGAGATCGAAGAGCCGCCTACCGTGTCTCGGCTGGATCCCGAGCACGTGGAGTGTGAGAACTTTTATCAGGCTCACACTCGGAGAATGGTTTCTGGGCGATTGGAGACTAGGCTGCCTTTCCGGGATAACCCCCCGCGTCTGGGCCAGTCTCGATCATTGGCCGAGAAAAGGCTCAGGTCCATGGAGCGACGCATGGCTCGAGATCCGGTACTTCGGGAAAAGTACATCGAGTTCATGAGGGAGTATGAGGCACTGGGCCACATGTCTCCGGCTCGCGACGACTGGTCGACCATGGACCACTACTTTTTGCCTCATCACGCCGTTTTGAAGGCGTCGACGGGCAAACTCAGGACGGTGTTCGATGGATCCGCTCCGACTTCGACAGGAGTGTCACTGAACCAGTGCCTCCACGCTGGACCGAAGTTACATCGGGATATTGTAGACATCATCCTGAATTTCCGTAGGCATCAGGTGGTGTTGGGAGCGGACATCCGTATGATGTTCCGACAAACGGTCATACACCCCGAGGACAGGAGGTTCCAGTTGATCCTCTGGCGGGAAAGTCCTCAGGACCCTATGATGGTGTATGAGTTGAACACCAACACCTATGGGTTGAGATCAAGCCCCTTCATTGCAATCCGCTCACTGCTGGAGTTGGCGGAGCAAGAACGGGCTCGGTACCCACGTGCAGCCGCAGTTCTGGAACGCGACCTATACGTGGACGACGTTTGCACTGGTGCGCAGACGGTGGAGGAAGCTCTGTTGCTCCGGGATGAGCTTACAGAGCTTCTCGCATCTGGAGGCTATGAGCTTCGGAAATGGCTCTCTAACGACCCCAACGTCCTGGCTGGTATCCCGGACGATCACCAGCAGGATCCGGGGCTCTTCGAGGAAGGTGACGATCCGCACGGGATTGCGGTTCTGGGCATGCAGTATCAACCGGTTGCTGACATCTTCACCTTTCGGGTGGCACTGGAAGCCACACGCGCGTGGACAAAACGGACGGTTTTGTCCACCATCGCCAGGATGTTTGATCCAAACGGTTGGATCAGTCCGGTTCTGTTCGCAGCCAAGTGTCTGTTACAGCGACTTTGGACTCTGAAGGTCTCATGGGACGACCCCCTGGTTGGAGACTCGCTTAACATTTGGCTTCGTTTAATATCTGACCTCGAAACGGTCAATCGAGTGGCGTTGCCCCGGCGCATTCTGCCCCCAGGCTGTAGCCGGATCAGCCTGCAGGGGTTCTGTGATGCGTCCGAGCTGGGCTATGCCGCATCTGTGTACTTGCGTACAGTTGACGCTGGAGGCCACGTCAATCTCACGCTCTTATTGGGGAAGAGCAAGGTAGCTCCTATCAGGACACGACTCACTATTCCGAAATTGGAATTGAGCGGAGCCACATTACTTGCTCGGCTGCTTAAGCACGTGTATCAGGAACTGTCCACCTCGATAGACATCCGGAATGTCTATGCGTGGTCAGACAGTCAGGTCGTGCTTGCCTGGTTGAGAGCAGCCCCTCACACTTTGGAGACCTTTGTGGGAAATCGGGTTTCCCAAATCCAAAACATTGGACTGGACATGGTTTGGAGACATGTCCCGGGTGAGTTGAACCCCGCTGACTGTGCTTCGCGCGGCTGTTCCGCGCCGGAGCTAGTTGATCACCCCTTATGGTGGGGTCCGGACTGGCTGCGGGAGCCAGAAGCTTCCTGGCCAGCTCTCGGCGCGGACTCAGAGCGAGCGGAGCTGCCCGGAGTCCGCGTGCATGCGATTGTGGCGGAAGTGTCCCCAGACCCTGATTGGTTGACGGGTCGTTACAGCAAGCTGGATAAATTGCTGGGGGTAACTAGCTGGATTAAGCGCTTCATCCACAACTGTCGTCACCCTCGTCAGAGGAGGAGTGACCAGATCGCCACTGTGGAGGAGCGTCGGAGTTCCTTGCTGCACCTCATTCGGCTGGTACAGGGTGAGAGGTTTCCGACGGAACTTGAGGCGCTGCGCTGCGGTCGCGCTCGCTTGAAGGGTGCGGTCGCTAAGTTGAACCCTTTCACAGATCAGGATGGTCTTCTGCGCGTAGGAGGTCGGTACGGCAGCAGGCACCCCCTGTTGCTACCTAAAAGAGGTCCTCTGGTGGACCTGCTGATCTCCGATCGGCATCTCGGTAACGCGCACGCTGGATGTGGCGCGCTTCTCGCTGTGTTGCAGCGTGAATTCTGGATCTTGTCGGCTCGCAGGGCGGTCCGAAAGGTGCTGTTTAGATGTGTCCCTTGTTATAGGCTCAAGGCGTCTACCATGCAGCCCATGATGGGAGATCTTCCTCCGGATAGGATTTCTCCCTCGAGGCCGTTCGACGGGGTCGGAACGGACTTCGCTGGGCCCTTCTCGGTCAAGTCATCGACGTTGCGTAACGCCAAGGTCGTTAAAGCCTACCTGTGCGTCTTTGTGTGTTTGGCCACCAAAGCAGTCCACCTGGAGCTGGTCTCTGCGCTGTCTACGGAGGCCTTTGTCGCGGCGCTGGATCGCTTTGTAGCGCGAAGAGGAGTACCCTCTTTAATACGTTCGGACAATGGCACAAACTATCGAGGAGCGGCGAATTATTTACGCGAGGTTAATAATTTTTTTAATTCTGGTAATAATAGTTTAAGTCTGGCTCTCGCCCAGCGGGGAATCAGCTGGCAATTTAGTGTGCCAGCCTGTCCTCACTGGGGAGGAATTTTTGAGGCTGCTGTGAAGTCTGCTAAAACCCATCTCCGCCGTGTCATCGGGGAGACCGTGTTAACTTGGGAAGAGTTAGTCACGGTACTATGCCGCGTGGAGGCTTAATTCCCGTCCTCTCTGTCCAATCTCGCCTGACCCTAACGATCTAGAAGTCTTGACGCCGGGTCACTTCTTGATCGGTCAGCCCTAACTCTTAAACATCGGCTGGGGACAATTGTCACAGTAAAACCATTTTAAACCGTTTTGACCCTTATTTTGTTCAAGCGAAGGTTGATATTCCCATAACTGTTCCATCCCATGCAGAATTTTTTTGCGTCACTACAGATCGCACTGTGACAATTGTCCCAGTAAGACCGTTGCTGCTTTTGAACCTTATTTTGTTCAGGCGAAGGTTGATATTCTCATAACTGTTTTATAGACATAAGACCTATTGAATCTAGCTTCAAAACAAGACCGAGAACTGCATTCACTCCGAACATTTTTGTAATAATATCGACAGTGCGACCGCGAGCGGTTTGGCGCCATAACGCGTCCGGTGTTTTCGTGAAATAGTTAGTGTTGTGGGTGCAGTAAATTGGGATTTTCTCTGTTTTCCGGTTATATATTGGTAAGTTATTTTTTTAAAATACATTTTAGGAGACTTTAGGAAGCTTTTTTCATATTCACAATAGTACAATGTGTTTTAGATTTTGATACAAAATCGAGTAAAAAATGTCCCGTTGCTCACAAAATGGCGGCAAAATTTTCAATTGTCGTTCCTCACATTTTGCCTAATGGAGTATAAATTATTCTAATTATCGGTTCTACTAGTATTTTTATAAGATTTCTGAATATATTTTCTATCGATTGGTGTTTATACATAAAGCCTAGATACCTAAATGGTACCACACGAAATTTTTGAAAAAACCGGTCCGCACCGGCATGCAATTTCTGTTCTGTTGAGTTTGATTCCGAGTCGAAAATATCAAAATATTAGTATGAAAGCATATACTTTTTAGTTTCGATTTATAAGGGGTAAATATAGCTGTTTATAAAAAACATAACCACCAATACATAAAACACTTTATTTTCTATACAAACACCCACTTTTTCAAAAGTATAACTTTTTTCGACTTCAGGTACGAAGAAAAATCTGTGTAAAATAAAATAAAAATAAAATGGAAAACAATTATAAGTACATCGTTTTGTAGCTTATTTCAATAGCTTTATGATAAAGTAACTCAAAGCAGCCTAGATAGAACTAATCGATCACTAGGTATAAAATAATGCGCAAGGACGCACGCCGAGCGCACACGCAAAGTCTCGCCGATCTGACGTGTTTTAGAAAAATGCGGGGAGCGGGGGGACCCCTCCGCCTGTAAAAGGCTTAAAGGCCGATTTCAAAGGGTTAACCGCGTTGCCGGAGTATCCCTGGAAGGATGAGCGGCCCGGACGCCTGTCCCGTTTTCAGTTATTGCAGCAAACAAGTCAAGACTTCTGGAGGCGCTGGTCGGCCGAGTACTTGCATCTGTTGCAACAACGGGTAAAATGGACAGATAGGACGGAGGCCCCTCGGGAAGGGGACTTAGTATTATTAAAAGAGGCAAATTTGGCCCCCCTACTCTGGCGTAGGGGACGTATTTTAAAATTGATATCTGGTACTGATGGCACACCCCCCGCGTGGCGGAGATTCTGGTTTCTGGTTCCAGACTTCAGCGCGCGGTGTCCTCTCTGGCACGCCTGCCTCTTTATTAGATATACGTATTTTTCATGGTTAAAAATTTATTTAATTTTATTGCTATTTTAGGTAAAGTTTTTTTGGTTTGATTTCCACTTTCGGGTCAAAGTTGAGAATTTCGTTTTATTTGGGGTCCGGATAACTACTAAATACTGGTTTCTAAAATTGACCTGGAGTTCAATTGGTCGGGGGTTTTGTTCCGTATAATCGGGCAACATTATATCGGCCGCAAAAATTCATAGCGGATCTATGGTTGACAGCCGGCTGTCATTCATACATTGTCTCGTTTCGCCGGTACGTCGAGCCACTCCTTGTTTTTTCTAAACTGGTGTTTTTCGGGATAAAAGCTTTAATATTGTGCGGGAACACGTTATTAACATTAATTGTGACTACTGGATTAGTGCTGGACTATTAATTGTGAAGTGGCTGCTGGATTGGCCGCTTCTAGAACGCAGGATCGTTCTGGGGCGGGAGATCGTCTACGGAACTGTCTGGTTTGGTTATTCCACATTCCCTTTTCTGACCCCGTTCCTTCTTCCTGTCAGACCAAACTGGGCTTTGGACGACGCCGGGAACCCTACGTAAGTGATTTCTTTTCGGTACTTTGTTTGCAATTAGGGGGTAAACTTTAAAATCGGTATAGCTGCAAAATAATAATGTTCTAGACTTGCTATGGGCCCCAAGACGGTAATTTCTGGATAAATTATTGAACAGTGTACGTAGGTGTTTAAGTCCTAAAAACGTTATGCCTACATTACTACCTACATTACGAATAATAAATACTGTTTTCAAAGTACCCACCCGCATTTTACACTCCCACGTATTTTATTTAAATAATGCTGCTACAGTCCGCTCTTTGCTCTTGCCTTTTAGTTAGGCGTTTAAAGTTTATGCCGTTGGTCATTATGTTTAAGTATTGTTATGCTTTTCTCAATGTCTGCCTTTAAACATTAAGCTATTTATATTTATGCGTCGAAACATTATGCAAAGTTTTCTTTATGCTATATATGGTTATGCGTTTAAACATTATGCTAAGTTATCGTTATGCTATATATGGTTATGCTAGTTAAGCTTATTCGCATAAGTTATGCGTTTAGTTGTTATGGTAAATTATGATTAGTCCTAAAAACGCTATGCCTACTTAAATTAGTACAAAAATTGTTATGCTACCACATATAGACCCGATCTAAATGTGTGTCGGCTCTTATAATGTAATAGCGGTTCGGCCCGAATTCGTTTAGGTTATATTTTATATTATATGTGTAATGTGTATATATTTTTTAAGTTAATTTTTTTATTGGTGAGCGTAGAAAATATGTTAAAGAGTGATTTTTAAACGATGTCTGTTAGCGTTAGTTATACAACATCAACAGCCCACTAAACGTTCCCACTGCTGGGACTCGGGGCCTTCTCTCGCAAGGAGAGAGTTAAGGCCATAATCCACCACGCTGGCCCAGTGCGGGTTGGCGGATGACACATGACTTCGAAAGATTCCAGGTACATGTCGGTTTCCTCACGATGTTTTCCTTCACCGTTTTTTTAAGTTAGCGGCATTACGCACATGACTTCGATAAGACAGTGGTGCGTGTGGGGTTTGAACCCGGGGTCTCCGGATCGGCAGCCGCCGTTCTCCCAACTAGACCACCGTAACTTAGTAGCGTTAGTTATAAGTACTTCTTAATGATATTCGTGTCATAATTATACAATTCGCTTTCAGGTATACAACTCTTCATGTTCCAATAGCTGCGTGACACCGCTGTAGTAGGCAGGCTCCGTCCCGTCCCTCATTACTATAAAAATAAACTACTTTCCTTGTAAAAGCCATCAGTTTTAGGATAAGATATTGTTTCTGTAAAATTACAATGTATGTTTATTGAAAAGTGTTGTGTGTGTCTGAAATAATTATGATTCCAGATTGTAATTTTTTGTTTTCTATAAATATATTTATACTTTTTTTAAAGTTGTTTTTTTGTGGATATGCACTAAAAGTAAGACACAATTTTACGAAAAATGCTTTGAAGATTTATTGCAGACTAGTAGCGCCCTTCGGTTTCACTCGTGTAGTTTCCAAAGTGAAATCAAATTCTTAGTTAAAAGTTTTTACTACTATCGGCAGGGCAGTCCTTATGACTGCCAATTTTTTTTTAAATTTTGCTTTTGTCATGGATGTTTAAAAAAAGTCGGACGTAGGCTCGCTAAAACAAAAACTGTGTCTATAGAGTCGGCCACATATGCACGTGTGCGTTGTCACTGATAGGCTGACACGCACACATACACAGAAGTTTGCGCGTGTGATGACCACCCACTGATGTGTGTATGTGTACGTTGTTTAAAATGAATCTTCTTGAAACGTAAGCTGACATTTTTGACACTTGAGCCGAAGTTTTTTCGAGTTCTTAAATGGTCTAGGAGCTATTGGGTACGTAGTAAATTATAAGGACGACATGTTTTAAATTGTATCTATACTAATATTATAAAGCTGAAGAGTTTGTTTGTTTGTTTGTTTGAACGCTAGGATCTCGGAAACTACTGGATCGATACGAAAGATTATTTTTTTGTTGGATACTCCATTTATCGAGGAAGGCTATAGGGTATATAACATTACGCTACTATCAATAGGTACGAAGTATGAGTGAAGAATGTAAAGAAAACGGGGAAAAATATTTCTCTTCGAGAGCTTTAGTTCCGTGAATTTAAATTCTCTTTGGTCGCTGAAGTCTGTGACGGCGCGTGTCTACATTTGAAGTTTGTGTCATTTGAAGTAATCAAATTTGTTCTACAAGAATGACAAGAATGCATTGTTGCTTATTTACGTATTTTTAGGGTTCCGTAAAACGTAATAATGTGGCCAGCAATGAATATTTTAGTATGGATTTTCCTCAAATAGACGCGGGTGAAACCGCGGGGCACAGCTAGTGTAATATACGATTTAACAAACACGAAAAACAAATGCATTCGATAGCATAAATGAAATTTAAAAATGTCTATAATTCGGAACCAATGTCTCACCAAAAATGTTTTTTTTTCAATCTGATTGTGTTGTTCATCATGCACGTTTCGGCTTACTACAAGTTGTGATTTTGTTGTTATTAGTGATCTGCATAGGTCTCAGAGCTTTATAGAATATTTCTAAATAAGTACTTAGTGTTATTATCGTAATGCCATTAGATACATTGTTAGACGCAATTAATTTGCGTAAAATTGATATCGCATGCGTATTTATTATTAATATGGATAAAAGCAACTATTTATAAGAATGTTTAGGCTGTGTCAAATTACATAGCCACGCACTGCCATGCAATATTTGGGCGATAGCGTGTTTCAAGCTTTGGTAAGTTTTTTGCTCCTATAAATTTTTATTTAAAGAAACCGAGCAAGTGCGAATATGACTCGCGCACCGAGAGGTTTATAAATAAAAGTTACATGCATTTATTGAAAAATAAATTATTAGTTAAGTGATGTACTTAATAATAAAGGGGTTTGGGTAAAGTTGGCGTCGTTTTTTTTTAGCGGCCAGAGATCTGTTATCACTTTCTTGTAACAATAAAATACCCTGATGCTATCTGTGCAATCGGATTTGCTCTAAGTCATATCGGAGCTGAGTTATAGCCTGTCTAAGTTATTTATTTTTTGGATGTTTTGTATGGGCAAGTGGCGTCGTTTTTTCATTTTAGCGGCCAGAGATCTGTTATCACTTTCTTGTAACAATAAAATACCCTGATGCTATCTGTGCAATCGGATTTGCTCTAAGTCATATCGGAGCTGAGTTATAGCCTGTCAAAGTTATTTATTTTTTGGATTTTTTGTATGGGCAAGTGGCGTCGTTTTTTCATTTTAGCGGCCATCGATCTGTTATAACTTTCTTGTAACAATAAAATACCCTGATGCTATATGTGCAATCAGATTTGCTGTAAGTAATATCGGAGCTGAGTTATGGCCCCTCAAAGTTTTTTTTTGTTTTCTTTGTATGTACTAGTGGCGCCATTTCCTACAGCGGCCAAACATCCATTAGCACTTTTATGAAACATTATTTTTTCCTTAAGGTACCTGTGTAATCAGATTTGTTGCAAACTATATCGGAGCTGAGTTATGGCCACTCAAAGTTTTTTTTTTGGTTTTCTTTGTATGTACTAGTGGCGCCATTTCCTACAGCGGCCAAACATCCGTTAGCACTTTTATGAAACACTATTTTTACCTTAAGGTACCTGTGTAATTAGATTTGTTGCAAACTATATCGGAGCTGAGTTATGGCCACTTAAAGTTTTTTTTTTGGTTTTCTTTGTATGTACTAGTGGCGCCATTTCCTACAGCGGCCAAACATCCATTAGCACTTTTATGAAACATTATTTTTACCTTAAGGTACCTGTGTAATCAGATTTGTTGCAAACTATATCGGAGCTGAGTTATGGCCACTCAAAGTTTTTTTTTTGGTTTTCTTTGTATGTACTAGTGGCGCCATTTCCTACAGCGGCCAAACATCCGTTAGCACTTTTATGAAACATTATTTTTACCTTAAGGTACCTGTGAAATCAGATTTGTTGCAAACTATATCGGAGCTGAGTTATGGCCACTTAAGTAAAGTTTTTTTTTTGGTTTTCTTTTAGGGCCCATAACTCAGCTCCGATATAGTTTGGAGCAAATCTGAATACACAGGTACCCTAAGGTAAAAATAATGTTTCATAAAAGTTCTCGCGGATGTTTGGCCGCTATAGGAAATGGCGCCACTAGTACATACAAAGAAAACCAAAAAAAAAACTTTGAGTGGCCATAACTCAGCTCCGATATAGTTTGCAACAAATCTGATTACACAGGTACCTTAGGATAAAAATAATGTTTCACAAAAGTGCTAACGGATGTTTGGCCGCTATAGGAAATGGCGCCACTAGTACATACAAAGAAAACCAAAAAAAAAACTTTGAGGGGCCATAACTCAGCTCCGATATAGTTTGCAACAAATCTGAGTACACAGGTACCTTAAGGTAAAAATAATGTTTCATAAAAGTGCTAACGGATGTTTGGCCGCTGTAGGAAATGGCGCCACTAGTACATACAAAGAAAACCAAAAAAAAAACTTTGAGTGGCCATAACTCAGCTCCGATATAGTTTGCAACAAATCTGATTACACAGGTACCTTAAGGTAAAAATAATGTTTCATAAAAGTGCTAATGGATGTTTGGCCGCTGTAGGAAATGGCGCCACTAGTACATACAAAGAAAACCAAAAAAAAAACTTTAAGTGGCCATAACTCAGCTCCGATATAGTTTGCAACAAATCTGATTACACAGGTACCTTAAGGTAAAAATAATGTTTCATAAAAGTGCTAACGGATGTTTGGCCGCTGTAGGTAATGGCGCCACTAGTCCATTTAAGAAAAACCCAAAAAAAACTTTAAAAGGCCATAACTCAGCTCCAATATGACTTACAGCAATTCTGATTGAGCGAATACAATTGTCGTAAACTAGTGTTTCAAAAAAGTGACAACAGATTTTTGGCCGCTAACGGAAATGGCGCCCATATATAAATAAAATATATTTTAAAATACCTAAATAAAAACTTTGAAAGGCCATAACTCAGCTCCGATATTACTTACAGCAAATCTGATTGCACATATAGCATCAGGGTATTTTATTGTTACAAGAAAGTTATAACGGATCGATGGCCGCTAAAATAAAAAAACGACGCCACTTGCCCATATAAAAAATCCAAAAAATAAATAACTTTGACAGGCTATAACTCAGCTCCGATATTACTTACAGCAAATCTGATTGCACATATAGCATCAGGGTATTTTATTGTTACAAGAAAGTTATAACAGATCTCTGGACGCTAAAAAAAAAAACGACGCCACGGGCCCATACAAAAGTACCCAAACCCCTTTAAAGCTTTCGAAATTTTTCCTTTGTGTGCCATGTGTGTGTGCAAATGTTTCATGTCAAATTTCAATATTCTGGGTCAACTGGAAGTATCCTTTTCGTTTTAAGAAAGAAGTACCTACCTAGTTAAGTAGCCGTGGCCTGATTACCTACGGTGAAGCTAAGAGAACCCACGGTGGGGCCGCCCGTCTAGGTTTAGCTTGTAAGCCGAGGACTATGAACTATGAAGGCATGTAGGTTGCGCGGTGTATGGACTCCGGCCCAACTGAAGTTGCCCGCGATGCTGGGGGTGAGCATCGCGGCTGTGAGGTGGATGCCTCCATGGGATAGGACTGGCCGGTATTACGGTGCACTGCTTTCCCTGACTACCGCAGCCTTGACGGGATCGCCACCGCTAGATGGTGAACGCAGTGGACCGGCAGGAGAAGACTATTGCTGGTATTGCGGTGCGTGGACCTCCCTGCCCTCGGCAGCCGAAATGTGGTAGGCGGCGAGATCACAGACATTACGTTGCGTTGGACCAAGAGTGTCCCGACTCGGGAGTGCCTGGCAGTTACTGGTTGTTCACCGAGGTGATTGCGGTGTAGGTAGCTTGAGTTCAGGGTAGCGATTCTGAAACCATTCGGTTGCATCCGACACGGAATCTCATCTCTCGGTCTTTGTCATGCTAGACAGATAAGACAAAGACCGAGAGATGAGATTCCGTGTCGGATGCAACCGAATGGTTTCAGAATCGCTACCCAGGTGCGCCGGTGAGGGGTTTGTGCTTTAGAGGAGGGCCAGGAGACGGGCAAGCTGCGGCGGGTTCGCGGAAGAATGCGAAAGCGTCGCCGCGTTCCCGTGGCAAGTGGCAAAGATGGAAGCCCGTGGAGGTTTTAGTCAGTAGGTATGATCACCTGTCCGTCCATGGCGTCGAATTCGACATAACCCTTACATAACCCAACCGTCTTCTCCATATGGAGAAAATGCATTTACACAAATCTAAACCTAAACGCTAGGTACCTAGGTTATGTCATAAATAGACGTTAATTACGGTGACAATACACGCCCTTTCGCACGTATCCATGCGTTTTATTTCTAGTGATCCATTACTAAACTCAAAGCTGCTTTGCTTTTGCTTTTTGTATAATGATGCTTGAGATAACTCTCGTTATTTTGAGGTTTCACTCACTAGTAGACTACAGGCCCGTGAACAAAAATTACGTAGTAAATGAACCACCAGGAGACCTATGCAGGATGATAGAAGATAGAAGGGTATAAAGTAATAAGATTCAGCACTATGCCGTCACTTGTAAGCTGCCCAACTGAGTACAGTTGAATCAAATCAAATCAAATCAAATCAAAAATATTTATTGCTTAAAACTGTGTAGGTACATTCGATGTTACAAAATGCTAAAAAAAAAAGTATCAACAGATTTATTACCCATTGCATTGGGTGTGCAATATTAAAGCTTTATATACCTACAAATAAAGCAAAGTTTGTAATTTAAACTTAAATAAATCTATATAAATTATTCAAGAGTTTTGAAATATAAAACATGTAACACTGCTTATTTTAATACAAAATTATAAATATACTATACCATTTTAAAATACTATTAACATTCTAAGCACTATTCTAGATATCTTTTTGTAACGTAATTGTTTGAAGATTGATAAAATTCCTGTATATTATAGAACGATTTTCTAACTAGCCACTTTTTCAATACTTTTTTGAAAGAAGGGATGTCTTCTATAAATTTAATATCTAGTGGTAAACTATTAAAAAATTTTGTAGCTGTGTTAAGTGGACTTTTATAATACATGGTATTGTTAACTTGTAATACGCGAATATCAAACTTGTATTTTAAACGTAGGCTTTCCACTCGGGATGATTTATTTGCAAAAAAGTAAGTCGGATTATTTTTCACAAACAAGCAAATTTCTAATATAAATATACTAGTCAAGGTTAATAAATTATTATCTTTAAAAACATTTCTAAGAGAGTCGGTGTTATTCAAACTGTAGAGAGCTCGTATACATTTCTTTTGTATTTTAAAAGTAGTTTCCGCATTCACTGAAATTCCCCAGAAAATTACACCGTATGTTAAAAGAGGGTATACATGGCCATAATAGGCATTCTTTGCAATTTCTTTGGAAGAAATATTTCTAAGAATTGACAGGGCGTAACAATACTTTGATATTTTTGAATTGACCTGAGAAACATGATCTTTCCAATTTAAATGTGAATCCAAAGTCACGCCTAAGAATTTAGAATGTTTAACTTCACTAGCAGTAAAGTCGTTGTAAGTTATATTAAGCTTAAGGGGTACCGTTTTATAGTTGCTAAACTGGATGAACTTTGTCTTTTCGATATTTATTTTTAAATTTATGGATTCTAGTTCCTTGGCTATTTTCTCTAGTGTAATATTTATTTCTTTTTCATATTGTTCTACACTTAAGTTTTTTTGTGGGATATAAATAGTCGCATCATCTGCAAACATAACACAGAGATGCTTTGGTATATGTGGCAGGTCATTTACATAAATAAGAAAGAGTAATGGACCTAAAATGCTGCCTTGAGGTACACCCAGTAAATTATATTTAGTGTCTGATTGTACAGTTTCAATTATTTTGGTTTTATAGTTGTAAAAGTGTATGCTTGTGTACTGACTTCTATTTGACAAGTAACTTTTGATTATAGTGCTCGCAGTATAAGTCTGCGCGCGCCTGGTGGCGTACTTAATGTTGCCAGGTCAAGCTAATAGATTCCCTCCCCTTTCATTGCAAACTTTCAACTTCATAAAACAGGTACGGGAAGGGATTTTTCAGGGAAGCAATATAACTAACTATTTATAAATTATAGGACAACTGAGATTAGAACGAATGTCTCGAAATAATGAACGCTGGTTCAGTGCAGTTTGGTTCAGTATAACCAAGTATCATTGGTACAGGTTAATGACTGTCTGAGTCTCTTACCACCAGGAGAACTTTATTTTAGTTAATTACATTATAAAAATCTGTCATTTTCAACCTACACCAACAACGAAATAATGATAATTTAATTTAAACTTGGAAATCTTTTATTGAGACCATAAATAACACTATTTTAAAATTTGGCGTATGAATGCTCTTTGATGGATCATCTTATTTTTCAATAGGGTTTAGATCACAGTCATTCTACTCAGTATTGTGGGTCTTCTTTGTGCCTCTTTATTAGATACATTGTAGCTTCTTTAGTCTGAGTGCAGTGGTATGATGCGTTGTCCATTACCACGTAATTGTACGTTCTGAAACGCCTATAATAAAACATACAGTAATTAATACGGAGTAAATGATTACAGAGCATCCAAGCTAAAAAAAATAAGTGAAATTTCTTTTGGCGCACCGCCCACATATTTTCGCTTCGGTCGATCGGGTGAACGTAGGACCACCGAGTGTACCCGAGCGAGAAAGATACCATCAGCTGATCTTTACTGCTGTGTCACTGTGTTTCCTATTTTGATTTGTATGTTATGAAAAAAAAAAATATATAACTTGTTTCTCACATTCGGTCTTAAGCACTCACATTTTTCCCACGGTTTTTGATTGACATTGGCGATAAAACAATCAAACCTCAAAAATAAAGCCTCAGCTTAAAAATACGCCGATACTAGGTGGAGATTTGATTGCTATGATGGTATCCCTACATATTAGTTGTCAAATAGCTCTGCGTTTGGAAAACTGCACTTTTGGCCTATTATTGTATCGTTCTTCTTCATAACCACGATTGATTTTCAAGAACCAGCCACGGCCAGCATTTTTAATCACTTTCGGCATAATAAAAGCTAATAATTACTTTGGAAATTAATAAATACACCAAACGTAAACAAACTTTTGTCAACTGACGTAAACAAGAAGTTGACGGCCTGTCAATTAGTTCCATATTTTGCTACGCGCAGAGTTATATTGCGAGCACTCTAGTTGTAATGCAAGGCCTCTTATTCCTATTTTCTCAAGCTTATTTATCAATGTTTCATGCATTACACAGTCGGACAAAACGCCGTACAAAAATCATGCGATAAGGAGAAACGATCGAGGATTGGAACCCCCCCTCTTCAACTGTACTCAGTTGGACAGCTTACAAGTGACGGCATAGTGCTGAATCTTAATACTTTATACCCTTCTATCATCCTACATAGGTCTCCTGGTGGTTCATTTGACCCGTAAATTTTGTTCACGGGCCTGTGGTCTATAGCGCCGGGTCAGTGGACGGTAGGAGTGCAGACGACGTGCACGGTATTTTACTAAAAATGTGCGGCTGAAAAATAGTTAAAATCTGGCTTGGTCGTAATGATTTAAAAAGTAAAAAATGTTGTCAGCAGAGAACAATCAACAAGACCTCTGTCACTCTGTCAAACTATCCTCAACTGTCAATTTCTGAATTGTCATATCAGAAGTCAAAATTCCGTTTGATTGAATAAAAGTCAAAACAAACAAGATATTCGTGAGACGTTTTACACATTCTTTGAAATTTTTGTTTACGTAACAGCAGCTGTTTTGGGATAAAATCGATTGTTACAAATTAATATACAATTATTATATTAAAATATTGCTTACAATCCGCGTTTAAAGGTTATGATTATAATTATCAGTAGCGATATGTAAAATTTATTACATCTAAAAATCTTGTCTTATCGTGATAATAGATAACCTTCGCGGGGGTCGACTATAATTGTAAAGGATTTTGTAAGTTTATCGAAGTGTATCTCTGTAGTATTGTAGTATAGATTACATACAGTTGTTTATTAGTTGTCGAACAGACGTATCGATCGATAGAACCGCGAAAAATATTCGAATTTGTCCCAATTAGGATTTAACATAGCATCTATAAAAAGTGTTCCAAAAATCGTCACGTAATTAATTGGCTTGTATTTCCAGTGTACAGTGTAGTGTTTGGTAGTAGATAACGTAAAAAGTAGTTGTGTTGATTACGAAGATGTCGTCGATCAAAGTGATAAGCCGCGCTAGTCGCGTTTTGCCCAGCGCTGCGCGAAGTTCTCGTGCCGACCACGTCTTATCGCAATTCCACGCTCTGCAGACCGCTCGCACCATGGCATCCAAGGCGGTAACTTTGGATAACATCAACCCGAATATTTTGAAGTTGGAATATGCGGTGCGCGGGCCCCTTGTCATTCGCGCTACAGAAATCGAAAAGGAACTTGAAAAGGTACTCAATTGCATCCTTTTTTCTTTTTTTTCAAATTAAAGAGTCTAATTTAACTCTTAGTACTAATCCTAAAACACTAAACTCTATTGATGTGTTCATTGGTCACATAACCAGATCAATAATTTTAACATGAATGAAAAAGTGAAAGTTTATGACTGTAATCAAATATTGGTTCAAGGTTATCAAGGTTAATAGGTAACTAGGTACTTACTATCTTTTTACTTTCATCTGTTAGAAACAACTTTTGAGTGTATTTAGTGCAAAATGATTACTCAAATATTTGAATGCTTTGTCATATCAAAAACGGTGTGTCACTGTCCGAACAAAGTGTTATGTAGTAGTGTGTAATTAGGATATAATAATTATCCTTACTACCTCATTCTAATGGCTTAAATTTGTAAGCAAAATAGTTTGTTTTTAATTTTTCCTACCTACTTTAAAATTTATTTAGACTACATTTATAATGTACCTATTTCTCTGGTTATTCTTTGAAAACATTCATGATATAATTTTTTATACTACTTATTATTATAAAACCAGAAAACCCTAAACAGTAAAAGTGGCTTTTCTAGGTAAGCATGCTCCGTCTTAAACCTCATCGGCCGAACTTAAGACATTATAAACCTTTGCAAAGCCATTTTATTACTGAATCCGTTGAGCAAGACCTCTTTACAACTGCTAACTGTTATATTGTCACTACAACAGTGACCATATTGAACAGTTAGTTATGTATTTAAACTGTTCTATTAGTATTATTTTTTGTAATTGATGTTACAAAGTCTTCTTTGTAAAATAATGGTCCGAAGAAATAAATTGAATTGAATATAGAAATCAAGCACAAGCTATCTTTGGTTAAACAAACTTGAATTAAAGTATTGTCATTACTTATTAGGAAAATACTAATAAGAATTAACCTACTAGTCAATTAGGACATAACTGAACAAATAAAATTAATACATCTTTTTCAATTAGGAAACATATTATTAATTAATAGTTATACTTTGCTGAAAACATGTTTGTTATTGATTTTCTTAGCTGAATCTGACTAAAGCTTTGATTGCTTTGATAACGTATACAACAGTGTGTGTAACAGTATTTGTCTGCAAACACCTCCATAACAGCTTCACTGATTCTTAGAAATTTTATGTGTACATTTGGTAGGTCTTGAATCAAAACAAATATCATTCATACCATCAAAACTCACCTAAACACAGTAAATATTCATATAGTAAATATGATCTCAATTCTACCCAGACCATTGAACAAATAACTGAAAGAATTTTTACAGGTAAGATAAAGATAAGATAAAAGATGAAGCGGCAATTTCCAAAGCAAACATAGCTATTCTTAAACCATAATCTCTAAAATGATAATCTGTGGTATTACATAAGGAAATACTAACGTAAAATAGTGCTTGTTGATTTGTGTTTTCGTATAGGTACATATGAGAAACAGTAAATGTAGGATGCAGCAAAACTTATGTAAGCAATTATTTTAATTAGTGTTCCACTCTGGTTAATTTTCTATGTTAGCTTGTTCATTTGTAATTGTAAATATGAAATAAAATTTCACTAAACAATTAAATTATCATACAGAAAAGTGCTAAAATAAAATTTCTCTTAAATTATCATACAATTGTTAGGACAGAGTTTAAAGTCTCTATGCAATTCATTGAGTTTTACATAATTCAATTCCAAGTAATTCTCTTGACTACTTTCACTGTATCACCAATTAACTAATTAATATTTATTTTTACTAAGGTACAAAGAGGATACACAGGATTTACAGGATCTAGAAAAATAAGTGTTGCAACAGAATTGACACAATAGCTCAGTTCACACTTGGACTCAAAAAAAGTTTTATACAAAGTTTAGTTTTTATCATACTTGAACTAAATTTTACGTTCTCAATTTGAAAATTTTTGAAGTGAAAACTTCTTTAGGCGCGCTATAGACAGAATTTTCGTGGGCTGTGAAATGGATTCATCAATCGTCACGCTTGGATATGATAATGGATCGGATCGGATATGAAATCTTCGGGTAAACTCGGTAAAAACGGCCAGGTAGGTACCAGGGCAACAGAAACAGTAAAGAGTTTCGATTACCTACCTCCAACAGCCCAGCGTTTATCTCCAGATACCAGGACAACAGAAATATAAAAGAGTTGCGTTTTGCCCCTAGGTACCAGTACCAGGGCAACAGCAAGTTTTCACTTCTATCGGCAGTTCCTATGACTGCCAATTTTTTTTTGTTCATTACCTCTTCTGACTGTTTTTGTTCAAAAGCTAAGAAATTTTAACTCTAACAAAAAATAATAATTTTAAATTGAAGTCAGCAAGTTAGATAAAAATATTTTTTGCATAAAAAAATTATACAAGTCTTCAACAAAGTCACAGGACACAGCTATCAAATCTGTTATGTAACATAGAATTGTGCTTATCACACATAGCGTGAAGTGCTGTAATTAATGTAGCAGCACTAATTCTATTGCCAAGGTCATGGTTTTACTATGCAAAGGTTATTTGCGATTTGATTGGACTTGATAAACTTGGTTCAGATTTCGAGATGGATATTGGTCACACTAACCACTCACTCACACCACTTTTGACTCTAATTATATTCTGCTAACTGGCTCGACCTCACTAAACTCGTTAAAATATGACAAGACTTCTAGTCCTTTGAAATAGTTAAAGTTAATAAAAAAAATTAAAAAAATCATATCAAATCCATTGTTCAATTCTAAAGTTCTTTTCAAGATCAGACTCCAAGGTGTCGAATAACGCTCTTCAACATCAACATCAACAGCCCACTAAACGTTCCCACTGCTGGGACTCGGGGCCTTCTCTCGCAAGGAGAGAGTTAAGGCCATAATCCACCACGCTGGCCCAGTGCGGGTTGGCGGATGAAGACGAATAACGCTCTTACTTCTTACCTTTCCAGGGTTTTTTGAAACCGTTCAACATCTCTGATGTTGCCACACCAGAGCCACAATCAGTGTTTACCACATACATAGGCAGGAGATCTGTTTCCTTGTACTTCTCTGTACTTATGGAAAAAAAATTGGAGACTATGTTACCATAAAACTGTAAATAATGTCTTCTTAAAATAAAACCCATAATTTTACATTATGAACTTACATTTCTTATTAGACTATAAATAGATTAATATTAAACTCGAGGTAAGGCTAGGTTTGCCTAATGCTGTTGGATTATGAACTGAAGATATTTATTGTGAGAAATACATGTAGAAGAATTATGAATGAAGATATATAATAAGTATACATTTCATGTCAAATTCTTGAGTTACAATAGTTAATGTCAAAGAAGTCTGAAAACCTCACAGTTTATGCACAAAACACTTCAAGTGGAATGCCAGTGCAGGACTCATAACCTGTTTTAAAAAGAGTAAGATAAAGCAGGGTTTGTAATGGTATAGGTTTTGTTAGTTAGTTTTTCTACTATTGACAGAATAGGGGCTGACCACTACTTAAAAAATTTATAAAATAAGCATGGGTAAAACTGTGAAGTATTATTTTTCATTGTTTCTAAGTCGCTACAAGTAATCATTACTACCGGTTTGGTATAACATCAGACCTCGTAGTGATAGATAAGATTTGGAACTGATAAATGTGGTTATTGAACTTTTATCTTAGATTGGAAGATATTTTATTAGAAGTACTGTTGCTAGGGCATAAGGTATTTTCGTTGTTAAAATTTCAATTACTTAGCTGCAAATTAGTTAAATGCACATAGTATATTACTGCTTACCCTTTTTAGGGTTCCGTAAAACTACTATGACTTATCAGACCATATCTCGACATATCAGAAAATTTGCACATGTGAACCATACAGTTTATTAAGTTAAAATACAGTTTTTTAAAGAACACCTGATTTCTTTTTGAAATCACAAATAAAAAAATGTTTTGAATCATTTCTAGCTTTGGGATTATTACAAGCTTTCTGAATCATATAAGTCATCACACTAATATAAGGTGAATATATGTGTTTGTTCCCACATATATCTCTGCATAGTATGAACAGCTGACTTTAATTTAAATTAAATTATACATAATATATTAGGTTGTAAAGTACCTATATTATCACATAGGTCACTTTTATCCCCATTAAAGTTATGTTTCCTTAGGAATCCTGGGATATGTAATGAAATGTTTCATGATAATTTATTTATTTTCACCAATACGGTTCATATTTGGCTAAAATAAATAAATTATCATATTAACTGTAATCAGGGCCGTCTTAAGACTATTCTGCGCCGGGGTGCGGGACTCAGCCTGCGCCCTCGTTTTATTTACACCACGGCGGGCAGAACACCCCCCCCCTAGGTTGCAAAACCCGGTAAAATTAACATAAAAGACGTTTATTATTTGATTATTTTTTCCCAAAGTGTCTGTAAATCCGGCCCGGAATAATGTAAGCCGGGTATAATATAAACCGGCACTGAAAAGCATTGGCACTGGTTGATGCTTTCTGGTTGGCTGGCTGGTTTCCATTTTTACCCGACTGCGCGACGCAAAGGAGTGGTAATGTGTTTAACAGTCTATGTATGTATGTATGTATGTATGTATGTATGTATGTATGTATGTTTGTATGTTCCTTTGAAGCTCTATACAGACCAAACGCCTGGGCCGATTTTTATGATTCACACGTCAATTGATTCCTCTTAATCTGGCGAGTGACACTAAAGACATGACATTAGTGTAAGTCCAATATGGCGGATACAGGACGCCATATTGTCCAAATTAAAAAAATGAAAATCACCAAAATATGTCAAGAGGGATATCGCTGAATAGGTATTTAAAAATAATGTTTAGTTTTCTCTCAATGTTTTTCGATTTGACTGACCGTTTAGGATGTATATCGATTTAAAGTTGAGTAACAACCATTCTCACATTTATAGGTTTTTAGGTAGCAGAAAACTTCGTATAACTAACTGTACGTGTGAATGTGGATGGACATTATATACTAATGTATCTAGTAGGCATCGATATAAATCAATAGATGTGCCCTGAGCACCTTGAAATTGGTAATAAACTGCGTCTCTGTATGTATTGTAAGTGGTTTACAAACAACCAATCTACTTGACCCCTATAATCGCTAGCGGCGAGATTTGCTGTGGTTCTACTTATTTTGGTTGTTGACACCGAATAATGATAGGTAAAAACGTCCGGCGTCCACCGCGTCCTGCAACCGACTAGAACGGAAAGAGTGAGCTCACTCTTCCCAACGTTGACATGATAGCGTGCGCCGTGAAGTTTGGGATGGGGCCCATATTGGGTTCTACGATCTATGCTAGTAGGTATATTGGACTACCTTTTTTTCGTACGTGCAGGAAATGTATTTACGCATACCCTACTGCCCCGCCCGAGAGACACAGCCGGGTTATGTTGCACTCTATATCATGTATGGATATGGTGCCCCTATCTACTAATAAACCTCCATGGGGTTTCAACTCTGCCGCTGATAGTGGGAACACGGAACCGCTCTCGGATTGCTCCACCTCGGTCGCCCATCTCCAACTTAAAACGATTTAGTAGATAGGTACTCAACGTCAATCGAAAACCTATACTAACACAAAACTATAAATATGAATTACATGCAGTAGAAAATCCTACATATTATATTAGTAAAAACGAAGACATTTGGTCAACAACCAAAAGATTCATATTATTATGTTGAGCATATTAACATTCACAACATTGTTCATAACTAAAAAGTATAAAATAAAAAAATATAATTTAAAAACATAAAAACCCGACTGCGTAAAAAGTGAACCAAACTCAAAAGAATAAAACAAGCATTTAGATTTCTGGTGGTCTAGAATTCTATAATATGTTATTGTATTAATACTATTGAAATATATACAATATTTTCTAATAAAAGAACATTACAACTGAACAGTCGGGATCCATTGAACAATTAGATTGTATTTCGAATAATAATGGATCCCGACTCTTCAGTTGTAATGTTCTTTTATTAGAAAATATTGTATATATTTCAATAGTATTAATACAATAACATATTATAGAGTTCTAGACCACCAGAAATCTAAATGCTTGTTTTATTCTTTTGAGTTTGGTTCACTTTTTACGCAGTCGGGTTTTTAAGTTTTTAAATTATATTTTTTTTCCAGTAAGCAATTCAGCGCTGGTTTCGGTAGCTGGACTGGAATAATGTAAACCGGGTATTATATCAATTTTGGATTCTATACTTACAATGGGTAAGTTTGTCAGTCTGTCTCGGGTCATGGTTGAACGAAGATGATTTTTTTTAGTTTTAATTTTGAAAAGGATCTTTCACCTTCTGCTACTGTAACAGGCAGTGTTAATTATACATATGCGCAGAGCTGTTGAGATATTAGGAAATGAGGAAATTAAATTATTAGTATACATATAGCTTAAAATATCAGTGGGAGTACTTGTTGATGCATTGGGAAAAAATATTGTACACCTAATTGTAGTGATTTAGAGATCACTAGCTGACCCGGCCAACGTTGTTTTGCCATATAAATTATTAAATTTTAAAAATCTAACATTGGTAACCCTAAACTTTCATAATAAAAATAAATGTTTATTTTTATAAAACAATTTTAGATTTGCCATAAGCTCCGGGAAATTTTAATCAAAATGGAGTGAAAAACATTACAAAATAGACGATAATTGATCAGTTATCGAGCGGGATGAAAAATGATTAAATTACTAAAATGACTATTAAGAAATAGGGGTTGGTGATAAAAGGGTGAAAATTTAGGGTTGTATGGATTTTTTAATACCACGTTATAAAAAATAAAAACAAAAATGTTTGTCCTAAAATGAAAAAAAAAATTTAGGGTTGAACCACCCTTATCATTAGGGGTATGAAAAATAGACAGTAGCCGATTCTCAGACCTACTGAATATTTATGCATATAAAATTTGGTAAAAATCAGTAAAGCCGTTTCGGAGGAGTAAGGTAACTAACACTGTGACACTATTAGAATTTTATATTATAAGATTTCTCTTTAAGGCACCTGACCACACATGCTACTTTTTGAAGCGGGATGCAGCGACTAAACGCCAAGCGCAGCTACTTTTTGAAGCGTGACGCAGCTAGGGCATGGCGGTATTGGACTTCTGACAAAACCGGTATTTTTTCGGTATTCATATTTTTAAAACCGGGATCCCGGTTTTTCGGTATTTTTTCGGTATTTTAATTCACCTATTAAAATGGCAGTAAAAATCGTCCATGTAGTATTGTTTTAGATTTAGACTGCAATAGTATTTCAAAATTATAATAAAGAATCGTTTAAAACATAAGAATATTTTTAAAATAAACATTTCTTTTTTTTCTCACATTACATTGTTTTGGAAAAGTGTTCTGAGAAAACAAATAGAATATAAAGTGTTGTCTTTCGATGAAGATCTTATTTTATGATATTTGATATTAATTATGTAAATCGCCGATGAAAACATTATTTCCGACTCAACACTAGTCGGAGGAACGCTCATGGGATAAAACCATCAGTTCATACAAATAACGTCCTCTCTTACTCCCGTTTCCCTGCCTAAAACCATTCATTTTCTATCCCTTGTTTTTGATGTCTCTTGATTAGAGATGTTCCGGAAAAGCCGTCTATTTGGCCACTATCGTAGTCGGCGACTATCCGGCTTATTACCTCGTATGTATTTCTCAATATTATGTTAATATATAATTATGGAATATTATTTTAAATAAAATCCTTGATAGTTATATTTTGTACTAAAAATACTAATGATAAATATTTTGAAGTATGTAGTCAAGTAAATCTACCTTTTCTAATTAGTTTAAACTACTTTCTCAGAAAGGAAACAATATCTATGAGGCTATTAAACAAAAATGGTAGTTTATTTGTCATATCACTTTTTTTTATTTTTTATTCGTTGGATAAAGGTTGCCAAATTGTTCATAAAACATCCACACAAACGAGACACATCTTTTTTGACGTGCTTAAATTTTAATTGAGCTTAATATTTTATTCACAGTAGGTATTATATTTACAGAAAATAATGTCTTTGTACTAAAAAAAAAGCACCGCGCTGACGTGTGCAAAAGCAAAAGCAAAAAAATAATGCGAGGTTGCATCTGTCACGGTTTACCAATTTGATCTTTTGGGCGTTACTTTGACATCTTTTACGTACAAGAAAACTAGGTGTCCTCTCAAAGGTGTGAAGGTAGGTACTTCAAACCTGAACGGTTGCTCACATTATACCAAGCACAGATTCGTTCTTGAATAGAGTACTGCTCTCATCTTTGTACCTGCTGAAGGTTCTGGAATCGATCGAGACGTGCCAAAAGGCCCATGGGCAACGACATCCTTATTAGAAAAATACTTCAAAGTCATGAACATCGCCGCAAAATTCGAAGTTTATCGGTTTTTTTATCCAATTTACTTCGGTGGGAATCCAACATCTACACGATCTATTGCCCTTTTTTCCACTCGACTACCGTGTATTGCGAAGAAACGACATTGTTTAATGGTTGACGTTACAAAGAACCACATGAAGAAATTTGTATTTTTTTTTGGGATGATAACGTCTATCTTCGTCTATCGTCTTTGGAATGTGTTGCCTGAGAGGGTTTTCCTAACGGTTAACTGTTGAATTGAATTGAGAAAAAAGGTAAACAAATGCACAGACACGTTCACAGACGGCGTAGTTGCAACTTGCGCGCCATCATACAAGCTTTGCTTAGTTTGGGGTCAGATGGTGTTGTGTGTGAATTATTCACCAATTTTTAAAAAATCAGCTGTACACGGAGCGTTAAGGATATGTCTGAAAGCGTGATCGGCTTAGCCGATTAGTCGGCCTTCTTACAACCAACTAATCGGCTAGTCGGCCAAAGTCATAATCGGCGCATCTCTATTCTTGATGTATTTTTCTCAAATCACGGAAAAACTGTCTTTTATTGCAACAAAACTATTCTACGCGCATTTATTCGTCTATTAATTTTAAAATAGGTTTAATACTTTGTGAAACAATGAAAAGAAAACGTAGACTGTCGCCCATCATGTTTACAATTATAAAACAAAATAGGTTGGTTAGTATTTTTGTTATCTAGATCCGCCCTAAGGGTTTTATAATTTTTTTTAAATACCGAAAAACCGGTTTTTACCATTTCAATACCGGTTTTCAGAATTGCCTTAAATAGTCCGGTATTACCGGTTTTTCGGTATTACCGAATACCGGTATCCATGCCCTAGACGCAGCGTCAAGATGCCTGTCGCCGTTGCTAAAAGTAGCTAGTGTGATTTGGCTGTAAGTGCGAGCGCCCGGACGGCTATGTCAAATGACGAAACAGATGCACAGGTGCCGCGCCGCGCCCCTATTTCAAATGAATTTACACTTTATTGACTTGGAGATCATTTTATTTAAAGTGCGGGCGACCGGGGGGCGACGTGTCAAACGTACATTCACACATACACTCTCTTTGGATTAGAGATTTTGCTGCGCGCGTGTTGTATTAAATAAAATTGTTATTTGTGTAGTGCGGTATGACAAGCGCCGAAAGCGTAATAAAAGTAAAAAAAAATATTATTGCAGATGACTTATTTTTTTTGCTTGCGCACACATATTTGTCGTAAGTAACAATTACATAAAACTGTGCAATAGCGTTAAGCTCAATGAAATATCCAAAAATTCAGCGCTCGACAGGCGCCCCCGGGCGCTCCGCGCCCGGGTGCACCGCACCCCTTGCACCCCCTGGTAAAGACGGCCCTGACTGTAATGTTAATCAACTGGTTGACACAGCTAGTAAGTGCATAAAGACATTAAGATAAAACTCACACTACACTGCATCATAATATACAGATATGGGATCCTTCATGTTTCTGCATGTAACACTATACCTATTAGTTGATAGGATAAGTCCCTTCTAAAATATTATGAACTTTATAGTTGTGAAAATAGGGTTGAGCGAGTTCCGCTTCATATCATGTTGTTATGACAGTTTAGATATTGTTGGTACTGTAAATTGCTGTTTGCATGCTCAATTGGGCATTATATTAATGCTCCTATTTATAGGAGGATTATACAGTAATTTATTTGTATTAAAGATAGCAGTGACACCTATGCTGGTAATTTTCGAATTATATTATTAAGATATTACATAATAATATGTAATATTTTTTTACCGACATTTAAAAAAGGAGAATGTTCTCGATTTGGTTGGATTAATTAAAATTGTACCCTGTTATTTACTGTCCAATTTATACAATAAAGGATGTTCTATTAAATGGAGTGTCATTGGTAGCTGTTACGCTATTATTCACCTTATTCGTCTGGTAATTGGACTTTAAAATGATGTAATAATCATGTGATGTTGCAGGGTGCTAACAAACCCTTCAAGAAGGTCATCAAAGCAAACATCGGCGATGCGCACGCAATGGGGCAGGTGCCTATCACCTTCATCAGACAGGTAAGGACGATTGAGTATTACTTTTAGTCATAGATTAATTATGCCTAGATCGATAATCTTCAAACAAACGCTTTTTTTTAATTGTATAGAGTGACGAGACGAGCAGGACATGTACATGCCTGCCTGCAACTTGATTTGAATCATCAACAGATTTGAAGGGATGATTGGCTCCTTATGTACCCTATACACACTGGCCCAGTGGAGGCCAACGCGAGTGTCGACAAAACGGCACGAGACAAAACGTAGCATCCACACACTGGCCCAGCGCAGGCCAACGCGAGCGCCGACAAAACGGCACGAGACAAAACGTAGCATCCACACACTGGCCCAGCGCTGGCAAAAGCGCGGTAGGCCAATAATAGGAGAACAGGGCGCTACTCACCGAGCGCCTTTGTTTTGTGCACAAAAACCGACACCGGTCACGAGAGACGACTCGAGACAAAACAGTCCTTCCTATACATACACACTGGCCACTTGCCGTCACTCGGCCAGCGAGGCGAGCGACGCGAGTCATCACAAAACGACCCTCCACACACTGGCGTTGGCCTGCACTGGCCCAGTGTGTATAGGCCGCTTTAGATTGGTCTGTCTTATTGGAAAAAGCTTTAAAATAGTTGTCTGACGAACATATTTACAAATGCATGAGAATTTAAGTGAAGATAAATTATTATTTTGGAGTTGTTAAGCAAAACGGCCGACGGAAAGTGTCTGGGAGTATTGGGACCTTGTTTTTAAGGATATTGCCTACAACATACGTGAAAATCACTCATTAGAAAATACGTGAAGTACCTAAGTAATGTTTGTAGAATAGAATAGAATATAATTTATTTCGTAGATAACACACACATTTCAATTTTTTACAAAATGGTTGTATGGTACACTATGAAAACGTCAAATTAAAATATAATCATTTACACATTAATTGATACAAGTACAAAATCATAATAAATATTTCAATATTAATAATTAATAAGTTTTAAATGAAACTTGAAAATATAAATAGCAATCAAATACAAAACATTTGATAATTAATTTCTTTTCCTTTTTTTTTTTTTTTTACAGTTAAAAATGCTGTAAAAGGGCATTTTATTCAATGAATTGTATCTATACTAACGTTTAATTTTATGTCTACACATTTATACATAAGATTTTGAAATTATTAAATTATTATGTCAGGTATCAGTCTAATTGTAACTGGTGTAGTCATTACTTAAATATTCTTTCAGTGTATAAATGGTCTTGTCCAATAAAATAACCTTAACTTTCTTAAGAAACTCTGTGTCACTTGTCAGGGTTTGAATTCCCAATGGGAGTTTATTATAATTATAATTCCTGGCCTCGGATGTGTGGAGTTCTATTAGACATGCACAATCTGTGTGGTATAGGTTCAAAATACATTCTGTTTCTACTAGATTTTACCCTATTTGTTCTATGGAGCTTGTATTTACTTATTTTGCCTAACATATTTTAAAATTTCGAAAATATAAACTGACACAGATGTCAAAATCTGCAAATCCCTGAAATGGTTTCTACATGACTCTTTACACTTGAGACCAACCAAAACTCTGATGGCACGCTTTTGTATTTTCAAAATTCTCTCGTAATCTGTTGCACTTCCCCATACAATTATACCATATGACATTATAGAATGGACATATGCATAGTAAACTTCTTTCAAACATTCCGAGGAGGTGATAGTTTTTAATTGTTTGAGAGCAAACACTCCTCTGGTCATTTTTTGCATGTGATATCTATATGATTTCTCCATGTTAGCGAGGAATCAATTTCAAATCCTAACATTTTGACAGAATTTGTTGTGTATAATGTAGAAGTTCCTAAGTTTATTGGGAACGTATTCCCTTTAGGTGTTAAGGGGTTGAAAAACATAATGTTTGTTTTGTCTTTATTTAAATGAAGTCCATTTTCCCCAAACCAGCCGTCTAATTTTATAAAAGTGGCTTTAAGTTTACTTATCAGGTTATCTGTATTATCATCTGAAACAATTATTGTGATATCATCTGCATACTGTATGATGTCACCCTGAATATCTAATTGATTTATATCATTGATAAAGAGGAGAAAAAGAATATTTCCGACCGATGATCCTTGCGGTATACCTATGCCAATAGTCTGTGGATTAGATCTAATGCGACTTCCTTCATTTTTTATTTCTACCGTTTGTTCACGATTTGATAAGAAAGATTCAATGAGTTGTAGATTTCTACCCCCTATGCCATAAGTTTTAAGCTTCTGTGACAAAAGCTCATGATTTACCGAATCAAAAGCCTTGGAGAGGTCTAGAAATATAGCAGGGACTTTTTCCTTACGTTCAAGACAGTCCGTTACAATGTCAACAAATCTAACTGATGCTGTTACGGTAGACCTACCCCTTCGGTAGGCATGTTGGGATTCTGTTAATAATTTATTGTGTGTTAAATATTCCATTATATCACTAGACATAAATGATTCTGTTATTTTCGATATAGTTGGCACAATTGACTTCTTTAGTGACTGCGGATAGTAATTTGATTGTAATATATTGTTAATGAGGTAGGTCATATGCTCGCCCAGACCTCCAAGGATTCTATGCAGAAACATTCCAGATATATCATACAAATCCTTTGTGTTGGAATTTTTTAACTTTAATTTGGACCGTGTTACGAGGGTCAAACTGAAAGTTCTTAGAAAATCAAAAACTGATTACATTAGCCAGTTATTAGTTTTATTATATCTTTTCAAAATATTGTCCATTCACGTCAATACACCGCTGCATGCGATGGAACCACTGGGAAAAGCACTTTGCCCACTCGTCCTTAGGGGTCTCTTCAATGGCATCGCGATACGCAGCCACCGCTTCTTCAGCATTCATAAACCGCTTTCCTTTAAGTTTTTCTTTAATTTTTGAAAATAAATAAAAATCACAAGGCGCGAGGTCGGGGCTATACGGCGGGTGACCCAGTAATTCAACGTTTGATGTCGCCAAATAGTCGATCGTTCGCTTGGCGGTGTGCGATGAGGCGTTGTCGTGGTGAAGGAGGATCCTACTGCGAGGTCGTTTCTCTCGAACTTTTTCCAAGACAAGTGGCAAACAATTGGTAGTGTACCATTCTGCAGAAACTGTTTTTTGATCCTCTAACACAATTGTTGCGAAATTACCTATCCTTCCAAAGAACGAGGCCACCATTTTTTTCCCCGCACTTCGATCTCTCTTCACTTTAGTTGGCAACTCCTCGAAAGGAAACACCCACTGAGCAGATTGTCTTTTGGTTTCAGGATCATAACAGTAAATCCAGCTTTCGTCACCTGTTAGTATGTCGAACACAGCATTTGAGTCACCTCCGTTAAATCTTTCAATCATTTTACGGCACCAATCCACACGATGGAGTTTTTGAGCCTCAGTCAAATTATGAGGTATCCACCGGGCGCAAAGCTTCCTGACCGCTAAATGTTCGTGTAGGATTTTGTGCACTTGACTCATACCGATGCCTAAGCTTGTCCGAATCTGCTGATAGGTCACTCTTTTGTCAGTCTCTATCATACGCCGCACAACACAGATGTTATCTTCAGTCGTCGCCGTAGAAGGCCGTCCCTCACGTAAATCATCAGTGAGATTAGTGCGACCACGTTTAAACTCATTAAACCAGTTGTAAACAGTCGCACGAGATGGGGCTTCATCGTGAAAGGCCAATCGTAGTCTATCATAACTTTCTTGTTGACTTAAATGACATCGAAAGTCATAAAAAATCATTGCACGAAAATTTTCTCGTATTAAATTCATGTTGACGTGGCACAGACAATTTTCAATTTGCCGCCAAATCGTAAAACAAATGACAAATGAATGAAGTATATACTCAGTAATATTGGCAAAGAGTTCTATTTTCAAATTATAGAATTATTTTTTTATTATATTGTTTGAAGGTAAGTGGCCAGTTCTAAGAACTTTCAGTTTGACCCTCGTATAACGTCATATTGACTCACAATCTGAAAATTAAACTCCGAGTTATCTATTGGAAGGTTTTTCAAATTTCATAATGCCTTTTCGATATTGGGGCAACAATATTGTATGTACCTTCATTACCCCATATCTCAAAATTGGCCGTCTAAGAAAGTTGGCGAGTAAGCATGTGTTCTTAGTACTTACTAACTCTACTCAATCGTCCACATGGTTTAGGCGCATTAGGGCTAATTCTCATAATGGCAACCGACTCGCTAAAGGACTACTTCTCATTATGGCCACTTCTCATTTTGGCTACTTCTGATTAGGGCTACTTCTCATTAGGGCTACTTCTGATTAGGGCTACTTCTCATTATGGCTACTTCTCATTAAGGCTACTTTTCAAAATTTGGAAATGTTTATTGAAATAAATACTCTCTGTATGTAAATGTCACCGGAAAATAACAAGAATGGTTAGTTTCACTAGGTAGTCGATCAACTTTCGGAAAATAAGAAACGGCTGTTGAAATGTATTATTTAACTTACGTATTTTAGTAAATAGATCAATTTACGGCGTCTTGCCGTTAAATAATCCGACGAAAACGAGGTGTGCGCTGATTGGTTCAACGACTCACGTGTTTTACACCACTAGCCGGGTGAACCGTGAGAAGTTTTTTTTACAACGGCTCACCTGTCAGGTCCTTGGGAAATATGTCCGTCCGCGTTGTTAAATGACCAAATTGGACCGTTACATAGTTACATAGAACCCAGATCCGACTCTGAGCACCCCGACTCCATCTAGTCTGGTGGCTACTACCCCTAGAGTGTTTATAAAAACTGCGGGAGCCAGACACCGGGTGAGCTCCCGCCAGAAGCTCAAGGGAGGCCCTTCTGGCAGCTTCTGGCAGGAGCAGGAGCCCACCCGGTGTCAAAAAGTGCACCAATATCAAGCTTTCAAGTATTATCTGACAGGTGAGCCGTTGTAAAAAAAACTTCTCACAGTTCACACAGGTGGTCTCAGGAGGTAGACGGTAGTCTTACCTACCGTCTACCTCCTGAGACTCTGACTAAACACTTGCCAAATGCTGATAATAAATGCCATCGATCGATCAGAGAACAGTGTATTAATTGACGGGTAATAGTGTACCGTTAAATAGTACGCTGTAAGTAAAATCGTAATTTATTAAATTAGGACCAGGCACCGTTAGTTGATCAATTAACGTAAATTCATTGCTTTAAATAATACATTTCAACCGCCGTTTGCTATTTTCCGAAAGTTGATCGACTACCTAGTGAAACTAACCATTCTTGATATTTTCCGGTGACATATACATACAGAGAGTATTTATTTCAATAAACATTTCCAAATTTTGAGATGTAGCCTCAATGAGAAGTAGCCATAATGAGAAGTAGCCATAATGAGAAGTAGCCCTAATCAGAAGTAGCCCTAATGAGAAGTAGCCCTAATCAGAAGTAGCCAAAATGAGAAGTGGCCATAATGAGAAGTAGTCATTTAGCGAGTCGGTTGCCATTATGAGAATTAGCCCTAATGCGCCTAAACCGTCCACATTTCATTCATCAAAAAAAAATCAGTGACGTCTGGGAGCTCTGGGATTTTACTCTATAGGTAATTTGGTCCAACTTGAGAGGTCGGATAGTTTTTAATTTCGAATGGTCTTTAAATGTTTGAACGAAGCTGCAACGGACCTCTGTAGTATCCTGTAAGGTGGTAGCTTTTATGCATTCATGAATTCGTAAACATTGAAAGATTTAGGATCCACTTATACTTATTTGACCGACTATACACAAGTTGGTCATAGTTTGTTGAAATAGCATGCAACCGGGTCGATGGCGAACGGAAATTATTCTGCAGTAAACTGAGAAATAATAGACCTAAAACTGTGCCATGTCTATGAGACTCGCCTACTTTTGTAATTATAAAGAATCAGTAGTGAATAGTGATGTCATTTATTTGTTAATTGTTGAGGCAGTTTGGGGACGAAATGTGGGGAACAATAGGCCCGGAGACTAAAAAAAAAATGTCCATCGGTTAGAACTATACTAATATTATAAAGTTTAAGAGTTTGTTTGTTTGAACGCTGGGATCTCGGGAACTACTTACTGGTCCGAAATGAAAGATTCTTTCTCTGTTGGATAGTACAATTATCGAGGAAGGCTATAGGCCATTTAACATTACGCTACTTGCAACACCTTTGCCAGTTATTCTACCGCCAAGCAGTAATATGCAAACATTACTGTGTTCCGGTGTGAACGCCAATGTTTCCAGAGAAATTACAGGGCTTAGAGATATAACATCTTAGATCTCTGGGTGACGAGCGCAGTGCAGTGCTAGGTAATTATTTGGACTTTTCGTGTTCCAATAGCTGCGTGTCAGTGTGCTGTTATGTGGTAGGCATGTTGCTTACCATCAGGCACATATCGTGCTCGTCTCGTCACGCTTTATTTAAAAAAAAAACTATTTAAGAAAAGCTTAAAATTCAATATATTTGGACCCGCTAATTTCGAGAACCAGTATGATGCGGAAAAACAAAGAATTTTATTAATATCTGTTGTAAATATATTTAATGCAGTGTTATTTTCGTCGCGTGTCGTTCTCTGTTGCACTGACCTAAATGTACGTACCAAGGCGCAATGCGACAAAACTCTATACATTGTTTAGCCACCAACGCTATTCCTAAACCGGATTTCTAAATTGTCTTGAAAAATTTAGTACCAATGTTTAACCGGCAGTTATTGTTGGTGATTGCTTACTGGAATAGCGTGTAACGTTCGATGACCGGTAATTACTGTGGAAATTATCCTGCAGTATACTTATCAGACCTAGACCTAAATCTTTACTCCTATCGAATTTCTGTGGTATGAAACATTATTTATACAGTGAAGAAAAGCATCTTGAAAAACCGCCATGTTCCAAGATTCTTTCAAGGTCATGACCTGGAAAGAATCTTGGGACATGGCGTCATCTGCCAATCCGCCCTGGACCAATGTGGTAGATTATGGCTTTGCCTCTCTCCTTGCGAGGGAAAACCCCGAGTCCCAGCAGTGGGATCATTTAGTGGGCTGCTTATCCCTACAAGATGATGACTGAGTTAAAAATATAACGATCTAATTAGTCCATCAGGTAGATTATGGGTAAATATGGGACACATATTTTTTGTTTAACCAAATTATTAAAAATCGACAAAATATACACCGTTAAACTTCCGGAGTGGAGGGTTGTGACGTAAAAAAACCTTCACACCTTCGTAAAAAATGCTCATAGATGTGACGTCACTTGAAAGTTTTAAAGGTGCGCTTATACGGGCAACTAAAATTGCTCAATTCCAGTCATTACTCGTCAACTATGACGTCACGACTACATCAAGCAATTTACGGCAACGGCAACAAGCATCAATACTGCGCAATACAATATTGAGCGATATGGCGCAACTTCATCAACTAGGCGCCACCCGACCTCTCGCTCTCCCCGCGGAAGCAAGACGGCAAGCCGCAAAACAAACAAGTGCGAATGAGATACGAGGGTCAAACTGAAAGTTCTTAGAACTGGCCACTTATAAGCAATATAATAAAAAAATAATTCTATAATTTGAAAATAGAACTCTTTGCCAATATTACTGAGTATATACTTCATTCATTTGTCATTTGTTTCACGATTTGGCGGCAAATTGAAAAATGTCTGTGTCACGTCAACATGAATTTAACACGAGAAAATTTTCGTGCAATGATTTTTTATGACTTTCGATGTCATTTAAGTCAACAAGAAAGTTATGATAGACTACGATTGGCCTTTCACGATGAAGCCCCATCTCGTGCGACTGTTTACAACTGGTTTAATGAGTTTAAACGTGGTCGCACTAATCTCACTGATGATTTACGTGAGGGACGGCCTTCTACGGCGACGACTGAAGATAACATCTGTGTTGTGCGGCGTATGATAGAGACTGACAAAAGAGTGACCTATCAGCAGATTCGGACAAGCTTAGGCATCGGTATGAGTCAAGTGCACAAAATCCTACACGAACATTTAGCGGTCAGGAAGCTTTGCGCCCGGTGGATACCTTATAATTTGACTGAGGCTCAAAAACTCCATCGTGTGGATTGGTGCCGTAAAATGATTGAAAGATTTAACGGAGGTGACTCAAATGCTGTGTTCGACATACTAACAGGTGACGAAAGCTGGATTTACTGTTATGATCCTGAAACCAAAAGACAATCTGCTCAGTGGGTGTTTCCTTTCGAGGAGTTGCCAACTAAAGTGAAGAGAGATCGAAGTGCGGGGAAAAAAATGGTGGCCTCGTTCTTTGGAAGGATAGGTCATTTCGCAACAATTGTGTTAGAGGATCAAAAAACAGTTTCTGCAGAATGGTACACTACCAATTGTTTGCCACTTGTCTTGGAAAAAGTTCGAGAGAAACGACCTCGCAGTAGGATCCTCCTTCACCACGACAACGCCTCATCGCACACCGCCAAGCGAACGATCGACTATTTGGCGACATCAAACGTTGAATTACTGGGTCACCCGCCGTATAGCCCCGACCTCGCGCCTTGTGATTTTTATTTATTTTCAAAAATTAAAGAAAAACTTAAAGGAAAGCGGTTTATGAATGCTGAAGAAGCGGTGGCAGCGTATCGCGATGCCATTGAAGAGACCCCTAAGGACGAGTGGGCAAAGTGCTTTTCCCAGTGGTTCCATCGCATGCAGCGGTGTATTGACGTGAATGGACAATATTTTGAAAAGATATAATAAAACTAATAACTGGCTAATGTAATCAGTTTTTGATTTTCTAAGAACTTTCAGTTTGACCCTCGTATATACAAAAATTGCTCGGAATTTCCAAGCCCATTGGATATTCGTCAATTCGTATCTGCGACATTGAGCGATATGAAATATCTGGAGCAATTAGAAGCAATATCGCCGAAATAATTGCCGCAATTTCAACAAATTGTGGCAACAAATGTATAAGCGCACCTTTAAGCACTGGGTCTTCGTCATTTTTTGTTTGTGAAACAAAAGAATAAAATACGTGCACAATTCTAGTAATCTAACTGACGGACTAGTTAGTTTTTTTAGTTCCCTATGCCCATATTTAGCCTTACACTAGAACAAGTGGGAACAATATTGATTGTGATGAGTGATGAACGTGGTTTTTCAGGTGCTGGCTTGTGTCTCCTACCCGGAGCTGATGAACAAAGTAGACTTCCCGTCCGACGTGATCGCTCGTGCCAAGGAGATCCTGGGTGGATGCGGGTAAGGACCACATTCCTATAACGATTAATTATAATAACGAATATTGACGTAACAGCCATCACATGTTTATTATATTACTAACAGCACCTCACGGTTTTAACAGTTCTCGTTCCCGTTATTTTGCTGCGATAAAATGTAGCTTCTGTGCTGTTTCAGGCAATAATCTGTGTTGCGCAATTTTAACCCCATACGTTCAGCCGATCCGTTAGTACACACTTTCGCGTTTAATATTTTAGATGGATTGGTACCGTCGAATCTATCGCCGAACTAAAATAGTCCTGGACGTCTACTCTGTTTCTACGAAAACGAAATTTCGAAAAAAAAACTCGCGACTTTCCTACTCTCGTTCTACTTCGTTTCGTTCGATACAACGTTGCTTGACGTTTAAATGTTCTAAGCATACTCTAATTAGAGTAGGCTTAGATCATTTAAACGGACAAAACGGCGTATCGAAGTAGAATCGGAGTTGGAAAGTCGCGAGTTTATTTCGAAATTACGTTTTCGTTGAATTAGAGTAGACGTCCTGGATTTGATATTGCTCTTTATTTTCGTTTACGCTTGACATTTTATTAGAGACAGCAGATCATGAAAAAAGCGATCGAAGAGCAAATTTTCTTTGAGGTATATTATAATAGCGTTTATGCGACGCTATATCTATTCTGTTTTTTTATTTATATCAGCAGACCATTATTATTTAGTAATTTATTCGTTTTCTTAGATTTAAGTTTTTACGATATCATTATAAAGCATAAAAAACAACATAAAAACATTATAAAAACCTAAACCTATAGATAGCGCGCGAGTTGAATGCAGTCGGGGTCTGAGGTAAAGAGCGGGAGCATCTCCCCCCGCTATCCGCACGCCCCACCTCACGCGCCTGCAGTGTATAGTGCTGTCACTGTCGCGGTCACAGCACTCCGCATTCCTAAGCTCTGCATTCAACTCGCGCGTTATCTATAGATAGCCGCCAGCAGCGGGGCTGGGCCCAATCAGCAGACTATTTATTATTATTACATGTAATAGTTACATAATTACAGGGTTGTCTCGGATAAATAGTTCTCAATTTATTTTTATTAAATGTAAATACATATAACATCTAAAGGTACCTAATTAAAGGTAGTAATTTTAATCAGTCAAGGCACGCACCCAAGACTGCCGTTTATGAAGGAAGATAAAATGTATTATTTTAGAAGTGGTTTATTCAGAGGAGGACCGGTTTCGCCTTTTGCTCAGACAATCTTGCTTAGTTCCTGTCGAGGTATCCCCAAATTTCTAATGCCGTTATGACATCACTGAACTGATTTACTAGGGTTATGTTCGTTAGTACTAAAACTAGTCTTTTACAAGCGCGACTTTCAATAAAAGCGCCGGGCTTGTGTCCTTGAAAAGACCTTACTGGTATATTTATGGCCCTTCCGAGTTCTACGTATTGTGCCTCGGTACTGATGGGACTACCAACTTTTTATGTGGTCAATTTTCTATTCAATAACCCGCCCCTCTACCGCCTAACTAAATCGGCTTTGGCTCTGCTATAACTGTCTCTATCATTTCAAGCGAAAAGAAAAGAGAGCAATATTTTGATATTGCTCTCTATTGATATTGCTAAGACAGTTTTAGTTGGGCTGTAGACCCTCTGGTACTGTTCCGTGCATTGCATTGTTCTCAAACAATTCAGACCGATGGTACACATTATTTTATTATATACAGTGTTAGGACTATCAATATGTGCGTCTGATGGTAAGCAACCCATACCCATAACATTGCACAGCCTCGCAACTCTTCGAAGATTCAAAATCACTGCCTAGCATTCGACTCGTCATCCGCAGATGTGTTATGATGCATGGATATAAACCAATTAATGTGCCCTGAGAACCTTGAAATTGGTAATAAACTGCGTCTCTGGGTGTATACATGCATAACCAATCTACTTGAGTCCTAGAATCGCTAGCAGCGAGATATGCTGTAGTTAGTTCTACTTATTTTGGTTGTTGACAACGAATAGTGATAGGTAAAAACGTCCGGAGTTCACAGCTTCCTGCAACCGACTAGAACAGAAAGAGTGAGCTCACTCTTCCCAATGATAACATAATTCCGTGCGCCTGATTTGGGAGGGCACATCAAATGGTTTATATCGATGTTATCATGGATGTCTTTGTCTTGTACTTTCACTGGAACTTTGTAACAAGCAACACTAGAGTTTATTAATTGATTCTATACATTCTCTATGTTCTCTCGCGTAGAACGACTACCTACGTATATCAATTTTGTTCTATCAATTTAGTCGTGTAATAGCGGGGACGTTGCCGCTTGCGTCGAGAGCGGATATGCATATTGAACGGATTATTTAATTATAGCTACTGACTTTTTAAGACCGCTTTACACTTTGTTATAGTATTGAGTGACGAAACGAGCAGGTCATGTGCCTGATGGTAAGCATCACGCCTGCCCAAATGATACTATTAAGAAAAAAATGGTTGTCTGTAAAGTCGGTTTACTGACGATAGTTGAACGTGACAACGTCTTAAGAAATCAGTACGCTGATAGCGCGAGTAGTGATACCGCTCGACTCGGCGGGTGGCGCCCTCAGCGCTCAGCTTCGTCCGCATGGCACGGATGACGAACTAACGGTAACGGCGGAACGTTACATGACGTCATGTTTTGCGGGCGTGCAGCCGGCTTCATCGAATTATAAGACGTTATCACGTCAAAAATCATAGGAACTGTCGATAGAAGTGAATACTTATAACTCAGAATTTGGCAGCTTACTTTGGAAAATACGCGAGTGAAACCGAAAACGTGAGAAATGCTGACGCATTTCTAGATGCTTGAGGTAAATTCACAACCCACGATAAATCTGTCTGTGGTGCGCCAAAATAAGTTTTCACTTCAACAATGAAAATAGTTATTTCATCCGTTAGGGAGATACGATAGCACTAAGGTATAGATAACGCGCGAGTTGAATGCAGAGCTTAGGAATGCGAGTGCTGTGACCGCGACAGTGACAGCACTATACACTGCAGGCGCGTGAGGTGGGGCGTGCGGATAGCGGGGGGGAGATGCTCCCGCTCTTTACCTCAGACCCCGACTGCATTCAACTCGCGCAATATCTATACTTAAGCATAGGATGTAAAGCCATGCGTTTCGCTCTTTTTTTTTAGTTTTATCTTCTTCTTCTAACAATAATGCAATTATGGACAAATCTTCAATAGAGAAGTGTTTGAACATTTTCAATAACATGCTTTTTCTTCTAAAGCTATGCAGTAACTGCCAGTGAGAGCGGACGCCGATGACAGTGTCTGTCGGTATCCGGGGTGTCTGTCACGGCACGTTTCTATACGTTACATATAAATAAATAGTGTCTGTCACGGCACGTGTCTGCCACACTCAATGTCTGTAGATATAAATCGACCGTAAGACGTGTGTCTGTGGCATACGCACTCACACATAGCCTTAGGCACGTTAAATTTATAACAACCCGTCGCTTTTGCGCTTCTTCTTTATCATATACTAGCTGTACCCTTTTTTTTAAATAAAGAGTGACGAGACGAGCAGGACATGTACCTAATGGTAAGCAACATGCCTGCCACATAACAGCACAGTGACACGCAGCTATTGGAACATGAAGAGTCCAAATCATTACCTAGCACTGCACTTCACTTCTTCTAGCACTTCTAGCACTGCTCTTCACCCAGAGATCTAAGTTGTATCTCTAAGCCCTGTAATTTCTCTGGAAACATTGCCCTTCAAACCCTGCGCGCGTTGCTACGCCACCTGTCTAAAATTGGTCGGACCGATTCAGAAACCTTTGGCTCATGCACTACAACTTTGCTAATGATCATCATGATGATCATGATCAAATGCATAGTTTACGATTATGTAAAGGACATACAGACAAACATCCATTTAAATGTATAGATAATAGAACAATTATTGTTTGATTCGCCGGTTATTTAGATACACTCTGATAAGGCTCGTTTGTTTTATCATGCGAATAACTAGATAATTATGGATACTTGCGTCACTTACATGGAAAATATTATTATAGATCGATGTTTACAATACGTAATACTCGGCAATGTTTGAACATTTTTTGTTGATCAGAAATTGATCTTACCGGATGACGTAGAACGTAACCCTATTATAGTAATGAAGCGTCATTATAATGATGAAAAAAAAACAGTCTATTATAATAAATAAATAAATAAATAGTTCGTGCTGAGACCGCGACAGGCACTTGACATTATAGCTTTATACATATGGGCGCCAATTCGCGTCGCGACTGCGACACGTATCTCGGTATCCCCTGTCACGGTCTCGGTGCGAACTGGCACCCATACAGTAGGCGAGACGACTAAAAAAAAACTAATTAATCCGTCAGTTAGATTATAAAAAAATATTGTACACGTATTTTTTCTTATGTTACAAAAACAAAAAACTACGAAGATACAGTGTTTAGAAGTTTCGAGAAACGTCACGTTATGGTACGATTTTTACTATAGAGTGACGTCACAACCCCCCACTCCGGAAGTTTGATGGTCTATATCGTTGTCAGTTTTTGATAATTTGCTAAAACAAAAAAATCGTGTCCCATATTTTTCCATAATCTACCTGGCGGACTAATTAGAATGCTATATTTTTGACCCTGTCGTCATACCAATTCTATAATGTCAAGTGCCTGTCGCAGTCTCCGGTTTCGGTCTCGTGTCGCGGTCGCACCGCGAACCGCCAGTTTTAGAGACTGTCGAAAGAAGTGAAAACTTATAACTTAGAAATGTAGTATGTACGTCGGCTGTATCGCTACAGGTATGCTACTTACTTACTACATCTATCGGTCATGCGAACTCACTAGATTTCACCCATACAAAAAGAGCCTAAAGATAAAAGTTCGAGCTGAGACCGCGACAGGCACTTCACATTATGGAGTTGTATGTGCGCCAGTTCGGGCGGAGACCGCGACACGTGTGTGTCTCGGTATCCTGTCGCGGTCTCGGCGCGAACTAGCGCCTATAGAGAGGGTTCACACGGCGCGGCTGACAACCGCGCCCGCGCGCGGGCGCGGCAGATTTCCATATGAAATTGAATTCAAAACACACGACGCGGTTTACGGCCGCGGCGGCTGCGGCAGCCGCGCGGCGCCCGCGTGGCTGCGCGCGATTCTTGCGCAGTAGCTTTCCGGAGCAGAAACCGCGAAAACCTGCGGTCTCGTGAGTATTGAAACAAAACCGTCGCGCGGCGGTTGCCAGCCGCGCCGTGTGAACCGGCTCATACTATTCCATAATGTCAAGTGCCTGTCGCGGTTTCCGCACGAACCGCTACCTTCCGTCAAAAGCCGCAGAAGACGCTCTCTAGTTGGGACATAGTACTGATCTTCTATATTATAAAGAGGAAATATTTGTTTGTTTGTTTGTAATGAATAGGCTCCGAAACTACTGGACCGATTTCAAAAATTCTTTCACCTTTGGAAAGCTACATTATTCCCGAGTAACATAGGCTACGGCAGATGGCGCTGCAGTTGATATCTAGGTTATTATTCGAGCGAAGCCGGAGCGGGCCGCTAGTCATTAATAACTTGTTTAGAGCTTAAATTAAAACTTAAACCGCTCTTGAACCGAAGTATCAAAGTAAAATCGATACATTCGTATGAACCGTATTTGCTACGTCGAGTCATGAATAAAAGAAACGACCAGTCGGTTTGTCTCGTCGATAACCAGTTTGTTTGCTAAAAGGGGCAACACACGTGTGCAAATATTATGTAACCAAGATCAGGGTTACGCGACATACTCTGTTCAATGTCGGTTTTTATCTTCAATTGACCGATACGAATTGACAAAACTATAAGCTAGCAATTTGATATCTGAGGTTACGTGTGAATGGTTTATTACGTCGAAAGAGGTGTTTTTTTTTTTTTTTATAACTTTAATAGGTTTACACTTGACCGCTGTCTCGCCTGCTGTTAAGCGACAATGCGGTCTACGACGGAGCGTTTTTACCTAGAAGAATATCGATTCACTCTCGATTTGAAGACACCAAAATTGTAACCATCTGGAAAAAGTCACTCGGGCAACGCATTCCACAGACCAGACGTTCTTATCACAAGAGTAGAGTCAAACCTCTTCGTTCGTTCGTTGTCTTTGGAACATCAACCATGAAACGATGTCGCTTTTTCGACCAACAAGCAGTCCGATAGAAATATGGGCAGAGTGGTATCAGGTCATGCAGACCAGTTGCACACTCTCCGAAGTGCATCCGATAAAAAAAACGATAAGCTAGCAATTTTGCGACGATGTTCAAGACTTTGTAGCTTATTTTCGCGCAAGAGTGTCATTGCCTATGAGCCTTTTGGCACGTCTCTCGATCGATTCCAGAGCCTCCAGCTGATGCTTAGCCGATCCATCCCAAAGGTGCGAATAGTACTCCATACAAGAGCTAATTTGTGCTGTGTACATTGATTTAAATGATTTTTAATAGTGATAATTTATTGTTTTTCGAGTTTTGATAGTGTAGTGTAGTAGAAATCCTACTAATGTTATAAATTAAATTCGAAAGTTTGGAAGTTTATCAATCAATCAAACGTTGGAACGGCTTAACGGATTGGATTGAAATTTGGAATACAATTAGATTATTATAGTCAGTCTCTAATAGTTCACACGCAAACGCGCGTAAAACCACGGGGCGGTGCTATTCCTATTCATTAGGGATGTAACGATACATGATTTTTCCGATACGATACCGATACCGATTATTAACGGAAATAATCGGCGATACCGATACAGATACCGATATTGATGGCTTAGTAGATAAGTGCTGCATGTATGTTAAACAAATTTGAAGGAAGTTATTAAGAAATTGACATCACACATACAAAGACATACACCTGTCTTCCTTCAAAGTTATTTCATATGTATGAAACACCATATGTATTTAGGTCCTGAAGACTGAAGGAAAAATACTTAATTAATAAAAAATCAGTACCGAGAATGGAAAAAAGAATCATTTATTCGTTTCAAATAAAATCAATCACATAGTTATTAAAAAAGATACATAAAGTCAGTAATTAAAGTTTACTTTTGGTAGATTTTTGCTAAGAAAACAAAGTTTATTCAAATTATCAGCAGATAACCTGTTACGCAAATCATTTTGTATCAGGCATGCAGTTGAGAAGAGACGTTCTGGAGCAACTGAGCTCAATGGATAAGACAAGTATTTTTGTGCAAGCTTTTTTAATTTTGGATCTTTTTGGCACCAATAGATCTTTGGATCTTGTTTGATTGGAATGTTTAGAAATCTTAAATAAGATTCTACCTCTTCTTGCTCAGGCTGAATAGACATGTTTGATAAAGGCTCGTCGTCTTCTGCTTCTTTTATCAAACTGTCACAAGCAGACCAGATACCCGAGAAAATCTCATTTTGATCTTGTCGCGCCTCTTGTCTAGTTTCGCGCGCTTTTAGAACTGGTTGATATGGGCCGTGTTGTATCGGCGTTGCCGATATATCGGCCTGCCGATTATATCGGCCGATATATTGGTATCGTTATCGTTACATCCCTACTATTCATATTGTAAATGTGAAAATTTTGATGTTGGAATGTTTGATGTTCAGTCACATCGGAATACCATCTAGTCGGAATCGAGTTTGAAACATTTGAAACACAGATTATATAGTCTGACAGAATGTCACATAGTCTACTTGTTTTTTTTTTTAAATATCGAGATGAGCAGGTCGACGCTGGACAAATTTATTCCGTTTAGAACCTAAATTATGTTCACGTAAAAGTTATTTATTTATTTTACAAGCTTAGTTTAGTTAGTCTTACGTGAGGAATGTTCAAAAACGTTTTTTTTTTCAGTTATGCACCTTTTTGCATGGCCTTGTAGGTATTTGCGTAATTATCGCTAGATATGTTTATTAGTTTATCTGACATTATGGCCTATGTAGTCTCTAACCAGTTCGTATGATAAACAACTCTTGACCTTGTTTTGCTACAATTATTCTGGACTGCATCATTTTGTTTTCTTCTGGCAAAGCGGATGTTACGGCTGGTCTAGTCGGGAGAACGGCGACTGCCGGTCCGGAGACTCCGGGTTCAAAACCACGCGCACCACTGTCTTTTCGAAGTCATGTGCGTAATGCCGGTAACTTAAAACGGCGAAGGAAACCGACATGTACCTAGAATCTTTCGAAGTCATGTGTCACCAAACCGCACTGGGCCAGCGTGGTGGATTATGGCCTTTCCTTGGGAGAGAAGGCGCCGAGTCCCAGCAGTGGAAACATTTAGTGGGCTGTTTAGTAAGGCGGAAGTCAAGCGAGATAAATCTTGTATCTCTGAGGACGAATGACGAACGGAGGGAGTGATTTAGATTCTACAATAGGGTACCGGACTGGGTCAAAAATTGACTATTCTAATTAGTCCGTCACCTAGATCATGGAAAAATATGGGACACGTATTTTTTGTTTTTTCAAAATATTAAAAATCGACAAAGATATAGAACATCAAACTTCGAGAGTGGGGGGGTCGCGACGTCACTCGTGAGTAAAAATCGTAGGCACGAGTGACGTCACGCGCAACTTGTAAGCTTCTCACCTACCCTTCTAAAGAACAACATCGTTAGTAAATCTCCCAAAGAAAATATTAAAATCTTATGTAAAATTGAGCTGTACATGCCGTGGAAGTGTTTGTTTTGGTGGATTTTGTCGCTGCCGGCGTTCTGCAGATATCAACAACACCGGCAAGTGAATTTTTCAAATTATAAACAGTGAAAATAAATACTGGGGCCACACTTCACGCACACATGTTTGAGCACACATGCAAAGGGAATGCTTTAAACACATCATCGCTGCATACAATAACATCAATTATTAATCAAATTCACCCTCTTGTAATTATTAAATTGAATTGCAAATTGATATCACACGACCTTTTACTCGAGAAACATAAGCAGAGAGCATTCACTATTCACTGTCACATTGTCTCATTGTCAACGACATTGACATAACAGACTAAAAGTTGCAAACAGCTACCGCTGAGGATTCAAGGACATAGTGCCGAGTGCTACTTTAGTCTTGCACCTCAACGTATTCGTGCCAAAATTGAGAAATTCGTTGGAGTATTTGGGTTGGTAATTTTGTCTCCGTATCAGATTGAGATCTTTGATCGACTTTTGAGCACGGCTTCATACTGAATAGATTAAACTGCAATATCGCATTCTGATTCGATTTGATTAACTATAACTTTAGAATGACTCAAACACCACCGAATAAATTTTCTTCGATTGAAATGGGTGAGAATATTTCAGAGCTAGGTTTGCGGTGTAAACGTTCGCGACCAGCCGCTTCACCTGAAGTGTCTAATACGAACACCAACCAACAAGAAGAAATGATGACAATTTTAACTAAAGTTCTCTCAGAAGTAATGGAGCTTCGTAAATGTAATAGTGATATACAGAAGTCTCTGGAATTTTATATCAAAAGTCATGAAGAGATTGATTCACGAGTAAAGATTCTCGAGGCAGAGAGAGCTGAACAAGAGAAGTATATGAACAAGTTGGAAACCAGAATTGACGAGCTGGAACGCTACTCTAGAAGTACCTGTGTGGAGATTAGAGGCATCCCGTCCAAGCCACTTGAGTCTAAAGAAGATATAATCAGCATAGTTGATAAAATAAATAAAAAAATTAGAGCTCAAGTCAACGTTAACAACATTAAGGATGTATAAAGAATAAACAACAAAAGGTACGGAGAGCGGTCGATTATAGTTGATTTTAATGGGAACCAGGCGAAAAATACTTTATTGTACGCGAGCAAAAAGTATAATGCAGCAAACACTACCAATAGGCTGAACACTATGACGTTAGATATTGAAGGGAATAAATCTTCAATCTACATCACGGAATTTCTAACGCCAAAAGCGAAGAGACTATTTTACCTCGCTAGAGAGGCTTCTAGGAATCTCGGCTACAATTTTTGTTGGACTGCAAATGGTAAAATCCTTATGAGAAAAGCAGAAGGCCATCCTCCAATCGTAATAAGTAGCGAAAAACAACTTGATGGTCTCCAACAAAAAAACTGAGAGACTTTAATAGTGACAACAAATGTATATTCTCAAGCTTTTTATTACCAACAACTGTATTTTATAATAGTAAACTAACAAAATTAACTCATAGACTTACATATTTTCTACTTACAGATTCACAACATTATTTGCATTGTATCAGCCTTCCTTTTTCTATCACTGTTCTGTTGCGAGAGTATTCACTTCACGTGTATAATGACAAAAAAACTCTGACCTATAAAAGTGCTGTAAATTATGTGATCTCAATAGCTTTCTGTCTGCTACGAGTACGGATGAGAACCTCTAACTCTAAAACTCCTCAATATGCTTAAGGAAAATCAGGAGCATCTGTGCAACTTATTGGATGAATTTGCTAATCCGGAAGCTATACTAGCTCAACCGGAAATGTGCCGTAATTTGATTATTGCAAAAAACAGATCTATCACTGTTTTGACATTGAACATAAGAAGTATAAATCAGAACTTCAATAAGCTGGAACTTTTGTTGCAGAGACTTGGTTGCGATTGTGATATTATAATACTCACTGAATGCTGGATACATAATAATAAACCGTACCCATTACTCACAAACTATAAATCTGCGCATACTCACAATTGTCATAATCAAAATGGAGGAATTATAGTTTATACAAGGACTCAATTTGTAATTGATGTAATTGAGCCAAGGGTGACTGACTCAAACTGTCTCTTAGTCAAATTGGGTACAGAGATGGTCATTGTGGCATTGTATCGGTCGCCTTCTTTTTCAAACATAAATCCGTTTTTAGATTCTTTGCATGACTTATTAACCTCCATAAAAAAATACAAAACAATAATTTTATTGGGTGACTTAAATATCAACATCATTTCACAAATTCGGAATGAAAACACAGATAATTATCTAGACCTGCTGGCCAGCCATGGTCTCTTGTCTACCCATAACTTCCCAACGTGGGGCGATAATTGTTTAGATCATCTTATGCTGAAAACCCAGCATGAGAATAAAACAATAGTGTTAGATACTTATGTCACTGATCATCGCCCAATTATTTTCAGTGTGGGTCACAAACTTCTGAATTATATTCCTTCAGCAAAGTCAATAACAAAAATGGATATTGACAATATATGTAGGGTGATATTGAGTGCAAATTTTAGTGAGGTTATGCAGTGCAAGGAAGTTAACAGTGCTTCTGAGATTTTTTTAAATAAGCTGACGGCGATAATCAAAGATAACACGCATTGTATCAAAAACACAAATCGACTATCAACAAGAAAGCCCTGGATAACACAGGGCATTCTTCGTTGCATACGTCATCGTGATGAAATGCATATTCGGCTAAAGAAAGAACCGAATAATATGATTTTGAAAACTACACAAAGTTACCGAAATTTTTGCACCAATTTATTAAAAAGTCTAAAAACTAAATATTATACATATGAACTAGAAAAAAATAAGAACAATATTAAGAAAACATGGGAAAATAACATACACAGGAAAACAAATAAGTAAAAATGACCCCTTATTAGGAACAAAACAAGATCCCTTTCATTCCGTCAACTATGTCAATAAATATTTTGCAAAGGTAGGCGCAACGCTTGCAGCAAAAATTCAGCCTGATAGTCAACTTGCCGATAATACTAGGACTAGTCCAGTTGTAACGTTCCAATCTAACTCCATTGGGTTGCTGGGGACAGATGAAGACGAGGTATTTCACCTAATACTTGGTTTAAAAAATAACTGTGCAGTTGGGGTAGACGGAATTTCCACAAAAATAATTAAAAATGGAGCACCAACACTCGTACCGGTAATTGCACACATTTGTAACCTGAGCCTAGCTACGGGAGTTTTCCCTTCAGTATTCAAAACCTCAATTATAACGCCCATTCATAAAAGTGGATGTATGGATCGTGTTGAGAACTACAGGCCAATTTCCATACTGTCCACCCTCTCAAAGATTTTGGAAAAGATAATGAATAATCGACTTACATCATTTTTACAAAAATATAATTTACTTTCATCGCGTCAATATGGATTCAGAGCCGGCAAATCAACTGCAAACGCTGTTACGGAACTCTCTGAGATCGTAGTTAAGGAATTAGATAAAGGAAACAAAGTTATTGGTGTGTTTCTTGATCTGGCAAAGGCGTTCGACACGGTCCATATACCCACCCTACTGAGGAAACTTGAGCTGATGGGAATCCGTGGTAATGCCCTACTCTTATTTGAGAGTTATTTAAAAGACAGGCAGCAAAGGACAAAGATTGGCGACTTTGTGAGTGAGGAAGAAGCTGTTACTTATGGAGTCCCACAAGGAAGTGTTTTGGGCCCGAGCCTCTTTATTGTATATGTTAACGATCTGTGTAGCAAAGTCTTGAAAAATGGGCACATTTTTTCTTACGCTGATGACACTGCGTTAGTATTTATTGGAAAAAGCTGGGAGGAGGCTCGGGCTTATGCTGAAAGGGCGATGGTTACGGTAACAGAATGGCTTAGAGATAACCTGCTAACGCTAAATGTTGACAAAACAAAATTTATTAGGTTTACATACTCTCGAAGGAAAGCTTCTGCTATTTACATCCCCATTCATTTGCAATGCAACAAGAGTAATTGTGACTGTCCAAAACTTGAAGAGGTTTCCTGCATAAAATATTTGGGTGTATTAATAGATCGGCATCTGAATTGGCAACAACACATACTATCTCTTAGTAAAAGAGTTAGAAAATTGATATATGTCTTTAAACATCTCCGAGAAGTGGCAGACAGAGGGCTGGTCATGGATGTTTACAATGCGCTGTGTAGGTCAATATTAACATACTGTAACATTTCCTGGGGTGGAGCATACAAAAGTCATATGATGATACTAGAACGAGCGCAAAGAGCCGTATTAAAGGTGGCAACTAACAAAACTTACCGATTTCCAACAGTAGAGCTCTACAAAGACTGTCGAGTTTTAAGTGTACGTCAGTTATACTTTTCGTCCCTCATACTGTCTGTACATCGAACTACGCAAACTGCGGAACAGCCAGGTTATTGTAAGAAACGTAGAAAAGACTTGTTTTGTTGTATACCGTACTGTAGAACAACAACTGCTCAGCATCAACAACATTTTCTTGGACCTTACGTGTATAATAAAGCAATTAGAGACATTCCTAAGCTAAATAAACTTAATAGCAGAGAGGCTAGAGAAGCAGTTGGTAACTGGCTAAGAAACTTAAATTATGAAAACATAGAACAACTTATGGTAACTTTTAAATAAGAATCTGAAACATAAAATACTTACTAATCAACTAACTCCTTTAAGTAACTTTAACCAATCATAAAACATTTTAAGAAAGATATAATGATTGTAAAATTTGATATTTAATAAGACTGAAATGAAGATTATATAGTTGCAAATAAAATAACAATAATTTAATCCATACCATAATTGAGTAATACACTATTCTCAATCTTGTTTAATTATATTGAATATTGAATCAACATGCAAATGCAATGTAGTATATATGGCCTAATTAAATGTACTACTAAATTAATACATCATGTAATATAAAATAAATTAATTATTCTTATTAAATTTCTAATCTTAATTAATAATTAATCTTAATAAAATTAATAATCTTATTAAAGATTCGTGTGTAAACGGAGAAGGGTTAGCAGCATCTACGACACAAGATTTTTCTTAGTGTAGGTGCTGCGTGACTTGTAATATGCTACAAGACATTATATAAGCTTATTTAAGTATCCTGAACCTAAATTGTATCAAAATGTGCTTGTAATTACGCAATAATAAATTTTCATTTCATTTTCATTTTCATTTCATTTCATTTCATTTCATTTCATTTCATTTCATTTCATTTCCTGTATCTTCGTAATTTTTTGTGTGTGAAACAAAAGAAAAAATACGTGTACAATATTTTTTAGCAATCTAACTGACGGACTAATTAGTTTTTTTGAGGATTGTACCCTATTCTACATGTTCAAAAAGCTGCTTGGTACCGTCTATAAGTCTCTTTTTATCACGGGAAAATAACGGGAACAGGAACTACGCGGGTGAAACCGCGGGGCATTGCTAGTAATCCCTCAAATCGTAATTGCTCGGGATCCCTCTGGCTTCAACTAACAGGCCACATGGACGTATAAAAAAGTCGGACGTAGTCTCGCTAAAACAAAAGCTGTGTCCATAGAGTCGGCCAGTGCGCTGTGTATACACAAACACAGTGCACTGGTATGGCCGACTGGGTGTCGGCCTGTATGTGACAGCGCACTGGCCGACTCTATAGAGACAGTTTTTGTTTTAGCGAGTCTTGCGAGACTTACGTCCGACTTTTTTTATACGTCCATGTAGGTCCATGTCCAGGCTTAGTTTTTTTTTTGAGGGAAATAATCATGACAGTTGGCATCTTCTGCCTACCTAAATTTTGGGCTAGCTTAGAATACACTGCTAGGGAGTGATTTGGACCACCATCAGGTGCATGTCAAGCTCGTCTCTTTCCTCTGTATATGTATGTTACAATATGAGGCAACTACTTTTTAATAAGTCTCCATTTACTTACACAACTTGTGCAATTTAAACTTCAAATGAAACATTTGTAAAACGAGTTAGTCAACTCCTAAGCTGGTTCGTATGTACCCCAAGTATTGCATATTAAGTTACAAAATATATACCTTGAGGCCTCAAATGGCTTACTTTTGTCGGCCGCAAATATGGTTCTATTAGTTCAATACATTATCTGACGGTATACAACTTATTTCATACATACCTAATTACTATGTGCGACTTCTTACATAGTTGACGATTTTGCAAGGCTGCTAAGTATACGGTAATAGCAATAGAATGTCTGGCTTCATACGTTAAGACGTGATTGAGCAACAGACATCGAAACATTGACATGTATCTATCTACTATACATGTAAATGTTTGGATGTTTGTTGCTAATTGCTATTGCTAATTAGGATATGAGACAACTCGTTTTTAGGGTTCCGTAAAACGTAAAAACGGAACCCTTATAGATTCGTCGTGTCTGTCTGTCTGTCCGTCCGTATGTCACAGCCACTTTTTGCCGAAACTATGAGAACTACACTGTTGAAACTTGGTAAGTACCTAGATGAATTCTGTGAACCGCATTAAGATTTTTACAAAAAAAAAAATAAAGAATCATTAAGGTTGCCCCCCCATACTGAGAACTGAAACTCATTGGTTTGAACTTGATCTGATGAGTAGTTTTTTTTTAGTACGTCATAAATACACTATTATTAAAACTTCGATCAAAGTTATAACGAACTACAAGAACTATGTGTACTATGTATATTATGTTACTTGCTGCAACGGAACCCTTCATGGGCGAGTCCAACTCGCACTTGGCCACTTTATTTAATTATAATAGGTTCGCACTTGACCACCATCTCGCCTGATGTTAAGCGACAATGCGATCTACGATGGAGCGTGCTTACCTAGAAGAAAACGATTCACTTTCGATTTGAAGACATCAATATTGTAACTATCGGGAAAAACCCACTCAGGCAACGCATTCCACAACCTAGACGTTCTTATCACAAACGTGTAGTCAAATCTCTTCGTTCGTGTTTTTGGAACATCAACCGTGAAACGAGGTCGCTTTTTTGAGATACGAGAAGTCCGATAGAAGAATTAGTGGTATTAGATCATGCAGATCAGTTGCACACTCTTCGAAGTGTTTCCGATAAAAAACCGATAAGCTAGCAATTTTGCGGCGATGATCAAGACTTTGAAGTCTTTTACGCACAAGAGTGTCTTTGCCTATGAGTCTTTTGGCACGTCTCTCAATCGATTCCGGAGTCTCCAGCTGATACTTAGCCGATCCATCCCAAAGGTGCGAACAGTACTCCATACATACAGCGAATCTGTGCTTTGTATAACGTGTTCAACTGTTCAGAATTGAAGTATCTTCGCACCTTTGAGAGGACACCTCTTAAATGCCCATATTTATTTGTATTAAAACTTCAATATCGTTTGATTTTTCAGAGGCGGTTCGGTCGGTTCCTACTCGGCGTCTCATGGCATCGAGTTGATTCGTCGCCGAGTGGCCGAGTACATCGAGAGACGAGACGGCCATCCCGCCAAATGGGAGGACATCTGCCTGAGCGGTGGCGCTTCGAACGGCATCAAGAACTGTCTGCAGCTGCTCTGCAACAACCTCGGGGGGAAACCGTCTGGTAAGGTCTTGGATTATCGCTGAAAAAATCTTTATGCCATTTGAAATTATGTATTAATATACAGACAGACTTCAAAAACGGAGGAAGTTTTTGCTCTGGTAAGCTTTTGGATTATAGCTAAAAAAAAAACATTATGCCATTTGCAATTATGTATTTTAAACAAACTTCAAAAACGGAGGAAGTTTTCAATTCGTTTGCATGTGTTTGTGAAGTGAACATTTATTTTGGCGCACCGAACACAGATTTTTCCGTTGCGTAGGTTGTATGTGAGCCTGATCTGAGTGAGAAAGATATAGTCAGCTCTTCTTCACTGCTGAAAATTTAAAAGATAAAATTTTTGATTTGTTTCGCATTTAGCCTACTATTAATACGACCCATCATTATATTACATCTTTCCAAATTTAGTTAATGAAGTTGTCGCTTTTACTCATATTTTTTTGTATGTATATTAAGCGATGACTTCGCCAATAGTGAATCAATTTTGATGGGTTTTTTTAGTTTGGTAGATCATAATTCAGAGGTGATCCCATACTTATACATTTAATCGAAATCGGTGTGGTGGTATTTGAAATAGCGACAAGAAACTAACACTTACTTACGACTTTATTTTTACGTTAATCTGGATAATTTCATCGTAGCTTTCACAAAAAATATGAAATTTAGTCGAGTGTCGTCTGAGTTAAATTTTAAATTGAAGACGATTTTTACTTTTTTGTAGAAAATTAAATTATTTGTAGTTGTACCTACTTCTTTTGACCATCACGTAGTTTCTAGATTTTGGTAGTGGACTTTTTCCAGAGTCCGTCTTGCGAAGTAGCACACCTTTGCCAGTTATTCTACCGCCAAGCAGTAATGTGCAAACAGTACTGGGATTCGGTTTGAAAGGCAATGTTTCCATATAAAGACTGCTTATGCTGTATTTGCATGTCATCAAGCGTAAAATTTCAGAATCAATTAAAGTGTCAAAGTCCGCAAACATATCGCAAACTTTTATAATTTTTTACTAGCTCTTGGCAACAGTGGTATCGTGCAGTTATAATTTATTCTGTGTCCTGAGACTCGGTGAATAGAACTCATTATCGATGACCTTGTGTCTCGTGTATTGATTTAACACGACATGTGAGAAATATGCCAAATGTGTTGGGATTGTGCTAAAATTATAGCATTTAAAAATTATATTTATGGAACAGAGTTAGTTACTAGTCTATTGAGCCGCCATATTTAGTCTGCATTCGACACTCATGAAACTTACGATCTAAAACAATCAACATTAGTATTCATTATATTATTTATTATATTATTTATTATTATTTTATTTATTATTATTGTATTATTTATTATTATTGTTAATTGGAAATTAGTGAGACCATTAACCCCGCCATTCCGCGAACTTAAAACTCACCCTCGTATAGTCTCTCGTAATATAAAACCGAGCTCCAGTAGAGGGAACGTTTAAGTGAGCTGCTTATGGTTATTACTTAACAACAGGACAATCGTGATCAAACGTACATTTATCATATCAAATGTAAAAAGTAAAAATGTTTTTTAAATACCTATTCAACGATACCCCACTTGACATAGTTTGTGATCTTATTTTTTTTCATTTTCACAGTATGGCATATAGTAGTCGCCATATTGAATTTTCACTAACGTCATCTATTTAGTGACACTCGCCGGTCTAAGAGGAATTGATTGACGTGTGAATCATAAAATTCGGCCCAGGCGTTTGGTCTGTATTGTGCTTCAAAGGAAACAAACATACATTTATTTTTTATTTTTTATTTTTTTATAGCATAGAGTGACGAGACGAGCAGGTCATGTGCCTGATGGTAAGAAACATGCCTACCACATAACAGCACAGTTACACGCAGCTATTGGAACATGATAGTCCAAATCATTACCTAGCACTGCACTGCGCTCGTCACCCAGAGATCTAAGATATTATGCCTCTAAGCCCTGTAATTTCTCTGGAATAATTGCCCTTCAAACCGGAACACAGTAATGTTTGCATATTACTGCTTGGCGGTAGAATATTTGGCAAAGTTGTGGTACTTCCCCCCAGGCGGACTCTGCTAAGAGTCCTACCACTACTAACTACATAGGCTGATAAGTACATTACCACTCCTTTGCATCGCGCAGTCGGGTAAAAAGAGAAGAGGCTGTGATGATCTGTCACTGCAAGTATACCTAGTGCTGTAAAAAGTAGCAATGTCATACAATACAAAACAATTTTAGAATAGCATCTTTCTTAATGTACCACTTTGCTTTAATTTAAACTGTCTCGCAAAAACGACTCAAAAAAGCGTGACGATAAATCGCAAGTAGCATCTTTTGACTCAATTGTCTGTGATTTGACATTGAATAGAATCACGACTGTTAGGTTAGTGCTACATTGTCATTTAATTATTTTGGTTTTAAATATTACTACTGCTATGCTATGCTAGATATATTTTCTCACGTCAATAGTTTCGTACTATAATACATGTTTGGATGTATGAGTAAGATCTACAAATCGCACCTTCGCTGAGGTAAAGGCACAATCTATACTCTATACCACGGGTGCTCTACGAGTATACTAATATTATAAGGCTGTAGAGTTTATTCAAACAAACTCTACGTGCTAATCTCGGGAACTACTGGACCAATTTCAAAAAATCTTGAATGGATGTAAGGCTATATATTATGTATCACGTAAAGCCAGGTTATGTATGTCAAAAAGCCAGGGTGGACCGATAGTTTAAAATACTGTCGTTTTTCAGTAGACATTTTAAACTTTTTGTATCGTGTAATTTTGTCTGTGAAATATGCACTACCTACACTTTTGTTGTTAAGATTTGCGCTATAAATGTAAACTGAGCTTAAGAGTTTTCAACAACTACGCCCTTTTTAGTATGAAAACTAACGTGGTTATTACACATTTTAAACAAATACACGGGTAACTCACGTATAAAATAGTCAGAACAGTCCGACTCGAGTTTCGATCGCGTCCGGCGATCTTCTTCAAGGCGAGTGCGCGCGCATGTTCGTAGCTCGATTAGCAAACTCGAGTCGGACTGTTCTGACTATTTTATACGTGAGTTACCCGTGTATTTGTTTAAAACTACGCCCTTGTTTCACCAAAGGTACGAGATGTACCATAAAATGTTTTCATTAAAACGTTTGAGCATTTATTTATAATGGAAATAATTTTAGTGACATTTTGTTCCTTTATTTAATTCGTCGTTCTTTCATTTCAGGTGTCTTGATCCCCATTCCCCAATACCCCCTCTACTCGGCTTCCTTAGCGGAGTACGGGCTAAGCCAAGTGGGATACTACCTCAACGAAGACGCCAACTGGTCCCTCGAGGAAGCGGAGTTGGAAAGGGCACTGGCCGACGCGAAGGACTGCAATGTTCGCGCTCTGGTGGTCATCAACCCTGGAAATCCGACGGGACAGGTCGGTACAACTACAAACAGTAATAACTTTAATTTAAAAAATCCGACTGTCAAAAACATTATATAAAACAAAAACATGATACAATATAACCTAAGGACGCTTGGAGACGATTCTAATATCTTCATTATCAAAATCCATCCAGCCGTTTGGAAGATACGTGGGAATAAAGAAATTTACAAACATACAAGATACGCAAGATACATAAAGCTTTTTTTCAGTCGGGTAAAAAGAGGACGGAGATTAAAACTATGAAGGCGCCTTTGAAATGTAGACAACGTATTTGTTACAGCCATACACGCGTAGGTAGGGCTGTGACGAATAAAAAATGCTAATTACTAGGAATACCTCTAGACGGTACAATCGTGCGTCTAGAGGTCATAAATAAACACGTTTTTTAACATATTGCAAACGCTGGCTGAACCCTACGAGATAGATCAAAATAATGTACAGCAGTATTGTACCCCTACAAAAGATCTACGTAAAAGTCACCAATCGTATTTGTCTATCTCTTAGCAATAACCCAATGACTATGATTTATTAGACTGTGGTAGAATTAAGGATAGTTTCAACCGCTTCGGCGACTATTTTCGAGGAGTGTTCTTCAAGGAGCTTCTGCGACTGAAACTTAATTTGGAATTGGTGGACCATGTCACATGTGAGTCACTCGTGAACTCAAATTGGTGATTTTAACCTTATTCTGGTGTTTTTTAGTCCGGACTATCACGAGTTTGATGTGCTTTCTTTTGAATATTTCATTGGTTGACATATTTTTAGACTTATAATATTTTTTTAATTATTTTACAGGTCCTGAGCCACGCGAACATCGAGATGATAATAAAGTTCGCCCGCAAGCATAACCTGTTCGTGTTCGCGGACGAGGTGTATCAGGACAACGTGTACGCTAAAGGAAGCAAGTTCTACAGTTTCAAGAAGGTAAGGGATCTAATGAATACGTGTTTTATACTTGGACATTTTTCAAGACAACAGACTTCAAAAGAAGGGGGAGCTTCTCAGTTCGTTTTTAGGGTTCCGTACCCAAAGGGTAAAAACGGAACCCTATTACTGAGACTTGGCAGTCCGTCTGTCCGTCTGTCAACTTCTTCAACTTCAACTTCAACTTTTCTTTTGGCTTCCATTCGGCAAGGCTACCGTAATTTCGCCAGTATCTAGTGTTCCATCATTGGCTAGTCTTCTGAGGGTTATTCGTCCGTCTGTCAGCAGGCTGTATCTCAAGAACAGTGATAGCTAGACAGTTGACATTTTTACAGATGATGTATTTCTATTCCCGCTATAACAACAAATAAAATAATAATAATAATTAAGGGGGCTCCCATACAACAAACTTGTTTTTTACCGTTTCTTGCTCGATTAGTCCGTCTTAAGCAAACTAGATGGCGCCACTAGTAAAAATAAAACGTCGATATCGAATTCATCGTCAGAATCATGAGGCACAAATCAAAATTTTAAAGAAGCTTTTTGTCTGTTTGCGGAAATTGCGATGTATGTATATGGAATTCCGGATAAAGCCAAAGAGGTTTTCGCCGTTTATTTGCTAATGGTATGGAACCCTTCCTGCGGGAGTCCCACTCGCACTTGGCCAGTTTTATTTATTTTTTGTACATTACGCGATAGCTCCGCCAATTGTCAATCGATTTTGGTGTTTTTGTTTTGTAGTTTATTGTTCACACCAAAAGAAAAGCAGATTTACAGACAAAGAAAAAAGAATAACAGATAGTGCTACAACAGCCGGCCTTATCGATTTTCGGATTCGGTATCGGATTTCTTCCAGGCAACCTTTTTTTTTTTTTTTTTTTTTTTTTATAGCATAGAGTGACGAGACGAGCAGGCCATGTGCCTGATGGTAAGCAACATGCCTGCCACATAACAGCACAGTAACACGCAGCTATTGGAACATGATAGTCCAAATCATTACCTAGCACTGCACTGCGCTTGTCACCCAGAGATCTAAGATATTATGTCTCTAAGCCCTGTAATTTCTCTGGAATCATTGCCCTTCAAACCGGAACACAATTATGTTTGCACACTACTGCTTGGCGGTAGAATATTTGGCAAAGGTGTGGTACTTCCCCAGGCGGACTCTGCTAAGAGTCCTACCACTACAAAAACCTTTGCGTCTCGCTCCGCCACCATTCCGATGCTACGTCGCGACATTAGCATGTCGGTGAAGCAAAACTATAAGGTTTTCCCCTACCAAAAATTACTCAACGCGGCTAAAGAAGTTTTTAGTTCAAAAAGTAGCTTTTTTTTCTAAATTCCACGCTAACAAAGTCGCGGAATAATGATGGTAAAATTAAAAGTTCATTATTATTATTTACTAGCAGCGCCCCGCGGTGTTAACCGCGAAATTCCCGTTCCCGTTGTTCCCGTTGTTTTTCCGCGATAAAAAGTAGCCCATGTGTTCTTCCAGACTATAATCTATCTGTGTTCCAAATTTCAGCCCGATCCGTTTATACGTTAGGACGTGATTGAGCAACAAACATCCAAACATCCATACATTCACATTTATAATATTAGTAGGATTATTAGTAAATACAAAATTTACACGTCAAAGAAACTACATAAAATTATATAAATTCATAAACAAAAAAAAAATTGCCGGTCATAGGAACTGCTAGAAGTGAAAACTAATGACTTAGAATTTGATAGCTCACTTTGGCAACAACGCGGGTGAAACCGGAGGGCGTGTACATGACCATGGCCATCTAGATCACCCGAGTTTACCCAAGGATTTCTTTCATTTACGAACGTGACGCTTGAGTTCAATTCACAGCCCACGGAAAATCTGTATGTGGTGCGCCAAAAGAAGATTTTACTTTAATAAAATGTCAGCTTACATTGGTCTGATACAGCATAACATAACCCAGTTTCAGTTTTTTTCTACACAAAACCTCATCAATAGGGATGTTAACAATTTTTCGGAATTGCTTTTATTTTTAAAATTGACGCTTGTTTACCTTTATAAAAATATTTTATTTAAAAATATTAGTATTTTCGATGAAGATACAATATATAATTAAGTAATTTTAAATTTTCCCGCTAAAACACTAATGACTGACATGACGTCACTACCCGCAAAACATAGTCGCGATTCATGACTGTTTGTCCAGTTTATTTGTTTTCTGATATATACTTGAATACAATCAATTAAAATCGTCGTCGCTAAGATCTTTACGATCTTAGCTACTATAAAAATCAGAGAAGTAAACAGTATGGTCCGTCTTCGAAAACTTGTTTTGCGGATAGTGACGTAATAAGTCATATTGGTGTTTCCAGTCACGTGACAACATATTAAATAGATTGCATTTAGAATCATTTCTTATAAAGTTACTACGTAATATTACATTATAAAAATGTGATTTTCGATGTTCTATTAAAACAAACTATCATAAATTGACACTAAACATTAATTTGTGATTTCTGATTTCAGGTGATGACAGAACTGGGTGCGCCGTACAACACCATCGAGCTGGCTTCGTTCATGTCCGTTAGTAAAGGATATATGGGCGAGTGCGGTCTCCGCGGCGGCTGGATGGAGCTAGTGAACATCGACCCCGGCGTGCAAGCGAACCTTTACAAGACGATATCCGCCATGCTGTGTCCCACTGTATTGGGACAAGCCGCGGTTGACTGTGTGGTGAGTGCTTTACTTATAGTACCTGAGCGACCGAACTTTGCTCGGTTTAAACACTGAGTGTACTTCGATACCTACAGATAAAGGGCTCACAATAATAGATTTTCTAAAAAAAAAGAAGGACCTGGAAAACAAGAGGAGTCGTCTGGATTCGAACCCGGATCTACTATTTCTTGACCGCCCAACTTTCCGCCTGTGCTATTATACTGTCGCGCAAGTTTGCGAAATTTGCCGTCGCATTCTAATGTTAATATTAGTCTTTCATTGTCCAGCAACGGGCATAAAATGCGTTTTTGAAAAATGGAACCTAGTTAGATCGATTTATTGTTCCCCCTGCATACATAAATAAATAAATAAAATAAATAATGGTAGACAATTCACGTAATTTCATGAAAATCGTTCGAGCCGTTTCCGAGATTCAGATTATATATAATAGAAATATACAAGAATTGCTCTTTTAAAGGTAAACTTAAGGTAATTACATATTTATTACCATTCACAAGAGCCTGAAATGTCCCTATTTTGGGCGAATGTCTTCCTACCTCTCTTTCCACTGGTCTCTGTCCTGAGACAGTATCTATAAATATACATTATATACATATACATTGAGGTCAAAAACGTTAATCAAAAGCGACATCGTTTCATGGTTGACGTTCCAATGACGATACACGACGAAGTATTGCAAGACGATATCCTCTATGTTGTGTCCCACTGTTTTGGGACAAGCTGGGGTTGACTGTGTGAGTGGTTTTACTAATTATTACAATTTACTAGAGTTTGAAATGTCCCAATGCTGGGCAAAGGACTACTAAGTACTCTTTTTGCATACAAATTACAAATCAAAATTTAGGAGTTGTAGTGGTAGGAGTTTTGTGAGCGTCAGAACCCCTGGACCTTTTTGGATTTTAGTACCTTTTTGGTACTATTTAGTACCTTAGTCTAAATATTTAGTACCTTAATGAGCAGCGAAATAATATGAAAGGAAAGTGGCCAGCCATTCTGACGTCAGGTTGTCTGGACCACAATAAAATTATTTCACATAGATAGAGACCAAAAACTGAATTATCTTTATTATTATTTTTACTCTGTGTTTCAAATTTCAGCCCGATCCGTTCATACGTTACAGCGTGATTGAGCAACAAACATTGACATGTATAGGATAGGATTTTTGCAACTTTTGTGTGACATTGCCGCACTTTGGGTGCAATATGTAAATTAGATGTCATTGGTACAATTATGTGACACCTATAAAGTTTTTGATGTTTCGAAGCCTAAGAAAAATAAATATTAATGATTTGTACCATTGTAATAATATAATTTTCTTGTCATAGGCGGGGCCCCCGCAACCTGGCGAGCCATCATACGACCTCTGGCTGAAAGAGAAGACTGCTGTACTCGAGTCTCTCAACAAGCGAGCCAAGATGATTGAGGAGACTTTCAACTCTATGGACGGATTCCGGTGTAATGTTGTTCAGGTAAGACCGACTAATATGACTTGGTCTCAGGACACTATCTAATATGACTTGGTCTCAGGACACTATCTAATATGACTTGGTCTCAGGACACTATCTAATATAACTTGGTCTCAGGACACTATCTAATATAACTTGGTCTCAGGACACGTCAGTATTCTACACAATCGCAGGTCAATTAATATTTGTCGTCATTAGAGAGTCCAAAATACATTGACCTCCCATGACGATTAGTCGGAACGTGTTCTGGGATCAAATTATACTGGAGTTTGCCCTGTGATAATCAGAGCCTCGAACAGAAGACGGCTGTACTTGAGTCCCTCAACAAGCGAGCCAAGATGATCGAGGAGACTTTAAACTCTATGGACTTGTTCCAGTGTAATGTAGTACAGGTACGACTAACATACTATCCAACATAACTTGGTCTCGGGACGCGTTAGGATTCTATGCAAACGCAGGTCAATCAATATTTGTCGATATCAGATAGTTCAAAATACATTGACCTCCCATGACGATTAGTTGTAACGAGTTCTGCGGTCAAGTTAAGCTGGAATTTGCTCTGCCATAATCAGAGGCAATTACAGTAGTGGTAGGACTCTTTGGAGAGTCCGCCTGGGAGAAGTACCACACCTTTGCCAGTTATTCTACCGCCAACCACTAATGTGAATACATCACTTCGTTCCGGTTTGAAGGGCAGTGTTGCCAGTGAATTTATAGGGTACAGAGATAAAACATCTTATACGACGAGTGCGATGCATTGCTAGGTTTGGACTCTTCATTTATTTATTTATTTATTTATTTCAATTGCTGAGATGTGCTTACAGCATAGCCAACACGCACATACAGCCAAAACACAACAATCAATTGACAAACTCATGCTAATAATATAATACATTACAAAAAATAATATTATTAAATAATTCAAAGCGCTACACATAAAACTATTTACAACACACACATATAACTTTCCACAAATATACATAGTTTTACTCAGGACACTAATTTCATAATTGATCACTAAAGTAACTAATACAAATGCGTAATGCACAATGGTATTTGTCGGCAAATATATCCAGTTCTGGCTTATGAGCAAGCAGAGCGTTGAGTAGATTGAGTGCTCGGGCTGTGGGCGCGTACAGGGCGGTGTCGGTGCGCGCGCGCGCAGCCTGGAACAGCGGGCGCACCGCGCAGGCGCGTGTCGGGCGCAGGCGGGCCGGCACCGCCAGCGAACAGCGAGCCAGCGCTTCAGGGTTATCAATCTGGCCATTCAATAGCCGGTAGTAGTGCATCAATAACGCACACTTCCGCCTAAGCTCTAGCGTATCGATGCCCACCATACCGGCGACAAATAGAGGTGGGTACAAAAAAGGGTAATATCCGTAGAGTTTCCTATAAAGGTATCGAGCGAACTTCCGTTGTACTCGCTCCAGCATCAGACTGTAACTCACTTCGTGCGGATCCCAGACTATGGCATTATACTCCAGTTGGCTACGGACGAATGAGAAGAACAATGTTACGATAGCATTTCTATCATGAAATCTCGCAGTCTGCCTCATGACGAAGCCCAGAGATTTAAATGCTCTCGCACAAATGTTTTCGATATGCCGATTGAAGGTCAGCTCCACGTCCAGGGTCACGCCTAAGTCACGTATTTCTACGACGCGCTGCAAGCTGTCACCACTCATATGATAATCATAGTGGATGGGGCTCCGTGATCGAGAAAAGGTGATAACATTACACTTGGATTCATTTAAATCCTTCATGTTTCATGCGTCATTGTGTTGTTATGGGGCATGTTGCCTACCATTAGCCACGTCCTGCTTGTTTCGTCACTCTTAAAAGGCGGTCAAGTGTAAACGTAAAACAGTTAAAAAAATTAAACTTAAACATTTTATTTCATTTTCAGGGTGCGATGTACGCCTTCCCCTCGATAACGCTCCCGCCGCGCGCGATCGAAGCCGCCAAGAAGGCGGGCAAGCCGGCCGATGTCTTCTACGCGTTCCGTTTACTGGAAGAAACTGGTAATGTTATGATTTTGACTAGCTGACCGCGTAAACGTGTCCTGCCATGTTATAGATTATCACAAGGATTAAATGTCAAAGTGATGCGTCACTTGTAATGGAGGGTTGAGCTAAGGTGTGTCATCTGTGCACATGAAAAATATGAAAAAGTGTCCGTCCAGATGCATTAGGGTTAAAATTAGGGTGGCGTCACATTAGCATCAGGGTAAATTTTAAAGGAAATCGATTAACGTACTATTCACAATTCAAGAAATAAAATCACCCTAGCTCGTTTACACTAGTTTTCTCATAATAATTTTGGTCTAAGATCCGGCTGCATAAACTGTACGTTCATCGCGTAGTTAATCAAATTCACATTTGAACATACATTTATGATTAGGAGAATACATTGATAATAGGTTGCCAGTCTATAAGTGGCCGCAAGTAATTTTAATTAATTTAATATTAATTAATTTTCCAACAAAATTTCGTTCACTTATTTTTTTAATAAAATATCATCCACATCATAGCAATGTATGTAAAGAATTTGAAAATCAATGGGTGCCGTTGCACACTTGGCCGCAACTACTTTGCAGCCAGGTGTAAAGAGGTAAAAAAAATAGCCTTAATTTAATATAAAAAATATGAGTATAAGTCATGACCGTATGAATACACCAAAATATTACCTGTTTACACCTGGCTGCGAAGTAGTTGCGGCCGAGTGTGCAACGGCACCCATCGATTTTCGAATTATTTACATACATTGCTATAACGTGGATGATATTATATTTAAAAAATAAGTGAACGATTTTTTTTTTGAAAAATTAATAAAAATTAATTAGGTACTTAAATTAAAATTACTTGCGGCCACTTACTGACTGGCGACCTATTATCAATGTATTCTCATTATCATAAATGTATGTTAAAATGTGAATTTGACTAACTACGCGATGAACGTAGAGATTATGCAGCCTGATCTCGTACTATTATTTAAGGTTATATTTACATACTAGGTACATTATTATGAAAATTTCGTTAAAGTGTCAATTTTTTTTAACTCTGCATACTGCAATTCGTTTACAAATACTACATACTACATTCACACCATACCCTTTGATTACCGGCGCTATTGTAGAAGATTTTAGAGCTGGTATTTTTATCATACAGCTAGCCACTTTTGTAAATTTTCTATCCTATGAGATGACACTCCTTACTCTAACCTCAATAATTATCACACGAATAAAATGTCAGTGACGCGTCACTTCGTGTAAATTTATTTCTAATCAATCAGAACAGCATATCGCCAATTACACTAACGAGATCTAAACAAATTAAATTTGTAACAAAACATTTTAAATTAAAGTTAAATTGGAACAATTTATGTCATTAATTAGGTACTTAAATTAAAATTACTTGCGGCCACTTACTGACTGGCGACCTATTATCAATGTATTCTCCTTATCATAAATGTATGTTAAAATGTGAATTTGACTAACTACGCGATGAACGTAGAGATTATGCAGCCTGATCTCGTACTATTATTTAAGGTTATATTTACATACTAGGTACATTATTATGAAAATTTCGTTAAAGTGTAAATTTTTTTTAACTCTGCATACTGCAATTCGTTTACAAATACTACATACTACATTCACACCATACCCTTTGATTACCGGCGCTATTGTAGAAGATTTTAGAGCTGGTATTTTTATCATACAGCTAGCCACTTTTGTAAATTTTCTATCCTATGAGATGACACTCCTTACTCTAACCTCAATAATTATCACACGAATAAAATGTCAGTGACGCGTCACTTCGTGTAAATTTATTTCTAATCAATCAGAACAGCATATCGCCAATTACACTAACGAGATCTAAACAAATTAAATTTGTAACAAAACATTTTAAATTAAAGTTAAATTGGAACAATTTATGTCATTAATTAGGTACTTAAATTAAAATTACTTGCGGCCACTTACTGACTGGCGACCTATTATCAATGTATTCTCCTTATCATAAATGTATGTTAAAATGTGAATTTGACTAACTACGCGATGAACGTAGAGATTATGCAGCCTGATCTCGTACTATTATTTAAGGTTATATTTACATACTAGGTACATTATTATGAAAATTTCGTTAAAGTGTAAATTTTTTTTAACTCTGCATACTGCAATTCGTTTACAAATACTACATACTACATTCACACCATACCCTTTGATTACCGGCGCTATTGTAGAAGATTTTAGAGCTGGTATTTTTATCATACAGCTAGCCACTTTTGTAAATTTTCTATCCTATGAGATGACACTCCTTACTCTAACCTCAATAATTATCACACGAATAAAATGTCAGTGACGCGTCACTTCGTGTAAATTTATTTCTAATCAATCAGAACAGCATATCGCCAATTACACTAACGAGATCTAAACAAATTAAATTTGTAACAAAACATTTTAAATTAAAGTTAAATTGGAACAATTTATGTCATTAATTAGGTACTTAAATTAAAATTACTTGCGGCCACTTACTGACTGGCGACCTATTATCAATGTATTCTCCTTATCATAAATGTATGTTAAAATGTGAATTTGACTAACTACGCGATGAACGTAGAGATTATGCAGCCTGATCTCGTACTATTATTTAAGGTTATATTTACATACTAGGTACATTATTATGAAAATTTCGTTAAAGTGTCAATTTTTTTTAACTCTGCATACTGCAATTCGTTTACAAATACTACATACTACATTCACACCATACCCTTTGATTACCGGCGCTATTGTAGAAGATTTTAGAGCTGGTATTTTTATCATACAGCTAGCCACTTTTGTAAATTTTCTATCCTATGAGATGACACTCCTTACTCTAACCTCAATAATTATCACACGAATAAAATGTCAGTGACGCGTCACTTCGTGTAAATTTATTTCTAATCAATCAGAACAGCATATCGCCAATTACACTAACGAGATCTAAACAAATTAAATTTGTAACAAAACATTTTAAATTAAAGTTAAATTGGAACAATTTATGTCATGCTTATTACACACCTTAAATAATCGACGAATAGTCAAATCAAAATTAATTAATTAACTAATGACTTAAGGTTCATGAACGAAGGTTGAATTGTATGGGTTGACTGTTTGAATTTTATACGAATGTCGTTCTTGTTTATTAATCTTACTTCACCTTTCAGGTATCTGCATAGTCCCGGGCAGCGGTTTCGGCCAGCGTCCCGGTACCTACCACTTCCGTACCACCATCCTCCCCCAGCCGGACCTACTCAAAGACATGCTCGACATCTTCAAGCAATTCCACACGAAATTCACACAGGAATACAAGTAAACGCTTAAACTGAAGACCTACATTAGCTTGACAATAAAACCACTTGACTAAGGAACGATAATCAATTCCTATCGTAGAGATTGACACACACACACATGACAGCGACACAAACTCACAAGAATTTATCCATCTTCTTTTTTCTTATTGCTTCCATTCGGTAGTATCACCGCAATTTCGCCAGCGTCCAGCGTTTGAACATTGAGAGTGTCTTTAATGTTCTTTATTGGAGTATGATTCTTCATTCAGGCGATCAGTCATCCTCAGATAATCTTGAGCTTGACTGAATTCGCGCTGGTCCAGTGCCACTACATATTATCGTTAACGCGAACCAATAAAATTATACCCTACCAAAACTTTGTCAAAGCGACTAACGAAGTTTCACTTCAAAAATAAAAATCTACTTAATCATTGTAGGTATGAATACAATTTATGTTCTGTAGAGGAATCTCTTGAAATTATCGTCAAATGGTTTTATTGTCATTGCATTAGCTATTTGTTGTAATGCTAGTAACTCAAATGTAGAAATGTTGGGACATTAGTATTGGATCGTTAATTGATGGGTTATTTATTTATTTCCGTGATTTTGCCAGTGTTTTTGCAAACAAGTCATCATCAGGCTTCTCAATCCCACTGCTGGGAATAGGCATCAATTGCCTTTATTTAGTGTGGGTAACTATATTCAATTGTTATTTTTAATCGCACCTAGCAATTAAATTTTGCCCAACACTGGTGTAGGGCAACATAATTAAATAGCTATACTCAAACGTTTCATTAACAGACTTTCTACAGGAAAATGGTAAGGGGCTCTTCCTATAAAGATTCTCTAATGTATTGGAATATCCATAGACGGCAATTGCCACATATTTTCAAGGTTGCCTATTTGTTGGGTTTTATGTAACATAATAATGACCATAGTAAGTAGATTGTATTTAGAAAAATATTTTAAAACGGCAACAATAACCCATCACTTAATTGATGGTAATGAATTAAGCAATTCAAATAGAACTAACATTTTTAGAAATCAATTCCCGTCAATGTAGAAAAGTAATGACACAAAACTTTGTGCTTTAAATATAATTTTGATAATTTTGTGAACGGGCAGCATAATAGTTTTTAGAATTGGCTGTGTTGAATTATTTTTGTATCTTTTTAAATTTATTCTGACATAATGACTGTATGATAAATAATGCCATATAATTTATAAATCTTTGAGCAATAATTGAGATTATGACCGTCTCTGTCTGACATATTGAAATTTCGCTTGTGTGAAAGAGACGCAAAATACCAGACTAAAAGACAGTAGACAAAGACATTCGGAAACGTTTTTCAATAATAATTTATAACACCATGTTTAGCTTTCGACTATTTGTTTTTAAATATTGTAGGCGTAAATGTAATTAACTAATTAATATTATTTTTTGTATAAGTATTATCATAGAATTTGTTTATTTTTTCACATCACTTATATAACACGAAATATAGCCTATGTATTCGTAGATTGTTCCCATGTAATCTGAGGTATAATAATTGTATAGTGTATATTGTAAACACTAATAAAATTTTGTATATAAGTATCCCTTACATCTGTAAGTAAATAAGCCTGTACCTACTACTATGGAGATCGTTTTAATGTCTCTACTGTGGCGGATTTGCACTAAGGTCACTTAGGAGTGTGCTTAGGACAACCGAACTTGTCAAAATGCACACAAAACCATATATTTTATTATTGTGAGTTAAGAAAGCTGCTTTTAAAATAACACTTAGGGCGACCGGGAAGGCAAAGCCGCCACTGTAGTTACACATTCATACCTTGTAGTTTGTATCGAAATATTATAATCGCGATCTTTTGCCTGATGAAACTTCGAAATCTTTTCATACAGATTTGTATAAACAATTGAAAGGGGAGAGGCGTCTGATGCAATTATTCCTCTAGTTCACTATTCACGATGTAACCTACGAAAGGTTTACTATCTGCGATCCCTGTAGGGCGATGCTTTAGATCTTATGGATGCAAGCTGAAAATCCGGTTACTTTTATCTATTTTAGAGACACTGTTTATGCATTTGTTAGCAACAAACAGAAACACTGTATTGTGCTAATTACATTACATTGAAAACAAAACCTTATAGACGTCTAATAAGGCTTTCAATGTATTTTTGTGTAATTATTTACACATAGTATAGTTCATAGTACAGTTCTACGAGGCAACCATTGTAAACCAGGAAACATGAATAAAACGAAAAACGAAGTGAGGGTAGGTAGTTACAGCCAGAAGAAAATAATAAGTGTCGTTTAAAAAGACGCCATGGCGTCCTTTGCTTTCTTTAAATTCAGTGGTTCGCCTACCCTCTTTGATTTGTTAAACGTTTCTAGAAACTTGTAGAATTGCGTGTTTCCTTCGTTTTCAGTTGATACTTACGTTATTGGGTATACATATGTTATTTCAGCTCAGTGGATGTGAATAGATACGGAGGAACTCACTGTTCCCGTGCCAGGGCAGCGGCATTGGCGAAATCGTCATTTTAATAAATGTATTTGTAACGAAAAAACTAGAAAACAACGAGCATTCACTTCAGAAGACTGTAAAATATGTGTTTGTTTGAGAAAAACATAAGCCGATTCAATAGAAAAAGGAATTGTAACTGAAAGATTTTATTAAAGCCTCTCTCATGTATACTGATACGGGCGTAATATATAAATGCAAGTTCCTTGAGTGTACAAGCGAAAGGTAAGGAAAAACAACTAAGTAGGTAATTACACTTTTTTTGTGGAATCATTTATAAATGTCTTCACTTCCATTTTTCAAGTTGAGAACAATTAATTTATCCAAGTGTATGTGGATTATGTGAATATTCGCATTTTAACCTTTTGATTGCCTTTTGAAAGACGAGAATTTGTGGACTGTGTACGCCAGAGACGACACGGGAACAATGATGAAATTGAAGACACAAAAAAAGATGTTGAACGATTGATTGAATAAAATCAACCATCCAGAAAACAAATACAAATGATGAACATTTTTTGGTTCGCCGTTACTCGTAATAAGATATTTCAGTATAGTGTGACCAAATAATCTCTAAAATCATAGTTTTTGTCAAATTTCAAAATAAAATATGAATGATACAATTTTTAAACCTCGGCTATCAGCGTTTTTATTTGTTGATGTCAATAATTAATTATATAAGACGACTTGCTTTTTACTAAACAATTAAGATTATGTTATGACGAATTTCAGCCATTTTAACATAGCAAAAATGTACACAATATGATACATAAATGATAATTAAAATTATTATTGATTCTGTAATAAAATTATTAGATATATTTTAAATCTTTAGATTGTTAATTTCCAAAAAAAATATCCTATTTCTGTAATATTATTGGTTTTATATATATTATCTAGTCCCAATTGTGCCATTTCAGCACAATTTTGTTAACGGCACGATTCTTCATTATTCGTTATTATTTGATTTATTTGCGATAACTGCTTGTTTTTAAGTATTATTTGTAACGTTTATTTGCATTTTAACCAGTTTATTCACAACTTAAAAATTTTACAACATTATTTTTTGACAAAATTTTTGTTTTTTTTTGTGTTTGTGAATTGGTGAATATTGTTGACATTCCTTGTGGAATATTTAGAAGAGATAATTGTTTAAACCCTTTCGCTGCGGTTAGCGTGTAACCTCCTAAGACACCTTAAATTAGCATTAAATTTATTCCAAAAAATGAGTTTGCGTGAAACCAACTCCCATTTCTTTATGTCTTTAAGTCAGTTTGGTCATAATCAAAATACGCATTTTTAATGTTGGTTTGGCCATAAGCTCAACCGCAGTGAACGGGTTTTTATGATTGTTGAAACATTGTTAAATCGAATAAAAAGACGAATTAACTTAATACATGCTTTTTAATTATTATTGTTATTAGCGTTCTTATCAGGTTAGTTTCCCTTCCTGTTATTTTTCCACATAAGAAATAGCCTATGTGCTGGCACGAGCAGGCCATTTGTCTGATGGTAACTCGCCTGTCCATAACAGCAAAATATCATTTAGCTAAATCCGAATCAGTACCCAGTAGCACAGCGCTCATTACCCAGAGATATTCGATATTTATCTTTATGTTAGAAGTAAAGCAAAAGGTAGGGAACCGAAATTATTGTAACAGCTTACTTGGTAACGAAATAAATTATGTTTTATGTTTATGTTCTCTCTGAAAACATTGCCCTTCAAATCTGAACACAATTATGTTTGCACATTCCTGCTCTGCGGTAACGGCATTGGAATAACTGACAATGGTGTGGTACTTCCCCTGGCGAATAATGCATAGAGTAGGTCCGATCACTACAAAAGACTTGTAGGTACAAACTCGTATGTATTAAAATTATGGTCAAAAAACGAGATTGAAGCAATAGATACTTCATACATTCTAGATCAATTCGGTAGTGCCTACAAATAAGTAATTAAAGATAATAAGCATTGCACTACCTACTTATTTGAACCGTACCGTATCGATTGCAAGAGGGAAACCCCTATACCTCGCACGTCTTTCATTAAATATTATCATTGTTATCTTTTATTGAATTATTGTACCCGACGCAAGTCATAAGTTCAAATATTACACTAGCTTTATTATATTGAGATTTAATGAATTAACAATTTTTTACAATGACAACAAAATAATAATTAAAAAACTAATCTCCGAATAACCCACCTCTAACCGCTCCCGGCGCAAAAGTGCCCATGATGCTCGCCGCGTTCCCACGCTGAATGGCAATGGCCAACCTTTGCTCCAGGAACGCACCAGAGCGGGAGTCACCCGTATTCTCCCTGAGCCTGCGCCCCAATTCTGAGAGGAACCCTTTAGCCTCTGCGCCCCAACAACCCAAGGTCTCCACGGCAACAGGTACAAATTCGTACTGCGACACCAACATACCATACTTTCGCTTCTTCTTATCAGCGGCATCCTCTGCCGCGGCCGATGGTGAGTGGATAGTGCGACCTAGGTGGCTGGCGGCGACAGTGCTGACGCAAGTGGCGTCCCAAATTAACCAAATTAAGCTTTATTATTGGACAGATCTCTTCCTTATATGTATGAACTTGTACTTTCCCGGTATTTTTCGTCAATTAGGAACTGACTTGGAAAAAGCAGAATTTGGTGGTGACCAAATTGCGAGAATACCCGATTATGGAGGTCGTACCTACGTTTGAATCCTGGTAATATTCCAATCCATGTATTTTTCCAAAACGGTTTACTCTGCTGCACAGTAAACCATTGCATTTTTCCAAGTGTTTGCAATCCAATTTCCATGGTATCCTTTGAAGGAAAGTCTCGTGAGGATACTGTCATATTGTCAGAAAGGCATCTTTTGAGGACAGCTGTCGTCGCCAACCCTCAGTTGGCTAGGATGGATTAAGGCCTTGATAATTTTCTTCGGTAATTTGTCCCATTCTTTGGCTATACGGAATACGGATAATGTACCGTAAGTATATGGTAGAGAGTCGATTTTCTACTAGCTCTATGAGGAAAAGGGAAAGGTAGGATCTTCACTTCACTTTACTTAACATATAGAAAGCTAGGTGCTGGTATCTCGCCGATCCGTCTCAAAGATTAAATAAATATATAAATATAGGTGGACAATTCACACACAACACCATCCGACTACAAACTAAGCAAAGCTTGTTAGATTACAACAATATTCTAGACACGGCGTCGGTATCAGGGTCAGTCCTAATTCGGCTGGGTGGTGCTCTAGACAACACGACAGACAAACAGAAGAAACAATTTGTTATGGACTCCAGAAAAGTTAAAACAGTTACAAACATAAAATACTTAGAACTAGAGCCAAAATTTGCGGCCTTCTCGCTAATAGCGATTAATTTCTTCCGATAGAGAGGATAGGGTGTGAAGAAATAATAAAGATGTCAAAAATAATAACGTCGACAATATTGGTGTCGACAAATCGAGAGTGAATCGGTTTCTTCAAGGTAAGCACGCTTCATCATATACCACATCTCAGGCGCGATGGCGGTCAAGTGTAGGTAAACCTATTGATGTTAAAAATACATGCTATCATCTACGTAGCTAAGGGTATACCTAAACAGCTAAACACATCTTCACTGAACAGCAAGAACAAAATTGCGGTGTGGGTAGGCTAAGTAATAGTATAATAGATGGCGCCTAACATGAATTGAATATATTTTTATTAAATTTTAAAAAAGGTTTTTTTTAATACTTTCACAGGCAGATAATCAATCTATAATACTGAGACGCGATTTAACTAATGACTAATTATTAATTGACATTCGTTAAATTGACTTTTGTGTGGCTACCTTGTTTTTGATTCGCCTTTTAGGCAGTGGACGTGGATGGACACTTTTTGTGTCCTGTGTCAGAATCAGAATCAGAATGGTTTATTGCATAACTGTGTACAAGAAAAGATAGTAGGTACTAAACATAATTAAGTTACAACAGTTTACCCATTTCGGGCGTACAATATTAAGTTGTACATTTAATATATTACCTACGCATTTTACATGGTAAAATTATATTAAGTATTTACATTTACAACTACAAATTTCATTTACAAAAAAAAAAAAAGAAATTTGTAGTTAAATTTTTTTAATATGTTACCTAATCTAAAACAATCTACGCGAAAGAAACTAATTTGATACAAGCTGCCGATGTATATTTATTTTATATAGAACCAATTTAAAATCATCAATTTCCTAAATAGTGCAGTAACTTTATACATTACCGTATGCGTTAAATCCGGTAGATATGATTTTTTGCAGACTTGTTTATGATGTTGACCTAATGATTGTCACAAGTTTGTGACCTCGAGCGACGAACGCAACTTTGTCAAAAATCGAAAAAACCGCGAAAAATCGTTTATTTTTCAAATTTTGGCGATTATAACCCTTAACGACTAGTTTTTGTAAAAACTTTCTTACGGCGTTTATAAAGTAAACTTAATTTGCTACAATATGATACTAGAATTGTCTCTGTACACCCAATAGTTTCTGAGAATAAGTCTTTCAAAATTTATACGTTTTTTCGAACTTCGCAATTTTTTGCAATATTTTAACTCCTACTTGACCACTTTATGGCACAGTTACTGCGGTTTGTAACCCCCGACCAAAAAAAAGAGGTGTTATTAATTTGACGTCGAAGTCTGTCTGTCTATCAGACAGACACGCATACAGGTCTGTCTCTATGTGTATCTGCCTGTGTGTGTATCTGTCTATGGCGCCGTAGAGCTCAAACGGATGGGCCGATTTCGATGCGGTTTTTTTATTTGAAGGCAAATTATTGTGTTAATGTTTTGAGCTATTTTTGGTTAATATCAATTCAATATGGCCGCCTCCACCAAATGGCGGACCAAATATTTCATCACAATCTACCTCAATATGGGTATCAAATGAAAGAGCTTGACTAGTAGAGTACTATACAGTATAACAAATTTCAAATCAGAAAATGGCGAATTACATAATTTTTTTTTCACTAATGCCTTAATATGGGTATCAAATGAAAGAACTTGACTAGTAGATTACTATGAAAAATTTATATTTATACCATATAGAGGTAGTTGTAAAAAAAGAAACGTATTTCGTCATTTAGCGGCCATCATGGATTTGAAATTTGTCATAGTGCACTACTAGTCAAGCCCTTTCATTTGATACCCATATTAAGGCATTAGTGAAAAAAAAAATGTAGTTCGCCATTTTGTGATTTGAAATTTGTTATACTGTATAATACTCTACTAGCCAAGCCCTTTCATTTGATACCCATATTGAGGTAGATTGTGATGAAATATTTGGTCCGCCATTTGGTGGAGGCGGCCATCTTGATTCGATATTAACCAAAAATAACTCAAAACATTAACACAAAAATGTATCTTCAAATAAAAAAAACTGCATCGAAATCGGCCCATCAGTTTGTGCTCTACGGTGCCATAGACAGATACACACACAGGCAGAGACACATAGAGACAGCCAGGACATTTGACTACTATTGAATTTCCACAAAAAAAAAAAAAGTGCTGTCACCATTTGATATCTAAGGGCTCCCACACAAAACTGCGATGCGATGCGATGCGACGCGACGCCGCATCGGAGGAAAGCTTCCGACACAAAACTGCGAAGCGATGCGATGCGATGCAAATTGCTCCGATGCGGCGCCGCATCGCAACGCATCGCAGTTTTGTGTAGTTGCCCTATAGTGAATCCAACCATTTATTATCTTTTTGGCAGATCTAATTTGTCAGTTATAGTGTTGTGACCAAGTATAAACAGGTACATCGATACTAGCATTTTGCAACGGTCTGGTTATTAAATTGAAATTAAATAAAATTAAAGATTATTTAGGCAAATAAGAACATGACATTTTGTCGGGTTGCCTGCGAAAAATCAGTCCCAAAGTCCGGTTGCCGAATTTTTAAAAGTAAAACATTGCTGCGAGCTTGGCTAATATTTCGGAAACTATAAACTTTAGGGCAAAAATTGTTGAGGTCGTTATTGTAGAAAATAATATTTTGCATCTTTTGTGGCCGGAAAACTTTTCTGTGACATGTAGCGTTTACGATTTATGGCTCATTTAATTAACCAGTTTTTCTATTGCAGCCGATAACTCTTGAAATATTAGATTAATCAATAAAACGCATCAGACCTTTTTTAAAGACTAGTTTATTTCCTACAACTTTCGTTTAATTTTTTTTTCTTATGTTCATACGTTTTGAGTTAGAAGAAGCTTAAATTCAGTTATTCTGCCAAAAACATTATAAATTAATGAATTGTATTAAAATGAACAATTGTTTTATTTGTGGTTATGTTAGACGACAAAAACTCTGTACTTGTAAGAAAAAACAGATACTGAGTCTAATGAAAGCCAGCATTAGACGAAGCGAGAGAGAATAGAAAGCAAACTAGAAGATAAATAATTAACGGATTCAAAATATCCATTTCAAACTATACAAATACATACTATACATTTGAACTATACAACAATGACGTTTAAAGTGGTGGCTCTCTACTAGCCAACTAATATTATAAAAGACTATAAAAAGATAGAAACTCTTTATTATCCACAATATAATACTTAAACAACAGGGACTTATCCTAGAACTAGTGAACCAAGTGGCGACATTATCGCTAATAGCGATCTCTTCCAGGCAACCGAAATACCATGAGTAAATACTATGTTATGTCTAGCACAAACCCCAGGATATGCCATAAATGGCGAAAAATGCCCATACCCAGCCTTCTGGCTCGTTCCCACCACTAGAACTCGGGGAAAGGCCGTGGCCCGCCGTGCTGGTCCGCTGTACATGTCGCTGAAAGATGTCATCACATTAACATCTTCACGAGTATTGATAATACCCTATACATTTCCGAGAATAAGGGTAGATTTGTTACCTTTTTTAAATGTTACAGACCGAATACACATAAGTATTGTTGCGGTGGTAGTATAATCATAGGGTAGACCGGGGGCAATAGTACCACGTGTTAATAGTAACATAGCCAATATTTCGGTTACTAAGCAATGCTTAGATGTGTGAGTGTAAGAAACTAAAGACCCGTGCGTGTGCCAACTAGTTTGCCAGTACGGCGCGGACACAGCGCGCGGCGGACGTCGATTACGGAGCATCAAACATTTTTGTCTCTCGCTGTAAGTATACTACACCCTGTTGAATGCTTAGTTAAATATAAAATAATGCATGATTTATATTAATACTATTCGAAAGTGCGCAAACTAGACGACAAAATAAGGTTTGAGTTTGTTAATTTTGTTGATTAATTCACAGATATTTTTGTATATTTTTGAAAATTGCGTTTATGGCACAATTGTACCACAACTCGCGGGGTTAGTTGTAACGGTACAATTAACCCGGTGTTACTTATTACCCCACTATTTTTTTTATACAAAAAATGTTTTTTTTCTCGAGACCACTTGACCACTAGGTCACCTAACCACTTAATAAGCCGCTAACACTGGCCTAAAGTGGTATATTCTATGACCCATGACTATCAAGTGAGGTTGGTGCCGATTTAATGTAATTCTCTTAGAAACCTTATTTTTTATTTCTTTGTTTTTCTTTACAGATGCCACGAAATCGTGCTAAGACAACAAATCGTGGGTCGAAAGATCTACTTTTGTATGAGCAAGCCTATGAAGAAGTTCTTGAAGGGAGATCTATCAGGAGTGCCGCACAAATGTTTGATTTGTGTCATGTTTCGTTGATGAGATACAAGAAGAAACGAGAAAAAGCAGCCGAAAATGAAATTGTAAAAATGGGCTATAATCCAGCTAAAAAAGTGTTTGACAATGCTCAAGAAGCTGAAATTGCAGACTATCTTATAAGAACTGCAGACATTTATTATGGATTGTCTCCAAAGCAAGTGCGGCGATTGGCCTATGAATTAGCCATCAGGTATAATTTAATGAGACCTGAATCTTGGGATCGTAATGAAAGTGCTGGGGCTGATTGGTTCTCTGCTTTTATGAAACGAAATCCCCAGTTATCGGTTCGATGCGCCCAAGCTACGAGCTTATCAAGAGCGACAAGTTTTAACCGGCCCAATGTTAATACGTTTTTTGATAACTTGGCAAGAGTAATGGATCGTGACGGGTTTGAAGCCAAAGATATATACAATATGGACGAAACCGGAATTACGACGGTACAGAAACCAGACAGAATAGTAGCAAAAAAAGGCATGCGACAAGTCGGAGCGCTAACGTCAGGTGAACGTGGCACTTTAGTCACTGTGGCTACAGCTGTCAACGCTTTGGGGAACGCAATACCGCCTATGTTTATATTCCCGCGCCTTAGATATAGTGAACATTTTGTAAGGGATGGACCAAGCGGCAGTATTGGTGGCGGTAATTCGTCAGGGTGGATGGAAGAAACACAATTTCTTAATTTTTTAAAGCATTTCAGAAGTCACACCAGATCATCTCCGGAAAACAAAACACTACTTCTCTTGGATAATCACCCATCCCATATAACTATTGCAGCATTAGACTACTGCAAGGATAATGGCATAGTAGTGTTATCTTTCCCACCACACTGCTCTCACAAGTTACAGCCCTTAGACCGTTCCGTATACGGCCCTTTAAAAAAGGCAGTTAACTCTGCATGTGACAGTTGGATGAGAAATAACCCAGGACAAACAATGACTATATACCACATTCCATCAATTGTGACTACCGCTTTTCCTCAGGCGTTGACGATTCGTAATATACAGGCAGGATTTCGTTGCACAGGGATTTATCCCTTCAACCGGGACATATTTGATGACTTAGATTTCGGAGCTTCGTGCGTAACAGACCGACCTCTGACAAATTTAGCTAATTCACAGTCACATACAAATAATGAAATGATCAGTCCACATGCAGAAGATGTTGAATCTACTACAACTCCAGAATCAAATTTAAATGATTCTGAAAACCTAATTGATCCTGATTTACAAGCAGCAGATAAAGAAATCATCACAGCTTCTGAACCCCAAATTAATACTGAAATTTTCACAGAGAATGTGCCATCAACGTCAAAAAAATTAATTTCAACAAGTAATATATCAAACTTACGCTCATCCCCAGCTATTCTCTTTTCTCCAGAAAATGTACGTCTTTACCGAAAGCACCACCACGCAAATCATCTAACAGAGGCAGAAAGAAGAGATACTCCACTGTGTACACAGATACTCCAGAAAAAGAAGCAATAAGAAAAGAAGCAGAAGAGATAGAAAGAAAAAAAAGAGCGAAACAAACAAAACGTGATTTGAGCTGCATTGATAATGGGAAAAAGAAAACGAAAATTTCCAACACAAGCCGTAACATACCAGAAAAAGATGACGAGGAAGATGAAGATTGCTTTTGTCTTGTTTGTATGGAGTCCTTCACCGCTAGTCGCCCAAATGAAAAATGGATTCAATGCGCAGACTGCAAGTTTTGGGCCCATGAAGAATGTACACAACAAGAGGGTTTCACATATACTTGTCATAATTGTGAATCTGACTAGTTTAAACGTACTAGATAATATTGCAGGACTAATTATTTTAGTTGTTTTAAGTTTTTTTTTTATCTTGTACTTTTTTTCAAAGACTGGCCTTCTTTGTTTGATGTCGGTTAAATTAAATATTTGGGGATAATTGTAACATGGGTCAAAAGTAACACTCATGTTATGTTTGGAAATTTTAAATTATTAAAAACATTACGTATTTTGGAATTATAATGATAATCTTTGTATGTATTGCAGTAAAAAGTAAGTTGAGATGTTTCGTTCAATAAGAATTGTAACTATTTAGTTTTTAACGAGAAGACGTTGTTTTGTTTTTGTTGTCCATTATGTTAAAGTTTTAAATAGAAATTATAAAGTATTTTTCGAGAGACTGAAACTTAAGACTATGATTAGTAGATGGTAAATAAATGAGACTGATTATGTAACCACTTTTGTTTTTATTTCATTTTTAAACTGTGTTACAACTAACCCTATGTAAGTGTTAATAGTAACACTGGTTAGTGTTCACTTTAGGAATGAATTACATTTATTCGTATGTAATATAATAAGAATTTATCTCTAAATTATATCGCTTGAAATGTTTCTTTTTCGTAATGTACCTATATAGTTTTTTCCAAAATTATGAACTATTTCGACACAATCTCAGAAAAAGTAAAATTTGTTACTTTTGCCCCCGGTCTACCCTAGAAAACGAAGATAATTTGTGTGCTATCACATATTACATATTGCTATCACATAGTCCCTATCTAAGAAAACCCGAATAAATTTCGAGTCATTTTAAATAAATTTTACTTATAGCAGTTGCTTAACATCCTGTTATTGAAAAATTAGATATGTCCAGTCTATTGAAACAGTGCTAGACGCACAACTAGTAGACGTAGATCAGGTACAGCAGTAACCTTTGGGTGACCGACTGATGAGACATTATTAAGCCAAATATGGAAATATTTTAACACAAAGCATATCAGGTTAATTTATTTAGAAATTAACGAAAATGGTACATCATGTTCTTCAAAGTTTACATCAGACATAAATAAACTTTGTTAATTTACCAAACTACAAAATGTTATTTAACACTTTATTTTAATAAATATTCAAATGTTTCAGTCATCATAACCTTGTTCTTTTTTGGATATAATACACCAGGAGATAAACACGTCTTCAAATAATGCTGTATGTTTTCCTGAGGCGCATCAATATAACGGTTTTACATAAAAATAAATCCGATATTATGTGCCGAGAACGGAAAACACCCGTGTAAAAATAGTTCATAAACAATATCGATATCTCAATCGTAACTTCGTAACATCACTATGTTGATAGCCATAGAACGTAATTTTTTAAAAACGTTTGTTATTTTATGGAATTTATAAAAAAACTACTGCACTTATGGACTCATTTTGTGAAAGATGATTATTATACGGGATCAAGGAGCAAATTTAAGCAGTTGTCATTTTTTAAAACCTCGCATTTAAAAGTAAACTTTTGCGTAACATGACGCAATTACGTTCTATTGGTGCTGTCAAAAAGAGGATAAACGGTTGGATCTACTATAACACACAATATTTTGAAATAGCGCGTTTTTTTAGTCAACTATAGTCAACGTTGGCGCACAGGGCTCGCTAGCGCTTGTCAAGTATAGGTGACTGGCGGTCAAAAGGTTAAAGCGGAACTAGAAATCATCATCATCATCAGCCGCAAGACGTCCACTGCTGAACATAGGCCTCCCCCCTAGATTTCCACAACGAACGGTCCCGCGCAACCTAGAAATACGCAGCTGAAACCGCGGTGAGCTGCTAGTTAAGCACATAATTAACCAACAGTATCTTAAACGTAATCTACATGCGTTCTCCGGGACTTCACTCAGTTTTTACCAAACAGTCCCGTATACGTACCAAGACGACATCGCATCATCTTATAAAGAACGACAAGGAAACATTCTAGTTATTCGTATCTCTAGACGACGAGAAGTAACTCGATCGATATTCAATTAATTGTAATTAATACTTTAATATTGAATAAAATGAAAGCAGAAAAGTGTTTAACGGTAGAAAATATGAACAAGCGAATTCTTGCAATTGAATACGCAGTGCGAGGTCCTGTGGTGGAGCGAGCGGCGGAGATTGAAGCAGAGCTTAGAAAGGTAAGATTAGAAGATTATAAAGACTAATATTCGTGAGAAATTGTTTTGACAGACATAATTATTGCATGGCTCTCGAAGAGGCCAGTTTGTACCCATAGGTCATATTTTAAATTGTTAGGGGGAAAAAAACCCACGACACTGTCGGTAGTGCAGCTCGGTGGGGAAGAAGGAATGTTTTGTATCTTATCTTACCTGCAAACAGCAACAAAGAATGTTGTATTTGTATAAACTTCTACTTACGTACTTCTTTAGTTTTGAGCAGATTTTTTGATAGGGGAAAATCTTATGGGTTGCGTTACCGACATGCTAATGTCTCGCCGTATAGACAGACTACAGGCCCGTGAACAAAATTTATGGGTCAAATGAACCACCAGGAGACCTATGTAGGACGATAGAAGAGTATAAAGTAAACCGACTTTAAGCTCGCCATACACGCTACGGTCTGCCGGAGAGATCTTGTCACGTCAGTGAACAACAGAGGAGTGGTGGATGAAGGTGAATAATAAGATGATCGTGATTACAAGTTTATTAAGAAAATAAATAAAGATTAAATGAATAAGTTAAAAAAAAGAAAACGTAACTTAAAATGAGAAAATTAATTGTCTTGAAGGCCAGTGAGTAAATGCTTCCCAACAGGTTTCCTGGATGTAGTTGCTTCCAAACGAGAAGGGCTCCACCTAACACGGTAGAGTTCTCTGTCAGCAGTCCTCGTGAGTGTAGAAGTTTCCCAACGAGAAGGGCTCCACCTAGCACGGTAGAGTTCTCTGCCAGCAGTCCTCGTGAGTGTAGAAGTTTCCCAACGAGGAGGGCTCCACCTAGCACGGTAGAGTTCTCTGCCAGCAGTCCTCGTGAATGTAGTTGCTTCCAAACGAGAAGGGCTCCACCTAGCACGGTAGAGTTCTCTGCCAGCAGTCTTCGTGAAGGTAGTTGCTTCCAACAGTTTTTCAGGATGTAAGTACTTCCAAGTAAGTTCAAGGGATGTGATCGTTGAACGATAGTGGCTCTCAGCCGTTTAGACCTTTCAAGGTTTATTACTGATCTTGATCGCTTGGAAGTCTTTTGTAGGTTAATGTTCTTCTGTTGGAAGCTGGATTCTCACTGACCTTCTCAGCCGATGAGATTCATAAAGTAAACTTTTGATGATTTGAATCTGGAGAAAATAAACTTTATTTTAATATTGACAATTCAAAGAGGATTAATTCTAAAAACTATACAACCTTATGAAAAAGAGTAAAAATTGCTAAGTGACAAATAGTTTTTTGAAGTATTTACATTATGTAAACAAACTAAATTTTTGGAAAAACGTAATTATTATAGATTTAGAATAAGGTATATGATACAAGAAATATATCACAACAATAAGAAAATTATTATCTATCGTATGGACACAATTAAAAGGAAATTAGTGATATGAAAATTTTGGTATGTAAATATCTAAGAATTCTATGAATAGATGCTAGTTTTGAGATGAAAATAGAGGTAAAATGTACATTTACATATTGTAATCAATATGTAATGTTACATTATTCCCCACGACTGCGGAAATTTTACGCTTCTGTAAAATTTGGTAAGATTTTCTAATGGGTTTAAGAGAGGTATTACCTTCACACAAACAACTTCATTCACGTAACCTTTCAAGTCTTTCACTCATCACTTCCATTCTGTTTGGGTGTAAGTTCACATTCAATGACGAACACTCAAAGCATACACTCTCGGCGATGGCAGGCTTTTTTAAAGAGTCATCAACCGCTCTAATAGTCGGCTTATTTAAAGAGTTATCACCCGCTCTATGGATAGAAGAAAATAAGAATGATAAAAGGGATGAACATAGGGCTTGATAGTTAGGCTTATTTATAGAGTTATCATCCGCTCTTTATAAGGGGAAGAAAGTAATTAAGGATGAGCATAAGGGCTCAAAAGATAGCACGAGCGGTAGGACTCAAAAGCTAACATGAGCGGTAGGGCTCAAGAGATACCTTGAACGGTAGGGTTCAAGATAAGCGTATGAGTTTAGGGCTCATACAAAATCCAAGAGTTAGATACTCATTGGTTAAAGAGTTAATGAGTTTAGAGCTCATTAACTTGAGAAAGTAAGAAAATTAGAAAAATACTAAAGAGTAAATAAAATACTGTAGGTTAATGATGAAGAGAGATCATGAGGATGAGAGATGAGGAGAGGGTGAAGAGGGAAGTTATTATCCAAAGAGTGCCGAAAAGAAAATATTAGGTATATATACTAGTGTAAGTATGTTTTAGAATTTAGAAGAAATTCAGGGGTTGAGGGATCAAAGGTTAAGGGGGTAAAGGTTGAGGAAATCAAGGGTTGAGGGATCAAAGAATAAGCAAGAGAGGGGGGGTTGTTTTGGAAGGTTGGGCGCCAAATGTCACGTCAGTGAACAACAGAGGAGTGGTGGATGAAGGTGAATAATAAGATGATCGTGATTACAAGTTTATTAAGAAAATAAATAAAGATTAAATGAATAAGTTAAAAAAAAGAAAACGTAACTTAAAATGAGAAAATTAATTGTCTTGAAGGCCAGTGAGTAAATGCTTCCCAACAGGTTTCCTGGATGTAGTTGCTTCCAAACGAGAAGGGCTCCACCTAACACGGTAGAGTTCTCTGTCAGCAGTCCTCGTGAGTGTAGAAGTTTCCCAACGAGAAGGGCTCCACCTAGCACGGTAGAGTTCTCTGCCAGCAGTCCTCGTGAGTGTAGAAGTTTCCCAACGAGGAGGGCTCCACCTAGCACGGTAGAGTTCTCTGCCAGCAGTCCTCGTGAATGTAGTTGCTTCCAAACGAGAAGGGCTCCACCTAGCACGGTAGAGTTCTCTGCCAGCAGTCTTCGTGAAGGTAGTTGCTTCCAACAGTTTTTCAGGATGTAAGTACTTCCAAGTAAGTTCAAGGGATGTGATCGTTGAACGATAGTGGCTCTCAGCCGTTTAGACCTTTCAAGGTTTATTACTGATCTTGATCGCTTGGAAGTCTTTTGTAGGTTAATGTTCTTCTGTTGGAAGCTGGATTCTCACTGACCTTCTCAGCCGATGAGATTCATAAAGTAAACTTTTGATGATTTGAATCTGGAGAAAATAAACTTTATTTTAATATTGACAATTCAAAGAGGATTAATTCTAAAAACTATACAACCTTATGAAAAAGAGTAAAAATTGCTAAGTGACAAATAGTTTTTTGAAGTATTTACATTATGTAAACAAACTAAATTTTTGGAAAAACGTAATTATTATAGATTTAGAATAAGGTATATGATACAAGAAATATATCACAACAATAAGAAAATTATTATCTATCGTATGGACACAATTAAAAGGAAATTAGTGATATGAAAATTTTGGTATGTAAATATCTAAGAATTCTATGAATAGATGCTAGTTTTGAGATGAAAATAGAGGTAAAATGTACATTTACATATTGTAATCAATATGTAATGTTACAATCTACCTGTGCAGTTATGGCTTGCGCAGTCCATCCGAACAGAATTGATTTTCGATCTTGCTCCGGTCGCCTGTGCAGGCTTCCCACACACACTCCGGTCTACCTGCGCAGGCATAACTGCACAGGTAGACCTCTCCGGCAGACCGTAGCGTGTATGGCGAGCTTAAAGTCGGTTTACTTTATACCCTTCTATCGTCCTACATAGGTCTCCTGGTGGTTCATTTGACCCATAAATTTTGTTCACGGGCCTGTAGTCTGTCTATACGGCGAGACATTAGCATGTCGGTAACGCAACCCATAAGATTTTCCCCTATCAAAAAATCTGACATTTTTTTAAATTTCAGTACAGCGTGAACAGTTTTATACAACCTACTTTGTGTTATCCTTTTTAGGGCTCTGGCATTCCTCTCACAAGGAGAGTAAGGCTTTTAAGCATCACACTAGCAAACTGCGTTTACTAATGATATGCCCTCGAAAAGTCACTATTTTTTAACATGTCTCAAAATGTTTTCCTTCACTGTTAACCAGTGGTGACGACAGACTTGAATTTGGATAATAACTGAGCAAGCAGGCTTTAAAGCCGAGTCACACAGAGGCGATCCGATAGCGATAGCGATCCGATAGCGATCCGGATCGTATCCGAGTATGGGATCGCGTCCGCTTGCTGTGTGTCAGGTTGCATACAAATTCGAACATTACAAAAAATCCCGTCTCGGATCGCTATCGCTATAGGATCGCCTCTGTGTGACCCGGCTTTAAAATATAACGATCTCGGTACTGGGCCTGCAAGGCTGCGATATTAGATTATTTTTTTTTTAAATTAGCGTCATCTTATTCATTTTAAAACTAGATACCTAAATCAGTATACCTACTACCGTTCATTGATTTAAAAAGCAATATATATTGTAAAATATTTGGTGACAAACGTAAACACAGATTTTAAAAATACCTACTATTATAGAGCGTATTATAGAGCGAGTATTATAGAGCGACGGGAGTCACGTAACACATGTGCCAAACTATGTATATTATAGTTTTGTGTAACCCCTTCTAAAGATTCCTACTTATCAAGTGTGACTGTTTGTTGCTCAATCACGTCGTAACGTATCGGGCTGCAATTTGGAGCACGTTTAGATTATGGTCTGGAAGAACCGCGGAAGAACACTACACTTTTTAACCCGGGAAAATAACGGGAACGACGCAGATAAAACCGCGGGTCGCTGCTAGTAGTGAAATGAAGAATTAATATTATTTTCACTCCTACTTCATCTCTCTTATTTCTACTTTCTACTCATTTAATGTCTTTTATAGATTGGTATAAGATATAACTATAATTCAGTTGCCGTTCCAGCTTCCCGTATTTTTCTCATTATCCGTTCGCATCGAATCGTATTACGTCGCTCGGCGCTAAGCTCGGATGAGAAATGGTCCGCTATAAAACTACACCTATTAGGGGAAATTCCCGAGGAGCCAACAAAAGGTTTCCCACTTATATATACAAAGATATATTACCTCTCCCGATGCCCTTCTACCGCGATCTTTAGTTCCCTTGAGAACCCACTGAAGCCACAGAAAATAATAGGTATTATTATAAAGCACTTCAGTATTTAAGACTTTATTTTGAGAAGGTAGGTAGGTAACATCTGAAAGAATTCCAACCTAATTCCCTTAACAAATTTGGGGGTTGTTGTTTGTAAAAATTGTTTCAAACAAAACATCACATGAAGTTTAGTTTGATTAAAAAAAAATGATTGTGGAAAAAAGAATAAATGATGTGTGGTTTTATGAAACCACGGTAAAAGTGAAACATTTTTTCGCATTGTAGACATTTATTAAGTAATTTTTTTTTGAAAAATATTCGATTTAATCAAGTAGGTACCTAAATTATGTAATTATTAGTGTATTACTAATAAGGATACTTATTATCATTTAGTAACTAAACCAGTAACGCCGCCATATTAGCCTCGGCTGCTCTGTCGAGTGCCCTTCGCTTTACCCCTACTCCGCGGCCGACCGTCACGCGACACGCAATCGATGGACGAAAAAGTTTGAAGTGATGATATAAAAGTTTCGCGTTAAAAATGATAAAATATTCAGAGGAAAGGCGTTTTCAATGTCATATTAAGGCTGGTTTAAAACCAATCGTGATCCTATGACTGTGTGCTGTGTTAGCTCTCGCAATTTCTCGTGATGCATAAAAATATTCATACAACAGAATACGACATGAAAGAACCACTATGAGCTGAAATACTTATATCTCTCAGGAAACACAATAATTTGCTGATTCTCCAGCTGACGTTAGTAGATAAATAATAATTTGTTGTAGACCAACATAATATGTACATGGAGAGCGTTCCTTATTTTCTTAGGACAATCCCTTGGTTGCGATAGTTGATGGTATCAAGGGTGGATTTAAGGAGGAAGGCACGAGGGCATGAGGGCGCTTGCCACAACATAAGCAGCCTCAATGTTCCCACAGATGGGACTCAGAGTCAAAGTTCTTTATTCATAAATGTATATTTACACGTCAAACTCACGGCCTTCTCTCGCAAGGAGAGAGCCAAGGCATAATCCACCACGCTAGCCTAGTGCGGGTTGGTGGATGACAGACGAAATTTTTCTTCATCGCTTTTAAATTAGCGGGTAACGCAAGTGACTTCGAAAAGGCAGTGAGCGGTGCGAGAGGCGTTTGAACACGGGGCTCCGGATCGGCAATCGCTGTTCTTCCGACTAGACCAACCGTAACTTTATTAGACCAGGACGTCTACTCTCTTTCTATGGAAACGGAATTTCGAAATAAACTCGCGACTTTACAACTCCGATTTTACTTCGATCCGTCAAACAATGTTCTATCGCACGAAACGAAGTAGCACCAGGGTAAGAAAGTCGCGAGTTTTGTTTCTAAATTACGTTTTCGTAGAAAGAGAGTAGACGTTAGACGTCCAGTCGTTACCTTGCACGTACCCCAACATATGGTATTTTTGTGTGCTGCGGAGATTACATCATAGTAAATACTTAGAAACAAATCAATTTATTATCAGAGTTGTTAAAATGTATGAATAAAACAAAAGAAAGAGCATAAGAAAAACTCTTGTTAATTTCACTAGTTCACGCACTCACAGTTTTTGTTGATATTGTGCCCGTCCGCCCTTTGTGCTCTCAGGAAAAATCCTAGATCCGCCCTTGGTATCAAGCGTATGTAAAGACAATAGAGCTCCTTTTATGTAGTGAGGAAAATAGTATTCCGGCCAAATTCCGCTTCCTAATATTTTGATGTTGTTATGAACAAAATGATGATAAAAATCATGTGCGTTGTGATTGAGAATCGCCTAATCAAATGAAAATAATTTTCAAAAAAAAAAGATGTGTCAGCGGACATCAGGTAGGAACGAAGTTCCTTCGGATAATATGCAAGAAATTGCAAAATTTTACTATTTATAGTACGATTATCTGAAAAAAAAAATTGGCAGTTCCTATGAACTGCCGATAGAAGTGAAAACTAATAACTCAGAATTTGATAGCTTACCTTGGAAACTACACGGGTGTAAACGGAGGGCGTGGACAGGCCATCTTGGCATGGCCATCTAGAAATGCGTCAGCATTTCCCATTCGCTGAAGTGTTTCTAGATGGCCATGCCATAATGTATGAAATCCAAAAAAAAATCGCTCTCAGTTACACAAAAAAGTAATTTTGGTGCTCATGCCATAATGCATACCATTTTTCATTATTTCAGTCCAGCGCTGGATTGCTTACTGGAATAATGTAAACTGGCACTGGAAAGCATTGCCACTGGATTGATGCTTTCCAGTGCCGGTTTCCATTTTTCCAGTAAGCAATCCAGCGCTGGATTCGATCGCTGGACTGGTATAATGTAAACCGGGTATTATACATATATGAGTAACAAAATAGAGTTCAAAGCAATATCGAACAAAATATTGAGCGTCACCAGGAGATTTCAATAATTTCTCTTTGCCCTGCTATATCCCTGGAAACATGGCCCTTTAAAACGGAACTACATCCTAACTTCCTACTTATATAATAAGTGCGATAGTTTGTGAGTATGTGTTTATGTGCAAGAATATGTTTTTATAAATAAATAAATATTGGTGGACAATTCACACACAACACCATCTGATCCCAAACTAAGCAAAAGCTTGTATAATGGCGGCCAGATAACTGATATAATACTTATATAGTTTTTAATACATACTTATTATACATAGAAACACCCAGACACAGTGGAAACATTTGAATTCATCACACAAATATTTGCACTGGGTGGGAATCGAACCCACGACCCTCGGCTTCGCAGGCAGAGCTACTACCAACTAAGCCACGAGGCCAGCCAGTTTGTTACTCATTCAAGTAAAAACCACTGAAGAGATATGGATGAAATTGGACACCTACACAGACGGATAATAACACATATTTGTGTCACTTTTATCATGGGAAAATAACATACCTACATAATTGTTTCAACACTCCACTATTTGCATGTTTTATTCATCCCCATTTTAGGTCCTATTAGCACTTGAACACGGAGAGTTCAAATCACTACCACTGTCTAACAAAGTATACGAACGACACTTAAAGATAAAAAATAATGAATCTTTGCCCTGTTCTTTATTTGGAAACATTGCCATTTAAAACGGAACATACAATTTACCGGAACATATTATACATATATATACATCAGGATATGATGTTAAAAATGCTATAATATTATAAATGCGAATGTTTGGATGTTTGTTGCTGAATCACGGTAGAACGTATGAACAGAACGTCTTGAAATTTGGAACACAATTAATTAGATTATAGTCTGTAATAGCAGGTATTTTATGCTACTTTTTATCACGGGGAAACAACAGCAACAGTAACTGCGCGGGTAAAACCACGGGACACAGCTAGTTTAATAATATTTATCCGCAGTATTAATAATCAAAATGCACGATATCAGGAAGAGTAGTAAGTTGAAGTTGGAAAGCAGCATCGCATACCAAATGAGATGTTTTCCTTCAAGCCGTAATCTCCATTCTCCCCTCCGGCCTTGAAACTCCATGACTAATGCAGGCGAGTTGTAAAGGAGTAGCGTAACAAACACAAGGATAAATCTCACATATTGCCGCGAAATTTCGTAAATAGGTGCCTACGGGGATGGAAATTGTGGTAATGTTGTTTTTAGACGACCGTTCAAAAAGTGAGTTATAGTAAATGGAGTTATAGATAATATTGGATGACTTGCCCGAATGGGGACTTCATTTTGGTTATAATTTTGGTGACATCAAATCGATAGTGAATCGGTTTCTTCTAGGTAATTACTTTCCATCGTAGATCGTACCGTCTCTTAAAACTAGGCGAGATAGCGGTTCTGTGTAAACCTATAATAGTTAAAAAATAATAAATATAAAAATAAAATTGGTGGACAATTCACACACTACACCATCTGACCCCAAACTAAGCAAAGCTTGTACGATGGCGGCCAAATAGCTGATATAATACTTATATAGTTATACATACTTATTATACATAGAAACACCCAGACACAGTGCAAACATTTGAATTCATCACACAAATATTTGCACTAGGTGGGATTTGAACCCACGACCCTCGGCTTCGCAGGCAGAGCTACTACCCACTAAGCCACGAGGCCAGTCGTGGAGTGTTATCGTCTTTAGAGCTCATATAGGTTATCTTTCATCGATATTCATCTTCATCTCGTATGCGTTTGACCACCGTAGGTACTTAATTAGTGCGGCTTTTTTAAGGTATACATAGGTACTTACTTTAACCTTCCTATTCTAATATTTAATCAGGGCTGACGCGAGTGGAATACTGCTTCTCTACCGCTTAACTCACGCGGGTAAGGCTTAGCTCTCATTTTAATTCCAATCGAAGATAGGTGATGAAGGAATAAAATCTAGTTACCTTTTTAGTTATAGTGGTAGTGGTAGGACTCTTAGCAGAGTCCGCCTGGGGAAGTACCACACCTTTTGCCAGTTATTCTACCGCCAAGCAGTAATGTGCAAACATTACTGTGTTCCGGTTTGAAGGGCAATGTTTCCAGAGAAATTACAGGGAGAGAGATTTAACAACTTAGATCTCTGGGTGACGAGCGCAGTGCGGTGCTAGGTAATGATTTGGGCTCTTCATGTTCCAATAACTACGTGTCACTGTGCTGTTATTTGGCAGGCATGTTGCTTACCATCAGGCACATGTCCTGCTCGTCTCGTCACTCTTTATATAAAAAAATAAATAAAAAAAAGTTAGGCTATAGACCCCGGTCTGACCTTTGAGCAAACCAGTTATGAAATACTGTACATTTATGACTTGAAACGATCTCAAAGACCACAAATTGAGCTTGAGTGAAAAAAGTAATTGGCGGTAACTATTATTTGTCCCTTCATTGTATATGTCACTGAATCCTATTATTATATATGTCATGTCATCCATGTCATATTAATAGTATAAATGTATGGATGTTTTTTTTTTTTTAATGGCTCTTTGTGGATTGTATGGATGTTTGTTCCAATCACGTCGTAACGTCTAAACGGATCGAACTGAAATTTGGAACATAGAGGAATACATACACATATAGGTATAGTCTGGAAGAACACAGCATAGGCTACTTTTTTATCCCGGGAAAAACGGGAACAACGGGAACGGGAACTGCGTGGGTAGCACCGGGTAGCAAATAGTACATTTATTAATAATAAAGAACTTTGACTTTGACTTCACCGTAAGGCGCTGCTAGTTGTAAATATAGCATAACGCCGTTAGATTATAAACTAACCTGACCTTATTTATCGTAGATTTATACTCACAAAAATGCATTTTATTAACCTTTTGACCGCCAGAGTCACCTATACTTGACAAGCGCTAGCGAGCCCTGTAGTTGACCAAAAACATAACTATAAAAACGCACTATACCAAAATATTGTGTGTTAGAAATCAAATGGTGACAGCACTATTTAAAAAAAAAGTGTTATTTCGTACGCTTGGCGTACAGGGCACGGAAATGCAATTTTCTCCTGGCGGTCAAAAGGTTAAACTGATGATTAGTATAATTAATTGGGAGAATGACTCTGGGTTAAAAATATACCATTCTAAAATTAGTCTGTCTGGTAGATTATAGAAAAATATGGGATACGCACTTTTTGTTTCATCAAATTATTAATAATCGACAAAGATATAGATTATTCAACTTCCGGAGAAGGTGTGACGTCACGTCTTTGTAAAAAAAATACAACGAAGTGACGTTACTGGAAACTTCTAAACAGCGTATCTTCGTCAATTTTTGTTTGTGAAACGAAATAAAAAATACGTAAAAATATTATTTAGTAATCTAACTGACGGAATAATTAGTTTTTTTAGTCATTAAGCCTATATGGCGGTGACATAAAATATAATATTATATATTTGAATCTGAATTCGTCCGAAAAGTAATGTAGCTAATAAAAATACCTTTTTCGCATTGTGACATAGAAAAACAAGCACAATTTGTTCGGAATGGCGGAATTTGTTCATGTTTGCGCAGTAGGACCCTCTCGGTTCACTGCATCAAATACCGCCCTAAACGACGCTGTCGAGTTGCCATTTCGAATGTAAAACTATTTTATTGTCGACTGCCCTGAATACCAAGACTGGCATGTGCATATAATGTAATGTTTATTTGTATTTGTACGCATATTACTATTATAATCGTATCATCCTAATCTGTACCTGTGTACATTCAATTTTTAATGTTTCTACATTTAATTTAGTTAAGAGCCTAAAACCCACGATACAGGATACCCTAGTGTGAGTTTCAGAGAACACCTTGAAGCTGAAATTGTATTTGGTTCTTGTTTAGTTTCTCATATGACATCTTGGTGTAACTAGATAGAAATGTAAGGCAATGAATACTAAATAACTATTACTAAAAAAAATACTATTGCTAAAAAATAAATGGCTAGTTATCACTATGGATTTCTTTTCGCGGATATAGGTGCTCCAATATTATGGTACTTTTTATGAGACCTTATATGCAGTTCAATCCAATCTAAATCTAATGGCATCCAATTAGCATTTTGTTATGATACACTAGCATGATACAACGAAGGATCCAACTCGGATGGGCAGCGTTCGGGAAACTACGGCACATCTTGAAGTCCAAAATACCCCAATGCTTGAAGACGAAAGTCTTCAATCAGTGCGTGTTGCCAGTGATGACTTATGGAACGTGGTGAATATGAGACGTGGTCCTTAACTGTGGGCCTCATAACAAAGCTCAAAGTCACACAGCGAGCTATGGAGAGAGCGATGCTCGGAGTCTCTTTGCGCGACAGAATCCGTAATGAGGATATTCGCAAAAGGATGAAAGTAGCCGACATAGCTCGAAGAGTAGCTAAGCTGAAGTGGCAATGGGCAGGCCACATCGCTCGCAGAACTGACAACCGATGGGGAAGAAAGGTTCTCGAGTGGCGACCACGAACAGGAAGACGCAGTGTTGGACGGCCTCCCACTAGATGGACAGATGACCTCACAAAGGTCGCTGGAAACTGCTGGTTGCAGGTTGCGCAGGACCGTTCGTTGTGGAAATGTTGGGGGGAGGCCTATGTCCAACAGTGGACGTCTTGCGGCTGATGATGATGATACACTAGCAGCACCCCACGGTTTCACCCGGGTAGTTCCTGTTCCCGTTATTCTCGCGTGATGAACAGCCTTTGCATTATTCCAGATTATAATCTATCTGTGTTCCAAATTTCAACACGATTCGTTCAGGTGTTGCCACGTGATTAAACAAACATCCAAACATCCAACAACATCCAAAGCAAATTTAGTTAGGCGGTACACACACTGGAGATAAAACTTGCTATGTTGATTTCAGCAGAGCAAACATAGACCTCTTCAAGTTGCGAGTACCTAGAGTTTGTAAGTTAGGTAACAAATTTTGCCCCAGGCAGTCTTTGTAACTTTGAAACTGTTAACTCTGGTAGCGTACAACTAAAACTTTGTAACGTAGCATGCGTAAAACGTCTGTAGCGGAAGGGACACGTTTAGTTTATGGATTTAAAAAAAATGCTTTTATTAGGTCGACCTGTATGTTACTAACTATGTAACGAAATACTAAGGTAACTAAATTAACCATCTTCCAAGGAACGTAGCTTCATGTAAGATGAAATTGGCAGCTGTATGGGGAGTTCTGGTGACAATACAATAATATGGTACTGTCGAATTGATCTCATAATGGAGCCAGAATAAATGAACTGGAACTTCATGATGGAACATCGTATCATAGCTTGTGTTTGGATTTGTTATAAAGATCTTGTAACAGATATTGTAACTTGTAATTGTCTTGTAGATAATTAGATACGTGACTACGGTAATTGTTTGTGTTTATGTGATATATACTAATTGGTGCAATGGTTTTTGTGTAAACTGAATGTTGACGTGATGATAAATGACCAAAAGGTAACTAATTCTATTTTGTTTGTAATACCATGTCTGTATGCCAAGTAAAGCAGAAGCTAGAGATCTTAACTGCGTGCAAAACCAAAATCTGTACCTAACCTAGTTTTCACAGGCCAATAAAGAATTGTATCATTATTGTATCATTGTAACATAATTTCCCAGTTTTTCTCTGGAAAATGCGAACTGGAATATAACATTTGCACTGCTTGGTGCTAGTATATCTTGTAAAGTTGTGGTAACTATTCAGACATTCTCCGAAAAACTCAAGTGGAACTTTTTTGCATGCCTTAGCAACCTTGTTAAACACTTTCTTCTTCTGGTGTGTGTCTCTTGCCTTAGGTTGTCGAGCATCAACCCAACCTAGGTAGGTTTTATGTTTCAATGGCATTCACAGTTAAAAAAAAATGTTTAACCTTCAGGAGGTAAAATCCTAAAATCCCTACTAATAGTTTAGGAAAGCTGCAGACGGCGGAGTGCAGCTAGTACTAGCTAGCTATCGATATAAACCATTGGATGTGTCATGAGCACCTTGAAATTGGTAATAAAATACGTCTCTGCGTGTAGTGTATGTGGTTTACACATCAACAATCTACTTAACCCCTAGAATCGCTAGCGGCGAGGTATGCTGTGGTTCTAATTATTTTGGTTGCTGACAACAAATAGTGATAGGTAAAAACGTCTAGCGTTCACTGCTTCCTGCAACCGACTAGAACGGAAAGAGTGAGCTCACTCTTCCCGACGATGACATAATTCCGTGCGCGTGAAGTTTGGGAGGGCACATCCAACGATTTATTTCCATATAGTGTAGTTTTGTAGTGGTAGGACTCTTGGCAAAGTCCGCCTGGGGAAGTACCACACACTACCTTTGCCAGTTATTCTACCGCCAAGCAGTAATCTGCCAACATTACTGTGTTCCGGTTTGAAGGGCAATGTTTCCAGAGAAATTACAGGGCTTAGAGATATAACAACTTAGATCTCTGGGTGACGAGCGCAGTGCAGTGCTATGTAATGATTTGGACTCTTTATGTTCCAATAGCTGCGTGTCACTGTGCTGTTATGTGGAAGGCATATTGCTTACCATCAGGCATATGCACTGCACGTCTCGTCACTCTTTATTAAAAAAAAAATGTAGCTAGCCAATAAAACGGCCAGCGTTTCTGAATTCCCTCGGGAAGCTTGAATGAGAATTCAACAACCAATAAGTATAGGCGTCAGAGTTACGAGTCCCCGGTCCAATAAAATAATATCGTCCTTTCAGTTATTAAACGAACCCTTATAATATTTATTACGGTAAAGTACTAAACCGTTTACATATTTTTGTAGTGTAACGATGCCGATGGTCCGAGGAATGTGTCTTTACCACAAACAAGTTAGGATAGACACCGCGAGTCAGTTCGAAATGTGTAGTAGTGGGACTCTTTGCTGAATCCGTTTGAGGAAGTACCACACCTTTGTCAGTTATTTGACCGCAAGCAGTATTACTCAAACTGTGTCGCTTTTTTGTGATGATATGAGAGCTTCATAAAAATGTATTCTCATCATTTTCCTCCTAAAGCGCCAAAATAAGTTAACTTCGAAATAAAAATACACGTCTCGCAGAGATAATAAAGGTAACAAAGCAGATGTTGATGCCTATCTTTGCGAATCGTCTCAAAAGAAGCAATCAATCAATTTTATCTTCTAAGAACGCCGAGCGCTGTGACATTGTCAAAATTCTGCCAATATCCGTTTCGTGGCAGCTTCGTTAATGGGAGGGATAAACAAGATACAAGTTTGATTGGTTTGATGATTTCCTATCAATTTATTTCATTTGATAATTTGACGTACCTACCCATGAACGAGCTCTTTTAACTATAACAACTTCCAATGAAAGTTTAAAGCTGTTTTCGAAGTATATTACGCTGTATAGTGTATAGACAGCACAAAATTAAATAATTTAGATGTTAATGAGCTGCGAAATTCCATAAATTACGATATTTTAGAATTAGGAACAGCATTTTCTTATCTAATCTTTTGAATACGGAAATCTATCGAACTACGGAATCGATTAAGCTTTGAATAAAAAACAATTGGCAGTCATAGGAACTGCCGATAGAAGTGAAAACTTATAACTCAGAATTTGAAGCCTACTTTGGAAACTACACAAGCCTACTTTGGTGTACCGAATGGCGTGGCCTGACCATCATGGCATGGCCATCTAGAAATGCGTTAGCATTTCCATTGGCTCACGCATTTCTAGATGGTCATGTCGTGATGGTGAGGCCACGCCCTTTCAGCATTTCCCTTTGGCTGACGCATTTCTAGATGGCCAATGGGCGTGGCCCCGAGTTTATCCGAAGATTTCTTATCATACCACGCCAGTGACGCTAGAATTCAATTCACACCCCACGAAAAATCTGTCTAAAAGCGTGCCTGCGCGCCAAAAGAAGTTTTCACTTCGAAATACTTGGGAGGTGTCAAGGGACATGCTGATGGAACGAAGTTGTACAAAATATTGCAACTATTTACTGTTTCTGTTGCCCTGGTACTGGTACCTAGGGGCAAACGCAACTCTTTTATATTTCTGTTGTCCTGGTATCTGGAGATAAACGCTGGGCTGTTGGAGGTAGGCAATCGAAACTCTTTACTGTTTACTGGCCGTTTTTACCGAGTTTACCCGAACATTTCACATCCGATCCGATCCATTATCAAATCCAAGCGTGACGATTGATGAATCCATTTCACAGCCCACGAAAATTCTGTCTATAGCGCACCTAAAGAAGTTTTCACTTAAAAAAATGTGATAATACAATTCATTTCATTTGTGCACGACGGTCTCTTTAGTTTGAATACACATATAAAAATATACTTGTTTATATGATGTGTGATACATCTGTGAGCCGTGGCATATGGAATTCGCTCTCGTAAGAGGTGGCATATAGAACCTCTTACGAGAGCGAATGTATAGGAAACTCTTTGGCTGTTTAACAACATTTTATTCCAAATTTAAATTTCCCTCTCATTTTATTTGGTTCTTTTGTTTTTTCAGTTCGAAAAACGCGGATCTTGTTGATCTTGGTTTTGCGTCTCAGAATTTATTAAAATTCATATGTGTTATTATTTTCAAGTTCCATGACCGGAACATCATTTAACTTTTATGGGTTTAGGTAGATGGCTTCCGTGAAATGTGGAAGCGTGCTCGACTCGGGTTAACCGACTAGCATTGCGCGTTGCCGTTGGTGGAACATCCATTGATTTCGACGCTGATTTTTAGTGGGTAGGCTGCCAAATTGGTCACGGAGAGTTCCTCCATAACCTCTGGCTTCCCCACGAGGGCTGGTGGTATACGTATTTTCCCTGGAAAGAAAGAAAACAAAGGTTTAGGTAGATAATTCAAATTATGTTATTTCTGATATCGTATTACGTATTTTGGGCTCGTGACTTTGTCCGAGTAGAATTGAGCATACGGCTGGTTGTTATATTACAAAATATATTATTCCCTAAGAAACTCATGTATAACTATGTACCTACATATATTGTGTATGCATGCCTATACAGTTATACAACAATAAAAATACCCTACGTGTTATTTCAGATTAAATTCTATGGATGTTATCAATTTTAGACTGCTCCATTAAGTTCTTACCAGTTTACCACATGATAGAGCAGTTAACATCGAGATATCCAAACACGTAAACATCCAAACGCCCAAACACCCTTACATTGAAACATTTAAATTTTCAAATTTATGGTACCACCAGTGTTTCGCAGTTTCACCAATTCAATTATTTTACCGGGATAAAAAATAACCTATGTGATATTCCAAACTTTTATCTATCTACGATCAAATTTCGTCAAAATCTCTTCCGTAGGTTTTGCAACAGTAACAAACATACATCTGTACATTCATATTAATATTAGTTAAGTAGGATTAGTAGGTTTGTGAAATAGTGGTTGGAATAGTTAGTGTTGTCTATAAATGTCCGCGGCCCTTTATTTACGGCTCTGTCCGTCCGTCCGTACGAGTCAGTTTACGAGGGTCCTGTGTCTCTCTAATTACAACGAATTAGACAAGACTGGGGGAATGTTAATGGTGACAAGGAACTTTTTAGCTTCCAATGTTGAGACGGTAATTTACCGTCCCAAGATTTTCGTATAGAAAGACATGAAGTGCATTCTTGAAGAGGTAGACCGTTTTGGACATTTGGCATTCGATCGCCTCTACTGCCACGAAACTTCTGTCTTTTAGACTACAGGCCCGTGAATAAAATTTACGGGTCAAATGAACCACCAGGAGACCTATGTAGATGATAGAATATAGGAATATAGAATGATAGAAGGGTATAAAGTAATAAGATTCAGCACTATGCCGTCACTTGTAAGCTGTCCAACTGGGTACAGTTGAAGAGGGGGGGTTCCAATCCGCGATCATTTCTCCTTGTCGCATGATTTTTGTACGGCGTTGCGGAATAATAGATTAGAAGAGGTATAGAAACTATAAAAATTATAAATGTTAGATTTTTAATTATTAGTTTCTCGGAAAAAATTATGATTTGCCGACGATTCCCAGAGTTAATTTGGTCATTTGATTAGGTACGGCATTAGTTCCATACAGTTTCAATGCCTCTTCTAATCCATTATTTCGCAACGCCGTACAAAAATCATGCGACAAGGAGAAATGATCGAGGATTGGAACCCCCCCTCTTCAACTGTTTCCAGTTGGACAGCTTACAAATGACGGCATAGTGCTGAATCTTATTACTTTATACCCTTCTATCATCCTACATAGGTCTCCTGGTGGTTCATTTGACCCGTAAATTTTGTTCACGGGCCTGTAGTCTATTTGGTAGAGAAGGTATAGGTAGGGATTATTTACTCTGTGGGCATAGGGGGAATTTGCCTAAAAATGATGACATTCGAAACGTTTTTAACCAACTACAAAAAAGGCCTCTTTTTCTTATCGAGGATTCCTTACTTTTTTCAGAGTATCTCTCTACTTAGTCTGTGCTTTTTTCTTAATTCACTGTATTTTTTATGTTTGTTACCTAAGAACTTTCGAATGGGTGAACCGATTTTAATAATTCTATTTTGTTAGAAAGGCTACAATCTCAAATAGAAAAAAAACATTGGTCGAAGACATACTACTTTATTAAGTATCTGTGCGAGTTTAATTTTAAAATTGTAGCCGGTTTTAACCGATTTCAAAAACAGAGGAGGTTCTCAATAAGGTTTTACGTTTTTTATGTGTGCTCCGCTAATTATGAATAGATTTTAATGAATCTTTTTTTGTTTGGCAACCAGCCCACACTTCAGAAGTGGTCTCATATGAATTGTATCGTAACAGGCTAACAGGTGAGTCGGTTTTTCAAATATCATCAGGAAATTCCAATTTGCTTACATTTATCTGGATAACGCGACGTAGCTCTTATCGTATCATACCTTCTTATGAAATTTTGTCAAGTATCTGAATTTAATTTTAAATTGAAGTCGGTCTTCGTTTTTTCAGAGAAAATAGATTTATTCGTGTTTCTCGGAAGGACAAGTAAAACATATATATTTACGCCAGACGGTAGTCATCACGGCTTCTCTTAAAATCACTTTTTCACGCAGTTTTTTCAACATGAAAAGACCAAATCACAGATTACTGTTGAACTGTGCTCGTAACCGATCGACGACACATCTAATTGCCCTGTAATTTATCTGCAAACTTTGCCCTTCAAAACTGGAATACAGTAATGTTTGTACATTACTGTTTGGCCGTCAAATATTAGGCAAAATTAAGATAGGTACTTCGACAGGCAGACTGTGTAAAGAGACGTCCCACTACAAAATTACGACAATATTTGCACGAAAAATACAACTATTAAGAACAAGAGAGAAAAAGCCAACGGGTGTCAAGTCTTCGAGTTACATAATGCTGTTTCAAGTTAAGATAACATCAAGAAAATTAGAATAGCATTAATAATATAATTTGTCAACCTTCCCACGATGCGGCTTGACGCGTCGCCTACTCGATTTCAGTCAAATTCTTCGGGAGTTCATAACATTTTGCAGGTTTTAAAGACCGAGCCAACACTCCGAAACTAGCAAAGAGAGGCGCTACTATCCTGTACCCTCTACTATTCGAATGTTTTTTTGTAAAAACAATCAGTACACAGTTTTCGTCTCATGCTTTTGTGGTCTGGACTTTGTTTTTTGCGTGGGCACAAGTCACTCAGGAAAACCTTAGTGTTATTTCGTTTCGAGAATTGTTGGTGACAGTTTGTTTTTACAACGCGGGGGCTAATTAGGCATTTCTTTATAGTTTTTTTAAAGTAAGTATAGAGTGAAAAGACAAGCAGGACATTTTTTTTTTAATAAAGAGCGGCGAGACGAGCAGGACATGTGCCTGATGGTAAGCAACATGCGCCAAATAACAACACAGTGACACGCAGCTATTGGAACATGAAGAATCCAAACCATTACCTAGCACTGCACTGCCCAGAGATCTAAGTTGTTATATCTCTAAGCCCTGTAATTTCTCTGGAAACATTGCCCTTCAAACCGGAACACAGTAATGTTGCAAACATTACTGCTTGGCGGTAGAATAACTGGCAAAGGTGTGGTCCTTCCCCGGGCGGACTCTGCCAAGAGTCCTACCACTACAGGACTACATATGTCTGATGGTAAGCAGCATGCGTGCCCATAACAGCACAGTGACACACAGTTATTGAAAAAAGAGCCTAAATCATTATCTAGTACCGCCCTGCGCTCGTCACGTGTCCTGCCGACTCATTTATTTTTTACACTTTCTGAAAATGTCTTCCCAAGAGCTTCGATTTCCGTTGATTGATCACCAAACTATTAATTAGATAAAGTTATTTTGTAAATAGTAGCACCTCATCTCGCCCACGCAATTCCCGTTCCCGTAATTTGTTCGCGATAAAAAGTAGCCTAAGTAGCCTTTAAAATATTTGGTAAATTACATGGTAAAATCTTACTGTGCTCCAAATTTCAACCCGATTTAAGCGAACCACGAACCACGTTACTTGACGACACCAAGATTGTATTCAGCAGGAAATCTCACTCAGGCATTATATTTCACCGTTGTCGTATGATGATAGTGGCATCAAACCTTTTCGTTGGGGTCATACAAAGGTCAACCATGAAAAAGTGTCACTTATTTGAGCTCCAAGAACTGTGATGGAAAAAAGGGCTAGATAGTATTAGTAATTACAGTAATGCGTGACACATACAAGTTCTGAACCTTGTATTTATTGCAGTAAAAACTTTTTTGGCGTTCCATACTTAGCTATCATTTTTACTACCACTTTTTGCTACCATTCTTAGCTGTGAATGAGGCTGATCGCCACATTCGGAACTAAAAGGCTCGATCGGGTGAACTCGGGACAGGCGATTGAGGCTAGAGCGAGAAAGATACAGTCAGCTGCTGCTCTCAACTGTCGTACGAGTATCAGTGTGTTTACTATGTTCAATTTATATGTAATTATTTTAGTTATTATCAATTATTCAATAGTTTTTGATAGTTCTTAATTATTTTAGTTTTCACTTCTACCGTGCCCTCTTAAGCACACACATTTTTTTTTATTTACAAGCCGTACTGAAAAACATTTTTTTACTGTTTTAGTCGTGTGCGACGGCACGACGGAGTACTATAAGTTTGAAATGTGGGTTCTCTGTATTTGCCTGTTATATAGTAGCCCCCGAAAGGGCTACCGATTTTATTGTTATTTTTTGTTTGCAAGGTGAATGGGAGGAAAAGATGAGTGTTATATGCCATGTTCCATTAAAACAGGTTCCGCTGTTTCAAAGTTATTAGCTCTTTTGTTGGTTATGATAGTAATCTTAGACACATGAGTGTTTTACCAGCAATGATACGTGTCACTCAATAAATATGACATAAAATCGTTGGGATTTTTTATTTTTTTAGGTATTTTATGCACTTCTCTATTTATGGACTTCAGCTTTGTATTTATCAGGTTGGCAACACTGCCCTTGACCTAGATAACATGATCCCGATCGATGAGAGCATTAGATGGTGCCTCCGAGTCTCCTAAAACAGGAAAAGATTATATTCCACTGGGAAAATGTTTTGTTATAATATTCTTACAAATTGTTCTTACAGCTCTTGTGGGACAAATTATTTTTGTCGTTTTATGTCAAGGGTATCTTATTATGGTACCTGAAAACTGTAAATAAATACGCTTTCTAGTAGCGAAATTTTTGAGTTTTTCTTTTTTTTTGTTAGTAATTCAATTCTATGGTGGCCAAGTGATGTCGTCTTTCACACAATCCAGTTAAATTTTACTTCACTTTCTACATCCAGAGCCGGATTTAGAGGTCTCGGGCAATTAATGAGTCAGATTTATTTTTTATTTTTTCGGTAGATATTTATATCAAACAATATATTGTGAAACTAAGTACATTATCTGAAAATGTATGATAAATATAAAAGTAGGTAAAAATGTAAAAATAACATCTCTTTGTAAAATGTAACTTTTTTATTTGCCATTTATCTCTAGTATAATCTAAAATTACCTGTATGGATAGTTGTAATAGCAAATATTAATTTATTTACAGTAGTATTGTAGAAATATTTATAGAAATAGGTATGATGTTTTTTTACCTTCAAAATGTTCATTGTCAAACTCTCCGAGTTTGGGTGATGAAATATTTTAAAAGTTTTTAATTTATATTTTATTAATTATTTACGTACACTTAAAAAACAAAATAATTAAAGTGTTGGCCAATTTTTGTAAATTTATTTAGTCCACCAACATTGTGTACTTACACCGATACATATATGAAGTCAAAACATTAAATACGCAATAGGGTGTGCTCAATGTCCCAATAATAATTTGCGGAGACATCATGCACATTAAATTTTAGCCCTGAAACTGATTAACATTTAATAATTGGGACAATTTCAAGATTATTATTATGTTTGAATTCACAGTACGTCAAATGATGTACTATATATGTTCTGTAAATAGCACAACCAATACAGTATCATGCGTTAAATTGGAGACAAAAAGTTCTCGTTTGCAGAATAGCTCCCTCGGCGGTACCACAAAAGTACTCTTACTACCAAAATATTGATATTGCGTAGCTTATTTCCCCGACAGTGGTACAAAAAGAAGGGTAATGTTTAAAGCTGTATTTATATGTACGTACCTATGTACCTAGGTGTTTCTACGCATACAGAAAAATTAAGATTTATTTGTGTACCAGGGATACATAAATATATGAAATGCTAACGAAATGTAGATCGATGCTACACATACAGTAAATAACAATTACTGAGTCCAAGAACAACTTAGTTAACATGATACAACACAACTACATAATTATACAGCCAACAAAATTAAAATCCAAAAAAATGTGTGTGCGTACAGCTGAAGTGAAAACTACAATAAGAAATAACAATTATAAATAAAAAATATTCAATTGAATACACCTAGTAAACAGACGGCAGTGAAGGGCAGCAGCTGATTTTACCTTTCTTGCTCGGGTACACTCGGCGGTCCCGACTCTCGAGCTCATCCGAACGAGCTTTTCACTTCAGAGAGTGATGGGTCAGCTCCGCTTACGCGCCGCGAGTGGGGGGGGGGGGGGGGGGGATCGCTCCATGAGTTCTTAGACCAAGACGCTTTTTGGATGTGTGAAATCTGTGAAAATTGTGAGTTCACGTCACTACGATACAGGTGACGTATTACGCAACATTCGTGTTGTTTCCTATTAAAATTCTAAGTTATAGTTGAAACTTAAGTAAGACTGTACTGGAATGAATTTGTTGTGTCTCTTTCAGGGTGTTCCGAAGCCTTTCAATCGAGTAGTATATGCAACGATAGCCGACGCTCAAGCCCAGGGACAGAAACCTATTACCTTCATCAGGCAGGTTAGTGTGTATTTTTGGAACAGAAAAGTTTTTTAGCCGCGTTTAGTACGTACTTTTTATTTCGGGAAAAAATATGTATTCGCATCACCAACATGCTAATGCAGCGACGTAACGTCGGAGCGGCGGTGGAGCAGTGGAGCTGCGCGTTAGACCCTTTTTGAAGTGAACATTTCTTTTGGCGCACCACACACAGATATTTAGTGGGCTGTGAATTGGAGCTCAAGCGTCACGTTCGTAAATGAAAGAAATCATCGGGTGAACTCGGGACCATGGCCATGGTCATGCTTAGAAGACTTATTTTGCCGACAATGCATTGAAGATTTATTTCAGACTGGCAGCGCCCTCCGGTTTCACCCGCGTAGTTTCCAAAGTGAGCAATCAAATTCTGCGTTAAAAGTTTTCACTTCTATTGGCTAAATAATATGACTGCCTATTTTTTACCCGACTGAAAGAAGGGTTTTGTTTTTCGCGCGTATCTTGCATGTTTGTAAATTTCTTAATTCCCATGTATCTTATAAACGGCTGGATGGATTTTGCCAATTAATATATCGTTAGATTCGTCTCAATGACCCAAATGTTCTTAGATAATAATATATTGTCTTACATTTGTTTTTTATCTAGTTATGTCGGGTTTTTAAATTAAATTAATTTAATGCATTCACTGAATTCCTGTGCTTTCCATTCACTGACATGCATAATAGCACTAGATATATCTAGTGACGTAGACGCCCTTGCTTCTGGATAGCCTTGGTCCCCTTAAATAGAATAAGACTACTTTTGTAGTGGTAGGACTCTTGGCAGAGTCCGCCTGGGGAACGACCACACCTTTGCCAGTTAGTCTACCGCTAAGCAGTAATGGGCAAGCATTACTGTGTTCCGGTTAGAAGGGCAATGTTTCCAGAGAAATTACAGGGCTTACAGATCTAACAACTTAGAACTATGTGACACAAGCGCAGTGCAGTGCTAGGTACAGTCCGCGAGGTATAAGCTGAGCTTTGCATTAGTGTGAGTGATCACCAAAAGTACAGTCAGACGCAGGACGCTGTGACCATGTTCTCTTAATAAGGTGTTTCTTCAAACCAGAAGTGCTGCCATCTGAATATGATTTTGATGAAGTAGGAGTGGTGTCAATATATGTTTCATCGGTATAAACGATAGGCCTGCCCTGAATACGGTATTCGGAAATTTTAAGTAAATAAGTTATACGTAGGTGACGGATCTCATGCTTTTCCATTAAAAATTTTCTGTTATTCTCTGTCCTTGACCATTTGAATCCTAAAAGAGATACTTCTTTTCGCAATGACCATATTGATCCTGGATAGTTAATGTCAGCTTGTTGTTTAAGAGTTTGTTGTCTGACTGTCCTTTTGGTAATAGATGCGTATGCATGTGATCACTCACACTAATGCAAAGCTCGGCTTATACCTCGCGGACTGTAATGATTTGGACTTTTCATGTTCCAATAGCTGCGTGTCACTGTGCTGTTATGTGGCAGGCGTGATGCTTACCATCAGGCGCATGACCTGCTCGTCTCGTCAATCGTTATTAAGGTGACAAAATCTTTAGTAAAAAAATTTGGTACCCTTAATAAGACTAACCTAGTCTGTGGTACCGCCACCTACTAGTTTCCTACTAGTAATAGCGGCGTCCTTTGGTTTTACTCGTGTTGGGGTTCCCGTTAGCTTCTTGCGATAAAAAGTAATCTATGTTCCGAATTTATATCCGCTGGATTGAGGTGTTCCGACGTGATGGAGCAACATACATCATTTTGGGATGTATAAAGTTAGTAGGTTCCAGTATTTCTAATATTATTTAATTACTTATAATTTGTAAATTTTGTCAGCTATTTTTGTTAATAACATTTGATAGTTTTATTACCAAACGGTTAATTTAGATTATGTTATTATTTTTGTTTTAGGTGTTGGCAGCAGTTACAAATCCTTCATTATTGGAGTCCGCAAACTTTCCCAAAGACGTTAAACAGAGAGCTCAAGAGTTGTTGGACGATTGCAAGTAAGTGACTTTTTCTATAGTAGGTACATATAGAGAGACGAGACGAACAAGTCACGTGCCTGATAGTAAGTGACAAGCCTATGATAGTAAGACACACAGCTATTGGAACATGAAGAGTCCACATCATTACCTAGTGCTGTACTGCGCTCGTCACCCAGATATATAAGATGTGTTGTCTCTTTGCTTAGATTGTATGACATTTCGGGGAGTGTGCAATTGATCTGCATGATGACAAACTTGTTCCTACAAATGCATTTGGAAAAATACTGAGAGGTGTAGATGGGATTTGAATTAACGATCTCACAGTCATGAAATCAGACTTAGGTACCACTGAACCACCACTATAAGTATAACTGTTTAAAGTATGGGTTGATGAATTCGTACAAAAACTTTTTTTTTATAAAAAGTGACGAGACGAGCAGGACATGTGCCTGATGGTAAGCAACATGCCTGCCACATAACAGCACATTGACCTAGCACTGCACTGCGCTCGCCCCCCAGAGATCTAAGATGTTAAATCTCTAAGCCCTGTAATTTCTCTGGAAACATTGCCCTTCAAACCGGAACACAGTAATGTTTGCACATTGATGCTTGGCGGTAGAATAACAGGCAAAGGTGTGGTACTTCCCCAGGTGGACTCTGCCAAGAGTCCTACCACTACAAATGACATTTTCAACATTCACATTCAGCCGTTTTCACCCCTAAGCTATAACAATAACTGTTTAAAGTATAGGTTGATGAATTCGTACTAAAAACGCGTTAAATGAGAATCAATCACTCGATGAAGGGCCTGAATTGATTCAGTTTCGGTAATTAAGCGAGCTACTTCAGTCAGGCTTGTAAGGTTGTAATTACAAACCCATTAAGGACTTTTTTGCTTTTGGTTTTGCCTCCTACTGGTAAAGGAAGATGATTTCTTTAAAACCTATTTTATTTAGATACCTAATACGTAACATTTTCTATCTTTGTGTGTATTTATTTGTCTTTTACTTATTGTACCTAATTATAGTTCTTGCATTCTAGGTTCTAATGACGCAACCTTTAAAATATGACATATGCTGTCACACAACGAAAGCTCTCAATAAGCAATATTTTTCCCGTTTTTTTAGGGTTCCGTAAAACGTAAAAACGGAACCCTTATAGATTCGTCATGTCTGTCTGTCTGTCTGTCTGTCTGTCTGTCTGTCTGTCCGTCCGTATGTCACAGCCACTTTTTGCCGAAACTATGAGAACTACACTGTTGAAACTTAGTAAGTAGATGTATTCTGTGAACCGCATTAAGATTTGAACAAAAAAAAAAAAAAAAATAGGGTTGCCCCCCATACTGAGAACTGAAACTTAAAAAATTTTTTTTCATCAAACCTACACATGTGGGGTGTCTATCGATAGGTCTTCAGAAATGATGAGGTTTCTAATAGAATTTTCGTCTACACTGAATAATTTGCGCGAGAGACGCTTCCAAAATGGTAAAATGTGTGTCCCCCCCCCTTTAACTTCTAAAGTAAGATAATGAAAAATCTAAAAAAAATATATGATGTACATTACCATGTAAACTACCAACGAAAATTAGTTTGAACTCGATCTGATGAGTAGTTTTTTTTAGTACGTCATAAATACACTATTATTGAAACTTCGATCAAAGTTACAACGAACTACAAGAACTATGTGTACTATGTATATTATGTTACATGCTGCAACGGAACCCTTCATGGGCGAGTCCAACTCGCACTTGGCCACTTTATTTACGTTTTTCATTCCTGCTCGGCTCCTGTTTTATAGTAGCGTAATGTTCAATAGCCTATAGCCTTCCTCGATAAATGGAATATCCTACAAAGAAAGAATCGTTCAATTCGGACCAGTAGTTCCAGAGATCCTTGCGTTCAAACAAACATACAAACAAACTCTTCAGCTTTATAATATTAGTATAGATGATGATATATGATATTAGGGTTCCGTAAAACGTAAAAACGGAACCCTTATAGATTCGTCATGTCTGTCTGTCTGTCTGTCTGTCCGTCCGTATGTCACAGCCACTTTTTGCCGAAACTACGAGAACTACACTGTTGAAACTTGGTAAGTAGATGTATTCTGTAAACCGCATTAAGATTTTTACAAAAGTTTTTTCAAAAAACAAAAATTAGGGGTGCCCCCCATACTGAGAACTGAAGCTCAAAAATTTTTTTTTCATCAAACCTACATGTGTGGGTTGTTTATTGATAGGTCTTAAAAAATGATGTTGAAGTTTCTAACATAATTTTTGTCTACACTGAATAACTTGCGCGAGAGACGCTTCCAAAATGGTAAAATGTGTGTCCCCCCCCCCTCTAACTTCTAAAGTAAGAGAATGAAAAAACTAAAAAAAAAAAATATGATGTACATTACCATGAAAACTACCAACGAAAATTAGTTTGAACTCGATCTGATGAGTAGTTTTTTTTTAGTACGTCATAAATACACTATTATTAAAACTTCGATCAAAGTTACAACGAACTACAAGAACTATGTGTACTATGTATATTATGTTACTTGCTGCAACGGAACCCTTCATGGGCGAGTCCAACTCGCACTTGGCTACTTTATTTCTAGAAGAGTGAGTGCGTGTGATGGCTGCCCGTTTGGCTCTGATTTAAATATATGTAACAACTACGTTTATTTTAGACTAATATTGCGTATGTAGGTTTGTAGGTGATTCAACAAAAAAGAAAAAAAAAACAAGTAGCCCCCGGCCCTGGAACCGTGGGCGCAGTTCCTGTTACCATTATTTTCGTAAAAGTAGCCTATGTTTCCAGACCAAAATCTAACTCTATTTCAAATTTCATCCCGATACGTTGAGACGTTTTGATATGGTTGAACAACAAACATCGATCTAAGCTTCTGAAATTTCAATAAGTATTAGTAAGATTGAAAATTAATGTCTCAGTAACGCTTCTCTACGCTTGGAATTTAGATTTTCGCAACAAGTTTTATTTTGTACTAGCAGCGCCCCGCGGTGTTACCCGCGTAGTTCCCGTTGTTCCCGTTGTTTATATCATAAGTAATCGTCAGGATAATAAGTAGCCTATGTGTTCTTCCAGACCATAATCTATCTGTGTTCCAAATTTCAGCCCGATCCGTTCATACGTTAGGACGTGATTGAGCAACAAACATCCAAACATCCATACATTGACATTCATAATATTAGTAGGATTTGCTACCCATGAGCGCTTAGTGAGCTTGGTAAATTGTTTCCTTGACTTTCTCCCTGTAAAAGAGCCCTTAGTCTTAGCAGTAAGAACATAACATTATGAGCATTGAGGCTATGTATGTTTTATATCATATTATCGTCTATTACTATTCCAGACAACAGTCAGTAGGAGCCTACTCCCCATTCGCTGGTCTCCAAATCGTCCGTCGCCACATAGCGGAATTCATCACGAGACGAGACGGAGTGTCATCCTTCCCTGATGATATTTACATGGGTTCTGGAGCATCTGACATTGTCAAGTCTGTTCTGAAATTGTTTGCGGCAGATGTGGATGGGAAACCTTCCTGTGAGTAATTACATAGTAATAAATGCATAACCAAACAGGTTAATTACATAAATTAAACATTTTGAAAACTTTTAACTTTTGTGGTGACTGCTATTTTCAATTTAATATTTGTCCTTTGTATTTGTCATAGCGAATAGCAAATAGTATTTATTAGTGAAACCGTATTAATTCATGCACATACCGCCAAATCAATAATATGCAAACATTATTGTGCTTCGGTTAGAAGAGCAATATTTCCAAATAAGGTACAGGGTAAACAGTTAAATTGCTTTATATTTCTATGAGCGCAGTGCAGTGTTACAACCATGTTGTTATAGTCAGGTGAGTGACTCACCATCAAGCGCCTTCTTTCTCGTGTCGGCATTGTCACTGTACATCTTACCATAATTTGAACATTACTCTATCTGAAACTCTACTTGTTGTAGTTTCATCTTGTATCGATTCATATTGCCTTGCAAAAGAGATTATTAAATCTCTTTTGCAAGGCAATATGAATCGATATACAATATGCAGCACAACACGAATGGGAAACTCCCATTTAGTATTATATTATCATTTAGTATCTGAAAAAAAAAAATTATAATGTGACAAAGCAAGAAGGACATGTGGCTGATGGTAAGTCACATGCCTGGCCATAACAGCGCAGTGACACGCAACTATAAGAATATGAAGAGGCCAAACCATTACCTTGCACCGCACTGCGATCGTCATCCGTAGATATAAGCAGTTTTATATCTACGCCCAGTAATTTCTCTGAAAACATTGCCCTTCAAACCGGAACACAGTGATGTTTGCACACTACTGCTTGGCGGCAGAACAACTGGCAAAGGTGTGGTACTTCCCCAGGCGGACTCTGCAAAGAGCCTTACCACTACACTATGTTCTCCAATCACACTTTGTTATTTCAGCTGTAATGATCTCATGTCCACAATACCCTCTGTTCTCCGCTGCTCTATCAGAGCTGGGTATTCACGCTGCGTACTACTACCTCGATGAAGAAGTGAACTGGGCAATACGGGTTCGAGAGCTGGAGAGATGCTATGACGAAGCTAGTCTTCATAGCAATGTCAGGGCAATTGTGGTTATTAACCCAGGGAATCCGACCGGGCAGGTAAATTATTATGAAATGGCTTTTGTGTTTAATTTGACATACATATTATGACTATGACTTTAAAAAAAACTGCTAATTTGAAATGGGACTGGGCTGGACATGTCTGCCGCATGTCGGATGCTCACTGGGCCAAAATCACTACTCAGTGGAAGCCCGATCGCAAACGACGATGCGGCAGGCCAAAGAAACGCTGGCGGGATGACCTTGATAGCTATTTAAAAGACTGGGAAACATTAACTCAAGACAGAACCAAATGGAGGGAGGGTAGGGAGGCCTTTGCCCAGCATTGGGACAGTATAGGCTCCAAATAATATTTTCTGTTTGTGGAATTACTATTTTTACATGCCTATACTATGGGATTATATATTTAGAAGTATTATTAAATTAATGTCGCTTCCCCCGCCTACGAGTGTTTGTGGGCTTTTTTCCTTGATGCTGGTTGCCTGGAAGAGGTTGCTCAGCAATAAGGCCGCCATTTGTGGCGCTAGTTAATAAGTGTGTCTCTACAATATTTTAAGTTTGTTTTCGTGTCACAATAAAGAGTTTCTATCTATCGATTTACTACTATACTATTAAATGTGAGCTTATTATTAATATTGCCCCTGAAGTGCCTTCAAAACCTTCGCGAGCGCGTCGCGTCCACGCGGTGAAACCAAAATGGGGATTTTTGAAGTGAAAACTTCTTTTGGAGCACCTCAGACAGATTTTTCGTGGGCTGTGAATTGAATTCTAGCGTCACGCTCGGGAATAATAAAAAAAATGGCAGTCATAGGAACTACCGATAGAAGTGAAAACTTATAACTCAGAATTTAATAGCTTACTTTGGAAACTACACGTGTGTAACCGGAGGGCGTGGCCTGGGCATCAGTGCATGGCCATCTCGAAATGCGTCAGCATTTCCTATTGGCTGATGCATTTCTAGATGGCCATGGCATGATGCCGAAGCCACGCCCTTTCAACATTTCCCATTGGCTGACGCATTTCTAAATGGCCAATAGCCATGGTCCCGAGTTTACCCGAAGATTTCTTATCATATCCGAGCTTGACGCTAGAATCCAATTCACAGCCCACGAAATATCTGTCTAGGCGCCCCTAAAGAAGTTTTCACTTCAAAAATCTTCGGGTAAACTCGGGATCATGGGCATGCTTATGTCCACGCCTTACGGTTTCACCAGCGTATTTTCTAAAGTAAGCTATCCAATTCTGAGTTATAAGTGTTCACCTTTTTCGGCAGTTCGACTGCCAATTTTTTTCGGTTAACCTTCTCATCGTATAAGCTTTGCCATTCAGCGTGGTCATGTCACCGGCGTGCTGGCCACGATATTGACTGTGGGGTTTGATCATCTTTATTATTTCAAGTGTAAATAAGCAGTTAGGTATGTTTTTTAATGTAGTTTTTGGTGAAAGATAGTTTTGTTAGTAAATGCTCTACCTAGCTATATTTCAAGTTAATTATTCTTTGTGAAATTTTGAATTAAAACTTTGATAAGTGGAAGAGTGGAACGGCATTAGCGGCAATTTGTTTTGTAACATCCTAGAAGTATACGCGACAACAGAAAAACAAGACTTCTATCGACAATCTGATTAACTAATATTCTTTTTCCAGATTTTGTCGCGTGAAAACATAGAAGAAATCATACGTTTTGCTTATGAGCACCATTTGTTCATTCTTGCGGATGAAGTCCATCAAAAAAATGTCGTCACGAAACCGTTTTTGTCATTTAAAAAGGTAAAGTGGAATTATATATTTAAAAAAAAATGGCAGTCATAGGAACTGCCGATAGAAGTGAAAACTTAGAAGTCAGAATTTGATAGCTCACTTTGGAAACTACACGTGTGTAACCAGAGGGCGTGGCCTGGGCATCTTGGCATGGCCATCTATGGCCATGCCATGGCGTGATGCCGAGGCCACGACCTTTCAGCATTTCCCGTTGGCTGACGCATTTCTATATGGCCAATAGCCGTGGTCCCGAGTTTTAGTTTTAAGATTTCTTATCATACCCGAGCGTGACGCTAGAATCCAATTCACAGCCAACGAAATATCTGTCTAGGCGCGCCTAAAGAAGTTTTCACTTCAAAAAACAGTTCATCAGCGCAGGTCTTAAAGCTTAAAGATCAGAGCATCCTTCGTCTTTTTTTAACCCCTAACGCATAAACAACGGAGCCCTATAAGTTTGACGTGTGTGTGTCTGTCTGTGGCTTTTGTCACTCCCAAACGGATGAACAGATGTGGTTTTTGGTTTTTCTTCGTTCGAAAGGTCGATTAGCCGGTAGTGTTATTAACTAACCACCAGCATCACCAACCCACACCGGGACAGTGTGGCAGATTATGACTTTGACCTTTTAGAGAAAGCTTGAGAAAGCCCCGAGTCCCAGCAGAGGGATCGTTTAGTTAGAGAGTTCCTTATGTTCTTAGCTAAGTTATTTATTATACATAATACATAGCTAAGAACATATCTTATATACATATATTTCATCAAAAGAGGTCCAACTGTTTCAAATTCAGCTCTTTTGTTAGATGCGTGTGAATCTTAGACGTATGGATGTTTTTAAATTGCAATCATACGTGTGGCCTAAATTTTAAACAATGCGTTGGGTATTTTTAATTTAATGTTTACTTATTAAATATTACATTGCCACCATATCCTACCTACAGTATAGGATAATCAGCTCACTCTATGTCGGCCGGGACTGCCGGAGTTGTGACCGTTTCTTACAAGGAGAGAGCTAGGGCGAAAGTCTACAATTCTGCCAAAACGGTAGTTTGGACACATGTCCTCGAAAGATAATTTGGAACACGCCGGTTTACTTACTTTATTTCTTTTAAAATAAAAGCTCTCGGTCTGGTTGAAATCGTACTTCTGCACCCGTCAAATACTTAAAAAATACTTTTGGGCGGATTGATGCAAACCTACGGCAGTATTGTGAAATCGGGACGATCTAGATACAGGGCATATATATAAAACATCTTATCTTATATCTCTGGATTAAGAGTGCAGTGCTAGGTCATGATTTGGATTCTTCATGTTCCTTTAGTTGCGTGTCACTGTGCTGAGCAGGCATGTGTCCTGCTCGTCTCGTCGCTGTATGTCGCTATACTACTACAAAAAAAAAAAAACAAAAAGCTTTAGGCCACATCTTGAAAATGCCCTAGATTGAAAAAAACTAAAAAAATCCCCGCCATAAAAGAACTCATGGCGGGCAAAACAGTTTTCAGTTAAAAAAAAATATTTTACAAAGATTTTTTTTGCCAGGTAATGCATGAAATGGGTACCCCGTACTCCGAAATGGAGCTAGCAAGTTTCTTCACTGCGTCCAAGGGCTGGGCATCGGAGTCTGGACTGAGATCTGGGTACGGGGAGCTGGTGAGACTACACCCGATGGTGCGGAGTGCGTTCCACACCATGTGTGGAGTGATGCAGTGCCCTAGTGTGCTGGGGCAGTGCGCTATGGACTGTGTGGTAAGCGAAATTATGACGATTACTAGCAGTGTGATTTTACCCGCGTAGTTCCCGTTGTTGTTAATTTCCTGGGATAAAAAGTAACCTATGTGTTTTCCTAGACTATAATCTAACTGTGTTCCAAATTTGAACCCGATCCGTTCATTCATCACGATTGTTGTTCAATCATTAAAACATCCAAATATTGACGTTTAAAACATTAATAAAATTACTAGCAATGCCTGTGGTTTCACCCGCCTAGTACCTGCACTAGGTACTAGGCGTACCAGGTACCAGGATCCATTATTTTTCCAGGATAAAAAGTATCCTAAGATACTTCTAATACTTCCAAGAATTTTACCAGGATCTATTATTTTTCCAGGATGAAAAGTATTCTATGCTACTTGTTATATCTCCAAGAAAATGTGTACAAAGTTTAATGAGACGAACTTCTTAGCATTCCATGGATTCACCGTGCGGGTGCGGGGTCCATCGTGTGACAGAGAGAGAAATCTCGAGTAGACCCCAAGACTTGTGTCTCGGGCGTAGGTTTAAAAGGGGCCCCTTGGTGACGTACGTCAACACTCACCTTCACTACTCGTATTTCTCTCCCTGCCCAGCCAAATCCGATATGATCCTACTAGTGCAGCTTTAGATACTCTAGTATAGAACTTACTACACTTCTGGACAAGCCAAGTATAGATAAGCGAAGCCAAGATAGGTTAAGTAGTTTTCTCGTAAAAGCGTAACAAACAAACTTGCTTTCGCGTTTATTATGTTTTTAGGATTAGGATATGAGTTTTTCGATGTCTTTGAGAAAATAATAATTTGTCTAAGGATGTTGATGATCTGATACATGATTTGTCCCTTTATCACTCATATCTCTCATTATTTACTCATTCATTATGATGATCAGGTGAAGCCACCAGTAGAAGGAGACGAATCATACGACCAGTTCGCTCGAGAAGTAGATGTGATTCGTCGTCGCTTCACCGCCAGGACTGCGGCAGCGAGTCGAGCCTTCAACGCTGTACCTGGCCTCTCTTGCAATACCATTGATGTAAGAATAATAATCTTATTTTGTGGCATATACATTTTTGGACAGTTGTGAGGTGGAACCTTCACGGTTCGAGGTGAAAGGCCAAATCAAGTGACCCCAGGTAAATTTCTCAAGTCTTCCAGCCTCTTCCCCAGCCTTTACACGGAACACGGATTACTCAAAAAGGCGAGGAGCGCGATTAGAAGCTCTCTCCCCGATCGGCATTAGCCATAATAAATAAATTCATTTATACTCGTATATAGAAAAATAGCAGCATGTAAATGACAGAGTAGAAGACAATTCAAATAATGCCAATAATTAGCTCCGTAGTTTTTTTTATGGGTCTCAAACTACAAGATGCCACCCCCGGCAAGTTATTGTGTGATGCCCAAGAACCATGTGAAGGTTCCCGAGCCTTGCACCCCAAAAATAAGTACCTACGTCAACCATAAGCATCTTACTAAATGTTCTCACTTCTGAGACTCGGGGCCTTCTCCGGCAAGGAGAGAGTCAAGGCCAGAATCACGCTGGTCCAGTGCGAGTTGGTGGATGTCGTATGATTTCGAAAGATTCTAGGTAGGTACATGTTGGTTTTATCACGATGTTTTCCACAGCGAGTAAAAATCCATTACTGACATTCAATGTGTAATTCGGAACTTTATTTTTTTTTGACAACAATCTGTATTATTAATGACACATTAATGACACATAAAACGCATAAAACCATGAATTTTCTAACACCAAGTCTTGCTTAAAATTACTTAGCTTACCGAATACAATTTTAACAAATGGCCGTTACGTTCCGAAATAAACTTTTTTAGCAACAACTTGTATTATATTTATTAAAAAATATTAAATGAACTTATAAACCAGAATGTACGTTACTTATTATGCAATTATTAAGTGCGTTTGAAAAAAACGTTTAATGCACTTATAGAATGTTGTTTACGCCTAATAACATCGTAACATTATATTACTCACACCTAAATATAATATTAAAAGTTCGGCTGTATGTTAAATGCAATAATAATTATTGTAAATTGTTATTGTAGTACCTATGTAGGTATAATTACGCACACAATGCCGTGTGTCAGTAACATATTTACGTACCTCTATATTGCCCTTTTCACTTGTTCCGTCGTTCTCAATAGTTTTTTTTTGTATTTGCATTCATTTACAAACGTCAAGTGACCATTAAGTACCTACATATTTATCGCCTACTATTCTTCCAGGCTGGTATAGTGGCATACCCCCGGATAGAGATCCCAGAGAGAGCGCGGGAACTTGCAACGGGACTGGGAATCTCTCCAGACGAGTTTTATGTACTCAATCTGCTGGAAGAGACAGGTAATTCTTTAATTTTTTTTATTCGTTTTGACGGGTTTTCATTCGACTTAGAGGTGAGGTTATGCTCTGATTGCCTTGGATCCATCCGGTTTTTAGGGCTAAATACCTAAATCCGGGACAGACTGCTAACACAGAAACAACCAGGATATGTGCCTGACGGTAAGGTTAACATCACAGTGCCTGCCCATAACATCACAGTGTCACATAACTATTGGAACATAAAGAGTCCAAATCATTATGACCTAACACTGCACTACGCTCATCACCTAGAGCTAGATATAAGATGATTTATCTGCGTGCCCAGTATTTTTTGAAAACATTAACCTTCAACCCGATGCACGGTAGTGTTACTTGCACATCTCTAATTGGCGGTAGAATAAATGGCAAAGAGGTGGTACTTACTTTGCCAGGCAGTCTCTGCAAAGAGTCCTACTGATCTCTGAAAAAAATCCCAACGACCACTACTGAAAATCCCACTAAAAAAAATATTTGGAAATTGATCAGCACAGTCAATAAAAAATAACCTTGCCAGTGTCAATGTCATTTCTTTATTTACAGCATTTCGATATGCTTATTACTTTTCTCATCTTATTTTTGTAGCCCATTGTTTTCTATTGTGGCTCATTGAGCTATTCACGTCCTGGCAACAATTCCAAGTGATTGCTATCAACCTATCGCCATTAACAGGATTACCGTTATCACCTCAACTAATTAATAGATTTATGAAATAAGAACAATGGAAACATTACTTAGATTAGTACGAGTACGTGATAAATGTCATAGTGAAAAAAAAATATTTCCAGAAATGTTACCCTTCAAAAAATGTATCTATCAAAGCTGTACATCAACATTTAAAGCGAGCTTTAAATGTTGTGTAAGACTCATCACTTGAATTAAGAACATATGTATACAGAACGAAGATACTCTCACTGTTCAAACGTTAGACGCTGGCGAAATTAAGGTGGCGTTACCGAATGGAAGCCATGACGAATAAAAAAATATAATTTAAAAACTCAAACACCCGACTGCGTAAAAAGTGAACCAAACTACGTACTCGCATACTAAAAAAAACTGAAAAGAATAAAACAAGCATTTAGATTTCTGGTGGTCTAGAATTCTTTAATATGTTATTGTATTAATACTATTGATACATGTACAATATTTTCTAATAAAAGAACATTACAACTGAAGAGTCGGGATCCATTATTATTCGACATACAATCTAATTGTTCAATGGATCCCGACTGTTCAGTTGTAATGTTCTTTTATTAGAAAATATTGTACATGTATCAATAGTATTAATACAATAACATATTAAAGAATTCTAGACCACCAGAAATCTAAATGCTTGTTTTATTCTTTTCAGTTTTTTTTAGTATGCGAGTACGTAGTTTGGTTCACTTTTTACGCAGTCGGGTGTTTGAGTTTTTAAATTATATTTTTTTATTTTATACTTTTTAGTTATGAACAATGTTGTGAATGTTAATATGCTCAACATAATAATATGCATCTTTTGGTTGTTGACCAAATGTCTTCGTTTCTACTGATATAATATGTAGGTTTCTCTACTGCATGTAATTCTTATAGTTTTGTGTTAGTATAGGTTTTCGATTGATGTTGAGTACCTACTAAATCGTTTGAAGTTGGAGATGGGCGACTGAGGCGGAGCAATCCGAAAGCGGTCCCGTGTTCCCACTATCACCGGCAGAGTTGAAACCCCATGGAGGTTTATTAGTAGATAGGGGCACCATATCCATACATTATATAGAGTGCAACATAACCCGGCTGTGTCTCCCGGGCGGCGCAGTAGGGTATGCGTAAATACATTTCCTGCACGTACGAAAATAAAGTGGCCAAGTGCGAGTTGGACTCGCCCATGAAGAGTTCCGTTGCAATAAGTAACATAACATACATAGTACACATAGTTCTTGTAGTTCGTTGTAACTTTGATCGAAGTTTCAATAACAGTGTATATATGACGTACTAAAAAAAACTACTCATCAGATCGAGTTCAAACCAATTTTCGTTGGTAGTTTACATGGTAATGTACATCATATATTTTTTTTAGATTTTTCATTTTCTTACTTTAGAAGTTAGGGGCCCCCCCTCTGGGGACACACATTTTACCACTTTGGAAGTGTGTCTCGCGCAAACTATTCAGTGTAGGTATACGAAAATGATTTTAGAAACCTCAACATCATTTTTAAAGACCTATCGATAGACCCCCCCCACACGTGTAGGTTTGTAGAAAAAAAAATGTTTTGAGTTTCAGTTCTTAGTATGGGGGGGCACCATAATTTTTCTTTTTTTTTAACTTTTTTGTTCAAATCTTAATGCGGTTCACAGAATACATCTACTTACCAAGTTTCAACAGTGTAGTTCTCATAGTTTCGGCTAAAAGTGGCTATGACATACGGACGGACAGACAGACAGACAGACATGACGAATCTATAAGGGTTCCGTTTTTACGTTTTACGGAACCCTAGAAAGGTAGTCCAATATACCTATTAGCATAGATCGTAGAACCCAAGATGGGGCCCATCCCAAACTTCACGGCGCACGCAATCATGTGAACGTTGGGAAGAGTGAGCTCACTCTTTCCGTTCTAGTCGGTTGCAGGACGCGGTGGACGCCGGACGTTTTTACCTATCATTATTCGGTGTCAACAACCAAAATAAGTAGAACCACAGCAAATCTCGCCGCTAGCGAATATAGGGGTCAAGTAGATTGGTTGTTTGTAAACCACTTACGATACATACAGAGACGCAGTTTATTACCAATTTCAAGGTGCTCAGAGCACATCTATAGATTTATATCGATGCCTACTAGATACATTAGTATATAATGTCCATCCACATTCACACGTACAGTTAGTTATACGAAGTTTTCTGCTACCTAAAAACCTATAAATGTGAGAATAGTTGTTACTCAACTTTAAATCGATATACATCCTAAACGGTCAGTCAAATCGAAAAACATTGAGAGAAAGCTAAACATTATTTTTAAATACCTATTCAACGATACCCATTTTGACATATTTTGGTGATTTTCATTTTTTTTATTTGGACAATATGGCGTCCTCTATCCGCCATATTGGACTTACTCTAATGTCATGTCTTTAGTGTCACTCGCCAAATTAAGAGGAATCGATTGACGTGTGAATCATAAAAATCGGCTCAGGCGTTTGGTCTGTATAGTGCTTCAAAGGAACATACAAACATACATACATACATACATACATACATACATACATACATACATAGACTGTTAAACACATTACCACTCCTTTGCGTCGCGCAGTCGGGTAAAAAGAAAGAAAGAATAAATGTTGTGGTACTTATCTTTCACTATTTTTGGTTTTGTTCGTTCGTATTATTAATATTGAATTACTAGTGTATATTTTTCATAACAGATAGACATAAACCCTAGGTTTTTTAGACCTTTTTAAGGGCTACAATACTGCAGTACATTATTTTGATCTATCTTGTAGGATTCAGCCAGCGGCAGCGTTTGCAATGTAAGCGCAAAAATGTGATTATTTATGACAACACATTAGAAACCTTTAAAATGATCACTGATTCGCAACTATTTTATGCAGATGTTATACATAAATATACTTAAACCATCCTCTTGAAACACTCTATACGCTTATTAAAAACCGCATCAAAATATGTTTGGTTTAAAGATCACATTTAGAGATCGGTTGAAAACATTTTTTATTTTATTTTCAGGTATCTGCGTTGTTCCCGGCACTGGATTCGGTCAACTTCCAGGCACCTACCATCTGCGTGCCAGTATACTCTATTCTCAGCACGAATTGCAATACATAATGAATAGCATTAGAAGTTTTCACATCAAATTCCTAAATAAATACTCCTAAAATTGACAAATCTTGGAACTGAAGTTACTGTAGGATATGTGTTTGCCTGAAATGTATGAGCCAATCTATTATTATATTTAAAAAAAATGTTTTGTGACGTGAAATTTCTGTCACAGATTTTTTCGTCGGCTGATCGTCACGCTCGAAGGTAAAAGGGTCGATCGGGTGAACTCGGCTCTTCAATGTCGTTTAGCTGTGTTTACAATATTCAATTTAAACATGATAATTTTTCATTCTATTTATTATCAATTATATTATTAAATAGTTTTTAATATATATTTCTTATTGAGTTTTCACTTCTGTTGTGCGGTCTTAAGCACACGATCTTTTTGTTGTTATTTTTTTGTTGTTGTTGAATAAAATTCTTAAAGTAGCCTCTGGTATTTCATTACTCTGCGTAGGTGTAGGTACCCCAAATGGTTAATTACAAAAAGTATTTAAATTACAACAAAGTTTATTGTCTCCTTGTAATTTCCATTTCTTTTTTCAATATTAATTAGAAATCAATGTGTCCTGCACACCATGACATAATTATTATGGTGCCGTGACATGGAAGCTGCCAAAGAAGCTGTGTACAAAATGCAAGTTGCACTGAGAGCTATAAAGTGACCCATGCTCGGTATCAACACTATGAATAGAACATAATATTTCTGAAGTGAAAACTTCTTTTGTGGCGCCCAGGCAGATTTTTTGTGGGCTGTGAATTGAATTCTAGCGTCACGCTGGGGTATGATAAGAAATCTTCGGGTAAACTCGGGACCATAGCCATTGGCCATCTAGAAATGCGTCAGCCAATGGGAAACGCTGAAAGGCCGTGGCCCGGTCATCATGGCATGGCCATCTAGAAATGCGTCAGCCTATGGGAAATGCTGACGCATTTCTAGATGGTCATGCCATGATGACCAGGCAACACCCTCCGGTTACACCCGTGTAGTTTCCAAAGTAAGCTATCAAATTCTGAGTTACAAGTTTTCACTTCTATTTCGGCAGTTCCTATGAACTGCCGATAATTTTTTTTATTAACATATTAAACAATCTATTAACATTCTTCACTGTAAAATATTGTAAAACAATGAGTACCTAATAGCGCTTAAAATTGGTCTCGTGAAAAAAACAGGTTAAAGAATTTAAATTAATATCTCAAGATTGCTGTAAAGGGGCAATCAAATTAGCATTGGAAGATAAAAATAATTAATGAATGGATAAATTAACAAAATTATTATAGGCATAGTCATTTTAAAACATCAAATTTGAATGTCATATGCATCGTAATTACAATTCATATACTCTTTTATGCTGTACAGTGTTGTTCAGCGTCTCTCACATGTACAGTGTTGCAGTACATGTGAGATATTCTGTAATTTGTAATTCAGAAAAAACGTAGAGCTTCTAAGGGAATAGCAGTTTTCTAAGTTCTAAGTGGAAATCGCAACCAGATATAACTTATAATCAACTATAGCACCGCCCAGAGGTTTTCCCCTATTATAATGTTAGTAGGATGTGAACTGCAAAAAAAATTACGTTGTCATATCGAGTTGCAAAACTTCCTTCAATTTCAACAAAACTATTATAACGATCGAATTTAATTAATCCTCTCTCTTCCTGGCTATATATCCCATATGGTGGTGGGGTCAGCCTTCCTGCTATTTCTTCTCCACTTCACTCTATGTAAGACATCGTCATTAGACATCTCGCATTCTCTCATATCCCTTTGCACTACAGTCCTCCATCTGGTTTTGGGTCGGCCGCTGGATCTTCGACCAGGGGCGGACAATTGCAGAGCCACGTTCCCTACGTAGTCGAGCGGCCTTCTTTTCACATATCCATACCATCTCAGCCTACTCTCCTGTAACTTGTCGGCAATGTCGCGCACACCCAGGCTAGAGTGCTCGCAATATAACTCTGCGCGTAGCAAAATATGGAACTAATTGACAGGCCGTCAACTTCTTATTTACGTCAGTTGACAAAAGTTTGTTTACGTTTGGTGTATTTTTATTAATTTCCAAAATAATTAATAGCTTGTATTACGCCGAAAGTGATTAAAAGTGCTGGCCGTGTTTGGTTCTTGAAAATCAATCGTGGTTGTGAAGAAGAACGATACAATAACGGGCCAAAAGTGCAGTTTTCCAAGCGCAGAGCTATTTGACAACTAACTGTAGGGATACCATAGCAATCAAATCTCCACCTATTATCGGCATATTTTAAAGCTGAGGCTTTAGGTTGAGGTGTGGCTTTGGGTTTGATTGTTTTATTGCCAATTTACCCGTGGGAAAAAATGTGTGTGTTTAAGACCGAATGTGAAAAACTAGTTATAAATGTTTTTTTTTTCATAATATACAAATCAAAATAGAAAACACAGTGACACAGCAGTGAAGATCAGCTGATTGTATCTTTCTCGCTCGGGTACACTCGGCGGTTCCATGTTCACCCGATGCGCCAAATTTTAAAATAGTGTTATTTATGGTCTCAATAAAAGATTTACAAGTTTAAATTAAATTCTTGTTATTTCGATGTTGGTGTAGGTTGAAAATGACAGATTTTTTATAATGTAATAAACTATAATAAAGTTTTCCTGGTGGTAAGAGACTCAGACAGCCTGTACCAATTACCAATGATACTTGGTCATACTGAACCAAACCAGCACTGCAAAGGCGTTCATTACTTCGAGACATTCCTTCTTGAGTCTCAGTTGTCGTGTAGTTACTTAAATTGCTTCCCTGAAAAATCCCTTCCCGTTCCTGTTTTATGAAGTTGTACGTTCCCAATGAACGGGAAGGGACCCTATTAGCTTGACCTGGCAACATTAAGTACGCCACCAGTCGCGCGCAGACTTATACTGCGAGCACTATACCTCGCACGTACTCGTTGCGGACTTTATCGAGCTTGGTGACGCCGCACATCCACCTCAGCATTTTCATTTCGGCAACTTGAATAGTGTGGACATTATTTAGTGTAACGGGCCAAATTTCACTGCCATACATAAGGACTGGGTAATTTTTTTGCTTCATAGGAGGTTCAAGAAGAAACAAATAAAAAATCAAACCTTGTTTGAATAAAGTAGGTACTAAGTAGGTTAGTAGGTAGGCTTATTGCTCAATGGATATGCAGACCACTAAATATTTCCACTGCTGGGCCTTCTCTCGCAAAGAGTCAATGCGATTATCCACCACGCTGGCCCAGTGGGATCCCCCACAGCGCCAGGGTGGATGACACAAATGACCCGGAAAGATTTTAGGAACATATCGGTTTCGATGTTTTCATTCATAGTTTTTAGATTAGCGGCATTACGCAAGTCGAAAATACAGTGATGTGCAGGGGATTCAACCCAGAGGCTCCGGATCGGCAGTTGCCGTTCTCCCGACTAGACCAGCTGTTACTAGACGAGTCATAACTTCGGTGCAGTTTCTCTGTGATGTATATTTTATTCGTAGAATATAGATAGATGTAAGTTTAAGTTGTTACCGTACCGCTTGATGAATAAGAAATATTCTATTCTCAACTGCTAAGCATATGTTTCATTGTATCCAATTCCTAGAACGTGTGCATTAAGTCGGGTTAATCAGGAAATAGGGTACAATCCTCAAAAAAACTAATTAGTCCGTTAGTTAGATTGCAAAAAAATATTGTACACGTATTTTTTCTTTTGTTTCACAAACAAAAATTTACGAAGATACAGCGCTTAGAAGTTTCGTGTGACGTCACTCGTGCCTACGATTTTTACTCACGAGTGACGTCGCGACCCCCCACTCTCGAAGTTTGATGTTCTATATCTTTGTCGATTTTTAATATTTAAAAAAAAACAAAAAATACGTGTCTCATATTTTTCCATGATCTAGCTGACGGACTTATTAGAATTGTGTATTTTTGACCCAGTCCGGTACCCTATTACGAAATGAACAAATATCTCCTCCATTTCCTGAACTCCGAAGATTATTTATTTTTGAACGGAATAGTTTTTCTTACAATTTCAGGGTGGTCCCATAGTCATAGAATGGTTATGATTAACAGTTAACACTTCTTCACTGACTTCACGTCCTATGATGGAAATTACGTACTTACATTTACCCTTTTGAGCGTGACAAGAACGCAAGACCTCAGGGAGTTCTTTTCTTGAACGGCGATGGTTTGGTGATTGTTGAGGTAGGTACATATGTGCAAACTAGTGTTAGCTATGGTACGGTTTGAAGGTTTTTCACTGTTTTTTTTTCACCAGATAAATTATAGGGCATGAACCATGGTCTATGTACAACTGTACTTAGAAGTACAGTTTTGGACTCTTCATGTTTCAATAAGTGTGTGACACTGTGCTGTTATGCGCAGTCGTGTTGCTTCCCATCAGGGGAATGTGTTGAATCCATACACTACTCTTAGCAGAGTCCGCCTGGGGAAGTACCACACCTTTACCAGTTATTCTACCGCCAAACAGTAATGCGCAAACATTACTGTGTTCCGGTTTGAAGGGCAATGTTTCCAGAGAAATTACAGGGCTTAGAGATATAACATCTTAGATCTCTGGGTGACGAGAGCAATGCAGTGCTAGGTAATGATTTGGACTCTTCATGTTCCAGTAGCTGCGTGTCACTATGCTGTTATGTGGCAGGCGTGTTGCTTACCATCAGGCACATGACCTGCTCGTCACTCTTTATTAAAAAAAATACACACAAGTTGTTATATTGTCATCAGTCCTTGATAAGTGTAAAAAACCGTGTTAAAAACCAGTATGTAATATATTCGTAGTTTTTAATTTAAACAAACTTAACATGAAAGGTCTTGCAAAATACAAAAATAAAGTGGTCAGAGCCTGTGGTATAGTTAGTAACGAATGGTTATAATATAAAATAACATACACAGCCCAATAAATGTTCCCACTGCTCGGACTCGGGGTCTTCTCAAAGTCAAAGTACTTTATTCATAAATGTACAATTAACACGTCAATAAATAAGGAGGAGGATATAAGGAGGACGTCTCTCGTAAGGAGAGAGTCAAGCCCATAATTCACCACAAAGAAAATACAGTGGTGCGCGTGAGATTTGAACCCGAGGTGTCCGGATCGGCAGGCGCCATTCTCCCGACTAGACCAGCCGTAACTTAATATACATACATATATTCAGCATATATAATTAGCGTAATAATATATAATAGTTATTAAGTGTCGTATAATTAATAAGTAGAGAGGTTAAAACCCCCTAATTTTTTTTTTTTTTTAACTTTTGTAAAAATCTTAATGCGGTTCACAGAATACATCTACTTACCAAGTTTCAACAGTGTAGTTCTCATAGTTCGGCAAAAAGTGGCTGTGACATACGGACGGACAGATAGACAGACAGACAGACAGACAGACATGACGAATCTATAAGTGTTCCGTTTTTACGTTTTACGGAACCCTAAAAACGTCAAATAATGCGCGTTTTTAGACAATGAACAACTTTTACATTAGACATAAGAATGCGAAGGTAAATTTTGCCGCGTGACGTAACAGTAAAATAGCTCAGGTGGGAAGTCGGTCGGTTACGTATTAGTAGGTCCGGGTTCGAATCCAGACGACTTCTCTTTTTTTTTTGTAGAAAACTATTACTTGGAGCCTTTTATATGTCGGTATCTAAGTATATTTAGTATTTAAACCGAGCAAAGCTCGGTCACCCAGGTACATTAAATTTTAAGGGATAACAAGGAATCCCTAACCGCACACACTCGAACCACTCCGCTGCTCCAACGCCGCTCCCACGTAACGTCGGTACGTCGGTACACCACCTGAAATTAGAATGTCTGTGATGCGAATCAGATTTTTCTATACCAAAAACGCAGCTAAAGTATTCACTTCAAAAATGTAGCTAAAATTCTGTCGATCGTTCTGATTTGTCTTTAAAAAAAAGTTTAAGATTCCTTCACAAACTTCTAGGAATAAGTAGAAGTCTGTGGACACTGATTACACTGACAATATATTTGTCTTGTCATACATAATAATATGTTTGTTTACGTTTATAGGGTTCCGTATCCAAATGGCAAAAAACGGGACCCTTGTAGATTCGTCATGTCTGTCTGTGTGTCCGTCAGTATGTCACAGCCACTTTTTTCCGGAACTATATGAACTATACCTACTCTTGAAACTTGGTAAGTAGATGTATTCTGTGAACCGCATTCAGATTTTCACACAAAAATAGGGGGCCCCATACTTGGAACTGAAACTCAAAAAATTTTTTTTCATCATAACCTTACGTGTGGGAGGGATATCTATGGATACGTCTTTAAAAATGATATTGAGGTTTATAGCATTTTGTTCTCGAAACTGAATAGTTTGGAAGAGTCTCCCTTCCAAAGTGGTAAAATGTGTGTATCCGCCCTGTACTTCTAAAATAAGAGAATGACAAAACTAAAAAAAATGTATGATGTATATTACTATGCAAACTTCTACCGAAAATTAGTATGAATAAGATCTAGTAGGTAAGTAGGTTTTTTGTAATCGTCATAAATACAGAATTATTAAAATGTCGATCAAAGTTACAACGAACTACAATATTTTTTATATTATCCTACTTACTGCTCGTTTCAGACCCACGGTACCCCTGGCCATACCCCCGGTGGTACCGTGGGTTTTTAAAAGTTAAACGGTACCATCGACTACTAGTGTTGTGATGCAACAGCCATGGCTGATAAAACACGGTGTTAACAGTAAATAGGCAATTACTATAATATGTTTATTATTCTAAAATAACTAAAAAAGACATTTTGTATAACAAATCATAGCTTTTTTGAAGCTTTTCACTAAACCAACATGTACAAAAAAAATGTATAGGTACAACGTAATTAACGCAATTTCTCTAGTCCGTAGCCTACAGATATGTCTTTATTTACAATTTGGAGCTGTATGCTCATTATGTAATCATCGTTGACGATTTGATCTTTGCGTCTTTTTTTTGGAATCATCTCCAAAGTGTGAACTTGCTCTAGTACGTGAAGCAATCGCATCAACGTAACCGTGTTTTTATTAATCAGTTTGTTTATTTTTGAGTGGAAGGCTTCTAAAATGTTTGTTGTTCGGTGGCGTTCACCAAACACACTAATTATTTTCGGACTATGGACCTTGAACCAAAACGATTCAAGATATTTTATAAATGATTCTGGTATGTTATCGGCTTCAGCTTTTATGTAGTCCATACCCTGTTGAATATTGTCTTCAGGAAGAAGCGGCAAGGCACTGGCCAATGCAACGATTCTACGCCCAGATTTCGTTTTTGTGCATCGTAACGACTTGCCTTTCTTCCAAATGTTGCGAGTCCAATGATAATAGCACCCTCGTAGTGTAATATCTGGACATACATTCAAAATTGCAAACATCGCATCTTTTTCGTAGTCGTTCAAACTTTATGTGGACTCCACTCTGGAAGTTGCGATTTTATCATATTGAACAAAATCGTATAACTTTTTTCAGTTCGATCCGACATTAGTGCGAAGATTAAGGGTCTTAATTTAATTATTTCCACACCACTCCCTATGTCACCGTGAATGTTATATAATTGTGCAAAGGGTTTTGGGCAACAGTAAAAAGTAGCATCACAAAAGTATTCTTTTATATTCGGAATTATTAATCGAGACTCCTTTGAGCAAAAAGCAATGATCCGGGTTTGTTTGTTTTCTTCCTCGCAATAATAATCGGCTAAAATTAAATTATGATATTTAATGGGCACTTCAATTTCTTTCAAATTCCGAAATACAGTTTTGGAAACTTGTGCTGACTTTTACACACTTTTAAAAACCAAAGAGGTTGTAAACAGAAGACGGTACGGTACTTGCATTCATTATTGGAATATGCATTTTCTATTATTTACCTAATTAACTTAGTTATCATGCGAGAGATATATAGGTCAACACATCACTAGGGTCATATACTTGATGGTACCGTTTAACTTTTAAAAACCCACGGTACCACCGGGGGTATGGCCAGGGGTACCGTGGGTCTGAAATGTTACTGCTATGGAACCCTTCATGGGCGAGTCCAACTCGCTCTTGGCCACTTTTATTGTACTTTAACTATAAATCGCGCGTTGCATGATTTGTTCCAAAATTCCAGTTTTATCCTTATCGTCGCGTGGCGAATACTTTTTCACTCTGTGTTTGTTTGTACATGGCCAACTAGTCTACAAATATCCGCGTTCTATCGGCCTAATGACGTTGTGTCAACAGAATCTTATAAGAAGGCTTTGCGCCAACCACGGTTTAGTTGCTATCGCGTCTTCACAGGCGTACGATCAAGTAACTAATAGTACATTTTGGATACAATTCAGGTCAAGAAAGAAAACAGCCAGTATGAAACTAGAAAAAACTTTGACGTTAGAAAATATGAACCAACAGGTTTTGGGAATAACGTACGCGGTTCGAGGGCCTGTCGTACACAAGGCGATGCAGATTGAACGTGAGTTAAAAAAAGTAAGAATTTTTACTCCTGTAATTTTTTTTACCTTGAAAAACCAGCACTTAATATACTTATACACAGTGTACACAAAATCATTAAAAAACGTGTCATATTTCGACGTTGTAACCACATTTTGGGTGAGTTTAACCTAACATTTTAAATCTTGAAAAAAAAAAACCATGTACCCTCACGAAATGTGACTATAAAGCTTGTTTAAAATCATCACTAGACATAGACCTAATAAGTTTATAGCCCAGTCATTAAAGGGGGCTGACTTCGGAAAATCGAGATACCCAGTAGGTATATTACCACGTAAGAACTAGTACTTTGTCACCATAAGTCTGGTCTCAAAACTCACATACGTATGTTGTAGACGTTAGACTACAAACTTGCCATTTTTAATAATTGGATGGGGCAAGTTTTCAAATTAGGGATCAAAGGCCACAAAAATCGATTTTGTCAACTTTTTTTTTCGAATACTATATGTACAATAGGTAATACACATCATCGGAACCACAAGAATAATAACAAATACCTGATTTAAAAACAAAAACAACAAAACAAACAACAAAAACAACGCATTAGGGCCGATTCACACCGGAATGGGAGAGGCCGCCATGGCCTGCCGCGGCCGCCTTTTCGAACTTTTCAAACGTTACTGGTATTTAAAGTACATATTTATGTAGTTAAAGTCGACTGGCCTCGTGGCTTAGTGAGTAGTAACTCTGCCTGCGAAGCCGAAGTGATGAATTCAAATATAAATATGTACTGTGTCTGGGTGTTTCTATGTGTAATAAGTATGTATTTGAAACTATACAAGCATCATATCAGCTATCTAGCCGCCATAGCACAAGCTTTGCTTAGTTTGGGGTCAGATGGTGTTGTGTGCGAATTGTCCACCAATATTTATTTATTAAAGTTAAACATTACTTATCACTGAAAGTACTCGACGCGTCGCTGCTGGCCGCAGCCATTCCGATGTGAATCGGCCCTAATGGGCACATAGGCGATCTTATTGCTATAAGCGATCTTACCTTACTTCAAATACCTTGGTTTCTATTGGCTTAGACTAATTGTATTTTATCACAATTGTAGAAAATTAAATATGCTACAATATTTCCATTCAAAATATTTGATTCAAGTTTTTGAGATGTGTACAGTTAGTAATCAGAGCAGGGTTGTTTAACGCCGCCGCCAGTTATAAACCCATCAGTTTCTTCTAGGTAAACACGCTCCATCGTAGACCGCATCGTCGCATCATCGGACGAGATGGCGGTCAAGTGTAAAACTATAAAAGTTAAAAAAAACACATTCTTGGGAGGCAAGGAAACCTTGGTGACTATGGTCCTAATTTCTTTACTATACGTGAGCTCGAGTGGTCTTGAGAGTTCGGATATCGTTCATTGATAATTTACTATTCGCTTGCACAAAGTCCATTGGCAGTTGGTACACGCTCCAACCTAAGCTATGCAGTACTTATGCGTGTTAGTTCTGTTTACACGAGACTATTTTATTTTAGGCTAGTATTAACTGGAATGTTGCGGTGACCACTCGGCCAAAACAAAAAAAAAACACTATGCGACCAACTTTTAATGAAACTATGCATTTCCAGAAACTCATTTAGCTTCGAATCATATTTTCTTCTTAAGAACCAGTTCCTGGTCGGGTTGATTTATCGGAACCTTTGAACGTGATTTCTAACACTTTTAAAATAACAGATCGATTTGAAACTCTACACATTTATCAAGAACCTATGACAGTGCAATAATTTGTACAGTTTATCCTATTCACCATTCATCATCACTACGTTCATCAAGACTAATTGTTTTGTTTACATTTCATTTTCACGAGCCATATTTATATCAGTGTCATATCGACACACATCCATGACTACGTTTCGTTACCAAGTAGGTAAATACCCGATTTGTTGAAATTAGTCAATGTGAAAACACATTATAGATTTTATACAAACGATGGGTTTCTTTCTTTTTAGTTGAATTTCTCGCAAAAGCGTGTTTATTTAGTTTTTAAGCTATTCATTATTTGCAGTGATTGATCACATTTATATTATAAATACTTGTCTTTACCATTAACTTGGAAGGTTGACATTCCATATGCATTCATAGTCACAGTGCAGTGGTACAAACTTTAAATTAATCTGCGGACTTAGTTTGGGCATTTTAAATTCTCGTCGCCGTAGGAAAACAAACCAAATGCAAGGTCACTGCTTACTAGCCAACTGCAAACTAGTTTCGCGGGTCACATGAAGCTAGTAAACAAGCCAGGATAGTAAAATCAATGGTGGGGGGCGGTACTAGTCTGAAAATAGAACTCCGTCCCATCGAACTCTTAAAACACTTCTCTTACCTCTTCTTACTTATATCAATGCTCCGTCCTATTAAAAACATTATGATGGATTATTGTTATTGTAAGTAAATGGATTTGATGATTTTTGACAAAATACCGTGCGGGTTTCGCGCGGTATTTTGTACGTACCGCCTGGGTACTCGGTATTTTTGGTGTGAACAGAAATATTACCGCGTACCCATTCGGGTTTCGCTACCGCAAGCGGCAACGAATACCGCTCCGGTGTGAACAGGCCTTTAGGGAAGGCTTTAAGCTGTACTAGGTAGCAGCGTAGTTGCGCGTTGTAGTTTTATCAGTGTAGCGTCCACAGAAATCTAAATAATAAGGTACCTTATCATTTAGATTTCTGTGGTAGCGTCCGATCCCGTAATTCACGCGATCAGCCTATGTTACACCCCAGCCTATGTGTTACAATATTTAATTTGATCCGTTCAGCCATTCCGATGTGGTTGAGCAGAAAACATTCAATATTTCAATTTCATCATATACACAAGTAATTATGTAACTAGAAGAGCATACAAGTTTATTAATGTCTAACAAATTTTTTTCAATATACAAAGTCCAGTAACTTTATACATTACAGTATGCGTTAAATCCGGTAGATCTAATTTTTTGCAGACTTGTTTATGATGTTGGCCTAATGATTAATCCAAGTTTGTGACCTCGAGCGGCGAACGCAACTTTGTCAAAAATCGAAAAAACCGCGATTTTTCCAGTGTTTCAGTCCGGCTGGGGAACTACCACATCTTTGGCAGTTATTCTACCGCCAAGCAGTAAAGTGCAAACATTACTGTGTGCCGGTTTGAAGGGCAATATTTCCAGAGAAATTACAGGGCTTAGAGATAAAACATCTTATATATCTGGGTGACAAGCGCAGTGCAGTGCCAGGTAATGATTTGGTCACTTCCTGTTCCAATAGCTGCGTGTGACTGTGCTGTTATGTGGCAGGCATGTTGCTTACCATCTGGCACTTGTCCCGCTCGTCTCGTCAGTCTATAGTATACAAAAAAATAAAAAACACACAAACCGTCATAATAATAGGTAAATTGATTTAGGTCACCGTTTATTTTTGAGGTAAGTAAGCCAAGCACTGTACTTGGCTTACAGGTGTACTTTTAAGGCATTTTGTACACAAATATTGGTTTATCTGTTAGAGCAATTATCAAGTTTAGTGTGTTCTTAGTAGTGTTATCTAACACAGAAGTTCACACATATTTCATTAATAATGACAATATCTTATACCTTTAAACGAGCAATTCTTGTACCTATATAAATATGTATATATATATTATAGAATCTGAATCTCGGAAACGGCTCGACGGATTTTCATGAAATTATGTATGCAGGGGATTTCGGGGACGATAAATCGATCTAACTAGGTCTTATTTAAAAAAACGCATATTATGCGCGTTTTTAGACAATGAAAAACTGTCACATTAGACATTAGAATGTGAAGGTAAATTTCGCCGCGTGACGCGACAGCATAATTAGCTCAAACGGGAAGTCGGGTGCTCATAGCGGTCACGAATTAGTAGCTCCGGGTTCGAATCCAGACGGGTTCTCTTTTTTTTCAACTCGTTTTTTTTTAAGAAAATATATTTCTTGGAGTCTTTTATCTGTAGGTATCTAAGTATATTTAGTTATAAACCGAGTAAAGCTCGGTCACCCAGGTACTTACATATTATACAGGGTTAACTAGAACAGGTATACTGGGCTGAAAGTTATCTATTCTGTGGTATAAAGGTAGGCTAACGGTTTTTCGGAGCCATTTCAGAGCCCATCCAATTTTTTTTGTACATTAAAGAGTGACGAGACTAGTAAGACTTGTGCCTGATGGTAAGCAATATGCCCGCCACATAACAGCAAAGTGACACACAGCTGTTGGAACATGAAGAGTCCAAATCATTACCTAACACTGGACTACGCTCGTCATCCAGAGATCTATGATATTTTATCTCTAAGCCCAGTAATTTCTCTGGAAACATTGCCCTTCAAACCGGAACACAGTAACGCTTACACATTACTGCTTGGCGGTAGAATAACTGGCAAAGGTGTGGTACTTCCCCAGGCGGACTCTGCCAAGACTCCTACTATATAAACAATATGGTCAGTACCAGGCGTCTGTTTCAGTTTTATAAATTTACCTACTAGCAGCGCCCTGTGGTTTTACCCTCAACATTACTGTGTTCCGGTTTGAAGGGCAATGTTTCTAGAGAAATTACAGGGCTTAGAGATATAACAGCTTAGATCTCTGGGTGACAAGCGCAGTGCGGTGCTAGGTAATGATTTTGACTCTTCATGTTCCAATAGCTGCGTGTCACTGTGCTGTTATGTGGCAGGCACGTTGCTTACCATCAGGCACATGTCCTGCTCGTTTCGTCACTCTTTATTTTAAAAAAAAAAGTTCTCGTTCCCGTTATTTTCTCGGGATAAAACTATGAGTTCTTCCAGAGAATAATCAAACTATGTTTAAAATTTCAGCCCGATCCGTTCTTACGTTACGACGTGAATGAGCAACAAACATCCAAACATTGACAGATACAATATTAATAAGATTCTAATGATTACTTTACTATTGAGTAGGACTTATACCTAAGAAGTGGTACAATTATCCCGTACCGTCCTTCTCAACACTAGACAACTTCTTAAATCTGTTTCTTCTCACTTGTGCTGATTTTGTTCTTCGTTCTGATTAAATTAAACAATTTCAGGGCATTCCAAAACCGTTCGATCGCGTGGTGTACGCCAACATAGCAGACGCTCATGCATTGGGACAGAAACCTATCACCTTTATTAGACAGGTATGTACAAGCTAAGTTTATCATATTTTATCGGCTGTTTAACATCGCATAGCACTTTCCTTGAACCGGAAATGGAATCTGCATAGCCACTCTGGATCACCTGGTGCTCTTTTTTTCCGCGAAACAGACCTATTTCCGATCCATCTTTGCCGGCTCCTGCTTCTCCCGCGCTCTCGGCCTTGAACTTCGATGCGCAATGAGGCCACTTCTAAAGCGAGCTTCTTCATCTGGCTGGCTAACTCCGTCAGAGGTAAATGGGGTACCTGTTCATTACTCCGGGACACAGCAGCGACGTCGTAGCATGTGGTGTTATCTATAATCTTGTCCGCCATAACCGCCAAACCGTCCAGCGCCTGATCTTGACACACCGCAATGACCGCTCTGACGGAGGTTGGCATCCTGGATAGCCACAAGCTCTTCAACGTCTGCTCTGAAACTTGTGCCGGTCGTCCCAAATCTCTCATTCGCCGAAGCAGGTGCGTAGGCTTCTGCAAACCCAGTTCTAGCTCAGACACGAGCTTCTGGAATTGTCGCTCAGCGCTCTCTTCATAAACCTGCAGCAATCGTTCCTTCAGCGCCTTATACTTGTCGCTCTCTGGCGGCGCTGTCAACAGGTCACTCACCTGTTGGATTGAGTCTCTCCCCAATTTTGATATCGCCATGTTGAACTTCCCTTTCCTTTAACCACCACTGAATCACGTCGGGGTCACCACTGTAGGTGTTACTGGTAATGGAGAGGAAATGAAACCACGTCACTGTATAAACTGCTGACTATATTGATCTTACTATACAAGTGACGCGGGGCGAGAGACTACTCGCTCGACCGCTTTCATCTTCTTATGTACTAAATCTGACACGTACAAACGTGCTTCTCCTACAGTAGGTTATACTCGCACTTACTAGTAGTAGGTTAAAGTTACAGCTGGTCTAGTCGGGAGAACGGCAACTGCTGATCTGGAGCCTCTGGTTTGAATCTTACGTCCACCACTCTTTTTTCGAAGTCATATGCGTACTGGTATTTTCTTAAAACTGGTGAATAAAAATATTGTTAAAAAACCAACATGTTCGTAGACCTAGAGTTTCCTTTCTACTTAAATGCACACTCGCCAGCCAAGTATATTGTTTACTTTCTAGTACTCATAGGTACTTCAAATACGCCATTTATCTGCATACAAATCTTGATTAAAAATGTTTAATCGTAAATGCGAATACGAATGTACATGAAACTGTATAAAAAATCGGGGAATCGCTCTATTTTATAACCACGGTAAGTATTTTGTAATTAATATTACTAGCCAAAACATTTTCCTGGACATACAGCGTGGGAACCACCAGCCACCAGTCTAATGGGCACTTTCGGTCGGCGATTTGACGAGCCCGAAAACTAAATTAATGACTCCAAACTTGTGTTTGTTGCATACCTCCAATTATTTATCATTTTAAATTGTATTTATAATTGTACAATTTAATAAGTAGTTGAAATTTACACTAGTGTAATGCCTTGAGTTCAAAATGTAAGGTGTTCAAATGTTATGTTACAGGTATTAGCATTGGTAGCCAACCCTAGTCTATTGGAGTCACCGAATTTTCCGAACGATGTCAAAAAAAGAGCTCTGGACCTGTTGAATAGCTGCAAGTGAGTTGTATCTCATTATGTAACAGAGTTTTGTTATAGGATACCAGCGGAATTAACATAAACACACAAGCTATAAAAATGAAACATGTAAGTAAATGGTAATCTAAACCATTCTCGAATAATCGAACACAAAAAAAAAACCTTTAAAACCGCCGCGCCGTTTAGAGTTACAAATATAGACAAAAAAGATTTGTTACACACAAATCTTCTGATTCTTCTTAGGATTAAAAACTATATTAAGCGTATATATAGACAAAACCATTTAGTTTGACCGACAGCATTAAGTAATTTGCTTGCCCAGCCAAGTTGTATTTTTAATATGAAGAGTTCACACTACTGCTTCGTAACGTCTGTTCATCACCTGTATAGATTGAAAAGGTTATTTCGTAGTTCTGTTATTTCTCTAGAATCATCTGACGACAGCACCTAACGTTAGTGATACAAAATATGTTTTAGTGAAACTTTAAATTTTATTAAAAATATATTTTCCGGTTCAACTGTTTTAACTGTTCTGGTAACCATCAATTCGTTTAGTTAATGGTTATGGAACTAAGACGTGGTCCTTAACTGTGGGTCTCATAACAAACCACAAAGTCGCAGAACGAGCTATGGAGAGAGCTAAGTTCGGAGTTTCTTTGCGCGATACAATCTGAAATAAAGATATTTGCAAAAGAATGAACGTAGCCAATATTGCTCAAACAGTAAGCATGCTGAAATAGCAAAGAGCAGGCTACATCGCTCGTAGAACTGACAACGGATGGGGAAGGAAGGTTCTCAAGTGGCGACCACGAACCGGAAGACGCAGTGTTGGACGGCTTCCCATTAGATGGGCAGATGACCTCACAAAAGTCGCTGAAAACTGCTGGTTGTGCAGGACCATTCGTTGTGGAAATCTAGTGGGATTCCTATGTTCAGCAGTGGACGTCTTGCGGCTCATGATAAAAATGGTCCACCATTTCAAGTATTTCTATTGGGCCGTCATTTCGCTTGCTGTTAAAGGACGATGTGGTTTACGGTAGAGCATGCCTACCTGGAAGAAACCCATGAGATATAAGTCAAAAATAAACTTATTATTACCTAAACAAATGAGGAAACGATAGACGACTAGAAAAAAAGTGTCAATGTCACACCATTTACCTACTTACTTTTTGTTTCAGTTTTAAATTTTGGCTATATTATCACCTTCCATTTGTGTAATGACGACTAGCCACAACACAAATGGATGACAAACAATGTGGTAATGACGGAAATAAGCCCATGGCCAATAGGTCAATGAAATACTTTAACTCAGCTTTAGTTTTAGCTGATCTAACGTCTACCCACTCTTCAACCGCCTAGCTAAAACGGTTCTTCCTCCGTAATAAACCATAGTATCTCTACTGTTGGGGCACGAGCCTCACCCTAACCAAGTATGGGAGGTTTAGACCGTAGTCCATCACTCAAATTTAAGGCTGGTCTAATCGGGAGAACGGCGACTGCCGGGGCCCCGGGTTCAAATCCCACGCGCACCACTATCTTTTCGAGGTCATGTGCGTAATGCCGCTAACGACTAATGATGATGACATCGACGACACCATCGGCTGGTTCGTACGGCGACCGTTGACGACATCACCGAAGACCATCCAAGCGTTTAACTAACAGATGGCCAGATCAGGGACAGAAATGCCACAGTAGTGGAAGCTCTGGGCCGGAAGGACGAGGCTTATAAAGATATAACAAAAAATAGGACATAGATTGAAATTGTTTAGTACTTCCCTATATTTTCCTTACCTTCGTCCAATCCAAGAGAAATGTAAAAAAGAATCCAAATGACAAATGTCACGGACCCCGAAAACTGCGGAGTTGCTGAATTTGATATTAAGAAATGCCGAGGAAACACCGTGAGGAAACCGACATGTTCTTAGAATCTCTCAATGCGTCATATCACACCTCACTAGCCCAGCGTGGTAGATTTATAGTGGCCTTGACTATCTCCTTGAGAAGACCCCGAATCCACCCGTGGAAACTTTTAGTGGGCTGCTTAATGCTTATGCCAAAATACAACAATAACCCAAAAACCTCAATAAATTCCAGACGGCAATCCGTGGGCGCTTACACGCAGTCTCCTGGCCTACCAATAGTCCGGCAGCACGTCGCAGAATTTATCACGAAACGCGATGGAGTAACGGCCTTGGCTGAGGACATCTACATTGGCTCCGGAGCGTCAGACGTCATCAAATCTCTCTTGAGTCTCTTCGTACAAAATATAAATGGAAAACCGCCAGGTATGTGATGCTTCGCATTTTTGTGGTAATTGTTTGAGTCATCAATACCTTTCAAGAACTGCGCTTAAAACAATTGGCCGTATAATCCGAACACAAATTTATAAACTTGTTACAATAATTCTATTACATAACTTTTGGTATGAGGTCATTTTAAAGATAAGAGTAGATAAGAATGACGAGACGAACAGGACATGTGCCTGATGGTAAGCAACACGCCTGCCACATAACATCACAGTGACACGAAGCTATTGGAACCCGAAGACTCCAAAACATTACCTAGCACTGCACTGCGCACGTCACCCAGAGATCTAAGATATTATATCTCTAAGCCCTGTAATTTCTCTGGAAACATTGCTCTTTACACGGGAACACAGTAATGTTTGCACATTACTGCATGGCGGTGGAATAACTGGCAAAGGTGTGGTACTTCCCCAGGCGGACTCTGACAAGAGTCCTACCACTACTAATGCAACATTATGCAATACGAGTGCTGTTTAATATTAAAATTCCAAGGTAGAAGTTTTCACATAACTACAATTTTTGATTTTATTTCAGCTGTTATGTTATCCTGTCCACAATATCCACTGTTTTCCGGAACTCTGGCTGAGTTAGGCTTGAAGGCTGCTTATTTTATGCTCGACGAAGATAACAACTGGGATGTGGATATTAAGGAGTTGGAGAGATGTTACAAGGAAGCCAGTACTCATAGCAATGTCAGATCAATCGTTATTATCAACCCTGGGAACCCAACTGGACAGGTAGGTCTATTCTATTTTAAAGAGTTTTCTTATCTTATCTTATTCAATGGTCTATGGGATAGGTTCGTTCAATGGTTTATGGGAGTCTAGTTAGACGACGTATTGACTTTTGTCTAAGAAGTTAGGGATTTAAATTCAATGTGTCAAACATTAAACTTTTATGAATTACGTTACTTAGGCTAAGTACTTGCGGAGCGATTTCAGCCGTGCCCGCGCGGTTGCGGACCCGTAGCTTCTTGCAGATATATTTGATAATGTGATAAAATCTAAAGCACAACTCACGGTCCGCGATCGCTAGCAGACTCGGCGGGTAGCGCGTTCTGTTGTTGGTTAGCGTTGGTTGAACCTCAAGTGGTTGTTAACCGGCCCGTCTATTTATTTACTTATCTAAGATTACAACGATTTTAATGAGTAAGTACATTGGTGTGACAATGCAATACACATTATACCCTGTACATACGGTGTTGCGTATAGTAAAAGTTGCTTATATCTAACTTATGTAATATAATTAAATGTACAAAGGTTGTTAGAACGGTGACTTTGAAACATTTTGTCATGCAGGAAGTCGTCTATTTTATAGTAGCACTTTTTTAATAAAATGTCTGCGATCATCGCCCGTCACGTTTGCGGGCGATAATCTCAACCGGGGCGATTGCGGAGCCGTTTAAATATGTGGTCTCGTGAGTTTTGAAATAAAACCGTAGTTGCGCAGCCGTGGGTGAAAAACGCTCCATGAGGTCTTAGCCTAAATGTGCTATTAATACAATTTTAACCAACGGCTAAACCTGGTCGTCGGAGAAGAATTATTACTAAAAATACCCGTTTTGGTAACCGCCCTACATAATGGCTAATACGAAGATGAAATACTTATATACTAGAAGTGTCCCGCGGTTTTTCGTTCCCGTTATTTTCCTGCGATGAAAAGTATCTATGTGTTATCCCGGACAAAAATCTAACTGTATTCCAAATTTCAAGCCGTTTAGTCGTTCCGACTTAATTGAGCATCGAATATTCAAACTCTCGCATTTCTAATTTTAATAGGATTTGGAGTTAAACAAAAACAATGCGAGAATATCCAAAAATAATATCCAAGTCTTATGTTTCAGGTCCTGAGTCGACAGAAAGTAGAAATGATAATTAAATTTGCCTTCGAAAGAAGTCTATTTATCATCACGGACGAAATGTACCAAGAAAATATCGCTGGAAAACCTTTCGTATCATTCAAAAAGGTAAAAAGGTTATTTAAAATAAAACTATTGCAGATGATAAGTGACGGATGATATTGTTCCTTTCTCAGCCTCCTTAATCCGAAAAGAGGCAGTTGGAACATAAATCTTAGTTCTAGATTAAGGTTCGGACTCTTCTTGTTCCAAAAGGTGCGTGACACTGTCCCAAAATTGTGCTTACCATCAGGCACATTTCCCGCTCGTTCCGTTAGGTACTATAGTTTAAAATATGTATTTACACTATGCCAATGATAATCTCATAAACAGCCCACTAAATGTTCCCACAGCTGGGACTCGGGCCTTCTCTAGCAAGGAGTGGCCTGTTCAGTTCGTGGTGATCAGTGCGACACATGATCTCGAAAGATTCTATGCACATGTCGGTTTTCTCACTATGTTTAGTTCACCGTTCTGAATTTAGCATTACGCACAAAACTTTGAACAGACAGAGGACGTGGGATTCGAACCAGAGTCAGATCAGCAGTTGCCGTTCTCCCCACTAGACCTGCCGTAAGTTCCACCACGGGAAAAATTGATCATTGATATTGTATGTTTGTGTTGCCATTATTATCGAAGGCTTATGTTTTGGCAAATACCGGATCTTAGAAACTATCATAAAAACCAGGCCTGTTGGAAATCTTCGAATTTTTTTGTTCCTGCTTCTGTTCGTGTGCATATTTCTCATTTCTGTGTTCCGGTTTGAAGGGAAATGTTTCCAGAGAAATTACAGGGCTTGGAGATATAAAACAACTTAGATCTCTGGGTGACGAGCGCAGTGCAGTGCTAGGTAATGATTTGGACTCTTCATGTTCCAATAGCTGCGTGTCACTGTGCTGTTATGTGGAAGGCATGTTGATTACCATCAGGCACATGTCCTCCTCGTCTCAACACTCAATATTTTAAAAAAATGGTGGTCTGTAAAGTCGATTTACTTACGATAGTTGAACGTGACAACTTCAACTACGCCTTAGAGCGAGGTAACGCCGCATAACGTCATGCGGCGAGGTAACGGCGTTAACGGCACATGACGTCATGTTTTGCGGGCGTGCAGCCGGCTTCATCGAATTATAAGACGTTGTCACGTCAAAATGGTTGTCTGTAAAGTCGGTTTACTGACCATAGTTGAACGTGACAACGTCTTAAGAAAATACTGATGGAATGGTACTGACGACGTCATGCGGCGAGGTAACGGCAGGAACAGGAAAATACATTTTATAATTTTCCCAGGTGATGCATGAACTAGGTCCCCCGTACTCTGAAATGGAGCTGGCCAGTTTTTATGGAGCGTCGAAAGGTTGGGCCGCAGAGTCTGGGGCAAGATCTGGGTACGGGGAGCTCCTGAGGATACATCCAGCCGTGAAAACTGCTTTCCATACTATGCGGAGTCTTCAACAGTGTTCCAGTGTGATGGGGCAATGTGTTTTGGATTGCGTGGTTAGTAAAGTTTTATAAGGCTGTTCACATTTTCATTGAAAACTAGCGGACCTGGCAGAAGTAGTCATACACTCGTCTTATACACAACAATGTGTTAATTCAAACCATTACCGAGTTCACTTGAACACACACACACAAAGTTTTAACAATGTCGGTCCAGCCGCTTAGGAGCAGTTTAATTATAAACTCACGAACTTAAGATTTATGTACTTACCTATAAAATTGCCAACACTGTCTAGTCTCATATCTAATCTAATCTCATTAGATTTTGATTTTACGGTAAGCTGTCAGGGTTAGATTATAATCTGACGGTTTTAACAGTTTTACGGTGACATATACAAAGATCGTTATCTAAGAAATGGATATCCTAAACTTAGAATATAATCCATGTTATTTTGTCATACTAAATTTTCAAAAGAAGTCAATAAAAAAAAATTGACAGTCATAGGAACTGCTGATAGAAGTGGAAACTTATAACTCAGAATTTGATAGCTAATTTTGGAGAGTACGCGGGTGAAACAGGAGGGCGGGGCATGACCACGGCCATCTAGAAATGCGTCAGAATATCTAGAAATGCGTCAGCATTGCCAATGGCAAATGCTGACGCATTTCTAGATGGCTGATAGCCATGGTCCCAAGTTTACCCTGAAGATTGATTTTGTAGTGATAGGACTCTTAGCAGAGTCCACCTGGGGAAGTACCACACCTTTGCCAGTCATTCTACCGCCAAGCAGTAATGTGCAAACATTACTGTGTTCCGGTTTAAAGGGCAATGTTTCCAGTGAAATTACAGGGCTTAGAAATATAACATCTTCGATCTCTGGGTGATGAGCGCAATGCAGTGCTAGGTAATGATTTGGACTCGTTTGGACTCTGCGTGTCACTGTGCTGTTATATGGCAGGCATGTTGCTTACTATCAGGCACATGTCCTGCTCGTCTCGTCACACTTTATTAAAAAAAAAAAGTTTTTTTATCATTCCCGAGCGTTACGCTAGAACTCAATTGACAAGCCCACGAAAAATCTGTCTTTGGTGCGCAAAAAGAAGTGTTCACTTCAAAAAACGTATATTTAAAGTAATTAATATTTTTTTGAGATATTGAGGGCTATGAGGATACAACGACATATTGAAATTCACAGATGAAGCCACCAGTACCAGGCGATGAGTCCTATGAAAAGTTTTCTCAGGAACTCTCAGTAATCCACCGCCTATTGTCGGAGCGGTACGCAGCCGCCTATACCTTCTTGAAGGCTATACCTGGCTATACCTGTAACACCATAAATGTGAGTAAAACTTTAGATCTATTCATTACTAGCAGCACCCCGCGGGTTTACCCACGCAGTTGCCATTCCCGTTATCCTACTATAATATAATAAATGTCGATGTTTGGCTGTTTGGATATTTGGATGTTTGTTGCTCAATCACGTCCTAACGTATGAACGGATCGGGTTGAAATTTGGAACACAGATAGATTATAGTCTGAAATACTTTTTATCCCAGAAAAACAAAGGGAACGGGAATTTCGCGGGTAACACTGCGGGGCGCTGCTAGTTTTTTATATAGCAACCTCTTACGAGGCGTGAGCCCAACGGCTGACTCGCCTCTTCCTGTTGATTTAAATCTAAATTCTAAAAACAATGAGTCTACATTCACTGTTTTACAACCAAGGGTATTTTTTAAAGTTTAATAAAGTGACGAGAGGAGCAGTACATGTGCCTGATGGTAAGAAACACGCCTGTCCATAACAGCAACATTACATACAGCTATCGGAACATGCAGAGTTCAGAACATTACCTAGCACTGCACCGCGCTCATCACCCAGAGATACAAGATACCTCTAAGCCCTGTAATTTCCCTGGAAAACATTGCGATTCAAACCACAGTGATGCTTTCAACATTACTGTTTGGCGGTAGAATAACTGGCAAAGGTGAGGTACTTCCCCAGGTGGACTCTGCTAAGAGTCCTACCACAAAAAAACACATCCTATCGGGGAGCGGTTTTTGAAAATATCAACAAATTGCTTTTACCTATCAGGACGTTGTAATGATAGATTTCCCAAAAATAATGAAATTTTGCCGAGTGCCAAAATTGTGAGATGAGAGTGAGATTCAATTTTAAATTCAAGTCGGTTTTGTTTTTTTGGAAAAAAAATGTATAGTAAATTGTATTGTATATTAGTGAATACTAAGGGATTAAATCACTGTCTTGTGTCATTGGCGTCATATTGGATCCTTAGCGCAGCGAGGGACTGGAGTCAACTCCCGAGCGAAGCGAGGGAGTTGTAGAGTCCTGAGTGAAGCGAGGGATCCAAGCCGCCCATGACACAAGACAGTGCTTTACTCCAGAGGTGAATACTCTACTCTTCATATCTTGTGCGAGGCACTTAAAAGAAAGGGCTATTATTTCATCATCGGTCATCATCTTTCGATTTTTCCGGAAGTAGATTATTAATAATCCCTAAAACCTCCAATATGATGAACTGCGGGGTCCATTCACTATCGCTTGATGACATTTTGGTGTTATTTAAGTATTAAAGTGATGAAGTGAACTAACAAAATTCGACTCAATGGCGCCTTTTTATATTTTCTTTTTTTGTGTTTTGTTTTTGTGCGTGCCGGGTGGCCGTTTCGATATTTGGAAAAACAAGTTCGAGTTTTTAAACGGTTTTATTATTAAACGGTTTTATTTAGCTCACCCCGTTTGTTTTATTTATTATTTATTCTTGGGTCAAATTTAGTAATTCAAATTTCACCCTCTTCCTGTCAACCGATTAATCTGAAATTTTGTACACACTTTGGATTTTGGTGACAATACAATTATGTTTATTCATTATCATTATAAATTCAAGATGGCCGCCGCTACAAAATGGCGGATAATTTATGTTTTATTAATCCCATCAATATGGGTATCAAATGAAAGGGCTTAACAAGCAGAATACAATATACTATAAAAAATTCAAATCCAAGATGGCGACCGCTACAAAATGGCGGATAACGTAGGTTTTATCAATCCCATCAACATGGGTATCAAATGAAAGAGCTTGACAAGAAGAATACAGCTGATATCAACAAAACTGGGAGTTTACCGGCGGAACTGGAAATATTTGTGGGGGCAAAAGTCATGCTACGGTCCAATATTGACGTTTCAAAGGGATTAGTAAATGGCGCTATAGGCTACATCAACGAAATCGTTTGGCCTCAATTTCGTCGAACTCAGATGTATGCAACAGATGTACCTTCCGTCCGAATTGATTTCGCAAGAGACGGAGTACATCTTATACACCCGAAAGCCATACAGTTTCCAGCTAAGCACTATTACGGGACGGCTGAAAGAAGAATGTTTTAAAACCTTTAATACTATCATGGGCTTCTACAATACATAAAATGCAGGGCAGCACAGTGGATCAGTCGTATACTTAGGTGCAAAACTGTTTGATGAAGAAGGTCAAGCCTACGTGGCTCGTAGTAGAGTAAGATCTTTGCAGGGACTACGTATAGAGGAGTTGAACTGCAATAAACTAACGGGCAAGAAACCTTGCAATAATGAAGCACTAAATGAATTAAACAGAATGCGAAATAAAAACTAAAAACTAGAAAATAAAAATAGGTAAAAAAACTTTTTAAGTTAAACGGTTTTATGTTAAACATACATTGCAATGTTTAAGATAAATGTACTAAAAACCAAAAAATAATAAAATAGATACAGTCGTGGGAATTATAAACATATGCATAGACTAGACTAAAATAAAACCGTGGGGCACGTCAATTGTCTACAATCGTTGATTAAAATGTTTGTTTTGTAATGTTACACTATAGGCAGTTGTTACACTATTGTTAGGCAGTTGTTCAACTGACAACGACGGACGTGTGATAAGTAGGGCTAGAATGTGGAAACAAGCTAGCAAGCTCGATTATAAGCGAGTTTTAGGGTTTCATAGTGGTGAGCGAGTAGTACTTTTATCATATGTTTTGTCGATTAAAGACAAACTACGAGCAGTGAAACGATTCCTCGCCAGCCAGCAGTGTGAATGTCCAACGATAAACTAGTTGAAACATCTCTTTTATTTACATGGAGTGTATAACTATTGGAATTTCCATGAGCAAGAAAATAGTAAGTAATTTCCTCACCGTCTGCGGGCCAACTGCCTAACGACGAATTAAACGATTCTTCTATCGCACATTAAGTCGATAATTTGTAGACAATTGACGTGCTGCCCCACGGTTTTATTTTAGTCTAGTCTATGCATATGTTTATAATTCCCACGACTGTATCTATTTTATTATTTTTTGGTTTTTAGTACATTTATCTTAAACATTGCAATGTATGTTTAACATAAAACCGTTTAACTTAAAAAGTTTTTTTTACCTATTTTTATTAATAAAGTCTTTTTACAATGATACTACGGGTAAGAATTTTCATACGAATTTCAACGTTCCAAATTCAAATCATTTTAATCTCTAGGGAATCTTCTCAATATTACTCATAATGAAAGGCCACAATCACTTTGTAGCTTTGTTTTGACGTTTCATAACATATAATTGGACATTGTCGAGCAGGAGCTCAGCAGGAAATATGAAAATATTTTTATCACTCTAAAATTGTTCTAATCTCAATCATTTTATGTTACCAGGGAGGAATAGTAGCGTTCCCACGCGTAACCATCCCAGAACGCGCGAGAAAGTTGGCAGCGGATCTAAAAATGGAACCTGATGAATTCTACGTATTAAAACTGCTAGAAGAAAAAGGTAAAATTATTACAAAACGTAAGCAGCTCACTAAATGTTTCAAGTGCTGGGTCTCGGGGCCTCGGAAAGAAAGAGTCAAAGCTATAATCAAATGCTGGGACAGTGCAGATGACGCACATGAAAAGAGTTTTTTTTTAATCAAAGAATGACGAGACGAGTAGGTCTTGTGCCTGATGGTAAGCAACATACCTGCCAAATTACAGCACAGTGACACGCAGCTATTGGAACAGGAAGAGTCCAAATCATTACCTTGCACTGCACTGCGCTCGTCATCCAGAGATCTAAGATATTACACCTCTAAGCCCAGTAATTTCTCTGGAAACATTGCCCTTCAAACCGGAACACAGTAACGCTTACACATTACTGCTTGGCGGTAGGTTAACTGGCAAAGGTGTGGTACTTCCCCAAGTAGACTCTGCCAAGAGCCCTACCACTACTAAATCTTCTTGTCTTGGAAGTTGGAGTCTTGGAACACACAAATTTCCTCACGATGTAATCCTTCGCCGTTTCTTAATTAGCGGGATTACGCACATGGTTTCAAGAAGACAGTGGATCGTGTGGGATTCGAGCCAGGAGCTACGGAACGGCAGTCGCCTTTGTCCCGTCTAGATCAGACGAAACTTGATTATTAGAAAAGTGATTCGTAATTTAATAGCCAATCACACAAGGAATATACAAACTTCCTCACGATATTTATAAATATAAATATTGGTGGATAATTCACACACTAAGTAAACAAAGCTTGTATGATAGCGGCCAGAATGCTAATATAATACTTTTATAGTTTTAAATACATACTTATTATACATAGAAACACCCAGACTTTCAAATGTTTGCACAGTGCAAACATTTGAATTCATCACACAAATATTTGCACTGGGTGGGAATCGAACCCACGACCCCCGGCTTTGCAGGCAGAGCTACTATCAACTAAGCCATGAGGCCAGTCACGACATTGGCTGACGATCGGCAATGATATTGGCTGACAACAAAATGTCAACAACCCTGATGGTCCGTGATGAGGTATATCAGTTCTATATTTAGGTACCACAAAACAGCAGGTGGTAGTTAAACAGGAAACTGAGCGGACCCATCGGATGATGGGTCATGTCTGTCTGTCTGTCTGTCCGTCCGTATGTCACAGCCACTTCTTGCCGAAACTATGAGGACCACACTGTTGAAACTTGGTATGTAGATGTATTCTGTGAACCGAATTAAGATTTTTACAAAAAAAAAAGAAAAAAAAGAAAAATTAGGGTTGCCCCTCATACTGAGAACTGAAACTAAAAAAAAATTACCTAACCTAACCTAACCTAACCTACACGTGTGTCTATCGATAGGTCTTCAAAAATGATGTCAAGGTTTCCAATTTAGTTTTTGTCTACACTGAATAATTTGCGCGAGAGACACTTCCAAAGTGGTAAAATATGTCCCCCCCCCCCCCCCATCTAACTTCTAAAGTAAGATAATGAAAAAACTAAATAAAATATATGATGTACATTACCATGCAAACTACCAACGAAAATTGGTTTGGACTCGATCTGATGAGCAGTTTTTTTTAATACGTCATAAAATACACCATTATTAAAACTTCAATCAAAGTTACAACGAACTACAAGAACTATGTGTACTACTATGTATATTATGTTACTTGCTGCAACGGAACCCTTCATGGGCGAGTCCAGCTCGCACTTGGCCACTTTTTTGTTCTTTATTGGACTATAAATAAATTGCTAGCTTGAAAGTTAATTAAGTCTTTACTAATATAATTGTTGTTTAATATTTTCAGGTATTTGTGTAGTCCCCGGTAACGGATTTGGACAGAAGCCGGGAACCTTTCACTTCCGGGTCACTATCCTCCATCCTCAAGACCAGTTTAACCACATGCTGGAGAGTATTAAGAGTTTCCACATTAAATTTATGGAAAAATACAAGTAGATAATAATATGTGATCAAACAAATTTCCAGTGCAGCTAGAGCGGGATTATATGAGTTGTTTAATTTTAAGCTACGATTGATAAATAAATAAATAAATATTTATGAACATCACACACAACACCATCTGACCCCAAACTAAGTAAAGCTTGTACTATGGCGGCCAGATAGCTGATACAATACTCATAAAATTTTAAATACATACTTATTATACATAGAAACACCCAGACACAGTGCAAACGTTTGAATTCATCACACAAATATTTGCACTGGGTGGGAATCGAACCCACGACCCTCGGCTTTGCAGGCAGACCTACTACCCACTAAGCCACGAGACCAGTCTATATAAGTATAATATCTTTAAGTTATTGGTCATGATTAGCACTTTAGATAATGAGGCGTTTCCCAGATGCAAATTGACTTGTCAAAAATAGTTCTAAATTTTGCCAAGTGTGGCACCACTGTTTGTTTTTGTGAAAATTTTCAAACAAATTAAAACGTTGACGTCACCTACGGTGAAATTGGTACCTGTCTTTGACAGGTCTTATTGCATTTTGGAAACGCCCCATCGATTATTTATCGATATTTTTCTCTTTTTATTTTATGGTTTATTCTAGAGCACTAGAATACAGCGCTAGTATGTTTAGATATTTTCAAGATTAAAACTTTATTACCATATTGGCTACTAACATCTGTTCACAACTTTGTTCGTTGCGTATGAATATACGGCTTTTTAACGTAACAAACTACGGGTTTCGGGATAAAAATAGCCATATGCTATTCCAGATTATAATCAAAGTTATAAATTGGGAATTTATCTTTACAGTTTTTACAACGCAATGGAGCAAATGAACGTCCCAATTTGTTAACTTTCACATTTATAATATTAGTAGCATGTATCTTCAAATGAAGTACCACATACTATTTGTCCCGAGTGGGATTCGAACCGACATCTTTTCTTTCATCTCGGATTTTCGGGCACACTACCAACTAAGTCCTGAGGCCAGCCAAATGTATGTAGTTCACATTTTCACAAAACATATGCTATTAGAGTGAATTAGCTACCGTTTTGGATGTTTTATCCGTAAACTGCATTAAATTGCATTTTTAGGAAAAATGCAATTTACAGACGCTGGTAACTTGTTAGCATTAATAAGCTTACTATTTTAGTGCGAGTTTGGCACACGTTATGAATTTGAAGTGAACTTATATCATTTTAAGATATCGGTTGATTACGTTACCTTATTTTTTTTTGAGAGATATTATGCTATACTATCATCGTTATCTTTTTTATACCTGTTGCTGCCATTGTTATTACAATTTTACTTTTCTGTTTATTTTGTTTTAGTTTTATTTAAAAACATGTAGTGCTATGTTTAAATGTTCACAAAATAGATTTGTAAATATAATTTATGCCGCCTAGTGTTCAGCGACCGTAACTGCCTCTTTTGATTTTAGTGTCCAGGCACTGCATTGTATATTGTATCACAATCACATACGGTAGAGTTTGCGTCGAGATTATAACTCAATAAATATCACTTGTAAAATGGATAGGCTTTTTGTTGGAAACCGACTCGCCCTTGACCGGTTTATTAGTGTAATTAAATGTATTAATTTTTATTTATTGGACAACTCAGGAAATCAGTGATTGTTACTTACATTTTTTAGCTGTGTATGTATAGTGTTGATTTGCTTGTTAAATAAAAAAAAAAACGAAAAGTCTTTTAAGAGTATTTCTACTTTTCGGATCTTTGTTGTACATAATTGGATAACTAAGTTCTACGCCTGTTACACCCAATCTACCTTAAACTAACTACTTGACCCTACACTTATACTTATTCACACTCTTTGGACACGATTTCAATCCATAGTGGATTTGAGCATCAGGATAACATAGCCCTTATAACCTTTGTAGTAAGCTGTAGAAATCAGCATAAGAACCAAGGTCACCGACATTGCTCTTAAAATTAGCAAGTTGGCGTGTCAAGAAGCAGGCCCCCCATATGATGGACCGATGATATTGTCTTTGTCGTAGGAAGTCGGTGGATGGAGGCGGCACAACCGACCAGGTGAAAACGGATACTGGGGCGAGCCAGAGAGGCATCCTGGTTTGCATCCCGTATCCACTGGAAGGGCAGGAGCGTAGGACGTTTAGGGTCATCCAGCAACCCACCTAGGGATAAGCCTTCCCGAGGAGGTGATGGACCGATGGTGTCTGGCGCGTCACTGGACTCATATGCGGGGTCTATCCCCCCACTAGGCGAACCCACAAGGATGGCAAAGGTGGCAGTGTCGCGGTCGAATCAGAGTCCCAAGACTCTGCCGCCAAGCCAAGGCTGAAGAAACCTGTGCGGATTTTACTCCGAAGGGTGCTCTCGAGTATCATGCACGAAATACCCGTTCCAAGTCCTTACATGGTTAGGATGAGTAAATGCATATTCACGCACAAAAAAATGAGATCCTGAAGAACATGTCAAAATTTGGGTTTTTGGATGGCTATCTTTTAACTATATTCCAGATTTCAACCCGATCCTTTCAGATATTCCGACGTGGTTGAGCAACACCCATCAAAATATCCAAACTATGACATTTTATAATAGGATATTATACTAATATATAGAAACACCCAGACACCGAATAAATATTTGTATTTATCACACAAATATTTCTCTTAGATGGGAATCGCACCCAGGAAGCTTCTGTCAATGGGTACAAACTCTTCAAATCGAGAGTTTTGAAAAAACTTGAATAGGTCTGCACTTGACCGCCATCTCACCTGATGTTAAGCGACTATGCGGTATACGAGGAGCGTGCTTACCTAGAAGAAACCGATTAACTTTCGATTTGCAGACACCACGATTGTAACCACCGGGAAAGAATAAGCAACGCATTCCACAGCCTACACATTTTTATCACAAAACTAGAATCAAACCTCCTCGTTCGAGTCTTTGGATCGTCAAAAATGAAACGATGTCGTTTTTCCGAGACAGGAGCAGTCTGATAGAAAAGGGACAAGGTAAATCGGGTCATTCTGTGTTAATATGCTCCAATGTAATATAAATAAACGATGCCGGTAAGCCTATCAATGATTAACAAAACCTATTGTAATAAAAATGAGAGCTGTAAATTTAATGGCGTTCCGCAAACCAACTTCGATTTTCTTTTATTAGATGAAATAAAAAACTACATTTTATTTGTTTTCTGCTCGATTTATTTGAACTGAAGTAAAAACAAGGATGCCATATTTATATTCTAAGGAACTATTTCTAGCACTTCGTAATTTTTTACAAATGGTCAATATCAGGCTTAGCGGTTAAAGAAAACGTCATGAGAAAATTGGCATGTTGGGAGAAAGATATCTTTCGAGGATGTACGGCTGTTAAATCCGGTCTTGCCCAGCGTATTATCTATAGCCTCTTTGTGTGATATGATCCGAGTCCCAGCAGTGGGGCATAAAGTAGGTCGTTTATGACAATATTATCGTATCCTCGACGCAGACGTCTATAATACGAGTAGTGAAAAAATAGTGAAATTGTTTTGGACTATAATTTATTTTTCTTCTGAAGCTCTACTCTGTTACGATTTAGTTATGTGGGCAAAGTACAAATAATAGTGTTATATTACGTAACGATAGCAAAAATATAAAAAAATACAATTCACAGCATCGCTTCATCGATTCATTTCGCTCTTTTGTCGTTTTTTTCAATAAATTCGTTATAGCAGAGCTGAAACTTATCACACAGCAACGCGAGGTGCTTAATCCTTATTTTCTTTAACTTTTTGTACACGTGCAGGCTCATCATTTCTCTCATCTTTACGTCTTCTTCTTTCCCTTTACTTTTCAAATTTTCGTCTACGCATTTTAAGGCCGCCTGAAGGAAAGTAGAAAGAGAATTGTCAAGAAGCTCTTTCCATAGTTGCTTCATTTCAATTTGGTTTTCACAAGGATCTTTCTTTCGACCTGCACGGTCTACTCGATCTGTTTTTGATTTGTAGAATGATCTGGAATCAATCAGAGAAATAAAATTGATCGGAATTTAGATAAACCTCTGATACGAAATTCAAATTGGACACTGACTTTCATAAGGTATGTATGTAGTGTTAAAAGCATGGGTTGAAAGTCAAAGTTTGTTACCATAGCATCTCTGTAAAAGTATGGTACATTTTAATTAAACATTGTAGCTCTCCGGCCATAAACTCGCATTTTGTCTTTTGTTACCACGATTATACAAGTTTGACATTGTAAACTTTGCGCCAATGGAACCTATACTTGGAACAGGTTATAAAGTTGTAAGTTAAAGTTCCTATAGGCTAGAAAAATCACACCTCAGCCAGCAAGTTTACTGCCATATTGATTTAGGAATGATTTGTTATATTTTTTGCCACCTTATGTACTGCTGGCACTTGGGGCCGTCACTTACAAGAAAATACTCAAGACTACTCCAGTACCGGTAGGTGGATGATGCATGTCTTCAAAAACTGTCTTTCCTGGAACACGTCGATTCCCTCAATATGTTTTCCTTTTTAGTGGTGGTGAAAAATGTCAGTTGTTGAAAAAAATTCCACAACCTGCACGTTGTTATTACGGCAGTAAAATTACGCTTCTCGATTTTTTTTTTTAAATAAAGATTGACATGACGAGCAGGACATGTGCCTGATGGTAAGCAACATGCCTGCCACATAACAGCACAGTGACACACAGCTATAGGAACATGAAGAGTCCAAATCATTACCTAGTAATGCACTGCGCTCGTCACCCAGAGATCTAAGATTAGATAGATAGATAGATTAACTCTTTATTGCACTTAACAAAGTAAACAAAGTTACAAAAACTTAATAAAATAAAGTAACAATTGGCGACCTTATCGCTAAAAGCGATCTCTTCCAGGCAACCGCTGGATGGAAAAGGAGAAATGAAGAATAATAAGACGGGGAAGTAATCTAAGGTGTTATATCTCTAGCCAAGCCAAGTAATTTCTCTGGAAATATTGCCCTTCAAACCGGAACACAGTAACGCTTACACATTGCTGCTTGGCGGTAGAATATCTGGCAAAGGTGTGGTACTTCCCCAGGCGGACTCTGCTAAGAGTACTACCACTACAAAAACCTATACCTTTTTTATTTCCTTCAATCTCAGTAGATCCATTCTCCAGAACCATCATGGATCTAGTGTGATTTTTTTTTCTTAGTTAGATCTACTATACCCGACCCTTTATAGTTAACTTGTTTAGGCACTATTTTAGTGTACTTAACTGTACAATTTCTGCCGTAAAGCGAATCTGTCATAAAGCGATTCTGCCGTAAAGCGAATCTGTCATAAAGCGAATCTGTCCTAAAGCGAACAACTGGATAGATTATAGTCTGGAAGAACACATAGGCTACTTTTTATGCCGAAATAACAACGGGAATGGAAACACCGCGGAAGGCTGCTAGTAATCCATATTCAATTAATTATTATTCGTATCTAGTTTTAATGAAGTGCCCATGTAATCAGCCACGAGTGTGATTTTGTGGGTTCCTAAAACATTTAGGTCACCCATAATTTTTGTTTGATTAATTCCTATGTATTTTGTTTGGTAATACAGATACATTAAACTGTAGGTTCGGTAGCACAACTTACAAATACTGTTTTGACATGTTCCTGTAGATGTCTTCAAAAAACTCGGTCTGCTTCTTGGACACTACCCTGAATCTGGTTTCCTTTGGTGTGCGTCTTAAGTCGGTTTTCATAACTTTGTGAACTTTTACAAACATCTGAAAACAATGTTAGAACAAAATAAACCATGGTGGGGCAGTTGTTTTTTTGTGTAAATAAAAATCGTTGGACACTTCTCACACTACACTTTTTAGCTTAGCTTAGCTTAGCATACAATATCTTGTACGACGGTAGACTAATGGCTCCCCGAACGATTGCCACATTGACGAGATGACAAAACGAGTGGGCTCAGTTTCCGTGCCTTGTCATATATGCGTCTGGCCACTTGCTCTTCTCGCGGTGAAGATACCATTGTATGGCTAAAGAATTAACTTAAAAAAACCATGTACCTTTGTGAGCTCATTCATCATGTTACTCAAAAGTGCTCGCGCTTGGGCCTCTTCGGGCATTTGGTATGTGCACTCCACCGCCGGTGCAGCTGTCACACCGTTCTCACTTCCTCTCTGCATCCGGCCTTCTCCAGAATGTTCCTCACCATTTACTTTGATGCTGATCTGTCCATTCACATCCACGTAACCCGTTTCAGCCTCAAAGATTGAGACGAGGACGAGGTAATATAGTTTCATAGTCTTTTGTTTATTTTCTATTGTAAATGATGAGTTTGAATGATTTCTGATGAAGCTAATTCAGCTGTGGAATACAAAAGGTTAAAGAAGAAATTACTGATAAATAAATAATTATTTGGGCGTTTCTTGAAATAAATATCTAAGTCTATTTGGCATAAAATTATTGATTATTTATTCTTAATATTGATGAAGATGAAGATACAGATAGAGTTTTACAGTCTTAACTACTGATAAACTGATAAAACTGTTAGCTTGTTCATCTTTCCCTTCATATTTGTACTACCTAGGTTATAAAAGAAACGAAATAGTGAAATAGACTAAAATCTAACAACACACTAACTCAGAGTAGCCACGAGTTGCAAGAGTACATCACACTGATCCTAAAAATTCCAACGATAACTAGCCACATATACATGCAATATTAGCCACATATACCTGCAATGTTAGCCACATAATATACCTGCAATGTTTTTCTGTGCGTACTTTTCTGTGTCCCACTACCGGATAGCATTTGATTACAGACGTGTGATTTCAAAAATGAGGCTCTAGATCCCATGGGTACCCACAACCCCGACACAGGCACCTCCGCTCCTTTCATAAAGACAGAAACATGCGCCATAAAACCGACGTATTAAGACCACAGCTTCGATAACGGGTTTATTAGGAAATAAACATTTATTACACTCGTATAGGATTGTGTTCAATTTGAGTTTGTGAAACACGGGACAGTCAGTGTTTTAGATCCGTCTAGAGACGTGGTTCGTTGAGAATCAGTAGCCAAAACAGTTTGTGTTAATTTAACGCTGATTATTTAATATTGAACAACTATCTATCTGTTTTTAACGTTAACTAGAAAGTACCACAGTTAGGACAAAGTTTTCAGTGGAAACATTGTTTTGATTTCCATACATTTACTAGAGATGATTTATGCTACTTATTTATTTATAGTACTTAATTTTAGGCCACAGTAACTAACTGAGATATTTGTCAAAAAGCATCGCCATTCCAGCGACTATACAATTGTGTATGTATTACTATTTTTTCTAGAGAGCGAATAATAACCCAATGAAAAACTACGTTGTACCTATGTATATCGACTCCCTTTGTTTTTCTTCATTATTTTTTGTTTAAATTATTAGTTTACCTCTACATTTCGTGAGAACTAATTTTGTGAAATCTTGAATACTTCTCGTAAGACAATATATACCGTTTATACGCCAAACTATTCTATCTGCCTCACAATATAATAGACAATAGAATGTTAGTAATATCGGGACTTAATTATAGAGTTCCGTACAGGTACTTATTGATTAACCCAAATTGTTCTCGGTGGTATATAAAAATCAGCATACCAACGTAGCATATCAGTCCACATGGACTTTTGATATTGCCTTTTGATTTATGTAGTGGTACGACTCTTAGCAGAGTCCGCCTGGGGAAGTACCACACCTTTGCCAATTATTCTACCGCCAAGCAGTAATGTGCAAACATTACTGTGTTCCGGTTTGAAGGGCAATGTTTCCAGTGAAATTACAGGGCTTAGAGATATAACAACTTAGATCTCTGGGTGACGAGCGCAGTGCAGTGCTAGGTAATGATTTGGGCTCTTCATGTTCCAATAGCTGCGTGTCACTGTGCTGTTATGTGGCAGGCATGTTGCTTACCATCAGGTACATGTCCTGCTCGTCTCGTCACTCATTATTAAAAAAAAAAAAAAATGTATTTATCAGAAAATTCTATTAGTCAAGTTTTTAAAGAGGTAATGCCCGGTTTACATTATCCCAGTCCAGCGATCGAAACCAGTGCTGGATTGCTTACTGGAAAAATGTAAACCAGCACTGGAATGCATTGGCACTGGTATGGTATGTACGAGTACATACATATTACGAAATTATCAAATAGAATCATTGCTTCCAGGTAAGCTAGTACATTTTAACGACAAGGGCAAGCCTATTTCTTAATGAAAAAATATATTTAGGTGACATCTCTAACGTGACCGTTATTATCTCTAGGCTATAAGGCGCTTTATGCCCTAATAAGCCTGTCCTCAGGGCTTCCACAGGGATATTAGGATAATAGCGTAATAAAACGATGTTCCTAATTTATGGAGCAGTTTCGTGAGAGACGTATTTGAGTGTGTCTTCAAATTCAGTTTATAATATTATCATTAGTATTAACAGTCATTATTACCTGGGTCTTCCTACGCTGTAATCTGTAGTCCGAAACTACATTTTTTACTTACCTTTATAAACCATGTGAAAGGGGTTCTATTTTAGTTTTAAAATTAACGTGGTTGTTACATATATTTATTGGGTAAACGGGTAACTCACGTGTAATATAGTCGGTCAATTCGACTCGAGTTTCGGCCGCGTCCGGCGGTCTTTTTCAAGGAGAGTGCACGCGCGCGATGGCTGCCCGTTTGGCACTGCGAGCTGCGCCGCGCCGCAGACCGCAGTGCTAAAGCCGAAACTCGAGTCGGATTGACCGACCATATTACACGTGAGTTACCCGTTTACCCAATAAATATGGTGTTCTATTTGTCGGAACTGTAACTACTATTCTATTTACTTTTCTTTGATAACTAAAAATAAGTGTAATCCTATCATTTGACTTCGTTGCATCCATTCTGACATTTTCCAAAATGCTTGTCTATCACAAGTTTGTCTACAAGAAATCGATTGCAGCGATAAAGTCACCTACCAGTTGTTTCAATGATATTTATTGTTGTTTTCCTATATTGTTTTTTTTTGTCATATGAATTTTTGAAAAAAATAACTTTACGTACACTTATGAAACAAAGTGTTATGTGTGATTGAAAATTCTAATCAATTAATTCAAAAACCATTTATTTGAGCAGTTTCAGTCGATCAAGACAGTATATTATTATGTAAAGTTTTGGTATTCCATAATTCAGCTAGGAATGTACGTGAAAATATATAGTTTTTTTAAATAATTACTAACATTATTCCTATTAATGTCATACTTAAATGAGAAAGTTTGGACGTTTGTTGCTCAATCACGCCGCAAAACCACGGCTCCTAATATCACAGTCTATTAAACTTCTTTGTACTGTTCTAATGTTATCTACAGCAGTTCGAGTTCATACAAACGGACGAATCCGCGAGCTATACATACGCGCCTCGATCTCGGCACGTGCTCAGCAAGCAGGCAGTCGCGAGCTCGCGACTGTGCCGCAGTGATGAACGGACGGTGTGTTGAACTAGCTGTTACCCGCGACTATGTCCGCGCAGAATAAATACTAAGATAACTCAGGCAGTACCTATTGTATACCCAGACACATTAAACAAACACACGGGTAACATTCGTTTGCTTCGAGTCAAGTGCCTAAACAGAGTTTGGTGGTTTTATCTTCAACGATTGGGAACTTCCATATTGACATTCATCCCCTATTTCATCCCCATAAGGTTCGAAATTACAAAATTTCTTGAACGAACATTCGTTTGCTTCGTGTCAAGTCTTCATGTCTAGTTACAAAATTTGATAACTTTGAAAATTACGAAATTTTATTCAACCGTTCATCCCTTGTTTCGCCCTCTTAGGCGTTGAATTTCGCAAAACCCCGTCTTAGCGAACGCTTACGTGCTAAAAGGGACCTCCATGCAAAATTTCAAAGTCCTAGCATTTGTAGTTTCTGAGTTTCCTTGATGAGTGACCTTTCACTTTTATATATATAGAATATATAGATCACTGCGCGGTTTTTCTCTAAAAATAAGTTCAAGTATATACCTACCTACTTACCTATAACTTTTTAAGATTATCTGGATAAAAAACTGCTTGACACGAGTGAAATAGGTAGCTTTTTTTTTAATAAAGAGTAACGAGACGAGCAGGGCATGTGCCTGATGGTAAGCAACATGCCTACCACATAACAGCACAGTGACACGCAGCTATTGGAACATGAAGAGTCCAAATCATTAACTAGCACTGCACTGCGCTCGTCACCCAGAGATCTAAGATGTTATATCTCTAAGCCCAGTAATTTCTCTGGAAACAATGCCCTTCAGGCCGGAACACAGTAATATTTGCACATTACTGCTTGGCGGTAGAATGATTGGAAAAGATGTGGTACTTCCCCAGGCGGACTCTGCCAAGAGTCCAACCACTAAGTACAAAGTCCTACTACTAGTTCACAAGTATCTAAGTTAGTCTGTGGTTCACAAGTATTCTAGTAGGCGAGCGGTCGGTCTGCTAATTTGTGTTGCCAGTGTAATCTGTATCTTAACGTGCATGACATAAATCCCAAATTTGAGTGTATTTTATTTGTCTGGTGGTAACCGAGTCGTGTCGCGCAGACCTTAATGCTGGAGCTGGGCACCGGGCAGCCCTGCCGCTTGTTTACGTACCCCGCAGCTGTAGATATATACATGTCAAAGGAATGGCTCAGTTAAATTACTCATAGATGATAATATCACCGTGGCAAAACTGAACAAGTCTTGCTCAAATTTGGAACATAACAATAAAATACAAAACACTTTATTACCACCACAAACAAAAATAATAAGCATTATTAAAAACAATAACTAATGGGCACAAAATGCGATCTTATCGCTAAAAGAGAGGGTGTTCCATAAAACATTTTGTTTCATATGGAATAATATTTTTAATATAATAAAATAATACCTACTATATTGATCTACCAGGTGGCTGTGTATGTCAGAAATAATCTAGAATCATACAACACGCGAGGAGAGAGATATTCTCGCAACATACGTAACGTAAAAATAATTACATCTGCCCCAAGTTTCGGCAGCTTCAAAAACAGATTAAAGTGATGGCAAAGTCCTATAAAAATGTATACAAACATTTGACATGGTCCAGTACAATTGTAATAAAAACATATTATACTCGTATAATGTATAATGCTTGACAGTTTTCTGTACAATAATTATTATAATACAGTAAAGTAGTAATTTCAAACTTTGAAAATGTATGCTCTTTCTTTATTTTTTATTTTTTATTAATTGACATGTAAATTGTACATTTATAAATAAAGTAATTTGACCCTGACTTTGTCTTTAATATATAAAAATACGAATCATTTGTTTTAGCAGTACTACCGTACGCCGTACGACGAAATAGATTTCTATCTACCTATAAATCTTATACCTTTAAACGAGCAATTCTTGTACAATTGTACATATATATAATATAGAATCTGGATCTCGGGAACGGCTCGAAGGATTTTCATGAAATTATGTATGCAGGGGGTTTCGGGGAAGATAAATCGATCTAACAAGGTTTCATTAAAAAAAAACGCATTATATGCGCGTTTTTAGACAATAAAAAACTGTCACATTAGACATTAGAATGCGAAGGTAAATTTCGCCGCGTGATGCGACAGCATAATTGGCTCAGACGGGAAGTCGGGCCGCCACGAACGCCCGACTTCCCGAATTAATAGCTGCGGGTTCAAATCCAGACGGCTTCTCTTTTTTTCAAATATTCTTTTTTTTTAAGAAAATCTAGGAGTATCTAAGTATTTTTAGTATTTAGGCTTCTCTCTTTTTCAAGTATTCTTTTTTTTTTAAGATAATATAGGAGTATCTAAGTATTTTTAGTATTTAAACCGAGCAAAGCTTGGTGACCCAGGTACTAAAATTCTAAAATAATGTTATCTTAATCATACTACCTAATTATATAAATATATAAATTATAAATGCAAAAGTTTGGAACTGCTGCTGACTAGTCTTTTATCGGACTTCTCGTATATCAAAAAAGCGTCATCCAAAGCGTTCCAACAACACGAACGAAGAGATTTGACGTCACGTTTGTGATAAAAACGTCTAGGTTGTGGAATGCCTTGTCTGAGTGGGTTTTTCCCGATATTTACAATCTTGGTGTCTTCAAATCAAGAGTGAATCGGTTTCATCTAGGTAAGCACGCTCCATCGTAGATCGCATCGCTTAACATCATGCGAGATGGTGGTCAAGTACTAATCTATTATAGTTTAAAAAAAATTGGCAGTCATAGGAACTGCCGATAGAAGTGAAAACTTATAACTCAGAATTTGATAGCTTACCTTGGAAACTACACGGGTGTAACCGGAGGGCGTGGCCTCGCCATCATAGCATGGCCATCTAGAAATGCGTCAGCATTTCCCATTGGCTCACGCATTTCTAGATGGCCATGCCATGATGGCGACGCCACGCCCTTTCAGCATTTCTCATTGGCAGACGCATTTCTAGATGCCCAATCGCCAAGCCAAGGTCCCGAGTTTACCCGAAGATTTCTTATCATACTCGAGCGTGACGGTAGAATCCAATTTACACCCCACGAAAAATTTGTCTAGGCGCGCCTAAAGAAGTTTTCACTTCAAAAAAAGTTGAAATTGTGAACACAGATTTTACTAATCTACATAGAATAGCAAATTGTTTTTTTACCGCGAAAACATAACGAGACTGTGGTAACTGCGCAGGTAAAACCACACAGCTATTACAATACAAACGTAATTAAACGTTTTAGAACAGAATATAGCACATAGTCTACATTTTTATCGTGAAAAAATGCAAAGTTATTGCTGTTCTTTTCTAAACTTTACTCCAACAAATTTACGGATAGATGCCCGTCAGACTGGTGTAAGCATAATGAATAATGCAAATCGCCCTTTCGGATTAGTGCAGCATTTCAGAGTAAATCGGTATAAAACCAGGAATAGCGGCAATGCAGACTTGAAGCCGGAGTTTGATGAAGAACTTTTAATTATTCAGAGAGGACCCAGATGAATAAAAGTGTTGAATCAGCTTTGGAACAGCGCCCAAAGAGCCAATATTCGATGTAGTTTAAAGAGAGATTTTGATTTCAGGCCCGGATATACGTCAAGAGTGCAAATTATCAACAAAAAAATAATTATGTATTGTAGATTGTGGATGGAGTGGCAGTATAAGGCTAAGAACGCATGGAGCGATTTTCAGCCGCGCCCGCCGCGGTTGCGTTCCCGCAGCTTCTAAGTATAAGGAAATACTACCAGTAGTTCATCGTCTTTGATCTTGGGAGAAACGCCGATAATGTCTAGACACGGGTAGGGTTCTCGAAATTTTAAAAACGTAGCACCAAAATAAAATTATACCATACGAAAGATGTCAGAGCCGCGCTCCTGCAATACTAACATTGTAATGTAGGCAATACAGCAGTGCGCTTTCCGCGTCTCACCCTGCACGTCCCGCACGATTGCCCCGTCTAGACTGCTTCGTCGAACGACTGTATGAGTTTATAGACTGTGGTCTACCACAGAATGCACTGTATGATTTTATAGATTATGGTAGACCACAGTCTATAAAATCATACAGTGCATTCTAATGCATTCAATGCAGATTTATAGTATGTAAAAATTGAAAGCACAACTCACGACGCGTTTTAAGCACGCGGCGCGCGCGGTGCCGCGCTCTCCGGTTGGACCTCAAGTAATCGTTAACCGCCCGTCGCGTCGCCCGCCACGTTTGCGGGCGATATTCTCACCCGCGGCGGTTGCGAAATCAGTTTTTAGCCTTAAGTATACTGCCAGTTTGGCGTATTATAATGCAATAATTTAGTAGTTCAAAAAACTAAAAAAAAAAACGCTTATACAAAAGATCCACCTAAAAAGTAAGAAAACTTTTCGGTTGGAAACGTATTTTAAATTGTTCGATTACTTGGTTACGAAACGTAGCCACTGACTGCATAATATGCCAGTAGTAGTAGTAGCAGTAAGACACTAATATATTACAGTACGTGAAAATGAAATGTAAACAAAATCATTAATCCTGATAACCGCAGTGAGGATGAATGGTTAGTGGGACAAACTGTACAAATCATTGCATTGCCATCGGTCCTTGATAAGTGTGCAAAGTTTCAAACCAATCTGTTACTTAGAAAGTGGTGAAAATCACGTTCTAACATTTTGTTACAAAGATTCATAGATACATAGATATCACAGACATACATACATACAAAGAGTTAGCAGAAACGTGTTAAAAAGGGGATTTATTCTGCATTTGATTTTTTGACGTGATAACGTCTTATAAGTCAAATGAAGTCGATATTAAGTCGATTTTCATTATTATAAAGTTTTCAAATTATAAAGTATTTCTTGGTTGCGTTTACATATTTTAGTTATGTTATAGTTTTAGTTGCATGTAGGTATGAGTTAAGTTAAAGTTATTGATTTATATTGTATGTATTTAATTTAGTGACTGCCTCAATATTCTAGTTAAGTTGTGTGTGCATGCTTTGGATAACAGTTTAGAACATCACAATATTATAATTTATCTGTTATTTAACATTAACTGTAATCTGTTATGTACGCCTAATTAAATAAATAAATAAATAAATATGATTCGATGAAGCCGGCTGCACGCCCGCAAAACTGTAACGTTCCGCCGTTACCGTTAGTTCGTCTTCCGTGCCATGCGGACGAAGCTGAGCGCTGAGGGCGCCACCCGCCGAGTCGAGCGGTATCACTACTTGCGCTATCAGCGTACTGATTTCTTAAGACGTTGTCACGTTCTATCGTCAGTAAACCGACTTTACAGACAACCATTTTTTTACTCGCTTTCTTTAAACGGTAAATGGCTACAAATTCTCAATTTCAAATCTACGAGTATTTAATATTACTATATACTGTTAGTATTTCCGATGGCCGCCAAATGATAGTTGATAGGATTTTGTTGGTAAGTTTTTATCAAAAACACTTCATCAGCGTTAAACACTAAAAATAAAAAAAACATTGTTTATCAAGATGAGGGTATTTTTTTTCTTTCTTCTAAGTACAAGTAAAGATCGAAATAACCCTTTAAAAAAATCGGTAATAATTTAAGACGGTTTTGTTCCAACGAATCCAGATTTGAGTAATGTACGCTACAACGCCCACTTAGATGTCTATTTCATCTTTCCATGAATTTATTCCTATTCCATTAAAATAATTTCACAAATAACTAAGCGTGGGGTAAACTACGTCACCCGTCCTCATTATAATAAGTCACTCTAAGTAACTAATCTTAAATGATAAATCACTATTACCTTGACTTACCGTCTAATTTACTTAGTAACAGAACCTATACACAACTTTCTCTGTCTCTTACTCGTAAACTCAATGTTGTAGGTGGGCCAGATATATTTATAGGCAGTATAAGTAGCGATGCTAGGCGATGCGGTGTAAAAATAATTGATGAACATCTGCGTATGTTTTTTTTAAATAAAGAGTGACGAGACGAGCATGACATGTGCCCGATGGTAAGCAACATGCCTGCCACGTAACAGCACATTGGCACGAAGCTATTGGAACATACAGAGTCCAGATCAATACTGCACTGCATTGCGCTCGCCACCCAGAGATCTAAGTTGTTATATCTCAAATCCTCTGGAAACATTGCCCTTCAAACCGGAACACAGTAATGTTTTCACATTACTGCTTGGCGGTAGAATAACTGGAAAAGGTGGTCCTTCCCCAGGCAGACTCTGCCAAGAGTCCTACCACTACTAAATGTAATCTATGTATAAAAAAGCGAAAGGTCACTCATCACGAAATCTCAGAAACTACAAATGCTAGGAGTCTGAAATTTTGCATGGAGGTGTGTTTTAGCACGTAAGCGCTCACTAAGACGGGGTTTTGCGAAATTCAACCCCTAAGAAGGTGAAACAAGGGATGAACGGTTGTATGAAAATTCGTAATTTTCAACGTTATCAAATTTTGTATCTAGACACTTGACACTAAGAAATTAAATGTTTGTTCTATTAATTTTGTAATTTCGAACTGTACGGGGTGAAATTGGGGTTGAAATGGGGGATGAATCTCAATATGAAAGTTCCCAATCGTTGAAGATAAAACCATGAAACTCTGTTTATAGACACTTGATACGAAGCAAACCAAGGTTTGTTCTAGCAATTTCGTAATTTCAAACTGTACGGGGATGAAATTGGGGTTGAAATGGGGGATGAATGTCTCTTACGCTTTCATACCTAAACAACTGAACCAATTTTGATGAAATTGTATAAAATTGATTTATCATAAGCTGTTTTAGTAGCCGTAAATGTGTCTGGGTATACAAATAGGTACTGTCTGAGTTAACTTAGTATTTATTTCGCGTGGACGAAGTCGCGGGTAACAGCTAGTGAGTAATAAACAAACAAAGACAACGTCCACACTTATTTATTAAGATGTAGATACATAAATGTTTTTGCAGTATTTGTTCGTGTGTGTGTGTGTGTGTGTGTAGTATCATATCTCCCGAATGGATGAACAATTTTTTTTAAAGGTGAATTAGCCGAGAGTATTCATAGTTACATTTGACGAAAACCGATCCAAGATTTCGCCGCCACAAAATAATGGATTTGATGAAAAGATTTAAATCACTCCTTGACATTGTGACACTGAAATATGGTGTGTACTCACACCACACTGTGCTATTGACAACTCATTTTTTTACTAGAACAATTTGAGAAGATTCTCAATTTGTTAGATTGTCTGTGTCTGGGTGTTTCTATGTATAATAAGTATGTATTTAAAACTATATAAGTATTATATCAGCTATTTGGCCACCATCACACAAGCTTTGCTTAGTTTGGGGTCAGATGGTGTTGTGTGTGAATTGTCCACCAATATTTAATATTTATATTTGGGACGTAAACTATAACCACCGTCATTATCATCTAATGGATGATATTAAACACGTAAAAATTAGAAAAGAGCAAATAACAAACCACATAAATGATTACTTTATCTCTATTGGAAACAGTATCAGAATAAGTAGTATGCCTGTCTGTCAAGAAGCTGTAAATCAAATGAAATATGCAAATCAAAACATGGAGCTATTTGAATTTCATTCTATTTCACCATTGAATTTGATGAAAATAGCAAAATATAAAATAAGTAACTCTGAAACTAAGGACTTGTATGACATTTCAGGCAAGTTTTTAAATAACTGCTTGACTGCCCTAGGCGACCATTTGTTATTTCTCGTAAATAGCATACTACAGTCAGAAGAATACCCAGCATCACTAAAAAACACAAGAGTCACTCCTTTATGTAAAGGAAAAGGAGATTCATCATTGGTGTTTAATTACAGACCGATCACAATAGTGCCAACTATTTCGAAAGTCATAGAGTCTATCATGTCAGACAATATAATGGAACATCTGAACAAATATAAAATTATAGATGACGCTCAATACGCTTACAGGAGAGGAAGGTCGACAACATCTGCAGCACAGAACCTTGTCGAAAAAATAGTGAAGGGATTAGACAAAAAGAAAAAAATGGCATCGGTGTTTTTAGACTTATCAAAGGCTTTTGATTCAGTTAATCATGCTTTATTGACACATAAGCTTATGGTTTATGGAATAAAAGGTAAACCGCTGAAATTAATCAAATCATTCTTGGAAATAGGCAGCAGACTGTGGAAATAACAATAGAAAATGATATCCTAAGATCTGGTCATCAGAGAGTAGAAATTGGTGTACCTCAAGGATCTTCTTTGGGTAACACTATGTTTTTAATATTTGTAAATGATTTGCCTAAAATTGCCTTAGAAGGTGAATTATTACAATATGCAGATGATACAAGCATAGTATTAACGCCCGATACGAATGAACAGCTGGAAAAACTAATTAAAGAGTCACTGCTAAAGTGTGGAAAATGGTTTGACGTTAATGGGCTTAAATTGAACACCGAGAAAACAAATGTTATGTTCTTCAATGCAATATCTCCCAAAATAATAACCAACCCTATAACACTATACGATGGAACTATTTGCACAGTATCGAACCACGCCAGAGTACTGGGCTTTGAACTGGATCCTGCCTTAACTTGGAAAAAACACATAGACACGACTTGCCATAAAATGTCGAAAGGAATATATGCCTTGAAGCAGCTGAAAGAAATATCTTCGCCAGAACACCTAAAATCAATGTACTATGCCTATATATATTCACTCGATCCTGTCGTATGGTATAATTTTGTGGGGCAACTCGACGGATCACGAGAGAATCTTAAAAATGCAGAAACGAGCGGTGAGGGTGCTTGTAAGTGGTAAATATAGGGAATCATGCAGAGATCATTTTAGAAATTTAAAGATACTTACGTCTGTAGCTCAATATATCCTCGAGATATTAAAATACGTGAAGAAAAACATACAATTATTTCCACTTAAAAACAACAAAAGCTCCAGAGTCAGAAAAAATGTGGAACTTTTTGAACCCACCTGTTACAGACTAGCGATGTGTAAAAAGTTACCCGAGGTCATAGGCCTGCATCTGTACAGCAAATTGCCAGCACACGTACAAGATTTAAGTAGTGAATATGAATTCAATAATGAGGTCAAAAAAATTCTACTGGAAAAGACATTATACTCAGTGAAAGAGTACATTGAAAATTACTATAACTCCTAAAAGTTTGATGAAGTTTAACAATAATAATCATGAAATTAATTTATTAATGAATGCAATAAATAATAAGAATAAAATAGAACAAATAAATTAACGCCAGAGCCATGATTAGATAAAGGAGTGCCCAATCATGAAGAACTATGTGCCGAAACAAACCACAACAGCCCGGCCAACGTCACAGGTGAAACGTGATCAAGAACTTTAATAATTATTATATTACTTATGACGAGTCTGTACAGAAACTCATGCTTATTGTAACTAATGATGTGTGTTTGTGACTGACATGACAATAAAATTATTTCATTTCATTTCATTTCATTATCGTTTATAATACAACGCGTGAGATTATAATCCTACGATAGGTTAGATCAGTGATTATAAGTTAGTGATTCATAAATTAATGATGTTAGCTTACAATCTGACGGTATTTACTATTTACGGTGACAGATACATCGATAAAATTTCAATTTGTTTCGATAACTTCTGTCTCATTGCAGCATTACTAAATAAACGCTCACTGGCAATTTTTTTCTCACTCTAAAAATCGTCATTTCATTTTATTTCACTAATTTTATAAAAGGTGTAAGTTTCATTTTTAAATTGAAGTACTTTATAGAAAAAAATAGTTATGGTTATCACGTTTATAGCACGTTTATAGCCTTTCGCGTAGAACAAGGTAAAAGGAAGCTACTCGCAATGAATGTCCCGAGGCAGGCAGTAAAGGAGGGGTATTTTATACGACAGGCAGCGCCTCCTCTTAGTGGAGTTGTAAACTACGTTGACGTTAGTTGGTTTAGTAACCTGTAGGCGAAGTAAGAACATTGGAGTCATAGACTAGTCTCCTTTAACGTTGCGGGAACCGTAGCAAATTCCTGGAATATCTGAATTAAGAAGAGTTGTATTTTTCGTACAGATAACTAAATATTTGTGGACACTTCTCACAGAACGCAAACTAGATCCAAAGCTTGTATTAGTGGAGCCAGAAAGCTGATATAACACTTATACATAATTGTAAATACCACCCGTAATCGCAGTGGCAAAGGGCTGGCCATATCTGTAGAAGAAACGACCATTGCCGAGGTAGGACCGCGAACCGGGAAGCGTAGAGTGGGGACACCCTGCAGCCAAGTGGAGCGACGATCTGCAAAAGGTTGGTGGTCGAAATTGGATGCCCAATGCAAAAGACTGCATCTTGTGGTGTTCATTAGGATAAGGCTACGTCCAGCAGTGGACGTATCGTAAATACATACTTATGATACGTTTTATCCACAATACGTATAAATGTAATTCTCCAATCAATTTCGTGAAATCTTGTAAACCCTTGGGCGGGCTTTTGTAAGAGTTGTTAATTTGTGAGAGAAACCGTGTGTTCGGGTAATGAGTGATCTCATTATTGCCAGAACTCACAAAATAGACTGTTGCCAGAACTCACAAAATAGACTGATTATGTTGAAGAGCAGCGAAACAAAGGCCTAGTGGCTAGAAAGTGTGATTCATAATTGCGAGATCGCAGGTTCAAATCCTGCCTCCACTTTTGAGTATTTTCCAAGTGCAGGAGTACAAGTTTGTAATAACCTCTGGCTCTAACGGCGTTAATATTCCAAGAAGGTAATTTATTCTAGTTGGTTTTACATTTATCGTTGCTAGATCGTTCGGCAACCGTCACTGGGCTAGCGTGTTGGATTATGGCTTTGACTTCTTCTAATTGTGAAAAAGTTCCGAGCCCCAGCAGTGAAAATGTTCAGTGGACTGCTATGCTGAAGTGAACTATTGATTCAGATAACGTTGCTTCAACGTTAGAAAGGATTTTCATATTTTGTCTTCCATTTCAAAGGACTCAATATCTCGTAACCATTATGCTAACTATCCGTCCATAGAGACACGCACGAGGGATCGAGGACAAAGGCATGGTAACTCACTTTACATACGATCGCGACACGGTGGCAAGCGTTATGCACCCAGAGCAATGTTGCCAGGAACAATTCTCAACTGCCGTATATTGCAGACATACCGCAAAAACTTATTTAAGACCACACAAATAAACTAATAATAAATGCGAAGGTTTGGATTAGTAAGCGTAGGTTTGTCCCACGCATCTTTGTAACGAGCGAAAATACCTAAATCAAAATGAAATTCGTAGCAAGTACATTTTCTAGATTGACACAGAACATTTGTATCCTGTTCTTCCTATTTATAGAAGTAAGTTCTTTGAAATACCTAATGAAATTCATTTGTGTGAATTATTTTTGACGAAAATAAATTATAGTAAAAAAATAGTAAGCCTCGGATAGTTCTTGTCTTACTTTAAAATCCTCAAAGTCATAATATGAAACAATCGTAGTAAATTTAATATTGACAGAGTATTCTCTGAAATCTTAGTCAATGTTTATAAATATGTACCTACATATTATACACACAGTGCACGGTAATGGCATTTCGTTCGAATTACTAAGATAAAATAACGCAAGGTATCGCGTAGTAAAGGGTTTAGTGGTAGCGTTTTTGAAGTGAAAACTTCTTTTGAAACAATCACAGACCGATTTTCGTGGGTGTTGTGATCTGTGAATTGAATTCTAGCTTCACGCTCGGGAATTAATGATAGGAAATTTCCTGGTGAACTAGGGACCATGGCCATTGGCCATCTAAAAATGGTCATAACCATGCCCTCCGGTTTCACCCGCGCAGTTTCCAAAGTGAGCAATCAAATTCTGAGTTATAAGTTTTCACTTCTATCGGCAGTTCCTATGACTGCTAATGATAAACACCAATAAATTTTTTGACAATACATTTTTGTCCTAAGGGATTCTCAAAATAATGCTATTAATGGTTAATAGTAATGATTTGATAGTGGTAGGACTCTTTGCTGAGTCCGGCTAGGGAAGTACCACACCTTTGACAGTTATTCTGCCGCCCAGCACAAACATTACTGTGTTCCGGTTTGAAGGGCAATGTTTCCAGATAAATTACGGGGCTGAGACATATAACACCTTATATCTCCGGGTGACGAGCGCAGTGCAGTGCTAGGTAATAATTTATCTCTTCATGTTCCAGTAGCTGCGTGTCACTGTGTTATTATGGACAGGCATGTTGCTTACCATCAGGCACATGTCCTGCATGTCTTGTCACTCTGTACTTTACAAAACAATGGTTTTTAACCTAAAACTTAATGGTTTCTCTGCAAATTAAAAAATAATTAATCGTTTTTGCTCGGTTGTAAAATTGCCGTATACTGGTAGGTACTTGAATACAGTGGTCGTATATATATAAAACTTTGCTTGAATCAACATACAAAACGGCGACTATTACCTAAATGGCAACATTGTCCGGATACGGCACTTAGCATGTGGAATCCAATCAACCATCGGATATTTCAAAAGGGAACAGAAATATTTCAGTCTTTTGGAATACTATATTTAGGTGGTACATCTTGTGGGAATTTGTCTGTAAAAATATTAGTATGTCAAATATGTGTAAATATCTCAAAAACACAAACATACAGGTGCAGTTCGGTTCTCTTGTCCTTTTTTCTTGGGGTATGTAGGATGAGTAGGTATGTAGATAAATAGTTAGAAGTAGGTACCTATAGCTCCACTCATTATATTGTACACAAAAATAACGAAATCTAGTGTTAGCCGCGACATGTATCGCGAAAAGTAAAATCTCCTAGGCAAGCTTAAAAGAAGATGATGTTATAAAACAATGTTATAAAAGGTTTGTACTTGATCGCACTATCTGCTGATGTTGTATGATTGAATGATAATGCGGTTTACGATGGAGCGTGTATGCCTAAAATGATTGGTTTTGTAGAAAATCGGTCATAACTGTTTGGAAAGTCAATTTTGACTCTCCACATAAAACAATGTTTCTAAATATCAATTCAAATATTACTGATCCATGACAAAAAAAAAATGACTTAACTACAGCTTTGAAACAAAAAACGTATCAAAATTTAACCTACCAAATTACAGACAGATTGATATGAAGACATTGCAGACATACAGCTACACAAATATACATACAAAGAGATACAAATATCCAGAGGTACAAAGATTCACACTCACAAAAAATAAACATACACATACATAGATATGGAGACGCACACAAATACATAGCCAAACAAGCTTGCAGACGCATTTATACACAGACACATAGGTCATAGATACACAGAAGATATACAGGGTTATTGGTAATCAGCCTGCATCCGTTTAAGGGCATGTTCTGTATATTTAAACAAACAACTTTTGTTCTACAACTTTCGTTAAAACTCAATAGATAACCAAAAAAAAATTAGTATTTGTTGCCCTTTTTTGTACTGTTTAGCGACTTTTTAGTGTTTATTCACTTCGGCACATTATTTTTTGCGCGTTAAAGAGCGTACGCGCTCTTATTACGAAGAGCTTGAAGAGCTCGATGCTTTTAGACTGTGCAAATACACTTTTTATTTATTTTGTAAAATAATAAAAAAACACAATTTTTAAAAAACTGTAGAACAAAAGTTGACTTATTTAATGTACCTAACATCCCCTTAAAAGGATGCAGGCTGATTACCAATAACCCTGTATACTTACATAGATACTACATACCTATTTATATTTATACACTTACAAGAAAGCTGAGACACACAGATACAGAAACAAATATTTTACACGTACAATAACACGCCTTCTCCATTACGAAATCACCTATTTACATGATTCCGTAATCATAATCGGGGCCGCTGAGGTTACATGGTCATAAAATAGATAATAAGTAGAGTACATGGGTTCCCGGTTTTAAGTAGAACCCTGCCGCAGTATAGGAAGTAATTCATTGTTATTAGCATCACAATAGACAGCGATGAAAGATTCACCAGAGGGTCTACCATTTAACAAAATTGCTTATGTCATTGCTTTCTGTGTCATTTGTTTTTAACCCCCGACGCGAAAACGACGGCGTGTTTTAAGATTGACAAATATTCTACCGCCAAGCAGTAATGTGCAAACATTACTGTGTTCCGGTCTGAAGGGCAATGTTTCTAGTGAAATTACAGGGCTTAGAGATATAACAACTTAGATCTCTGGGTGACGAGCGCAGTGCAGTGCTAGGTAATGATTTGGAATCTTCATGTTCCAATAGCTGCGTGTCACTGTGTTGTTATGTGGCAGGCATGTTTCTTACCATCAGGCACATGACAAGCTCGTCTCGTCACTCTATATTAAAAAAAAAAACATCTCGCTCTTACTCTCTCTCTGTATCTGTCTGTGGTATTGTAGCTCCTGAACGAATGAACTAATTTTGTTTTTTTTTTTTTGAAATGAGAATTATTTGGAGAGTGTTTTAGCTAAGTGAAGGGGCGAAAATATATTTGTAACAAAATAAGTAAGCCTCAATAATAAAAGTAAATAAATAACAAGTAAGCCTCCACAAAATGGTGGACTACATATCTTTTCACAACTTGCTCAATATGAGTATCAAATTAGGGGTTTGCACATCAAGGGTACTTAAATAAAACTGGTTAAACCGTTTTGGTTAAATTAAATGTGGTATGGTTTAATGTTTTCTTGTTAGTATAGATTGACGGCAAAAGTAAGAAGTGTGCCTGATGGTAAGCAAAACGCTTGCGTATAACAGCACAGTTTAATGCAGCTATTGGAAAATAAACGAATCCAAATGATTACCTAGCACTGCACTGCGCTGGGCACCCTGACACATATAATGATTTAGCTCTTTGCCCTGTATTTTTTTAGATACATTGTCCTTCAAACCGGAACACAGTGATGTTTACTAGAGGTTTTAAAAATAAATTTAGTTGAGCTATGTACGGGTTCACCGAAATTACAAAGGAATTTCGTTGATGTACGCACCAAGAAAATTAAGATGGATATTGGATAATGATGGATAAGATGGATGGATGGAGGGATATAATTGAGTCAACGAATGAGCCGGTCGTCAAAGCTACTACTAGACTACTGGCCCGTGAACAAAATTTACGTAGTAAATGAACCACCAAGAGACCTATGTAGGATGATAGAAGGGTTTAAAGTAATAAGATTCAGCACTATGCCGTCACTTGTAAGCTATCCAACGGAGTACAGTCGAAGAGGGGGGGGGGGGGGGGTTGCAACCCTCAACCATTTTTCCGTGTCTGTACTCAGTTGGACAGCTTACAAGTGACGGCATAGTGCTGAATTTTATTACTTTAAACCCTTCTATCATTCTACATAGGTCTCCTGGTGGTTCATTTACTACGTAAATTTTGTTCACGGGCCTGTAGTCTATACTAGACTGACAAACGTCCTGACAAAACATGTACAATCATCGGACAGCCTTTTAGTTTCAAAATTCAATTGTCAGCCTCAATGACTCCCAGCGAACACCTTCAAACATATTGGTCGAGGCGTCTCTTAACCAAACTATTTGTTATTATTATCTTGCTAATTATTAATTTGGGGCTTGTCGCGTTACTAAAGGCCTATTTTCATTTTGAGTAGTGCGAGTGCGAGTGAGTAGTGCAGGTGTTGAGTTATTAGTAGCAAACGCATGTGGACACCATTAGATTATTGCGAGTGCATAGTAATCAGTCGCGATTACTCACTCGCACTCGCAATCGCACTCGCACTCGCTCTCGCACTAATCAAAATGCAAACCGGCCTTAACGTTGCAAAACAAGATCCATCTGCAAATCGTCCATGAAATATAATATTTCCGGCGTCCGTCCCTTCTACCCTCTACCGCCAACAATGCGTCCTAATGTAACCTTATTATTCCCTTCATAACTCGCCAGTAGCTTATCAGGAAGCTCATTTTTAAATTCATTCGTCTATCATACCTTTTATTTGTAGCATACAGTTACAGTGTTAAGGCCGATTTGCATTTTGATCAGTGCGAGTGCGAGTGCGATTGCGATTGCGAGTGCGATTGCGAGTGCGTTTGCAAGTGCGACTGAGTAATCGCAACTGATTACTATGCACTCGCAATAATCAATCGGTGTCGACACGTGTTTGCTACTTAATGGGTAATGAGCAACCCTCTAAATGTTCCCACTGCTGCGACTCGGGGCTTTCTCACGAAGAAGAGAGTCAAGGATGGTCCACCACTGGTCCAGTGCGGGTTGGTGGATGACACATGACCTCGATAGATTCAAGGTGCGTATCGGTTTCCTCACTATGTTTTCCTTAACCGTTTTAAGTCAAAACACTCATGAATTCGAAAATATAGTGGTGCCACGTGGGATTTGAAACGGGTCAATCAAATCAATATACAATCAGGAGTCCATTTTTGACCAAGTTTTATTTAATACTCAATAACTAAACATAAATTTAAAAAAGTGTTCGGTTAAAAAAATAATGTGGGGTCATCGCTGATAATATCGAGTACTCGAATTAAAACGGGTTTTTTCGGTGTCATTTTTATTTTTTTATTGTAAAAAACTCTGATCTATTTTTAAAATTCTATTCGGTTATTGTGCTTCTTCTTGATTGTACCCACACGTCAATATTTTTTTGTCATAGTTTTTAGTTTGTTAACTTCAGTGAGCGGCGTCGAAAATGTCCTTTTTTCGTTTTCTGGCTTTAGGCGCCCCCTTAAGATACAACAACAACTTACGTGGGAGTCATCGATGTACATAATTTAGGCAATTTGAAATTTTTATTGGGTTTATCTACTTATTTAAAAATATTTTCAAAACGACATATCATTTTGGTGGGACTTTTTACCTGCCAGGAGTACTTAGATCTACTGGCGGGTAAAAAGTCCTCGGGGATTCATTTAGCCTCGCTTGTCACCAGCCAGGTCACCTCCGTGTTGGGGTATAATAGACGAACTATATGACAAGTTTTCAACTTGTTTCAGAAACCTACCCAAAATTTGCTACCAGTTTTCTGAATACACTCGTAGTGTCTATGGTAATTTGTCACCAAAACGTTAAGGTGCGCTTATACGGGCGACTAAAATTGTTCAATTCCAGTCAATACTCGTCAACTATGACGTCACGACAACATCAAGCAATTTACGGCAACGGCAACAAGCATCAATACTGCGCAATAAAATATTGAGCGATATCGCGCAACTTCATCAACTAGGCAATACTGTCCTACACGAGCATTTCAGTATTCGCTCGCTATGGACGACATTGTTCTTGCTGCGGCGGCTTGTAGCGCCACCCGACCTCTCGCTCTCCCCGCGGAAGCAAGACGGCAAGCCGCAAAACAAACAAGTGCGAATGAGATATATACAAAAATTGCTAGGAATTTCCAAGCCCATTGGATATTCGTTAATTCGTATCGGCGACATTGAGCGATATGAAATATCTGGAGCAATTAGAAGCAATATCGCCGATACAATTGTCGAAATTTATTGAAATGGCGTTTAATTGCTCCATTAATTGCTCCAGATCGGTCCATTCGTGTCGCCGAGCAATTATTGCCCTCGTGTAAGCGCACCTTTAGATATATTTCCTCAGAAAATGAGACATGCATTGTAATATTGTTGCAGCATTTGTTTACATGAGAAATAGTAAGTACAAAATGCATTTAAAATAAGACTAGTATGACTAATTTAGACTGCATTTAACAACTCTGTTCGTGGAATAAGTCTGCGAAATATCAGTCGTTGACTTACTTGACTACAACATTGTTATTGCGTATATATTATTTATCTCGGGAAAACAAAGGGGAACAAGAATCGTACCGGTAAATCCGCTGCGCGTCGTAGGTATGTTGTGTTGTAGTTAACTACTGTCCTTCATATTATCCTACTAATGCTACCAATATGGTATGGACTGGCCTTGTGGCTTAGTGGGTAGTAGCTCTGCCTGCGAAGCCGAGGGTCGTGGGTTCGATCCCCACCCAGTGCAAATATTTGTGTGATGAATTCAAATGTTTGCACTGTGTCTGGGTGTTTCTATGTATAATAAGTATGTATTTAAAACTATATAAGTATTATATCAGCTATCTGGCCACCATCACACAAGCTTTGCTTAGTTTGGGGTCAGATGGTGTTGTGTGTGAATTGTCCACCAATATTTATTTATATTAATATTTAATATTATTAATTTCAATGATTGGATGTTTTTTGATCTCAATCACGTCGTAACGTATGAAACAGCTCAGACTAAAATTTGGAACATAGTTAGATTATAGCCTGGAAGAACACATTGGCTACTTTTTGTCCCAGAAACCAATGGGAATAGGAGCTGTGCGAATGAATCCGCGGGACGCTGCTAGTAATTATAAACTACCAGTGCCCCGCGGTTTTACCTGCGTAGTTCCCGTTATTTTCCCGGGATAAAAAGTAGCATATGACTAAAATCTAACTGTATACAAAATTTCACCCCGATCCGTTTAAACGTTACACGACGTGAACATATATCCAAACATCCATATATCCGAACATCCATTCATTGACATTCATAATATTAGTATATAATGTCAAGGTTTGGATGTTTTTCGCTCTACCACGTCTTAACGTTTGAACGGATCAGGCTGAAATTTGGAACACAGTTACGTTATAGTTTGGGATAATAGGTACATAGGTTTTATATCCCGGAAAATAAAAGGAATGACGGGAAAGGTAACCACGCGGGTAAAACCGCGGGGCACTGCTAGTCTTCTGTATAAAACAATACAAAATTCACACATTTACGAGAGCAACCGTTAAACCCGCTATTCAAGATGCCTAAAATGTAAACTAACACTTGCTCGCGTAGCTAAGGCACTCGAGAATAGTTGAAATAGTCTAGGCAAGGACTAGAAAAGAGAGGATACACCCTGATAAGGATTAACGACAACGGCTTTGTTAGTATAGCATAATAACGCCTAGATACCCGCGCTTCTACCGCCTAACTTTTTTTTTTTTTTTTTTTTTTTTTTTATAGCATAGAATGACGAGACGAGCAGGCCATGTGCCTGATGGTAAGCAACATGCCTGCCACATAACAGCACAGTAACACGCAGCTATTGGAACATGATAGTCCAAATCATTACCTAGCACTGCACTGCGCTCGTCACCCAGAGATCTAAGATATTATGTCTCTAAGCCCTGTAATTTCTCTGGAATCATTGCCCTTCAAACCGGAACACAATAATGTTTGCACACTACTGCTTGGCGGTAGAATATTTGGCAAAGTTGTGGTACTTCCCCAGGCGGACTCTGCTAAGAGTCCTACCACTACAATAACTAAATCGGCTATTGCTTTGCTAATGCTGTCTTTATCATTTCAAGCGAAAAGAAAAGAGAGAGAAACATCAAAGCGATGACATTTTTCGTTCGGCGGTAGACCCCCGGGGGTCTACATTGCCGTCTCTTTCATTTCAAGCGAGAAGAAAAGAGACAGCAATGTCAAAGCGTCAAAGCGTTTTCGTTAGGCGGTAGACCCCCCGGTTCAGCGCAAGATAAGTGAGGCAAGTCATACTGAGCCATATTGGCTCAGTCCGTTCGAAACTACCATCAGTCGTCGTGTCGTCAAGGTCAAGCGCTAGCGCATACGCCTCCGACAGCTAACACATTCTGATGGTTTGTGTGGTCCTTCATTGTACATACTCCACGACATAAAAATTGTCTTTGGCGAACTTCAGTACATAATCCTGACGCCGACATCAATCTGCATTTTGCCTCACTTATAGACTACAGGCCCGTGAGCAAAATATGTGGGTCATATGAACCATCAGAAGACCTATGTAGACAGATAAAAGGATATATATATAGATAAGGGGAGGGGGGGGGGGGGGGTCACATAGTCGTAGTCCAGTTACAAGACCTTGCGAAAAGTGTATGCCGTTTTATTAGTGGTCCACCTAGGTTCTGGGCTCAGCTTAGGGGAGGACCCATGACCTCCATGACCCCCTCTGGATCCGCCCTTGCCCTTGAGTTTTATTTAGAGTCTAGACTACAAATAGACATGTAATTGTAGCACAATCTGTACACCCAAATCTAAATTTGTAAACTGGGTACTTCAAAACATTGAAATCAGCAGATATTCAGAAATTCAAGGCAGCAAAATAAATTGTAGACCTGTGTAATTGAAATATTGACTAACATCTTGTTACATCGCTATAATTTCAGAGTATTTTAAGCAAAAACATGATAAGCTCGTGTAATTACTTCCTTCAATATGTTTTATTATATTTATCGACAACAATTTCCGGAAATTGCGGTTATCGATAAATACGTAATCTACACGTCCTTCAGACTTCCACAAAGGCATTTAACCATTCTTGAAATTTCATTTATAAGACGACTGATACTCTTGTAAGATCTTGGCATCTGTCTGTTTGTTTAGCCAATTATTACGGATTCTATCTTTTGAACTATGAAAATAGTTCAGGAACTTTAGTCAAATAAAAACAAGAATCTCGGAATGAGAGATAGTTGGCTATAAACTTGTATTATAAGCCTTTATTTTGGTACCACCCTAAAACTTGTCTCAAAACCCTACCTATCGTAGATAAATTAGAAAGCAAATGCTGGCGTTTATTTGGCCAAACTTATAAGCATTACCTTTCAGCGTGGTAATGCCGTCAGCGTGCTGGGCGCGCTTCCTTAGAAATAAAAAATGGTTGTCTGTAAAGTCGGTTTACTGACGATAGTTGAACGTGACAATTTCAACTACGCCTTAGAGCGAGGTAACGGCGCATGACGTCATGTTTTTTCGTGCGTGCAGCCGGCTTCATCGAATTATAAGACGTTGTCACGTCAATAATTATTAATCATATTTTTATAAATTATTATTAATCTAAACAATTACCTAACAGTGCACTGTGCGTGTGTGTGCTTGGTACAGAGATATTGATTAATTTATCTCTATGCCATGTAATTTCTCTGGGAACTAGAACACAATGATGTTTGCACATTACCGCTTGGCGGTGGACAGGAGAAGGAGTGGTCCTTCCTCAGGCGGAGTTTGCAAAAAATACTCTAGCTGTAGAAGGTATGAGCCCATAGTAAAGGTTGCCAGTAAGAATGTTTTTTTTTTCATTTCAAAGTTGTTGTGGTTGTTGTTAATATTTTACATTTTTTTTTTTAAATAAAGAGTGACGAGACGAGCAGGACATGTGCCTGATGGTAACCAACATGCCTGCCACATAACAGCACAGTGACACGCAGCTATTGGAACATGAAGAGCCAAAATCATTACCTAGCCACCGCACTGCGCTCGTCACCCAGAGATCTAAGTTGCTATATCTCTAAGCCCTGTAATTTCTCTGGAAACATTGCCCTTCAAACCGGAACACAGTAATTTTTGCACTTACATTATATTTGCATTCTACAGAAGCTGCGAGCCCGCTACCGCTGCGGTCGCGGGTCAAAATTGCTCCGTGAGTTCTTCGCCTCTAACTAAAATGGTTTATGACTTTGTATCGTTAATTTTAAACGAAACAAAAAAAAAAACAAAGCAAACATCATGTTAGTTAGGCTGAAGACCCCCGGACTGTGTAACTCATGAACATAATGTATACTGTGTAACTTGCTGTACATTTTACTATTCACTAGATATTTAAAAATATACGTTTTTTTAAAACTAATATAGGCTCGCGGTTGACCACTATATCTCCTGATGTTAAGCAACGATGCGATTTACGATGAAACTGATTCACTTTCGATTTGAAGACACCAAGATTGTACATTCGGGGAAAACCCACTCAGGCAACGCATTCCACAACCTAGACGGTCCATACATGGAGTCAAATCTCTTCGTTCGTGTTTTTGGAACATCAACCATGAAACGTGTCGCTTTTTTGAGATACGAGAAGTCCGATAGTAGAAGGGGCAAGATGGTATTAGATCATGCATATCATCATAACTTTGTAATTAAGGCGTATCCTCAGTAAGGTCGTGGCTACAGTTAGACCGTCTAAGCTACGAGCCACATTCAGCCGTGTAAATACGACTCCGGCCACTTTCACATCGAACTAATGTACGTGGAATCAGCGCCACAAATGAAACCTTGCGGTGAGATTGTTGAACTACGTTACTGTAATGCAATAGCTATCGTTTACCACTGAATAATTGGATTGTGGCGCCAGTCATCAAATGGTGGTTCTGGTACCTAGCGCGCTACTGCTGGAGAATATATAATAATTGGAGCTTTTCACAATGCCCCTTGCTCTCTGGCTGTAGGTAGACGTTTGAAATTCCAGGCTTTTAAGCTCTAATGGTAGGTGTTTTTGCGGAGTTTGACAGAGTGGACGTATCATATAATGAGGAAACATTATTTTGGTCACGTTTGAAGGTCAAACTTTTTAGTGACATTACAGTGAAAAGTGATCGCTCTGGATAACGAACTCAGTGCAGTGTTTTTTTTTACACAACGTACTCAAATAATATGTAGCTGCGTGCTTACCATTACGTACATTTATGAACGTGTCCTATTCGTTACGTCAGTCTATAATATAGACTACAAACAATAGTAGTCTACAAACTGTATATTGATATAGACTCTATATATTGATATAGACTCTATATCAATATAAAGTTTGTAGACTACAAGGCCCGTGAACAAAATGTATGGGTTAAATGAAAAACCAGGTGACCTATGTAGGATGAAAGAAGGGTATAAAGTTATAAGATTCAGTACTCTGCCGTCATTGTAAGCTGTCCAACTGAGTGCAGTTTCTCTTTGTCGCATGATTTTGTACGGCATTGCGAAATAATGGATTAGAAGAGGGGGGGGGGGGGGGTTGAAAAAATGCTTCTCAAGTTTTGAATATCGCCTCAAATTTGCTAGCTTGTCGGGTTTTTCGGATAAACTTCAGAAAGTGTGCAACTGATCGGCATTATCTAATTCCACCTAGCACTTTCTTTTCCATCGGACTATTCGTAGCTCCAAAAAGAGACATAGTTTCAAAGTTGACGTTTCAAAGACTCATATGTTCGAATAATATGTTCGACTCTATTTTTGTGATAAGAACCTAGCCTGAGTGGGTTTTTCCTGATAGTTACTATCTTGATACGCACCGACCTCGACACATCCCGACGAAGAGGTTGAGACCATGTATGAGGACATCTCCAAAGCCATACATGTCTCGCCAACACATTTCACAGTTGTGATGGGAGACTTCAACGCGAAACTAGGCAAACGTAGCGGTGATGAGTTGAGAGTGGGACAATTCGGATATGGGCAGCGGAACCCAAGAGGGCAACGTCTAGCTGATTTCTTGGAAAGGGAGAGCCTCTTTATGATGAACTCCTTTTTCAAGAAACAGCCACAACGAAAATGGACCTGGATTAGCCCAGATGGTTCCACAAAAAATGAGATCGACTTCATTATGACGACTAAACGGCAAATATTCAGCGATGTCTCTGTGATCAGTAGGGTTAAAACCGGCAGCGATCACCGTATTGTAAGAGGCACGCTGAATCTAAACATTAAGTTCGAAAGATCACGTCTAATGAAGTCCACGCTCCGACCAAATTATGCTCAAATCGAAGATCCCGACAACTTTCAACTCGAACTTCAAAATCGCTTCGAAGCCTTAGATGAATGCGTAACGGCGGATGAAATAAACGACAGGCTGGTGGAAACTGTTCAAGCAGTTGGCAGGGAATTTTATAAGAGCCGACGCCAGAATAGAACCCAAAAGCTCTCCGATCATACTCTGAATCTCATGGCGGTTAGGCGAGATATGCGATTGCAGTCTTCGGTCGACATGACGGTATACAAACGGCTCAATAGACAGATTTCTACTTGTGTGCGACGCGACATACGCTGCTTCAATACTTCGTGTATTGAAGAAGCGATCAAGCGGAATAAAGGCTCGAAAGTGTTCGCAAGAAATCTGTCTCTTGGGCAAAGTCAATTGACCAAATTGAAGACCGACAGTGGTAACGTCGTCTCGTCGAGGGCCGAGATTTTGGAGGAGATTGAGAGGTTCTATGAACAGTTATACACCTCTACGCAAACACGACCTGTCGTTAGCATGGCAAAAGACCCAAGAGCCAAGCTGACCCGACACTTTACCGAAGACATCCCGGAAGTCAGCCTGTATGAGATTAGGATGGCCCTCAAACAACTTAAGAACAACAAGGCACCTGGCGACGACGGAATTACGACTGAGCTTCTGAGAGCGGGTGGAAAACCGGTACTTAAAGTCCTCCAGAAGCTGTTCGACTCCGTCATACTTGACGGTAATACGCCAGAAGCGTGAAGCAGAAGTGTGGTGGTGCTCTTCTTCAAAAAAGGTGACAACACCTTGTTGAAGAACTACAGACCCATCTCACTTCTGAGCCACGTTTATAAGTTGTTTTCGAGGGTAATCACGAATCGTCTCGCACGCAGGTTTGACGACTTCCAGCCACCCGAACAAGCCGGTTTCCGAAAAGGCTATAGTACCGTAGACCACATACATACGCTTCGGCAGATTATACAGAAAACCGAGGAGTATAATCGGCCACTATGTATAGCGTATGTGGACTATGAGAAAGCCTTCGATTCCATCGAGACCTGGGCAGTGCTTCAGTCTCTCCAGCGATGCCGCATGGACTATCGCTATATCGAAGTGTTGAGGTGCATTTACAGCAAAGCCACAATGTCTGTCCGATTACAGGACCGGTGCACAAAACATATCCGGCTACAGAAAGGCGTGAGACAGGGAGATGTCATATCTCCGAAACTGTTCACTGCCGCGCTGGAAGATGTTTTCAAGCTACTGGACTGGAACGGACATGGCATCAATATCAACGGCGAATGCATCACTCACCTTCGGTTTGCCGACGATATAGTCATTGTGGCGGAGTCGATGGAGGACCTCGGTGCTATGCTCAGGGACCTCAGTAGAGTATCCCAACAGGTAGGTTTGAGGATGAATATGGACAAGACGAAGGTCATGTCAAATGTTCATGTCTCACCTGTACCGGTTATTGTTGGGAATACCACACTCGAAGTTGTTGACGAATACGTCTACCTGGGTCAAAAGATCCGATTGGGTAGATCCAACTTCGACAAAGAGGTCCAGCGAAGGATCCAACTCGGATGGGCAGCGTTCGGGAAACTACGGCACATCTTGGAGTCCAAAATACCCCAATGCTTGAAGACGAAAGTCTTCAATCAGTGCGTGTTGCCAGTGATGACTTATGGAACTGAGACGTGGTCCTTAACTGTGGGCCTCATAACAAAGCTCAAAGTCACACAGCGAGCTATGGAGCGAGCTATGCTCGTAGTCTCTTTGCGCGACAGAATCCGTAATGAGGATATTCGCAAAAGAACGAAAGTAGCCGACGTAGCTCGAAGAGTAGCTAAGCTGAAGTGGCAATGGGCAGGCCACATCGCTCGCAGAACTGACAACCGATGGGGAAGAAAGGTTCTCGAGTGGCGACCACGAACCGGAAGACGCAGTGTTGGACGGCCTCCCACTAGATGGACAGATGACCTCACGAAGGTCGCTGGAAACCGCTGGTTGCAGGTTACGCAGGACCGTTCGTTGTGGAAATCTAGGGGGGAGGCCTATGTCCAGCAGTGGACGTCTTACGGCTGATGATGATGATGATGATGATGACTATCTTGGTATTCTTGGTGTCTTCAAATTGAGAGTAAATCGATTTCTTCTAGGTACCTCTATCATAGACAGCATCGTCGCTTAACATCAGGCAAGATGATATGCAATTTTGAACCTATTATAGTTTAAAAAATACCAAATCCTCCAAATTCGTGGTAGACATAAACAAGAGAACGGTTTAGAGAGAGACGGTTTAAAATATCAAGGCTTATTAGTGATGAGAGGCTCTGTGTTCAATAACACAGTATTATGTCAAAAGGTTTTCAGAGCAATAACCAAGCAAATAAATGAGTAAAGGTACAAGTTCGCGCTGAGACCGCGACGCGAGAGCGCGACAGGAGACCGCGACCGGAGACCAAGACAGGCACTTGATACTATGGAATTGTATGGGCGCCAGTTCGCGCCGCGACCGCGACCACGACCTGTCTCGGTCTCCTGTCGCGGTTGCGGCGCGAACTGGCGCCCATACAATTCCATAGTGTCAAGTACCTGTCGCGGTCTCCGGTCGTGGTCTCCGGTCGCGGTCTCGTGTCGCGGTCTCCGCGCGAACTTGTACCTTAAGTACTATATAATATATAAATTATTCTTAATTGTACCACTGACCAAATGATTTATACTCATACATACACACTCAACATAATTACATATTTATGCTATTATTTATGGATTATATTTTCCTGTTTTGACGGGTGGTAAAAATAAGTACAATAATATTTTAAATTTAATATTTTTTAGTTATTGTTTCAGTACTATAAAATAAATGATTTGCTTATCCATGTTAGATTGAGACCTACACAACAAAAGGGAAACTTTGTTCTGACAACAATCAATTACTGTGGAGAAGTTAAACACATGTGTATGTCCCACACTTTTCATACCTACGCCCAACTGTCGCGTTAGGGTTATCAACTCTGACTTCTGCGAACAAAGCTGTGTGAAAAAAGGCAAAAAAGCAGTAACAGTGGCGCAATTTTGCTGAAAACAATCTAGATCACGGCCACTTTTGAAGGAATAAACGTATCAAAATTGGTTTGTTTTTAGCGATACTATGTTTCACTTCGACGCCATCACGCAAGCTATGATGCAGTACAAGACGGAGCGAGTGTGTTTACTTAAAATAAATTAGATACCAGGCTATATCTATTAGGCAATATTCACTTAAGCAACGTATTTACAGCTTAGAAGTAGATGCTTAAACTACACCCAAACATCACTTGTATCAGCTACTAGTAGTTAAATAGAAAAAAGAACATCATTAAATTTTATCAAGCTGATCAGTTGCAGGCTTTCCGAAACGTATCCGATAAAAAAACGGATAAACTTGCAATTTTGGGGCTATGTTTTGAAGTTTTTTTTGAAGAATGAATATGTGAAGGGAGTTGAGTCTTTTGGGATAACTCTTGATCGAATCCAGAAATTCTAGCTAGTATCTTGTCCACAAAATTGGCAAAATTGGCAGTCACAGGAACTGCCGATAGAAGCGAAAACTTATAACTCAGAATTTGATAGGTTACCTTGGAAACTACATGGGTGTAACCGGAGGGTGTGGCCTCGCTATCTTGGTATGGCCATCTAGAAATGCGTCAGCATTTCCCATTGGCTGATGCGTTTCTAGATGGCTATGCCATGATGGCCTGTCCACGCCCTTTCAGCATTTCCCATTGGCTGACGTATTTCTAGATGGCCAATGGCCATGGTCCCGAGTTTACCCGAAGCTTTCTTATCATACCCGAGACTAACGAATGGATTCAATTCACAGCCCACGAAAAATCTGTCTAGGCGCGCCTAAAGAAATTTTCACTTCAAGTAGGAGTTACAGTGCGCGAGGTATAAGCTGAGCTTTGCATTAGTGTGAGTGATCACCAAATGTACAGTCAGACGCAGGACGCTGTGACCATGTTCTCATAATAAGGTGTTTCTTCAAACCAGAAGTGCTGCCATCTGAATATGATTTTGATGAAGTGTGAGTGGTGTCAATATATGTTTCATCGGTATGAACGATAGGCCTGCCCTGAATACGGTATTCGGAAATTTTAAGTAAATAAGTTATACGTAGGTGACGGATCTCATGCTTTTCCATTAAAATTTTTCTGTTATTCTCTGTCCTTGACCATTTGAATCCTAAAAGAGATACTTCTTTTCGCAATGACCATATTGATCCTGGATAGTTAATGTTAGCTTGTTGTTTAAGAGTTTGTTGTCTGACTGTACTTTTGGTAATAGATGCGTATGCATGTGATCACTCACACTAATGCAAAGCTCAGCTTATACCTCGCGGACTGTACTCGTAGTTGAAACTGACGCATATTTATGTAGAAGAGACACGCTTGCATCTTTTCCTCGTGTGACTTGGTCAACCTTGCATTGTTGCCTGTAAATAGGGATTCAGAGACAACTTTAGGTGCAAAGTTCCGATGCTCGAATTAACTGTGTTCTTCTCTCTTAGTAACTGGCTTTGATAGCTAGCTAGATATATGTAGGTGTAGGTACTCTGTTTGTTTTCTAGGTGTGGCATATATGTATTGCTATAAATTGATTCGTTGCAATCATGTGGTGTCGTAAGTTAAAACTGCAGTTTTTATTTAAATTTCATGGCTTTATGGTCAGGTTATGGTAGTTTCAGGGCCGGTAAAAATATATTTTATCTTTTTTTTATACTTCCTAAATTTTGAATGTATATATCTTAGCTATCTCTTAAACCTTTGGTGACCCTAACGATCCGTGATTTCCGGGGGCCAATTTTATTAGTCATCGGGAATCACGAATCGTACACAATCAATCCAGGCCCAGTTCTAATGCCTATATATATACATAAATTGTCAAAGAAAACGACACAGCAAGACCGTAACTATTTTAGTTAGATGGTAAATATCGGGAACCGGGTATACAGCTTTGTTGGCCAGTTCATTGCAGTGGTTAGACGTTAGTTCATATTATTCTGCTACAAGTGCGGTCGTTTAGTAAGCGATTATGTGCGTAATATTCACGGTTACTTGTATGTTTCTTGTGACGCTGCCAGTATTGCGCTTTACTACAGCTGTAATGCCAAAGGTGTTATTAGCAACCCAGCGCAGTTCACTGATCTGCCAACCTCCAGAGTGCCAAAATAAGGGACAAAATGTGTTCGAACTGGCTGGTACGTTGATTGATTGTGCTTTCACTAATTTTTGATCAGTAACTTGGTATAGAAATGGGTGTTAAGCTGTGATCTAAACATAGAGCTTAAATTTAAGTGTTTGTGTGTTTGTGTATTAGTTAAAAAGGAGGAGGTTCTCAATTCGCTTGTAAATTTTTTTTGTCTGTATGTTACGCGATAGAATCGCCAATTATTTCAATTTTTTTTTTGTTTAAATTATATATAATTTTATAAATTTATCAAAATCAGTGTGGCGGTTTTTGAAACATCAACAAGAAACTAAAAATTGCTTTCATTTATCTAGACTACACTTCTTATGTAATTTTCCGGAGTCTGAATTTAATTTCAAATTGTCTTTTTGTTCTTTCGGAAAAAATAAAATCTGTATGGGTATCTGAGTATCCTAGGAATCTCGGTTTTTTATTTTATTTTAGTTGATGTGTACACTTTATTGAGCACACCTAATAAAAATAACTCATGAGTTGAAACAACGAATATACTAAAAGCTAGCGTGAGAGATGGGGGAATTATGGTTAGTAGCTATATAAATAAATAATAATAATGTTCACCAATATTTATTTATTTATAAAAAATCTTTTGCATGTAACTTTGGGATAGAGAAGAAAATGTGGAAAGTTAGAAGACGGAATGTGCAAATGCATATTATAATATCTTTATTTTTAATGTCATTTGCAATATAGATACTAAAAAAACATTAATTTAAAAAAATCTACTCAAACATTTACATATAATAAAAAAAACAAAACTGAATTCTCAAAAGCGTAATGTTAAATACCCTATAGCCTTCCTCGATAAATGGACTATCCTACAAAGAAAGAATCTTTCAATTCGAACCAGTAGTTCCAGAGATCCTTGCGTTCAAACAAACAAACATACAAACAAACTCTTCAGCTTTATAATATTATAGTATAGATTTATTCACCCTTCAAACAAAACTGAACTACTCATAAGCTTGTATATTAAAAATTTCTATTAATTAAAGCTTGTTTGCGTAGATTGTTACTTAAATGCTTAATTTTGTCCTTATCAATTACGCTTGATATCATATACATATAGGGGATAGATATCATATACATATACTATTCGATATCTTGAAGTGATAATGAGTCATTGTATCGGACTTTTTAACAACAATTTAGAATTACAGAAAAATTTGCAGCGCCTGCGGTTTCACTTGCGTAGTTCTCGATCCCGTTATTTTCTCGGGAAAAAAATAGTCTATATATTATTCTAAAAATACCCAATAATAACCAATTTTAGCAGGAAAGAGTAAAAAACATACATCCCACCAACTTCCAAAATTTCGCGTTTATAATCTTAGTAGAGACGAACTTCTTAGCATTCCATGGATTCACCGTGCGTGTGCCGGGTCCATCGTGTGGCAGAGAGAGAAATCTCGAATAGACCCCAAGACTTGTGACTCGGGCGTAGGTTTAAAAGGGGCCCCTTATATTGACGTACGTCAACACTCACCTTCACTACTCGTATTTTTCTCCCTGCCCAGCCAAATCCGATATGATCCTACTAGTGCAGCTTTAGATACTCTTTATAGTATAGAACTTACTGCACTTCTGGACAATCCAAGGTCTTTAAGCAGGTTATAGAGAGATTTTGCTGGTATACCTCTCGCTCCTACTTCTACAGCGTATAAATTAACTACATAGCTATTTTTTGTTAATGCGTTTTGAAGGTCGTAATACTTATTTTGTTTCATCGCGTGGTCTTGAGGTATATTAAACTATTAGAAAACTTGTGAATGACTATTGTTCGGCTGCTTAATTTTATTGAATTAGATAACGAAGAGAAAGAAAAATTGAGAACTTCCTCTTTTTTATATGTCAGTTAATAAAATATAACCAATTCTCACTGTAAGTATTATCAACGTCACTTATAAAAGAATTCAATATTTGTTTTACGAATGCATAGTTTAATCGATCTGTACTTCCATTGAGTTTACGTTTTTTTCCATTCTTTTATGATCAGCGAGGGTCTTAAATTCAGCTTTTTTTTAAATAATTTCTTCACTCTTATAATAACAGCTATATAACAGCCATATACCTATATCCGTTCTAAAGAAACTACCACCATTTTAACAAGTATGAGTGTTACAAAGTCATTTAATTTTTAGTATACTGTACAGTCTTAGGCATGAGATTATATTGCCACCATCTACACCGTTATTTTTTTGGAATTAGGAATATTTTAACAGCGGTATCTATTTTCGTTACTGAACAGAAGCTGAAAAACAACCGAAAATCTGAAGAAAAAAAATCACTGTAATTATCCAATTTGTGGTCATAATGCAGTGCAATTAAGGAAATAAATAAACATTAAATTATGTAGTTTGGGGACTATAAAGGATCGATAGGGGGGTGCATTCTGAGCATATATTCCAATTTGAGGGATTCTGGCATGGTCAGTTCAAGGTCATTTCGATGAAAACGCGTTTAACTCGATATTTCGAGAACTGTTAGTGTTAGGCAAAAAATTGTGGAGACCTTTTCTCTTCTACATTAAATTTACTAACTTTTATAGTAACCACTTTTCTTTTTTTCATCAATATTTTTCAAGTTATTGCTTCCGAAAGGCAAAAATTTTACTTTTTTTCCTCCCTTTTGCCATTTCCTCCCCAAGCGTTCAATTTTATGCAACTTTACCGATAATCAAAAGTGTAGATCTTTTAATAATGAACAACTTTGTCCTTGCACTTTTTTCAGTAATGGCAATACCTTCAGAGTTATGTTACTTTACCGAGCGAAATCCGCGCCACTGCGACACCTCCGCGACACTGCGATAAATCCGCGACACCTGCGGACTTAGGGCTGAACCCAAATTTCATTGTTTGTTTGTGTCGGTGGGTTTCTTCTACACAAGCTTATGAGGGACAACCACGTCACATACTCCGATATATGCCAGAAATACACTCAGATACACTCAATCAGACATAGAGGTGAAGCGAGCCGTAGAGGATGCGGATGGTCTGATTATCAGTACGGCTAAGAGAATTTTGCCGGACTTTACGGCTTGCTCCACCTCTATGTCTGATTTGATGAAAAAAGTTTTCAGTAGTTAGATGAATCTGGTCTTATTGCTCTCGTTGCCTAAAAACTTATCTTGAGTTGTGGTGACGGTCATATTGTAGATGAAAATGATATCCGCACATGGCTTCAGCTGGGATCGGCGCAGCCATTTGGCAGAATTGGTGCCAAAGTTGGAAATACCTTTGGGATAGCCATCGAATACAATTACCACGTCTGTACCGTAGTGTTTTTTATGTATGTTACGTATTTCTGGCATATGTCGAAGTAGGTAACGTTGTTGTCCCACATAACCCTGTGTAGAAGAAACCCACCGACACAATCCAACAATGAATTTTGGGTTCAGCCCTAAGACCGGAGGTGTCGCGGATTTTTTGCAGTGTCGCGGAGGTGTCGCAGTGGCGCGGATTTCGCTCGGTAAAGTAACATAACTCTGAAGGTATTGTCATTACAGAAAAAAGTTCAAGGAAAAAGTTGTTTATTATTAAAAGGTGTACTCTTTTGACTATTGTTAAAGTTTCATAAAATTGAACGGTTGGGGAGGAAATGGCGAAAGGGAGGAAAGAAAGTTACATTTTTGCCTTTCGGAAGCAATAACTTGAAAAATATTGATGAAAAAAAGAAAAGTTGTGAAAGTAAAAGTTAGTAAATTTAATTTAGAAGAGAAAAGGTCTTAACAATTTTTTGCCTAACACTAACAGTTCTCGAAATATCGAATTAAACGCGTTTTCATCGAAATGTCCTTGAGCTGACCATGCCAGAATCCCTCAAATTGGAATATAAGCTCAGAATGCACCCCTCTATTGATCCTTTATAGTCCCCAAACTACATAATTTAATGTTTTTTTATTCCATTTTTTTGCCTAATTTCATTGGGTTATCACTGACACGCATGACTTCTTTAGTATTCGTATCAGTGCTATTATTTATTTGCATAGCGTGACCTTGCCCATGAATAACATGTAAATAAAATCACGACCAACCAACAGTGACCCCCGCCTACCCTCAAGTTACTTAAAATCAAGTGTAATAATTATTGCATTTCTTCAATTACGTGTCGATCGCGGCCAAGGTCAAGGATAGTGTGTGTGGTAGAAATAGTAGTGAAACGTAACAGGTGTAGTGATCTTTTTTTTGGAAGTGAAATAAAACACCGTGTTTAATTTGGTGAATCGGACACTGCACAAGTTTTAAAACAAAGTGAGGTGACAAAGGCGTATGCTTGGTTGAAAGGGCATGTGACTGTATCAAACATAGTGGTGGAAATTATTTGAAAAAAGATCTTTAATAACTGTAAGTACAAATAGTTCAGTAAATTAGTGATTGGTGTAAGTAGCTGTTTAAAACTTAATTCGTATTTATGCCAAAAACACGTTATTTTTTACCCTGTCTAGGGTGTAAAGATTAAACTAACTAAATTGAATGTAATTGAGCCGGTCCAACCCCATGAAATTATAAAAAGTAGGTAGTTTTGCAAGGCAGGCACACGTGGTTGTCGTAAGTACCGGCCGCAAGTAGGCCAGAACAGAGTGAGAGAGATGCAAATAGCTGTGAAAAAGAGAACTACGACGTCATTTTTCATTGATAATGACGTCGCAGTGTTTTGTTTACAAACATGACCAATTAAACATGACAACTTTTAGGCTGTATTTTTGTGAATTTCAACTGGTCGCAGATTCTTTAATAATATATTGAGTTTAAGAGTAAACTTATTGCACAGCTACAATGTGCTATGTTGTCTACACAGCTTGTTATAATTTTGCTAATTCAAAAAAATAACGGTGCATAGCTTTTATGTGATTTATATTAATTACAAATAAATTAATTAATTACAATTATAAATTTACCGTAAAATTTTAAAAACAGTCATATTATAATTTTTTTTTTTTAATGAAAGAGTGACAAGACGAGCAGGACATGTGCCTGATGGTAAGCAACATGCCTGCCACATAACAGCACAGTAATCTTACGTCGTTAGACTTTAAACTAACCCTCTTTTTGTCGGTTGTGTGGGGGCAATGCATTTACGCATTGCCCACCGTTTGGAGATACGAGGGGGTATGTCAGGCTCAACACCACGGATCATTGGTGCCATTACCGACTAAAACTCCCGCGTGTTTCACCACCCGTGTCTTGGGGTTAGAGCCGCTGTCCCGCTATCACATTCAACTGCGACTATGCCAATGCCCTTGCGGGCCCACCAGCCAGACAGCCAAACATTCGGCGCTCCATGCCCTCTAGTGGACACAAGATGCAAGTCAGAGTGCCCCTACGGGATCACCCCCACGTCCACTTCTGCCTTAGTGGATGAGCGAGGGGTTATAGCTTCCTCTAGCTCCTCCACCTCACACGACCTCTCACTGCCGAACATCTTAGCTAAGATCGTCGGCAGCGAGACAACCCTGCCGAACGCATCTAAGAGTAACCACGGTTCCACCTCCGTGGCCACATCGCGGCGCATGTCCTTCCACTGAGCACTTTGCTTATAAGAGTGCTCGCGGAGAACCCTCATCTGGAAGACTTAGGAATTTCACTTGGTTGATAGGTGTATCAGCCGAATAACCTTCCCAAGTCTTTCAGTGGCTTTCTACACATACAACTTTATACGCACTGCTACTCAAGGCGAAGAGGAGCGCAAGTAAAAGCTCTCAGCCCCGTCCGGGATTCTTCATTACACAACAAGATGCCACTGAGGCAAGTTGTTGTGTGTTGTGATACCCAGGGGAGGTTTCCAACCCACTTACCCCAAAATTATGAACTAACCAAATCTAATCTAAACTAACCTACTATAAATTTATAATCTCTCACGTTTTACGGTCGGTTTTTACAATTTTACGGCAGTATATTACAAGATATTTCAAGTTTGTGACTTTTTATATTCGGTATAGTGTGACGAGACGAGCAGGACATGTGCCTAATGGTAAGCAACATGCCTGCCATAACATATAATAGCAACTATAATAAATTAATAGCCATAGCAACATAACAGCACAGTGATACGCAGCTATTGGGACGTGAGTTTACTGCTGGGCACATTACTGCTTGGCGGTAGAATAACTGTCAAAGGAGTGGTACTTCCCCAGACGGACTCTGCAGAAAGTCCTACCACTACAAGAGACAACCAAACTACTAAAGTAATGTTTTCACAGGTAAGCTGCTAAAAATAGAAACCAAAAACAACGCATTGGATTTACATTGTGATGGCGACAGCATCCTTGATTCCTCTATACTGCCGCATTTCTATCCGGCAATGCGCGTATCGCACTTAAGTTTATGGAACTGCGCACTGCCATTAAATGGCTCGATCCACGATGTGCTCTCCAAACTAAATGCATCGATGGAGTGCAGCTATCAAGATAACTTGAATAAGCCTCTTGGAAACCTGACTCTCTGGTGGCTACCAACCTCACCACCACCTACGGCTAGACATTTCAACGGCCTCGAGTGTCTCACAAGTCTTGAGATCCATGGCGATATGTTTAAAATATTAACTCCGGAACAATATTTTTTTTCGAACTTGAAAAATTTGCTTTTATTGGCGTTACATACTATGGTGCTACACCTCGGTGAATTAGACATGTTGCCGCCCAAACTACGCGTACTTGACGTAGAGTACGTAGCAAGAGATGAGAATGCCGCGAGACAATTGCCCATGTCATCCACGCTAGAATATCTTCGCTTAAATACCTGGAAAGCAACACAAGCAGTTCCGGTAACGAACTGTGACGCTTTGAGTGAGTTGGTCTTGGATAAAACTGAAGTAGTCAGCCTACCAGATGGTTGGCTGTCTAACTGTACTGCTCTCCGAAAACTTTTCATTCAAAATGCGCCAAATTTAACAAAACTACCGGGGAACCTGTTGCTTGGAACTACAGCTCTTACAGAGCTGACAATCACGGACACCTTACTCGACAGTTTACCGACGGGACTACTGCTCTACTCTCCTAACTTAACCAAAATTGATTTCAGCAATAATCGCTTAAAAACCCTTCCAAGGTAAGTTTTGGTATGTACCTAGAAAACCCTCCCAAAATAACCGTTCCCCCTGGAACCCCTCTCATCTCCCTAGATGACGTCAACTTTTTAAAAGAGACTGATTACGACGGGCTATAAATAGTTAAAATAGAAGATGGAAAGACACACACTACTATTTAGTTATCCAAATTTTCTTTATTAAAACCAAGAGAAAGAATATAATTGAGCGTTTGAACTTGGCCCTTGAGGTAGTCTCTAAATGGGGCGATGCCATTTTGGCCAAGTTTAACGAAGGAAAAACACAGGCGTGTTTATTCTCCGCTAAAAGGAGTCCATTCAAACTGGCTCCTACTTTTCTATCCGTGGGTACCGGTTACTGACCATCTCGAGCTTTTGAGCGTTTCTTTGTCATCGACGCTCAACTTTGGGACGTATATTGAGTCTAAGGCTAAATTAGCCGCCAAAAAACTAGGTGTCCTCTCAAAGTTCTGAACAATTTCTGAACAGTTGCTCACCTTATACAAAGCACAGATTCGCTCCTGTATGGAGTACTGTTCGCACATTTGGGATGGATCGGCTAAGTATCAGCTTGAGACTCTGGAATCGATTGAGAGACGTGCCAAAAGGCTCATAGGCAATGACACTCTTGTGCTTAAAAGACTTCAAAGTCTTGATCATCGCCGCAAAATTGCTAGCTTATCGGGTTTTTATCGGATACACTTCGGAGAGTGTGCAACTGATCTGCATGATCTAATACCACCTTGCCCCTTCTTCTATCGGACTTCTCGTATCTCAAAAAAGCGACATCGTTTCATAATTGATGTTCCAAAAACACGAACAAAGAGATTTGACTCCGCGTTTGTGATAAGAACGTCTAGGTTGTGGAATGCGTTGCCTGAGTGGGTTTTACCAGATTGTTACAATCTTGGTGTCTTCAAATCGAGAGTGAATCGGTTTCTTCTAGGTAAGCACGCTCCATCGTAGATCGCATCGTCGCTTAACATCACTTGACCACCATCTCGGTGGTCAAGTGCGAACCTATTATAGTTTAAAAAAAAAAGTTGTTAACTGACGAAAAACTGTTGTCGAGTAAACTTTTATAAAAGTCGAAAATCGTAGTAATATGTTAGGCTTATTATAACTTTGATGTTGAATTTTCTTATGAAATCCGATAATACGTTTGCACTTGACTGCCATGTCGTCTGATGTTAAGCGACGACGCGTGCTTCCTCCTTATCCAGTCCCTATTTTTTATTTCAGCAGCCAATACTCATCCATAGTTTTTTTTTCAGCGATTTGTTTGAGGTGGCGCAACGAGTGCAGAAAATAATCATTTCCCAAAATACCCTGCAGAATTTTATAAAACCATTGGTTCCACTGAAGGACCTCGAGGAACTTGACCTCGGAAACAACAACCAACTTTACTATGTCTGCGAGGCAGACGGTGAGTCACGTGAGCAACAGCTAATAACCAGAAAACATGTATTCAAGCTCCATCACGGTGTAGGCTCAGGTCTTATGCTGTGGAACGTTCTTCCTCTCGCAATGCGAGTCAATGCGACAAACTTTCCAAACAATTAATAAGTAATAAGTAATGTATAATAAGTATGTATTTAAAACTATACAAGTATTATATCAGCTATCTGGCCGCCATCATACAAGCTTTGCTTAGTTTGGGGTCAGATGGTGTTGTGTGTGAAATGTCCACCAATATTTATTTATTTATTTAATTAATTCAACCTTACATTCAAAAATCTTATTTACCAACATTATCATTTCTCTTCTTTAATATTCGCGTAAAACATACATATTATACATGTATGTTTTTATATAAGTAAGTTTGCAAATGTATTTTTGAAGTGAAAATTTCTTTTAGCGCGCCTAGGTAGATTTTTCGTGGGGTGTGAATTGAATTCTAGCGTCACGCTCGGGTATGATAAGAAATCTTCGGGTAAACTCGGGACCATGGTCATTGGCCATCTAGAAATGCGTCAGCCAATGGGAAATGCTGAAAGGGCGTAGCCTAGCCATCATAGCATGGCCATCTATGTATAATAAGTATGTATTTAAAACTATATAAGTATTATATCAGCTATTTGGCCGCCATCACACAAGCTTTGCTTAGTTTGGGGTCAGATGGTGTTGTGTTGTGTGTTGTCCACAAATATTTATTATTATTATTTATTATCTAGAAATGCGTGACCCAATGGGAAATGCTGATGCATTTCTAGATGGCCATGCCATGATGGCTAGGCCACGCCCTCCGGTTACACCCGTGTAGTTTCTAAAGTAATTTACCAAATTCTGAGTTATACATAAGTATTCACTTCTATCGGCAGCTCCTATGACTGCCAATTTTTTTATCTTTGTCTATATTATGTCACCGGAAAATTGTAAATACCGTCAGTTTGTAATTCAATTACGTTACAATTTTTTTACACATCATTCGTCGTGCAGGGACATGGCGCATGGCGGGGTATATCTGGCTCGGCACCCGCTTCTGTCTCGTTGGGTGAGCGAGAGGTTTTGGGTTCCTCTCGCTCCTGCGCCTATCACAACCTCTCACTCTCGAGGCAAAATGGCTAAGATGGTCGGTAGCGAGAGGTTCACCATCACTATCGTGGCTAGGAATAGCCGTTCTTTCGCCTCCGTTGCCACGATTTACCACGAGCCTAGTAGCATCATCACGGCCCCTATGTACTTGGCCGCTCCTCTGTTTAATTCGAGGGAAAAGCCCTAGTGAGCGGCGCCACCTTCTAGAATAACTTTGGACTGTTTTGGCTAGACAAAAGTTTCAGCTGAGTAAAGTTTTCTTGTATTTTTTCTGGATGAACTCATTTATTTTTTATACACTTTTAGGAGCATTTTTTTTGTTGTTTAAAATTAATAATTCCCGTGAAATACTCAAAAATATTTGTTTCCTGAAGTTTTTTCTAACGATGCTGAAATGCCTTTATGGAATTGAATGTAATGAAATAATGAAAATCTAATAAGACGCGGGTTACACAGCGGTGTGCAGCTAGTAATTATTCCACTAATATTGTAAATAAAATATGAGACATTGAATGTTTGAATGTTTGTTACTCAATCACGACGAAGCGGCTGATCGGATCGAGCTGATATTCTGAGAGCCGGCATCAATATTTGGGCAGGTATTTGAGATGACCTCAAATACCTGCCATATGTCACATACCTCTACTATTATAGGTACCCTAACACAGAGGTGCAAACCTGGCAGGAAGGTATCGGGGCAAAATAAATCCCTCCATTTAGATCCCCTGGTAGGTAGAAAGTCCCACCAAATTGATCTGTAATTTTGAGAATCACTATGTTTTAGTCATAAATAAAACCCGATTAAAATTTGGATGATGGTGGCGAGTCCAACACAACCCGTCCGTCTCCCCCAGGCGGGGAGTATTCAGAAGGGTATTTTAAATTAATTTCTTCTATGTAAAAAAAATAAAATATACCAGCTCTCAGACCACGAAATTTTAAACCCTGTAAGAATAGAGTCTGGAATAACACATAGGTTACTTAATATCTCGGAAAAATAACGAAGACGTGAACTATGCCGGTAAAACCGCGATAATTTAATAATAAAAAAAATTGGCAGTCATAGGAACTGCCGATAGAAGTGAAAACTTATAACTCAGAATTTGATAACTTACTAAACTTGGAGACTACGCGGGTGAAACCGGAAGCCGTGGCCATGAGCCAAAACTGTGTACTCTGCGTGACAGTTCTTCTATAAACTTAGCTTACTTTCTGTCGAATACTAATAATTTAAAATTCTTCAGGCTACTCGTCAATAAAGAATTCAAGGAAATTGAAGAGACTGATTTTATTCCACACCCACGTAACCGTCATTTGTCGTGATTGGCTTGAAGATATGCTGGAATTGGCATATATGGACCTTAGCCATTCGAATGTGGAGTTCCTTTCGGTAAGCCAATTCGCTAATAGAGGGAGGGGTAATCAAAACACCTTTAGGTGCAGAGGCAATAGATCATTTACGTAATAACATCTTATGTTGCATCTGACTGACATGTTGGCTTAATTGATAGTAAGTTTTCCTGCGAAGCCGAGGATCGTGTGTTCGATCCTCCCACCAGTGCAAATATTTGTGTGATGAATACAAATATAGGGGGTTGGGTCTTAAATCGAGCCGCCTGAATTTGAGTATTCTGCTACTGTGGAATGGTCAAGGGGCTTTGTCTTGACCCTCCCAAATCGATTTTAGCTGCCGTAGTTAAGCGAAAATATTTTATATTCATATTTAACGTTTCTGTAAATCCACACGAAAAACATGCGTGAAATGGAACGCAATATCAGGAAATCTTACTAATATTATAAATGTCAATGAATGGATGTTTGGATATTTAGATGTTTGTTGCTCACATATGAACGGATCAGGCTGAAATTTGGAACACAGATAAATATAGTCTGGAAGAACACTTAGGCTTAGGCACATTTTATCACGAAAAAACAACGGGAACAACGGGAACGGGAACTACGCGGGTAGCACCGCGGGACGCTGCTAATATTGTAATTATAATCCCCTCCCCTCCCCTCCTCCTCCCCCCACTTCCCCGGCACACTAAATTCGGGCGGCCGATTTAAGACCTTACCCTTTACTATAAGCACATCTAAATTACTCAAATAAAGCGATTAATGTCTACGGGAACGTATTTTTTTAGTTTTTGATCTCACTATAGATGCTATGGTCATTTTCTAGTTTTCAGATCTACAGCGATTCAAACGAAAAACAATTTTATGGACGACATTAGATTTAACGAGCACCAATGTGCGCGTAAAAGAGTTTACCCGTGAAAACTACTTAGCAGCGAGTAACCTGACAGCCCAGGTTAACATACGTCTCAGTACCATGTGGACCGTGAAGTGCTCTTGCAAGTCGTATTGGACACGACGTGCCTTGGACTTGCAGCTGCCTCTTCTGCAACATCTTGGGGATTTACAATGTGACGGCAGTGATTGGCTACGTGATATACCGTCAGAGAAAATGTGGTGCGAGGAATCTAAAGAATGCGAAGCAGCGGACCTGGTCCGGCACAGATGTAAGTGTTACGTGCGTCCTGACGATGACCCAACGCGCGCCTTGTCGGTGGTGATCGTATCCTGCGAGAAGGGTAAATTAGAGTCTGTGCCAATTTTTCCACACAACCCCACACGGCTGTACAATCTCCGACTGGCACACAATCGTATCACTGCGCTAAGTCCACGTGAAGTTCAATATAATTTAAAGGTCAGTTTAAAAACTCGTCTTGTTACTTCTTCCGGAAACTTTCAAGTTGTAATCTTTTAATTGTTCTTTTATTTTTTCAGGAACTCGACCTCAGCTATAATCCTTTACGAGAAGTGGGACAAGAAGCTGTAACAAAGTTGAGCAATACTAAAACTAAACTGCATCTTGCCGGCAACCAGCTGGAGTGCTCGTGCCGCATCATGCCGCTGTTGCGTGCAGTACAAAACCGCAGTATAACTTTATCAAAATCCAGTGCTGGTACCTGCAGAGATGGCAGGACATTATACGCAGCGTCTGTCATGGACTGTTCGACAGATATACCACTAGCCACTTGGCTCGTGATAGTTATCGTGATTCTCTCTGTGGCGATGGTATTCGGAATCGCTGGCGTGGCAGTTTGTTGGTCTCGTGAACGGCGGTTCTTTGCTCGTGCGGTTCTACACCGGTACGGCTGGAAGTGGCGATTAGAGGCTGAGGAAGACGACGATCGTGAATACGACGTGTTTTTGACTTATTCTCACAAAGACAAGTTGATAGCACGCGAAGTGTTGACCCGACTAGAGCCGCAATACCAGTTGTGTATTCACGAACGAGACTGGATCCCGGGCGTACTGATACCGGAACAGATTGAAGAGTCCATACGGGAGTCGCGACGCACGGTCGCTCTGGTATCACAGCATTTCCTAGCAAGCGGGTGGGCACGAGCAGAATTTCGCGAGGCCCATGCGGCGGCCATGTTGGAGGATCGTCCACGTCTCATCGTTATCTTATTGGAGGAGGCCGAACCGCTTCTTATGGACGAGTTATTGCAGCGATACGTCACCAGCCGCACCTACCTCCGCTGGGGTGACAGACTGTTCTGGGACAAGTTGGCAGTGGTGCTGCCGAAACCGCGCAAACGACCAACCGACGCGGAACAAGCGTACGATTTTGAGCTGGAAGCACTTCCTGCACGGGCAATTTATACCGTTCCTTCAACGTGATGTAGTGGTCGGTTCATTCTGTTAGAGTCTTCACGACAAGTTTTGCAGAATTAGTATGATCATACGAAATTAATGAATTGTAACCAGTAGGTAATTAAAAACAAACAACAGCAGAAGGACAACGTTAAAATGGCGAAATAAATTGTACAAAGTAAATTGATCAACCAAATATTTGGAACGGCAGTAATTATCACTTCGAGGAACATTGTCAAATATTGAGTGTTATGTAATTACATACTCGTAGTCCACAAAAATTGTACTTCTTTTGACATTTTTGCATACTGCTTATGCCAATTTCTGTTGTTTTCAATTAAAGTTAATATTTCGAGAGCTGGAAACAAAATTTGGGTAGGTATTTGAAGCAAGCTGAAAACTTGTCACATAGTTCTATTATATTCCTACACAGAAGTGCCGACCTGGTTGGTGAGTAGCGGGGCAAAATGAACCCCTCAATATAGATCACCTGGCAGGTAGAGAGTCCCTCCAAAATGACCTCTCTTTTTGAGAATCCCTATGTTTGAGTTATAAATAATATCCAATTTAAATTTCAAATTGCCTCAAACTCATTTTTTGTATTTTTATCAAGCAAGCAAGATCTTTCAGTACCTAATTTCAATAGTCTGTAGTTTTTAAGAGCAATTTGAGGCTGACTATATGAAGGGCCTTTTAAAAGTCAATATAAATACTAAGTTTCTTTTGTTAATATTTTGTTTTTTAGTGTAATTAGATCAGTAGTTACCTTCGTTCTTCTGCGGACTTCCTCGTTTCGGATTTTGTCACGCAGGAAAACTCCGAGCATAGCTCTCTCCATTGCTCGTTGCGCAACTTTGAGCTTGTACATCATTATTCCAATAGTTAGCGACCACGTCTCAGTGCCATATGTCATCACTGGCAACACACATTGATTGTAAACTTGACGCAGTGTAGGACGGCCCCCCACACGATGGACCGATGATATTGTCTTGGTCGCGAGAAGTCGGTGGATGGAGGCGGCACAAGACCGGTCATTGTGGAAATCATTGGGGGAGGCCAATGTTCAGCAGTGGACGTCTGCAGGCTGCAGATGAGATGAGATGATGAGATCAGTAGTAGGTAGGTATGATAAGCACTCACTGCATGTACTACTTTTAGATCTAAGCCCGTATCGTCGTTATGAAATAAAATTATTGTACTTTGTTAAAAATGTTACTAGTCTTCTAAATGGTACTTTCCAGTTCCACCTAAAAAGGAAGGTAACAATCACAACCTGTCCTTTAATTTAATTTAATTCTTATTCCACGTTGCGTTGATTGTATTGTTAGAGGGTGACGAAGTATTGATTGACCTTTATAATTTAACCACTATGTTACTCTCAAAAATTAATTAAGACCAGTATGATGCGACGATAGTGGGACTGTAACGTAGATCGTAGATGGTTATCATGCAGAATGTTAACCGTATGTTGCGCAATTCTTTATACAGGATGTGAGGTTACTCCTATAGCGAACACTAGCTCAAATAGGTCATGTTTACACAAATGTATCCCCAGAACATGTTAGTACTTATACTATAGTTTCAGGCATCAGCTACCACTGATGCTCGTGGCTTGCAGATGCCTCATATGCTTCAATTCAAAATCTTGTCACGCTGCCTTGTACTTCATTTTATAGCCACTCTAGTACACATGGTTTGATATATTTTGTGCTCCTTGCAAATCTTGATAGCAATGCGTTTGCTGAAAAAAAATTACATATTCTGACGGGGCATTTTCAGGTCACACGTCTTTTAAGGTAAGGTAGGTTCTCATTTGTTCAATAAAATTAAGTTGGATCACAGACGATATTTTGATGTATAAAATATTATCATGCATAATTTCAAAACGCAATTTCTAATCAGCATTGATATAAATTTATCACTAAATTTATTAGTGAATTAAAATAAAAACATTGAGAAGTTTCCATACCCATCAAATAGAAAACAGTTCGTACAAAAGTAAAACAATGTCGTCAGCTTAACATAGGCTTGGAGGCAGGGAAAAGGGCGTGCAAAGTCAAAGTTCTTCATTCATAAATGTACAATTTACGCATCAATTAATAAAAATTAACACAAAAGAAAGAGCATACAAATTGTATACATTTTCAAAGTTTGAAATGACGACATCACTGTATTATAATAATTATCGTGCAGAAAACTGTCAAGCATTGTACGTGTATATGTTTTTATTACAATAATTGTACTGACCCATATCATTTTTTTTTACATTTTCATCGGAACTTTGCCATCACTTTCTAAAAAATCGTTTTAAAAAAAAGTTTGATCGATAAGCCTGTACTTTAATTTGTTTTTGGAGCTTCCGAAACTTGGGGCGATATAACTATTTTAGGAAGAAAGCTGGTATTGCGGTGCGAAAGGACCACAGACCTGAGGGTCTACTGCCTAACTAAAACTGTCTTAGCTTTGATATTGCTCTTTTCTTTTCGCTTGGAATGATAGAGACAGCAATAGCAAAGCCATAGCCGATTTAGTTAGGCGGTAGAGGGGCTGATCGGTCGCGGGGAACCTAGGGCCGTCAAGATGCGAGGCCGTCCAACACCTTCTTACTGATTGGTGCCAGAAATGGTCACGGCGTGTTTTGGCTTCAGTGTTAGGATTTAGCAGCTACAGGACCACAAAAACACATTTACGGGAGAGAAAACAAATACAATTATAGCTATATTTGGCAGGTTATCAATGAAAATCTATTTTGATTTAAATAAATAAAATAAATAAATAAATATTGGTGGACAATTCACACACAACACCATCTGACCCCAAACTAAGCAAAGCTTGTAATATGGCGGCCAGATAGCTGATATAATACTTATATAGTTTTAAATACATACTTATTATACATATAAACACCCAGACACAGTGCAAACATTTGAATTCATCACACAAATAATTGCACTGGGTGGGAATCGAACCCACGACCCTCGGCTTCGCAGGCAGAACTACTACCCACTAAGCCACGAGGCCAGTCCTCAGGATTTAATATTATCGTAGTTAATATTACCTTAAACATTTTTCTTTCTGTTCCGATGTGCATTAATTGTTTGTTTTCCATTCTCTACGGTACGTACAATGATTGCATGCAGGGCATGCAGTCGCCCCGAAGGTTTACCACTAACTCGTTTATATTGCTTTCATCTGGTCCTGAGAAACGTCTCCCCAGGGCTGCCTCGCTGCAGCTATAAAACAAGTCGCGTGTTTGTCGATGCTGGGACGTGAAGCAAAATTGTCTTTTAGAAAATAAATGTAAAATCTGAACTTATCTGTTGCTGAATAATGTTCTATGTTATTCCATTTGGAGTTTTTTTTCTGATATCGATTATAAGTTAGGGTGATATTAAAACGCCGTATTTCAAGCATTTTTAGGGTTTCGTAAAACGTAACAACGGAACCCTTATAGATTCGTCATGTCTGTCTGTCTGTCTGTCCGTCCGTATGTCACAGCCACTTTTTGCCGAAACTATGAGACCTACACTGTTGAAACTTGGTAAATAGATGTATTCTGTGAATCGCATTAAGATTTGTCCAAAAAAATTAAAAAAAAGGAAAAATTAGGGTTGCATACTGAGAACTGAAACTCAAAAATTTTTTTTTCATCAAACCTACACTTGTGGGGTGTCTATCGATAGGTCTTCAAAAATGATGTTGAGGTTTCTAATTTAGTTTTTGTCTACACTGAATAATTTGCGCGAGAGACACTTCCAAAGTGGTATAATGTGTCCCCCCCCTTCTAACTTCTAAAGTAAGAGAATGAAAAAACTAAAAAAAATATATGATGTACATTACCATGCAAACTACCAACGAAAATTGGTTTGATGAGTAGTTTTTTTTAGTACGTCATAAATACACTATTATTAAAACTTCGATCAAAGTTACAACGAACTACAAGAACTATGTGTACTATGTATATTATGTTACTTGCTGCAACGGAACCCTTCATGGGCGAGTCCAACTCGCACTTGGCTACTTTATTTAAAGACGAAAACGAGCGTAATCTGTTGTAACACTTGAGTATAGTGTTGTAATGTAACTTACATTCCTTGTTTCAAAAATATTGTGTTTTGTAATTTATACTTGAGATAACTAATCAGGATGATTTGGAGTCTTTTATTTAATCAATTGCTATCACGGTTCATTTAAACTTTTAGGAAAATAAATGTGGGATATAAAAATAACATTTGTCACACATTTGAATCCTCAGAGAAATACAAAATACTATTTGACTCTTAACTTGTCAGAGAAGAACACGAATGCCATCATCGAAAACAAAGTGGGCCATTTATGTTAACAGTGAAAGAAAACATCGTGAGAAACCTTACATGTTCAAACAAATAGGTTTTAAGAAATGTGTCATCCATCAACCCGTAGGTACCTAGTTGGTCACATTGGTCGATTAAGGCTTCGACTATCTTCTTGCGAAAAAAGATTTTATTAGCTTCACTTGTAACTACGAGTATACCTATATGTAAGAAAATCTTGGAATCTTAATTTGACCCTCTTCCCGGTCTTCGATTATGATTAAATTTTACACACGCTCTGAATTCTAATGACAATACATGACTAATTAAGAAACGTCATTACAAATCCAATATGGAGCCCTCCCCAAGATGGCGGACTGGCTGTTTGAAATCCACCCCCATGATATGGGTATCAAATAAAAGGGTTTGCTGTCAGAAATACGAGAAAAATAGCCACGTGACTTAAATTCAATATGGGGGACGTCCAAGATGGCGGACAGGCTATTTGAAATGCTTTTGTAATTTTGGGCCAAAGTGGGCCATTTATGTTAACAGTGAAAGAAAACGTCGTGAGAAACCTTATATGTTCAAACAAATATTTTTTAAGAAATGTGTCATCCATCAACCCGTAAGTACCTACTTGGTCACATTGGTCGATTAAGGCTTCGACCATCTTCTTGCGAGAAAAGATCCTGGGGCTCAGCAGTGGGAAAATAAAGGGGGTTGTTTATACTTTACTAGCAGCGCCCCGTGGCTGTACCCGCGTAGTTCCAATTCGCATTCTTTTCCCGGGGTAAACAGTAGCCTATGTATTCTTCCAGATTATAATCTATCTATCTTCTAAATTTCAGCTCAATCCGTACTATGTGATTGAGCAATAAACATCAAAATATTGACATTTATATATAATATTACTAGCAGTGCCCCCCGGTTTTACCCGCCTAGTTCTCATTCTTGTTATTGACCGAGATCAAAATTAGCCCATTGTGTTCTTTCAGACTAAAATTTATCAATGTTCTAAATTTCATCTTGATCCGTTCGGATGTAACGATGTGATTGAGCAACAAACATCCAGACATTCAAACATTGATATTTATAATAATAAAAGGATTAGTTTGATATAAGAAGGAAGCTGGACCGACGATCTGTTGAAGGTCGCCAGAAATCGTTGGATGCGGGCGGCGCAAGACCTCTTAGTGGAGATCTATGGGGGAGGCCTTTGTCCAACAGTGGACGTTCGTCGGCTGAAATAATGAAGAAGGAAGAAGAATACGTGTCCTCAAGGTGTCCTCTTTAGCAGTGTGAATGTGCAATCCACGTGCAATCCAAGTGCAATCCACAGACTAAGTAGAGCAGGGGGGCACAATAAGTGACGTCACGACTTGCGGAAATGAGATAGTCTAATTATCTATCACTTGTGAAAAAAAGAGAAAGAGATACTGATTTTCCGTCCTTATCACCGTGGCCGGCTTTTTCTCTGGCTAAATTACAAATCTGACATGGCGTTGCCATACAAAAGTCTGTTCAAAGCTCAGACTCGGATTTTTTATGTTTTATTAAATATTGTTTGTATTTAAAGAAGATTTAAAGCTTGTTTGTGAAAGACTGTTAAGAGATTGGTGATATTTATGCCAAACAATGTGCGTTGTGTAGTGTTATAAGCTGCAATAGCCTCTGTGAAAGAAAAATCAGTGGAATCTCATTTTACACGTAAGTAGACGATATTTGTTATGACGGCTTGATAGAAATTCATATTAATGCCTTCTAGATATCTACGTGAATTAATTTTATACAATAACGGCAGTATCTAATCCAAAATTTGCAAAATATGTAAAATGTAAACATAACCTAAATAACAAAACAAACAAAAAAGTGTGACCAGTTATTTCTTACAAAATTACCCATGAAATATACAAGTCGGTACATAATTGACAGTTTATTTACTGACCGTTTACTAATAATACGTACTAGATTTTGCCTGCGGATTCGCATTTGTTAGTTTTTTAAGTGAAAACTTTCTTTGGCGCACTACATACAGATTTCTCGTGAGCCGTGAATTGAACTCAAACATCACGCTTGGGAATGAAATAAATCTTCGGGTGAACTCGGAGCTATGGCCACAAATGCGTAAACATTTTTAGATGGTCATGGCGTGTTACCATGGTTACCATTATACATATCTAGTCTAGATGGTCATGACGCTTCTGTTTCTACTCTACCACTGCCATTCCAACTCTTGTTTTCTGGAGTAGGAATTGCATCAAACTCCCATTAACTTACACTATCTCATCTCGCTAACAAGATAACATCATGCTTTTAGTATAAACCCTACTCACTACACCTACTTCATACCCACTCACACAAGAGACCTATCTATTGTGTGAGTAGATATGAAGCTCTAAGCTTTCAAAATAAAAGATTATTCATACACATTTTCACCTCTGATTTAACCCTTTTGTTTGAACTTTTACAGAAATAATTATGCAACTTAAATGTATCACTAGATTTCTGGTAATAATTTGGGTTGTTTTATTTATTCAAATTAATTATTATTTCGCAGATGTGCCGTTCCGAAGAAGAGGATAAAATATTGTGTGAATAATAAAGCAATATTTTTCATGAAGTACAGATTATCAAATAAATCAATCATTCTGAATTACCACAACATCTAAATAATAGTAGCCTGTCTACTACAACAAGGTCTACTAACATTGAAATGTTTTATACCTAAGTTCCGAGTTGCCCCGTGCGAAGCCTGGGCGAGCTGCTACTATGATATAAATATGACAGGCAAACTATATTTTTATAACGTTGAATGTAAAGTACAATTTGAAATAAGTGTTTTATTGCCCTGTTTTTGATTAGGTATTTATTTAAGTACCTCCTATTTTAGTTATATTATATTAAACCCCTTTTTAAAATGTAATTTTAGAATGCATAGAACACAGGCTGAATTCATCGAACTATCGCAGCACTACCCTTACCTAGTGGAATATTTTCTTTATGGCAATACTTTTTGAGTATTGAATTGAAAATTGAATTGAAATTGAATTGTAATTGAGAGAACGAAAAGCACTATAGTAGTCAGGAACTTTGTAACTCTATATTGTATTCCATACTCTAAGAAGTAGAGAGATGTGCAATCCAATGCAATCAAACGGCGTGCGTCAGATACGTCAAATATTACCACAGACTAAGTAGAGAGTAGTCCCAATCACAGACTAGGTAGAGAGATCCAATCATGGATAAATACGAAGTATATGTAAACTCTTTGGTCCCAATATTTTCTAAGTCCCGAACTTAAACAATAAAAACGTAAACATAAATAAAACATGTGGTCGTACACCTAAAGCTCAGATTTCTAGTTTTTCTGTTGGCACGCGTCATGCTGTCACCGACCGCGGAAACCTGGAAATATGTTCGAGAGCGCTGAAAACTCGCTGAACATTACCGTACTCGCAGGGGCCCTCTCCACGAGCGGGAGAACATATTAATGTTTCTTTAGAATTGGCGTTTTCCAAAACACACGACGATTCTACAATATTATTATCAAAAGAAAATGTCTATTTTGAATTTATAAAAGCTAAATACGTCCAGCGGTCAAATGCGATAACGATGATACTCGTAGTTAAAATTAAGGAAATTTAGTCGAGTCTTGATGAAATGTCGTGATAGGATACGTTGACGCTCTGAGAGTAACATCACAACTAAGTTGTTCGGTCAAATGTTGCAAAGCGCTGCATCGATTGGATTGGAGTTTGTCACGAAGCATTTTCGAGCTTCTGCGAATGTATAGTACGGTATATATGAATACCTGGATGGTTATAAGCCTATCGCGCTCTCACGGTAATACTTAGTTCAAGTAGATAATAATTTAGTTTAATATATAAATACACCTTTACCAATACATAAGTAAAGATTCCAACTGTAGAATTCATATGGCCATACCTTAACAGGATTAATAATGCTCAGTGTATTTTAATCAGCTTTTTTAGCTTTGTATTATGCTATAAACGATCGATCGATGCTCAACTTCATTCCATCCACGCCAAGTCCATTCACTCATAAACACCACACTTTATGTTCTCAAGTTAAAACGTGCGAACTGTATATCAGACGCTAATGAGGATATCTTCTATGGAATGCCCCCCCTGTAGAAATGGCGTTTGTTTTTTGTCCGCCTGAATAATTTATCTCCTCTCGTACGCTATGCTTTTTTGCCCGACACATGACATTTGTAGCTCGAGTACGTTGTAAAATTTTCATGACAACGGTACTGTATGACTCGCGAAAGTGCTTTATGTATTCAAAGTAGGAATTTATACTATTTGCCGCCCTCTAAGGGGCTTTTTGTGAGCATTGCCGGAAGCACTCGTACTTATGGTAATTTGTTTTGATATGATGTGTATTTGGCATGTTCATGTTTTGATATCAAACTCCACGATCGCGAGTGAGATATTAAGATCCGTCGAAGAAGAGGATGTCGATACTACGACAATTTCAAGTAGAGAATTTTAGAGTTAGATTGGACACGTTGCTAAATGCGCTGACAACAGGTTGGTCAAAAGGTGTGACGTTGTGTTGGCCGAGGGAAAGCAAACGGATCGCTGGACGTTCAGGTATAAGGTTTAATTTATTTAGGTTTTGCATCTATAAATTATAACAAAACATTACAAACTGTAACTACGTTCTCAATGTAAGAGATCTAATAGTATTTATTTATCTTTCTAACAAAGCGTAGCAAACAATTATTGAAAGTAAAACTAAATTACAATGAAAAATTCACTACATACCGAACAAAGTACTTATATTATGTACATCTCAATTAACCATATACCGATGAAGGTCTACGGATAGTTAAGATTATCAACCCCACACGGAGTTAGTAATAAATAATATTCCTTCTTAAAAATTAGATATCTAAGTTATTTCTTGGATGTGTACAAAAGTACAGATGCTACTTTTTAACATGACTTTTTCACAGTGAACACTCTTTTTTATAGGACAAAGACAGTTTCAGCTAATCAACAGACTGAGAGACACAGCAAAAAACCATTGTGGCTTCTTTACGAAATTCTAAAAGTTACGCTTTACGTATTTCGTAAAGCAAATGTAGTAGGTATATCCGTCAATTTACTGGGTGATTGGTTCGGCTCGACAAATCCAATTCTTGCATGATGAAGTACATTCGCGCTGAGATTGAAACCAAATACCATTTCAATCGAAATTCATTAAATATTTTAACAAAACGAGTTGTGTGAATACCTCCTATTTTTAAGTACCTATGTACAAGGTTAAACAGAAACGAGTTTTAGCTCAAAAGGGAGGTATATTAGTAAGGACCTCCTATTTGTCATTATGTAGAGGTTTTATCTGGGTATGGGACCTAAAAATATACCTATATCTTATATATAAAATTCTCGTGTCACAGTGTTTGTTTCCTTACTCCTCCGAAACGGCTTTACTGATTTTTACCAAATTTTATATGCATATTCAGTAGGTCTGAGAATCGGCTACTAGCTATTTTTCATACCCCTAAGTGACAAGGGTTGTTCACTAAGGCAAAACAACGTTTGCGGGGTCAGCTAGTCTTATAAATAAAATTCTCTTGTCACAGTGTTTGTTTCCTTACTCCTCCGAAACAGCTTTACTGATTTTTATCAAATTTTATATGCATATTCAGTAGGTCTGAGAATCGGCTACTAGCTATTTTTTATGCCCGGCAGATGGCGCTGCAGACAGTGTCTAGGTTATGTCCGAGCGAAGCCGGAACGGGCCGCTAGTATTATATAAAATATATAGAACAATATTTTTACACTTGTTTATAGTAATACTAGCGGCCCGTTCCGGTTTCGCTCGGATCATAACCTAGACACTGTCTGCAGCGCCATCTGCCGGGCTTATTTGTGAATCTGAACCATCCTCGAATCCACTTGTACACACACAAAAAAAAACATTCAAATTGGCCGCGCCGGTTAGGACGATTTCACTGTCAAATGATTAAATTACTGAAATGGCTATTATAAAATAGGGGTTGGTAATAAAAGGGGAAATAATTTAGGGTTGTATGTATTTTTTAACGCCACATTATAAAAAAAATATTTTTTTGGTATTTCAGACAAAAATCTAACAGTGTGTTCACCTTTCAACCCTATCTGTTCAGCCGTCAATTATATAATTTTGTTTTGAGCAACAAATATCGACGCTTTTATTATAATACTAGTATGAAAATCTATATATACAAAAATCAATGCCACTTTTCGTTGTTAGTGAACTCCTCCTAAACGGCTGAACCGATTTGAATGAATTTTTCTGTATGCGTTTGGGTAGGGCCCTCCATGGTTTAGATTCACAAATCAGCCCGGCAGATGGCGCTGAAGTTAGTATCTAGGTTATTATCCGAGCGAAGCTGGACCGGGCCGCTAATACAGTATAAATTATCTCTAAACTTACCAGTACAGTAAAAAAAGTGTTTCTTCCTAGCAGCGCCCCGCGGTTTCACCCGCCTACTTGCCCTTCCACCGCCTAACTAAATCGGCTTTCACTTTGCTATTGCGGTCTCTATTGTTTCAAGCGAGAGCAATATTAAAGCTAAGACAGTTATAGTTAGGCGGTGGACCCTCCAATCCTCTTAATTTCCGGATATAAAAATAGCCTATGTTTTATTTCAGATTATCCATATACCAAATTTCATCCAAAATCCCTTCAATAATTTTCAACGTGCAAGAGTAACAAACATACATTCTTACAAACTTTCGCGTTTATAATATTAGTAGGAAGTACAATTTGAATTTCCGGGAAAAGCTGGTTACATTCAGACTGGCGAAATTGCGGTGTACAGGGAATTTTAAATTTACACTCGACAGCCGTAATATTACTCAATTTTAATAGTAATAGACGAAAATGTCATGAATTGAGCGACATTTCCGACATGCAGGCGTCCGTAGGGATTGCGTTCGGGTCGGAGCGGTAAATACCGCGCCGGCACTCTGGTTTCGATGCGGGAATCGTTCCACTAGATTTCAACAAAACAAACAGTTCATTTAATAAAACATTTTAAAACTTATCGCGGTTTGTTTCTATTTTGTTTTCACTTTTTCATGGGATAGATTGACGGGAAGAGCAGGTGATGTGCCTGATGGTAGCAAGATGTCTGCCCATAACAGCAAGGCGACACGCAGCTTTGATAGCTGTGCGTCACTGTGCTGTTGAGAACATATTTGTAGAGTCCAAATCATTACCAGTGCTAGACACTTCGCTCGTCAAACAGAGATATAAGATGTTTTATATTTATGCCCTGTAATTTCACTGAAAACACTGCGCTTCAGACTGAAACACAGTGATGTTTTTACATTACTGCTTGATGTTAGACTGGCAAAGGTGTGATACTTCCCCATGTGGACTCTGCCAAGAGTACTACTAGGTCCTACAAAAGGTCATATAGGTTTGTCTTTAACAGGCGAGATGACTCACCTAAAATTAGGTGAGAATGCGGTCTGCAATGGACTTACTTATACAACTCGACTCGATCGAAGACACAAGATTGTTTTCATCGAAGAATGCCCATTCAGGCAAGGCTCAGTTATCTATTTATCAAACAAGAGCCAAGTCATTCAAAATGTCAATGTTGTCGCTTTTTGGCGAATCCTAAATTCTATTTTGGTCGACACTTTTTCCCAGAACACTACCTAGTTCCACAAGCTAAGCGTAGGATGTGTACAATGGAAGCTAGATACATAATAACATCCATGCGCAGAAGAAACATCCGCATTCTTCGTGGAAATGTTTTCCGTGGACGGAATTGTGGGTAGGTGGTATTTTTTTTTTTTTTTAAGTGAAAACTTCTTTATGCGCTCCTAGACAATTTTTTCGTGGGGTGTAAATTGAATTCTACCGTCACGCTCGGGTATGATAAGAAATCTTCGGGTAAACTCGGGACCTTGGCGATTGGGCATCTAGAAATGCGTCAGCCAATGGGAAATGCTGAAAGGGCGTGGCCTCGCCATCATGGCATGGCCATCTAGAAATGCGTGAGCCAATGGGAAATGCTGACGCATTTCTAGATGGCCATGCCTTGATGGCGAGGCCACGCCCTCCGGTTACACCCGTGTAGTTTCCAAGGTAAGCTATCAAATTCTGAGTTATAAGTTTTCACTTCTATCGGCAGTTCCTATGACTGCCAATTTTTTTTCTTTTTTGATCAAGTAGATCAACTATCCAAGTACTCTCCAAAGTAAATGGAGATCTAGTAGGACGCAGAACGATGAGCGCCTAGCTATGTTGATGGTATTGTGTAACCTATGTGAGAGCGCGCAAGGTTGGTATCAAATCATCGAAAAAATAATCAACCTTCAGATTCTCGAATACTTGTTGATTTTTGAAAACTTCCAACGCACAATTAATACCATACAGCAGGCGGATAAACTGGTACCTACCGAACGGAATCCCGTAGGTACAAAGTTCGCCGACGAGACGAGCTGGTGATGTGCCTGATGGTAAGCAACATGCCTGGCACATAACAGAACAATGACATGCAACTATTGGACCATGAAGAGTCCAAATTATTACCTAGCACTGCACTGCGCTCATCACCCAGACCTCATCATCATCAGAGATTCAAGATGTTATATCTCTAAGCCCTGTAATTTCTCTGGAAACATTGTCCTTCAAACCGGAACATAGTAATGTTTGCACATTACAGCTTGGTGGTAGAGTAACTGGCAAAGGTGTGGTACTTCCCCAGGCGGACTCTGCCAAGAGCCCTATCACTACATGTCGTCGTCGATGGCGTCGTCAAGTTGCACTATCCAAAAACCGGAGCTGCCAGAATATGGTGGCTGAAGCTACACCGCCCTTCCACCAGCTTCAGCGCGCTTAGATGCGGGTCAGACGCAGTAGCTGCCGTCTTTCTTAGACACTACTTCGAGCGTTTACCCACGAGGTTGCGACGCTTTCACGCAATTCACGCAAAATGTCGCGCACTTCCATCAGATTTTTAGGGATCCGTAAAACGTAAAAACGGAACCCTTATAGATTCGTCATGTGTGTCTATCTGTCTGTCCGTCCATATGTCACAGCAACTTTTTTCCGAATCTATAAGAATTATACTGTTGAAACTTGGTAAGTAGATGTATTCTGTAAGCCGCATTATGATTTTTTATAAAAATAAATAAAAAGCAAAAAAAAAATAGGTGCCCCATACTTAGAACTGAAACTCAACATTTTTTTTTCATCAAACTCATACGTGTGGTTTGTGTTTGGATAGGTCTTCAAAAACGATATTGCGGTTTCCAAGATATTTTTTTCTATACTGAATAATTTGCGCGAGAGACACTTCCAAAGTGGTAAAATGTGTGTAATGTAACTTCTAATATAAGAGAATGATGAAACTAAAAAAAATATATGATGTACATTACCATGTAAACTTCCACCGATAATTCTTTCGAACTTTATCTAGTAAGCAGTGTTTTTTAGCTTTAAAACATCGATCAAAATTACCACGAACTACAAAAACTTATGTATTATGTTACTTGCTACTTTGGAAACTTTCAAGGGCGAGACCGAGCCGAGCACTTGGCCGCTTTTATTTCTAACCTGGCAAACGGACAGCTGAATATTTTAATGATGATGATGATGAAATATGTGGTCTACATTGAAATATTTGGTCGTATGGGTCGTGTCAGTCCAATGCTCTCGCATGCAAACATACCTAACCCATTTTAACTATTGAAATCCACTATTACAAAGTGCAACTTGTCCGTTTTATTTTTTTAAACCCATTCGATATTTTTAGACTCAACAATGTGTATGTAGCAAAGTGATTGCGCCTTTGTAGCGACGGATTTCAATGTACGCAGAGATAATCCGAGTCAAATGAATGTTTTCAATAAGATTACATCATTTAGATTCAAAAGAGTCTAATTCAAAGGTTTCCTACCATTTAATTTATAATCTTTACGCTTACGTTCATCCGATATTCTGGAAATATATATAATACATCCTCATCACCATAATCAAGTTGGTCTAGTATACGGTCCTGTCATTGCAAATTTCTCTGTTTGGGTTCTTGCTTAACCAACCAGGGAATGCCAGTTTAGTCACGATGTTTTACTTCACCATTGAAGCAAGTGGTGATAACAAAATTGTACGTCTACACTTCGATAACTAACGGCCGGTACAGTGAACCATGAACAGTCCAACCATGAACAGTCACTGCTGGGACTAGCCCAGCAGTGACTGTTCATACAGCCCTCTAAATGTTCCCGCGCATGTTTTATACTTGCTGTTTCGAGAAATACTCAGAGGTACAGATAGAATCTGAAGCATACCTAATTGTAAAATTGGACATTCTAGCTCCTAGGACACATTACAACAAATACCCACACATTTGCACCATAGCAAACGCATATCCAATCTATTAACATAGCACAAACATACCTACTAACAGAAAATTTAGAGACTCCACTTTGTGATATATTCCTCGTTTTAGTGATTTCCCGTGAAAATTTGCCAGGAAGCGTGCATTCGCCGCCGCACCGTCGCCGCGAAACCACGTTTTATATCTTGTTTATTTTGTCTCGTTTATGACGAGGCTATTACGGAACGTATCGAGGCTTTATAGCCAAAGTTATGCGCTGTTATGGGGTGGGTCTTAATGTTCCGTATTTCGGCGAAATAATTCAGGGTTAACACGGCGTAGATTTCCCGCCATAATAACTCAAATAGGCTTGTAATGAGATATTAGACCGCAAGTCGTCGAAGAGAGGTATAGAGGAAGTTGATAAAGATTTAACCTACAAAATGTACTTATTTACAGAATACATTGTGAACCCATTAGTTTCGAAATAGTGCAAGCACTGTATTTGAATATTTAATCGCTTCCATCATAATTAGAAAACTAGCATCGCTTTGGATCAAATTTAAGAAAAAGTCAGCGAGCGATCTGCTAATTTGTGTTGCCAATGTAATCTGTATCTTAACATGCATGACATAAAGCCCATATTTGAGTGTATTTTAATTGTCTGGTGGTAGCCGAGTCGTATAAGTCGATGCAGACATTTACCAGCTTCTTTTTACATTTTATACTAATCTTGGACTGTCTCTATATGAGAGAAAGTTCCGAACCCAACAGTTTGAGCATAAATTGGGCTGATATTGCTATGTTATGTCACTGTAAAATTGTAAACACCATCACATTATAATCTAAAGTGTGAGATTATAATTAACTAGCTGTGCCCCGCGGTTTCACCCGCGTCTATTTGAGGAAAATCCATACTAAAATATCCATTGCTGGCCACTTCATTACGTTTTACGGAACCCTAAAAATACGTAAATAAGCAACAATGCATTGTTGTAGAACAAAGGACAATGCCCATTTTTGACCCGCTAAAATAGTTGTCGTGTAGACATATGAGTTATATATTAAAAAATTGGTGATTTTTTGTTGTACTCGTGTGCGAAGTTATATAACTTTCTAACATTCCAAAATAAAATAATTTGCATTTGTTTAAATTAAACCTACCATTTACCAACAAAGCTGACTTGTAAAATATTGCAATAACGAAACGGTACCTGCGTTTCGTTTTAGTGATCCGCGTTAGATTGAAATTGAAAATGGATATTATGTATATCAATTTCTTTCACAATGTCGTTTATTTACTACTTTTACATATTTAAATAGGATGTGTGGGAGCAAACTTACATCTATATGCTCCAAGTCAACCTCACCTGCACGTGGTCATCCTGCTAAACAACAAACGAGGCTCTGGCAGACCGGCAGATGGCGGTATACCCATCCGAACAAATGTAGCCTAAATAACTCAGACTGGTGTCAGGCAGCAGTGACACTGGAGCGATGCGTTATGTTTTTCTGCGATTGCCAACCCGCCTGCCCAGCGTGGCAATTATGGGCAACTCCTCCAAATGAAGAAGACAACCACGAAAGGGCCCCCAGTTCCCGGCCGCCCGGCTATTCCTGGCCACGGTGGCGGCCATGGTAACGGTTGGGTAGGGGGTGCTAAGAATCCCCGGGCTACGGCAGGCCACCACCAAACTAAACTGACCTTGGCAACCTATAGTGGACTTACGATAAGGCTGGATTCACACTTGGCACAGATTGAAACTGAATTGGAAAAGGTGAGATGGCACGTTCTGGGGCTATGTGAAGTCCGAAGAGAGGGCGAGGACACCATAACCCTAGAGTCAGGCCATCTCATGTACCATCGTGAAGGACACCAACTGTCACAAGGGGGCGTGGGATTCCTTGTTAATAAGGTGCTCGTTAACAACGTTGTAGAGATATCCAGTGTGTCGAATCGGGTAGCGTATTTAATACTGAAACTTACTAATCGATACACTTTGAAAGTAATTCAGGTATATGCTCCAACAGCATCGCACTCATATGCCGAAGTAGAAGAGACATACGAGGACATTAGCAAAGCTCTCCACAACACCAAACGGGCGCACTATAACGTTGTTATGGGGGACCTAAATGCCAAGGTGGGAGTACAGGCCTGCGGAGAAACACACATCGGTCCTTTTGGCTACGGGAACAGGAACGAAAGAGGGCAAATGTTTGTTAACTTTTTAGAACAAGAGGGGCTATTTTTGTTGAATTCATTCTTCAAAAAGAAGCCCCAACGAAAGTGGACATGGAAAAGCCCGGACGGGAAAACTAAAAATGAGATTGACTTCATTACAACGGACGCAAAGCATATATTTAGAGATGTCTCCGTGATAAACAGGTTCAAAACCGGTAGTGATCACCGACTTGTTAGAGGCTCTCTAAATATCAATTTTAAGCTTGAGCGTTATCGTTTGATGAAGTCCACGCTCCGACCGAACACGCTCCAAACCGCCATTGGATCGGAACATTTCCAACAACAGCTGGAAAGTTGTTTCGCTGCAAGGAAAACCACGAAGGATGTAAACAGGGAAACAGATAACTTTGTAGGGATCTTACAGGAAGAAGGAAAGAAGTTTTGTCAAATGCAAAGGACGGGTAAGAAGTCTAAACTCTCCGCTGAGACTTTACGGTTAATGGAGGAAAGGCGGGAACACTATAACGCGTCTCCGTCAGAGCAGCGAAATTTTAACCGAAAAATTGAAAAGCTAGTGCGACGTGATCTCAGATGCTTCAATACACAATGCATAAAACAAACCATAGAACAAAACAGAGGTTTGAAAGTATTCTCACAAACGTTGAGAAATAGCCATCTGACGAAACTGACGACAGCAACTGGCAGTACCGCTATCTCTAAGCCTGACATACTCGCGGAGATCGAGGATTTCTACGGCCGTCTGTACAAAACTAGAGCTTTACCACCTCATTCTTGCGCCACAGATTCCCGAGCTACACTCACGCGCCACTTTACTGACGATTTGCCAGAAATTAGCTTAAACGAGATCGAAATCGCTCTCAAACAGTTGAAAAATGGAAAAGCGCCTGGAGAAGACGGTATTACTTCGGAGCTCTTAAGGGCAGGGGGTCATCCTGTGATTCGTGAGCTTCAGAGAGTATTTAACATGGCCATAGATACAGGTAGAACTCCACAGGCATGGCACAAGAGTGTAGTAGTTCTATTTTATAAAAAAGGAGATAAAACTCTGATCAAAAACTACCGTCCCATCTCGCTCTTGAGCCATGTTTACAAACTGTTTTCGAGGGTGATCTCAAATCGGCTCGCAAGAAGATTGGACGAATTTCAGCCTCCGGAACAGGCCGGATTTAGAGCAGGGTATGGTACCGTGGACCATATTCACACAGTTAGGCAGGTTATGCAGAAGACTGATGAGTATAACCGGCCACTGTGTCTAGCATTTGTGGACTACGAAAAAGCGTTTGACTCTGTTGAAATCTGGGCCGTCTTGCAGTCTTTGCAGCGCTGCCAAGTGGACTGGCGATACATTGAGGTGTTGAAAGGCCTTTATGAAGACGCCACAATGACCGTTCGAGTACAGGACAGGCAGACTAACCATATCCCATTAAAAAGAGGAGTGAGACAGGGGGATGTTATATCCCCGAAACTGTTCACTAATGCTCTAGAAGATATGTTTAAGACGCTGGACTGGAAATCGAAAGGCATATGTGTCAACGGCGAATACTTGTCACACCTACGCTTTGCTGATGACATTGTGGTCCTGTCAGAATCGCTGCAAGAGCTGCAGGAAATGTTGAACAGCTTGGCCGATGCTTCCCACAGGATAGGTCTCCGGATGAATCTAGATAAAACTAAGATCATGCATAATGTACATGTTACTCCGAGACATATCCAGGTCGACGGGACACTTCTGGAGGTCGTTCAAGAGTATGCCTATCTTGGTCAGATTCTCCAATCAGGTGGCGCAAACTTTGAGAAAGAGATCGACAGGAGAATTCGACTGGGCTGGGCAGCGTTTCGAAGGCTTCGCCACATCTTCTCGTCGTCTATTCCCCAATGCCTGAAGACGAAAGTCTTCGATCAGTGTGTCTTACCTGTGCTGACTTACGGAGCCGAGACGTGGCCACTCACGGTAAGGCTGGTCCATCGATTTAAGGTCACTCAACGGGCTATGGAGCGGGCTATGCTCGGTGTCTCTTTGAAGGACAAAATCAGAAATGAGTTAATCCGACAAAGAACTAAAGTGACTGACATAGCCGGCAGAATTAGTAAGTTGAAGTGGCAATGGGCTGGCCATATCTGTAGAAGAGATGACCATCGCTGGGGTAGGAAAGTACTGGAGTGGAGACCGCGAACCGGCAAGCGTAGAGTGGGACACCCTGCAGCCAGGTGGAGCGACGATCTGCGAAAGGTCGGCGGTCGAAAGTGGATGCGCAATGCAGAAGACCGCACCTTGTGGCGTTCATTAGGAGAGGCCTACGTCCAGCAGTGGACGAATATCAAATAGGCTGATGATGATGATGTATATAAATACGGCGACAAAGAAACTATGAAAGCTTTTTTTGGTAATGTAAACGAGGAAAAAGGTGGCATGCAATTTTCACCAAATCCAAATTGGTCAAAGATCAATGTCAAATTGACAAATCAAAAAAAAGTAAACAAGCAAAATGCATGGTTTTCTTCCTAACTTTGGTTTTCTTCTTGTTTAAATTGGTTTTTACAAAACTGGGAATTATGTGCTTCAGTGCTCGTTATTACTTACATAATTGTGGTAATAATTACATAAAACCATATATATCCTTGTGTTGTCTGATGGAAACGCTCGATTGTTATGGACCTCCTAAGGCCACTGTCTTGAATAATGAAATATTTATATGACAATGAAGATATTCCCTTCTGTGACAATATTTCTATGCAAATGAAGTATGCATACTCTACAGGAAATTCGGGGAGAGCGCTAACTTGCTACAAAACATTTGCAATTACCAATTTTAAAACCCTGAGTTGCTTATAGAAGACAGACATAAGCTGACTACTGCTGAAGCAAATAGAATATATATAATATGTATATTCTAATTGAAAATGATAAGGACAGCCAGCAGAGGTCATCTTTCAGTATTGCTGTACTTGCATTGCAGAGTTCTTCGTGAGATTTCTAGGATGGCCAGACAGCAGGACCACATAAATCCACGAGCAGGGTATTTTGGCTATGTAGTAGTTTTGGGCTATTAAATATTGTTTAACATTATTATCAAATGAGAAATATATATAATATAATCGCAAACAATATATTTTATTTATCATCTCTCCTTTATTGCATTGGTTTGAACATAGATTCAGTAGAAAGATATCGGTGAACAGTATTATCTACACTGATTTAAGTTTTTTTTTTAGTAAACAATAATAGGATGAGTGAGACATGTGCCTAACATATAACAAGACAGTGTCATAAATTATTAGAACATGCACTGCGCTTAGTTAGTAGCCTTATGTAGCCTATGATAATTCCATCCGAGATCTATTATATGGTAATCAGTTGGTAGTTAGAAGTACTATTATTCCTATTTATTCTCATAAGAAATATGTTTTGAAAGACAATACCATAGTTCTTTCTTTTCTTTTCTGTTCTAATCCAAAAGAAAACATAATTCTAAAATATTTTGACAGTAAACATAACCTTACTTTTCGTTTAACTGTAACTAATTTTTGGTATTTAGGAAATGAAAAACACCAACAGTAGACGTTTATAGAAGCATTAACAATCCTAATTAGATACTATTCATCTCTATACACTTTCAGAATCAAAAAAAGTTGGCCAGGTTTTTCAATGTATGGGACGTGGGCATTGTCCTTTGATTACTTCAAATAACACAAACTTCAAATGTAGACACGCGCCGTCACAGACTTCAGCGACCAAAGAGAATTTAAATTCACGGAACTAAAGCTCTCGAAGAGAAATATTTTTCCCCGTTTTCTTTACATTCTTCACTCATACTCCGTACCTATTGATAGTAGCGTAATGTTCTATACCCTATAGCCTTCCTCGATAAATGGAGTATCCAACAAAAAAAGAATCTTTCGTATCGGTCCAGTAGTTTCCGAGATCCTAGCGTTCAAACAAACAAACAAACAAACAAACTTTTGTGTATATTTTACCTAAACTATCATCACCTATCGAAATTAATTCTTATACCTATTTTTACATTGTTCTTTATTTATAATATTATATTTTATTTTTTTTCCTTATAGTAGGTACCGTTCTATTTAGTAAGCCTTACTATTATTCACATAATTACTTACATACATCGAGTTAAATGATAATAATAGGCAACATTCACAAAAGATTTTTATTTAAAAACAAGACAACATGCATATAATTATCACACCACAGCGGTACCTACGCTCACATTTATCCTCACACGACCTACCACATTAACGCACTCACTCATCCATACACATTTATTTGTTCTGCACACACGTTTCCCGTGCATTATCGTAGGTGTATAGCATTCATTTAAACTCACTCCTTTGAAAAAGAAGCAGACCCACATATTTATGTACCTATCTAAAAATGTATTTTGGTTTCTGATGTAAACGAGAATGTTGGGTCCCAACGTTTTATTGTTTTGATTATTGTTGCTTTTTACTTATTTCGCTTGAGTTAAGATTAGTTTTGTAATCTAGTGTATGCTTCTGTCTCTTTAACACCTATTCTGTATAAGCAATTTTTTTTTTTTTAGATAAATTTTAAAATAATGAGGGTACTCATAATTTTAGAAAATTGTTTGTTTGGTTTTCATCTTATTTTCTTTTATTTCAATTGTTTTCTAATATGTACTAATTGCAATAGAAAGAGCCTGGACTCCCACAACACAGGTCACCCTAGTGTGGGGTCCAGTGCACACTAACACTCTATTCATCCGTACCACCTATTGTTTTTGTATATTTTCATGTGTTTTTATACTATGAATGTTTTATTTTGGCACAATAAACGTTTTCATTTCATTTCATTTCATTTCATTTCAAACTCTTCAGCTTTATAATATTAGTATAGATTATTCCTACTGTAGTTTAGGTTAATTTATTATTTTACTTGAGTGAACTATAATCTGAAGTCGTTAGGTATATTGCATTATGACGGTGCTTACAATTATACGGTACATGCTAGATTTAATTTGCATTGTAAATGTAATAAACGTGCTTCTCGACAGTAAATAGAAAAGTCACGATCAAATTTATTGTACTTCTGCATAAGCTGCATTTAGAAGGATCGTGTAAGCACGTCGTATTGTCGAAGACTAGACGTCTCGTTGCCACTATCAGCACGTCTCTCCGACGTGTCAGCGTTTTTACTACGTCGGGAAACTTTTAAGAGTAAAATGAAAATAGGTTTAAAATATTGTTACCAGCTATTCTTCAGTTAATATATGATGATAATATTTATTATTATAAATCTTAATATTTAAAATTCCAATGGTGCCCTGTGAACTCCTCACAAAATCAACCAATATTCACAAAAGTTGGGATTTGTGTGAATATTGGTTGATTTTTCAAACTTGAGAGATAAGATGTTATTATTTCGATTAAAGGTATTTAGTACCTAAACAGATGTCTTATTTTATATACTAGGTACTAATATTATAAACATAAAGTTCGTAAGTATGTTTATATGTTTGTTACTCTGTCTTGGGACAACTCCCGAAGGGATCTGGAAGAAAAAGATAGATAACAGTCTGGTATAGGCACATAGGTACAGGCACATACACATAGGCTACTTTTTATATATTTTATATACTTTTTATATAGGTATAGGCACATACACATAGGCTACTTTTATCTTGGGAAAACACAAGTGTACCTGCAAGATTCTGCTAGTTTTGTCATAAATGCGAATTGTTGTGGCGGTAGTTTTTTCCCGTGAATTTATAACATTTATCTTACTAGCTTGAAATTTAACAGAGATCTAGAGACACACGGTAGTGTGGCGAACCAAGTTCAAGTAAATAAAAACGATATAACAGGATCTGGTTCGGTTGAGGATGCTTTGCATCCAGCTTACCGGCCCCAGGTCGCAACTCGCAGTGATTGGATTGTCGGCACAACTACGCTTCCATTAGCAGGCGAGTGGCATAAGGTATTCACTTCATCGCAAGCGAGCAAGTATGATACGAGTATATTCTCGTATTTTACTAAGCCCTAAGCGGCCATCTTAGATTTAATGAAAATGAGGTACGGCTGGTCTAGGCGGGAGAATGGCAACTGCCGATCCGGAGCCGTTGCTGCGAATCCTACGTGCACCACTGTCTTTTCGAAGTCATGTGCGGAATGCCGTTAACTTATAAACGGTGAATGAAAACATCGTGCGTAAACCGACAAACATGTACCTAGATTTTTTCGAGATTCACACTTAAAGGTCGTAGGTCGTGGGCCCTGTCTGCACCTAAGTACTTTTTCAAGTATAGGTATACATGTAAGTACAAATCACCACTAGTTTTAATGATGAAAAAAAATGGCGTGAGGAAGCCTCCAGCTAGCCGGCTCGTCCTAAAAGTGTAAACAGTACGATATATAAGAAACAATTGGCCAATTGAACAGTAACTATCGTACAGTGAATATCAAAGTAGCTTTAGAATGTAAGCTTGGCTTCTGCAGTGGAATGTTCGCCTTAAAACAACGGGCCAACTTCTCAGCCGGAGCCGTCGCGTCGGTGCAAACTCCCACAACCAACGTGCGAGGTACCGTAATGAGCAACAACTGTGCTACGTGTTTGTGTGTAATTAGGGAACATTTGCGTACCAAATAGGTATGTACTGAAGTGATTTAGAGTACTTGAAGTGAGAAAATCTCTAGCCGCCTTGTGCACTTTTTGGTAAAAGACCGCGACCAGAGACCGCGACAGGCTTTGTATGGGTGCCAGTTCGCGCCGCGACCGCGACACGTGTCGATCGGTCTACTGTCGCGGTCTCGGCGCAAACTGGTGCCCATACAATGCGCTCATATAATGTCAAGTGCCTATCGTGGTCTCTGGTCTCGGTGTCGTTTCGTGGTCGTGGCGTGTAGGTACCGCTGTGTTTATACAATTATTGGAAGAGTGAAGGGTGAATTCGCGTAATTGATATGAATAACTAGCAGCGCCCCGCGGTGTTACCCGCGTAGTTCCCGTTCCCGTTGTGCATGTATTTTTTCAAAAAGTAACAATGTGTTCTTCCAGACTATGTTACAAATTTCAGGCCGATCCGTTCAGATCTTACGACGTGATTGAGCAAGAAACATCTAAACATTGACATTTATACCTAATATTAGTAGGATAGTAGGAAGTAGGATAGCAGTTTATAGGCAGCCCACTATAAATATGTTCCCATAGTCGGGGCCTTCTCCCGCAATGAGAGAGTCAAGGCCATAATCCACCACGGCCTAGTGCGGGTTAGTGGATGACACCTGACCCTGACCTCGAAAGATTCTAGGTACATGTCGGTTTCCTCACGATCTTTGCCCTTCACCGTAATGAGGAAGTTGTGTAAAATATATATATAATCCACCATTTTGTAGCGGTGGCCATCTTGGACTATTTGGATCTATGGATTGATCTATGGAGAGATGGATTGGATTTTGGAATATATTGAATGAAATAATTAATTATATTAGATCTTGGATTTTCATCAAATAGGTAGGAACAATCCCGAATAACACCACTTTCCATAATAACAGCAAATAGAAAATCGAATCATCCGTTCCGGAGCTACGATGCCACAGACACACACACACAGAAACGTCAAACTTGTAAATTCTAGAGGTAGAATTAAAGACTCAAAAACGTCGGGTTTCAGAGTCCGGTGTTAATAAATCCGATAATATTTTATTGTGCTATCAACGTGTTTTGGCCCATGGCCAAAATGGCGAACTAACGCCGCTTCTTTTGGCGCACCACACACATATTTTTCGTGAGCTGTGAATGAAGCTCAAAAAACAGGAAGAAGAGTATAGAAGAAAAGACGGGTGTTGGGATGAACCTTTTATAATTCAATATTACTCCGGGAGTGAAGAAAGCAGCCGCGAGCCGATTCTCTATGTGAAGATGATGAGGACTTTTATCATTTTCAACCTCGCGACAAAATTCACGGAGAAATTTTAAAAAGATAGATTCAGCAAAAAGATTTGAAGAATTGTTTTTGTTTTTAACATTTATTTATATTTATTTTCATGCATTATTGTAGATCCAAATATTTTTGTCATGATAGAGACTATTTAAACTCTCCCAAACCAAAGGAGATTTTGTTGACGGGTAAACTGTGGATTAACCTAATCGAAACCGACGACCCCCTGACAACGTTATCCAAAAGCCAATTAAACCTTGTACAATTATATTGAATTTTTGTGTCATTGTAATTCTGTTTTTTCAATTCAATTTATTTATTCGAACCATTATTTCAAAAGAACACTTGGTAACGTCACTTACAATTTATAAATAATAGATAATTATTCCGTGTACACAATAAAATAATGTCAAATAAAAACTAATCAGCTGTAAAGGGGCCTTGTCAATTAGATGCAGCTGTACGTTTTATGAAAGTTTTACATTAATGTCCAGTATTATTTGACCTTATTCAATGGTTCCAGTTTCGACATATTCCTTTTCCAAACATTACTGTCCTTTACAAAATCATCTACAGTGTATATGCTTTGCCCATTAGGTAGCTTTTAGTTTCAGTTTTAAACCTTGTTTCATTGAGACCTTCCACTTGTACAGGGATTAAATTATAGAAGCGAATACCATTACACTTAAAAGAGTTATTTGTTTTTTGCAGTCTGCAGTTAGGAAATACAATTTTATGTTTATGATGTGCTTTTCGATTCAAATCAGAAAATTTCTTTAGTTGACTTCGATTTTTTCTTACATACATTATACATTCATAAATATATAACGACGGGACTGTTAGTATATATATATTTATGTTAAGGCGCGCTTACACGAGAGCAATAATTGCTCGGCGACACGAATGGACCGATCTGGAGCAATTAATGGAGCAATTAAACGCAATTTCGGCAATTATTTCGGCGATATTGCTTCTAATTGCTCCAGATATTTCATATTGCTCAATGTCGCCGATACGAATTGACGAATATCCAATGGGCTTGGAAATTCCTAGCAATTTTTGTATATATCTCATTCGCACTTGTTTGTTTTGCGGCTTGCCGTCTTGCTTCCGCGGGGAGGGCGAGAAGTCGAGTGGCGCTACAAGCCGCCGCAGCAAGAACAATGTCGTCCATAGCGAACGAATACTGAAATGTTCGTGTAGGACAGTATTGCCTAGTTGATGAAGTTGCGCGATATCGCTCAATATTGTATTGCGCAGTATTGATGCATGTTGCCGTTGCCGTAAATTGCTTGATGTAGTCGTGACGTCATAGTTGACGAGTATTGACTGGAATTGAGCAATTTTAGTCGCCCGTATAAGCGCACCTTTACGTCGCTATTCCAAAAAAAGAAAATAACGTTCTGCCTCTAATTTCAAAATATTTTACGTTCAATTTTTAAAATGTTTTCGTTCTAATTTAAAACAGTGCCTATTATCTAAGCTGTCAAGAAAACTCTCTCGCCTGATCAGAGAGGAGCGAGTGTGTCAGACAGAGCGATTCGGAAAAATCAATGCATTCGAGATCGTGTGCAGCGCCGGAAACCGGGTCAATCCTTTTACTGCCAACAGAGGGATATACTGACTGATTTACTAACGAATGGAATAAAAAAATATGTTTGAAACTGGAAATATTGAGGGACGAAAGGTTTTTGTGGATAACCTCTAAATACTGGTAGGTATAAATTTGAAACTTAGTATAATACCCCGTTTACATTATTCCAGTCCAGCGACCGAATCCAGCGCTGGATTGCTTACTGGAATAATGGAAACCAGCACTGGAAAGCATCAATCCAGTGCCAATGCATTCCAGTGACGGTTTACATGATTCCAGTAAGCAATCCAGCGCTGGATTCGATCGCTGGACTGGAATCATGTAAACCGGGTATTAGACTTAGACTGATTTACAAACGAATGCAATAATAAATATGTAAGTATATTTATGTTTGTTTGAAACTGCAAATAACGCTGGATGAAAGGTTTTTGTGGATAACCTCTGAACGATATAAAAATCGAAGGAATATTTGAAACATAGTATTTTAAAAGGTTTATCGTCTGATGTTATTGACATTCTGGCTCTGAAAGTGTGGCGCTAAATGAATATCAGCGCCTTTTTTCACAATATGGAGTATGCGACAGGACGTGTAAGATATGCACCTGATGGTAAGTAACAATCCTTCCCATAACATCACAGTGCCAGACAGATTTTTTTGCAGCCGCAAAAATCAGCAACCTTTGGTCTTGAAGATTTCAAGTCAGTCCCAGCGCTCATACTGCGCCTTGACATCCTTATTGAAGTGAAAACTTCTTTTGGCGCGCCTAGACAGATTTTTCGTGGGGTGTGAATTGAATTCTAGCGTCACGCTCGGGTATAGTAAGAAATCTTCGGGTAAACTCGGGACCATGGCCATTGGCCGTCTAGAAATGCGTCAGCCAATAGGAAATGCTGACGTATTTCTAGATGGCCATGCCATGATGGCTAGGCCACACCCTCCGTTTACACCCATGTAGTTTCCAAAGTAAGCTACCGAATTCTGAGTTATACATAAGTTTTCACTTTTATCGGCAGTTTTTATGACTGCCATTTTTTAAAACCAAAATAAATAAATAAATATTGGTGGACAATTCACACTCAACACCATCTGACCCCAAACTAAGCAAAGCTTGTGTGATGGCAGCCAGATAGCTGATATAATACTTATATAGTTCTAAATACATACTTATTATACATAGAAACACCCAGACACAGTGCAAACATTTGAATTCATCACACAAATATTTGCACTGGGTGGGGATCGAACCCACGACCCTCGGCTTCGCAGGCAGAGCTACTACCAACTAAGCCACGAGGTCAGTGAATATAAACCATCCAGGACGCCATCCAAACTTATACAAAAATATTAATTCAAATTGGTCAAGTCGTCTAGCAGGGGTGCAGTGACATAAATACGTACCTACAGTAGAATCTTGACTTATATTATAAATTTGAAGAGTTGGTTTGTTTGAACTTTAGGATCACGAGAACTACTGGCCCGAATTGAAAGATAATTGAAGTGAAAGCTTCTTTAGGCGCGCCTAGATAGATTTTTCGTGGACTGTGAATTGAATTCATTCGTCACGCTCGGGTATGATAAGAAAGCTTCGGGTAAACTTGGGACCATGGCTATTGGCCATCTAGAAATATGTCAGCCAATGGGAAATGCTGAAAAGGCGTGGACAGGTCATCATGACATGGCCACCTAGAAACGCATCAGCCAATGGGAAATGCTGACGCATTTCTAGATGGCCATGCCAAGATGGCGAGGCCACGCCCTCCGGTTATACCCGTGTAGTTTCCAAGGTAAGCTATCAAATTCTGAGTTGTGAGTTTTCACTTCTATCGACAGTTCCTAGACTGCCAATTTTTTTTTCTGTCGAATAGTCCACTCATAGAGTTTAGGCTATACACCATTACGCTGGTATCAATAAGAGCGGAGCAAGAATGAACAATGTAACAAAAACGGACAAAATACTTAAATATTCTATATCTTTTTCGTTGTGTGTAATTGACGTGCGCTGAAATCCGTGATAGCATGTGTCTAAGATTAGATATAGATGTAAATAGAAACTCTTTATTGTGACACAAACAACTTAAAGTATTACAGAGAAGCACTTATTAACTAGCGCCACAAATGGCAGCCTTATTGCTGAGAGCAATTTCTTCCAGGCAACCAGATTACGTCGTTATTAACCTTTTCTGATCAAATTTGTTCTAAATCTGAGTTGGTACGAAACATTTTTGACAGGTGGCGTAGCAACGCGCGCAGGGTTAGCCAGTGATACTCGTATATAAAAAGATTACAAAGTTGCTATTCAGTTTTTTTGTTCTAAAATTCTTTCACTGTTGGATATTTATGTATTTGTAGTCTCTGAGTATTTTTAAAGTGCATGTGGATACGTTTATCATCACCTCTGGTTTTGACGGCGAAGGAAATCATCGTAAAGAATCCTGATAAGAATATAAGGTCATGCATCCTCCGCCAACACGCACTGCGTAAAATTAAATTAATTTAGGACACTTTAGAATCAGCACCGGTAACTTCGCGTCTAAGTTTGATAGCCTTCTCTTGCTTGGGAAGAATTTGGCCGAATATCGCGCACATTCGAGTTTATGGCTTAGAATAGACCGAGCGCACCGGGCTATTTCAATAATAGCGTTATATATCTACAAAGTTATACATGATACACAGTCATCGAAGTTGTTATCGATAATGGTCAATCAATAAAAAAAATAATATCACACGATATATTTAAATAACGTGATAAATAAGTAACTCTCTGTACTCGTAAGTTACTGTAACCGTAACCCATCGTTTAACAACCCCTTACCTTAACGGGATAAATAGTAGCCTAAATGTTAATCCAGGTAAATGTAGGTACTTACTACGTTTTTCGTTCAAATAAACGTACAAACAAGTAGAGCTTTCAGCTCTAATTTGTTACCTATGTTTAATTTAGGTGACGAATTCTGTGCAATTTTAGAGATGCCAAATTTTTGCTTCAATTAAACGAGCGACAGTCTATTTTCGCAGACTAAAAATAAAACTAACCAGAGTTTACAATAGGTACTCGAGTTGACTGCGCGTGGAATAGCCGAGCGGGGATTACACAAGCCGAATTGGCGTTAACAAAAACAGCCGGCGACGGCGGGCGTCGGAAAAAAATGACGCCAAAGAATGGCGGGAAAAATTACGTCAACAGAAATTGCCGGGAAAATGTCGCAAACAAAAATGGCGGCCACAAACAATGTTTCGGCCACGCACTGATGGAGCGTTTGCCAAAATGCTTAATGGTTTTTATGCATGCGATTTCTTTGTGAATTTTTATTGAATTTAGTCAAAAAAATTTAGTAGTTTCGACATTGTGTGGCGGTTGGTGTTTTGTGTCGTGGTGACAATCCTGCGATTTTTTAATACCAAATGAAGGTAGATGGAGATCATATTTCGTACTTATAAATAAATCCGGAACTTTTTCAGTTTTCTCGTTGCCACGGCCACTGAATGCTGACGAAACGTCGCAAGATAGGTAAATAGATGGAAACACTTTATTGTGACACAAACAAATTAAAATATTACACAGAAATACTTATTAACGAACGGAAGGTATTTAAATTATGATTAATTTATTATTACCGAATCTAGTTTACCCCATACCTGCCTACCCCCATATCGGCCCTATAAAAACGGTCGCGCACTGGGGCTCGCTCTCATTCCCTGCATAGCCCTCAGACGTGCTGGTTCTCATTGAGTCACTAAGTGTCTTAGCATCGCAACTATTTTCTGATCTGTGGTCTTACTTTTACTTGTAATCGAAGTAGCATAAATCGCGTTCGGTTTAGTAATATATTTCCGTAGATTTGTGTGATCACTATTTTTTAAAAAGTTAACTAACTTAGGTTCGATAATATTATATTAATGTTTAATTAATTTATTTATTTATTTAACCCATGCGTGTTGCCAGTGATGGCTTATGGAACTGAGACGTGGTCCTTAACTGTGGGCCTCATAACAAAGCTCAAAGTCACACAGCGAGCTATGGAGAGAGCTATGCTCGGAGTCTCTTTGCGCGACAGAATCCGTAATGAGGATATTCGCAAAAGAACGAAAGTGGCCGACATAGCTCAAAGAGTAAGCAAGCTGAAGTGGCAATGGGCAGGCCACATCGCTCGCAGAACTGACAACCGATGGGGAAGAAAGGTTCTCGAGTGGCGACCACGAACCGGAAGACGCAGTGTTGGACGGCCTCCCACTAGATGGACAGATGACCTAACAAAGGTCGCTGGAAACCGCTGGTTGCAGGTTGCGTGGGACCGTTCGTTGTGGAAGTCTAGGGGGGAGGCCTATGTTCAGCAGTGGACGTCTTGCGGCTGATGATGATGATGATGAATGTTTAATTTGGAAGCCCTGTGTTGGTAAAGATTTCAACATGTTTAAATCGCTAAGGTATAAAGACTATTTTTTTTTAAATAAAAAGCTATAAGGCCAATATCTATGCAATGGATTGAAATACTGTGTAAGATAAATATTTTAGAACGACGTTCCTTATGGCAGAGAGAGATAGCGATTTTATTGTGCGACCGAACTGAAATAAATGTGAGACTAAAATCGAAAGAAAAATATAATACAACGGAAGTGACGCATAAAAACTACCCGTGACAAGTGTTGCCAACTTTATTTTTCAGATGATATACGTACCATAGATAATACAATTAAGTTTTCTTTTTCAAATCGTGTTGCTTTTAAATTATCCGAAGGAACTTCGCTCCTATACACCTGGTGTCCCATTACACCACATCTTTTTTTTCTGGATTATGGAAGCATCTTTACCCACTAACCTAAAAGGCCGATTTAAACTGAACGAACATAGAGCTAGAGCTGGAACAAGAGCATTCTTTCTCGGTCTTTTAGTGTAAATGAAAGATCGTTCTTAGCGTTTTCCATATTAAGTGTTCCATAGAATCTTTGCGAACGCAAACAAAACAATGAAATAATGCTCTACGTTTGTTTACACCAAATAAATTTGATACAGTGGGGATAGAATGAGCATTCGCTCGTCTGATGTAAATCGTAAGAATCGCCTTAAGACTAAAACCTTTTTGCTGAAAAGGTTTTTATGAAAATAAATACTGATTGTACCTATTTACCGATTTTATGTACTGAAGAATACCTAATCAGAGATTCATCTATAGATCATATATCTACCAAAAGTTTCCTTTGACCTCCTTGTTTCAAGCAACCCATGAACAACACAATGAATAAAATATCGGCTTAAAGGATGCCGTAAATTTTGTACAAGAGAGCTCCGGATCTTTTAGGAAGGGCTTTATCCAAATCAGAAGTATGCCATAAGGCTTATCGGGCGTTTTCATTTTTAAAATACTCTCCGTTCGACCAGGCAATCGCAGAATTGTGAAAATGTGGGGTGTCTTTTAAATCTTGAGTAAATAAATTAATTCCCTTTGGTTTTCATCGGACAGAATAAGGTCTTAAAATATTTGTAATTTTCTTTCATGTGTAAGTTGGAAGATACCTCTTGCTTCTGAAAACCAGTTCTAACTAGCTCGAGGCAAATGGATTCCCGTTTTTGTAGTCTCATTACTTATTATGTTTAAAGTAAAGGAATGAATATTAAATGAATTCAATTTAAAAAATTGGCAGTCATAGGAACTCCCGATAGAAATGAAAACTTATAACTCAGAAATTTGGGAAACTACGGGTTGCGGTCCGTTTCGACTGAATGTTATATTGTTCTAAAACCGTAATGAACGAATCTCAAAATGACCTTTTCCCATAATGACTGAATTTCGAAATGTCTTTGGTGTGTAATATCTGATAATCATAATGTCTGACGGGGCATGTACAATCAGGCGCAACATCAGTGTTTCATGCTAGATTATGTTATAATATGTAGTGGATAGACCGGAAAACTATCATTGATTCGTCAAAGTACCATCACCAAAAATGTTCTGCTCTTGTTCTCAACATATTTTCTTCCAATTAGCGTCGCAGTATCTTCTTATTCGCCATAATTCTCATCTTAGATATCTGGGTGACGGGCATAGCTGGGCACCGTTAATCAAATAGTTAACTTCGTTAATCGGTAATCGGCTACAAAAAAAGTTAGCTTCAAATACAAATACAAATACAAATACAAAAATCTTTATTGCTGTTTGTAGGTAAGATAAGATAATACAAAACATTTTAAAAGTTGCCCCATACAAACTGGCCTCTGTGAGAGGCATGCAATATGTCTGGCAAGACAATTTGTTAGTCTTAATTTTTAAATAAAAACAAAAAGATTTTTTTTTAAATAATAGTCAGCTGATTAAAGTCTTCTTCTTCCTCATCTTCTATTAATTTCTGGTTTTTATTTATGTCATCTGATTCTTCATCTTCGATTCATTTCTGGCTTCTATTTGGTGATATATATTTGTGTGAGATAAATGTTTGGTGAGCACAATTTCGCCAACGTCTTGTGTTTCATCAGGATATTGTCTTGTGTTTTTGAGTTTGATCAATATGTCCATCCAGGGTCTAAGGTCTTGCATTAGTAGATCTTGCAGTTCATCCATGTGAGGAATGTCAAAGAATGTATAAAGTGCAATAAATGTATATAATCAAAAAATCAAAAATGTTGTTAATTATAATATTCATGTAAATACTCAAAGAATGTCAAAATGTAATACAGTACAAACTAATTCATCATGATACAATATATCATTATTTGGTCTTATGTCAGTTGAATGTCAAATTTCATAATGGAATAATAATATCTATTGAGATATTAATGGAATAAGGTTTAAAGATTGTAAAAGTTTCATGTTAAACAATGTCTAAAATATTAGTATTCCAATTAATTTCCTTATCATTTAAAAATTCAGTTACAGTATAATAGCATTTGTGTATAAGCATTTTTTTTAGTTTACTTTTGAACATTGTTATGTTAAGTTCTTTTATGGCATTTGGCAGCTTATTATATAAAAGAGGAGCCATACAAAAAATGCTGTCACTCATAATCTTTTTTTTGCGTTTGTCTATGAGCAGTCTACACTTATCACGCCGGTTACGTTTTACTTTGTCACTCAATAGAGGAAAATAATGAGGGTTATTCCTTACAAAACACATAACTTCAAATATGTACAGGCATGGCAGGGTTAATATTTGGTTGTCTATGAATACTTGTCGACAGCTATCTGTAACTTGCATCCCGAACATAGCACGAATGCATCGTTTTTGTGCTTTGAAAACTGAGGCTGTATCAGTTGAATTCCCCCAAAAAATTATCCCATATCTCAAGACTGATGCCACCAATCCATGGTAAGATGTAAGAAGAGCCTCTTTCTTTACCACTGGAGCAAGCCTATGCAGAGCATATGCCGAGCTACCCAGCTTCTTGCAGAGAATCTCAACATGTGCCTTCCAATTCAATTTCATGTCTATTGTTAGGCCCAAAAATTTTGTTGTAGTGACTTCTGCAATTTTTTTATTTTGATAATTTATGTTTATGTTACTCAAGTAATTTTTTGTTTGAGTAAATTGCATGAAATTGGTTTTGTTTAAATTAATTTTTAAGTTATTAATGTTTAACCAATGGATAGATGAATTTAGTGCGGCATTGATATCTTCCTCATAATTAGCTTTATCTTGACATGCTATTGTTATTGTGCTGTCATCTGCAAATAGTGACATTGGATGCTCAATTACTTTAGGAAAATCATTTATGTAGACAATAAATTGAAATGGTCCCCACACACTTCCCTGCGGCACACCAAATTTGACAGTTCTTTCTTTAGAGGTGAATATTTCCTCCTGTTTAGTTTTAGTATTAATCTTCGTAATTTTAGTTACTTGCCTTCTGTCTGTTAGGTAAGATTTTACTAAGTCAAGCACATTACCTCTAACCCCATAGGCTTCAAATTTACTCAGAAGAATATCATGATTGACATAGTCAAATGCCTGGGTCATATCACAATATATGGTACATATAGCATTGTTATTATCAACATTTTTCATTACATTGTTAAGAAAATCATATATAGCAATATTTATAGTCTTATTTCTTCTAAAACCTTTTTGCTCATTACAAAGTATGTTGTATTTTTCAAAATACTGAATGAATTGCTGGTTAAAATATTTTTCAAATATTTTTGACATTATAGGTATAAGGGCAATAGGTCGGTAATATTCCATGTGCTCCCTATTTTCTTTTTTAAATACAGGTATGATTATACTTTTTTTAAGGGCCTCGGGAAATGTGCCTGTACTTATACATAAATTGATTATATGACTAAGAGGGCTACAGATAGTCTCTTTAACAGTTTTTATAATTTTTGTGCATATCTCATCATATCCAACACTATTAGTGTTTTTTAAGGAATTTATGATTTTGAGAATATCATGTGGTGTAGATGGCGCCATGAACATTGAGTTGTGAGTTCTATCAATATTTTGTGTCACATTTATACCAGAACTAGGTAATGGAGTAATTTTATCAACAAAATAGTTATTAAATGCATTAGCCATTAGTTTTGGGTCTGTCAAAAGTTGACCATTACATTGGATTTTATCTATGGACATTTTAGGTAAGTTATTTCTCAATCTATTTATAATATGCCAAGTAGTTTTTGATTTATTGTCTGACATTTTTATTTTGTAATTGTTTTGAGCTTTTTGTGTTAGTTTGATAATTTTTTTGAACAATCTGGTGTAGTTTTTATATTTTGCTTTATTTTCTTCATAGGGTTTAGTTCGACAATTATTAAACAACAACCTTTTTTTTTACTACATAGTTTTAACCCACGAGACAGCCATGTTGCATTTCTTGTTACATTGATTGTTACAGTTCTATAAGGGAAACACAAGTTGTATAATAACTTAAATAAATCTATAAATGTGTTGTATGCTAAGTTTGCATCAAATATTTCATATATATCTGAAAAAGTAAGGTTCTTTAAGTGACTTTGAAATTTTATTATATTTTCGACACTGTAATCTCTACATTTTTTCCGCCAATACTTGTTAATACATATTTTTTTCACAGGATATCTCAACAATTGAGCGGTGTGGTCGGACAGAGCCAATCCCAACACTTCTGCCTTGCACTTGCTCCTAAAGTCATGTCCAAAGTTGTCTATGCAAGTTTGACTTACCGGTCTAGTAGGTTGTTTAATAGCTAATGACAAATTAAAATTGGATAATAGGCATTCAAAGTCCTTTGTAGTCTTATCAAGCTTTAGTACATTTATGTTATAATCTCCAGCCATGACAATGTGATAATATTTATTTTTATGCAAGTGCAATAGAACATTCTCTAAGATTGAAAAAAAGGTATCTTTGTTACTACGAGTACTAGATGGAATTCTATACACACAAAGTACAACAACATTATATCTAGTGAGCCTTACTGCACAGCATTCTATTATATTATAAACAGAAAATTGTTTTACTTGGGCAAGTTCAGTCCACTCATTACCATTTCTAACAAGAATACAACTACCACCTCTTTTGATAGTTGGTCTACTACAGGTGGTTGCCAATGAGTAATTAGGTAAGTGTAGATACTGCTCATATCCAGCCAACATATTATGTTCGGTGATACAAACTACATCCACCGGTACATTTTTATCAAGAAGCTCATCAAGGCATAGTGAAAGTGTCTCTGATTTTGTTATCAATCCTGCTATATTTTGATGCAAAATGTTGATATGCTTATTTGCGAAAAAATTTAAGATTAGGTTCAGATCCATGCTGAGCACCTGTCGAGCCTCCCTGGCAGTTGATGTATTGGCGCTCAATATCATCAAGTTGTCTGTACAAGTACTCAAACATAGTTCTTACACCGTAATCATTTATTGTGCCATTAAATTTGTTGAACATGTAGGAGGAGAATGGCACAGTACTATTTGGGTCAAATATAGTAACATGGTTGTGTTTTCTGAGTTCTAGAGTTAATAGTTTATTGAAATGTTTTACTCTCCAATTATATTCATGTGTTGTTTGTATGGATGTTTTTAATACTGGTAAACACAAAATGATGTTTGTGTTCCTAGTTTTATCCATCATCTCCTGAATTCCATGCGTCAAGTCAAAGTGATCAGTCTGTGTTCGAAAGTCTTCTTCACCGATTAGAATAATGCAGTAGTCATTTTTGGTGAATTTAGTCAGTTTTGTGTTCAAACCTTTGATGAGTTGTTTAGTGCCCACATTTGGTGTTAAGTGGTGGCAAATGTCATATGTTTTTTGTTGTGGTACTGTGTTTTCAGCTAATTGCAATATCTTATGTTTTTTAGTGGTACTTAAAATACATATTTGTTTTTATCTATATTTTTTGGTGATACGCGTTTTAGTTTACCGTTTTGGCTATATACTGGGGATTTAGATGGGGATTTAGAGGTATTAGATACATTATTTTTGTTTTTTGGTGTTATTTTGATAGTCTGGGTGCCTATTGTATTTACAGGTTTTGTAGCAACTCTTTGTGTAATCGGTCCAGTTTGGGTGTGTTTGTGTTCTGTTCCTGAGGTCTGTTTTTTCTTTGGTGTACGTGGCCATTGCTTAAGAGGACTTTGGGTCACTTTTTTGTACATGTCATTTTTTTTTACAAGTTCATTGTTAGTTTTTTTCAAGCTGGAATCACGATCAAGCTGCTATTTTCCATTAGTAAATTCTCTATTTCTGTGTGGGCACTACTTAAGGTAATCTCTAACTCTTCTATGCGGTCTTGTAGTTGCTTAGTAAAGAAATCATCATTAGAAACATCTGGCATACTTGTGGTAGTTCCATCTAAAACCTCAGAAGACGTTTCGCTGACAGCAGTTTTATTGCCATCTGAATTGCTTCGATTGCGACGGAATGTAATATTTTCAAAGAAATTCATTTTGATTTGTAGTAAATTACTGATATTACAGACGGTTATCAAAAGATAAAGATATCTGAAGTCTTAGTATCTAGCTGTCAAATTTTATAAATATAACGGATTTTTTAGGTTAAGACATTCGACTTTTTACATAAACAAATAACGTTTCAAGGCTTTACGTACTCACAGTTAAATTATTTCCTTTATTTGTTCGTATTATGATTCTAATATAGGTTGTTCCTTGAGTTATAGTACCATATTTATTGCAATTCACAGTCCACAATGATTTCGTCAAATCCCGGTTCCTAGGGATTAGAGCACTTGCACTCACTTTATTAAACTGACTACGATTATGAGTAAATCAAATTTATTGCGATGTATATGATAATTCGTGTAAATAACAATTATATTCAATTTAATTTTCGCAAACCATGTACTCTCAACAAGCAATGTTGCCAGACCTCGTTAGTTCCAGTTCCAGTTCCTCGTTAGTTGCCAGACTTCGTTAAACGTTAAAGCGTTACATTTCGTAAGAATTAACGCAAGTTAACGTTAATCGTTAATCCGTTAACATGCGCATTGGATTTTTATATCGTTGCGTTAGTGAACTTATAAAACCTGTTGGTTTAGGTTTTGGAAGTTAACAGGTTAGGAATAAAACCAAATACTTATACCAAATACAAATAAAGAATGTGTAATTTATTCGTCGGGCATAATGTGCATAGGTATCTATTTCCTCTCATGTACATGTCGAAGTTCTCGTCTGACAGCGAGGCTCGCTTTGGTGTTAAAATGTCTTTACCCGTGGATAACAGACGTTCAACTGCGGCGTTTGAGGGCTGTTTTCCAAAGGAGACGGGTCATTTCTGCCCCAAGTCGTTTCAAGTTTATGTACTTAATTAGCCCCGGAGACCTAAAAAAGTTATTTAATTAAAATAACATATAATTAAATAATGCAAACTGTACATTCAAAACTATCGTGCCAAGCGGGAATTGCAAATTGGTATGATTAAAAAGTACCCTAATAACTATTCTCAAAGTCAGCCATGTATTTTCTCTTTTTTTCTTCTGTTAAAGTTCACGTAAAGTACATCCGATTCGTTCGAAACTCGATTCGTTCGGAAATCGATTCGTTCGGAAATCGATTTGTTTGAAACTCACGCAACACAAGGAATTTCGTTATTTTTCCAAAGGTTTCGTAATTTTTTGTGGTTTTGCCGAATCTCCGGTCCTTCTGCGTTGAGTCGACATTATTTTGAGCACAGTAAGTCGCAAAGTAATGAATTTACCACCTTTTAGTAGTAAGTAAATAATCACTTCTACATAAGTGACGGAAGTTAACGCGTCCGTTAACATTTATAAATTTAACTTAAAAACATTTTTAAAATTTAACTTAAAAGTTAATCCGTTAATCAAAATGTTAACTTCGTTAATTAACGATTAACGGATTAACGAGTTAATGCCCAGCTATGGTGACGGGTACAGTGCTAGTTAATGATTTAGACTCTTAATGTTCCAATAGATGCATGGCATTGTGCTGTTATGTCGTAGACATGTTGCTTACCATCAGGCACTTGTCCTGCTCGTCTCGTCACTCTTTATTATACAAAATAAAATGTCTTTACTTACCTAAGTATATGACAATATTCGAGCGAATCCGTAGCGGGCCGGTAGTTATACCTATAAATATACATTCATATGCTTAGGTTAACTTCTATTTCATTTATTGTTTAGTTAATTTGCACGGGTTGGTAGAAGACCTCGTTCTAAGCGATAAGGCCACGGCCAAGGCAATTGAAATGTCTAGCTCTAGATTATAAGTTTATTATTGTGGCTTTTAGTAAAGAGTTTTCTTATCCTATTAATTCATAATAATGCATAATACTATATAAATATATTTGCATCATATTTCATTATTATCATTAAATTTTCGTCGGCTTTCATCGTGCTCATCATGCTTATATTAAGTTAATTTAAGAATATACATTGTTTTTTGCTAAAAAAATCAAATTATTTCATTTAAAGCTATGTTATACATAAAATGTTACGAACTGTACTTCAATTTGCCAGTTTTATTACTGCCATTCTAGAATAAGTAAGTACATTTCGAAATTCAGTCATTATGAGAAAAGGTCATTTTGAGATTTGTACATTACGGTTTTAGTACAATATAACATTCAGTCCAAACGGACCGCAACCGAAAAATGAAAAATGTGTCTGCGGCGCGCCAAAAGAAGTTTTCATTTCAGAAAGACTGTGACTTTGATTACATTGTATTTCATCCGACACTCTTGTCCATTTTATTTTCCCAAAAAAAACGTAAGAACAAAATTGTCAATTGTAGCGTTTTAATAAATTACTAATTGACATAAAAACTAAAAAATATTTTGATTTGAAACAGAACGCAGTAAATTACTTTTTAGAAAAATAATTGAAGTTATGAAAATTTAAAATAATATTAGACTGATGCATAAAGTAAATGTTTTGAAAGGTTTCGTCTTCGCGTCTTGTATTATTAATTGATAATACATCTAGATATTTAAAGTTAAAGCTTTGTAATATGTAAAGTGTTTTATTAATTCTTTTTTATTTTTATTAATTATATAAATTCTAATATGTAAAGTGTTTTACGTACGTAATATTTTTCAAGATACTAAGCGGCTTTGTAGCATTTGCAATGCCTTAATATGCCTATATATTATGGCGCATAAGGCAACTGAGTCACAAATTACCACACTATTATTTCAAGGCCAACAGTCCACTTACTGGCAAATAAAGATAATTACTAATATGTGTCAATAAAAAAATTAAGTTTTATCAATTTTTATATCAATTAGACAAAATCCTTTGAAAGTCAAAGGTCGTTTTCCGACATCAATGGTTTACCGATGAGTCAAAAAAAATTTAATAGTACCTACATTATGACATAAGTGCGCTAAGTTGATAATTACAGCCGAGGCGAAAGCTATAATTAGCAGAAGCTGTAATTATCAAAGCGCACGTATGTCATACGACGTTTTATTACATATTTGCGAGGAAATAAATGAAACTCTGACGACATTTTAAATCAAATAAAAACAATACAGCGAAAAAAAAGTGCGCAGAATTATTTTTACCTGTTCACAGATTAGCAATGCGCGCGCATCATCGCTTTTTTTAAAGCAAAGGCACAGAACCAGCCAGGTTGTCATTAGTAATAATTAATAAAGTAAATTGATATTTTTGTGTTTTGTTACAGATAAATTGTTGTAATTTATGGTCAAAATTAATTAAATTAACGAATTAAATAATTCTTCGTTATATTTTACCTCTCAAAGTTAATTTTATTCATAAAGTGTTGACCACTTTTCTGACATAGAAACTCTTTACTAAGATTTAAAAAATTAACGTTCGTTTTAGACGGAGCATTTTAAAATCGTGCGATTTACATTATACAAGTACAGTACCCGGCGATAAATATTGCACATCGATACCTGGAAAGAGACAATCGGCCAACTTCGGCTTCGTAGAGCGTCATCTCTGTAGCACGAAATACAAACAGTGCGGTATCTATTATAATATAATATATAATATAAGCCTTTATTGCTGTTATAGTACTAATTTAACAATAATTTTATATAAAACTTGAAAAAACTTAACTAAATCTCCCGGCATTCTGTTAGTCTTCCCTATTAACTATTAACAGCTTGTCTTTCGACAAAGGCCTCCTCTAAGGACTTCCACTTGTCCCTGTCTTGTGCTGTTCGTATCCATTCTGGACCTGCTGTTTTTTTAATATCGTCTTCCCATCGCTTAGTTTGTCTTCCTCTGTTTCTTGTGCTTTCTCTGGGGTACCATTCTGTTATTATTTTAGTCCATTTTTCTTTCTTTTCTCTCGCCATATGCCCAGTCCAGCGCCACTTCATTTTTCTGCAAATGGATTGGACTTTCCCGAACTTAGTCTTTCCTTTTATCTCTTTTAATTGTACTTTATCGCTTCTTCTTATTCCCAATACGCTTCTCTCTATCCCATTTTGACAAATATTTATTTTATTTTGCTGTTGTTCGGTTAAGGCCCAAGTTTGACAAGCATATGTTAAACATGGCAGAATGCAGACATCGAATACTTTTCGCTTCTCCGCCATTGGCATCTCCTTATTTTTCATAATCTCACTCAGTGACCAGAATCTCTTCCAAGTATTAGCTATTCTTCTATCTATTTCTTTTTGTATGTTTCCTGACGATGTCACCAATTGTCCCAAATATATGTACTCATTCACGTATTCTAATTGTTGGTTGTTTATTTTGATATCCTCTGTTAGTGGAGAATTGCTCATTAATTTTGTCTTCGCTACGTTCATTGTCAAACCTGCATTTGCACTTTCGTCTGACAATTGTTGCAGCATTTTTTCCAAAACCTTTGGGCACTCCGCGAAAAGTATCAAATCATCGGCGAATCTCAAATGACTTAATCTATCTCCGTTAATGTTAAGACCGAAATTATCCCAGTCCATTTTCCTAAAGATCATTTCTAACACCGCAGAGAATAGCTTCGGCGAAATAGGATCACCTTGACGAACACCTCTTTCTATTGAAAATTCGTCACCTGTTATTTCCGTTTTTACTTGAGCTGTACTTTTTTCGTAAATAATCTTCAGAAGGCGAATATACTTATCATGTACCCCTTGTTGTTTCAGTGATTCCCATATGTAGTAGTGTTCCAAGGAATCAAAAGCCTTGTTGAAGTCCACGAAACCCAGGTAATATATTTTATTATATTCTTTGTATTTTTGAAGAATCTGTCTGAGGACGTGTATATGGTCTATGGTCGAAAAGTTGCTTCTGAATCCAGCTTGCTCTTTCGGCTGATGTTCATCCAGGATGTTGGTTAGTCTAAATAGTAAAAATTTTGAAAATATCTTGTATATATTAGACATTAAACTTATTGGTCTATAATTGCCAATGTCTCCTTTATCTCCTTTCTTGTGTAGTAATACTATCAACGATTTCGTCCAAGCTTCGGGAATAGTTTCAGTATCTATTATTTCGTTAAACAAGATGGTTAATTTGGGAGCAATCACGGGCATTGACAATCTGAGCAGTTCGTTGGTGACACCATCAGGACCAGGTGATTTTCCTAGTGTTTGCGTTAAAATCGCTCTTTCTGTTTCTTCGTTTAAAATGTATTGTATAGGTTCCGAATCTTGCATGTCATCAACTTTATTCGTAAAGAGTTTTTTATGTTTACTTCTGTAAAGTTCTTTATAATATTCAGTAGCAATGTTCAGTATTTCTAATCGTTTACTTGTACATTTACCCTGTTTGTCTTTAATATTTGGCATCCAATTTTTCTTTACTTCTAATTCTTTAAACGCTTTCTTTACTCCCCCTGTTTTTTTAATGTGATATGTAAATGTTTTTGATCTTCTGTACTTCCTATCTTTCCTTATATGTTCGTTTATCTTTTTACTTACTTCTCCAATCTCCTTACGTGTACATTTAGTTTTTATGCCGCGAATAAGCAGCTTTCTTTCCTGAAGTAGTTGCATTGTTTCGGAGGATAGTATTGTTTTATTATTCTTGGATACTTTACGAGCTTCGGTCTTGAGGGTATTAACAAACTCGTCATATCTCGCCTGAATTGGCTGATTAGGTTCCTTGTTTTCTTTTGCATCTAGAGTTTTCTTTAGATTATGCGTCAGCCCCGCATCATTTTTAATATTAACATAGGGTATGGCCTCTTTTTGCAATCTTCTACTCTTCTTTTTATGTGCCCCTCGTAGCGTCGCACGAATCATTTTATGGTCTGTATTAAAATTTAAATTTTGTATGATAGACAGGTTTTTAAAAAGTTTTGGTTTATTGGACATGATATAGTCGATTTCGTTTTTATGCAGTCCATTTGGGGAGATCCAGGTCCATTTTTTATTCTTTCTCTTTTTGTAGAAACTATTCAGTATACTCAGTTTGTTTTCCAAACCGAAGTTTACCAATCTTTGGCCATTTTTGCTCCTTTTGCCATGGCCATGACCGCCTATAATAAACTCCTCTCCTCTTTGATATTTTCCAATTTGACCATTGAAATCCCCCATTATTATTAAATTTTTATGAGCAGTAGCGACAGTGTTTTGTAAGTTTAGGTAAAAATCTTTTATTTTGACTATTTCGTCTTTTTTGTCAGTTTCAGTTGGTGCGTATGCCTGAATAATGGACCATAATTCATCTCTGTTATTTTGAACGGGGAGTCTAATATTGAGAATTGCTATTCTTTCCGAAATTCCTTTTAATTGTTCTATTTTGTTGGTGTATTTGCGTTTTATCAAAAATCCAACACCATATTGCCCTGGTGTTTCTCCTTTGTAGTGTAGTATATACTCTCCGTGATCTTCTATTCCTTCTCCTAATCGTCTCATTTCACTTATGCCAATTATGTCCCATTTAATATCTTTAATTGCATTTTCTAATTCAATGAGTTTTTCTGGGGTTCTTAGTGATCGTGTGTTAAGAGAAGCTATGTGAATGTCACAATATTGTAATCTTTCCTGTTTGTCTTTCCTTAGAGGGTGTTGGTCTTTGTCCCCCACGAGGACCAGTAGGCTTGGGGGAAGTTGATGTTTCTTTGTTGATTTATTAATTTCTTTATGCTGTTGTATTTTCCGATTGCCGGGCGTTAGTTGTTATTGTTGTTTGTTTGTTGGAACTTTAGAGAGAGAGTTGGATCTGTTTCTTAGAATGTCAAATGCGTTACTTCTATTGGCCTTAGAAGACATGAAGATTTGTTGTTTTTTAGGTTGATTATCCGACGAATGGGGTGAAGAAGAAGTTTCTCGTTTTCTTTTTTCGTAATTTGTTTTAGTATCTTTCACTACCAGCTTGTCATATTTCAAAAATACTATATTTCCCTTCTTTCTCTCCTCGATTAACTCTGCTTGGAAAGCTTTCCTTTTAGCCAGAACTTCTTTTGGGTAGTCTTCTGTTACATATACCTCTTTCAATCCCTTCTTATTTCTCATAATCTCTATCTTTTTCCACTCATTTACAAAGGAACACAGAACTGGCCTTGGTTTATTACCGCCTGTATTTCTGTTTCCAATTCGGTAAATATTGTTTATACAATTTTCTTCTATATCAATATTTATATCCCTTTTGAAAGCTTTCCTTACATTATTTATTAAATCCAATGTTGATTTTTCTATTTCATCCATGCCAAATATAATTATATTGTTATTTCTGTATTTTCTTTTAAGATATTCTATCTCTTTTTCCTGGGTTTCTATTTTTAATCTTAAATCTTTGTTTTCTTCTATGATCGGGATTAATTTTTCATCCATTCTGGACATAATATTGTTTGTTATAGATTCAGTAAGTTCCATAGACTGATGTTGCATTTCTAATTTCATTTTGTCGAACAAAAGTTGAAATTGTGCCTCCATTATTTATAAGTTAGTGACTTTGCTTGAAACGGAACGTAACAGTAGTAGTTAGTTAGTTTCAACACTTGCAACACTGGTGTAAATGTCCGTCGTTGAATTTTCCGGTAATATCAAAATCTACTAACAGGTAGTTCACTCTTCACTCTATAAATATGGTCTATGGTCTAACCTCAAAAATGGTGTTGATGATATTGTACAAGTTCTTATTTCTCGTGATAATTTAATTGTGCACGTTTCACTATCTTCCACGTTCTTTTTACTAGTGTCCTCGATGGTATTCTAGGGTGAATGGTGTTTAGAACTATTTTTAATGATAAAATACATGAAGCGTGATGTTAACAGTTAGAAGACCGGAAGCGGAAAAAAAAAATCGCGGTATCTATTAGGAGCTGTTAAAACAATTTTAATTTGCTTCTTTTAATAATTCTTTTTATTCTTTGTATAAAATACACCAATAAGTGTTCTATAAGTGATGGCTTTAGGTTCGAGTAAAATAAAATAAAAAAGTAGCCAAGTGCGAGTTGGACTCGCCCATGAAGGGTTCCGTTGCAGCAAGTAACATAATATACATAGTACACATAGTTCTTGTAGTTCGTTGTAACTTTGATTGAAGTTTTAATAATAGTGTATTTATGACGTACTAAAAAAAACTACTCATCAGATCGAGTTCAAACCAATTTTCGTTGGTAGTTTGCATGGTAATGTACATTATACATTTTTTTTAGTTTTTTCATTCTCTTACTTTAGAAGTTAGAAGGGGGGGGGGGACACACAATTTACCACTTTGGAAGTGTCTCTCGCGCAAATTATTCAGTGTAGACAAAAATTATATTAGAAACATCAACATCATTTTTGAAGACCTATCGATAGACACCCACACGTTTAGGTTTTATGGAAAAAAAAATTGAGTTTCAGTTCTCAGTATGAAGGGCAACCGCAATTTTACTTTTTTTTCTTTTTTTTTGAAAAAATCGTAATGCGGTTCACAGAATACATCTACTTACAAAGTTTCAACAGTGTAGTTCTCATAGTTTCGGCAAAAAGTGGCTGTGACATACGGACAGACAGACAGACACGACGAATCTATAAGGGTTCCGTTTTTACGTTTTACGGAACCCTAAAAATATGTTCACATTATGTTTACGTATTTAATTATTTTGGAAAATTACAGCTGTAGTGTACATAATAAACACCATTGTACCTATTGTTAAAGTGAGACATTGTAATAAAAATAATTATAATTCTTATTCTCAATTACTTCCATTTCACTATCTGTGCTCTCAAAGAGGTCAATATCACTGTCACTATCAGCCGTATTTATCACTAGTCTATCAGTGTAATTGTCTAAACCGTGTTTAATGCTTTTATATTCATTCTCACATTTGATTGTGTGATCGCAAACCTTTTTCCACTCTTCAGTCCCGATCATGTTTACTTTTTCAGTCAATAACGTTTTTACTTTAGTTAAATTCATACCCACATTTCTACAGGCTACATAGCCTTTTAGTTGAGACCATATATTTTCAATTGGACTCAAATCCGGATGATACGGTAGCAATCGCAACACATTGTGCCCATGTCCGGCAAGTACTTTGTCCACGGAAAACTCTGTATAACTCTCCTTGTGCTGACATAATTATAATGGCATAAATCTGGGTTTTTGTTAATTTTGGATCAACTGGAATTTCGTGTCTGTTTAACCAGTTGATAATTTCCTGTTTAATGATGTTTGAGTTGGGGGGTCTTTCAACATATTTATTGTTGTGATAGGGTGCGTTGTCGATAACTAGAACGGAATCACTGGGTATATTTGGGATTAATTGATTAACCAGCCATTTCTCGTAGTTATCGTTATTCATTTCGATAGTCACCTGTAGTATCCGTGGATTTATACGTTAAAAAGGCACCGGGTACATAGCATTTTTCATTTCCCGCATGAACTATTATCAAACGTTGCACTTTTGAAATTGGCTTTTTTACTCCTTTTTTCTTATTATCACTCCAAGATTTACCTTTAGTAAGGGATGTATTGTATGTAAGACTCATCCATATAGACGATATTTTTTCCTCTTTCGCGAAATATGCGCATTTTATCGATATATTCCATTCGTTTGAGACTTACATCGTGCTTTTCCATTAAAACTTTTCGATTGTCTTCCATTTTAGTGAACCGAAATCCCATCTCGTGAAGTATTTTTCTCAACGTCTTTTCAGACCCATTGTAATTAATAGCTTCACATAATTTAGCTTTTAATGACTTTATTGTTGGCAGTTCATTAAATCGTAAGTGAAAATCATACACCATTCTTTGAACAACATCATAATCAAAATCGTCCATATCCAAACGAAATTGCTTTTTTGGTCTCCCTTTTTTTGGAGTGCTAAACTTAATTTCAGTAGAATGTGTTTCAGTACTGACTTCGTTTAATATATTGTTCAAAGTTCTTCTTGAAATTCCAGTGGCATTTGCAACTCGCGCTTGAACCTTCTTAAAATAACAACTTACAGTTTCATCTTCATTTTTTTAAAATCTGTCAGCTTAAAAATATTAAAAGGTTAGAAAATATTTATAAACATTGTAGATAATTTGGCGTGACTGACCTCGTAAAGGTTTTCCTCTTTTTCCTAAAGATGCCATAGTACAACTTGAAATTATTTAAATTTGGGGGTGTTAACAACTCTATATATATTTTTTTTTAACTGGACGCGCCCGCACTCTATCGCACTTGAACAACGACTGACAAAACGTCACATAGGTAGTGTGCGACAGAGATAATGCTCTACGAAGCTGAAATCAGCCGACTGTCTCCCTCCAAAGGCCGATGTGCAATACTTATCGCCGGGTACTGTACGTAATGAGATACATTACTATTTACATTCTCTTTGTACATTACGATACAGAAATTGGTGCAATAGGAGACCCTTTACGAGCAAATGTGTTATAAAATATTATTATAGATCAAGATGACTCTCGTAAGCCTCTTGGCATGGGAGTCTGATAGCTGATATAGAATTTATGTAATTGTAAATACATACTTATAATACATAGCAACACCCAAGCACATCACAAATATTTGAACGGGGTGGAATCATATCCATGACCTACAGCTTCCCAGGCAGATTTACTTCCAACTAAGCTAGTAGGGCAGCCATAATATGATAAGGCTAAATATGGAGTGCACATTTTCATCCTCAACCTGTGCTATAAGGCTACTACTGCTACTAAGTCTCGAAACTTTCAGCTAACTGCACTATAGAGGCGCCTCCAGCCATTTGGCAGCTTACATCCATTATGGCAGGTCATAAAGTCTCAAAAATGTCTCACAATGCACCGCAGAATACAAAAATTGTCTCGAGCTTCTTAAATAAATATCGGCACTTAAGATCCGAGCCTCATCTCGGTGCGATAGAGGCCCTACATTATGTATGAGACGTTCGTTACAAACCTGAACCTCTCCAAACTTTGAAGAAACGGCAAAGTAAACTTTATTTTTAAGGTTTAGAGTTGAAGTTTGAGGAGTTGGGGTCAGAGTCTGTGCGCGGCTCCCGGAATGAATGATCGTTGTGTATTTATGAGGATCGATCGAATTGCAATTCATTTGGAGCTGTAAAGGTCACCCACGTAGCCCGGTACTAATTCACACATTTTGACAATCTTGCTTGAATTGTTGTGTATGCTATTAATTCTGTAAATATTAATAACTGACTAAGTTTAACGTATACCATAATAAATAAATAAATAAAAATAAATATTGGTGGACAATTCACACACAACACCATCTGACCCCAAACTAAGCAAAGCTTGTGTGATGGCGGCCAGATAGCTGATATAATACTTATATAGTTTTAAATACATACTTATTATACATATAAACACCCAGACACAGTGCAAACATTTGAATTCGTCACACAAATATTTGCACTGGGTGGGGATCGAACCCACGACCCTCGGCTTCGCAGGCAGAGCTACTACCAACTAAGCCACGAGGGCAGTCAATCTAACCCTAAACTAAGTAAAGCTGCAGGTATGGCTAGAGCAAACTTACAGTATGCTTCATGTGGGCTTATTGATCTGTTTTTCTTACTATTAAAGGAGAGCTAGTAAGTTACGAGTAAGGTTTGTAGCTTAATGCTCTAGTTCAAGGTTTGCTAGGCAAAGGAGACGATCTAACACTCATTATTATTAACACACAAACGTTGACCAGACTCTGAATGAAATCTGCTTAATAACATCGGAGGGCAAGTTAAATTCAGAGCAGAAATTACGCGTTGCGAATCTTTGCCGCAAAGTCGGAAGTGCTTCTTCGCAAATGGCAGTATTATATCAGTCGTTAAAGCAAAAGGCCATACAAGCACACCAAACCATCAAAGATCTTAATAATAAATGTGACCTGCAAGAATGCCTAACGGGAATAAAAACTACCATACAGGAGACCAATGCCAATAACTCGATCAACCAAAAAGTGTCATTTGCTAATATGGTAAAAACAGGGGCTAATAATTTTATCCGACCAAATTCTCTAAACTCCGTAGCGATCTACCCGAAGGACAATAAATCCAGCAACGAGACAAAAAGCATTGTACAGAAAATCATCCGACCTGAAGAAATGAAGTTGCAAGTTCGAAGCCTCCTTAGAACCAAAAATGGAGGGGTCATTATCAGCACAGAAAACAAAGAAGATTTACAAAAGCTGAAACATTCTGTACAGCTAAACTCTTCAGGCTTAACTTTGGACGAATCTTACAAACGTAGACCACGCATTATAGTTTTAGGAGTACCAACGAACATGAAGGAAAGTGAAGTTTTTACCTGCATCTTCGAACAAAATTTTGCAGAGAAAATGACAATGGATCGCGACACATTTTTGCACAATATCAAACTAAGCCACAAATCAGGAAAAAAGGACGCCCAGACCTGTAACTACATAATCGAAGTTACCGCTGCAATTCGTAAAGCCCTCATCACACAGAGCCGAGTATTTATTAACTGGACATCCTGTCCAGTTAGAGATTTCACGTTAGTAACGAGATGCTACAAATGCCAACAGTACGGACATGCAGCTAAAACGTGCAGAGAGCCCACGCCCACCTGTGGACATTGCGCTCAAGGAGGTCACGCAATGAATGAGTGCCCAAATAAAGCGCATACGCCGAAGTGTGCCACCTGTACTCGGTTTAAAAAAACGAATACGCACAAAACAGGCGACGCCGATTGCCCAGCTAAGAAGACGGCCGAAAACAGGTACATCAATTCAATAGATTATGAAGGCGCCTAAGAGCGCCACTTCACCTAGTTTACATTAGCATTTAGACCCTTTGAATTAATTTATTTAATGGAAATTAATTTGTTTAACGACATAGACCAGACTTATCTAGCAGAATCTAAGATGTGCGATGTTGAGAGCTGCATACAATATTATCATAATTCCACTAACTCATTAACGATACTAACACAAAACATTCGTAGTATTTATAAAAATATGAACAGTTTCCTTGTTCTCCTGCATAGACTGAAAATAAGTTGTGACGTAATTGTGCTGACAGAATGCTGGCTGTCTACCCGGGATAGAAATTTACCTACAATCCAAGGGTACACTACGTACTATAGTAAGATGAATCATAATCAAAACGACGGGGTAGTAGTATATGTAAAATCGGCTCTAAATAGCACAGTCGAAGAACCAGGACTATATGACTGTAATTGCCTAATTATTAAAATCGGAACAATAACGGCAATAATGGCAGTATATAGATCACCGTCTTTTAAAAACCTCGAACGTTTTTATCATTCGCTGGGAAAACATTTTCAAGCATTGTCATCATTTAAGAACATAATACTAACAGGTGACATCAATATAAATATTCATCCAGATTGCAACGATAACACAGCCCACGAATATCTAGATTTGTGCTCATTTCATGGTTTACTTCCAGCACACACTTTTCCTACTCATCAGAGTGGATCATGCTTAGATCACGTAATTTTAAAAACCAGCTCATCATCACGTATACTCGTTACTAACTCGACAATAACAGATCATAATGCTGTATTAACAACCTTGAATATTAGTAAATCAAAACAATGCTGCCCTCAAATTAAAAGCATGATTGACTATACTACGCTTGAACGTGACCTATACGATATTGACTACAGTACAGTTTACAACTGTGCTGACGCTAGCGTTTCCTTGTCATACCTAATCGAAAACATTCAGCAAGCAATCAATAAAAATACCAGAATTAAAAAAGTAAACAGGAAATACAACAATATTAAGCCATGGATTACGCCTGGCTTGGTACGGTGTATCCGAAACAGAGATAAATTGCATATGAAAGCAAAATCTTCCCCAAAAAATCATATACTGCAAATCACATACAAAAGATATCGAAACTTTTGTAATGATCTATTGAAAAAACTAAAAATTAACTATGACAGGGAACAACTAGCAAAAGCCGGTAACAACAGTAAACGCATCTGGAATCACATAAAAAAGGTCACATTCACGACGAATCAATCAGACTCAAACTTGAAACTTCTGCAGACAGAAGCTTCCCCAGCTCTATCAGCAAACAAAACCAACAATTTTTTTGTTAATGTTGGGAAAAATCTAGCCCAGAAACTTCAATCGCAGCGAGCAATCTCACAAAACCAATCTTATTCTCAAACACGAGTGCAGTCATTTGTTATGCTAGAAACCGACGAAAAAGAAGTAGAACGTATCATCCTTGGGTTGAAAGATGACTGCGCCGTTGGATGGGATAACATCTCCAATAGATTTCTGAAAAAATTTAAACATATCCTTGTACCGCCTTTAGCCCATATTTTTTCACAGTGTATTACTAACGGGGTCTTCCCCAGGTGTCTTAAAAAGGCTGTAGTCATTCCAATTTATAAATCGGGAAGTAAAGAACAGGTAACAAACTACAGACCTATATCACTTCTATCCTCTTTATCAAAAATCCTAGAAAAAATTATCAACACCCGCCTTATAAGGTATCTAGAAAATAACAAGCTTCTATCGAACAACCAATTTGGTTTTAGAGAGAAACTATCAACAGCAGACGCAGTTCACCTGCTGACAGAAAATGTAACGCAAGAGCTCGATAGGGGTAACCAGACAATGTGTATCTTCCTAGATTTGGCTAAGGCCTATGATACAGTACATGGACCTTTCTTACTACACAAACTAGAAGCAATAGGCGTAAGGGGAATCCAGCTTAAACTTTTCACAGACTACATAAGCGACCGTACTCAATGTGTCAGAATAGGCAATGTGGTCAGCGTTGACGAGAAAAGCACTAATTTTGGAATTCCACAAGGTGGAACCCTCAGTTCTACCCTTTTCTTGGTTTATATAAACGACCTTTGCAGCTTAAATCTAGAACATGGCAAAATATTGTCATACGCTGATGACACTGCAATTTTATTTTCCGCCCCAAACAAGATGATGCTGCACGAATTTGCTCAGCGAGGTTTTGACAAGGTGAATAATTGGCTAACAAATAACCTACTAACACTAAACGCGGATAAAACAAAATACATATATTTTGCTATGCGTAAATATAAACAATCTACAACTAACCTACAACTATACGCGCACACATGCACAAATCCAACAGTCTGCCTACAAAAATGCCCAACCATAGAAAGAGCAAATGACATCAAATACTTAGGTGTTATTATTGATGACACGCTATCCTTTCGTCTACATATAAAAAATCTAGTAAACAGACTTCGTAAGCTTATTTATGTGTTCAAAATATTACGGCATATCGTAGATACTAAATTAATAAAGCAAGTATATAAAGCTTTATGCCAATCGATAATAACATACTGTATTACATCATGGGGGGGGGCTTCCAAGACATTAATGATTTCAGTAGAAAGAGCACAAAGAGCCATACTGAAAGTCGCAACATTTCGCCCATTTCTCTTCTCTACGGAACGGCTCTATAAATCCTGTAACATCCTAACTGTAAGACAACTATTTATATTGAACACGACAATAAAACAGCACAAAATACTATCATACTCCACTAACAATACTAACAAGAGACGTAAGGATATTGTATGTATCTCGCTGGCACACACAAAACACGCTTTCACAAGTAGATTTTTCATATTTCTAGGACCATTACTCTACAATCGAGTAAATAGATTGTTATGCATCTACAATCAAAATTTATATAACTGTAAACAAACTGTCTCCGAGTACTTGCTGACTCTGTCATATGAGGAAACTGAGCATATGATATTAGTTACAAAATAATTAAGGAATTGCATACCTATAATTTTGAAAAGCAAAGTAGTTCTTAAATACCTTTTCTTTTTACCGATATCGTAATTATTAATAAATTGTTTAGTTTTATTTTCTTCCTAAATGTAACTCTTAGGTAAATAAGGATTTCTCTCGCCTGAAACACAGGTTCTACCTAGTTCAGGCTAACAAAATAATCTACCTGTTTATAGAAGTAAGAAAATATTGTATAGTTAAGATCTATTTGATTGAAATAAATTTATTTTATTTTATTTATTTATTTATTATAATCCCTTTAAAGTAAAATACTTTTTTATAGTGCTTGGTTGACGCGATGCGTGACAAAAATGCTTTATTTGGCTCAAAGTATTTTTGCGTTTCAGCGTGGTAATCATCTCTCTAATTAGTATGTGGTGGCAATGCTTCTTATAACTAGTAGAAGCACAGAAATCTAAGTAACTATGTAGATTTCTGTGGGTTATTATGTGGGTAGCATTATGTAATGTAGTTTCTTTGTTATTTAATTTTGCAAATGAAACCACTACTAGGAAGAATTAAAAAGCCGCGGGGGGGGGGGGGGGGGCTTATGTCTTGTTTCATATGATTATCTATCTATGTATGAAATTTCATCTAGATTCATTCAGTAGTTTGAAAAAGTAACAAACATCTCCAAAAATACTTTCGCATTTATGAGATTATATATATATAGATATTATATATTAAATAGATTGCTCAACAAACTTACCTACTACTGTTCGAGCCACCAGTGAAACTTTGTTTAGTTACACAAGCTGAAAAATTGATAAATAATGAACTCTTTATTGCAATAGGTATATGAAAGATACAAACAGACAGCGATCATCTACCTAGTTTGAGGTTGGAGTGATGAGTGAAAAATTTCCACCAAAATTTATGCTTTTCAATACTAGAGCGTTTGAATAAAATACATCATTATAAGAAAGCGTCACGATGGTAGAAAGTTTTAACGAGTCCCGCAATCAACGAGAAAAGAACTTGTGATTGTAATAATTATAACGAAGAGCCCACTCCAGCCCCCGACAGGGTGTTATGATTGAGTGCCGTTTTAATTACGCACAGAAATTAATTACAAATTTTGGTATTGTACCAAAAAATTCGTTTTTGTATTGAATTTATCGCCAAGTACGCTACATTTTTACTAAGACGAAACAACGAAGTTAAGGCTGGTCTATACCTCGTTCCAAATACGCGTGAATAAAATGTAAACAAATCAATGTCACTTTCAATATGATAGACCAGCATTTCTCAATCTTTGTTTTACAAGATAGTTTGTAGTATCTTTCATTACTTGCCCTTTTAAATTTTCGTCGCATAACAAGGCTAAATATACAGGGTTATTGGTAATCAGCCTGCATTCGTTTAAGGGCATGTTCTGTATATTTAAACAAACAACTTTTGTTCTACAACTTTCGTTAAAACTCAATAGATAACCCAAAAAAAAATAGTATTTGTTGCCCTTTTTTGTACTGTTTAGCGACTTTTTAGTGTTTATTCACTTCGGCACATCATTTTTTGCGCGTTAAAGAGCATACGCGCTCTTGTTACGAATTGTTACGAAGAGTTCGATGCTTTTAGACCGTGCAAATATTTTTTTTTTTTTTTTTTTTTTTAAAAACACTTTTTTTAAAAAACTGTAGAACAAAAGTTGACGTATTTAATGTACCTAACATCCCCTTAAAAGGATGCAGGCTGATTACCAATAACCCTGTATAAGCGTATCATAAACAGCCAAATAAATGTTCTCACTGCTGGGACTCGGAACAATCAACACATTGCCGGTGTAAAAAATTGTCAGACACAAGAATCTGCAATTGCTGAACATTTCATTGATGCTAAAACTGGTCATTGGATCAAGATTCACGACCCGAAGGTTCTATCTACTGAATGTCATTACTACGCAAGAATGGTTCGGGAAGCATTGGAAAATAAAAAAACATCTACCTATATTTCAACTACGCAATGACCACGATGCCAATAACCGAAAACTGCCCGGTTTTCGGAATCCTCTAATGAATAAATGTATGCATCGCGCACTGAGTTTGGAGAAGCCTGGTGATATGGTTAGTGTTGTGTGTCGTGTTGGTCACCCTGCGATTTTTGAAGGCCAAATGAGGGTAGATGGAGATCTCCTCTCATTTCATAATGAGAGTATGACGGGCATACATAAATTTATTTCCCCCACGTAAAATAAAGGAAAGCAAAGTGTTTGAGTTCGGAGAAGAATGTAACACTACAACCAGTGACTTAGAAAAGTAATTTAGATGTTTCCTTTTATGAAAACGTTTCTTTTAGTTTTAACAAGAATTAAATCTCGTTCGAATTGTCCTAGTACTACCCAAAAACTGACCACTATGACGTAATATTCTGGAAACACATCCAAAAGTTTCGATCAAAATAACAGAAAATGTATGCCATTTTAGAGTGAAAATTATACATGCTTTTGATAGTAAACAGCGCAATTTGGATCATGTATTTAGAGGTTTGCGATTTTCTCTCAACTCGTTACGACACAAGAAACCTTTTTCCCGTAGTCATACTCATACTATTTTATTGATAACGAGTAGTTACTTGTCATATTCAAGATATTCAAATATTACAAATACAAGTCAACAATGAAATTAAATCAGTCGTCAGTTTAAAATCCCATTACAATAACAATCAATGTACATTACATTAAAATCAAATTACATTACTATTAAAATTCCAAATTAATGTCAAAAATAAATAGAGCACAATAGTCCATACTTGAATACTTTAATAAACGCTTTTAAAGTGACAAGATCTCTGCGAAATGGCCGCGAACCCGAAGTCAACTAGCTTTATATAATGGAAATGGAGATTTTCACAATATGGACACGAGAAGGGTAAGTTAGAAAAATAGGCGCGTCCTTATTAACAATTATTTGATGAACTTCTTGTATGAATGTCTTGAATGCAACATTGAGAGTTTGAGAAACACAGATCAAATTGCTAGTACTTAAAATCATATTTCTATCATCTTACCATTACTTTCTATAACTTTTAAAATAAGATAGTATAGAATTATTTTATCAATACAAATCCAATTATATTGTCATTAAGATCGCAATAAAGTCGAATCATATTGTTAAAAATATTTTAAGACAATTTCATAAAAATACCAAGATTATACGATGTTTATGATAAGGTATCACCATTGTTTTGGGTTTCTACAGGTGTTCCTGGAACGCATTATATAGTCGTGAGACCGGCAACTCCAGATACCCTGGTTTGAATCCCACGCGCCACCACTTCATTTTCGAAGTTCTGTTCGTAATGCCGCTAACGACACCGTGAAGGAAATATATATATTTGAGAAAACTTGCTTGCCGGAGAAAATTTAACTCTTTAAATACAAGTAAAATCTGCAACTTCGCCAGCGTGGTGGACTATGGTCTAAGCTACTTGCTAAGGGGAGACCCGTACCCCAGCCGTGGGGATTGTATGGGTTGATACGGATGGTAAAGCACAACACACATGTTGGAAAAAAAAAATAGAGTTAATACTCAATACTCAATCGTTTATGGCTTTGTTATGTTACTATATATGATAGAATGAAAGATAATACAGATAGGTAGATTTCGTACAAAATGAAGTCGCAACACAACGTACCCAATCGGGCATTGCAATTAAAAATCGTTTTGGAGTGAAGCGTTATGTTTCACAGTCAATTACCAAACTTTCATCCCCGAAATTTCTTAGGTCGTCAGTTATAAACGCGGATATGCTATAGTAGGCTTTATAGACTACAGGCCCGTGAACAAAATTTACGGGTCAAATGAACCACCAGGAGACCTATGTAGGATGATAGAAGGGTGTAAAGTATTAAGATTCAGCACTATGCCGTCACTTGTAAGCTGTCCAACTGAGTGTGATTGAAGAGGGGGGGTTCCAACCCTCTACCATTTCTCCTTGTCGCATGATTTTTGTACGGCATTGCGAAATAATGGATTAGAAGAGGTATTGAAAATGTAAAGAACCAATGCCGTACTTAATCAAAGGACCAAATTTGCTCTGTAAATTACTCGTACTCTGTAAATTTTTCCGGCAAACTAATAATTAAAATGTTAAAATTTATATTTTTTATAGTTTCAATACCTCTTTTAATCTATTATTCCGCAACGCCGTACAAAAATAATGCGACAAGGAGAAGTTATCGAGGATTGCAACCCCCCCCTCTTCAATTGCACTCAGTTGGACAGCTTACAAGTGACGGCATAGTGCTGAATCTCATTACTTTATACCCTTCTATCATCCTACATAGATCTCCTGGTGGTTCATTTGACCCGTAAATTTTGTTCACGGGCCTGTAGTCTATTAGACAGCAGCAGATTTCTCAAGGTCCTAATAAACCTACAATCATCTTCTATTTCCTTTAATTTGGTGGGAAGCTTATTATATATTTTTATGGCCATTGCATGCGGACCGGTACTATGTAATGTTAGTTTTGATGTCGGTACGTTCAAGTTATTTTTATAGAATGTCCTAATAGGGTAGCGTCGGTTGTCTGCTACTTTGTCAAAAAAAAAGGATTTTTCTTAAATTTGCAAATTTTCTAATAAATAAAGTGATGTCAAAGTTAAAATTTTGTAGTCAATAAAATAAGGTCTATGAAAAAATGAAAAACTTATGTCAGGGAGCCTAATGTTGGCGAGGATACGCACACATTTCTTTTGTAAGGTGAAGAAGTCAGCGGCCTCCACACTCCCACCCCAAAGTAATATCCCGTAGGACAGCCTGGAGAAAGCGTACGCGTAGTAGGCCGATAAGGCTGTATCCAGGTCGGTGCCTCGTCGTAGTTCTCTTAGGGCGTAAATAAAGCTGGAAAATTTAGATTTTAGCTTTTTTATGTGAGCCTTCCAGTTAGTATGTGTGTCAATATCTATACCTAGCAATGTGGCTGCGTCAACGAATTGTAGGTTATTATTATTATATATGAAGACTAGCTGACCCCGCAAACGTTGTTTTGCCTTAGTGAACAACCCTTGTCACTTAGGGGTATGAAAAATAGCTAGTAGCCGATTCTCATACCTACAGAATATGCATATAAAATTTGGTTAAAATCAGTAAAGCCGTTTCGGAGGAGTAAGGAAACAAACACTGTGACACGAGAATTTTATATATAAGATGATGTCAAGAGGGATTTTTTGTGGAGGTCTAAATTGGATTATTTTTGTCTTAGTAAAATTGAAATCTAGGTAGTGATCAGTCATCCAGTCAGTGGTTTGGTTAAATAGTTCACGGAGTTTGTCATTTAAATTTAAATTATTAATACACGATGTCACAATGAAAATGTCGTCCGCGAACATTATACAGGGGCTGTCAATTTTTTTAGGAAGGTCATTAATATAAATCATAAACATTATGCATCCAATGACACTGCCTTCAGGAATTGAGCTATTAATATGTATTGGAGCCGATCTAGCCACATCTATAATTCCTCTTGAAGTATTGAAATTTTCAATTTCTACGCACTGTTTCCAGCCGCTTAGATAAGAGTGGAACCAAGTTAAATTAAATGTGTGACTCGTTTTCGTTACGTTACGTTAGCGTTAGTGAAGTTCTCCTTAAAGAAAATAATATGCGCTACATTCTTGAGACACGTTTGAAAGTCATGTTTTACATGATTCTCATTATTTTTTTTATAAACTTCAAAGAATATAAAATTGAGCTCAAAGATAGATAAGACACGATCTAATTTCAGGAATTCGAGAAGTGTTTAGGGTAGGGGACTATTCTGATATTGTCATACTTTCAATGAGGAATATTTATACTTTGCGCCAGTCTATACTAATATTACAACTCTGAAGAGGTTTTTGTGTTTGATCATACTAATCTCAGAAACTATTGGACCGATTTCAAACATTCTTTCATCGTTGGATATGGTGGTACGTAGTCCTTGAGTACTAAATATAGGTTGTATTATGTACTACGAGCGCAACTGGGCGTATTTACCGTATTTATAGGTACCTACCTATATTTAATCTGGTGCCCAATATTTCAAAAGCTACAATTTCACGGACAATGATTACAAGTACACGGACTTTTTAAATTGCACTAGAACTTTGGAATAGTCAAGTATTTCACATACTTTTTAGAGTGGTCATTAAAAAAACATGTATGCGAAAGGTATGTGGATTCCGGAGCGCACTTCGCGTCGCTAAAAAGGTTTCGAATGAATTTAAATAATCCAAGTCGCGTTAATTACCGTTACAACCCCCCTATTCCCCCCACAACCTCTTCGTACTCGCTACCCGTAACAAAGTACCGGGTTGTGCAGGAAATGTTCGATAAATCTGAGGGAAAGAATTGATAGGAACGATTTAACTTTAGATTACAACATAGATAAATACTCTTTATTGAACTTAAATAAAATTATTTATTGAAGTGAAAACTTCTAGCGCTCCTAGACAAATTTTTCGTGGGGTTTAAATTGAATTCTACCGTCACGCTCGGGTATGATAAGAAATCTTCGGGTAAACTCGGGACCTTGGCGATTGGGCATCTAGAAATGCGTCAGCCAAAATGTGTTTTTTTTAATTAGTTTTTTTTTATCTAGGTGCTAAGCGACGGACGGACAGCCGCGCCGCTCATACGACTGGGATACCTCCACGCGCTGCGAGGGGGCACGACTTACTTCACACATGGAAATGCTGAAAGGGCGCGGCCTCGCCATCATGGCATGGCCATCTAGAAATGCGTGAGCCAATGGGAAATGCTGACGCATTTCTAGATGGCTATGCCATGATGGCGAGCCCACGCCCTCCGGTTACACTCGTGTAGTTTCCAAGGTAAACTATCAAATTCTGAATTATAAGTTTTCACTTCTATCGGCAGTTCCTATGACTGCCAATTTTTTTTATAAGAAAAAAAAACGCGACTTCAAACCAACAAATTCAATAGGAAGCAAAGTAAATTTTAGTTGATGTTTGTTCATATTTCCAACGCTGCAACGATTTTGATAAAACGTGTATGGGACTACTTCTAAACTATGATATACCAACCAATAAAAGAACCATTAAATTCGATTCTCAATTGTGACGTAACATACAAACAAAAAAAAAACATGCAACCGAATCGAAAATCTCCTCTTTTTCGGAAGTCGGTTAAAATACAGATTAGAACATGACATAATAACGTAATGATTATTATCCTAGTTATATAATATTACTAGCTGTGCCCCGCGGTTTCACCCGCGTCTATTTGAGGAAAATCCATACTAAAATATCCATTGCTGGCCACTTTATAACGTTTTACGGAACCCTAAAAATACATAATAAGCAACAATGCATTGTTGTAGAATAAATTTGATTATAGATAGATAGATAGATAGATACTCTTTATTGTACACACCAAAACAATACAATAAAAGAAACAGAGCAATAAAAACTAGTGTTACAATCGGCGGCCTTATCGCTAAAAGCGATTACTTCAAATGACACAAACTTCAAATGTACACACGCGCCGTCACAGACTTCAACGACCAAAGAGAATTTAAATTCACGGAACTAAAGCTCTCGAAGAGAAATATTTTTCCCCGTTTTCTTTACATTCTTCACTCATACTCCGTACCTATTGATAGTAGCGTAATGTTATATACCCTATAGCCTTCCTCGATAAATGGAGTATCCAACAAAAAAAGAATCTTCCCTATCGGTCTAGTAGTTTCCGAGATCCTAGCGTTCAAACAAACAAACTCTTCAGCTTTATAATATTAGTATAGATTAACGTGAAAGTTCTTAAAAAAGGAATGGACACAATATGTGTTACTCTTTCACGCAAAACACTACTGAAAGTATTTTGATGAAATTTAAAAGGATGCTAGTGTTCGATCTTTATACATGGCTTGAGGGTAGTTAGAAATTCCCTCGAATACTTGCGGCTGCGACCGTTGACCGGCAGTCACACGACGACGACTGAAGTAGCACACCTCTCAAGAAGACCTCGTGCAGCCCTGAGGCTTCTATATACAACTCGGCAAGGAGATCTCCTGAGGCCACAAATTTGTGGTGACCTAGGCTGGCGTAGTTAAAAGGTTGGTGGAAAATCTGTCTATATTCTGTGCGTTTTGTTAAAGGAAAAATTACTTAAAACCTCTGTTTCTAAAGTAAAAACTAAAGTAACAGTCCATTAGATTCGAGGGACAGAAACTGACGGTGTGTACTGTACAGCTTGATTATAATCTACAATAGCATAATGGGTTACTTTTTATCGCACAAAAGTTACGCAAACCGGAACTACTAGTTTTGTAGAACTAGAATTTTTGTAGTGGTAAGACTCTTAGCAGAGTGCGCCTGGGGAAGTACCACACTTTTGCCAGTTATTCTACCGCCAAGCAGTAATGTGCAAAAATTACTGTGTTCCGGTTTGAAGGGCAATGTTTCCAGAGAAATTAGACGGCTTAGACATAAAACAACTTAGATCTCTGGGTGACGAGCGCAGTGCGGTGCTAGGTAATGATTTGGGCTTTTCATGTTCCAATAGCTGCGTGTCACTGTGCTGTTATGTGGCACATGTCCTGCTCGTCTTGTCACTTTATTTTAAAAAAAAAATGTTTGTCTGTAAAGTCGGTTTACTGACGATAGAACGTGACAACGTCTTAAGAAAATACTGATGGAATGGTAGCATTTTTCAAAAGAAAATTTTAATTTCATTTGTTTAATAGATTTGTATGTAAAAAGTAATCAGTAGAATTTAGTCATTTTCAATCAAAACAATGCAAAAAAGCTTTTAGATGCCGGGCATCGAACCCGAGGCATTTCACATGCAAAGCGAACGCTCTACCATTGAGCTACATCCCCACTTAAAATATCGTCCGATACAACCCTTCGTTGAGTTCTTCTTGCGTACTTGAGGGGGAGGAAGCTTGAAATTGGCGGGGGGTGGGGAGTGTCCGTTCTATCTATATTATCTATTCTATGCCGGAGTTCATCAAATTGGACGCTTTATGGATTATTAATAATCTACTTCCGGAAATATCTAATGATAAATACTTAAAAGCTTATGACGATTTTGATCAATAGAAAACAACAAGAAAAGTGAATTGTCTCGCACACGATATGAAAAGTAGAGTATTCACCTCAGGCATTACCAGGCCCATTACACAAGGCAGTGCTTTACTCCCTTGGTGAATAATCTACTATTAAATCATAGTTACGCTCGATAATTATTTCGATTGAATAGTAAAGCCATCGATTTTTAACTCATCGTGAAATAGTTCTGTTAACTTATTGTTTTAATTTAGTCAATTATAGCATAACCTACAATCGCTGCACTAGCGGACCGATGCTATTCATTTTAATGATGAAAGCACGAATATTCGACAATATATCACTGAATATATAATTAATATCGACAGAATCATTACCTTTATCGCTGTAATTATCGTTTCTTCACTTTTCACTTTTCACTGCACTTGATTTCATATTCAGTGAAATCATAATGTTTTTGTTTTATTATTTTCATGATCTATCATCTATCATTTCAACCGAATAAAAAAAATCTGGTAATACAATTCATAATCTGCATCTGCCATCTATCGCATTAGAACAACGGAAGTAAGCTCCGCGCCATCACTGAAGTCCTATGGCGAAATTATTGAACTAAGCCATTATAATATCATAGGTTTCATCTGTCATTGTAGAATACGACAGTGGCTCCTTTCGCCAACGGTCATGAGTGGTGGCGCGGACTCTATAATATGATGTCATCCAGCGGCAAGTAGCTGGTAAACTACTGCCGCTAGATGGCATTATCATATTTGAAAATAAAATGTTCTCTGTACAAATTCTAATCATATAATTTCATATAAATTTTTAAACTGTCTTCCATTTCAATGCATTTAAAATATAATATACGTATATTTCCTAGCTAATAGACACTTTCCTGTGTGTCAAAAATAGCTCCTATTCGCCGGCAATCAACGCAACATGCGATGGAAGTTTCATACAATGTTGTTACGACCGATACAGTATAGATGGCGCTAAAACAATATTTTTTAAATCACTCATATCTTCAATTGATGTTTAAAACAAATTGTTACATACTAAAATAATTAACTGTTGTTTTTTTTCAGATATTTGTTAGACAACGCGATCATTATAAAAGGCCGCCGTGTTTTAGACATCGGAGCCGTCTTTTATTCCGCTTTTATTGATAGTCGTTGTCAAATTGTCCTGTATTTAAAATTGTTTTGCTTTACAAAAAGTAATCAGTAGAATTTAGTCATTTTCAATCAAAACAATGCAAAAAGAAAATTTTTAATTAATTTGTTTAATAGATTTGTATGTAAAAAGTAATCAGTAGAATTTAGTCATTTTCAATCAAAACAATGCAAAAAAGCTTTTAGATGCCGGGGATCGAACCCGGGGCATATCACATGCAAAGCGAACGCTCTACCACTGAGCTACATCCTCGCTTAAACTACTGGTCGAAATAATTAATACAACTGTAACAAGGTAACGACCGTCGGTCGTTACCTTGTTGTTCCAAGGTAACGCTACATGACGTCATGTTTTGCGGGCGTGCAGCCGGCTTCATCGAATTATAAGACGTTATCACGTCAAAACCTATTTAAGTGGACAAAACCGTGGGGCGTTATTAGTAAGTTAATGAAGGAGGAGAGGCATTCATGGATAAAGTAAGTACAAACTTTCGTCTTAACGCAGAATATTTGACTGGCCTCGTGGCTTAGTGGGTATTAGCTCTGCCTGCGAAGCCGAGGGTCGTGGGTTCGATTCCCACCCAGTGCAAATATTTGTGTGATGAATTCAAATGTTTGCACTGTGTCTGGGTGTTTCTATATATAATAAGTATGTATTTAAAACTATATAAGTATTATATCAGCTATTATATTTGGCCGCCATATCACACGCTTTGCTTAGTTTGGGGTCAGATGGTGTTGTGTGTGAATTGTCCACCAATATTTATTTATAATAGCAGCGCCCCGCGATTTTATCTGCGTACTTCTCGTTCCCATTATTTTCCCATGATAAATATTATAATAGTAGCGTATGTGTTATTCCAAACTCAAGTTCATCTATGTTCCAAATTTCAACGATTCATTTAGACTATTTCGAGCGATTCATTTACGTGGTTGAGCAACAAACATCCAAACATATTATAAACACAACTAATACATACCTACTAGTAAGATTAGATTAATTTTAATCCTACTATAATATTATAAATCTCAATGTATGGATGTTTGGATATTTGGATGTTTGTTGCTCAATTACGTCCTAACGTATGAACGGATCGGGCTGAAATTTGGAACACAGATAGATTATAGTCTGGAAGAACACATGCTACTTTTTATCCCGGAAAAACAACGGGAACAACGGGAACGGGAACTACGCGGGTAGCACCGCAGGGCACTGCTAGTAATCTATATTTTTTTATATACGTAATGTTTTTTTTTTTAATTTAATGGAACAATTTTTATACAAAAATTAAAAAAAAAGCATTTGCACTTCTCGAAATGAATATAGGTGTGGAATATTGCATACTCCGTCCAATTTTCGTAAAAATGGGCACAAGGTTTTTTGCTTCACGTATTTAAAGATAAAAAATATGTTATGGTAAAACCAGCCATATTTAAAGCTGTCAATTAAACGGCCGCCATTGACGGTTATTGTAGGTCGTTATGGCTCTCGCGGCTTCGGTTAACTTTAGGTCGACATTTAATGAAATCATTTCATTTATTTTATTGTTTCCTCTGGGACTCTTAACAGAAGATTGGATGTTGTAATTCATTGTTATCGACTTTTACGGCTGTTGCATTCTATTTAAATGGTTAAATAGTTGTAGGGGGTTCGTCGTCTTTTATAGTAGCTAAAAGCTAATATTTGCACTGGGTTCGATACCCACCCAGTGCAAATACTTGTGTGATGAATTCAAATGTTTGCACTGTGTCTGGGTGTTTATATGTATAATAAATATGTGTTTAAAACTATATAAGTATTATATCAGCTATCTGGCCGCCATCACACAACATCACACAAGCTTTGCTTAGTTTGGGTGTTGTGTGTGAATTGTCCACCAATATTTATTTAATGAAAAAAAAAGCGTAGTAGGTCTTAAGAGGCCCTTAGATGCCACATGATATACAAAGATGGCGTGAATTAATACTTAGTTACGAAAGAGTTATTAAAACACGGCACATTTTCTGATAATACTATAACACATACTTATTTGTGAATGTGTCTTCAAATAATAAAAAACCAGATACATCTTTCGTACCCAAAAACTGCTAACAAATTTTTTGATCGATCTGAACGATTTAGTGATAGCTTCTTATGAAATTTAATAGTGTCTGAATATAATTTGAAATTGAAAGGGCTGTTTTTGTTTTATTCGGAGAAAATCACGGTGAAAACTATTCAAAAACGTGTAAGAACTGTAGATACGTCAAAAATTTTAAATTCTACATAAAAATAATTTAATCTACTCGATGAAACAAAAACCGACAACAATTTAAAATTAAACTCAGACACTCGACTGAATTTCATAGTTTTTGGAAAATCTACTATTCTTCTTCTTCTTCGTGTCGATGATGTTTCTTCTTACTTGCTATTGTTTTTGTTTCCTTAATACCTATTTTGTAACTATACCTACTATCTAAACCTATATTTTTTTTTTTTTATGATATGTTTTTTTTTTTTTTTGTGTTATGTTTTTTTTCTAAGAAAATTAAATTAACGTACAATCATTGTTATCAATGTTTAAATATGTGCTGCCCAATGTTCAGCAACTGCAACTCCTGGTAGCGAGGCCTCCATTAGGTCGGTTCTGGTGCAGCTGGTTGGGCACCGCGGGCAGGACAGCAGATGCTGCATGGTCTGAGTGGCGCCACACTCGCACAGGATGTTACTTGCATCGGAATATCCCCATTCTAATCTACTATTACATTGTCTAGATTAGATGTAGTTTTTAGTTGGCATTTCAAAAACCGTCACACCGATTTAGATAAAATTTATGTGGTGGTTCCACATAAATTTTTCTTCGGTATTCTAATTTTCTAAATTCTCTGAAGTATCAATGTAAAAAAACCTCAAAAAGTGTTTCACAATTGACGGAGTTATTTGCGTATTGCGTAACCTTTTTTGTAGTCTGTAAAAAAGGTCATGACTATTTTTTTTCAGGCCACTGAAAAAAATTAGTTATGACCTGTAATGTGAAAAATCGCTCGTATAGTGCTCGCAGTATAAGTCTGCGCGCGACTGGTGGCGTACTTAATGTTGCCAGGTCAAGCTAATAGGTTCCCTTCCCGTTGATTGGGAACGTACAACTTTATAAAACAGGTACGGGAAAGGATTTTTCAGGGCAGCAATTTAAGTAACAACACGACAACTGAGACTCAAGAACGAATGTCTCGAAGTAATTAACGCCTTTGCAGTGCTGGTTTGGTTCAGTATGACCAAGTATCATTGGTAATTGGTACAGGCTGTTTGAGTCCCTTACCACCAGGAAAACTTTATTATAGTTCATTAAATTATAAAAAAATCTGTCATTTTCAACCTACACCAACATCGAAATAACAAGAATTTAATTTAAACTTGTAAATCTTTTATTGAGACCATAAATAACACTATTTGAAAATTTGGCGCATAAACGTTCTTTTAATGAGTCATTGGCTTCCATAGAATCATCTTCTTTTTTCAATAGGGTTAAAATCACGATGAATCACGGCGGTAACCGCAAAAGTTTCTGTCCATGTTCCTTTAGTAGTTATTCTACTTGGTATTGTGGGTCTTCTTTGTGCCTCTTTATTCGAGAAACTGCGGATTTATTCTACAATCGTCGAAATCTATTTCATTTTTCTTAAGCCACTTTTGGCTTTCTTCTTTTACATTGCCCATTGTAGCCGCTTTATTTATCTGAGTGCAGTGGTATAATGCGTTGTCCGTTACTACGTGACAGTACTTTCTGAAGCGCCTACATTAAAAATACAGTAATGAATACAGAGTTAAGGATCAAAGAGCATCCAAGCTAACGTTGAAAAAAATTTAAGTCAAATTTCTTTTGGCGCACCGCTGTTAGGTGAAATGGCCGATCGGGTGAACATGGAACCGCCGAGTGTACCCGAGCGAGAAAGATACAATCAGCTGATCTTCACTGCTGTGTCACTGTGTTTTCTATTTTGATTTGTATTTTATGAAAAAAAAACATTTATAACTAGTTTCTCACATTCGGTCTTAAGCACTCACATTTTTTCCCACGGGTAAATTGGCGATAAAACAATCAAACCCAAAGCCGCACCTCAACCTAAAGCCTCAGCTTTAAAATATGCCGATAATAGGTGGAGATTTGATTACTATGGTATCCCTACATGTTAGTTGTCAAATAGCTCTGCGTTTGGAAAATTGCAGTTTTGGCCAGTTATTGTATCGTTCTTCTTCACAACCACGATTGATTTTCAAGAACCAGCCACGGCCAGCACTTTTAATCACTTTCGGCATAATAAAAGCTATTAATTATTTTGGAAATTAATAAATACACCAAACGTAAACAAACTTTTGTCAACTGACGTAAATAAGAAGTTGACGGCCTGTCAATTAGTTCCATATTTTGCTACGCGCAGAGTTATATTGCGAGCACTCTATTAAAAATGTTAAACAAACACGTTTTTTGTTTAGGTATGTGACAAAAAAATAAAATAAACAATAACCTAGAAGCTTTAAACTGCCTGAGCTACACGAGGCTAGTTTTTCGAGCTAGAATAGCAAGCTAGTGTTAGTAATCTAGCAAGCTAGTACTACTTCTAACTTCGTGTAGACAACACTACGCAACGCTAGTTTTAAGAGGGCGCCTAGTGCCAGAAAACGAAAAAAGGATATTTTCGACGCCGCTCACTGAAGTAAAGAAACTAAAAACTATGACAAAAAAAATATTGACGTGTGGGTACAATCAAGAAGAAGCACAATAACCGAATAGAATTTTAAAAATAGATCAGAGTTTTTACAATAAAAAAATAAAAATGACACCGAAAAAACCCGTTTTAATTCGAATACTCGAAATTATCAGCCATGACCCCATATTATTTTTCGATAATAAAATTCCTAATTGTACGTTCTACTAAAGTACCCGAACACTTTTTTAAATTTATGTTTAATTATTGAGTAATTTAATAAAACTTGGTCAAAAATAGACTCCTGATTTAATATTGATTTTTCCTCCAAACTGTGTCATGCTATTCTCGACTTTATGTATATCGCATTAAGAAACGCGTCGCGCGGGTAAAAGCTGATTTTTCCCTGGCATTAGGCGCACTCTTAACTAAGCTAACTACAGAAGTACTCGCTTGCTAGCTTACTAACACTAGCTTAATACCCTAGCTTGAAAAGCTAGCCTCGTGGATCTCGGGCATTAGTGCCGCCATTTAATGCTCAGTCATTTAAAAAAACAGAAATGAATCAAACAACATACAATATTTTTAAGCATTGAAAGTAACAACCTAAGTAAACATATTTACCGTAAATAGCCAAATCAAAACAATACATTGAGAAACGCAAACCATTTCACATCGAACGCAATCGAAGCTTGCTCAATAAAAACAACAATAGCAATGCATCATAAACAACCCTTGACCCTCTAAGCTACCCTTAACCACCCTCTCGCAGTAAACGGCACCGCATTTCCTTCAGAATAGAATTAAATATTTACTGTGCCTTATTGCGACAGGGTAGTAAACTGTTGGAATATGTATGTGGCAGAAACACAGATTTAGTTTAGATAGAAATGGTAAGATAATGTTTTGCAAGAGTATTCTAACCAGATGCAAAACGGAAAGGGATTACATACATCTACTGCTCAGTCTGCCCTTATATATAAATACACATTAATTAAATAAAACATATTTAATGAACTAATTATGTGGGCAACGTTCAGAATTGAGAAAAGCAATTATTCTATCCTTAACTTGTCTGTAAGTCAGAAGAAGCGGCGACTGGATTTGTTTTAATTTTAAACCGTGTCTTTATAGTAGGGCCCTGATATGGTAGTATAAAAAACTTTGATTGGATCATGGACGTATAAAAAAACGGACGTAGTCTCGCTAAAACAAAATCTGTGTCCATATATAGAGTCGGTAACATAATATGCACGTGTACGCTGTCACATACAGGCTGACATGCACACATATACACATCATTGGGTCATTACACGCGCCAACATTGTGTATGCAAGGTGCAAATGTGGCTGACTCTAGTGACACTGTTTTAGCGAGCTTACGTCCGACTTTTTATACGTCCATGGTTTGGATAAAATGTTTTATTTTTTTAAACGACTGAGTAAATTAAGTTTATTCTTACAAACACGTGCGTTCAGTACGATTATGCGTATTGCATAGCAATTTGCACACTAAGATTCAGCATATCTGTCAAGATCTGAATTAAAATTTTGTATTTGTAATTTAAAAAACCTTTTAGCTTTCGGGATTTGAAATGATATTGAAACCATAGTACCATGCGTGGTCCGAAGGGGGGGGGGGGGGTCACAGGGGACATGATCACCCCCCAAAATCGTAACCTTACATTAAAATGGTGCGCTACTAGTAGTCTTTTTACTCGATTCATTGTATTTCTACTCGTGACCCCCCCCCAAAATCAGAGGCTATGAAATGGTGACCCCCTCCAAAATTCGACGCTGGGACCGCGCCTGCATAGTACAGGACTTAGCCCCATAATTCGAAACATTCCTTAAATTGTCTCTTAGTTCGTTCAATGTTTACGTTGACACAGACATCAAACATCAAACATTTATTTACACATAGATTTGACTTTGCTCAAAAATGTATCTGTTTGGGAAGCACCAAAAAATCTAATTTATGGGGAGTTCCCCATAATGCTAAAAACTTTATAAGGCCGTGCTAGCTGATCATTTATTTTTTACTGATTACGTAATTGAGGCATTTCCTAAAGTGATCTAATGATTTTTTTTTTATTTTGCATGACCTTGCGGTGTCGTTTGAAATCTACGGTTAGAAAGCAGGTGGTGTGTGGTTCGAAGGGACGCAATAAAAACGTATTTGAACGCGTCCCTCCGTATCGTATGGGCTGTGACATTGGACCAGAATAGGCGTAGCGAGGCGTTAGTTAAGAATTGCTAAGGAGGTGCGAAGGGCAGGACTATGAAAAGGAAAGTGCGATTTGGTTTACATTAGGTGGGCATTTTGGTATCTTTTAAAGGATAGATCGATGGGGTAAGCAGACAACCTCGAACTAGGTAAGTGGTAAGCAAAAAGCCTATCCAAATAATAAAGATACAAGCAGTAAAGTGGCAAGCAGGAAAGCGTCCAGTAGCAAAACGTTAAGTGGCAAAGCGTCAAACAGCAAAGCATCAAGCAGAAAAGCGTCAAGCAGTAAAGCGTTAAACAGCAGAGCGTCAAGCACCAAAACAGCAGTCATTTAACCGTGGAATGTGAAGCATCACTCGTCCCTCAGATTTATAGAATACCTAGTTTACCTCTTTTCTTTCCAAATAACTCTAAAGATTTCACCAAACAAATCGGAACAATGCAATATTTGCGCGTTATTATATTGCGGCAGAATAATTGCCATAGGTGAGACAGTTCACCATTCAGACGGTGTACAGTGAATATTCTGAATATTGTACGACTGTGAGTAAACGCAATAAGTAAATATTTGAAGGACTATTCCGTATTCCGAATGCAGGATGTATTCTGAACATTTACTCAAGGCAAACCTGCCAAATTGTTGAGCAACGTCAAATCGGGTGTTCGGAAAATTGGGAAAAGTTCATGAGATTTATTGTTGGATTCTCCAGATTATAAAATTTAAATTAAAAATTTAAATATAATAAGAATTCGAGGTACTTCTTCATCATTATTATATTCAGTGGACTCTAAGCTGCAGTGGGGTACTCATGTGATTAAATTGACGGACAGGCTCAGCTCGGCAGCACATGCAGTTCGCCAAATAAGAAAGATAGCAAATATTGATACGGCTAGGTTGGTGTATTATGGCTACTTTCACAGCGTAATGTCCTACAGCATATTGCTCTGGGGATCAGCGGCAGACGTGGATGCTGTTTTTATCGTACAAAAAAGGGCAATTCGAGGACTATATAATGTACCAACGGGGGTTTCACTTCGGGAAATTTTTAAAACAATAAATATATTTACCCTACCGTCACTTTACATATTTGAGTGCATAATGTATGCAAGAAAAAATCGATACAGTCTAAAGAAAATGTCAGATGACAAACCCAACACGCGACATACCAACAAATTTGCGTTTCCACGCTGTAGACTACAGAAAACAATTGGTTCCTTTGTCGGAAATTGTGTGCGTTTCTATAATGTCATTCCTAAGCAGTTAAGGTAGCGGTTCGCGCCGCGACCGCGACGCGAGACCGAGACCGGAGACCGAGACCGGAGACCGAGACCGGAGACCGCGACACATGTCTCGGTCTCTGAGGTGTCGGTTCGCGCCGCGACCGCGACACGAGACCGAGACCGGAGACCGCGACCGGAGACCAAGACAGGCACTTGACATTATGAAATTGTATGGGCGCCAATTCGCGCCGCGACCGCGACACGAGACCGAGACCGGAGACCGCGACAAGTGTCACGGCTGCTTCAGTATGGGGAGTCTGGCGATAGAGTCAGTTGTGTTTTGTGGATCACAATGGAAAACCAAGTTGTAGAACTTCTATTGGAGGAGGAAGAAGACGATGATTTGCTCCTATATTATTATTACAAATATAAAACTAAAAGAAGATTACCTATTAGGGAATTACATATAAGTAGAGGCTAAGAAGGATCATTTTCGCTATTAGTCAAGAAACACCTAATGTTTGATGACAATAATTATATTCAGGAAGTATTTTCGGCTGAATAAAACACAGTTTGATTATATATTAAATTTATTGAAAAAAACAATGCATGAAAAAGGAAAAATATTGATGAAAGAAAAATTAGCACTAACTCTCACAAAAATTTAAACTAAATTTCTTACGACATTCGGAATCTGTAATGTATAATAATAAAGGTAATTGTTTGTAGTACTTTTAATATTTTAAGGGTTCAGTATCTCGAAAGGAAAAAACGGAACCCTTACAGGATCACTTTGTTGTCCGTCCGTTCGTCTGCCTGTCAACATTTTTCTTCTCAGGAACACGTAAACGTAACAAGTTGCAATTTATATCATGCACTCAAATTTTTTGTCCCTTGAAGCCGTGATAAAATCAAACTTTTAAGACAATGCAATCAAAAGATACAGCGGTCTATGCCGCAAATTTCGACACTTTTTTTATGTGAAAACATTTTTAGTACAATTTACACACACTGAATTTTCGTGAATGAAGATCATCGTCACGCTCGGAAGTGAAAGAAATGTTCGGGTGAACTCGAGACCGCCGAATGGGGAGCCTATTAAAACGCATAACTTTTTGTTCCTAATTTACTTTGTCATAATGAATGTAGCATAATGTATAGTGTCATAATGCAACTTTCGCATAATCATTTTTTGGCGTCATGTGTTTTAAGCATAACAACATATTGTACTACATTTAATTCGACTATTGATGAGATGCATAATAGTATTTAGGCATTTTTTTGTTTGTTAATTTTTTTTTAAGGTGCCGTTTAAATCGCATAATTTTTTTTCCCTAATTTACTTTGTCATAATGAATGTAGCATAACATAAATTTAGTGTCATAATGTAACTTTTGCATAATTGTTTTTTGGCGTAATGTGTTTTAATCATAAAAATGTATTGTACTACATTCAATTCGACTGTTGCTCAGACGCATTTAGGCATTTTTTTATTATTTGTTGTGCTACGTAATATATAACCAGGTTATATAGGGTCCAGATCTAACTCGGAGCACCCCGACTTCACCTAGTCTTGTCGCTACTACCCCTAGAGTGTATTTAAAAATGCGGGAGCCAGAAGCTCAGGGCTGACTGCAAAGCTTCTGGCGGGAGCCCACCCGGAGTCAAAAAGTGCACCATATGTCTTAGGTGTATGTAGGTTTTCAAGTCTTAAAAACGTTATGTCTACATAAATTAGTACAAAAATTGTTATACTACTGCATAGTCGTGCATAGATATTCTATTAAATTAGTAGATACCTATATTACGAATAATAAATATTGTTGTCAAAGTACACACCCGCATTTCACACACCCACGTATTTTATTTAAATAATGTTGCTACAGTCCGCTCTTTGCACTTGTTTTTTAGTTAGGTGTTTAAAGTTTATGCCTTTGATCATTATGTTTAAGTATTGTTATCTTTTTCTCAATGTGTGCCTTTAAATATTATGCTATTTATAGTTATGCGTCGAAACATTATACTAAGTTATCTGTATGCTATATATGGCTATGCGTTTAAACATTATGCTAAGTTATCGTTATGTTATATATGGTTATGCTAGTTAAAATTATACGAAGACAGTTGTGCGTTTAGTTGATATGGTAAATTATCATTAGTCCTAAAAACGTTATTCCTACCTAAAATAGGACAAAAATGTTATGCTACCCCATATAGACCCACCGAATGTATTAGAGCGAGAGAGAAACAGCTGCTGCTGCTGTCTGGCTGCTGTCACTATCTTCTTTTTTAATTTATTCTTGGCCGTGGATATTAGTCCTTCTGCCGCATCTGTCACTGTCGTGTCGCTATGTTCACTACGTAATGTTTAAGCACCTGGTTGACCGAGCTTTGCTCGGTTTTTTGAAATTATATTTAGGCAGATACAATTTAAGAAATGCATTAAAATTCGTTACGTAGTTTGAAAGATCTAAGGATACATAGGTACATAAAAAAAATAACGTGGCCAAATGCGAGTTAGACTCGCCCATGAAGGGTTCCCTTGCAGCAAATAACATAATATACATAGTACATGTTCCGTACAATCGGGCAACATTATATCGGCCGCGAAAAATTATAGCGGATCTATAGTTGACAGCCGGCTGTCACTTGTACGTGGTCTCGTTTCGCCGGTACGTTCGAGCCACTCCTTGTGTTTTTTCTAACCTGGTTTGCTTTTCTGGAAAAAGTGTTATAGTGCTACGGGAATAGACTATTGGCGTGAACTGTGTTAATTACTACTGGATTAGTGCTGGAATATTATTTGTGAAGTGGCTACTGGATTGGCCCTTTTCTACAATGCCGGACCGTTGCTTCTGCTGGAACGGGAATTCGGGAGGTCGCCTCGATATCGCCTGGTTTGGTTCTTCCCACATTCCCATTTGATCCCTACCTACATTCCTAATAACCAAACAGGGCTTTGGACGACGCCGGGAACCCTACGTAAGTGATTTCTTTTCGGTACCTTGTTTGCAATTAGGGGGTAAATATTAAAATCGGTATAAAAGCAAAATAATAATGTTTAGACTTGCTATGGGCCCCAAGTCGGTATTTCTGGCATAAATACTATACAGTACACATAGTTCTTGTAGTTCGTTATAGCTTTGATCGAAGTTTCAATAATAGTGTATTTATGACGGATTTAAAAAAAAACTACTTATCAGATCGAGTTCAAACTAATTTTCGTTGGTAGTTTACATGGTAATGTGCATCATATTTTTTTTTTAGATTTTTCATTATCTTACGTTAGAAGTTAGAGGGGCGGGGACACACATTTTACCACTTTGGAAGTGTGTCTCGGGCAAACTATTCAGTGTATACGAAAGTGATTTTAGAAACCTCAATATCATGTTTAAAGACCTATCGATAGACGCCCCACACGTGAAGGTACGATGAAAAAAAAATTTTTGAGTTCTCGGTATGGGGGACAACCCTAGTTTTTCTTTTTTTTTAATTTTTTTGTTCAAATCTTAATGCGGTTTACAGAATACCTACATCTACTTATCAAGTTGCAACAGTGTAGTTCTCATAGTTTCGGCAAAAAGTGGCTGTGACATACGGACGGACAGACAGACAGACATGACGAATCTATAAGGGTTCCGTTTTTACGTTTTACGGAACCCTAAAAATGAGAAGTAATCATCAGGATTCGAACCGCGGTCCCTTGATACCGAGGGCGGAGTTTTACCACTTGAGCCATTTAACCTTTGAACATAGTGGCGAAATTTGTTATCGTATTCTAATGTTATTCTAGGAGTCTTTAATTGTTTGAAAAAGCATATAAAATGTCATTTTTTAACAATGCAATCTAGCTAGATCGATTTACCGTCCCCGAAACCCCCTGCTCACATAATTTCATGAAAATCGTTCGAGCCGTTTCCGAGATTCAGATTCTTTATAAATATAAATATACAAGAATTGCTCGTTTAGAGATTGTTTAATTTATAGGCAGGCGTGGAATAGACTTGAGTATGCGTAATATGAGGACCGCATTCGGTGTACGGTTTTGAACTCTGAAACTCTCTCTCAAATTATGATTCTGGATGTTGCCAGGAGGTGTATTGGTCCATTTTTTACAGGGGGTGCCCCAAACATGAAGTGAAGACATGCTTTGGTATCATTATAAAAAATTGGCAGTCACAGGAACTGCCGATAGAAGTGAAAACTAATAACTCAGAATTTGATAGCTTACTTTGGAAACTACACGGGTGTAACCGGAGGGCGTGGCCTGGCCATCATGACATGGCCATCTATTGGCTGACGCATTTATAAATGGCCAATAGCCATGGTCCCGAGTTTACCCGAAGATTTCTTATCAGACCCGAGCATGATGCTAGAATCCAATTCACAACCCACGAAATATCTGTCTAGGTGCGCCTAAAGAAGTTTTCACTTCAATAACTGTTTTAGACACAATATCAAAATATGATTATTATGATTAACTAGCGACCCGCGCCGGCTTCGCACGGGTGAAAAAAAATCTAAAATCATTATCTGCATGCTTTTCTGAGTCCAAAACCGTACACCGAGTTTGGTCCTCATACTGGTTGCATACTCAACTCCAATCCGCCCCCACCCTATTATAATATGCATTCATTTTTATTTGTTAAATAATTCAAAAGTATCTAATAGTTATTTCTTATTTTTGTTTTCACTTCTGCTGTTATGCACACACTTTTTTCCGGTTATTGGCAAATGGAGAAACATATGCGTCGCTATCATTCGCATTTCGTATATCAATCACCTTGTTACATTTCTCAAATAGTCAAAGAGGTGTTGAAACATTTGAAGATTATTTTAGTGCCAATTTTAGTGCCTCTGCCAAAAGAAACTTTAGGTTGATATCGAAAGGCTTTTGGGATAAATGGCAATTCCACAATAGGGACTGGGTAAAAATACACCATCCTAATTAGTCCGTCTGCTTGATCATGGAAAAATATTGGACACGTATTTTTTGTTTTTTCATAATATTAAAAATCGTCAAAGATATAGACCATCAAACTTCGAGAGTGGGGGGTCGCGACGTCACTCGTGAGTAAAAATCGTACTCACAAGTGACGTCACACGAAACTTCGAAGCGCTGTATCTTCTTGTAATTTTTTGTTTGTGAAACAAAAAAAAATACGTGTACAATATTTTTTGGCAATCTAACTAACGGGCTACTTGGTTTTTTTTTGAGGATTGTACCCTATTGCACAGGCGCTATTGACGGAAAACACGTCAGAATAAGGGCCCCTGAAAACAGTAGATCGTTATATTTTAATTATAAGGAATTTTACTCGATTGTTCTCCTGGCTATTGTAGACCATCATTACAAGTTCAGTAGACGACGTAGACGTTGGCTCTTACGGCAAAGAAGGAGATAGTGGAATATTTCAAAAGTCGGAAATGGGAGAAAAATCATTAAAAAATAATTTAATTTTCCAGAATCAAAAAATCTACCAAATTCGAACTTAATATTACCACATTTTTTAGTTGGAGATGAAGCATTTAGTTACGCTAGACAAGTCGCCAAAACGATTTAAGCAAAGAAATATTTAACTATCGCCTTTGTCGTGCTAGACGAGTATCGGAAAACGTGTTCGGTTTGCTGTCTCAGGCGTTTAGAATATTTTACACCCCTATCGGCATAGCACAAGAAACATGCACAGATATGATCTTAGTTGCCTGTTGTTTGCATAACCTATTAAGAGACGGATTTTTGGAATACACTCAAATGCCCGTACATCGATGGAATCAAGAAGAAAATTTACCTTCAAATTTAGTTTCATTACGTGGAACCGGAGGGTTTTCGAATAGCAACGGACAAGACATTAGAGCAAAATTAACCGATTTCTTTACGCCACAGCAAGGAGCCGTAGAATCGCAAATACAACGTGTCACACGGCTTGCCTAAGTTGATTCCATCTATGTTAAGTAGTATGTGCGTATGTCTATGCAGAATAAATAAATTTAAAAAAACACACCTATTTTATTTAAGGTTTCACCCACAGAAATCTAAATAATAAGTATTTAGATTTCTGTGGTTTCACCTATACTCCTCCAAATGTTGTCCTTCAGATTTTCGTCCCTGTGGGAGTCTAGTTGTGAATCGTATATCAAGGGGTGCTGTCTGATTAGCTCAATCAGCGCTTTACAATTTTCGTTAGAAAAACTAGTCATTTTTAGTAACTGCTCGATAAGTCTAAGCTTGAAGCTCACTGATCCTTTGGACTTTGACTCAAGCACATAATTTGAAAACCACCAAACTTATTTATGCGGTTTGGCGGGAAACGTAGGTACTTTCAAAAGCCAGAGGTTTTCGCCGTTTATTTGAATTCCGTATACATAAATTATCGCAGTTACTACAGACAGGCTTTCATGCAAAAGTTTTTCTAAAATTTTGTTTTTAGCTTACGATTTTAACGACGAGGTCGAATGCGTGTTTTGGTGTACTAGTGGCACCATCTAGTTTATTTTGGAACGGACTAATCGAGCAAGAAACTGTAAAAAAAAAAAACCAAATTAATTGTTGTATGGGAGCCCCCGTTAAATATTTATTTTATTTTATTTTTAGTATTTATTGTTATAGCGGCAATAGAAATACATCATCTGTGAAAATTTCAACTGTCTAGCTATCACCGTTCTTGAGATACAAACAGACAGTCTTGGTGACAGACGGTCGGACAGACGGACGAACAGCCAAGTCTCAGTAATAGGGTTCCGTTTTTACTCTTTGGGTACGGAACCCTAAAAACGGTGGTCGAATGTATAACCTCCTTTTAGGAAGTCGGTTAAAAATATGCCTCTGACGATGCGACGTTGACAAAAAGTATTTTTAATAAGCTTTTTGTCCCAGCGTAATCAGCGGTGTATCGACTGGATATAACACGCATGCTTTTCCAGCGCGACACGAGACACTACTTGACCGGGACGGCGACCGTCTCGATGTCTCCGGTCTAGCGTCTCGGTCTCCGGTCTCGGTCGCGCGTGCGAACTGGCGCCCATACAATTCCATAATGTCAAGTGCCTATTGTGGTCTCCGGTCGCGGTCTCCGGTCTCGGTCTCGTGTCGCGGTCGCGGCGCGAACTGGCGCCCATACAATTCCATAGTGTCAAGTGCCTGTCGCGGTCTCCGGTCGCGGTCTCGTGTCGCGGTCTCGTGTCGCGGTCGCGGTGCGAACTGGCACCCATACAAAGCTATAATGTCAAGTGCTGTCGTGGTATCCGGTCTCGGTCTCGTGTCGCGGTCGCGGCGCGAACTGGCGCCCATACAATTCCATAATGTCAAGTGCCTGTCGCGGTCTCGCGTCTCGGTCTCCGGTCTCGGTCTCGTGTCGCGGTCGCGCGCGCGAACTGGGGTCCATACAATTCCATAATGTCAAGTGCCTGTCGCGGTCTCGCGTCTCGGTCTCGCGTCGCGGTCTCGTGTCGCGGTCGCGGCGCGAACTGGCGCCCATACAATTCCATAGTGTCAAGTGCCTGTCTTGGTCTCGGGTCGCGGTCTCCGGTCGCGGTCTCGCGTCGCGGTCGCGGCGCGAACCGCTACCTTTTGAGGGTCTCAATGAAACAAAATTTAAAACTGCTGTAAAACAATATTTACTTCAGAAAGCCTATTATTCAGTCAAAGATTATATTGATGATCGTAAAGAATGGGCAAAAACATGTGTACTGAAATGCAATTTTAAGAAATGATAATTTTAAAATGATTTTTTGTTAGTTATAATTTCTTTATTGACATTTTTCATAGATTATTTTTGGATTTCATGACATACGTACTTTATACTTTTATTTATACACATTGAGATAATTTGACTGACAAAGCCTCTGTACAGCTGCATTTATTGACAAGGCCTCTTTACAGCCGCATGTATATTGTATGTAAACGGAATCACTACTCAATAATGGTTGTTTTATGTGACGTTACCAAGTGATGTAATATCCTAAGGTTCGAAGTAATAAATTGAATTGAATTGAATTGAATCATTATCCACTTATCCTAATCCATTGGACATAGGCCTCTACCATAATACGCCACAAAGCCCTATTCTCGGCTGTTCTTCTCCAGCCACTGCCTACTGCATAACGTGTATCGTCACTCCATCCAGTGTCAGCGCCTTTTACATTTGTCTAATCAAGGTCTCCATTCTAGGACCCCAATAGTTGTTAGTTTATGACAGATATTATCAGTTCACTGCCGCTCCAGCTTGCTAATACGTTGAACTATGTTCTCATGACTATTACAAATTTGTGTTTAATTACGATAGATTCTTTTGTATTTTGTTCTGTGAGTAGTCGATCATAGAAGAAAAACTACAGTTAAAATATTTAAAAAGTGTTTTTTCTTTTTGATCGAAGAGACAGAATTTTGCTTAGTATTCAAAATATGGAGATAAATCAATTTTCAACTGAGTTATGAGATAACCCAAGACCTCCATTACTCAGCGTTAGTGAAGCAAACACGAAAAAATTTAAATTTACACCCCAAATTCATACATTATGTTATAAATAAACATGACCCTGTACCTACTGCCTTTGAGCCGAACGCAAAGGGCGGTAGGAAGCGTAAATTCATGGTATGAAACGTACCCATTTATAAATTACGGTGAGTTTAGACGTTGAGTAAAAAAATGAAATTTGCTGACACTCCATTTTCTGCCGCATGTTAATGTTCTAGTATTTACTTTCAATCGTAATTCATTATCACTCCCACGTGAAAAACTAGTACGTAGTAAAAATAGTGTTAGGAAATGATGTAACATATTTTAGGCGTTTTTTAAAATAAAATCTATATCTTTAAAGTATTTTTGCCTGATAGAGCACTATATTAATTCTCACCAACTCAATACGTTTTAACGTGCAACAGTTATGTGGTTTGAGTTTAAGTTGCTTATTTATATTCCAAAACTAACAAATACTCAACAAGATCTAATCCTCAAAAAAACTGAAACCGTGAATTTATTGAAAACTAGCGGCCCGTTCCTGCTTTGCTCGGAGCCTATGACACTCAGCAATAATGTGGCTTTCTATTGGTGAAAGAATTTTTAAAATCGGTTCAGTAGATCCCGAGATTACCCCTTACAATTTAACAAACACACAAACTTTACTTCTTTATAATATTATTATTTATTTATTATTGAAAATAAGATAAAAAATCGTCCTTATTTCCGCAAAGCAGTTTATATTATTCCATTATAGATAAGTGGTTAATAAGACCGTAACGAAAATAGGTTCATACTTCATACGTTATATCGTACAAGGCAGTCGGCTGTAAGCTGTCTTCATGCGAGCGAGGGTTGAAGGGCAAAGGGCGAGAGTGGGCGAATATACCCACTAACCTATACAAATCTCCGTCTTGTACTTAACGGGGCGTTTGAAAGGTGAAACTATTTTCTTCTCTCATTTCTTCATTTTAACTAGTATTTATGTAGTTCGATCTGTCCCAATGTTTGTCATCAAATCTTGCAAAAATTTGTTCCACTTCCCGTTTACCGATTATTGAGCAGAAATTTTGCACATGTATAGGTAAATTACGTGACAATGTAAGATTCAGGGCCTGATAATGGATCTGTAAGATGGCAATTAATATTTTGGTTCTTATCAAAAGATAAAAGCTCGGTTTTAAAAAGGTTTTTTGAAATGAAACCTTCTTTTCGCATACAATAATTGTCGATGTCTGTCTGTGATAACGAAGTCAAACTTATAACACCTCTCTTTTTGGTTGGGGGCTTAAAATCTACTTAAAATAGATGCACCGACGGTAAAATCCAATGACAATTAACACACAGACACGCTGGCTGCAATATGAGCTTAGTTAACATGTCTAATCCTCAAAGATCACACGGACAGAAGTGGCCGTTAAACCGGTAATGGGCTCGGGATCTTCTACAGTAATGGATATTGCTACTTTGATCCTGTATTGGAGGTCAAACACCAGTGGACAATGAATATAACATACGTCGACCAACGGCAAATGGCAGCACTATCACATTTATTATCACACTGTTACCCTAATACAATTATATAATGTCGCTCCAATTTTTCAACTAGACCAATATTATAAAGCTGAAGAGCTTGCTTGTTTGAATTCGTTAATCTTAGGAACTATTGGACCGATTTCAAAAACGTTTTCACTGATAGCTAACAGTCTGAGATGTTCGTGATCCCAGAGTGTTATAAGGTATATGTTTAATACAGGCAAAGCTGGGGTGGATCGCTAGCACATTTATAAGTATTTTTGAGACGTTTAAGAAACGCTAGGATTTTTGTATTGTATTGTATTGAGACGTTTAAGAAACGCTAGGATTTTTCCAACGCCTGCAAGTTGCTGAAAAATCGCGGTGGCTTAGTATAAAGACTTGGTGTCCTAGCAAATAGCTGTTTGCTCAGTCACGTCGGAACGGCTGAATGGATCGGGCTGAAATTTGAAACATAGTTAGATTATAGTATAGAATAACACATGCTAATTTTGTTGGCGAGAAAATGATAAGCGCATAAAGTCGCTAGACGCTACTAGTTTACATCAACATAATTTTGATTTTTCACCTTTTAAAATATATTTTTTTACTAAAATTATTCACCAAGTCACCTTGGATCCTAATACTTATTATAATCTAACCTAATTTATTAAGTCTCCGCTAATGAGTAATTTATATGTAACCTAAATTACTACATAGTTTATACAAAAGAAGGTGCCCATCAACACTTTTCTTATTGACTCTGTTTTTCCTTTACGTTTTAAAATATGGCATAATAATTTTAATAAAGTTTTATCACAGAACTTGAGTGGTGGCGCGGCTTCTACGATAGAACCTTTGATCTGGAATTACGAAGGAAATCGTTTACGAAGACAACTATAAACACATCTTCTATAATAAGATAATTTGTATCATATTCAAATACACCAATTTTTTTTTATCACTAGCAAAATTTTAACCGCTTTATCTACTGAAAACAATAAAAATCTCGATTGAGTGGTTAATGTAGCTTGATAGAGTATCTATTTGTTCCAATTAGACATTTTAAGTAAACCAGGACGTCTACTCTATTTCTACGAAAACGTAATTTCGAAAAAAAAAAACTCGCAACTTTCCTGCTCTCGTTCTACTTCGTTACGTCCGATACAACAATGTTTGATGTTTAAATATTCTAAGCATACCCTAATTAGAGTATGCTTAGAACATTTAAATGGAACACGCGATGGATCGAAGTAGAATGGGGGTTGGAAAGTCGCGAGTTTATTTCGAAATTACGTTTTCGTAGATATAAAGTAGACGTCCTGGACGTCTACTCTCTTTCTACGAAAACGTAATTTCAAAAAAAAATACTCGCGACTTTCCTATTCTCTGTCTACTTCGTTTCGTGCGAAACAACATTGTTTGACGTCTAAATGTTCTGAGTATACTCTAATTAGAGTAGGCTTTGAACATATGAACGGACAACACGACGGATCGAAGTAGAATCGGAGTTGGAAAGTCACGAGTTTATTTCGAAGTTACGATTTTGTAGAAAGAGAGTAGACGTCCAGGGCATTGAAGTATATTAGTTATCATTTGTAACTACTTATCTAAGGAACCGTGCATTTTTGGGGGAAAAATAGCACAATTCCATTTTAGACTAAGCTACTTGTGTTGCTAATATCAACCTAATTGGTTTCGCCGTTCCCACGTGGTTAAGAAACATCATATCTAGCAAGTCATTTATTATTTCTAAGCCTTATAGTCTCTTGGCATAAAATCTAGCCTTTTCCCGTACTTTGTGGGACGGAAGAGCACGTCATCTCATCCGAAAGACGAACTTTGAAGCGTGCATTTATGTAGCACTGCAAATGGTTAAGCTACAAACGACCCTATTGAATTAATACAGTATAGTGGTACCAACTTATTTGTAGATTGTCCAAATGACCGAAACAAAAAAGCGAAAAAGACTGCAAAGTCTTGAACATTGCCGAACAATTGCTAGCTCATCGGTTTTTATCGGACACACTTCGGAGAGTGTGCAACTGATCAGCACGATCTAATACCACCTTGCCTTTTTTCTATCGGACTTCTCGTTGCTCGAAGAAGCGGCATCGTTTCATGATTGATGTTCCAAAGACACGAACGAAGAGATTTCACTCTACTTTTGTGAAAAGAACGTCTAGCCTGTGGAATGAGTTGCCTGAGTGGGGTTTTCCCGATGGTTATAATATTGGTGTCTTCAAATCGAGAGTGAATCAGTTTCTTCTAGGTAAACACGCTCCATCGTAAACCGCATCGTCGCTTAACATCAGGCGAGATGGTGGTAAGTGTAAACCAATAAAAGTAAAAAAAAATATAGACTACAGGCCCGTGAACAAAATTTACGTAGTAAATGAACCACCAGGAGACCTATGTAGGATGATAGAAGGGTACAAAGTAATAAGATTCAGCACTATGCCGTTACTTGTAAGCTGTCCAACTGAGTACAGTCGAAGAGGGGGGGTTGCAACCCTCGATCATTTCTCCTTGATTTTGTACGGCGTATTGAAACTATAAAAATTACCAATATTAAGTTTTTAATTATTACAGATTAAATTTGGGCATTTGATTATGTACGGCATTGGTTCCATACAGTTTCAATACCTCTCCTAATCCATTATTTCGCAATGCCGTACAAAAATCATGCGACAAGGAGAAATGATCGAGGGTTGCAACCCCCCCTCTTCGACTGTACTCAGTTGGACAGCTTACAAGTGACGGCATAGTTCTGAATCTTATTACTTTATACTCTTCTATCATCCTACATAGGTCTCATAGTGGTTCATTTTCTACGTAAATTTTGTTCACGGGCCTATGGTCTACTACTAACACCCACAGAAAACAAAACACAAAGTTGTCTAATTTCGTAATAGGTGGCTGCACTTTTCGATGGTGGTGCTACCGCTACATTCTACAGATAAGTTGGTCGCGCTATACCTCAAATGTCAGTCGTAGTCGTCTAAAGCGACGTGATGCGACGTCACACGACGTGACCCACGTGGTCACGTGACGTGATGCGGGACGCAGCGTATCGGATTACTGACCGCGTTCCGAATACTCGAATAGAATACTAAATACCGATTTTGTAGTTTCCGCCTTTGCAGAGGCGGTAGAATAACTGGCAAAGGTTTGGTAATTCCACAGGCAGACTCTGCTAAGAGTTCTACCTCTAAATACTCTAGTCTAAATTGGTATCCTAGTCCTCTCTAAAGTGTTTGTCAAAGGTGGACGTGCTAATTTCGGCTATGGTATCGTATTTGGCACGTAAATAAAATTTAAACGAATTACTATTTTTTGTTATAGTGCTACACAAACGTGACGTGAGTGACGAGACGGGCAGAACATGTGCAACACGGTAAGCAACACTGGCCTCGTGACTTAGGGGGTAGTAGCTCTGCCTGCGAAGCAGAGGGTCGCAGGTTCGATTGCCACCCAGTACAAATGTTTGTGCGATGAATTCAAATGTTTGTACTGTGTCTGGGTGTTTCTATGTATAATAAGTATGTATTTATCACTATATATGTATTATATCAGCCATTTTGGCCGCCATATTACAAGCTTTGCTTAACTTGGGGTCAAATGGTGTTGTGTGTGAATTGTCTACCACCAACACGGCTGCCCGTGTCAGCAGTGACAAACATCTTCTTATACTAATTGCTGGTATATGAAGAGTCCAAATAATTACCTAGTACAGCACTGCCCTCGTCATCCAAAGATACAAAAACACTTTACTTTATTTTACTACAAAAACAAAAAGCAAAATTTTGGGTACAAAGGGCGAACTTATCGCTCATCTAGATAACTAGCTAACACTTATCTAAATGTAAAAAACTAATAATGGCGAGCGATATTTCAACTCTGCGCCCTGTTTTTCTCTGGCAACATTGCCCTTCAAACCAGAACAAATTTAATTTTTATTCACCGATTGTCCTTTTTCGCTAATTCGTACTTCTATCAAGAAACTTGGGTGTGCCATATATATTCCTAAAGCAAATTTGGAAGTTCGTGCAATGGAGCCAAGTTTCAGGGTTCTTCGGTGACAGATTGTCCGCTCCTGTAACAGTTCGACCTATATATTATATATATAGTACTACCGGAAGTGGAAAGTAGAGCGTCCCTAAGCTCGAAGTCGGTGGTTAGGGTTGCCAACAATTTTTACAAAAATATACAGGGTTACAGAGAAAACTTGAACTAAAGCGAGTGTATGTTTACACTTACTATACAGGACTTAGTCATGATCAAAACGTTATTGTTTAATTACCTCGACGTGTCGGCAGCGTTATAACTGCCGTGGTCATGAAGATACTGATATGTTGTATTCTACACATTTTTACAAATCATCTAGTAGAATTCCGTGATTATATCCGCGTAGCTTTCGATCTCGTTATTTCTCGGAGCCAAAAAGTGTCATACGTATTATCTGTCTATGTACTGTAATTTCATCCAGATCTTTTTAGTCGTTTTTGCTCGAAAGAGTAACAAACATGCATATGTATATCCAAACTTTTTTTTATAATATTAATAGAATTTGACTCTAACACCAACCATTAAAGATCTTATGGCATGCTATCTTTGACCGTACTCCTCCAATCGCCAATTTGGATTTTAAAGTTGTAAAACTTCCATAATTTCTCTTCATTTAAAAATAAATAAATTTAAACAATTTTATCGGTCGTTCTACATTGAAGTATAGTCATTCGGACGGACGGAAGACGGACGGACGGACGGAAGACGGACGGACGGACGGACAGCCAAGTCTCAGTAATAGGGTTCCGTTTTTAACCTTTGGGTACGGAACACTAAAAAGGAAGTAAAAATATAATCTATCTATCAATCTTATGAAAATTGAATTACTGCAGTGTGTGAAGTGTCCACCACCATACATAACATCTCCGAGGCTAACAACGCACTTAAGGCCATAGATTGAAAAAACTTTCCCATAGCTTTTGAAACACTCCAGAGTTTTTAGTAGGTAGGCTGCCATTCCGACTGAAAATCCCCCATAATCATCTTCTTCTCCTCAACCTTCCTTTCTTCTTTTTAACCGCGTTATGCACTTATTGGTAGAAAACCTTATGGGTTGGCGTTACCGGCATGCTAATGTCGGGCTGTGGCGGTGGCGTAGCGGTGTAGCATAGGAGCAGCAGTCTGTATGAAGTACGAAGTGAAGTCAGTAATAATCATCATAATCATAATCATCATCATAATCATCAGTATGAAGTCTTCTAAGTTTGCGTCACCGCCACGCATAATAGCAGTGTAACTTCAGCTTTAAAAGTGGTGTGTTGGGTAACATTTGTGCTGTTTAATACTGAAATTCTAAGTTATAGGTTTTCATTTCTGTCGGCAGGCCCTATGACTGTCATTTTTTTTTAGTTAAATTCGTGTTTTTTTGTAACCGTGTATAGTAGCTTTAGCAACCCTGACGGCACTTTATCACCGTGCGCCCGATCGCCATCCGACTAGTCACGTCTTACTCATTACGCTTCCGTTCCCGGTTGCGCTTGAATTATTACCGAAAACACACCTTGAAACTTAAACTCTAAAGCTGTCTAATAAGATTGATTTTTGCGCGGGATGTACGATATGTCAGAGCCAAAAAGTAGGGGATTACTGAGAGCTGGCAGTAGGAAGATGCGATCGGTTGTTTGTAACGATACATCACAGTTATGTGATGTTCACATGTCTTACATCATACGATGCGAGATAAACATGCTTTGAGGAAAAATTGCTGGATTGATGTAACATGAGATTGTACACATCCGAAGTAATATGAGCGTAATTGCTTTTCCATTTCCAGCTGTTTCCAATTTTCTAGAAGTGAGAATTATCAGAGGTTTTTGTGAATATTTTATGAGCAAAAAGCGAAGGTCACGTTGTGAGGAAACGTATAAAAACCAATTAAATATATTTAGATGATACGTTATGGTATCGTTTTTTTCCTGGTTATATGCTTTAGTTGACTTGGAATACAGCAATATAAATATTTTTTATTGCATAAAACCGTGTACGTGATGGTGTTATAAAAGTTTGGTACAAACAGTTTATCCTAATGGACGTGCATTACATAATACCTTACAACTAAGTATACTTTTTAAAATCGATTGTATCATCAAGTGGTCAAAACTCGACCATAAGCGAGGCGAGGCGACGCGGAGGCGGCGTCGGCGTCGGTGCAAACCGTTGCGGACATTGTGGCTGTGCAGTAGAGACTGCGGTGGGAGAGAAGTATTGGTATCACGGAACGCCGTTTTTACTACATGCTGCAGTCTTGCGTCTTGCAGTCTTGCCAATAGAGGATGGCAGATGCAGTGGAGCCTTAGGGGAAGAAGAGTGCTGGTATTGCGCTGCGCCGCTCTCCCTGTTCTTTGCATCTGAATGGAAGACGGAGGCAGGCGACTGGGCCAAACATTGCGACCGTCGTGGAAACTAGGAGTGTCTAAAGGCGAAGGCGTTTAACACCCACTTACCGGTTGATCCCCAAGGTCATCTCGTGTGTGTTCTATCATGCCCGTGAGGGAGTCATTGCTCCAGTGAGGATACAAACTTTAGATTTTCGTTAACATTTCCATTAACCGCTATACCGATGGCGACAAAAATACTGAATCACTTTTGAAGTATTATGATCTACCTAACAAAAAAATAATTATCAAAGTTGATTCACTATTGGTGGAGCTATAACATACATATAAAAATATGCATCCAGATTGAGAATCTTCTTCTTTTTTATGTCTGGTCAAATACTTTTAAAATTGTCCGACAGACGCAAACGTTCTGCAACCATACCGCAAATGGTAGCAACTTGTAGCACCTGGAGCGTCGTCATTGGGGCGGCAACATCGGCAGTAAATCAGATGCAATACCGGCAGGGCGGCATTACGGGGCGCAGTCACGTGCACTATGATGTATGAAGCAGCTGGGAAGGCTAACGGCTAAAGAGCTTTTGGACGCTTATGAAGAAAGCAAAGGCGAAAATTATTGTATCAGATTTTATGAGACCAGTGTTTTAACGGAAATACGATAGTTGTAGTAATTTTGAAGTGTTTCTTTGTGTGTGTGTGTGTGTTCTATGGTATCGTAGCTCCCAAACGGATGAATTGATCTTTGTGTATTGGTCGGGAGTCTGGGAGTGTCCCCGTTACAAAATGGTAGATTGTAGAGAGGTAGTTCTAGACAACTCTCTCAGTAGCATAGTGTGGGGGCATATACTAGTTCTGACACGTACAAACGTGCCCCCACAATAGCATAGGCAACCTACGAAATGTTCTTACTGCTAGGAGAGTCAAGGCCTTAATCCACCACGCTGGCCTGGTACGAGTAGGTAGATGACGCGAGACCTCGAGAGATCCTAGGTGCAGAATGTTTTTCTTCCCCGTTTTTAAGTTTTACGGCATTACGCACATGCTTTCGAAAAGACAGTGGTGCCCGTGGGATTTGAACCCGGGGGTTCCGGATCGACAGTCGCCGTTTTTACTCCCGACTAGACGTAACTTACTCTGTCAATACGAACATGAGTAATCAAATTATGAAAAGTCTCAGCTATCAGAATACTTTAACTATGTCCAATTTCAAATCCAAATGCATTTTTTTTTATTTAATTAGCCTTTTATCATCCATAGTTTTGAGCTTGATGACCATATTTTCTTAAAGATTACAATACGGTTTAAGTTGGAGCGTATACATTTGACTTAGCCATACCTTGCTCGTCTCACCCATCGATGTTGAGTAGGTAGCCTGTGATCGTTATTGGACTATCTGATAGTTATTGCTGTCGTATTTATAATTTTTTTAGACATTGTGGATTGTGGTCTTGACTATTTCCTCGAGAGAGAAAATCCTGAGTCCCAGCTTTGGGAACATAAAGTAGCCTACAATTTGCATTTTTTCTAACAAAAAAATGAACGAAAATCAAGGTTACAAATAAATAATTTAGAAACTAGAGTGCAGTCAGTGTATAAGTACGCTACAGGGTGTATTCACTCTACACAAAAAAGTGGTCTCACCGAAGAATTATATTACGACCTGGATTATAATTATATATTATGATATTTTAATTTATGCGATTTCGAATATGCGAAATTGTGCTCACCAAACATTTATCTCACACAAATATATATCACAACCAAATAGAAGCCAGAAATTAATCGAAGTTGAAGAATCAGATGACATAAATAAAAACCAGAAATTAATAGAAGATGAGGAAGAAGAAGACTTTAATCAGCTGACTATTATTAAAAAATTTTTTTTTTCTGTTTTTATTTAAAAATTAAGTAACAAATTGTCTTGCCAGACATATTGCATGCCTCTCGCAGAGGCCAGTTTGTATGGAGCAATTTTTAAAATGTTTTGTATTATCTTATCTTACCTACAAACAGCAATAAAGATTTTTGTATTTGTATTTGTATTTGTCAAGGCAGACTACAAAGCAACAATAGTAATCATTGCCCTTTTCACGTAACGATGTAAATGTCTATAAAACTCTCCATTATGGATGTTCAGATGGCTTAAACAACGGTTAAGAGTCCCATACTTCGTTTTCTTTTTGTTATGATTATTTTATTGGAATTCAAACTGATATATAAATAAAAGATGCCTGGAAGAAATCTATGCAATCGATAAGGCCACATATAAAGGCCGATATCTGTATTGTTTTTACTGTCATTTTTATAAAAGTGTTTTGCCTGTTTGTCTTTTTGATTCGAGTAACGTTGAATATTTCGATTATCCCTGTTAAATACCACCCATTGACACGTTCATCGTCATTGTGCTTTATTGAAATGTTATGTTTTAGATGAAAATAAATATATTAAAAAAACATAAGATAGAAGGCAAATAAAAATCTTATTTATAAAAGCACATTTGTCTAGATATTTAATTTGCTTGTAAGGCACTTTTAAAAAGATGCACCAATAACATAAATTTAAGCTCCGACTAACGGTTTCCACTTCAACAAATGGTTATCGACTTCCTCAGCACTTCTACGCCTTTCTAGCGATAATAGCCCTTCATGTTCTACCCATCTCCAATCTGAACAAAACTTTAAGTCAACATCCACACAGTTTACTTTGCTTTATCAATCTGACGCTGTAGAATAATGATCGTTTCTAATACAAGAACGATTCAAGAGATAGCTGACCCCCGGGAGTTAAACTGGATGAAAAATTTCTTGATTACTTTTACTTGTGACGTGCTGTCAGAACTCTACGTATCGTGATTTATCAGGCGAGATATAAAATAGATAAGCCACAAAATTGGTAAATGAGTGATTTAAAAATTGATTTATAAAACATATTTTGTTTAAAAACGTTTACTTTATTGATAATGACGTATTCATCAATGTTAGTGCTGTTTAACACTAAAAATCTATCGGTAGTCCTTACGACTGCCATTTTTGATAACTATTATCAAAGCCGTAATTTACCTTTTATGCGAATTTCTATGACTGCGCTCATGTTTTTGAATTGAAAACTTCTTTAGGCGCGGCTAGACAAATTTTTCGTGGGGTGTAAATTGAATTCTACCGTCACGCTCGGGTATGATAAGAAATCTTCGGGTAAACTCGGGACTTTGGCGATTGGGCATCTAGAAATGTGTCAGCTAATGGGAAATGCTGAAAGGGCGTGGCCTCGCCATCATGGCCATCTAGAAATGCGTGAGCCAATGGGAAATGCTGACGCATTTCTAGATGGCCATGTCATGATTCACCACGCCTCCACGCAGCCACGCCTTCCGGTTACACCCGTGTAGTTTCCAAGGTAAGCTATCAAATTATAAGTTATAAGTTTTCACTTCTATCGGCAGTTCCTATGACTGCCAATTTTTGAAGTGAAAACTTCTTTAGGCGCGCTATAGACAGAATTTTCGTGGGCTGTGAAATGGATTCATCAATCGTCACGCTTGGATATGATAATGGATCGGATCAGATATGAAATCTTCGGTAAAACGGCCAGGTAGGTACCAGGGCAACAGAAACAGTAAAGAGTTTCGATTACCTACCTCCAACAGCCCAGCGTTTATCTCCAGATACCAGGACAACAGAAATATCAAAGAGTTGCGTTTGCCCCTAGGTACCAGTACCAGGGAAACAGAAACAGTAAAGAGTTGCAATATTTTGTACAACTTCGTTCCATCAGCATGTCCCTTGACACCTCCCAAGTATTTTGAAGTGAAAACTTCTTTTGGCGCGCTGGCGCGGTTTTAGACAGATTTTTCGTGGGGTGTGAATTGAATTCTAGCGTCACTGGCGTCACGCTCGGGTATGATAAGAAATCTTCGGATAAACTCGGGGCCACGCCCATTGGCCATCTAGAAATGCGTCAGCCAATGGGAAATGCTGAAAGGGCGTGGCCTAACCATCACGGCATGACCATCTAGAAATGCGTGAGCCAATGGAAAATGCTAACGCATTTCTAGATGGCCATGCCATGATGGTCAGGCCACGCCATCCGGTACACCCGTGTAGTTTCCAAAGTAGGCTTCAAATTCTGAGTTATAAGTTTTCACTTATATCGGCAGTTCCTGTGACTGCCAATTTTTTTTTATGTTATGGATACATATGTACCCTAGCTAGAGCAATGCTATGTATAGGCCACCTTTATACACAAATACGTACGTGTGCTGACAAAAAACATGCCTATTTTAACAAACGCTTTTGATGATACTGACATTAAGGTACGTATGTGTTGAAATCAAGGACTAAGAGCGAAGCGGAAACTTATCAGGAATAAACCAAAAAAGATTATAGTCCTGACTGAGCTGCCCCCCGGAGTCTACACCCTAAGCCTGGGCAGCGGCGGCAACGACCTAATTGTGGTACTTACTATAATAGGTTTGCACTCTACCGAACGTGGACATTTATAACATTAGTGAGGTATTCCGAACGCCCAAGTTTTCGAATGAACAACTTGAATCATTCGCATCACTAGTGCACATTCTCCAACTACGAAAATTAAATCAGTTGCATCGGAAATTGTCAGACGAGAATTAGCATAAAACGTATACGCCGCAGAGAATACGAGACGCGAGTACACGAGAATTCGCGTGTATTCTTGCGTATACTGATACGGAGAATACGTCAAGATACGTGAATATCTGAACGTTGGTGATGAGATTTCGTATTCGGGAAGCGGTGTAGGGTACGGACAGAACAGGGAATAGGGAAACAAATGATAAATTTGGTTACACCAAATAAAATTGAAGAGCTTAATAGCGAGATTTTCGTATATCACAATCTTGAGGTAGTTTGAAAAGGTTTGAATCAGATCTGTAAGTACCCCTTGAGTACCATTGCAAATGTAGATGTAAGTACTTATTTTGTCAGCTCTGCCTTTTACGGTGAAGGATAAAGTCGTGAGAAAATTGGTAAGTTCTAAGAGGTTCTAAGAGATTCTGCCTGCACGTCTTGAGTATGTAGTGCTTCAGTCATCAGATGACTCATCATCACTGTTTTTAAAGGTGAACAAGAACCGTCGTGACAAAATCAAAAAAAATGTTGCAAGAGACATTTTTCGGGGATATCCATCATCCACCAAACCCACTCTTGGCGAACGTGACAGATGAATGGGTTTAACTCTACCAGATTTTGAGAAAAATCTCCAAGTCCCCACTGTTGGAACATAAAACAGGTTCAACATCAACAGCCCACTAAACTTTCCCACTGCTGGGACTCGGGGCCTTCTCTCGCAAGGAGAGAGCTTAGGCCATAATCCACCACCCTTGCCCAGTGCGGGTTGGCGGATGTACAATAAAACAGGTTGTTATGTACAAAATCATCACAGAAACAGTCTAGATCCGACAGACTCGATCCTTGTTTAACAGCCTCGGATAGATATTTGCAGTTTGGTTTTATAGAAAAAGATAAAGCCCTCTTACAGCACGCCGCGCACTAAAAAGTGTTGCTGAGACTAGGAGCCTCTTTTCATAAAGAAAAAGTCGAGGCCATAATCCACCATGCTAGCCTAGTGCCGTTAGAATTTCGGAATATACTGATATCCGCAAGATGTTTTCTTTCACTTTAAAAAGCTAGTAGTGATGACAACCTTGTACATCAGTATTTGGAAAAACACTTAGAGGTATGAACGGGATTTAAACCTACGACCTCAGGATTATGAACTGCACGTACGGCCATGGTGTCTTACATAAGACACCATGGTCTCATACTTGGCTACGACGGCTTCCAGAGCCCTCTTTATCATACTAATTTTTAACAAGCAGGGCCTCGCGGTTTTATTAGCGTATTTCCCATTCCCGTGATTTTGCCGGGATAAAAAGTAGCCTATGTGTCCACACTGTAATCTAACCGATCCGAGCAACAAACAACCAAATTTTCGTATTTATAATATTAGTACGATTAAGTCTGCACCTTCCAGTTTGTTTAAAACTTCCTTGCCTGAAAGTATATCATGGAGTCGTGAGTTTTTCGTAGCTTGAACTATGTTTAATGTTCATACCGACCACATTTGGTACGGAACAGTCACAATGCAAACAATACGCAATTACCTTCGTATCCGGTGAAATAAACCGTCCTAGGTTATATTTACCTACTCTTCTGTTTCTGCACAATGTTAATGTTTATTTACTTTCTTTGTCTATTTCTTTCTATTATCCCTTTGTACATTTTCTTAAAGTTACGGCTGGTCTAGTCGGGAGAAGGGCGACTGCCGATCCGGAGTCCCCGGGATCAAAACCACGCGCACCACTGTCTTTTCGAAGTCATGTGCGTAATGCCGCTAACTTAAAAACAGTGAAGGAAAATATCGTGAGGAAGCCGACATGTATCTAATCTTTCGAAGATATGTGATAAATGTCTTCACTAACCCGCATTGCGCCATCCATAATACCATCACTACCTTTACCTTACTGTAAAACTCACAGATTTCAATTTTTTTTGCTACGCAAACGTCTTTGGTAAAACTAGACATAATAGGTATAAAAAATAGCCACATGCTGCCGTCCGCAAACTACAATGCCGTTAAGTACCAAAATGTAGTTTCGAGATATCGCGGGAAAACTGTTTCAAAATTTTAAAATCATGCCATTTGATAAGTGAAATAGGTATCCATAATTTTGATACCTTTATATAGAGCTGCAAAAACACTTTGAAATCATAGTATTTTCAAGATAATAAGGTGTGCAAAATAAGAGTTATAAGCGTTTTTGCATTCTAGTCTTGTAATTTTGTCTTAAAATATTTTCAAAATCACCACTAAAATGCCGTTATGTATAGTTTAACGGCATTTTAGCTTGATATTTTCTTTAATTTCATTGGATGGTACTTGACTACAGAATTTGAAATCATTCCAAAACTAAAATGCCGTTATATCATGAAACATCCAAGATTACAATGCGGTTAAAGTCATTTAACCGCATTTAAAACTAGTAAACTTCATAAATTTGTTTTAATCGGTTATTTCAGAGCATTTTACAACACTAAAATGCGATTAAATGCAAAACCTTTACCTTTAACTGCAATTAAGCTAAGCATGACTCACAAGATATTTAAGAAAATACAATAAAAGTGATGATTTATGTGAAATAAGTAAACAAAAAATGACTTTAAAAACTAGATTTTTATTGGCATTAAAAAACAACAAACAGCATTTTTTGTTAATCTTTTTCGAATACAAGCCTAAGTATCTAAACATACAATTTCTCAGGAGTTAAAATTTAAAATAACAAGGCAAAATTACAAAATTTTACATTTAAAATTAAAATACTACTTTTATTGCCCTTACTTACAACAGATTTTCAAAAATCTACAATAGAGATCAATTGTTTTTGTTTTATTTTTGTCACAATCACTTAAACTTTTGGATAAATATTCCTACAAAATAATTAATAATACCTAAGACTCAAATATTTTTCTTGAGTCTAAATATTGCTTTACTAGCATTATCATTCTTCGTCGTCGGTCGACAAGTTCTTCCAAAACAATAGCTTATGTGTTGGCGCTATGTTGCTCTATGAATTGAACTAAATTAATCTTCCGCTTAGTATTTCTGCATTTTGCTTTTGATTTGAAACGAAGTTTTAAAATTTCTGGTATTTTAAGTATTTGCCATTGAAGAAAGCAAAATAATATAAATAATCTTTCTAGCAATAATTTTTGTACCTACAAGCTATCACAATAAAACTCAAAATCAGAGTAAATCCACATGTGTGACATATTTTTGTGATTAACTCAGGGGCTTAATTTGAATTCTTCTTTCTGAAGCGTTATTTGGCACAATGACGAAATTGTTTGGTGCTATAAACTTCATATTTACTTTTGAACTGCTAACTCATACTGTCTCATAAAAATGGTCAAAATCATATAACTTACCTTTATTGCATTTCTTACTTTACTTTATGATCTTCTTGTTCGCAACTCATGAAACTGTGTTCAGATTTGAAATAATAAAACGTAATTTGTTATATGCAGATGATTTCGCTTTAGTAAATAAATGTATTTAGTAAATAAATGACACTGAGAAGAAGTGAACATAATAGTCAATTTTATTTTGTGCACTGCAACTGCATTGCACTGTTAAAACCCAATTGTATACATCCGATCTTTTTCTTCGATTCAGTCATAATTTTTATTTTCCAAACTGTCAACTGCTTTGTGGTCGTTGCATAAACATTAAAGTAGATAGGTTCTGATATTCACCAATTTCTATCATGTGTCTCCGCGTTTGATAGAGAGATGGAAATACTGACAGTTTTTTGAGGTTCATTAATTGAGCTTCTACGCTTTTCCAACCAGCCTTCGGTTAGTTTTTCTGTATTCTGTATAACGGCATTGACAATGTTTTTAATACAACGTTAAATGGTACCATTTTTAAGCTAGTTTTCTGTAGGTATTTATTAATGATGTTGTGGTTCTTAAAGTCAGACTTATGGTTACGTTTAAACTTATGCTTAATGGATTTCTTGAAAATAGTTACTAAAATTTTCACTTGAATCAGCTATCTTAAAATCATTATAACGTGCAGGTCATCTGAATTGAAATCACACTGTAAACTTGATTGTGGAGTTTAAAACTTCAACAGATACGGTATGGCTATGGTATGGTATATCTGGCTGTAAAATTTTATGTTAACTCTTTAAACTGAATGTTTGTTTTGATGATTTTGTAGAGAATTACTCTACTTTTCTTGTAAGTCTATTAAAACCTGATAAAGTTTAATTAGATAGATTTGTGATTTCATTAAAATCTAAAGAAAGACGAGTACTGTAACATTATTTATACGTCCCAAAATGTATCAATGACACTGGAAGAGTCGGAACAAGATGTAACATAAGGATCATTTCCGATTTTTTCTATACAAGATCTAGTTTGACTCATCTAAATGTGTTTTAAGCCATCGTAACAAGTTGGAGGGAACGAAAGCATCTTATTCATCTGCACTTGATTTCCTTCACATACTATCGTACTGCATACGCAAGAACTTGTAACGGCATTTTAGTTAAGTAATGTGGCATAGCCGCATTTTAGTCTAGTATTGTAAAAAATAAATAATTTATATCACATAGTTAAGGTAGCTTTGTGATATTTTCTGTTTTAAGTTTACAAAATTGCATACGTATTAACTAGTCTAAAAAGCCGTTAAGTATGTTTAACTGCATTTTTGTGCTGTATTCAAGCATAGCGGCTTTATAGCGTTGGACAAATACAATATAAATTATAAATGAAACTTTGTTTAAAAACATTTATGTGCTTTAACGGCACTATAGCGTACAAAAGTCAGTTAACGGCAATTAAGTAATGGAAAATCAAAGAAAATTTCAGCCAAAGGTAACGTTAAAATACCTTAGCGGCTTTTTAGGTAAGTATTGTTATTTAACTGCGTTTTAGCGTTGGAACCATACAAAATAAAATGACTTAACGGCATTTTTAGTTTTGGTATCTTAAAAACTAACATACCTAGAGAAACACGGGTCACACAGATCGATAGATAATTTTTTTCTGATTGTAGTGCCATTTAAAAGTCCAAATCGACCCGATGTTAGATAACGGCATTTAAGCTTGCGGACGGCAGCATGGGTTTCGGGTACAAAAGAGGTTAGGGCAGATTCAAGGACAACTCTATCAAAATCGGTTCGGGACTCGTTATTTGAAATTCTTACTTGTACTTATGGAATTACGGTGTACTTTAGGTTAAGTTATCTACTATGATTTGACATGAATGAACAATGAACATACTATCTTACCCATTCAAGAAAATCCCATGCACTTATTCTGAGTTGTATTGCCGTACCTCAGCTATAATGTATGTATGTAAGGGCTGCTGTACTATTCACAACTCCGGTAGTCGCTATTCAGGCCTCTCGTGCTCTCATTGTTTGCTTGCAGTTTTATCGGCTCTATCTCGCTTCTAGTGAGGTGCAAAGATTTGGTCTTGCATTTTTTTTAAACTTTTATATGTTGTCACATGAACGCAATCTCGTCTAATGTTAAGCGACGCTGCGGTCCACGACGGAGCGTGCTTATTATTCGATTAAAAACATTTTTTTTTTCGAAAAAATAAAAACCGACTTTTATTTAAAATTTAATTCAGACACTCGACTAAATTTTATAAGAAACTATGACTACGTCGTCGAGATAATTGAAAGCTAAGTTTCCTGTTGATATTTCAAAAACTGCTACATCGATTTTGATTAAAATTTATACGGGACCACCTCTGAAGCATTTTCTATTAAACAAAGAATAATCATCAAAATCGATTCACAATTATTAGTGGATCTGTCGCGTAACATACAACCGAATTTTTTTTTCATCAAACCTACACGTGTCTGTTGTCTATCGATAGGTCTTCAAAAATGATGTTGAGGTATCTAATGTAGTTTTTGTCTACACTAAATAATTTGCGCGAGAGACACTTCCAAAGTGGTAAAATGTGTGCCCTCTAACTTCTAAAATAAGAGAATGAAAAACTAAAAAAAATATGTGATGTACATTACCATTCAAACTACCAACGAAAATTGGTTTGAACTCGATCTGATGAGTAGTTTTTTTTAGTACGTCATAAATACATTATTATTAAAACTTCGATCAAAGTTACAACGAACTAAAAAACCTATGTGTACTATGTAGATTATGTTACTTGCTGCAACGGAACCCTTCATGGGTGAGTCCAACTCGCACTGGGCCGCTTTATTCATAAAGGTATGCGCGTGTATCGTAAAACTATATCCTTTAAATTTTGCCTCAACTCACCGAAAGAAATGTAACTACAAAATTAGTTTAAATCGTGGTTCAAAGTCCTGAGTCACGTTTTCCATAGTAAACCATCGATAAAACCAAAATCTATTCGAATGATTCTTCACTCATTACTCTCCCACCCTAGCTTTTCAGGTCGGGTGTAGCAATCACACTGTTACCTCGGAATCGGGTTGCGCTGTTTGCAAATTTAAAACCTGCAGCTATTTTTGCGAGGAAATTCAGGCACAAACAAAACCACCGGTTCCGAGCGTGACAAACGAATTTATTTGTTTCCCTATGAAAATATTTTTGCATTTATCATCATATGAGAACTGCGAATGTTTTTAAGGCGATTATATTCGGATATAATTTATTTGCTGTATCATATTTTATTACTCTGACGTTGAAAAAATCAAAAATAATATAGTCATATTTTCGCTGACGATCCAGAAACGAGGAGTGACTTCACTTTCTTCCCGATAGTTACAATCTTGGTGTTTTCATGTAAGGAGTGAATCTATTTTTAAATGGAACCACATTCTATCGTAGACCGCACCGCCACGTGACTTAGTTATTTAATGAGAAGCATAGGTGAGATACATATTTTTATCTGATCGTGTAGTGGTAGGACTCTTAGCAGAGTCCGCCTGGGGAAGTATCACACCTTTGCCAGTTATTCTACCGCCAAGCAGTAATGTGCAAACATTACTGTGTTCCGGTTTGAAGGGCAATGTTTCCAGAGAAATTACAGGGCTTAGAGATATAACATCTTAGATCTCTGGGTGACGAGCGCAGTGCAGTGCTAGGTAATGATTTGGACTCTTCATGTTCCAATAGCTGCGTGCCACTGTGCTGTTATGTGGCAGGCATGTTGCTTACCATCAGGCACATGTCCTGTTCGTCTCTTTACTCTTTACATATAAAAAAACGTTTCGGAGCGTGTGCAGCTGATTTGCAAGAGAAGACCCCGAGTCTTTGCGGTGGAAACATAAAACAGGCTGTTTATGGCTATGCTTTTGATTTTTTTTAAATGAGTGTCTATACCAAGGTTGCAAGAGATTGTTTTCAGCGATAATACCATCAATAGATTTTCTAATTTTAGTCATAATTTAAATAGTGTGAACAACACATGTTGCTTCCATCATACCATATCTATAAACCCAACACACACGCGGTGGTCTTTTCGCAACATATTTTTTAACCATTATAGGTTTACACTTGACCGCCCTCTCGCCAGATGATAAGCGACGATGCGGTCTACGATGAAGCCTGCTTACCTAGAAGAACCGGCGTACCCCGAGCAAATGACCTTGAGTATTTCTTACCTTATCGCACACCGCAAGAAAGAGCAAGAGAGAAACAGTAGGATTTGACGCTGTTTTACGCTCAATTTTTAGAATACACTCTTTATAAAATCAGATATTGGTCTTTTGAAAAAAATATTTCTACGAAAATATTTGTAAGGGAATTGTCGATCCGTTGGTGTAAGTACAAAATCAAAATAATGGAGGTTTTCCGAGGAGATGCATGATAACTACAATTATTTAATTTTTTTATGGTTTCGTTGTGCGGCGATTATTTAAACAATAAGCCTATTAACAAAAAATAAAACTACCATGTTGAAGCCAAGAAGTTGTAGAAATTTAATGTGTTTTTTACCAATTGATATTTGTTTTGGCTAATGAGTAGATAGACCTGAAAACTGGACAAAAAACTCGTTTTGCTGGGGGACGCACCTTAATTCATTCTCGATTTAAAGACGCCAAGTTGTAACCTTCGAAAAAAATCCTCTTTAGGCAACGCTTTCCACAGCCCAGATTAACATTTAATCCCACGCATCCCAATATTGACGGCACCTATAATATTACCGTGGCAACATTCCAGCCAGGCTAGAAAACTTGATGTAAGTACTACTATTCAGTATTCATGGCGGTGACTTGATATTCTGGTTCGTCCGCTCGCCGCCGTTTCACGCGTCGCGTCGCTTGGAATACATCGCGCGTGGAATAGCTGAGGTCATAATATATACATCATAATATGTTATATACATCCTTACTAATGTTGTAAATGCGAAAGGAACTATGTATCGATGTTAGTTATTCTGTTAAACTCATAAACTACTGAACTGATCAACAAAAATATTGTAATTTGACCCGCTGCTATTTAAACGTCAAAGTTTGGACATTCGGATGATTGTAGCTCAATCACTTCGGAACGGAATGGATTGGGTTGAAATTTGGAATACAGTTAGGACATAGTCTGGAATAGCACATGGATTCTTTTTATCTTAAGATACGGGGATTACGCGGGTAAAACAGCGGAGCACGCTAGTCATCTATAAAATTCATTGTCTGATTCAAAAATTCATTTCAAAAATGGTTGCGTACACTATCCATCAATAGACTACAAAGTACGTACTATCCGTCACCTTGCCAACTGCACTATTAAGCTTGCCAGATGGATGACGTGTTGTCTCCGCTAGTTTGGACGCTAGACGTAAATGATGGGAGGTAGTTTAACGCGTCATCTCTGCGGGTAAGGGATCCATCATGCCGGTGACGTCTTCATCGCGACGCAAAGATCGATTGGGACATTGTTCAATGAAATCATATTACATCACACCAATCATGTCATGACCATTTGTTACGAATCCATTGATATTATATGGTTTTGACATTTACTTAAGTTTGAATCTGTTGAGCCGTCACTCATTTATGTGAATACAAAGAAGAAGGAAGGCATGTGAATACAAATTTAATCCACACAATGACAAACACGTAAAACATTCGCATTGGTTACGCCAATTATCCCCCTTAACAAGTATTGACAATTTAGATCCAAAAGAAAATTACGTAATATAAAACATTTCAAATTTTAGAATCACAATAAAGCTCTGATATTAAAGATTAGAATGTAACAAAAGTGCAGTGAAGAGTTAATTTATCTATCTACATAAGAATTACCATGCCACTAAATGTTCCCACTTCTGGAACTCGGGGCGATCTCTCAATAGGAGAGAGCCAAGACTATAATCCACCACGCTGCCCTAGAACAGGTTGAATGATGATGCATGACCTCGTAACATTTTTGGAGCATGCCGGATTCGTCATGATGCTTTACTTTACCGTTAAAGCTAGCCGTAACGACAAACCTGTACATTTGCACTTGGGCAACATGCTCAGAGGTACAGGCCTACGATCTCACGACTGTGAACCATACGATCTAGCAACTATTTAAACAAAAAACACTAAAACATTTTGTCCCAGCGCGTAAAACTGAGAATATACTCCGCTGACACTGATCAGTATGCACAAGAGGAAGTAAAATGTATGGAACCCTCCCCAGGTCCTCTCCCGCCTGTCTTCTCTAGCATCATTTATCAAGTGTCAGTGGATGACGGATGCGCCATCTTGCATCGTGACGTCACACGACACATTACCGGTATTACACTTTACTTTATTTTACTACATAAACAAAAAGCAAAATTTTGGGCACAAAGGGCGAACTTATCGCTCATCTAGATAACTAGCTAACACTTATTTAAATGTAAAAAACGAATAATGGCGAGCGATATTTAAGATATTTCAACTCTGCGCCCTGTTTTTCTCTGGCAACATTGCCCTTCAAACCGGAACACATTTAATTTTTATTCACCGATTGTCCTTTTTCGCTAATTCGTACTTCTATCAAGAAACTTGGTTGTGCCATATATATTCCTAAAGCAAATTTGGAAGTTCGTGCAATGGAGCCAAGTTTCAGGGTTCTTCGGTGACAGATTGTCCGCTCCTGTAACAGTTCGACCTATATATTATATATATAGTACTACCGGAAGTGGAAAGTAGAGCGTCCCTAAGCTCGAAGTCGGTGGTTAGGGTTGCCAACAATTTTTACAAAAATATACAGGGTTACATAGAAAACTTGAACTTAAGTGTAAGTGTATGTTTACACTTACTATACAGGACTTAGGCACAATCAACATTATTGTTTAATTACCTCGACGTTTCGACAGCGTTGCAATTGTCTAGATAAATCGACTAGATTTTATGGAAACTTTTGTTATTATTCATAGTTGTTCTTTTAATAAATAAATGGAAAAAAAAGCGTGGTCACGAGAAAACTGAAATGTTGTATTCTACGCGTTTTTACAAATCATCAAGTAGAATTCCATGATTATATCCGCGTAGCTCTCGAACTCGTTATTTCTCGAAGACAAAAAGTATCATACGTATTATCTGTCTATGTATCCAATTTCATCCAGATCTTTTTTGCTCGAAAAAGTAACAAACATACATATCTTTAGCCGCTTGCTACACCGGTGTGTAATATAGTACCCAAAAACTTGATGATGACGAAAACATACAAACTTAACTTTGCGGGTTTTTGGCGGGGAATAATTTTTTTTGTGATTTTATTTGGAAAGGTATACCGATAAATTTGTGTTTAATGGCGTCTACTTGAACTAGTCTTTATTTTGATATATTTCACATTAAAATTAGAGTTCATTTACATAGAAAAATAGAAAAATTAAAAAAAAACTAAAATTAAAAATTTTGGCGGGAAAATGGTCCCGAAGTATTGAAAAAATTTAAAAAATATATTTGTGCTATCGAATGCAGTTTTTTTTGGTTTTTCGAGTTTGTTGTTTCGTATACAACACATTTAAGCCATAAAACCACTGTCTCCTTCATAAATTATTAATGTAATAGCTGATCGACTACTTGAGAAATCGCAAAAAAAATCTCAAGTGTCAAAAATGTTAGTTTACATTTTAAGTACATTAATTATAAACAAACGATACCGCTAGAAGCGTCTTGAAACGCTCTTGAGAATAAATGGGCTCAAACGGATACAAGTAGGGCGGCACTTCATATGTCGAAGCACAAACACCGCGGTTTTGTAACCTGACACCCGTTTTGCCGCCAAAATTGTAAACGCGAAGAGCAGGCGGTGTAGCAAGCGGATATCCAGTTTTTTTTAATAATATTAATAGAATTTGACTCTGACGCCAACCATTAAAGATCTTTTGGAATGCTATCTTTGACCGCACTCCTCCGAATTGGCTCGTTTGAGCCAATTTGGATTTTAAAGTTGTAAAACTTCCATAATTTTTCTTCATTTAAAAATTAAGCCATGACTTTCTTTTGATATTCAAATAATTTCATAGGTCGTTCTAAATTGAAGTATAGCCATTCGGACGGACGGAAGACGGATGGACGGACGGACAGCCAAGTCTCAGTAATAGGGCTCTGTTTTTAACCTTTGGGTACGGAACCTTAAAAAGGAAGTAAAAATATAATCTATCAATCTTATGGAAATCGAATTACTACAGTGTGTGAAGTGTCCACCACCACCACCAAACATAACATCCCCGAGGCTAACAACGCACTTAAGGCCATAGATTGAAAAAACTTTCCCATAGCTTTTGAAACACTCCAGAGTTTTTAGTAGGTAGGCTGCCATTCCGACAGAAAATCCCCTATAATCATCTTCTTCTCCTCAACCTTCCTTTCTTCTTTTTAACCGCGTTATGCACTTTTTTGGTAGAAAATCTTATGGGTTTGCGTTACCGGCATGCTAATGTCGGGCTGTGGTGGTGGCGTAGCGGTGTAGCGTAGGAGCGGCAGTCTGTATGAAGTACGAAGTGAAGTCAGTAATAATCATCATAATCATAATCATCATCATAATCATCAGTATGAAGTCTTCTAAGTTTGCGTCACCGCCACGCATAATAGCAGTGTATCTTCAGCTTTAAAAGTGGTGTATTGGGTAACATTTGTGCTGTCTAATACTGAAATTCTAAGTTATAGGTTTTCATTTCTGTCGGCAGGCCCTATGACTGTCATTTTTTTTTTAGTTAAATTCGTGTTTTTTGTAACCGTGTATAGTAGCTTTAGCAACCCTGACGGCACTTTATCACCGTGCGCCCGATCGCCATCCGACTAGTCACGTCTTACTCATTACGCTTCCGTTCCCGGTTGCGCTTGAATTATTACCGAAAACACACCTTGAAACTTAAACTCTAAAGCTGTCTAATAAGATTGATTTTTGCGCGGGATGTGCGATATGTCAGAGCCAAAAAGTAGGGGATTACTGAGAGCTGGCAGTAGGAAGATGCGATCGGTTGTTTGTAACGATACATCACAGTTATGTGATGTTCACATGTCTTACATCATACGATGCGAGATAAACATGCTTTGAGGAAAAATTGCTGGATTGATGTAACATGAGATTGTACACATCCGAAGTAATATGAGCGTAATTGCTTTTCCATTTCCAGCTGTTTCCAATTTTCTAGAAGTGAGAATTATCAGAGGTTTTTGTGAATATTTTATGAGCAAAAAGCGAAGGTCACGTTGTGAGGAAACGTATAAAAACCAATTAAATATATTTAGATGATACGTTATGGTATCGTTTTTTTCCTGGTTATATGCTTTAGTTGACTTGGAATACAGCAAAATAAATATTTTTTATTGCATAAAACCGTGTACGTGATGGTGTTATAAAAGTTTGGTACAAACAGTTTGTCCTAATGGACGTGCATTACATAATACCTTACAACTAAGTATACTTTTTAAAATCTACTGTATCATCAAGTGGTCAAAACTCGACCATAAGCGAGGCGAGGCGACGCGGAGGCGGCGTCGGCGTCGGTGCAAACCGTTGCGGACATTGTGGCTGTGCAGTAGAGACTGCGGTGGGAGAGAAGTATTGGTATCACGGAACGCCGTTCTTACTACATGCTGCAGTCTTGCGTCTTGCAGTCTTGCCAATAGAGGATGGCAGATGCAGTGGAGCCTTAGGGGAAGAAGAGTGCTGGTATTGCGCTGCGCCGCTCTCCCTATTCTTTGCATCTGAATGGAAGACGGAGGCAGGCGACTGGGCCAAACATTGCGACCGTCGTGGAAACTAAGGGAGTCCAAAGGTGAAGGCGTTTAACACCCACTTACTGGTTGATCCCCAAGGTCATCTCGTGTGTGTTCTATCATGCCCGTGAGGGAGTATTGCTCCAGTGAGGATACAAACTTTAGATTTTCGTTAACATTTCCATTAACCGCTATACCGATGGCGACAAAAATACTGAATCACTTTTGAAGTATTATGATCTACCTAACAAAAAATAAATGATCAAAGTTGATTCACTATTGGTGGAGCTATAACATACATATAAAAATATGCAACCAGATTGAGAATCTTCTTCTTTTTTGATGTCTGGTCAAATACTTTTAAAATTGTCCGACAGACGCAAACGTTCTGCAACCATACCGCAAATGGTAGCAACTTGTAGCACCTGGAGCGTCGTCATTGGGGCGGCAACATCGGCAGTAAATCAGATGCAATACCGGCAGGGCGGCATTACGGGGCGCAGTCACGTGCACTATGATGTATGAAGCAGCTTGGAAGGCTAACGGCTAAAGAGCTTTTGGACGCTTATGAAGAAAGCAAAGGCGTTATTGTATCAGATTTTATGAGACCAGTGTTTTAACGGAAATACAATGGTTGTAGAAATTTTGAAGTGTTTCTTTGTGTGTGTGTGTGTGTGTGTGTGTTTTATGGTATCGTAGCTCTCAAACGGATGAACTGACCTTTGTGTATTGGTCGGGAGTCTGGGTGTGCCTCCGTTACAAAATGGTAGATTATAGAGAGGTAGTTCTAGACAACTCTCTCAGTAGCATAGCATAGGCAGCCTACGAAATGTTCTTACTGCTAGGAGAGTCAAGGCCTTAATCCACCACGCTGGCCTAGTGCGAGTAGGTAGATGACATGAGACCTCGAAAGATCCTAGGTGCAGAATGTTTTTCTTCCCCGTTTTTAAGTTTTACGGCATTACGCACATGCTTTCGAAAAGACAGTGGTGCCCGTGGGATTTGAACCCGGGGGTTCCGGATCGACAGTCGCCGTTCTCACTCCCGACTAGACGTAACTTACTCTGTCAATACGAACATGAGTAATCAAATTATGAAAAGTCTCAGCTATCAGAATACTTTAATTATGTCCAATTTCAAATCCAAATGTCTTTTTTTTTTTATTTAATTAGCCTTTTATCATCCATAGTTTTGAGCTTGACGACCATATTTTCTTAAAGATTACAATACGGTTTAAGTTGGAGCGTATACATTTGACTTAGCCATAGCTTGCTCGTCTCACCCATCGATGTTGAGTAGGTAGCCTGTGATCGTTATTGGACTATCTGATAGTTATTGCTGTCGTATTTATAATTTTTTTAGACATTGTGGATTGTGGTCTTGACTATTTCCTCGAGAGAGAAAATCCTGAGTCCCAGCTTTGGGAACATAAAGTAGCCTACAATTTGCATTTTTTCTAACAAAAAAATGAACGAAAATCAAGGTTACAAATAAATAATTTAGAAACTAGAGTGCAGTCAGTGTATAAGTACGCTACAGGGTGTAGGTATTCACTCTACACAAAAAAGTGGTCTCACCGAAGAATTATATTATAACCTGGATTATAATTATATATTATGATATTTTAATTTATGCGATTTCAAGGCAGACTACAAAGCAACAATAGTAATCATTGCCCTTTTCACGTAACGATGTAAATGTCTATAAAACTCTCCATTATGGATGTTCAGATGGCTTCAACAACGGTTAAGAGTCCCATACTTCGTTTTCTTTTTGTTATGATTATTTTATTGGAATTCAAACTGATGTATAAATAAAAGGTGCCTGGAAGAAATCTATGCAATCGATAAGGCCACTATATAAAGGCCGATATCTGTTGTTATTGTTTTTACTGTCGTTTTTATAAAAGTGTTTTGCCTGTTTGTCTTTTTGATTCGAATAACGTTGAATATTTCGATTATCTCTGTTATGGACCACCCATTGACACGTTCATCGTCATTGTGCTTTATTGAAATGTTATGTTTTAGATGAATATACATATATTAAAAAACATAAGCTAGAAGGCATATAAAATCTTTTTTATAAAAACACATTTGTCTAGATATTTAATATGCTTGTAAGGCACTTTTAAAAGATGCACCAATAACATAAATTTAAGCCCCGACTAACGGTTTCCACTTCAACAAATGGTTATCGACTTCCTCAGCACTTCTACGCCTTTCTAGCGATAATAGCCCTTCATGTTCTATCCATCTCCAATCTGAACAAAACTTTAAATCAACAACCACACAGTTTACTTTGCTTTATCAATCTGATGCTATAGAATAATGATCGTTTCTAATACAAGAACGATTCAAGAGATAGCTGACCCCCGGGAGTTAAACTGGATGAAAAATTTCTTGATTACTTTTACTTGTGACGTGCTGTCAGAACTCTACGTATCTTGATTTATCAGGCGAGATATAAAAAAGATAAGCCACTAAATTGGTAAATGAGTGATTTAAAAATTGATTTATTAAAAGTATTTTCTGTGAAAAACGTTAAGTTTATTGACAATGACGTATTCAGCAATGTTAGTGCTGTTTAACACTAAAAATCTATCGGTAGTCCTTACGACTGCCATTTTTGATAACTATGATCAAAGTCGTAATTTACCTTTTGTGCGAATTTCTATGACTGCGCTCTTGTTTTTGAAGTGAAAACTTCTTTAGGCGCGGCTAGACACATTTTTCGTGGGGTGTAAATTGAATTCTACCGTCACGGTCGGGTATGATAAGAAAACTTCGGGTAAACTCGGGACTTTGGCGATTGGGCATCTAGAAATGTGTCAGCTAATGGGAAATGCTGAAAGGGTGTGGCCTCGCCATCATAGCATGGCCATCTAAAAATGCGTGAGCCAATGGGAAATGCTGACGCATTTCTAGATAGCCATGTCATCATGGCGAGGCCACGCCCTCCGGTTTCACCCGTGTAGTTTCCAAGGTAAGCTATCAAATTCAGAGTTATAAGTTTTCACTTCTATCGGCAGTTCCTATGACTGCCAATTTTTTTTTATGTTATGGATACATATGTACCCTAGCTAGAGCAATGCTATGTATAGGCCACCTTTATACACAAATACGTACGTGTGCTGACAAAAAACATGCCTATTTTAACAAACGCTTTTGATGATACTGACATTAAGGTACGTATGTGTTGAAATCAAGGACTAAGAGCGAAGCGGAAACTTATCAGGAATAAACCAAAAAAGATTATAGTCCTGACTGATCTGCCCCCCGGAGTCTACACCCTAAGCCTGGGCAGCGGCGGCACCGACCTAATTGCGGTACTTACTATAATAATAGGTTTGCACTCTACCGAACGTAGACATTTATAACATTAGTGAGGTATTCCGAACGCCCAAGTTTTCGAATGAACAACTTGAATCATTCGCATCACTAGTGCACATTCTCCAACTACGAAAATTAAATCAGTTGCATCGGAAATTGTCAGACGAGAATTAGCATAAAACGTATACGCCGCAGAGAATACGAGACGCGAGAACACGAGAATTCGCGTGTATTCTTGCGTATACTGATACGGAGAATACGTCAAGATACGTGAATATCTGAACGTTGGTGATGAGATTTCGTATTCGGGAAGCGATGTAGGGTACGGACAGAACAGGGAATAGGGAAACAAATGATAAATTTGGTTACAGCAAATAAAATTGAAGAGCTTAATGGCGAGATTTTCGTATATCACAATCTTGAGGTAGTTTGAAAAGGATTGAATCAGATCTGTAAGTACCCCTTGAGTACCATTGCAAATGTAGATGTAAGTACTTATTTTGTCAGCTCTGCCTTTTACGGTGAAGGATAAAGTCGTGAGAAAATTGGTGAGTTCTAAGAGGTTCTAAGAGATTCTGCATCCACGTCTTGAGTATTATACAAGTGCTTCAGTCATCAGATGACTCATCATCACTGTCTTTAAAGGTGAACAAGAACCGGTCGTGACAAAATCAAAAAAAATGTTGCAAGAGACATTTTTCGGGGATATCTCCACCAAACCCACTCTTGGCGAACGTGACAGATGAATGGCTTTGACTCTACCAGATTTTGAGAAAGATCTCCAAGTCCCCACTGTTGGAACATAAAACAGTTTGTTATGTACAAAATCATCACAGAAACAGTCTAGATCCGACAGACTCGATCCTTGTTTAACAGCCTCGGATAGATATTTGCAGTTTGGTTTTATAGAAAAAGATAAAGCTCTCTTACAGCACGCCGTGCACTAAAAAGTGTTGCTGAGACTAGGAGCCTCTTTTCATAAAGAAAAAGTCGAGGCCATAATCCGCCATGCTAGCCTAGTGCCGATAGAATTTCGGAATATACTGATATCCGCAAGATGTATGTTTTCTTTCACTTTAAAAAGCTAGTAGTGATGACAACCTTGTACATCAGTATTCGGAAAAATACTTAAAGGTGTGAACGGGATTTAAACCTACGACCTCAGGATTATGAACTGCACGTACGGCCATGGTGTCTTACATAAGACACCATGGTCTCATACTTGGCTACGACGGCAGAGCCCTCTTTATCATACTAATTTTTAATAAGCAGGGCCTCGCGGTTTTATTAGCGTATTTCCCATTCCCGTGATTTTGCCGGGATAAAAAGTAGCCTATGTGTCCACACTGTAATCTAACTGCGTTATTCAACCCGATCCGAGCAACAAACAACCAAATTTTCGTATTTATAAATATTAGTAGGATTAAGTCTGCACCTTCCAGTTTGTTTAAAACTTCCTTGCCTGAAAGTATATCATGGAGTCGTGAGTTTTTCGTAGCTTGAACTATGTTTAATGTTCATACCGACCACATTTGGTACGGAACAGTCACAATGCAAACAATGCGCAATTACCTTCGTATCCGGTGAAATAAACCGTCCTAGGTTATATTTACCTACTCTTCTGTTTCTGCACAAAGTTAATGTTTATTTATTTTCTTTGTCTATTTCTTTCTTTTATCCTTTATCCCTTTGTATATTTTCTTAAAGTTACGGCAGGTCTAGTCGGGAGAACGGCGACTGCCGATCCGGAGTCCCCAGGATCAAAACCACGCGCACCACTGTCTTTTCGAAGTCATGTCCGTAATGCCGCTAGCTTAAAACGGTGAACGACAACATCGTGAGGAAACCGACATGTTTTTACTGGTGTTATGGCTTAGTGGGTAGTAGCTCTGCCTGCGGAGCTGAAGGTGGTGGGTTCGATTCCCACCCAGTGCAAATATTTGTGTGATGAATTCATAAATAAATAAATATTGGTGGACAATTCACACACAACACCATTTGACCCCAAACTAAGCAAAGCTTGTATGATGGCGGCCAGATAGCTCATATAATACTTACATAGTTTTAAATACTTACTTATTATACATAGAATAAACCATCCTATCTCATCCACCAACCCGCACTAGGACAGCGTGGTGGATTATGGGCTTGGGTCTCTTCTTGCGAGAGAAGGCCTCGAGTCCCAGCAGTGGGAACATTTAGTGGGCCGTTTATGAATTAGTGATCAGTCCACCACCCACCGAGGCAAGCAGCTAACTAATCCCAAAGGTGCACCACGAGGACGTTTTTGCGCAACCCCTGAAATGTGCATACTCTAGTAGGTAGTATTCTGCACTCAAGTAATCTAAGTTATGTATTTTGCTCAATTTTGGGCTATGTGTATTACGATTATTAATTATCTGCAGTTCCACACGTGTAATACTCGTTCCCGTTATTATCGCTATGAACATACTATATAGCCTATGTATTATTCCAAACTAAAAATATTATATTTCGCATCTGTGTTTCAAATTTCAACTCAGTCCGTTTAGACGTTCTAATGTGGTTGAGAAACAAACATCCACATTTTCGCATTTGTAATATTGGTAGGATTATTTAAGATAGTTTTTTAAATTATCTCTAAATAGAAAAAGCTTGAAATGTGATACCACAATAACTTTTACTTTAATGCAAAACCAGACAGTAATAGGTATAAAATAGCCAAATTGAAGAGGTTAGTACAGAATCAAGGACAACTCTATCAAAATCGGTTCGGGACTCGTTATTAGAGTTCTACTTGTACTTATGGTATTAAGGTGTACTTTAGGTTAAGTTATCTACTATGATTTGACATGAATGAACATACTATCTTACCTGTTCAAGAAAATCCCATGCACTTATTCTGAGTTGTATTGCCGTACCTCAGCTATAATGTATGTATGTAAGGGCTGCTGTACTATTCACAACTCCGGTAGTCGCTATTCAGGCCTCTCGTGCTCTCATTGTTTGCTTGCAGTTTTATCGGCTCTATCTCGCTTCTAGTGATGTGCAAAGATTTGGTCTTACATTTTTTTTTAACTTTTATATGTTGTCACATGAACGCAATCTCGTTTAATGTAAAGCGACGCTGCGGTCCACGATGGAGCGTGATTATTATTCAACATTAAAAACATTTTTTTTCCGAAAAATAAAAACCGACATTTATTTAAAATTAAATTTAAACACTCGGCAACATTAATTTTATAAAAAGCTATGACTACGTCGTCGAGATAATTAAAAGTTTTCTGTTGATATTTCAAAAACTGCTACATCGATTTCAATTAAAATGTATGTGGTCCCATATAAAGCGTATATTTATACGAAACGCGCACACCGTGATGAAAAACCGACATGCTGAAGTTGGCTTAGCTTCGAATTTAATTCACGTGAAACGTAATGGACTACAGGCCCGTAAACAAAACTTACGTAATAAATGAACCACCAGGAGACCCATGTAGGATGATAGAAGGGTATAAAGTAATAAAATTCAGCACTATGCTGTCACCTGTAAGCTGAGTAAGTGAGTCCAACTGAGTACAGTTGAAGAGAGCGGGTGGCAATCATCGATCATTTCTCCTTGTCGCATGATTTTTGTACGGCGCCGGCGTTGCAGAATAATAGATTAGAACAGATATTGAAACTATAAAAATCATAAATTTTATGTTTTTAATGATCCGTTTGTCGGAAAAAATCGTGATTTTCCGACGATTTACAGATTAAATTTGGGCATTTGATTATATAAGGCATTGCTTCCATACAGTTTCAATACCTCCTCTAATCCATTATTTCGCAATGCCGTACAAAAATCATGCGACAAGGAAAAATGATCGAGGGTTGCAACCCCCCCTCTTCAACTGTACTCAGTTGGACAGCTTACAAGTGACGGCATAGTGCTGAATTTTATTACTTTATACCCTTCTATCATCCTACATAGGTCTCCTAGTGGTTCATTTACAACGTACATTTTCTTCACGGGCCTGTAGTCTATTACGTTTGACGTGAATTAAATTCGAAGCTAAGCCGACTTCAGGATGTCGGTTTTTCATCACGGTGTGCGCGCGTTTCGTTTAAATATACGCTTATAAGTATTCCTCAACGCGCCGAAAGAAATAATTTAGATCGTGATTCAAAGTCCTGAGTCACGTTTTCCATAGTGAACCATCGATAAAACCAAAATCTATTCGAATGATTCTTCACTCATTACTCTCCCACCCTAGCTTTTCAGGTCGGGTGTAGCAATCACACTGTTACCTCGGAATCGGGTTGCGCTGTTTGCAAATTTAAAACCTGCAGCTATTTTTGCGAGGAAATTCAGGCACAAACAAAACCACCGGTTCCGAGCGTGACAAACGAATTTATTTGTTTCCCTATGAAAATATTTTTGCATTTATCATCATATGAGAACTGCGAATGTTTTTAAGGCGATTATTTTCGGATAGAATTTATTTGCTGTTTCATATTTTATTACTCTGACGTTGAAAAAATCAAATATAATATAGGTAGTCATAATATATTCGCTGACGTTCTATAAACGAGGAGTGACTTCACTTGTTTCTCGATAGTTACAATCTTGGTGTTTTCATGTAAGGAGTGAATCTATTTTTTAAATGGAACCACATTCTATCGTAGACCGCACCGCCACGTGACTTAGTTATTTAATGAGAAGCATAGGTGAGATAAATATTTTTATCTGATAGTGGTAGGACTCTTAGCAGAGTCCGCCTGGGGAAGTACCACACCTTTTTTTTTTTTTTTTTTAAATAAAGAGTGACGAGACGAGCAGGACATGTGCCTGATGGTAAGCAACATGCCTGCCACATAACAGCACCGTGACACGCAGCTATTGGAACACGAAGAGTCCAAATCATTACCTAGCACTGCACTGCGCTCGTCACCCAGAGATCTAACCTTTGCCAGTTATTCTACCGCTAAGCAGTTATGTGCAAACATTACTGTGTTCCGGTTTGAAGGGTAATGTTTCCAGAGAAATTACAGGGCTTAGAGATATAACATCTTAGATCCCTGGGTGACGAGCGCAGTGCAGTGCTAGGTAATTATTTGGACTCTTCATGTTCCAATAGCTGCGTGCCACTGTGCTGTTATGTGGCAGGCATGTTGCTTACCATCAGGCACAGGTCCTGTTCGTCTCGTCACTCTTTATTATACAAGGTGTTGCAAAAAGGTGCAACAATATTTATGGTAGTTCATCTACATTAAGTTTTGAATCATTTAAGTGAAAATTAGGCATGAAAGCTCAAAAAAAATTTCAAAAAAAAAAAAATTTTTTTTGGTTGTTATTTCATTTGACATACCCCTGATGGCCAGATCTCCGCACGGATTTTTGTACGACGTCACGGCGTCGGTGGCAAGGTCGTTTGTCTGCTGTACAAGCTTTAGGGTTGAAGCTGGTGATTTGGTGGGAATTTTACGTCAAACTTTGACTCGAATTATCTCGTGATCTACCGTGCTGAGGGGAAAGAGACCTTGGGTGATGAAGTCTACATCAGTGTTAGAATGGACTGTTAAAATATTGTTGGGGGTAAATCCAACACGTTGTATATAAAAAAACGTTTCGGAGCGTGTGCAGCTGATTTGTAAGAGAAGACCCCGAGTCTTTGCGGTGGAAATATAAAACAGGCTGTTTATGGCTATGCTTATGATTTTTTTTAACGTGTTTCTATACCAAGGTTGCAAGAGATTGTTTTCAATGATAATACCATCAATAGTTTTTCTAATTTTAGTCATAAGTACCTGGGTGACCGAGCTTTGCTCGGTTTAAATACTAAATATACTTAGATTACCTACAGATTAAAGACTCCAAGAAATAGATTTTCTTAAAAAAAACGAATTGAAAAAAAAGATAACCCGTCTGGATTCGAACCCGGAGCTACTAATTCGTGACCGCTATGAGCGCCCGACTTTCCGTCTGAGCTAATTATGCTGTCGCGTCACGCGGCGAAATTTACCTTCACATTCTAATGTCTAATGTGACAGTTTTTCATTGTCTAAAAACGCGCATAATATGCGTTTTTTTTAAATAAGACCTAGTTAGATCGATTTATCGTCCCCGAAATCCCCTGCCTACATAATTTCATGAAAATCCGTCGAGCCGTTTCCGAGATTCAGATTCTATATATATATATACATATTTATATAGGTACAAGAATTGCTCGTTTAAAGGTATAAGATTTAAGTAGTGTGAACAACACATTTTGCTTCCATCATACCATATCTATAAACCCAACACACACGCGGTGGTCTTTTCGCAACATATTTTTTAACCATTATAGGTTTACACTTGACCGCCCTCTCGCCAGATGATAAGCGACGATGCGGTCTACGATGAAGCCTGCTTACCTAGAAGAACCCGATTAAGGGCGTACCCCGAGCAAATGACTTTGAGTATTTCTTACCTTATCGCACACCGCAAGAAAGAGCAAGAGAGAAACAGTAGGATTTGACGCTGTTTTACGCTCAATTTTTAGAATACACTCTTTACAAAATCAGATATTGGTCTTTTGAAAAAAATATTTCTACCAAAATATTCGTAATGGAATTGTCGATGCGTTGGTGTAAGTACAAAATCAAAATAATGGAGGTTTTCCGAGGAGATGCATGATAACTACAATTATTAAATTTTTTCATGGTTTCGTTGTGAGGCGATTATTTAAACAATAAGCCCATTAACAAAAAAATAAAACTACCATTTTGAAGCCAAGAAGTTGTAGAAATTTAATGTGTTTTTTACCAGTTGATATTTGTTTTGGCTAATGAGTAGATAGACCTGAAAACTGGACAAAAAACTCGTTTTGCTGGGGGACGCACCTTAATTCATTCTAGATTTAAAGACGCCAAGTTGTAACCTTCGAAAAAAATCCTCTTTAGGCAACGCTTTCCACAGCCCAGATTAACATTTAATCCCACGCATCCCAATATTGACGGCACCTATAATATTACCGTGGCAACATTCCAGCCAGGCTAGAAAACTTGATGTAAGTACTACTATTCAGTATTCATGGCGGTGACTTGATATTCTGGTTCGTCCGCTCGCCGCCGTTTCACGCGTCGCTTGGAATACATCGCGCGTGGAATAGCTGAGGTCATAATATATACATCATAATATGTTATATACATCCTTACTAATGTTGTAAATGCGAAAGGAACTATGTATCGATGTTAGTTATTCTGTTAAACTCATAAACTACTGAACTGATCAACAAAAATATTGTAATTTGACCCGCTGCTATTTAAACGTCAAAGTTTGGACATTCGGATGATTGTAGCTCAATCACTTCGGAACGGAATGGATTGGGTTGAAATTTGGAATACAGTTAGGACATAGTCTGGAATAGCACATGGATTCTTTTTATCTTAAGATACGGGGATTACGCGGGTAAAACAGCGGAGCACGCTAGTCATCTATAAAATTCATTGTCTGATTCAAAAATTCATTTCAAAAATGGTTGCGTACACTATCCATCAATAGACTACAAAGTACGTACTATCCGTCACCTTGCCAACTGCACTATTAAGCTTGCCAGATGGATGACGTGTTGTCTCCGCTAGTTTGGACGCTAGACGTAAATGATGGGAGGTAGTTTAACGCGTCATCTCTGCGGGTAAGGGATCCATCATGCCGGTGACGTCTTCATCGCGACGCAAAGATCGATTGGGACATTGTTCAATGAAATCATATTACATCACACCAATCATGTCATGACCATTTGTTACGAATCCATTTATATTATATGGTTTTGACATTTACTTAAGTTTGAATCTGTTGAGCCGTCACTCATTTATGTGAATACAAAGAAGAAGGAAGGCATGTGAATACAAATTTAATCCACACAATGACAAACACGTAAAACATTCGCATTGGTTACGCCAATTATCCCCCTTAACAAGTATTGACAATTTAGATCCAAAAGAAAATTACGTAATATAAAACATTTAAAATTTTAGAATCACAATAAAGCTCTGATATTAAAGATTAGAATGTAACAAAAGTGCAGTGAAGAGTTAATTTATCTATCTACATAAGAATTACCATGCCACTAAATGTTCCCACTTCTGGAACTCGGGGCGATCTCTCAATAGGAGAGAGCCAAGACTATAATCCACCACGCTGCCCTAGAACAGGTTGAATGATGATGCATGACCTCGTAACATTTTTGGAGCATGCCGGATTCGTCATGATGCTTTACTTTACCGTTAAAGCTAGCCGTAACGACAAACCTGTACATTTGCAGTTGGGCAACATGCTCAGAGGTACAGGCCTACGATCTCACGACTGTGAACCATACGATCTAGCAACTATTTAAACAAAAAACACTAAAACATTTTGTCCCAGCGCGTAAAACTGAGAATATACTCCGCTGACACTGATCAGTATGCACAAGAGGAAGTAAAATGTATGGAACCCTCCCCAGGTCCTCTCCCGCCTGTCTTCTCTAGCGTCATTTATCAAGTGTCAGTGGATGACGGATGCGCCATCTTGCATCGTGACGTCACACGACACATTACCGGTATTACGAGGATGCGGCATTGTCGCTCTCATAAGGAAATCAATCGAGATAAAAAATACTGGTATGTGTTGTTGTTCTTGCCAGGTGATAAAACATAGTTTCAGCTAAGAGAGTCTCAGTGACGTAGTACAAAAGCTTTGAAAAAAGAGGGTTTAGAGTTTAGAGGTATGGAGTTTACGAGTTTACGTGTTGGCTTTTAGTTACAAGTTCAATGCCTGTGTGTGCGCGGCGTACTTGCGTGCGTGTGTGTATACGCCTGTCTGTATATGTCTGTGGCATTGTAGCTCTCGAATAGATACATCCATTTTAATTTTGCTGCTTTTGTTTGAAGTATTAACTAGCCGATAATTTTATCCGCTATGTTTCTTCAAAATCGTTCCGTCTAGCTTTGTCCTACGGTTATACTAGATAGATAGAAACTCTTTATTGTGACACGAAAAAAAAAACTTAAAACACACTACAGAGACACACTTATAAACTAGCGCCACAAATGGCGGCCTTATTGCTGAGAGCAATCTCTTCCAGGCAACCAGCTCGTATACTCGTGTAGTTTTCGACCTCGTTATTTTCCCGAAATAAAAATGGCGTATGTGTTATTTCCAAACCATTATCTATCTATGTACCAAATGTCATCCAAATCTATTCGGTAGTTTTTGCCTCAAAAAGTAACAAACATAAATCCATAAATTCCGACAAGCTTTCTCGTTTATAATCTAAGTAGGAAATAGTAGGACAGTCTTAAATCATACAGTCGTTCGACGAAGTCGTCTAGACGGGGCAATCGTGCGGGGCGTGCGGGGTGAGAAGCGGGAAGCGCTCCTGCATTGCCTACATTACAATGTTAGTATTGCAGGAGCGCGTATGTTTGAATTTTATTTTGGCACCATGTTTTTAAAATTGCGACAACCCTACCCGTGTCTAGATATTATTATCGGCGTTTCTCCCAAGCTCAAAGGCGATTAGCTACTGGTAGTATTTCTTTATACTGTGATATTAGGATGAACAACGGTTGAGAAGGTTAGTTTCTCAGTTTCTCACGCATGTAGATAAATATTCTTGTTGCCAACCGAAGCGGTGGTATTTTTTATGTGCTTACCTCGGAATAATACGGTTTATCTTGTTCACTTCATGTATCTTCTGTTTTTCTTAGGAATCCAATCCTATTTGGTAATCCATCACACAAGCACGCGGAAAGTTTTACTAGGATTAGACACTTGTGTTTGTAGATCCCACTAATATGATATATGCGAAAATTTGGATGTTTGTTGCCAATGACGTCGGAACGTATGAACGGATGGTGTTGAATTTGGAACACATTTAGATAAAAGCCTGGATTAGGACACAGGCTACTTTTCAGCACGTGAAAGTAGCGAGAATGAGAACTGCGCGCGTAAAACTAATGCACGCTTCTAGTAAGTTATATATCTTAAACATATAAATATTATTTTCTTCAAATTACTATACAATGTCTGTTAAATCCAGTAACTTTGTCGCCTGAAAGTATGGAGTAGGAAGCGTTAAATCCAGTAGATCTGATTTTTTGCAGACTTGTTTATGATGTTGGCCTAATGATTGTCCCAAGTTTGTGATCTCGAGTGCCGAACGCAACTTTGTCAAAAATCGAAAAAACCCGAAAAAATCGTTTATTTTAAATTTTTTGGCGATTATAACCCTAAAAGACTAGTTTTTGAAAAACTTTCTTATGACGTTTATAAAGTAGACTAAATTTACTAAAAAAACAATATGATACTAGAACTGTCTCTGTACACCCAATAGTTTCTGAGAATAAGTCTTTCAAAGTTCATAATTTTTTTCGAACTTCGCAATTTTTTGCAATATTTTAACTGCTACTTGACCACTTTATGGCACAGTTCCTGCGGTTTTTAACCCCCGACCAAAAAAAGAGGTGTTCTAAGTTTAACGTCGAAGACTCTGTCTATCAGACAGACACACATACATGTCTGTCTCTAAGTACCGGTATAGATGCCAATTAGAGATTGAAGTCTATTTTAAAGATTATCTAGCATATATTGTTATATATGCTAGATAATAATGTAATCAATGTTGTTTAGTCTTAACACTGAACTAAATTATTTAGTTTGAAAAGCAATGTTTCCAGAGAAATTACTGGGCATAGATAAATAATACATCATAATATAGGCATTGATTTAAACTTTTCATGTTGCAATAGCTGCGTGGCACTTGACTGTTATGGGCAGACTTGTTGCTTACTATCAGGCGCATGTATTGCTCGTCTCGTCACTTAAAAAAATAACACCTTTTTCGGTAAGTACACCAACATAACCACAAAAATAAAGCACTTTTTTATTTTTTTACATTTGCACTGCAAACAAGAACACTTTACCCAACGCTGTATTTCCTTATACGAAGGCTGCTTTGTATCCAGATCTGGCTACTCACATAAAAAATACACAAAAATTAAAATAGTATGGCTATTTTGTAGATGAAACTCATTTGGCTGTAGAATACATTTTATTTCACAACTGTCAATTGTATTATAGGTACAGAATCAGATTTTTTATAACGCAAAGGTCCGCGTTTGACCACCAAACTCGCCTGATGGTAAGTATCACCATCAGCATAGAATAGATAATATAGATAGAACGGACACTCCCCACCCCCCGCCAATTTCAAGCTTCCTCCCCCTCGCGGACGCGAGGCGGACTCAACGAAGGGTTATTATATCGAACGATAATTTTCTATGAGAATACGACCATGATGCTGCATTATTTAACAAATTGGTACCAAATTTTTCGTCTATTATACGAAACAAGAATAAGAGATTTTTAATTTCATAAGAATTTCTACAAAGATTGAATCACTTTTATAAACTGTGTTAAGCTATTCTGGTTAGAAGTACGCGGCAACACTGAAGTCCTGTGACGAAATTATTAAACTCGTTGTTTTTAAACTGCGGCCATAGAATAGATAATATAGTAACCCTAGATGACACGCACACATGCGTAAATGTGTTCGAACGACATATGCGTAGTTGTGTGAGTGTAGGTATGTCGACTTCACCGTTTGTTTGGAGTTTAGGCCGAGTGTCCGGGGTGTGCCATCAGGCACACGGTGTGCTCGTTTCATCACTCTATTCTATTTAAAAAAAAGACCTTGAAAATTTCTAGATAAGCAATTATTTTCTGGGTAAGCGTTCTACATCCAAAGTTATGTTATTGATTAAAATCGAGCAATTCTCATTCAAAGGCAACTCAATTTAAAATAAAAATAAAACAAAATATGTACCTCTATAACTATATTTCTAAAACTCGATTCATCTTTTCGCAGGGGTTAGTTTTTACTCTGCAACTTTATGATAATACCCCTCTATGAGACAGGAGGGAGAGGGATTTCGGGGAGAAATTCTCCCACACATGTGCGGAATGGAGATAGTTTTTATCACACAATATTATGTCAGCAGAATATATAAAACTACTACGCGCCATGGTGAGATTGCTATACGGTGAGATCCTATTGTCTTATCTATACTCTATACTAATATTATAAAGAGGAAAGATTTGTATTTTTGTATGTTACCAATAAACTCAAAAACTACTGAACCGATTTCAAAAATTCTTTTACCATTAGAGAGCTACATTATCACTGAGTAACATAGGCTATTTTTATAACATTATAAATTACAAAGAACGCTTTCGGCTTGGGACAAAATACGTTTTCATTTCCGTTACCCATTTTAATTTTATTGTAATTAGTGGTTTTAGTTTGTCTATTTACGTGAAAATAAATATAAATATTGGTGGACAATTCACACACAACACCATCTGACCCCAAACTAAGCAAAGCTTGTATGATGGCGGCCAGATAGCTGATGTAATGCTTATATAGTTTTAAATACAAACATATTATACATAGAAACACCCAGACACAGTGCAAACATTTGAATTCATCACACAAATATTTGCACTGTGTGGGAATCGAATCAACGACCCTCGGTTTCGGAGGCAGAGCTAATACCAACTAAGCCACGAGGCAAGTCTTAATAATAAAATAACAATAAAATAGGCAAAAATTGAAATTAATTTTATTTAAGTACACAACAATTTATTAATCAAAAAAGTAATAAACCGGTAAGTTAACGATTACATTGAAGTAGACATACTTAGCCTGCCAGCGTCGATCTACGTCGTAACTGCTCTACGTGAGCTTAAACTCTACATTTCGTAGAGGTTCTACGGTTTTTATAGCAGGACGACTGTACCGTTTTACGAGATACTATGAAAATCCTTAGTTTTTGCATAATTAAAATGTAGGTACATCTAAATAATAGATTTTTTATCGGATACACGAAGTGTAAGTGTAAGTGTAATAAAAACTCTCCGTGTGTCGGAGTGTGCGACTGATTTGCATGATCTGATACCACCTTGCCCTTTTTTCTATTGGAATGCTCGCAGCTCGAAAAAGCGGCATCGTTTCATGGTTGATGTTCCAAAAACACAAACGAAGAGATTTGACTCTTCTTTTGTGATAAGAACGTCAAGACTGTGGAATACGTTGTCTGAGTGGGTATTTCCCGATAGTTACAATCTTTGTGTCTTCAAATCGAGAGTGAATTCAGTTCGGTGAAAAGGTAAACACGCTCCATCGTAGACCGCATATTCGCTTAACATCAGGCGCGATGGCGGTCAAGTGTAAACCTATAAAAGTAAAAAAAAAAATAGTTTCGTGATGTTAGTTCCCTGTGAGATCTGTACCAAGTCTACCGATATTCCCATAAAGTCAGTATTTATGTGTAATTTAGTACTACTTGAGAGATAGCGTAATTTTTATTTCGTTTAATGGTCTTTGTATGACAATATTCCAGCGAAGCCGGAACAAACTGCGTTTGCGCGATTGCGTTTACCTAAAAGAGTGTATCGGTATACACTCTCGACTTGAAAACATGAAGTTTGCGTCAATAACTCACTCAAACAACGTATTCCAGTCTGTTTGTACAGTGAAAATGGTTTTCAACCTCTGTTTGGAGCTTAGGTATGTCAACTATGACACAGTATCACCATTCGATTGGAAAAAGGACTAGGCAAAATTTTATCAGGTATCAATTTTGCGCCGATGATTTTGTAGTTTCCTTCGTACTTAAATATCGTTGCCAATGCGCTTCTTGACGTCTCTCAATTGTACATATACAAGTATGTAATCTCAATGGTAGTAAATAATAATAAATAAATAAATAAAATTGTTTATTGTTTTCTCTCACATAGAAGTTTTACATTACAGAGATATAAATCAAGTACATTTATTAGAGGTAGATTATCTATGTGAGAGACTGGTGTCTGTACTAGGAAAACCTGTATGACAGATCACCAGACTCTCCAACATTAGTGGTGACAATGGGTAGGTAAGTACTTTTTTAATATATGAACATGTAGATGTTAATTATTATTAGATGTAAGAGAGAGCACAAAATGTAAGTAAATATAGTGTGTGTGTGTGTGTGTGTGTGTGTGTGTGTGTGTGTGTCAGAGAGAGGGTGTGTCGATGTGTGTGTGTGCGTGTGTGTGAGGTATTTGAGGGTGTGTTTGAGTGTGTGCAGATGTATGCTCGTGTGTGATTGTATATGGGATGATTTGATCGTTACATGGATTTCATATTTAATTATTTCAGTATAGCGAGTAATTGTTCAGTGTCGTCATAATTAAGGGTCTTTAAAAAGTTTGAGGTATTTTTTTTACATTTAAGTTTTTGTAGGGGGTAAATTTCGATTTTAGCATTAATTTTGTTATATAAATAGCCCCCAAGAAAGCCAAAGAATTTTTCAGAGAAAGCTGTGGACCACTGGTACGTTGAGGGGCATACCAAGTGTTTCAGCCGTTTATTGACTAAAGATGATGGGTTATAGTCAAGTTGAACATGTTGTTTTAGGATAATGTTCAGGATAAACAATTGACGTACCGACAAAACATCGGATTTGGCGTACAAATCTTTTGTGGGAAACCTAAACGGCAAGGAGAGGCTCACTTTTAGAACTGCTCTTTGAGCTCTTTCTAGTTTTAGCAGAACAGTCTTACCCACTCCACCCCATACTGTTATGCAGTAGGTCATAATTGACTGTCCTAGGGCCAGGTAAACCATTTTAATAATTTTAGGGTCTGCAATGTTTCGGAGATTTTTGAACAAATATATCAACCTACGTGTTCTACAGGAAAGAAGATCAATATGCTGCTTGAAGTTCAAGGTATTATCTATCATAACTCCTAAATACTTTATGGCAAAAACACGTGATAGATGGTTACAGCTACATGAGGAACATGTTGCAGAGGAGTGGGCAGTTATGAAGAAGTCATCGTGAATATTAAGGTGCTTATTGACTATGGAGAAAGGTATGTATTTAGATTTCTCAACATTTAGTGTCAGATCATTATGTATGAGCCAAGAAGACACAGTATTAAAACCCTGTTGTGCGGCACTATATACCTCTTTCCAAGTATCGCCATGGAAGATGAGAGCGGTGTCATCAGCAAAAGTCACGATCTTACCATTGATCAGCTGAAGGTTACACAGGTCATTAATATAGGTCAGGAACAGAGTAGGACCAAGGACGCTGCCCTGCGGTACACCATAGGTGATGGGAAGATCATCGCTTACAAGGTCACCCACTCTGACTCTCTGAAACCTTCCTGAGAGGTAATTTTTAAATAACTTTAACTGAGTGTCACGTATGCCTAATTTCTCTAGCTTGTTTAGTAGAAGTGGGACAGAGACCGTGTCGAATGCTTTAGCTAGATCTAAGAAGATAGCAATAACTTTCTTCCTATTATCCAACTTGGTAACTATGTGGTCAGTGAGTTCATGAACTGCATCACTAGTAGAGATTTTGGTTCTAAAGCCAAATTGAGAAGTTGACAATAAGTTTTTAGTTTCAAGAAAATGTATTAATCTTTTATTTATAATTTTTTCCAAAATTTTTGATAAGCTTGGAAGAATAGAAATGGGTCTGTAGTTGTTAACACGGTCTCTGGCACCACTCTTATATATTGGTATGACTTCAGCAAGTTTGAGCTCGGAAGGAAAAATTCCGGAGGAGAGAACAAGGTTAAATATGTATGTCAAAGGTGGCACTAAGATATCAATATATCGCTTTAGGAAGTTACCAGAAATCGTATCGCGTCCTGTAGAATTACCTTTTTTAAGATTTACGATGAGGTTACGTACTTCAGACTCATCGGTTGGCAAGAGTACAAATGAATGAAGGTGAGTGGGAAGGGCTGCGACATTTTTGTGCGGCTTAGAGCCCTGAATGGTTTCAGCGAGATTTGTGCCGATTGATACAAAGAAGTCATTAATACTATTGATGGAGTTAGTAGGGTTAGTAGTAGTAGGTAGTGGTAGAACTCTTGGCAAAGTCCGCCTGGGGAAGTACCACACCTTTGCCAGTTATTCTACCGCAGAGCAGTAATGTGCACACATTACTATGTTCCGCTTTAAAGGGCAATGTTTCTAGAGAAGTTAGTGGGCTTCGAGATGTAATATCTTAGATCTCTGGGTGACGAGCGCAGTGCAGTGATAGGTAATGATTTGTACTCTTCGTATTAAAATAGCTGCGTGTCATTGTACTGTTATGTGGCAGCATGTTGCTTACCATCAGGTACATGGCCTGCTCGTCTCGTCACTCTAAACTATAAAAATATTGAATAAAGAATACTATTAAAATTATAATTGCAAAAGTTTAGATGTTTGGATGTTTGTTGTTCAATCATGTCGGCAAGCCTGAACGGATCGGGTTAAAATTTAGAATATATTATTGTCTGGAATAACCACAGAAATCTAAATAATAAGGTAATATTATTTAGATTTTTGTGGGAATAACACATAAGCGACATTTCATCGCGGGAATATAACGGAAATGGGAGTTACGCGAGTAAAACCATGGGGCGCTACAAGTATCAATATAAATAGAGCTGATAACATAACATCTCACAATTTATCACTTTCATTTAGGTAGCCATCTTATCTTCTGAAATATAAATGAATCATTGTATATAAAGATTGCGATATGAATATTTGTGCTCACGTTGCGATTTCTGTGATACCGGCACTTCACTTGGTGCTGTAGAGCTGTAGAGTATTCTTGAATAGAGTGCTTGGCTTAAAACATTTTCATAGTACACCTTGGGAATCTGTCAATACCGTGTTGACAGCTTCTATGGGTGTAATTTTTTTTTACTTGCCAAACAATATTGCAATATTTACACATTTTTTTGAAGTGAAAACTTCTTTAGGCGCGCTATAGACAGAATTTACGTGGGCTGTAAAATGGATTCATCAATCGTCACGCTTGGATATGATAATGGATCGGATCGGATATGAAATTTTCGGGTAAACTCGGTAAAAACGGCCAGGTAGGTACTAGGGCAACAGAAACAGTAAAGAGTTTCGATTACCTACCTCCAACAGCCCAGCGTTTATCTCCAGATACCAGGACAATAGAAATATAAAAGAGTTGCGTTTGCCCCTAGGTACCAGTACCAGGGCGACAGCAAGTTTTCACTTCTATCGGCAGTTCCTATGACTGCCAATTTTTTTTTATTTTATACTTCAGAAAGTAATTACCACGATCAAATGAAAGAGATGAATAATGAGATTTTTGTTATAATTTCTATTGAAACAAACATTATTTATTTATAATCACACATTTAACCATCATCTTGCCTGATGTTAAGCGACGATGCTATCTACGACAGAAGACAGCGATTCTTTCTCGACTTGAAAACATCAAGAAATACCAGATACAAACAAAAATAAACAAACCATAAATAAATAAATAATCAACCATCGAGGAAAAACCACAAACATATAAGATATTTAGTATTAAAATTAACGTGGTTGTTACACATATTGATTAGGTAAACGGGTACAGTCCGCGAGGTATAAGCTGAGTTTTGCATTAGTGTGAGTGATCACATGCATACGCATCTATTACCAAAAGTACAGTCAGACAACAAACTCTTAAACAACAAGCTGACATTAACTATCCAGGATCAATATGGTCATTGCGAAAAGAAGTATCTCTTTTAGGATTCAAATGGTCAAGGACAGAGAATAACAGAAAAAATTTAATGGAAAAGCATGAGATCCGTCACCTACGTATAACTTATTTACTTAAAATTTCCGAATACCGTATTCAGGGCAGGCCTATCGTTTATACCAATATACAATTGATACTGCATAATAAACAACGATTTATTGAATATAAAATTGACACCTTATTAAGAGAACATGGTCACAGCGTCCTGCGTCTGACTGTACTTTTGGTGATCACTCACACTAATGCAAAGCTCAGCTTATACCTCGCGGACTGTAACTCACGTGTAAACTCGAGTCGGATTGACCGACCTCATTACACTTGAGTTACCCGTTTATCTAATCAATATAAATGATATTATATTGATATTTGATATACTTATATAGTATGATACGCCAAGTGAAGTGGCGGCTGAAGAATTCTCGTCGAAAGTAGTTGTCGATGCTGGGCGCGGTTGGCCCAACTTACGGTCACGTCTCGCCAACTTCCCCGCAGAGGGGGCGAGTGGAGGAACTAAGGTCGTGTTTCTGTGAAGGAAAACAGAGCCGCTGATTTTTCAAACTGACACTCAAATCACGTAAAATTGGAAGTATACAACATTTCCTCTACCACAGTAGAAGAGATTTAGGCATGGACATATTTATCTTACGGTATATTATGTATATTAAAAAATGTGCATTGTGCACAGATAAATAAAATAAGATAAGTAAGAAACAGTTCAGCTCAGTAGAAGAAATTTAGGCATGGATTTCGAAATACTATAGTGCTAATTTGTCCAAATTTTTTGTCACAAAAAAATTGCGTGAAAGGTATGTAGTAATTTTATGTTATACTAGCTGAACGCGCACGCGTTGCTACGCCATCCATCGAAAATTGGTCGTACTAATTCAAATTTTGAACAAATTCGGTTACTTTAGGTTCTAATGACGCAACCTTTAAAATATGGCATATGCTGTCACGCAACGAAAGCTCTCAAAAAGCAATATTTTTTCCCATTTTTGTAACATTTTTCATTCATGCTCGGCTCCTGTTAATAGTAGCGTAATGTTAAATAGCCTATAGCCTTCCTCGATAAATGGACTATCCTACAAAGAAAGAATATTTCAATTCGGACCAGTAGTTCCAGAGATCCTTGCGTTCAAACAAACAAACTCTTCAGCTTTATAATATTAGTATATATATGTATGTATGTATATGTGGCTAGGAAGCCAGTTTTTCTGTAAAAAATACTTTTTATGGTCCTAGTTTTTTGTGCTTATTTTAAATGTGGAGTATTATATGACATTTTCATTTCATGCCTAAATTTCTTCTACAACAGGTTTTTACTTTTCTTAATGCCATGAATTTGAATGCCTGAGTTGGTTAACCGGTTGTGATGGCAAGACTCTTTGCAAAGCCACCTGGGGAAGTGACGCACCTTTGCCAGTTATCTTACCGCCAAGCACTATTGTGCCAATAGTGTGACTATGTTCCGGTTTTGGGAGGCAATACTTCCAGAAAAAATATGGGGCATAGAGATAGATCTCTATAGAGGTAATAAGGCTGGTTGTAAGCTCATTCAAAGTTTTAGTATCGAAACGTTTTTGAATAAAATAGCATGCAGCTATGTGAAGAGTGAAATTGCAAATCACTTCCTAGCATAGCATTGCGGTTGTTAATATTCCGAAATAAAACATGCTATATACATATCTTGGCTTCGTAATAACTATGGCAACATTACCCATCAAACAATAAAACCTTATTATTTAGATTTCTGTGAATAAAACAGTATTGACTGTACCTTAGTGCTGAGGTATATAATAACTCTGGCAAATGCGTGGCGCAAGACGTTGGCGTAATTATGCTCAACCAACATATATCACATACATAGCACAACCAAATATAAGCAAGAAATAAATAGAAGATGAAGAATCAGATGACATACATAACACAAACGAATAAAAGCTGGAAATGAAAAGAAGAAGAAGACTTTAATCAGCCAACTATTAGTTTATTTACTTATTCTTTTTTCATTGTAAAAATTATGTTCTTTTTAGGGTTCCGTAAAACGTAAAAACGGAACCCTTATAGATTCGTCATGTCTGTCTGTCTGTCCGTCCGTATGTCACAGCCATTTTTTGCCGAAACTATGAGAACTACACTGTTGAAACTTGGTAAGTAGATGTATTCTGTGAAACGCATTAGGATTTTTACAAAAAAAAATTAAAAAAAGAAAAATTACTGCGAACTGAAACTCCAAATTTTTTTTTTCATCAAACCTACACGTGTGGGATGTCCTATCGATAGGCCTTCAAAAATGATGTTGAGGTTTCTAAAATCATTTTCGTCTACACTGAATAATTTGCGCAAGAGACACTTCCAAAGTGGTAAAAAGTGTGTCCCCCCCCCCCCTCTAACTTCTAAAGTAAGAGAATGAAAAATCTAAAAAAAATATATGATGTACATTACTATGTAAACTACCAACGAAAATTAGTTTGAACTCGATCTGATGAGTAGTTTTTTTAGTACGTCATAAATACACTATTATTGAAACTTCTACCAAAGTTACAACGAACTATGTGTACTATGTATATTATGTTACTTGCTGCAACGGAACCCTTCATGGGCGAGTCCAACTCGCACTTGGCCACTTTATTTCATTGTAAACTAATACTGAAACAAATTGTTCTGCCAGACATATTGCACGCCTCTAGAAGAAGAGGCCAGTTTGTATGGGTCAACTTTTAAAATGTTTTGTATAAGCTTATTTTACCTGCAAACAGCAATAAAGATTTTGTATTCGTGATAGTTCCTCAGGCTTTTCAAAAAGTATATTGATAATTTGATTTTTGATAATTTTAGACCACATCACTTTTTTATGTTTGTCTGTTATGTAAAAAATTGGACATTATTTTACCTTAAAATAATTTAATTTTTTAGTAACGTAAAACCTGTTCAATAAAAATTTGCTGTTTCGAGTAAAATCTCTAATACGATTTTCATATCTAAAATCTTCCTTTTTTAAGCGATTATGAAATTTGTCAAACCATTTTAATATTGGCCACGTTCGAGCAAGTTGACACGATAATCTGGAGGTGCTGCTAATTGGAGGCCGCCTCCTGCCACCACCCGACAAGGCGGGCGGGGGACAAACACAGTTAGACGCCGACTAATTTAAAATAATTGTTGGTCAAATCAGTGAACTAAAACTTTGTTACGAGGTGCATTCAGCTGTTCAATAGAGAAAATGTTTTTCGTGTGAAAATAGGTGTTATGATTTCTTAGTCTTAGTTTTGTAGCTGTACCTGAAGTTCCTAAATACGATAAAGAGTTTTTATTTTTAATCATAAAAAATATTATATTTTTTGTGCGTCTTCTTCGTTTTATAATAGGTGTTGTAAAAGCAGAACTCTTTGCAAAGTTTGCCTGGGGGGTACTTACCTCAACTTTAGCAGTTATTGCACCGCCAACCTATTATATGCTAATATTATTGTATTTATTATTGTATTTAGTATTATATTTGATCTAATATTTAAGTCTTCCTGCATTAGACAAATGAAAATAACAAAAAAAAAAAAAAAATGTATAAAATGTTAATAAAAGGCATGGACCTAGGAGTCCGTGGAGGTGAAATTTTTCAAAAAAAAAAAAAAAAAATTATTGTATTCCGGGTTTCCACCCGGGTAAAGGTTTAAAAAAATACAGTGTTAAGAGATAAATCATCTTATATCTCAGAGTCACGAGTGTAAGTACAGTGTTAGGTAGTGATTTAGGGCTGCTACACAAAACTGCGATGCGATGCAACGCCACATCAGAGGAATTTGCTATGTCACATTGCTACGATGCGGCGTGGCATCGCATCGCATCTCATCGCAGTTTTGTGTGCCCTGAGAGTTTAGATTATTAGTGTTAACAATTACTGCCTCTGCTGCGTCTGCGCGCTGTGCACTTTATGGGAAGGCGTGTTTCTTACCATCATGCACATGTCTTGCTCGTCCTGCCACTATATATCATAAAAAATACATAAACATACTATGTTTATATTTTTACGTTTCAGTTACTGAAAAGGTCCGCCTCGATTTCGTTCCAATTTTTGACGCGTCAACCAACCCGCTTCAGAGTTTGTTTTCAACTATTTGATGCGTCAGTAGCAACACCTGCGACCGTAAGAAAACAGCTTGTGAAACGTATGCTTTGTTTTGTTTCTCATTTCCCATCCATGAAACCATAATGAGCTACAACGAAGTGTCGTAGTGTTATTGTTAAGCTGTACTAAAGCTGTACTGCTTAAACTGTAAACATATTTTTTGTAATAAAGATTTGAGAATCTCCGTTTATTATTATTTGTTTTATTTATTTCAACACACAATAATTATTTATTACAGATATAACTTAAGGGCGACGTTCACATCAAAATATTCCTCCTTTTTTTGTTTTTAGAAGTAATTTTTCAATTTATTTTGCTTTAGAAAATACGATAGTAGTGTCCTCAGTCCATAATTTAGACAACATTGTATTATTCTACCGGACGATTGGATAGGGAGCGGTTGATTCCAGCCGGTTACTGGCTATAAGTTGGTTAGGGCTGTAATGATGGGACGTCGTTGGAAAGGGTTGGTAAATATGGACAAATTACCAATTCCTGTTACTTAATTGGAAAGTGTTTAGTTTCGGGGACTTTAAAATATTTATACGGCTCTGGATATTCAGGAGTGCCGACAGAATTGAAAACTTGAACATTCTATTTTCTTTTTTATACAAGCAGAACATGTGCCTGATGATGAGAAAATGCTTTAAATCGTGTTAATAACTGCGAATTACACTAGATAAGATCCTTAACTAATACATTTTTTTTTTCATAGTTAGTACACTATTTTATAGGTCTAAAAATTGTTTTAAAAACTCAAAATCACGGCCCACCTCCCCTTTAATCATTGTGGGGTAGACAACGAGAAGACAATGATGGATTTACCAAATGTAGCCAAGCCCATATATAGGGGAGGTCAGCTCAAAGCGGACACCTTAACTTTGATTTCAATAATAGATGACAAAACAAACGATATTCTCATAGAGTTTTTGATAAATGGATAAAGAGTTAATTATATTTTCATAACATGTAAGCCGAATCCTCAAATGTGCGTTTTAACAAAATCCATTAAATTTTTTTGAAAAGTCGTCAAAAATCCGCTTTGCCCAAGTGGTCGCCTAAAGCGGCCACAGGGAATGGGAAAAGCGGCCAGCACTATTTTGTCTTAATTAACAGGCCATTATTTGACATTTACGAGTACCTACTTCTTCAGATTAACCGAGATCAGGTGACGAAGTTCTGGTGTCGATTTTAATAAAAATTTGTTAGTCTTTTCTATTTTTTATTGTGTATCTAATCAAGAGTGCTGATTGTTCATAATCCACAGTTTGGGGTGTCAGTTTATGATTACGTAATCTCCTCACCTATAATATAAACTGATCAAATCAAATGCTCAGCTATTGGAGTTATGGCATAGCGGACAGTGGCCACTTTGCCCGGACCGCTTTGCCTTTTCAGGCATTTTGTTTTCAACGTAAATTGCACTCACTCTTTCTCTACTTTGAAAATAATGCAAGGCTACACGACTGTTCGCAATGATTCAATCAATTATACAATTAAATCACAAATACTAAAATATAACAAGATTGGGCCAAATCAGCAAATATTTATCATGCCTTTTTTTAGTAGTACGGATAAAAATCATTCGCATCACACCACGGTTCTACGCATCTTACGAATACGGTAAAGCGGTGACCCGGTGCGGGGAAGGAGATTGCCTATGCGTCCCAAGTGGCAAATTCACGATAATATTTAATGTAACTAAGCTATAGACCATGGCCGCTTTGCCTCCTATGGCCACTTTGAGCTGACTTCCCCTATGTAAGGTTCTCATGACGTAATTTTCGAAATTTTGCTTTCCTAGTTCAAGCGTCTACCTACACATACCTACATATTTTTAACAATTTCTAGAACGACGGCATTTAAAGCAACCGGTCTCGGAATCACCCACTCGTGAACTATGACGCACACATTAATTTCAAGTCAGGCAATTTAAATTGTCTTCAATATCACTAACTTCTAACAAACAGAGATCATCAGTTAGTAACAATCTCTGAGATTTAACGAATCGCTACAAAATCTACAAATTTAATTACTCTGCTTGAACAAATATTTATTGAAATCCGTGCTCCCCCCCTCTATCAACAAACTGCCCGACTCGTCAAAATGAACGCCAAATTTTATTTACGCCTTGTATTAACAACAAAGGCTAGGGTTCTGTCTGAATTAATATTTATGACTCCTTTGTGATCAGCTGTATTTCATATCAAAGGTTTTGGGATTACTTAGTTGAATCTTTTTTGACAATTTGAAAATGCTTAGAAACAAAGCGTTTACATGTACCAATATACTACATCTTCTTTTTTTTTTTATATCTGGGCAGAGCCTTTATTACAAAACTAAATTACAATAAGAACTACACTACGCTACATACCTAACTAACTACTTACAATAAGCACACCTGATTATCCATCCTAAACTACATCCTACATCTGTGCTTAGAAATTTGTTATTCACCCCGATTTCAAATCTGGCTACGTTTTATAATTCCACAAGCAGTTCTGATATGCTCGGTTCTCTATATTTGTTTTATACACCGTTATTTTTTTGGATTAGCTAAATTTTAACAGAATATGTAGACAACATAGCACATTGTAACTGTGCAATAAGTTTACTCTTAAAGTCAATATTAAAGAATCTGTGACTAGTTGAATTTAGCAAAAATCCTGCCTAAAAGTATAATCAATTGGTCATGTTTGTAAACAAAACGACTAATGAAAAATTACGTCGTAGTATTTATTCTCTTTTGCACAGATATTTGCGTCTCTCTTACTCTGTTCTGGTCATTGAATACATCAACGAAACATAATAAAACACTCATGTTTTTGTAGAAGAACACAACATTAAACAAACATAACAGTAAACATAGAATTCTTTACGAGTAAAGAACACGAGTAAGAAGATAGACGCCCTAGAGATGTGGTGCTGGTGGAATATGCTCGGAGTCTCGTGGACTGAATTCCGTACCAACGAGTCTATACTTCGAGAACTCGGCATCAAGCAGCGTTTGTCATCTTTGATGCAATCTCGTATTCTCACCTTTTTTGGTCACGTATGCCGTCTTGGGGAGGTAGCTATTGAGCGACTTGTGGTCCAGGGGAGGGTTGAGGGTACCAGACCACGAGGAAGATCGTCTATTAGATGGACTGACCAGATAAAAGCGGTGGTAAATGGTTCATCATCAGTACTTTAATGCACAAGAAAGGCGGCCATTAGAGAGGAGTGGCGACGTGTTGTGAAGCTTGCCACCGACACCTGAAGTGATAACCACGACCACTCTGTCAAGAGTGATACCGACAAAGAAGAAGAAGAAAGAACACGCGCACTTGCTATAAGAACGGTCGTGTCGTGTATTATCGGATTTGAACTCTGGAACAAAAATCCTAACCTCCATACTACAAAATTACATCTGCACAAATAAAGCGCTGAATAGTTTGAAATAGGATCATCATCAACCTGTACTCTTCTACTGCTGAAGGCCTTTCCCATAATACAGCTCAGCCCAATCCTCGGTCTTTCATTCTCAATTCTGTGTAATTATGTAGATAAAAAAACAATATCTCGTATTTACGAGTAGTACCTGTTCGTAGCATTCGTAGCATTACTAGCAGCACCCCGCGGTTTTACCCGTTCCCGTTATTTTACGAGATAAAAGAGTGTATCTATATTTCTATATGTTCCTCCAGTTAATTTGTGTTTCGAATTTCCACCAGATCCGTTCAGACGTTACGACGTAGTTGAGCAACAAACATTCAAACATTGAAAACTAATTTAAATAGGATAGGATAAAAGTGTTGCGAAAAATGTAGATAGGATATTAAACAAATGAGTTTGTCTTCAAAAATGCTTAAATATACAGTTTGTGAGGCCATCAGGCTCGTCGGCATGCCAAGGGCGTAAATCTAGTAGTGAGTGAACCGCGGTACACGACATGCAATAACACAGAAGCAATAACCCCGCTCCGGCGAACCCCGCGGCGAACCAGTTACATCGAGGCTTTGTCCTATGAAAGCAAACCATACAATAAACATTAATTTCTGCTTTCTTAATGAGATATACTGATGAGATGAGCTAAATGTGATACCTGGATGCTAAATTATTGGATGAGATTAGAAAACCTTTAACAACGACCTTAAAAACACAATGTCAAATTGTTTTACCTATTCTCACAAGGGATCAATTAATTGAATTGAATGTGTTTCTGTGGTAATCATCACGCATAACTATAGCAATATAGGTAGTGTAACGAAGCCATTTTAACTTATAATACTTAAAATCACGGCTTAAGATTGCATTGTGCTTATCACCCAGAAATGTAAAATTCTCCTGATATCACTAATCTCCGAAATTCCCTTTATACTGATACACAATGTTTTCATGCTGCTTGGTGGTAGGATAAATGGTTAATGGTGTGATACTTTCCCAGGCTGACTCTGCAAGAACCCCACCACACTGGACCTAACCGAGAACATTTTTTTATTGCTTAATAGCCTCGATGAAAATACATATATGTTGATTTATGTATTTTTTCTAATCGAATGAACAACTTTTTTGCTTGGGCTTAAATTTATTCACACCGACTTAAATCAATTCTATATTGAAGTTACCTAATTACCACAAGATTCGTTAAAAAGACAAAGAAAAAGGATTTGATTAAATTTCAAATGTCACAATTCTGTTGATTTTGAAAGTTATAGTTACAAAAGCGAAATTCGCATCGCTTTACACCACTCACCTAGAACAATTCTTCCCTCCCTCGGTGCACCAGTGTCTCCCCCCTTCACCAAGGCTTAGTGGTGGAACTTTACACAAGTACCGTGTACAGGGGACATTGAATGGAAATTGTTCTGCCAAGATGTAGTTAATTTTAGAGTTTCTGCATGTTTGGGGAGTATTTGCTTGCAACTTGTGGATACGAGTGCCAATTTGGAATTTCACTTTCAAAGTTGCAGGTGGAATGCTCACTTGTCCAGACTGACTTACAAACTCTTGTTGAAACAATGTTGTAATGGATGTTACATTGCAGTTTATTTAGAGAAATACAGATTTTACTTCAGTAGGTACTTATAGAGCAATGCAGTAAGATTGAGTAAATCAAGTAATCATTATTTTTATATAAACTGATAATTATTTTTCTGAAAAACGAAACAGCCGACTTTAATTTAAAAATTCAACTCACATACTCTACTTAACTCAATTAAATTTGTGAAACCAAATATATGGGTGGACCAACACATTACTCTTTTAAGACAGTGAGGTTTCAGAGTAAATAAAATATTATACTATTTTCTACAAAAAATTAAATCGTCTTCAAAACCACAAATAAGCATTCAAAAGCGTAAAATAAACTAATATAATCATTATAAGGGCTACTCTATGTATTTGAATTCGGTACACAAAACAAGTTTTCATTAATGCATTTACACAATTTCGTGTTGACAGGATCGAATTTCATAACTTTTGGGAAATCTACAACCACTCCAGACAAAATTGTAGGCAAATTTTAGATTTTTCTTCATATTTCAAAAACCACTTGACCGATTTTGATAAAACTTATATGGGACCATTCGGAAAGTATACCCATCCAAACACAAATATAAATTTTTAATTCGGAGTGCGTTCACGAGAAATCAGGTAACATACATAAAAAAGGTGGTTGAATTGATAACCTCCTCATTTTTGGAAGTCGGTTAAAGATTAAATGAGATAATGATTGAACTTCCTGTGGCAATTACATAGTCGTCCACTTACCATCAACTCGTCCTTTAAAGTTCGCAAACTACCAAGGATTGGAATATTTATCAAATTCCTCATTTCTTGAGACCTACCACCGGGGTGTATTCCACTCAAGACCTATTAAATGCCTTTTAGAATATGTAATTCAGCTTCAGCCATAACGTCGCCTTTCACCAGGTAAACCTTATGTAAAAAAATAAGGATCGGTAATTTAGTGCATAGTTAAATTCTATTTTTACTGCCTAAGAGGCTTCTTATCAAATTTGGTCGAGTTTCTAAATTTAATTTTAAATTAACGAATTCCGTTTTTTATTAGCGTTGGCGTGTTATACTCTTTGCTGAGGTAATTTGAAATAGCTATCAGTTAATTTACAGTAAGCGACATATTATTCAACATCACCAACATCGTTTCAACATTCAAAATTAGTAAAAAATATAACCTCAAAATCGTAATTAGCGAAAATAAATTACTATGAAAGGTTGCTAAGCCGCAGGTCCTGATTCTTGTTGAGATCTTTATTGTCAAGATAAGATTTGAAGTGAAAACTTCTTTTGACGTACTTGTAAATGATGTGGTCGTCACGCTCGGAAATGAAAGGCTCGATATATTGAAATCAGAACCACCGAGTGTATCTGAGCGAGAACGATAATTTCATACGACATCGTTAACTAATAAAATATCCTGCGTTACTAGCTTTTCAATTCTTTGGTAGTTAAGTACTTAGAACTTTTATTCTAAGGAAGTACCTTACTACCAAAGAATTTACTTAACTGACATATAAATGGTAAGTGAGGTGTTATTGATAATATATAAACATTTCGAACATAATCATTCGCTGGGGATTCCTCCCCTAATTATTCATTTCTTCCAACCTCTAATTTGACGGACGAACATTTTAACCGATACTTATCTATTTTCCATTGAATCCGGTGGTAAGAGAATTTACTACTGAGGCGATGTCGACGTCAGTTTTTTGAGGCTGCCCTATTGCCCTATATAAACAGCGTACTAATTAGTATTAGTCCCATAGTGTTTGCAATTCCAATGGAAACGGTATCAAAAATCATAGCGTTCTTCAGTAGTAATACCTACTGATATTGTTATATTGCGGCATTATGATCGTAATATTAAAGATTTATTAAACAAAAGCAAGCACAAGTCCGTTGTCCGCGAGCGCCAAAACGCGACTGATCGGGCCTGCCAAACGGCGCGCTATATATGTATATTGTAGGTATTTAAACATGGTAAATAACTGATACTTTTTATCGAGTCAAATTCTGCAAATTCGTCTATAACTTTTCAGTGGCTTTTGTTGAGTACAAAAGTTTAGTTTAAAAATTTAAATGTTTAGTCTATAAAGTTGAAAAAATATTATGGAAAGGGGTAACTTTGGGATTTTTTCTATATTATTGTTATTTTCTATATTATATTATTGGGATATTTATAATTCTTTAAATCGTGTTATTGTCAGCAAATTACTCTAGATTAGATCTTTAACTAATACATGTATTGTTTTCAGAGTTTAATACCCCATTTTATAGGTCTCAAAAATGTTTCAAAAATTCCAAATTTCGGCCCACCTCCCCTTAAGAACTGATACCACAGTCTAATGATTAGTCTAGAAGTTTATGATTAAAATTATCTATACTAATATTATAAAGAGGAAAGATTTGTATTTTTGTATTTTTGTATTTTTGTATGTATGTAATAAACTCAAAAACTACTGAACCGATTTCAAAAATTCTTTTACCAAAAGAGAGCTACATTATCACTGAGTAACATAGGCTACTTTTATTACGAGAAAAAATTAGAATTACTTTCATTTCTTTACTAAAACCAACGCAAGGTATAAAAAAAACAGCCATAAAATGGCTTTCATCGCATACGCTGCGGAAAGTACCAATGATAGAACAAAACAATGTTCTACAATATTATAAAACGTATTAAAATCTACAAAAAACCTCGCGAGACCATATGTCTAACTACTGTAATTACGTCGCTACAACTGTTTTTTTATATTTTAAAAGAAGATAAAAATGCCGATCAAATTCAGACCATGTTATCCATACATTTGTATTAATTCTTATCCAAATAAACTATTTCGTATTCAAGATTGCTTTAATACCTACTGATTCCTTTTTGAATTATTAAAATCGGACATTGCATTCAAAAGATATTACGAAGTTAAAAAATTCCATCCTGTCGAAATAATAATTATCGACGCGACGGGCCGGCGCGGCGCGCCGACTGTAGCGCGGCGCGGCGAAACGTGGCGGTACAATGCCAGCGATACAAATCAATGGATGTGCCCTGAGAACCTTGAAATTGGTAATAAATTGCGTCTCTGTGTGTATCGTAAGTGGTTTACAAACAACCAATCTACTTGACCCCTATAATCGCTAGCGGCGAGATTTGCTGTGGTTCTACTTATTTTGGTTGTTGACAACGAATAATGATAGGTAAAAACGTCCGGCGTCCACCGCGTCCTGCAACCGACTAGAACGGAAAGAGTGAGCTCACTCTTCCCAACTTTGACATGATTACGTGCGCTCTGAAGTTTGGGAAGGCCAATCTTGGGTTCTACGATCTATGGTAGATGTAGAATAAGGAAGAGTGTACAGCGTTCATCCTTCCCAGTCAGAGTGTTGTTATCTCAGAATACTTTTTTATCATGTACCGCGTTGGTACATGGTTCCAAGACTTTAAAATCGTGTAAAAGAAACTTACCAAGCCGCATGCCGAGACGGGGGTTTGTTACAAAATTATAGCCAATGGGAAATCCCTTTGAGAGAAGCTTCAATTTCCCGGTGTCCGTTGAGGCTGAGAGTTGTTTGTGGTAATATTCATCGATATAAATCAATAGATGTGCCCAGAGCACCTTGACATCGGTAATAAACTGCGTCTCTGTGTGTATCGTATCTGGTTTACATAAAACCAATCTACTTGACCCGTACAATCGCTAGCGGCGAGATTTGCTGTGGTGCTACTTATTTTGGTTATTGACAACGAATAATGATAGGTAAAAACGTCCGGCGTCCACCGCGTCCTGCAACCGACTAGAACGGAAAGAGTGAGCTCACTCTTCCCAACGTTGACATGATTGCGTGCGCCCTGAAGTTTGGTAGGGCCTATCTTAGGTTCTACGATTTATGGTAATATTATTATTTTGTTTCCGCCGTATTACATTACAGCTAGCCGTTTTGAAAAATAGTGCCTTTTTGTAATGCGGCGGTTCAACGATTAGCCGCATTGTCATTGCGATACGTTCTTCAATAAGGCGGCCCACGTTCAGCCGTATTGTATTACTGATTATATTATAGGGTGACCAAATTTAAAAAAACATAATTTAAATAAACAAAATCAAAATTAATTTCATTCATCCGAAAAAACTGACCGATTACTTACGGTATTCCTTAATATTTTTTTACAACATTTTACCTCTCACATAAACTTTGAAAGCCCATAAATTGATATCGGTGACGGTACACCTAAGAAACATGGTGCACTTCCATAGACAAGGGTCTATCATCCAGATTTGACTCCGGGTGGGCTCCCGCCAGAAGCTCTGCGGTCAGCCCTGAGTGTCGCTTCTCCATACTCGGCCTGCGATACACTACGGCTACTTGCATGGCTTGCTCCACTCAGGACCTCCCTTGAGCTTCTGGCTCCCGCATTTTTTTTAATACACTCCAGAGGTAGTAGCGCCAAGACTATATGGAGTCGGTGTGCTCCGAGTCGGATCTGGGTCTCATGTAACCAACCCGGTCCGATTTAGTCTTATCAAGGTGGACGGTGGAAACGAAATAGTTTCCAAGTAACACCCAGGGTGACAAGTGACACTCCAATAATATTGTGTACAATCCCTCCGAACTCCAGAATCCACTGTCACTTTAGCAATTTAGCAACACACTTGCAGTACCTATTCAATGCCATAGTTGTTGTTATGTCAGGCAGTGCCATGAGTGTTAAGAATCGGAACTAAAAATTGTGAAAGAGGCGGCTAATCTCTCGCTTTATTACTTAACGGCTAGCCGTGTTGAATGACGTATGGCGTCGAATACATTCCGGCGGTTTTTTAATCAGCCGTATTCAATCCGGCTGATCGTTAAACCGCCGCTTTACAAAACGGCCCTCAACCAACTAAGCCACCAGGCCAGCCAGTTTAATGTTTTTACTCTTTAAAGTTTTGGTTTCTAATTTTGATAATTTGGAAAAATTTGGTCATGTACGTTTCATTTAGCATACCTACTTAACAAAAAATATTGACCCCGTGCGAAGCCGGGACGGGCCGCTAGTATTCTATAAAATGTGGTAATTAAAAATATATTACCAGAAAAAAACATTAAAAATATAGTACCAGAGCGTTTAATCTATATCAGTAGCAATATTGTTTGTGGGCACGGATTGAGTGTGTGCAGTGATTGTGTACTGAGCCACAAACCTCTGTTCACTGGTTCGAACCAACCGGGGTACGAGCGCGTGCAACCGGCTGCATTAGCACTGCAGTTCTCTGAACTGCGATAGATGCTCTCTGTTGTTTTTTTATAGTGAATACTTCTTTTGGCGCACCATATACAGAATGTTTCGTTGGCTGTGAATGAAGCTCGTTGTTACGTTCGTGAGTGAATAGTTCGGGTGAACTTGGGATCGCCGAGTGAGCGAGAAAGATAGTCAGCTGGTACTGTGTCTGCGGTCACTGTCGTGTTGTAAAATATATTATGTAATAAATAAATCTATTGGTCAACAATTCACACACAACACCATCTGACCCCAAACTAAATAAATAAATAAATATTGGTGGACAATTCACACACAACACCATCTGACCCCAAACTAAGCAAAGCTTGTATGATGGCGGCCAGATAGCTGATATAATACTTATATAGTTTTAAATACATACTTGTTATACGTAGAAACACCCAGACACAGTGCAAACATTTGAATTCATCACACTAATATTTGCACTGGGTGGGGATCGAACCCAGGAACCTCGGCTTCGCAGGCAGAGCTACTACCCACTAAGCCACGAGGCCAGTCGAATTATTACATATGTATGTAAATGTGTAATAATTTAAATTTTTAGTTTTAAAAGTTATTTCTAATTTTAGTTTTCAATTCTGCCGACATTTATTTTTCTGATCCGCCTAACTTCTAACGACAAGTAAAATCGATTTGACGAACGTAGAAGCACACCGTGTTTCTATATAGAGCTGTGGGTTTACATGAGCGTAGCTCCCAAAATGATCCAATTTTATTTAGGTATTTACTTCATCAATATTTTTTTACTGTAAACTAAAAACATATGGTGTTACGTAGTCTACCGAGTATATTTGTTTACAGATACTTTATGTTGATTTGAATTAATTGAAAACTACACATTTTTCGATTCTCCTCTCATAAATTAATGTATTCATCGCGGATTGTGTCCGGAGAAGCCAGTTGATGCGGTTAGTGTTAGTCTGCGATTTCTGAAAACCAAATCTATTCTGATGGAAATCTCATTTCCCAATACAATGAGCCGCAATTCCTTCAGTCTTCTCGTCAACATGGTCGATGTAATGCTGCCAAAAAGTCGAGGTAGCTAAATAATAATTTAGATCGTACCGAAGTCCTATGTACTAGCAATGATTTCAGCAAACGGAACTAATTACTACATTAGTTGACTAAAATGGCAATACTAACTAAACCGGCCACTTTAACTTCCAGTCTGAAACTTACAAGATTCGTGTTGATCTTAGAGCAGCCTACTCGGAGTTTTGGTAGCGAGTAAATAATGTAAATGAACACAAAAGTCGGCAACTCTACACCCGGCTTCTGAACTTGCTATCGTAGTAGTAAACTTCTGTATGTGCCTTTTACGTGTTTTACGAATGTACCATAAACATCCAACTTTATCGTTTTGCTTTTGAGACTGGCCATTCCCACACAAGAACTGACGCAAAGCCATAATTTGCTTATACTTGTGCATCATGCCGGATGTTACATACCCCAGAAATACTATTTAGTTAGTCACATTATGTCAGTTGTTACATGCATAACTTCTTATGCATCCCTCTAAATGTTTCCACTGCAGTGCTGCACTGCACTACACTGGCAGGCCATAATCCACCACGCTGGGCAACGGTGGGTTGGTGAAATATAAACTCGAAAAATTCTAGAAACATGTGTCAAGACCAGCCGTAACTTCTGCCACATGACGCTGTATCTTCGTCGGAAGCTCAAATTATGTGAGGAATCCTCACTGGGGATGAAAGATGAAATATTATCGTGTTATATGTGGCAAGGATAATATACCTTTATGGTTGCATTGATCGTATATTTCAGAAATCTTACTCACGCTCCCAATCACCTTTTGCCTAATGATCAGCTAGCTAGTGAGCGAAAAATATTTAGGCTCTAAGTATGTAGGTTCTAATCCTGTCTACATATCTGTGTATCATATACAATTTTGTCATCACCATGGGCCTTGACGACTAAGGAAAACATCGTGAAGAGACCCACATATTCCAAGAAAAGCTTTTCTCGAGATCAGGTGTCATCAGCTAACCTGAACTTAATGAGCGTGGTGAATTTTGGCCTAGACACTCTCTTTATGAGAGTCTTCTCTCACAAAGAGAGTGTCTAGGCCATAGTCCTAGCACTCGAAACATGACGTGAGTGGCTTAAACGAATTGAACCTGTTGAACCTTGAACCCTGTTAAATGTTAAATTCAGTTTAAATTAAAGCCGATATTATGGGGTTATATTAGCTGTGAGGAAGATAGACAGCTAGACAGAAACACTTTATTATTACACCAGAAAAAAAAATGGTTGTCTATAAAGTCGGTTTACTGACGATAGTTAAACGTGACAACGTCTTAAGAAATCAGTACGCTGATAGCGCGAGTAGTGATACCGCTCGACTCGGCGGGTAGCGCCCTCAGCGCTCAGCTTCGTCCGCATGGCACGGACGACGAACTAACGGTAACGGTAACGTTACATGACGTCATGTTTTGCGGGCGTGCAGCCGGCTTCACCGAATTATAAGACGTTATCACGTCAAAAATTACAAGACATAAACTACTTGCCACAAATGTTGGCCTTATCGCTAGTAGCGAGAAAGCACTACTTAGAAAAAAGTGATGATAAAATAAAACCATGCTGTGCCAATACAGTATTTTACCTTTGAACCGATGGAACATCGCGCAAACTTTTCGGCTCAAGTATCTGTCCCGAGCTTGTAGGCGAGGCGAGTTATTTTCATTTACAGTTTTCATTAGCACGGCTCTAAACTTTGCATTAGTGTACTTTGGAAACGTGGATGAATAAGTATTCAGATAGACACAACGCTAAACATTAACTTTAAAAAGTTTTCTTTGATAAATAAATGGTGGACAATCATCACATCGCACACTCCCACCTAGTCCCCTAGTAAGCAAAGCTTGTACTATGTGAACGAGATAGCTGATATAATACTTAACTAATTTTACATAAATGTTATTAAAATAAATGCCCGAAATTCGACCATAAAGCCATAGTTAATCTGTTCTCAATTGGACCACAGACAGTAACAGAAAACTACAATAGAGGTAATATGGTGGTAACTTTAATTTATTGCGCAAATTCATGACACAAGTGGAATCGGGATTTCAGTGTTAGGTAATGATTTGGACTCTTCATGTTCCAATAGCTGCGTGTCACTGTGCTGTTATATGGCAGGAATGTTGCTTACTATCAGGCATATGTCATGCTCGTCTTGTCAGTCTATACTATACAAAAAATATTCAATTACATTGAGTACCTGTTCTGCAAAGATAAATCGCTTTATTCTTTAGCCTTCTTTATTCATCTATTTTCTCTTATAAAATACCAGCCACTGGTTCCGGGTGGTATCTCACAATAAAGTTCGTTTTGTCGATCTATCTTGTAGCATATCCTCCACTCCATTTACATTGACTCGGCCATCACGAGATCGCAACTTTACTCCACCTGTTTGTTATCTCCGCGTCTAGCAACGTTTCCAGTTCAACTCTCTTTAGTTTCAATCAGACATATACCTACAAAAAAATAACTTAATTTTATTATAAACTATTTATTTTATATATCACCTATACGTATGACAGTAAGAAAATTTGCAACGGTATTTCACACCTCATATAATATTTGTCCTAGATTCATAGGACAGTATAAACAAAAGATCTTAGTCGATATTATATAGTATCGTAATGTAGACACATGAGGTGGGGATGGTATACGGGAGAGAGGGGTGATGAGAAGGGATGCTGCGACACAGGTGTACCGAAGCTGATCGAACACAAAGTTACTTTCACTTTAGATCTCTAGTAAAGATGTTTTGGGTCGATTTTGAGACTAGATGGCGCCACTAGAAGACTAAAACGCGGTATCCAATTCGCCGTTACAGCCATTAGGTAAAATCTAAATTTTAATAAAGCTTTTCGGATGAATGCCTGTCTGCGGTAACTGCGATAGTCTACGAGTATACATATAATTATACGGAATTTGGAATAAAGCCAAAAAAGGTTTTCGTCGTTTATTTGCTAATGATACGGAACCCTTCGTGCGGGAGTCCCACTCGTACTTGGCCACTTTTATTACATTTGTCTCGGATTTGGAGAAAAAAGGAAAATATGGAGGAGTGAGGGTACATTTTCAACTAATTCTAGTAAGTCCGATCTTTCTAAGCCGCCTCGTCCCTGCCCAAAGCCTCCATCCACTACGGCCGCATTTCTGTCCGTGATGGCCATTATTTTAATGACCTCATACATAAGTAGTTGATAACGTAAATATTTTATTTTTAATAAATATACAGGTAGCTCACGTTTGATATAGTCAGTCTAATCCGACTCAAGTTACGATCGCGTCCGGCGATCGAAACTTCGATTTAACACTAGTGCTAAACAAGCTAGTGCTAAACACGCGCGAGCACTCTCCTTGAAAAAGATCCCCGGACGTGATCAAAACTTGTGTCGGATTAGATTGACTATATCAAAAAATAAATAGACGCGTAACCGTCTATTTAATTTTTAAGATGTGTAATAACCACATTAGTTAGTTTTCATACTAAAACGAATATTTTAACGTGTGGTTTGGTTTTAACGTGCGATTAGCGTTTAACTTTTAACCTTCAAAAGCGATAGCTAGAAAAAACCCTAATACTTTGTACCTATGTACTGTGTTCAATAACTGGCAATCAAAACGATAGTAATTGTATCATCTCGCCCTAATAATACTAATAATATGATCACACGAGCGATATAATATTGCTGCCAATGGTAGTCATTGTAATACAAAACCCAGTTAAAAAAATATTCGGCATGTTTTTCAGTATTCTTTCATACAATTGTATTCTGCTTTTTAGGGTTCCGTAAAACGTAAAAACGGAACCCTTATAGATTCGTCATGTCTGTCTGTCTGTCTGTCTGTCTGTCTGTCTGTCTGTCTGTCTGTCTGTCTGTCCGTCCGTATGTCACAGCCACTTTTTGCCGAAACTATGAGAACCACACTGATGAAACTTGGTGAGTAGATGTATTCTGTGAACCGCATTAGGATTTGAACAAAAAAATTTAAAAAAAAGAAAAAATAGGGTTGCCCCCCATACTGAGAACTGAAACTCAAAAATGTTTTTTTCATCAAACCTACACGTGTGGGGTGTCTATCGATAGGTCTTTAAAAATTATGATAAGGTTTCTAAAATCATTTTCCTCTACACTGAATAACTTGCGCGAGAGACGCTTCCAAAGTGCTAAAATGTGTGTCCCCCCCCCCCCCTCTAACTTCTAAAGTAAGAGATTGAAAAAACTAAAAAAAATATATGATGTACATTACCATAAAAACTACCAACGAAAATTAGTTTGAACTCGATCTGATGAGTAGTTTTTTTTTAGTACGTCATAAATACACTATTATTAAAACTTCGATCAAAGTTACAACGAACTACAAGAACTATGTGTACTATGTATATTATGTTACTTGCTGGAACGGAACCCTTCATGGTCGAGTCCAACTCGCACTTGGCTACTTTATTTTTACATGATATCAAGCAAAACTTAATAATACCATACGTCCCCTGAAAAACACAAGTTTCATATCGCAAAGATTCGTGAACGAACGGTTCCAGTGCCTATATTTTACGTGTAACTTGTACCCGGGTTTGTTTTGGCGGCCGCGATAGTGTGGAAGGGCACTTGAGAAGAAATACGAAAGGGGTGTGGTGAAAACATGCTCGAAACACCCGCGAGCTTTGTGAAGGTTTTCAGGCTTTCAGGCTGTGTATTGTAGTAGAGTTTTCTATTTTTTTTTCATTTTCACAGGATTCGCAAAATCATGTCTCCTACAATTAAAGTTGTTACATATTTTAGTATAATACATTCTGAATGTGTTAAAAACAAAATTAAAGGTTTTGTAGGTACGAAAAAATACTATAAAACAAAATAATAGAAATAATTCACAATTGTTTTAGTAAGAAAAATGTATCTTGAGCGTATGAGTGTTACACATCAAAACTTTTTGCAAATGAAAAATAACCTAAAAAATAGTCTTGGAATTTTCAGATTTTCAACCAATGTTTTTAATTTTGTCTAATACGGGCCGCGTTGCAAGCGTAGGAAAAGAAAGAATGTTAATATTTCCATTAACGTTACTGAAAACACTGGAAAACGACGTAAAATAATGACAATAAAGCTTCGACCAATAACATAAGAGGTTTTTGTATACACAGACACAGACAGTTTCCTTGACACAGCGTGCATCGTCAGGACGTTCTTCTATAATTAATGACCGTAACTATCGGTAGCTTGGGTCCTGCCTCGCTGCTGGCGGCACTCTTGTATTTATGTTTTTAAATCTTTAAATATATTTTAAATATTTACTAGCTGACCTGGCAAATATTCTGCAACTTACATTGTTTCTATTAATAAAATAATAAATTGGGTCTGGTGAAAAAAGAGCGTAGTTTTAGGGTTGTATATTATATATGTACAGTGCTGAATCATTTTTCTTGTTAACGTCCAAAAATTTTATTATATTTTTTTTACTCAGGGTATGAAAAATAATATATCTACACTCTATTCTCAGGCCTACCAAATTCTTGCCCAAAAATGGGTAAGAATCTGTGAAGCTGTTTCAAAGGAGACTTTAGTAGACTTTGTAGCTGAAGTGAAGCTAAAAACTTTGGCGATTTGGAAAATACCATATCCGTGAAAAAACATTAGTGAATAATGTATAATAACTAAATTTACATTTGAGATAACGACAGCGTCAAAATACGCCATTCAAATTAGTCCATCAGGTTATGGAAAAATATGGGACACGTATTTTTTGTTTTACCAAATTATGAAAAATTTACAAAGATATATCATTTAACTTCCGGAGTTGGGGGTTGTGACGTAAAACTTGTACCATAACGTGACGTTATTCGAAACTTCTAAGCACGTCATGTTTTGTTTATGAAACAGGAAAAAAACGTGTACAATATTAATAATCTAACCTACGGACTAATTCGTCTTTTTTAGTCGTCTCGTCTATTCATCGATACATTTGGTAGAGTAGCCGATATGCGTACCTACTTTATCTTCAGAAAACTAATATGAAAATAACTTTCTTGTCTATCTGTAATATCAACTTGGCCTGACTCAGCTGGTGACCGAAACAAATACAATATAGCTCGGCAGAGAGCCCGGGAGATTACCTTCAAACGCCAGATTAAAACTCAGGGCAATTGCTTATTGTTTTACTTTCCCGAGAAACAACATCTTTCTGAGTTAAAAGGGTAAACTTGAGTTATTTTTAAAGTTTTTCTAAAGCCGGGAGTCACAATATCTGCCCATTTATCTTTTGAGACAATAAGTTTTAACGTTAAATTTGGAGTGCATTGTGTTGAGTTTTAGAATTTCACATAAAAGTTTAAAGTAATAGTTACTATTTTTTTTTACAAATAATTTTTCATTTTAACCTGCCTGTGGTCCGCCCCGGTTTCACTCGTGTTACGTAAAATAAAAAAAACAATGTATAGCACTCAGGAATCACGAACATATCCAACGGTGAAAGGATTTTGGAAATCGGTCCAGTAGTTCTTGAGATTACCGCGTTCAAACAAATAACCTCTTCAGCTTTATAATATTAGTATAGATATATTATAATGACGGAATCTTGTATTTATGGATGGATAGTTATCAGGTTATCACTATTTCGTGCAAATACTGAAAAATGGATTTAAAATCGAATTGACATAGAATCAATCAAAAAATTATAGTATGGAATGACACAAAGGCCATGGAACATTACGGGATTGGGAACTACGCCTGTAAAACTGAAAGACACCACAGGTATAAAATAATTTGTAAAATTGTTCGTACCGGACGACGAAATTTGTGAAATATTTCGTAAATAACGTAGCCAAGTGCGAGTTGGACTCGCCCATGAAGGGTTCCGTTGCAGCAAGTAACATAATATACATAGTACACATAGTTCTTGTAGTTCGTTGTAACTTTGATCAAAGTTTTAATAATAGTGTATTTATGACATACTAAAAAAAAACTACTCATCAGATTGAGTTCAAACTAATTTTCTTTGGTAGTTTGCATGGTAATGTACATCATTTATTTTTTTTAGTTTTTTCACGCTCTTACTTTAGAAGTTAGAGGGGGGGGGGCACACATTTTACCACTTTGGAAGCGTCTCTCGCGCAAATGATAAAAATTACATTAGAAACCTCAACATCATTTTGGAAGACCTATCGATAGACACCCCACACGTGTAGGTTTGAAGAAAAAAAATTTTTGAGTTTTAGTTCTCAGTATGGGGGGACCCCCAAATTTTTGTTTTTTTAAAAAACTTTTGTAAAAATCTTAATGCGGTTCACTGAATACATCTGCTTACCAAGTTTCAACAGTGTAGTTCTCATAGTTTCGGCAAAAAGTAGCTGTGACCTACGGACGGACAAACAGACAGACAGACACACATGACGAATCTATAAGGGTTCCGTTTTTACGTTTTACGGAACCCTAAAAACGGCAAAAAATTCTGTGAATTTGTTTTTGTTAACGTTCTTTCGAATTGCCCTCATCCGGACCTCAGGGATCGCAGAGGTGGTAACTTTGCCCAAAAGTTTAGTCTGGATTGCCAGAGGGGCAATGCTGCCAGCGTTCTAGAAACTCTGCCATGCTCTGACCGCGCGGTCTTGTCCTAACTGTTATACAAATCTATAAAATTGCATTTGCTTTGCTTATTTGGCAAGCAATTTCAGCTCATGTGACCAGTAGTTGATTAATGGAAAACTTCTACACCATAAGTCCTAGGTTTGAACCCACTCATTTCTTTTCTCAGTCATCACAATAATTTCCAGTCTGTTATCACCCTGTTGAGCATGGTAAACGTCATTTAACTCGTTATTAACACCATTTTTCTTGTTTTTTGGGTATTGTGCGTTAAGCGTTTTTTAAACGTTAAGTAGATAGATAGGATATGTTAACTTTTATTGCGCAATTGAGCAATTTGTGACCTTATCGCTTAAAGCTTTAAGTAGCGTGAATAAATTTAGTTATCGGCGAAGATGCAACTTTTCAAAGATGAGTATTTTCACTAACACGGATTTTCGTCACTGAATTTAATTTTGCAAATATTGCAAATAGAACCAAATTTTCGTAAATATTTATGAATGTACTGTGTGTATCCATTTCATGTGCGGGGCCTCAAAATAATATGTGTAGGTATTTTATGTATCAAAAACAGATGCACAAAAACTGTTGCACGAGATAACTGCGAGTTGTTTTCAAGTGTAAAATTGGGAGTTAAATTATCTGATGCGATAACTACATTTACTGTGGTAATATGGTGATTAACGGTAAATGCCTTATAATTAATTATACTAGTTTACTGAACGACCGCGGTAGCTTAAAACAATTATTTAATGTCGTGAAGAGAGGAACATTCAGTCAGGCACCAATTATTTAAGAAGTCTCTTTGGGTTACATAAATTTTGTGCCGAATTTCCAGCTTTTAGAATTATTTATTTTAGTACGAGCTTGAAAGTTTCAGACTTAGATTGAGATGGCTTAGAGGAATCCGTGCAACATTTACTGTATTTTCAGCAGTACTCAATCTAAACTGTAAAAACTTGGCGTAAAAGACCGCTTCGAAAACGATCAAGTTTGGCTTTTAAGACGGTTTTAATTGAGCTGAAAATGTTTTTATCCATTCTGGTAAAAGTTTCGTAGATCAACTGTTTCTATCTTTATTCTATCCTTCTATCTTTTTAGGTCGATCTAGGAGTAGCGATCGGAAATTATTGAGTAACACAACTGAAACTGAACTGAACTTGAAACTGAGATAGACTCGTCCTTTGACAAGAAGCTACTTCTAAGCATGAGTATTTGAATTTTTCGAATTTTTAATACTTAAAATGTACAAGTTTGATACTGTCATCGCGTCTAACAGTGCCCGTTGCAAACACAAACAGCGTGAGAAAACTAACAAATAAAAAAAAACATCTACCAAAACCTTTCACTTTTACCAACCTGCGCTTTGCTAACATTAAGATTGTGGCCGTACCAAGCGAGTGGTAGATTTTACTTTGTTAGAAAATATCTTGATTCCCGCGATGATTCATATGCAAATGTAAGTTATACAACCAAACCAAAGAAAATAAAGAAAAACCTTAACGGAGTAGATTTAGCTTGTAGTAGGTAGGTACCATAGTATTATTTTTAGTTAACTTTATTATGCAAGCCAAGTATACATTTTGAAACTAAAGTAATGAGTATAAAGACAAATGCATTTCGCCCGTGGCCAATCTCCATCTAGTAGGTCTGAGACGCGACGCCGCAGAATGCAATCCTGCCGATTGAGTTCTAGACCGGCGGAAATCAGGCCACCCCTCACCCCTTCCGCCCCCTCACCTCACCCCCGCGACACCCTATCAAACGGAATTCACGAAAATGCCAAATCTTGAACCATCTTATCCGCAGATGAACGTTTCTCAAGAAATATATACATTACTAACTTTGTACTGTATCTCCACGGAGACGTCTTATAAAAAGCGGAAATGGTTGAGGGTTTCTGCGGAGTAAACTCAGCTTTATAAAATAAAATTTTAAGATCACAGCAATGTGAAAGGTACATTTAAATTCTAAAGCAAAAGTTGTGAATTCGTTGTATTGCGTCAAGAGCGTCTTCTTTTATTGATACTTTTCCAGAGTTACTCGGGTGATGTCGTATTTTAGAGTTCAACACAAGAACGGAAATGTATTATTAAGATTCCAGTATATTTTTATATTTTTTTCCGTATCTGTCTGCCTCATCTATTTATAAAAGATTCAAGAAGGTTCGGCAAAATCTTTTTCAGTGTATGTTCAAAGAATAGTCGAAGAACAATTAATTGAAGTGAAAACTTCTTTAGGCGCGCCTAGACAGATATTTCGTGGGCTGTGAATTGGATTCTAGCGTCACGCTCGGATATGATAAGAAATATTCGGGTAAACTCGGGACCATGGCTATTGGTCGTTTAGAAATGCGTCAGCCAATGGGAAATGCTGAAAGTGCGTGGCCTCGGCATCATGCCATGGCCATCTAGAAATGCATCAGCCAATAGGAAATGCTGACGCATTTCTAGATGGTCATGCCATGATGCCCAGGCCACGCCCTCTAGTTACACACGTGTAGTTTTCAAAGTAAGCTATCAAATTCTGAGTTATAAGTTTTCACTTCTATTGGCAGTTCCTATGACTGCCAATTTTTCTTTATTTTTTGTATTGTCGTTTTACCATTAAAATTTAATCGAAATAACTCTAGTGGTTTTTTTAAAAAACAACCATAATATAAAAATGATATTAGTTTTGTTTAGTCCAAAACCTCGCTACATCACCAGAGCAGTAAGTACGTTAAGTTGGCCTACGGATATTATTTCGTTTCAAAAACGTGATTACAAATTCACAAATTCTACTGAATTTGTGAATTACATTTTTGAATTGCAGTCGTTTGTTTGGTTTAAAAAAAAAGAAAAGAATCGTTTCTTCGCAATCTCAATAAACTCTGTGGGTGGTTAATATTTTTTACGGGGACGCTTGAATTTTCACTAAAATACATAAATGTAGCATACTAATGTCGATGCCTTAATAGTGCGTTATTGATACTGATTCTGCCTTGTCGAATTTCCCTAATACCAAACTATATTATCGACAATAAGCTTATCAAAATCGGTACTTGAACAGAACCCTATGTAATCACTTGGAAACCATCGAACGGGTCTGGATTATTGGCATAGAACATTACAATGCGGTGGCGTGATGGCTTATTTTACAGCTAGTTACAGATACCAGTAGTTCTGTTACGTTTGGGAGAGCTTATGTTATGTGATGTAACTTTCTTGTTAGTGATTCTCATGATTTGTACTCGAACTAACATGAAGATTTATTTTATAAGCAAATGTTAACTCAATTCTCTCCTCTGATTTTTTTTTGTAATAGCGTTCTGCAGTTTGATCCGCGTAATTCCCGTTCCAGAAATTTTCTCGGGATAATAACTGGTCTTGTTACTCCGTTGTTAATACGTGTTTTTGTTACTCCAGGCTACAATATAACTATTTTTAAAATAGCCCACATGTTGTTATTGCTGGAACTCGAGGCCTTCCCAAGGAAAGAGTGAAGGCCATAATCTACCTCAAAAGTTTCTTGTAATATGCCGATTTTCTCACGATCTTTTCCTTCACCATTAAAGCCAGTAGTGTTTTTTTTATAGTATAGAGTCACAAGACAAGCAGACCAAGTGCCTGATGGTAAGCAACGCGCCTGCTTATAACAGCACAGTGACACTCAGCTATTGGAACAAAGAAAAGTCCAAATCATTACTTACCTAGCACCGCACCGCACTGCGCTCGTCTATGGGAAAATTGAGATGTATTTAGTGTAGTTATTTTAGTATGTAAGTAGTGTAGTATGGTTTCCAATGTAAAAAAAATGTAAGAGTAGAGTTTATGTAATAAATACCTTTACCCAAAACTAAGCAGAGTATAAAATACATACGTATTAGGTATACATAGAAACACCCAGACACATAACAAATATTTGTTCTGTGATTACGAAATCGAAAACATGACCTACGGTTTTGCAGGCAGACTTACTACCAACTAAGGTACGAGGCCAGTCCAACCGTAGTCGAAGCATACCAGACAACGTTCCATTTACGTACTGTATTCACTAGTTCTGAACGCAACAAAATTTAGTATGCAACGTGTAGATACTCGTATTTGGAAACCCATCGACATAAACCAACGATCTCAATACAAAGATATGCCCTCCCAAACTTCAGGGTGCACGGAACTATGTCATCGTTGGGTAGAGTGAACTCACTCTTTCCGTTCTAGTCAGTTGTAGGAAGTGGTGGACGCCAGACGTTTTTATCTATCACTATTCGTTGTCAACAACCAATACTAGTAGAACCTCAGCATACCTCGCCGCTAGCGATGCTAGGGGTCAAGTCGATTGGTTGAGCGTAAACCACTTACGCTACAGCTACACACAAAGAAGCAGTTTATTTCAATTTCACATTGGATGTGCGCTCAGGGCATTTCCAATGTGATCAGCATCATCAGCAATAAATCTTGTAGCCTTGATTCACTAGTATCTACATTACCGCTAAGCAGTAATGTGCAAACATTATTGTATTCCGGGTTGAAGGGCAATGTTTCCAGAGAAATTATCGGGCTTAGAGATAAAACAACTTAGATCTCTGGGTGACGAGCGCAGTGCAGTGCTAGGTAATGATTTGGACTCTGCATGTTCCAATAGCTGCGTGTCACTGTGCTGTTATGTGGCAGGCATGTTGCTTACCATCAGGCACATTTCCTGCTCGTCTCGTCACTCTTTATTTATAAAAGAAAACTATCTGGAATCCTAGGAGTACCTCAGAATAACACCAGCTGACTCGAGTTGCATCTCGCATCTGGTGCATGCATTTAGATTGCACTGCTTAAATGAACGATGGAGAAAAATTTGATCTACTTTGTTATTGCACCCTTGCCTTGAATTTCTATTAAAGTTCTATTTAATAATTAGTACCTGGGTGACCGAGCTTTGCTCGGTTTAAACACTGCGTATACTTAACCTACAGATAAAATTTATCATAAAATATTAATATATAAAATAAATATAAATAAATATATAAATAAAATAAATAAATAAATATATATAAATAAATATATAAAATAAAATAATGAACTTGAAAAAAAACGGCTGCTTGCCGTCTCGATTCGAACCCGGATCTACCGTTTCGTGACCGGGCGTCTTCCCACCTGAGCTATTTACACAGACGCGCGTGGCGGCGAAATTTACCGTCGCATTCTAATGTCTAATGTAACAGTTTTTGATTGTCTAAAAACGCGTATAATATACGTTTCTTAAAAATGAAACCTAGCTAGATCGACTTATCGTCCCCGAAACCCCCTGCATACATAATTTCATGAAAATCGTTCGAGTCGTTTCCGAGTTTCAGATTCTATATATATATACATATTTATATACAAGAATTGCTCGTTTAAAGGTATAAGATGTGATGTATATAAAATATTTGTTCTGTGTTTAGGTGTTTCCAGAAATAATAAGCGTGTATTTAAAACTGTACTTACAAGTATTATATCAGCTATCTAGCTGCCATAGTACAAACTCTGGTTAGTTTGGGGCCAGAAAGATGTTGTTGTGTGTGAAATCTCCATCAATATATAATTATATGGTGCTAGCAGCGCCCCGCGGTGTTACCCGCGAAGTTCCCGTTTCCATTGTTCCCGTTGTTTTTCCGGGATAAAGTAGCCTATATGTTCTTCCAGACTATAATCTATCTGTGTTTCAAATTTCAGCCCGATCCATTCATACATTAGGACGTGATTGAGCAACAAAGATCGAAACATCCATACATTTATTATAATATTAGTAGGATTTTGTAGATGCAGAGTATTTTAGAAGCTAGACCAAATTTTAGGTGTTAATTAATTAATTAATTAATTTATTTATTTATTAATATGATTTTGACTTAATTTAAAATGACAATGAAATGTAATAATGTAAAATGATAATGAAATGTAATAATGTAAAATGAAATGTAATAATGTAAAATGATAATGAAATGTAACAATGTAAAATGATAATGAAATGTAACAATGAAAAATGATAATGAAATGTCATAATTTATTGTATATAATCTTTTCTGAAATAAATTTTTTGATTGATTGATTGATTGATAGGTAGAAGTCATATTCAATATGCTTAAAGATACATCTTATATCTTTATCTAGATATCTTTTGATCCATCTAAATAACTGTAGGTATTTTGTATTAACATAAAACTGTTAGTTTTGGTAGTTTGGTGCTATATATCTACTGATTGATATTTTGAAGTCGTACCCGAAAGTTTTTTCGAGGCTTACGCGAGCTAAAAACTGTTTTTTTTAAATTGTTTACCAAATAAATACTTATTGTGCGAATTAGTATAATGTAAACTATTTAACAAAGATTCCCCATAAACAGTGAGTGCTGAAATGTAGATACGTTACAAACGCTAGATGACGTACAAACTAGAAGCATTGGCTGTGCATTTTTCAGTTTATTCAGTTCGTTTGATGCACTTACTCCGGTCTATTCGGTTGCAGTAACCGAACGAAGGCGAACGAGGCAAAAACTTATAAATTTTTTGGGTAATAATCTAATCTCACTAATCCTAATTCAACAATTTCTAACTCGAAATATTCCAATCTTAACATTTTCATAAACAGTAAACTTACATTCTATTAACTGAAATATTATGTTGAAATGTTTGAAATCTGAGAACGGAACAATTAGACAGCGGCCCTGCTTGTTCCCGACGCCAGCGGTATATTATGTGGAACTCCGTGGAGGTTTTAGTCGGTAGAGGAACCACTTCCATTCTTGGTGTCGAGTCCGACATAACCCGATCATATCCTTGACGCGGAAAGGTATGCGTAAATACATTTACTCCACGTACAAAAAAATGGTTTAGGCAATATCAAACTAAACTTGAGGCTAAACTTGACCTCGTACGAAACACTGAGAAGTGCCCGACATAAAGGTAGACTTGCTGAAGTGCGTCGGACGCTGGATAAGTCGGCAAAATCGACGCATATAATGGGCCCGACAGTGTACAATAAGCTGCCGAAGTCGATAACCACTGCGCCCTCGCTTGGTAGTTTTAAACTTAGACTCAAACGCTGGCTTACCGAGCAGACGTTCTACAGCCATAATGATTTTTTTAATTTAAAACTTAAAAATTGTATTTAGCTGACATTACCAATTCATTTTTTATATAAATTGACATGTAGATATTTGATTGTGATAATACATTATATATTATTACTAGCTATTACCCGCGACTACGTCCGCGCGAAATAAATACTAAGGTAACTCTCAGGCAGTACTTATTTTTATACCCAGACACGTAACATTTACCGTTACTAAAAATAGCTCATATTAAAACAATTTCATGGTTTTAGCTTCAACGGTTGGGAAATTTCATATTGACATTCATCCCCCATTTCAACCTCAATCTCACCCCCGTACAATTCGAAGTTACGAAATTGATAGAACAAACATTATTTTGCTTCGTGTCAAGTGTCTATATACTCACATTCTATATACAGAGTTTCATAGTTTTATCTTCAACGGTTGGGAACTTTCATATTGACGTTCTTCCCCCATTTCAACCCCAATTTCACCCCCTACAGTTCGAAATTACGAAATTGATAGAACAAACATTTAATTGCTTCGTGTCAAGTGTCTAGATACAAAATATGATAACTTTGAAAATCACGAATTTTCATACAATACTTCATCTCTTGTTTCACCCTCTTTGGGGTTGAATTTCGCAAAACCCCGTCTTAGCGAGCGCCTACGTGCTAAAAGGGTATTCCATGCAAAATTTCAGATTCCTAGCATTTGTAGTTTCTGAGATTCCTTGATGAGTGACCTTTCGCTTTTATATATATAGATTTATACGAACAATTGCTGGTTGCCTGGAAGAGATTGCTCTCAGCAATAAGGCCGCCATTTGTGGCGCTAGTTTATATTGTGTTTTTCTGTAATTGTTTCCTTTCTTTGTGTCACAATAAAGAGTTATCTATCTATCTATCTATCTAACATTCAAAGTATGAAAATTATTATGTTTTCGTATGTAATTAAAATTATTATGATAGCATACAAATAATTAAGGACGTGTAACAAGTGTTATAAATAAATATGATTATGATTATCAAAGAGCTTACATTTACTACGTATTGAGTTCGAACAAACGCTTTACACCGAAAGCAAGGGTCTGCTCTCTCTTGTGTTGTCACTCTTGTGGAAGTCTCATGCTTTTGTCGCGGCACATCACTATGTTGCCATAGCTAACATACACCGCATCTGCTTGCGATTGGTACAAAGGAACCGTGCGGAAAAACCTGATATATTTATTTATTCTCTATCTAAAGGCAAAATGGTTGATGACGTCCACACTACGTTTTTTTAGTAGTACAAAATGACGAGACGTGCAGTACATTTGCCCGGTAAGCAACATGCTGCCACTTAACAACACAGTGACAAGCAGCTATTGGAGCATGAAGAGTCCAAATCATTACAGAGCTAGGCACTGCTCTCGCCACCTAGAGATCTAAGATATTATATTTCTAAGCCCTGTAACGTTCACCGGAATCAACCTCAGCCGCTCGAGGTCGAGCTATTAACAAGCCAATTGTTCAAAAGTTTTATAATCTTACACACAGCGTCCCGCGGTGTTACCCGCGTAATTCCAGTTCCCGTTGTTTTTTCGACATAAAAATACTATAATCTATCTGTGTTTCAAATTTCAGCCCGATCCGTTCATTCGTTAGGGCGTGATTGAGCAACAAACATCCAAACATCCATACATTGACATTTATAATAATAGTAGAATGCCTATAAATGTCTGCTAATATCTTTAAACGTTTCTTTTTTTACCTTAATTTGATTAATTCACGGGGCAAAACAATTCACACGGATTATTTTCTCCGCACTAGGGCTAGGATCCTCGGTGTACAAAATGATCCTTTATTAAAACTTGACAAAAAACGAAATAGGAGAGCAATCTTTCTATATAATTGAACTAGCTGATCCGTGCGCGCGTTGCTACGCCATCTATCGAAAATTGGTCGTACCAATTCAAATTTTGAACAAATTCTGTTACCTTAGGTTCTAATGACGTAAACTTTAAGTTAGACACAAGCTGTCACGCAACGAAAACTCTCAAAAAAATATATTTTTCCCCGTTTTTGTTACATTTTGTATTCATGCTCCGCTCCTGTCGATAGTAGCGTAATGTTAAATAGCCTATAGCCTTCCTCGATAAATGGACTATCCAACAGAGAAATAATCTTTCAATTCGGACCAGTAGTTCCTGAGATCCTAGCGTTCAAACAAACAAACAAACATACAAACAAACAAACAAACTCTTCAGCTTTATAATATTAGTAAAGATTAGTATAGATAGAAAGCTAATTAATTTGTAGTAAGTAGTAGTAGTATAATAGTAGAGACATAAATTAGCAAACCATAGAGTTTACTGCTAGAACGATATGCGTTATTAACAATGAAATTTACTGAAATTTTCCACCTTTACTCTAACAGAAATGGAAACTACGCGGGTATAATCGCAGGGCATTGCTAGTTTAATATAAATACTTAAGTTCTAATGCTCTTCAGCAACTGAAGTACGAGTATAGTCATTATCATTAATTCATTAATGCGTGATGATCTTGCATTCTGTGTGTGAATAGACAGTAGTGTGGTTAGTTAACGTTTAGTACGCCATCTTAATTAGCGCCAACTAATAGGGCGGAGCGGCGTATAACGTATTGCGCCGAATTTAAACATTTGAGCGTTATTATAACATTAGGTACATCACTAAGTATAATTGTATATTGTTTACATCCAGCAAGACGATGTAAATAAAAATCCAATGCCTTTTCAATTTACTTTGATTTTTTAAATATGATTGTATTATTTATGTCGTTATTTTTGTTGTTTTACAGCGTTTACTTATTGTTCTTAAGTCTTTGTTCTATTTTGACATATTAATTCATTTTAGCTACTACATCATTCAATACTAAGGTTATTGCAAGCAAAAAGGCAACTTCAGTGTAATCTGTACATACTATGTACTTATTAACAAAATTGTAGTGTCTTTATGCAATTCCAAGCAACAATTTTTCACGAAATACTTGTGAAAGTGTATACGGTAATTCAATAAAACTAATAAAATACAAAATTACTTTTTATAATATTTAGAAAAAGCTTTCTTAGTAAAATATTTTTTTTTAATCAGGCCTGTGATTTTTATGTCTATTTTCATTTAAAAGACAATTTTTTTATTACTAGTTTATATTCATATAGAAAAATAAATTAAATAAGTCTGACACTATGCTTAGATATAAATTGAGCACTTCAAACAAATCTCTAATCGGTCAAGAAATTAATAATTTTAGTTTCTTGAAGAAGCGACGAGTAAACGTAGTCTTTTTAAAAGCTTTTAAAGCTGGTGGTAGCTTGAAAACGTTAAGCCATTTCATGGTTGCCGTTGACTTGACCGAAGAGATTCGCTGCATTTTCTAGTTCGGCACTTTCGTGAATCGTACAGATAGCCTGGAGCTTGCGTTGAGTGGGGTATTCCCGAACGTATAGTTTTTAGATTATCGGAATCTGAACTTCGATTGAAGACGACAAGTTACGTTCGCTAGAAATTAATCGTAATCTAATTAGACAAATAAATAGACTAACTCTTTGTTTTGCAATTAGTTTAAACAAACACATAAAAACTTAATGACTTCAAAAAATACCAATTGGTGAGCCTATCATGATCTGTTCGTCAGATATTATCGTGTGCAGGATGGAAAAATAGGTACAAAAAATAGGAAGACGGATATTATTTAAGACTAGCTATACCGAGCGCGCCTTGCTACGCCATCTATCGAAAATTGGTCGTACAAATTAAAATTTTGAACAAATTTGGTTATCTTAGGTTCTAATGACGCAACCAACCAAGATAGACACATGCTGTCACGCAACGAAAGCTCGCAAAAAGCAATATTTTTTTTGCCGTTTTTGTTACATTTTTCATTCATGCTCCGCTTCTGTTGATGGTAGCGTAATGTAAAATAGCTTTTAGCCTTTCTCGATAAATGGACTATACAACAGAGAAATAGTTTTTCAATTCGGACCAGTAGTTTCCGAGATCCTTACGTTCAAACAAACTCTTCAGCTTTATAATATTAGTATAAATTTGATCAGTGTGAGTGTTTAAGATTTGGTGATAACCCTGCGATTTTCTAAGACCATATTTATGTAAATCGAGTTTTTTCCCTCATTTCCTAGTGAGATGATTCGCATTTTCAAATTTCTCGGTATTCATCAGGGCTTTTGTATGCCAACCAAAACGTTTGAAGGTTACCTATAAAATAATACTTTTGATCACGATTAAGTCTTGTATATGTACCTTTAATACTAGTCACAGCCCGCGGTTTCACCTACGTGATTTCCGTTCCCGTTATTTTCCCGCTTTGAAAGGTAGCGTATTTATTATTCTAAACTATAAGTAAGTAGTCTATGTTTCTAATTGTAACCCGATCAGTTCAGGTGTTTCTGTTGTGATTCAGCAACAATCTATACATCCAAAGTTTCTAATTTTTTTATAGTATAGACGAGATAGTGACGAGACGAGCAGGGCATGCCTGATGGTAAGCAACATACCTGCTACATAACAGCACAGTGACACGCAGCTATTGGAACACGAAGAGTCCAAATCATGACCTAGCACTGCACTGCGCTCGTCACCCAGAGATGTAAGATATTATATCTCTAAGCCCTGTAATTTTTTTGGAAACATTGCCCTTCAAACCGGAACACAGTAATGTTTGCACATTACTGCTTGGCGGTAGAATAACTGGCGAAGGTGTAGTAGGTACTTCCCCAGGCAGACTCTGCCAAGAGTCCTACCACTACTAAAATACTAGTAGCACATACTAGTAGCATTTATAATACTAGTAGCATGCTGCGTTGCTGCGGTTTTACCCGCACCGTTCCCGTTGCCATTATTATCCCGTATTAAAAAGTAGCCTAAGTGCTAATCGAGACTATATTCTAATTATGCTTTAAATTTCAACCCGATCCATTTAGACATTCTGACGTGATTGACCATCAAAGATCCAAACTTTCGCATTTATGTATTGTATTAGGAGATCTATATCATTAGTAAAATGTATAAACGTATTCAATGTTAGTGCCTTCAATTCGAGGTCAAGAATGCTACAATGACTAAAAAGGCCAGATGGTGCTCAAATATCAAGCATATCGAAGCTACAAAAATATATTAGGCAGTATTGTGAAACATAATCTGGTTAAACCTATACCTATGGTGCATAGTACCCGTGAATAGCTCTACTGAAGCAGATTAGTCGGGCCCATTGCGCGCAGCAATCGACCGACCACTGACACGATACATTTATTTTTATACGGTGCTCTTATGGCGTGGAAATCTATAACAATATCTCAGCAATGAACTAATACAAAAATCGTATTTTCGAAAGTCATTCATCATCATCATCAGCCGACCCTAGCCCACTACTGAAAATATACCTCACACAGCTTAGCCCTTTCCTCTGCTTTTCTTCTCCAGACACCGCCTGCTGCTTTACGTATATTGTCACTCCACAAAGTTTCCGGGCGTCCTACGCTATGTTGGCTTTTTGCGGTTAGAGGTCAAAAGTCGTCGTTCGAAAGTCCTTAATGGTACATGGTACCTAATTGATTTAGGTATTACTTTTCATTCATCGTATCTGATGCCTATGTTGGTTTTAAAATAAAATAAAACAATATTTTTAATCTAATAACATTTTGTGTGTGTAACGAAAAAGTCCTTAACTTGATAAAATACAATACTAATAGAGTTGTAAGTTTTAAATATTCATGTTCATCACACAAATATTTGCACTGGATGGGAATCGAACCCACCCACGGCTTACCAGGCAGACTACCTACTAAGCCACGAGACCAGTCACGGTTGTATTTGTACATTAAAAATAACAAAGCTCAGGTAAGAATCAGTTTATTTCAAGAGACACAAACGTACACAAGAAACACAATAGGCCCGGGAAGGCAGAGCGGGATCAATGTCATGTGAAAACATAATCTCTTTGAAGATACGGCTCAGAGCTGTGATCCCAGAAATCCGGCGTGATACGCTCTGCAGTGTCGCTGTGTTACTGTTAATACGGATACAGACCAGTGCAACATTTACAAAGTTACTCTAATTATTTATACAGTCCTATAAACCGTGTCACAGTGTCTAAAATCTAAATATATGTCTGAATGGGGTCTATATTTGGTACTAATTTAAGTAGACATAACGTTTTTTGGACTAATAATATTTATCATAACAACTAAACGCTTAACTGTTTTCGCATATTTTTTCCTAGCATAACTATATGTAGCATAAAAATAACTTAGCATAATGTTTAAAGGATGTACAATAATAGGGTACAATCCTCCAAAAAACTAAGTAGTCCGTTAGTTAGATTGCCAAAAAATATTGTACACGTATTTTTTCTTTTGTTTCACAAACAAAAAATGACGAAGATACAGCGCTTCGAAGTGTCGTGTGACGTCACTTGTGAGTACGTTTTTTACTCACGAGTGACGTCGCGACCCCCCACTCTCGAAGTTTGATGGTCTATATCTTCGACGATTTTTAATATTATGAAAAAAACAAAAAATACGTGTCCAATATTTTTCCATGATCTAGCTGAGGGAGTAATTAGGATGGTGTATTTTTGACCCAGTCCGGTACCCTATTGTTTTTTAGTCACCACGCCTCTTATGTAGGTACTAGCAGTGCCCCGCTACCTTCCCCGCGTAGTGTTTGTTTCTGTTATTTTCCCGTAATTAAGAGCATATGTATGTGCTATTCCGGAGTATTACCCATGTTCCGTGTTCCAAATTTCAGCCCAATCCATTTCGCCGTTTTTTTTTCGTATAATACAGAGTTTCGAATAATATAGAGGCCACTAAGCCTACAGTGACGTATTCCAACTATTTCCGACGTGCGGGCTAATGTAACTGTTTACGAGCGCAAGCATCCTCCACAATTTACCGGGAGCGTATCTGCGACTCCATCGTTATTTACGACCCTGCTCGGTTTCTGAAACAAACAAGTTTGTTGTTTTTTTTAGACGAGTGAAAGAAACGTCGAGCTAGAATTCGCAGAGGCGCTAACAAGAATCACCTGTCTATAACAAGTGAATGTTTACAGTTTGTGTGTATGTGCTGTGTTATTTCCTGTCTGTGTACGGTTGCCTGGAAGGGATCGCTCGTAGCGATAAGACCGCCAATTAAATAACTTTTTTTTTTGGGTTTTGTTATTTATTTATTGTACTTTGAGGCTTTTAATAAAGAGTATTGTATTGTATAATTTAATCAGCCATTGAATTTAACAACAGTTGGTACTATTACCAACGTATTAATCGTGATTTGATTACAAAATAGCTTATAATATATATGTATGACACAAAAATTACGGCTTTTATATGGCAAAAACCTTATGTAGTCCGATCGATTCGAAAATTAGTACCTTCAAACATACGGAGATTATTTTAGCAAAGATAACAAAAATGTGTAACAAATTTGCACCAGTCGCACTCACATGTTATGGAGTTGTGATAAAGCAAATCATAAATGATACAGTACAGGTTTGCGGCATCGAAAACACTAATTAAAGTTTATGAGCATAAATAAAAGTACCTGGGTGACCGAGCTTTGCTCGGTTTAAATACTAAATATACTTAGATACCTACAGATAAAAGACTCCAAGAAATAAATTTTCTTAATAAAAACGAATTGAAAAAAAAGAGAACCCGTCTGGATTCGAACCCGGAGCTACTAATTCGTGACCGCTATGAGCGCCCGACTTCCCGTCTGAGCTAATTATGCTGTCGCGTCACGCGGCGAAATTTACCTTCACATTCTAATGTCTAATGTGACAGTTTTTCATTGTCTAAAAACGCGCATAATATACGTTTTTTTTTAAACAAGACTTAGTTAGATCGATTTATCGTCCCCGAAATCCCCTGCATACATAATTTCATGGAAATCCGTCGAGCCGTTTCCGAGATTCAGATTCTATATATATATATATACATATTTATACGAGTATAGATACAAGAATTGCTCGTTTAAAGGTATAAGATATTTTCTACTGTCATGCTTACAAACTTTCACGTTTATAGTAGGTATTACTCGTTGTAGGATTACTTAACGTTTCATTATAGCTGTAATAGATAGTGCAGAACCAGTCCACCTTTTCTTCTCACTGCTAGGACTTAGAACCTTAGGGCCCACGTTAGACAAGTGCGGGTTGGTGAATGACACGTCTTAAAAATACACTTTTAAAGAAACATGCTGATGGCTTCAAAGTGTGCCCTTGTGCGAGTGAATCGGTTTGTTTTAGATAAGCACGCTCCGTCGCGTCGTAGACAACATTGTCGCTTTACATCTGGTGAGATGCCGATGAAGTGTATGTAGACCTTCAAAAGTAAAAAATTATGTTTATTTCATTGTTAACGCAAATGGTGATGACATAATATTTGTACATTTGCAAATATTTGTAGGCTGTTTTTTAGGTTTTTTGACCGTCATATCACTTGATATTACGCGACGATAGATCGGATCTTACAAGATTTTCAGTTCCTTTAGAATTTTATTGTATTTAAAAGGAGAAGAGAAATGCCACTTCTGTATAAAACATTTCTTCAGAAAGGGCAGTTGTCTCGAGTCACGCCACTCTGTAATTAAATAATGAGACAAGACCGAACTCGAAGAGCCGAGTGACACTCGCCGAGTGACGTTTGATTTAACTTCGTCCACCAGTTTCGGTCTATTTTTAGTTATTTTAGCGCAAACAAGGAAAGTTCCGGAATTTATCTTTCAGTTAATGAATTGGTGAAGACTTGTAAAAAGAAACTGCCTTGTTTTCATATTATGGGATATATTTGTACGACAAATACGGAAGTAAGAATAGAATGATAGGAATGGCGTGATTTTTTATTTATTTTATTTTAATATCTTCTGCTACTATTCTGACCAATTCAATCTGTTTAGGAACTTTACACTCGTAGTTTTTTATTTTGAAGGTATTAATTTTCAATTCAAAAATTATAGAATTAAAAGTGTCTTCCACTCATTATTTGAATTTCCCCGTTTTCTTATTCTGCATATTCCTTCCTCACTGTACATCTTGAGGGTGCCTGGAAGAAGCGGCTCTTAGCGATAAGGTCGTCAATTCTTACTTTATTTGGTGTTGCTTTTTATTCTAATTGAGATTTTATCCGTGTAGTTGCTATTCCTTTTACTTTTCCGGGATAAAAAGTAGACTAGGTGTTCTGGCACACTATAATCGTAACTTTCGTAACTGTTCATAATATATTCCGCCGTCATTGAGCATAAAACTTCCAAACTTTCGCATTTATAATATTATTAGAATTTGCAGCTCACCAAATCTTCCCTGCTGGGGCTCAGGATTTTTTTTCGCAAGGAGAGACCCAAAGCCGTAATCCTCTTCGCTAACCCCATGTGGAATAGTCTATGGATAAAGTACCTCGAAAGATACTTGCATCATGGCGGTTTCGTTACGATATTTTCCTTCACCGTTGGTAAACTTGTAAATCTACACTTCGGAAAAACTCCACAGAGGCAGGCGGAATTCGAACTAATGCCCTCAATATTGTGAATCGACCGTCTACCCACAGGGTTACCACAGCTTAGTATTTGTAGTACACAAGGGTTTCAGGGACTGAAATGCGGCCGTAGTGGAGGCTCTGGAGCGGGAGAGGCGGCTTAGAAAAAACGGACTCACTAGAATTAGGATGAAAACGTTCCCTACTCCCCCATAATTTACTTGTCTTCTCCCGATCCAAGATTAATGTAAAAAAATAACCCAAACGACAAAGGCCACACTAAACTTAATAAAAAGAAAACTACACAGGGTTAGTATTTGTAAAATAACCATCAATTCTCGTAACAATTTAAAGGCGTCCAAGCGTTAAATCCGATGTGGAAATGGCGGTATTGATCGATGTGTTCATCGGTCGTCGATAATCCTCCCAGTGGCAGAGGAGATGAGGGTCCGTCGGCGCTCGCGCGGAATGACCATTGCTGGCGTGACAACCCTACGGGACCTATTCTTATATTCCAACAGCTGGCACCAATTTTTGTGTATGTGTTTGAAGCAAGCTAAATACTTGTCACAACGCTCTCCTATTACATTTACCCCAACGCTGGAGAAAATTGATATGATAGATAGAAACTCTTTATTGTGACAACACTTATTAACTAGCGCCACAAGTGGCGGTCTCATTGCTGAGAACAATATCTTCCAGGCAACCAGCTGTGTTATGCTTTTGTAAGCTAACACCTCTGAAAGTGAATCAAACACTGCTTTAAGGCCTGTTCACACCGGAGCGGTATTCACTGCCGCCTGCGGTAGAGAAAACCGAGTGGGTAAGCGGTAATATAAATGTTCACACCAAAAATACCGCCTACCTAGGCGGTACTTACAAAATACCGCGCGAATCCCGCGCGGTATTTACCTCTACCCACAGCGGTAGCGAATACCGCTCCGGTGTGAACATGTCTTTAACCATCTATAATAGTCACGGGGACTCTTACGGATTTTTACGAAGACGTGACGTCACAAACCCCACTACAGAAGTTTGATGATCTGTGTCTCTTTGTCGATTTTTAATAATTTGTTAAAAGAGAGACGAACTTCTTAGCATTCCATGGATTCACCGTGCGGGTGCCGGGTCCATCGTGTGGCAGAGAGAGAAATCTCGAGTAGACCCCGAGACTTGTGACTCGGGCGTAGGTTTAAAAGTACATGTACATGTCCTATATTTTTCCGTAATCTACCTGACAGACTATGATAAGAATAGTACATTTTGACTCCGCCATCATTCCATTTCTACTGATATTCTACAGATTGCAGTCGTACGACATCTATCGTACATTTCAAGAATAGACTCCCAATGGATCTCTCGGACTCCTTGACATCGAGGTCCGATTCCGCACGCTACTGCGGGGTCACCATGACAGCTCGTCTGAAGATAACCAGACGGTTCATTGGTCGAGTAGCCCATTTTCTAATACGTTACTTTCGAGATATTCATCTTTTCCAAGGTCATTGTAATTTTTTTAGTGTATTAGGACAAGACGTGCAGAACTTGTGCCTGATGGTAAAACAACATGCCTGCCCCTAACAACACAGTGACACGCAGCTATTGGAACATTAAGAGTCCAAATCATTACATAGGACCGCCCTGCACTCGTCACCCGGAGATATAAGGTATTTCTTAACCCAGTATTTTTTCTGTAAACATTGCCCTTCAAATCGGAACACAATAATGTTTGCACACTACTGCTTGGCGGCAGAGTAACTGGCAAAGATGTGGTTCTTCCCTAGGTGGAATCTGCAAAGAGCCCTACCACTAGTTACTAGATATACCTATGAATGTCTTGATAGACTTTGTTTTGATAGTAGCAGATGACTGAGTCTTCTCGTGACTTCAGTGCGGCGATTGTAATGCTGCCGAATCGTCGAGGGAATTAATTAATATTATAGATCGTGACGAAAGCCTATGTTATGCTTATAAAATGAACTCAAGTCATGAAAGTGTAAAAACTATAGCAGATAGCTGCCCAGTAATCTAACACTTTTGAAGTGAAATTAATGTTCGTAGAGATAAATCATCTTTTATAACTGGGTGACGAGTGCAGTGCATTGCTAGGTAATTATTTAGATTTATACCCCGTTAACATTATTCCAGTCCAGCGACCGAATCCAGCGCTGGATTGCTTACTGGAATAATGGAGACCGGCACTGGAATGCACTGGCACTGGATTGATGCATTCCAGTGCCGGTCTCCATTATTCCAGTAAGCAATCCAGAGCTGGATTCGGTCGCTGGACTGGAATCATGTAAACGGGGTATTAGACTCGTCATGTTCCAATAGCTGCGTGACATTATTCTGTGCTCCTGTTATCAGCAAGCGTATTGCTTACCATCAGGCACATGTCCACCTCTACCCATAACTCTATACTATTAAAAAAAGTTTTTTTGGCTCACGTTGGTAAAACTAGAGTAAATATTTGGAATACCTACTGTCGATAATGTCCTAGAAAATCTTTTGAAAATCGGAATACAGAGTTTGGTTTCGGCGAGACCCGTCAATCTGCCAAATCCCAGATGTTTATTTACGTAGGCCGTATTCAAATGCAATACAATAAATTCAATAAACCAAGTTCCGAATCGCGGCATACATTATCCCACGTATGTAGGACTAGAGAGCCGGTGTTGCCAAATTTACACCCTTCCCTCGTCTGATTTACCAAAAATTATAATACTGAATAAAATTCCAAAACCAAATTCAAATGTCTAATATTGAAAAAGTTGAGTTATTTTTTATAGTAAGTATAGAGTGACGAGACAAACAGGGACATGCACCTGATGGTAAGCAACATACCTGCCACATAACAACAACACAGTGACACGCAGCTATTGGAACATGAAGAGTCAAAACCATTACCTAGCACTGCAATACGCTCGTCGCCCAGAGATCTTAGATATTATATCTCTAAGCCCTGAAATTTCTCTGGAAACAGTGCCCTTCTAACCGGAACACAGTAATGTTGGCGCGTTATTGCTTGGCGGTAGATTAACTGGCAAAATTGTGGTGCTTAAAGTCTGACTAAAGTCCTACCACTGCATAAATGGTTAATTTGATAAAAAGTGTTTGTCTGTAAAATCAGTTTATGGACTAGGCTCTATTATAGGCCTATTGTGCCTCTCTATCGCTTGTTCCGCGCTCTCGCTTGCGCGCTCGACTCAGTTGGAACATACCATTTTTTTGTCCGTGCAACTGACGTTTTTATTTTCAGACATCTCGTCACAAAAGTGTGTGTGACTGTGTCATAGATGCGGCCATTTCTTGGAGGTGAATAGATACACTCTCCGCTCAAACGCTCAAGAGTACTTATTTTATTATTTGGCCTCTCGTAAAAAGAAACTTTGTAAAAGTTTATACTAAGTGGAATTCTCGATACGCTGTGAAGTAACCACAAAAAGGCGGTATTTTTCCACCTCTGCGCGCGATGCATCACAGTCCTCACTCGGTGTGATGAATTGCTGGATTATTTATTTATCTAATGCTGTTGAGGAATTTAGAATAGGCAGGATAGTTGTGAAGTTGCAAGAACTGTGACGGTCCATTCCCACCAGTCATTTTTGTTTGATTGCCTCTCAATGGAAGCCATTTTAATATGGGTCAATTGTAACATTTCATTGATCGAGTGGTAACTATTGTGGGGTTTGAGTTGTGAGCGAATTAAGTCGGCAAGATTCAATTAGCGCAGGGTTGCGGTACACCCAATTTTTTTTAATTGTCTTTCGAGAAGATGCGGTCTACGATGAAGTGGGTTTACCTAGAAAAAAATAATCATTCTCGGTTTGAAGATAACTAGATTGTAACGTATGTAAAAAGTGTACAAGTGTACCTAGCAATTATTATATTGTGTTTTCACATCAGTCGGCACTTTCGGAGTGAGCCGCTGTTTTTTAAGTGCGCTGATATGTAAATCTACTTCTTTTGAAAATAATATAAGACCTACCATACATAAATTCTACAAAGAGGTAAACCGTCCAGTCGTCAATGCCACCGAACGGATCTGGAGCGCCGGGTTTTCTAAGCCCGACAGAAGACCGACCGACGTCTATTTGCCTATTGCTCGGATGTGTAGAGCGGCTATTTGGCTGTCGTATCTTAAAACAAGGTAAGTGACGGTTTTTTTTCGTTAATAGGGTACAATCCTCAAAAAAACTAAGTAGCCCGTTAGTTAGATTGCCAAAAAATATTGTACACGTATTTTTTCTTTTGTTTCACAAACAAAAATGACGAAGATACAGCGCTTCGAAGTTTCGTGTGACGTCACTTGTCAGTACGATTTTTGCTCACGAGTGACGTCACGACCCCCCACTCTCGAAGTTTGATGGTCTATATCTTTGACGATTTTTAATATTATGAAAAAACAAAAAATACATAAAAGTAAGTAAATACAAATAAGTGTCCAATATTTTTCCATGATCTAGCTGACGAACTAATTAGAATGGTGTATTTTTGACCCAGTCCGGTACCCTAACTGATTATAAATGGATTTCGTAATAAACAAAATTTTATGATTTAATTTATAAAATTTTAAATAAAACAACAACACGTATAAACGTGTTGTTGTTTTATGTTTCTTAACATCAACTGTTATTTGTAGTGCCAATAAAGTGTTTTGTATTGTTTTGCATGGAATATGTATTATATTGCACAAATGTGAAAGTTTAGATAATATATAGATGTTTGTAGCGCTTATCTAGGAACACCTGAAAGGACCGTAATTTGTAATTTGAAACACAGTTATATTATTTGACTGGCCTCGTGGCTTAGTTGGTAGTAGCTCTGCCTGCGAAGCCGAGGGTCGTGGGTTCGATTCCCACCCAGTGCAAATATTTGTGTGATGAATTCAAATGTTTGCACTGTGTCTGGGTGTTTCTATGTATAATAAGTATGTATTTAAAGCTATAAAAGCATTATATCAGCTATCTGGCTGCCATCATACAAGCTTTGCTTAGTTTGGGGCCAGATGGTGTTGTGTGTGAATTGTCCACCGATATTTATTTATTTTATTTTTTATTAATGTCTGGAGTAGCACATATGCTACTGTTATTTTTATTTCGGGAAAATAACGGAAGCAGGAACTACGGGAATAAAACCGCCCGTCGCTGCTAGTTATGTAGTGGTAGGACTCTGTACAGTGGTTAAATACTGGAGCGAGTTTATACTTCGGGTTCGGTGTAATTGCATGCACCATGTTTGCAGGTAAATTTGGTTAACTTTTTACAGAATCTGCTTAAGGAAGTTTCATAACCTTATCAGTTATTCTACCACCAAGCTTTTACGTGAAAAAAATACCGCGATCCGTTTTGAAGAGCAATTTACCCAATGAAATCATTAGGCATAATACGTTATCTTTGGGTAAACCATTCACGATCATAGGGAAACAGCACAGCGATACGTAGCTATTGGTACACTATCCTGTTATTTCATTGTTATGAGCAGGGGTGTTGCTTACCATCAGGCGTATTCCCAGCTTGTCTCATTACTCTTTATTATAAAAAAGGAGTTCACATATCCCACCCAGATATAAAAGAAGAAAAGTGCCTGAAAAAAAGAAACTGTATGAAATACTGAGTGTGATTTACTACAGTTTGGGTTAAACCAGTCGTATTTTCGCGGCATCTGCTTCGTGGCCGACAAAAACAGCCTGTTTAGGATGTGAACCCTTTTTATGCGCCTCTGCTCGTAAACATGGGAAGTGGATATGTATCCCAGTGAAGGAGATATACTTAATCGATTCAAAAGAAGACGAAATTGTATTGGTTCTCAGAATCCGTAATAAACAGTCGAAGTAGCATACATTTTCCAGTTATAAATAAGTGCTTACGTTATTACAGGAAGTAATATGCAAGCATCACTATGGGAATAATGTTTATAGAGACATGTTTGTATAGAAATGAAAATGTCTTAAGAAGCGTTGGGCATTTTTTGAGACGGGAAAACACCATTGAACTCTCTACATTGCAGGTAACCATTACCGAAACCGCTTAAGTTTCTAGGATTAAATATCTAGGTACATAATATGTTGTATAAATATGTATGTAATGATTGTTCAAATTTGCACTTGCAGAAACGCATCCGTTTGATGCTAATTTACTATTATATCTACACCCACGTTTTGTACATTTTTGGTAAACCTGAAAAGTGTTTGCTGATATCCTTCTTATAATATCCTTTTAGTGTCTCCATGACATGCACATACAATGTTTATTTTGAATTGTGCTTATTCAAATGATTATACTTATTCAAAATTCAAATATATTCAAAGTATCAAAGTTTTTATCGAATTTGGTATAAAACCAATTGTTGACTTCTCGACTTGACTTCTCGATTCCACGAATTCATTCATCTTGATTATCTTTATACCTTAATTGGTATATGAATAATCCAGATGAGCTTAGTGTAATAACGTAGTAAGTTCGATGTGTGGCAAAGTGTGGTTATCATTGTTTTGGCACAATAAACGTTTTTCTCATTTTCATTGTAATTTGGTTAATAAAGGCTAATAATCTCGTTAAAAAAATTATTCCATTAGAAAATAGCAGGCGGTGATTCAAGTATACAACGAAAATAGAGGAAAAGTCTAACAGTAGAGTATGTACCGTAAATAAGGTAGTGCTGCCGATGTCCAGCCACTCACATTTGAAGGAAGAAATTGAAGCAAAAATGGCTAGATGACAGTATAGTCCAGTAACTTTGTCGCCAGAAAGTATGGAGTAGTATGAGTTAAATCCGGTAGATCTGATTTTTTGCAGACTTGTTTATGATGTTGACATAATGATTAATCCAAGTTAAATTAAAACCTTGAGCGCCGAACGTAACTTTGTCAAAAATCGAAAAAACCGCGAAAAAATCGTAAATTTTTCAAATTTTGGCAATTATAACCCTAAACGACTAGTTTTTGAAAAAACTTTCTTAGGGTGTTTATAAAGTAGACAGTTACTGCGTTTTTTAACCCCCGACCAAAAAAAGGGGTGTTATAAGTTTGACGTCGAAGTCTGTCTGTCTGTCAGCCAGGCAGACATACAGGTCTGTCTCTCTATGTGTCTGCCTGTGGGTGTGTCATTCTATGGCACCATAGAGCTCAAACGGATGGGCCGATTTCGATGCGGTTTTTTTTGTTTGTAGATTAATTTTTGTGTTGATGTTTTTCTATTCGATCGATTCAAGATGGTCTCCTCCACCAAATGGCGGACCAAATATTTCATCACAATCTACCTCAATATGGGTATCGGCGACGAACGACGATACAACAAAAATTGGATAGACACTTAACAAAATAACTCGGAAAAATCAAAGAAAATTGTAGGTGATTGCAAACTGCCTCTAGCAATGTCTTGTCAATAAGCTACGTAACAGCAATATGTAGATTGTAGACTGTAGAGGTTAGTTCTAATTCATTAGGCAGCCTGATGGGTTGATGAGCGATGTCGTGTCACAGCGGTAATTAGTTGAGAAGCGATGACAGAAGTAATAGCGTGTTTGTGTAATACAACTACACGCATAGCTACAGCACGTGTAAGGAAATTGTTGTGATTTGTAGTGGTAGGACTCTTGGCAGAGTCCGCCTGGGGAAGTACCACACCTTTGCCAGTTATTCTACCGCCAAGCAGTAATGTTCAAACATTACTGTATTTCGGTTTGAAGGGAAATGTTCCCAGTGAAATTACAGGGCAAAGATATAAAACATCTTATGTCTCTGGGTGACGAGCGCAGTGCAGTGCTAGGTAATGATTTGAACAATTCATGTTCCAATAGCTGCGTGTCACCGAGCCGTCATGTGGCAGGCATGTTGGTTACCATCAGGCACATGCCCTGCTCGTCTGGCCACTCTATGTTATATAAAAAAAACATCTATTATATAGGTTATGAGGTTACCACTTTTGAACCATTTTTGTAAACAGCGGCATATTTTAGTTCCATCGTTTGGTCACGTTCAAAATTGCCCTGTACATAATGAAGATGTGGTTTCTGCTCCCCATTCCGCCATATTGCCAGTCGTGGACCGAGCTCGTAAATATTTTATTACCCAGTATTTATGGGTACTTTTTCATTGCCTTTGTGCTATGGTAATTTTAGGAAGTTTTGGTTTTAGATATTATTAATTGCGTTGTAATTTTGTATTCAGGTAAAATCACACTTTCGTCTCAATTTTTCAATTTCATACTGCGATATATAAATATTTAAATATTGGTGGATAATTCACACACAACACCATCGTCTTATTTATTTTATCTTCGTCTTATATTACCAACCGACCAACCACGCTGTCCACCTAGTTGGTCGGTTAGTAATTTTTATTCTTAACCAACAACACCAACAACCTAGTTGGTCGGTTGATAAATTTTATTCTTAACCAACAACCTAGTTTGTCGGTTGATACATTTTCGCTAACAGATGGGTTTATTTAACCTGGTTTGTTGTTTGAAATATTTTCAATCTTAATCGACAACCTGGTTTGTCGGCAATATTTGTTTTTCAAGTCACCACCTCTTATTTGTTACGGTGAAAGTTACGGTGGTCTAATCGGGAGAACGGCGGCTGCCGATCCGGAGACCCCGGGTTCAAACCCCACACGCACCACTGTCTTTTCGAAGTCATGTGCGTAATGCCGCTAACGGTGAAGGAAAACATCGTGAGGAAACCGACATGTACCTAGAATCTTTCGAAGTCATGTGTCATCCGCTAACCCGCACTGGGCCAGCGTGGTGGATTATGGCCTTAACTCTCTCCTTGCGAGAGAAGGCCCCGAGTCCCAGCAGTGGGAACAGCCCACTGTTGATGTTGATGTTGACCTCTTATTTAAGTAATGCACCTTTGCCCTCAACCTTTCTCACATGTATGTTCCATCTATTGGTACGTTTTTAAAAATGCGATCAAAAGAGTATGCATTGATATTTTTTATTAATTTTTTTGTTGTTGTAAAGCTAAAAGTATCCCCGTCAAGAATGAAAAACGATTTTGTTCATGTGGCTCCCTCTACTGGCTTTACAGTATGCCATTCGGTCACCCCAATTAGTGATGACATTTTGAACTACCTCGGCGCCAATTTCACTCAAAACAGTCGTAATGTTGTTTTTCAAAGCTGGAATTGTCTCTGGATTATCCGCATAACATCGGTCTTTAAGGGTACCCTACAGGAAGAAGTCCAGCGGTGTCAAATCGCAGCTACGCGCAGGCCAATGGACACCTCCTGAACGGCTGATTACGCAGTTGTTAAACTTGAAGGTCGATCGTAAGTCGGCTTGTATGGCATGTGGCGCAAATCTTTCTTTTCAAAATTCGCACAGTTTCGGCGACACAGCACTGACTTTGAAAATTAGTTTTTAAAATTTCAAAACGCTCTTCAAGACAAAACATGTTGTTTCGTGCCGCGGACGGTATGGCTCATGAACTGTAAAAATTTCGGGTCTGTAGCTCGTTTGCCGTTGTCATACGACGAAATTCAAAAATGTACCAACAGATGGCCCACCCGTTAGATATTACATGGTGACCTGGGGAGTACAAATAATTCTACGAACATAATCCCGCTTGCTTACGGATTCCTATCTGACGAGACGAAACATGCATAATATGAAATATTATTTCACCTGATGAAAAGTACCAAATTGAAATCCCGTGAAGTATAAAACAGATTACGAGCTTACGAAGTTGCCATGCAGGCTGTATTAAACGTTTTCCCGGAAATTGATTTGCGTGGTTGCTATTATCATTATAATAAGTGCATATGGCGGAAAGATAAAGAATTAGGACTTACATCAGGAAAGCTCACTCGACGAATTATTGCTCTGTGTGCAGTTCCTTTGCTGCCCAGTAATAAAATACTGGATGGCTGAGACTATTTATTAGAAAAGAATCAGTGGAATTAGAGGACGAAAACCGTTTGGATAAATTGTTCACTTATTTTGAAACTTATTGGCTTTGAAACGAGGAGTTTACCAAAATTTGGCCAGTCTTTGGTGAACGTCATCGAACTAATAATTTTCTCGAGGAAATCTTGGAATTTTAAGCCAAACAGTTTTTTACAATTTAGGAAAGAAAACAGTGAAAATTATGCAATTACTATTTTTTTTGCAAAATGATGCAGCATTTTATACAGTACGCAGCAAACAAATTAATAATAATATAGCACCGAGTAAGAGACATGCATCGTATATAAAAAATGATGCGTATATATTAAGATACTAAATGCAACTTTTAAATGGTGTCATTTGTATGGGTCATTTTTACAGAAAGTCAAATAAATAATTAAGACATTGATGGCGGACTTCTTTTTCTTATAATATTACTCGTATATAAACAGTAAAACGGTTGGGAACTCCTAAACTATACCATGAGTGTCCAGTTGGTAATTAAAGTTTATTAATCAACAAACCATTATTCATTATTCATCCTTATAGTTTGTCGGTTAGGATCAAAAATGGAGATTACTTACAAGCAAACTACGTAGGTTGTCGGTTAGGACTAAAGATGGAGATTACTTACAAACTATGTACCTAGGTTGTCGGTTAAGACAAATGATTACTAATCAGTCCAACTAGGTGGACAGCGTAGTTTGTCGGTTAGGAATAAAAATGTTGATTACTAACGGACAAACTATGATAGTTTGTTGGTTAGGAAAAAAAATTACTAACCGACCAACTAGGTGGACAGCGTGGTTGGTCGGTTGGGAATAGACGAACACTGACCCCAAACTAAGCAAAGCTTGTGATATGGCAGCCAAATAACTGATATAATACTTGTATAGTTTAAAATACATACTTATTATACATAGAAACACCCAGGCACAGTGCAAACATTTGAATTAATCACACAAATATTTGCACTGGGTGGGAATCGAACCCACGACCCTCGGCTTCGCAGGCAGAGCTTCTACCCACTAAGCCACGAGATCAGGACGTCTACTCTCTTTCTACGAAAACGTTATTTCGAAAAAAAACTCGCGACTTTCCTACTCTCGTTCTACTTCGTTTCATCCGATAAAACATTGTTTGACGTTTAAAAATGTTCTAAGCCTACTCTAATTAGAATATGCTTAGATCATTTAAACTGAAAAAACGACGGATCGAAGTAGAATCGGAGTTGGAAAGTCGCGAATTTATTGCGAAATTACGTTTTCGTAGAAAGAGAGTAGACGTCCTGTCCATAATGGCAAGTACAAAGTTACTTGGCATACCTGTGTAGCCTACCTTATGTTCTCACAGCTGGGACCTTGGGTTCTCAGATCAGAGACAGATGGGTTGTGTGTGGATTGTGTCCTTTATTCTCTAATCAAGGACACAATCCACTACACTAGTCAAGTGTGCTTTGGCTGTAAAGTTCCTTAGTTCAATCAATTCAAACACAACATAACTGTATAAATATATTCTTTTTTCTGCAGAAGGCAACCCTTGAAGTTACAACAGAAACTACACTATGTACAACCAAGCAATGAAATATGCTATCCGAGTAAGTCGTTCCTAATGGATTCAATCTCGGCGTACCCAAATCAAAAATTAAGGCTTCTTTTCTTTTCTTCTAGGCTGTTACATCAGGAGAGATCGCGGTCAAGTTATTTTTGGTTAAAAAAACTAACGACTGGCACTAATCTGAACACTAAGCACTAAACTCTGTACACTACTGGGAATCTACAGATAACATGAATGCTCAAGCGCTCTGCTAGTTGGAAGCCTACCCAATATTATGCTGACAGTATTACCACCATGATTGAAAATCCTTAAGAACCTTATTTAAGAATGCTTATACCTACTGTTATAGAGGAGAACTGAGGTAAGTTTAGGTGAAACGAAATAGTTATGGTTGGAAACATATCTCGTAAAAAAGTTAGTTACAATTAACTTAAGTAATAACTCATTCCCATAAAATATTTAAACGAGTTCAAACTGAAAAATACACAAGTATACCACACAGGTTGCTATAGTATATCGTGAGCTTATGACACATTCAAATCTTTATTTGCCACTAAATGTATATTTGGTCTCACGATTATGGTACAGTACCTATATCTTAAGCCCTTATTACACTTGGCTAACTTTCATCAACATCATCAACAGTCCACTAAACGTTCCCACTGGTGGGACTCGGGGCCTTCTCTCGCCAGGAGAGAATAATCCACCACGCTGGCCTAGTGCTGGTTGGCGGATGACACATGACTTCGAAAGATTTTAGGTACATATCGGTTTCCTCACGATGTTTTCCTTCACCGTTTTTAAGTTAGCGGCATTACACTTGGCTAACTTTAGTCGACTGAATTTAGTCGCTATAGCATTCAGTAAGCTAGCATTCTAAATTCAGAAGCGAGGATTGTTTGCTTCTAATTAGCTCAAATTACCTACTTTATGTGATCAAATTACTAAATTTGCTTATAAATTCAGTCACTAAATTTAGCCAAATATAATAAGGGCTTTAGTCGGCTTTTACGGGCAATGCAAATGTTACAAAAGCGTTTGGTAAATAGAAGGAAATTACGAACTTTAAAACACTACAGCCATTTAGATAGATGTTTAAATAAAGATAGAATTAGGACGGTGGTAAAGTTCAAACCTATTACTATCGGTAAAATAAAATTTACTTTTCTTACTTTTGTGCTATTTTACTGGAATATGTACTGTTTAATCTTAAAAAATTGGGCTAACTTTCCACTTCACCATTAACATTTCAAAATATGTTCATAATAATTTTATGATGTTGCTTTGAATTCAAAACGAGACATAAAAAGCTTTGTTTTTGCGAGCTTTCATTGCAGTAAGATAAAGTTCGTGAAAACAACAAAGCTTTTAGTTGAATCAACAAACATGCTGTAAACATTGTTTATGTTGTTCAGTTGACAGTTAAAATAGTCTCATTTGAGTTAGCTTTATTACTATGAAATACGTATTAACTAGCTGGTTGCCCCGATTTTGTCCAAAGTAGACCGACTGTCAGAGATCCCATGTTATAAATAAATAAAATACTGGATGTCGAAAACTGTTCGTTTTAATCTACTGTACCTGCTTCATACCTGTAATAAGTTTATTTTTAGTTCCATTGACATTTAATACAACTTTCACTACATAATTCAATTAAGGCGTCTTTGACATTTATCGTGTTGTTATTAATATAATATTTATTATGGAAATTGTTAATGGATGTTTATTGATTTTGATAGAAATAGTATTTATAAGGTATTTTAATTTAATATTATGTTTGTACGCTTTTGACATTTGGATTGTTTCTAACTTGGAATTAATTATTTGAACTTCATTGACTTGATTTGAAATATCTGTGTACTTAGTTTTGTTGTATCATGTTGAGAAGTTTTGGTTTGTCATTTACTTCCTGTCTAATTAAATACTTAATTATTATTTTTTCATTAATGATAAAATTATTTTTATTGTACCTGTGACTTGCCCAGTGTAACTATATATTTTAATGTCAATAAATAAAGCTAATCTAATCTAATACATAGAATAGATAGATATTTACAATTCCTTTTTAATAAATGTTCTCGGGATAATATATAGACTACAGGCTCGTGAACAAAATTTACGGGTCAAATGAACCAGCAGGAGACCTATGTAGGATGATAGAAGGGTATAAAGTAATAAGATTCAGCACTATGCCGTCACTTGTAAGCTGTCCAACTAAGTGCAATTGAAGAGGGGGGGTTGCAATCCTCGATAATTTCTCCTTGTCTCATTATTTTTGTACGGCGTTGCGGAATAATAGATTATAAGAGGTATTGAAACAATAAAAAATATAAATTTTAACTTTTTGATTATTAGTTTGTCGGAAAAATTTACAGAGTACGAGTAATTTACACAGCAAATTTGGTCATTTGATTAAGTACGGCATTGTTTCCATACAGTTTCAATATCTCTTCTAATCCATTATTTCGCAATGCCGTACAAAAATCATGCGACAAGGAGAAATGGTAGAGGGTTGCAACCCCCCCTCTTCAATCACACGCAGTTGGACAGCTTACAAGTGACGGCATAGTGCTGAATCTTAATACTTTACACCCTTCTATCATCCTACATAGGTCTCCTGCTGGTTCATTTGACCCGTAAATTTTGTTCACGGGCCTGTAGTCTAATACTAAATATTCTTGTATCTACACAGTCGCTTTAACTTTATGTCAAAGTCGATGTTCGGTTTCCCGTACTCGTAAATTTAATGAAAAGTAGTACTTAGTATTTAGTTACTTCGTGCTGCTATTCCAGACTACAAACTAATTGTGTTCCAAGTTACAAGCGGGGGGTCTACCGCCGAACGAAAAATGTCATACCTTTGATAGCTGTCATAGCTTCTCTCTCTTTTCTTTCCGCTTGAAATGATAGAGACGGCAATAGCAAAGCCATAGCCGATTTAGTTAGTCGGTAGAAGGCCCGATCCGAGGATCTACCGCTTAACTAGAACTGTCTTAGCTTTGACATTGCTCTCTCTTTTCTTTCCGCTTGAAATGATAGAGACCGCAATAGCAAAGCGAAAGCCGATTTAGTTAGGCGGTAGAAGTGCCGTTCAGGTATTCCGACGTGATTGAGCAACAAACATCCAAACATGAATATTTCTAATATTATTAGGATGATACCAGGGGCTGATTATTAGGCTAATTCGGGTGTAGGCTAGGCCGCGAAGATTGGGGAGTGCGCATTGAAATCATGTTTTCGCTATTAATTTAGCATTTATTGCATCTACCCTAGATATTTATACTAGATTGAAAGAAAATACTAAAACTAGATGCGTTGTGATCTAATACAATTTTACTCTCAATCTCTTTGATCTTGATTTTAACACACCTGACGGGGGCGCGTCCTCATAATTACTCTAGGGCGGTCAGAACTCTTGCTTAGTCGCTGGATGATACGAGTGCATACATTACATGATCGAGATAATAGGCATGGCGAAAAATAACTAATTAACCCGTCAGTTAGATTATTAAAAAATATTATAGGTACATACAAGTATTTTTTCTTTTGTTTCACAAACAAAAACTGACGAAGATATGGGGCTGAGAAAGGACATAGTTCAGTTGGAAGGGGCTTTGGGCTAAAACGTGTCTTCAAACCGGAAAACAGTGCAGTTTTTAAATCACGACTTGTCGGTTGAATAACTGGTAAAGGTGTACTTCCCCAGGTAGTGTACTTTCATTTGAAAGCGTTCCAAGTCATGAAAATATAATACACAAGTGCTCGCACGTATCTGGAAAAGAACAACTTTGTTTATAAAACAACTGCACCATACTTTAGTTCATTCAACGTGGAATTATAAATGTACATTATATTTCCACAGAGCGCTCTTTTGTCCACGACAGCTGTAGTTTAATAAACACAGGATACGCGCCCATTGTGCACCTTCGCCGTGCGAGACCGCCGACCGACAGCACTTTGTATAAACCTTAACTCGACTACATAAAGGCTGAAATTGAAGGAGCGACGTTGCGCATATAAATTACGAGCAAAGTTACACGTGCTTTTATAAAGGGCCGTATTAAAGCGGAGGAGAGTTTGTAATTGATTGGTGGGGCGTTGGAGGTGATGCTTATCGTGGGAATAGCGGGACAAGTCGGCAGAAGTTTTAATTAATCCGCGCGAAGCGAGCGTGACGAGTGATTCGCGCGAGTGAGTCGATCCCGTCCCGCCCGAGCCGCCCTCCGCCCTGGCGGCTCAACGGGGAGGTCAGCTATTGTCGAAACTAATGTTCAGATTGTTGTCTTATGATAATTTTGAGTGATTTCGCTCCGATGACGAATTACGTTGTGAATTGGATTTGAGTGTTTATTTCGATTTCAGCATTGTCCAGCAGGTCTACTACGAAGTCCGATAAACGATATATCGGCCGAACTTATGGAAGTTTCCTACCTTGATAGACAATCGGTCGGTTGATCGAATCGGCCGTTTCATTCGATCCGGCCCTCATCCGACCTAAGTATATTACTTCCGACCGAGATGTATCGATCCGAATGTTTTTCGTAGTAGGCTACAGATCCGATTCAGCTGTCGGTCGGATCCGATCATTCGGAGTTTGTTTTCGTAGTAGACCTGCAGGATTCGTATCTAGAATCGTATTTTGAAATATATATTTTTTATAGTTTAAAAATATTTGTGAAGATTTTCATGGAACTTGTTAATCTTATATATAAAATTCTCGTGTCACAGTGTTTGTTTCCTTACTCCTCCGAAACGGCTTTACTGATTTTAACCAAATTTTACATGCATATTCTGTAGGTATGAGAATCGGCTACTAGCTATTTTTCATACCCCTAAGTGACAAGGGTTGTTCACTAAGGCAAAACAACGTTTGCGGGGTCAGCTAGTAAAATATAAAATTAACAGTCGATAAAATAACAAAAGTCCTGTGTCCACGCAGACTTACAATATTTTCCCAGAATAAATATTTCCACCAAACCATTCCATGACAAAAATTCGTACACAAATCGTTGAGCAAACAAGCCTGAAATTGCGCGAGCAAAATGTATTCGTTCGTTAGGTAACTATCTATACGCTTGGAACAACTGGAATACATGGTGATTTGGTAATTTTAGGGATCCCATATTTTATATTATTCATCTCTACTAATAAAACTGTCGTTTCACGTTATTTTTTTGTCTGCTGGAATCCTAAACTACTTAACTGACTTTAATCAAATTTTGCACATTGTGTCCAGTGTGATCCAACTTGAGAGATAGGATAGCTTATTAATATCACAATATTATATAATAAGCTGTAAATAGCTGAACATCGTTTGCGGAGTTCGCTAACATGTTTCATAAAACTAATTTTGACGCCAAAAATTAAGATTGCATTTTCTTGAATCTGACTTTCATCTGGAGCAGATGAGGTAGAGTTATTGCACTCGACAAGATCAGTGATAACATTTGTCAAGGTATGGACAATAGTCACTTAACCGTACTCGCACTTTTGGACTTGATTTTTTCGATTTCGTTGATTTTGAAATACTAACAAATCATCACAAACATCCAACAGTAGTTTAAGTCTAGTGCTCATTTTTACGATTCTCTCGCCACCTTCATGGAATTTTTTAATTACTGCTGAAAGATTAAAAAACTGAAGGATTTATTAGTTATTAGCAGCGCCCCGCGGTTACTCGCAAATTCCCGTTCCCGTAGTTTTTACAGGATAAAAAGTATGATATGTGTGCTTCCAGACTATAATCTATCTGTGTTCCAAATTTCAACCCGATCCTTTCATAAGTTAGGACGTGATTGAGCAACAAACATCCAAACATCCAAATATCGAAACATCCATAATTTGACATTTATAATATTACTAGCAGCGCCCCGCGGTGTTACCCGCGAAGTTCCCGTTCCCGTTGTTTTTTCCGGGATAAAAAGTAGCCTATGTTTGTGTTCTTCCAGACTATAATCTATCTGTGTTCCAAATTTCAACCCGATCCTTTCATAAGTTAGGACGTGATTGAGCAACAAACATCCAAACATCCAAATATCGAAACATCCATAATTTGACATTTATAATATTACTAGCAGCGCCCCGCGGTGTTACCCGCGAAGTTCCCGTTCCCGTTGTTTTTCCGGGATAAAAAGTAGCCTATGTTTGTGTTCTTCCAGACTATAATCTATCTGTGTTCCAAATTTCAGCCCGATCCGTTCATACGTTAGGACGTGATTGAGCAACAAACATCCAAACATCCATACATTCACATTTATAATATTAGTAGGAAGTAGGATTTTTAGTCGTCTCGCCTGTCGAGCTCGTCAATGGTCTGATTAAAAAGTGACGTAAATATGAAAAGTGATGTACATTTATGAGTTTGACGTCTGTTCACAGGTTGTTTTGTGCTGTATATCGACGAGCGACGGTAGCGAGTTTTATCGGTTAATTTGTTCGGTACACACGCAGCCCGCCGCTGCCGACTCTAATTTGCACGAATATTTGTGTAGCGTAATTACGTTATTAACGTCGGTATTTGAATGAAAGTTGCTTTGTAACGATAAACGTCGAGTTAATATTTTCACTGCACTGGTAGCAATATTTAACATAGAGTGACGAGACAAGCAGGACATGTGTCTGGTGGTAAGCAACATGCCTGCCACATAACAGCACAGTGACACGCAGCTATTGGACCATGAAGAGTCCAAATCATTACCTAGCACTGCACTGTTACCGTCTAGTTATTTGTCTTGTATTTAGATATTTATCATCTTGTCAGTTAGTAGGTATGTATGTTTATTATGTATATATATTATTAGTTTTTATTTATTAGTGTATTATAATATTGTGTAGCTTAAGTATTTGTGTGTAATGTTATTAGAATGTACGTTTATCTCGTAGTAATAGTCTTTGTTGCGCACCACGCTTTTAGTTTTTCTATAATTTTCTCCACCCCAAGGTTGCCTGGAAGAAATCACTTTCAGCGATAAGGCCGCCAGCTGTTTCACAAAATTTACTGTTTTCAAATATTTATGTGTTATTTTTAAGTTGTGAACAATAAAGAATTTTCATTCATTCGTTCACTGCGGTCATCACCCAGAGATCTAAGATATTATATCTCAGCCCTGTAATTTCACTGGAAACATTGCCCTTCAAACTGGAACACAGTAATGTTTGCACTTTACTGTTTGGCGGTAGAATAACTGGCAAATGTGTGGTACTTCCCCAGGCGGACTCTGCTAAGAGTCCTACCACTACAATAGCGCTATATGTGTTTCTCTCTACAGATTTCCTCAAAGTAGTACACAAACTAGTAACTCTTGAATATGAATTACTGTGTTCCGATTTGAAAGGCAAAGTTTCGAAAGACTGGGCAAATATTTAAATAATATTATTTACCAGTGATTTGGAGTCGTCGTGTTCATATTACTGAGTGAGATTGTGCTGTTATTTCCATAAAACCAGAAGAATATCCCTAAAACGCGGGTGAAACCACGGGCACAGCCAGCTAAGCATAATTCTACTTATATTATAAATGTCAATGTATGATTAAGTGCATGAGGATATTGATTATTTTTTGGACCGTCATCTAGCGCTAAGTGAAACCTCTGAAAGGGTAGTGTAGGTCAGGAAAAACTTCTGTATTTTTACCCGACTGCGCGACGCAAAGGAGTGGTAATGTGTTTAACAGTCTATGTATGTATGTATGTATGTATGTATGTATGTATGTATGTATGTATGTTTGTATGTTCCTTTGAGGCACTATACAGACCAAACGCCTGGGCCGATATTTATGATTCACACGTCAATCGATTCCTCTTAATCTGGCGAGTGACACTAAAGACATGACATTAGTGTAAGTCCAATATGGCGGCTTCAGGACGCCATATTGTCCAAATAAAAAAAATGAAAATCACCAAAATATGTCAAGAGGGGTATCGTTGAATAGGTATTTCAAAATAATGTTTAGCTTTCTCTCAATGTTTTTTGATTCGACTGACCGTTTAGGATGTATATCGATTTAAAGTTGAGTAACAACCATTCTCACATTTATAGGTTTTTAGGTAGCAGAAAACTTCGTATAACTAACTGTACGTGTGAATGTGGATGGACATTATATACTAATGTATCTAGTAGGCATCGATATAAATCAATAGATGTGCCCTGAGCACCTTGAAATTGGTAATAAACTGCGTCTCTGTATGTATCGTAAGTGGTTTACAAACAACCAATCTACTTGACCCCTATAATCGCTAGCGGCGAGATTTGCTGTGGTTCTACTTATTTTGGTTGTTGACACCGAATAATGGTAGGTAAAAACGTCTGGCGTCCACCGCGTCCTGCAACCGACTAGAACGGAAAGAGTGAGCTCACTCTTCCCAACGTTGACATTATTGCGTGCGCCGTGAAGTTTGGGATGGGGCCCATCTTGCGTTCTACGATCTATGCTAGTAGGTATATTGGACTACCTTTTTTTTTCGTACGTGCAGGAAATGTATTTACGCATACCCTACTGCCCCGCCCGGGAGACACAGCCAGGTTATGTTGCACTCTATATCATGTATGGATATGGTGCCCCTATCTACTAATAAACCTCTATGGGGTTTCAACTCTGCCGCTGATAGTGGGACCACGGAACCGCTCTCGGATTGCTCCGCCTCGGTCGCCCATCTCCAACTTCAAACGATTTAGTAGGTACTCTACGTCAATCGAAAACCTAAACTAACACAAAACTATAAATATGAATTACATGCAGTAGAAAATCCTACATATTATATCAGTAGAAACGAAGACATTTGGTCAACAACCAAAAGATGCATATTATTATGTTGAGCATATTAACATTCACAACATTGTTCATAACTAAAAAGTATAAAAAAAAAATATAATTTAAAAACTCAAAAACCCGACTGCGTAAAAAGTGAAACAAACTACGTTCTCGCATACTAAAAAAACTGAAAAGAATAAAACAAGCATTTAGATTTCTGGTGGTCTAGAATTCTATAATATGTTATTGTATTAATACTATTGAAATATATACAATATTTTCTAATAAAAGAACATTACAACTGAACAGTCGGGATCCATTGAACAATTACATTGTATGTCGAATAATAATGGATCCCGACTCTTCAGTTGTAATGTTCTTTTATTAGAAAATATTGTATATATTTCAATAGTATTAATACAATAACATATTATAGAATTCTAGACCACCAGAAATCTAAATGCTTGTTTTATTCTTTTCAGTTTTTTTAGTATGCGAGAACGTAGTTTGTTTCACTTTTTACGCAGTCGGGTTTTTGAGTTTTTAAATTATATTTTTTTTAAAAATATTATTAGAATTGAGATATGTTGAATCAAAGAAATGTAACTGAACAAAACGATGTATGGATGTTTGGATGTTTGTTGCTCAATCACGTCCTCTTTTAGTAGTGGTAGGACTCTTAGCAGAGCCCGCCTGGGGAAGTACCACACCTTTGTCAATTGTTCTACCGCCAAGCAGTAATATGCAAACATTACTGTGTTCCGGTTTGAAGGGCAATGTTTCCAGAGAAATTACAGGGCTTAGAGATATAACAACTTAGATCTCTGGGTGACGAGCGCAGTGCGGTGCTAGGTAATGATTTGGCTCTTCATGTTCCAATAGCTGCGTGTCACTGTGCTGTTATGTGGCAGGCATGTTGCTTACCATCAGGCAAATGTCCTGCTCGTCTCGTCAATCTTTATTTAAAAAAAAATAACGTCCTAACGTATGAACGGATCGGGCTGAAATTTGGAACACAGATAGATTATAGTCCGGAAGAACATATAGGTTACTTTTTATCCCAGAGAAAAAACGAGAACGGGAACTTCGCGGGTAACACCGCGGGGCGCTGCTAGAAATAATATAATTGTTTGTTACGTCTCGAAAATGTACAATTCAGTCTTAGTATAAACTAATTCGAATGAAAGCGAAGACAATTGTTCTCATTTTTGTCCATGTCAAATTTTAAAAAGCATTTTTAACATTAAACTATCTTTATTTATCATTTGCAAATGTTTAAACCAAACCAAATCCCGAAGTGAAAGTATAACCGAATTGACCGTCGTTTACCGACCACGACGGCGCGTCAAATTCTGCGGCTTACCGCACAATGCGCTCGTTATGTCTGCTGCATGCCGCATGTCGCATGCCACATGCCGCATGTCGCATGCCACATGCCGCATGTCGCATGCCACATGCCGCACTTGCGAATATTTCATAAATTTTTGCTAGTTTACTACAGCTATTCAATCAGTATTCTTAATTGCAATATTTCACATCGTTGGCGAATAGCTTTCTATTCTACGAGGTATTTTTTAATTAAATATTATTTTACTCATAACAGCATAGTATGACGTAGCTATTGAACCACGAATCCAAATGATAATTTAGATACGTGGTATTAACCTAGCACTGCAGCTAGATCATTATGTGAACTGGTTAATCGGTGCATGAAACGAATGTTTAATTGACCTTGAATTGAAGGAAGATTGACCAGTAATTACAGCTTATTCAATAATGTCTGTCTTACTATGAGGGTGACATAGTCATTTATGACTAAACCCTCTTATATATTAAACATAAAAAAATACCTAGCACTGCACTGTGCTCGTCAGCAGAGCAGAAATTTCATACTCCAATAGCTGCGTGTCACTGTGATGTTATGGGCACATTTATGTACTGCTCGTCTCGTCACTTCATACAAAAAAACAAGGAAGGGAGATTCCACAGTTTAGATGCTGTCACGATGCTGTTCCTGCGAAAGTAGTATTTGAAACGTCAATAATGAATCGTTGTCACGTTTTTAAACTACGAAACTATTCTAACAAATTACTACTCTAACAAAAAAAGGAACCGTGGTAGTAAATTATGTAGACCAGTTTCCGGTAAGAAATTGATCTACATCCAATTTCCCATGTTCAAAAATTTTAAGTTTTTTTTTCCAACAAGGGAGTCTAGGTACTATATACATTGAGAGAGTAGGTACTATATTATCTAGTCCATATAGCATGCCTCAAGAAAATTTTACTTCTAAACCCCTATCTACAGTAACATTCCTAGTATGTAAAACCACTCGAGTTCACAACAAATCTGTAAGAAATACTACCGTTGAACAGAAGTGCCCTCAAAGACGAGCGCAGTCAGGCAGAGGTGAACCAGACAATTATCTTTGCAAACACCCCACTTCCCCCTCTCCCAACCTCCTTAGAGGTCGCTTCACTAATTTATAATTCACTTCTCTAGGGGAGGGTGACATTCAATGTGTTTGTAGCAAACGATGACGTAGTTTGACCGACTTGGCTGAGATTGAGTAGTAGTTGGGAATATGATTGTTTACCTTTCAATAGACGTTTGGGTCAAATTCGTTTACGATCTACTGAATCTATATTTGAATTAACGAATAGAGAGGAAAACCTTCTTATATTAATTAAATTATTTTAGAACTTACATATATAAGCCAATAATATTAAGTATTAAGCCCGAGATACACGTGGCTAGTTTTTCAAGCTAGGTAGAAGCTAGTATTCTAGCTTGGTATAGACAACGCTGCGCAACGCTAGTTTTGTCTACACGAAGCTAGAAGTACTAGCTTACTAACACTAGCTTGCCATCCTAGCTTGAAAAACTAGCCTCGTGTAGCCTCGGGCATTATAGAGGTTTAATATAGAATGAGCTAGCAAGAGATATGCGTATAATAGCAACACACAACACGCTTACCCATAACATCATAGTATTACATAGCTATTAAATCTTTTCAAAATCATTGCCTGAGCATAGTTTTCGCTCAGTATCTTTGAACTGACGCGCCGCTTTTACTGTCAGTGTCCACATTTCATCTCAAGCCGTGGCGCAATGATTGTATACTTTTGTTTATACTTAGACTTTGGGAATCGGTTCTGGAATAAATTCGTTGCACATGACTTTGGTTTCGTCCATGTTTATCCAGAGAGTGATGGATTGAGAGTTAGCGAAGGTCTTGTTCTGATATAGTTATTATTTCATGGCGTTGCTTCGTTCCTCCACTAGTTGCAGAGCTCTATAAAGCTTGAACTTACTAACTTTGCATCGCATTTTGCAAAATTTTGAGCCCTAATCTCGTAGGACTTTCTCTGTTCTGTTATGTCACCAACTACACTACGAGTCTATCTCGAGCCTTTGGTCTCTAGTATTAGCTGGTATGTTTAAGACCCAACTTCATCGCCTCGAAATTTCGAGTATGTATCTCAGGCAACCTGAAAACTTGTCACATAGCTCTCCGATTATTACCAAGCACCTGGCTGGTGAGTAGCGGATCAAAATGAATCTATACATTTTTTTTTTGTTCAATAAACATGTTTGAGACAATATTCCATTTTTACTTGTTGTAGTTTAATGTTTAAAGAATAAAAAAAAATAAGTTTAACATTGTTCAACACGCGTGTAAAAATGTTTTACTAAAAATAAATGTATTTGATGCAATTTAAACGTTCAGTTGTGTACTATTTAAGACTAAAAATAGGGATTCTCAAAAAGACAGATCATTTTGGTGGGACTTTCTAACAGCCAGGGTGCCAGATCATCGAAATTGAGGGATACATTTTGCCTCTCTACTCACTAGCCAGGTCTTTGTGTTGGAAAATAATAGTAGCTATGTATCAAGTCTTCAGCTTGCCTCAAATACCAACTCAAAATTTGCTGTTAGCTTTCGGAATATTATCATTGTATGTACTATATCGAAATTAGCGTTCGCTCATTTCCTGAAGTTTCGCGTCAGTTCGTCATTTCATTTAGTTAAAACCAACTATACTTACAGAACATAAACATTCCTAGAATGGTACTCATACTACAAAGCTATAATAAAACACTATTTAAAATGATAACCGGGAATTTAAAATACGGGAATGTTTTGAAGCATGTTTCATATTGCATCGTCGCTTCGCAATAGTTATCTGAACACAAAATAAAAACACAGAATACCCGTTATTTTAACTCGAAACCCGCAGTGTTGTGACGAGGTGATATTTCACTGAGTTTATCTGAGGGACGTTCGTCAATTAATCGCATAAAATTTAGCTTGACTATCGAGAACAAACTGTCCACCGTTAAATCGGTGTGATGGACTATAAACTATATTGAGACCTTATTCTTAATGTCTACACTAAAAACACGGAACAAACTTGATATAATATTTTTTTGTAAATATAATTTAGGGTTATATTTTTTACCCAATCGTGTTTTACGAGCAAAACACTACGTAGAGCGGGCAACACGTTTGCCCATGACAACACAAGGCCTCGAAAAGTGGCTGTGATTTGTAATCTTTATGTTTATATAGAACTAATCTGATAGTTTTAAACGTGAAATATTCGTTTATTTGTATAAATATGATCTGAATCTCGTAAATGGCTGCCACGACTTTCATGATATGTATTTACTATGAAGGTGGTTTCGGAGGCGATAAATCGATCTAGCTCTAAGTTTCATTTTAAGAATACGTCATTTTATCCACGTTTACACTGAATAAAGGTCGGTCATTTGAATGACGGTTCAAGTGCTTGAGCACTTGAACATAAAAAGTCTAAATCGCTAAATAACACCATACTGTGCTTGTCACTATTTGTCAGAAAAATAACTGGTACAAAACAGAATACTTACTTATTTGTCTAGTAAAAGCGTAGTTAAGTTGCAAATCTCAGATGGCCCATATCTTCTCGATATATCCCGGAACTTAAACGGTTGCCTTACGATATTTTCATTATATTTTATACGAAAAAAAACCCAGAGCTGCAAGCGGGGTTTGAACCTGCGATATAAAGATTTTGGAATTGAGATTCTAACCACGGTTTTACAGACAGACTAGGGACATGTTAAACCCTTTTTTTCGTTCGAGCTTAACCTTCCTTGGTTCTTCCGTACACTGTAACTCTGTAAACTGACAATAAAAGTCGTAATTATTATTATAATTTACTAAGACTATATGACAATTATTAATTACTAGCAACGTCCCGCGGTTTTACTCGCGTAGTTTCCGTTCCCGTCGTTCCCGTTATTTTCCCGGTATGAAAAGTAGCCTATGTATTCTTCCAAATTAAATTCTAATTGGATTCCAAATTTCAGCCTACATTACGGCGTGATTGAGCAACAAACATACAAACATCCGAATATCCAACAATGCATGGATGCATTGAAATTTATAATATTAGTGAGATGCATTCACTATGTGCTGGTATAGCAAAATTATGGTGAAGTCTCTTAAGAAATTTACGTTTTTTCCGACTTAGGTTCCTCGGGTCAATATGACTCGAAGTATAAGAAAAGTCATCAGAACAGAAAAGCTTGTGTTTTGCAAACAATGATGCTTTGTTGCATTCTAAGAATACACTTACAATTTATATATGTTAGTCATATCTCAAGCACTTAGCGTGTTATTATTGAAGAATGATTGTTTATTTACATTATTATTTGGGTAGATTACAACATTTACGTGAGATAGTTACTTTTATTAAATTCAGTCGTTGTTTGGACTTGAAGTGTTTCATTAGTGTTTGAAATGGCTCATCATTTTGACTTATTCTAAGATTTTGCAATTCCTAAACCATGATTTAAATTCTGAAGATGAAATAACTAGTGCAACGGAGAACAGTATGGATGAAAATCCTACCGACTATGTTCAACCCAGATTAGACAGTGAAAGAAGTTATAACGAAACAAATAGCGATGAGGAGCCCCTTTCAAGAGAATGAAAACCAAATGCTATAAAAAAAAACTGAATTTACATGGTCAAGAACCCCATTACACGTCCGAGGTCTTTTGAGTAGTGCAAACCTAATAAAACTTACACCAGGTATGCTTCTCATCTCATAAATACATTTAGAGGTTATTTTGATTTATTTCTAAATAGGCGTATAAATTTAATAATTTTGAAACAAGAAAATATAGAAGGTTCTTCACTTTTTGGGTCATGTTGACCCGAAGGTCTCAAGTGTAAATAGTATTTCAAGAACCGAGTAAGGTTAAACATAAAATTTATAGAAACAAGTAGATTATAATATTTATGATTATGTTTAAGTTAGTGTTCTCCTGTTATCATTGCAAGCCTCCATAAGGCAATAAACATAATGATTATTGCCCACAATTGATTCAACATATTACAGGCACTTTCATTTTATATGAACAAAGATAAGAAGCGATATAATAACCAATATCATTCAGAAGTCGAGAATAAGGACCCAGATAGAGATCTGTCGTAAAATCCAATCCACCGGAGTCGGTCCTTTCAATTTATTTCCCGTTTAATGAATAAAACACAATGTACTTAGACTAAAGATGCTGCTTTCATTAAACGCGTAATCTTACTATTTATTCTACAACCTATTAGAACTAATAGTGAGATTACGAAAGTGTAAAAGCTAATTTTGAAACAAAATTATGCCCAAAATTTATGGATATTACCTTAAATTAAACCTTGCCAAGCCCTTGCGTCATTGAAGAATATCTTAGGACAATAATAGTTAACGTCATAATTTAAGGATACAACATTGAGAGAAAAGTGTATGTTCTGTATATGTAATGTACTTACATAATTAGTCACGTAAAAAGTTATACTTTTTAATTTTGTAAGAAGTACCTATCGCTAACGCGCAAAAATTGCACTTTTTGGGCTAGCCCATATCAGCTATCATAGGTCCCTTTAAATGGGAAACTAACTTATCAAACTTGAGTGTCTTTGTGCGTGCGTATCGTAGAAATTCACTCTGACGAGGCTAATTTTATTATGCCGCTTTTTGGAAGAATTTTTGTGCGCGTGTATCGTTAAAAATTCACTCTCCTCATCTTTCCCAAGCGCGCTATAGCAAGTATAAGTAGGTAAGGACCTTCAAGATGTATCAAGTCAGACTCTTAAATTCAGCATGCTTATTTATGTGACACCTACTCACGTGAATAGCAATGTAATGTAATAAAGCGGTTAAATTACACTAGAAGATTGTCATTTTATTTCACTGAAATTTCAAGATAAAGGCAAAACCACAATTTTATATATCATGATAAACCAATCCATCCAAACTGACAGCTCTCTCGTGCTTCACTTCTCAGCTCTATTCTTTACTGTATTCCAGAGCTAGAAGGACAATATATTAAAAAAATATTAAAGAATAGGTTGAGAATAGGATGATAGATAGTTCATCCGTATGAAATATATTTTACACGTATTTTTTCTTATGTACAAACACGGTAAAAATGAAACTATTTCGCAATGTAGACATTTATCTAAGTTAAGTAGCTTAACGAATAAGGCCGCACCACAATATTGGTCTGGGCTGCTCTGTCGAGCGTCTTTCACTCTACCCCTACACCACGGCCGACCGTCACGCGACAAGCAAAAGATGGACGAAAAAGTTTGAGGCGATGTAATAAAAGGTTCACATCAAAATTACAAAGAAACAGTGCTTAGAAGTTACCCGTGACGTCACTTAATTGTACAGTTTTTAACCTCTACTCCAGAAGTATTTGGGTTGCGTATAAGTTGTTTCTATGTAAACTATAAGTGTACAAAATTTCAAAATTCCGTTCGCAAAATTTTAGTAAAAAGGGTAAAATTTTTGCTTCGCGTATTTAGATAATAACAATTTAGATCACGACTAACGTGTCCACTGGAACGTTAAATATGACCATTTATATTTTTTCAAACGACTCTTCATTCAAGCAATCTATTTTAAGGCTTTATAAAAGTAACAAAGCAAGTAAACTAAACTCAGATTGTAAATATGTAACCGCCGCGATACGGTTAAGAGTAATCCGGGTATAACCGGGTACAACCCGTCCCCCGATCGGCTTAGAAGTTGGCTCGAAGCTGCTAGCTTAACGTTTTGCATTTTGGCAAAACGATGCTGTTCTACAATACGGCATTGTTGTAACATTCAATGAATTACAAAATTTTGCGTTGAATATAATGCTATGTGGAGAAATAGTGTATCAAGTGGAATGAACTTATTAATTCAATTTTTATATTTTAGCAATGATAAACCTACACATTAAATTTCTTTCTAATTACTTTTTTTCGCAATCAAATAAATGTATGTTTTACAAGCAACGCCTGATGTGCACAGTGCACTTCGTAATTGCCGATTATATTATTTTCCTCGTGATAATTTTTTTATGCGTTAATTTAAAAAAAATAATTTAAATTTAATTCCAGACCATTTTCTATCTATATACCACATTTCATCCATATCGTTGTAGTAGTTTTTACGTGATAGAGTAACAAATGTCGTTTTCCACGATGGCCTTTTATGCAAGCTTTCAGCTTATGGTTTGTCTCCAGGTTTTATAACGTGGATATCAGACTTTTTGAGGGATCGATCCATACGAGTAGTCATTGATGGCTGCTCGTCGGATCAAATGGCTATCAATGCCGGAGTCCCTCAAGGGTCGGTGCTCTCTGCGACACTCTTCCTGCTACATATCAACGATCTGTTGAAGCCTGGTATCTTTGGGTACGCAGATGATAGCACCGTTGTAGAGAGCTACATATCTAGCGCGAGAGCCAATAGGCAGCAAACTCAGCCACTGAGAGAGAGTTTGATCGAGCGCTTAAACTTGACACTTGAGACAGTCTCCAAATATGGCGATGCCAATCTGGTCAGGTTCAACGAAGGAAAGACGCAATTTTTGTTTCGCGCAAAAAGGAGTCCATTCCAACAGACTCCTACTTTTCGGGGTGTATCCGTGCCGGTATCCGACCATCTCGAGCTTTTGGGCGTTACTTTGTCACCTACGTTCAACTTTAGCTCGTATATTGAGTCCAAGGCTTAGCAAGGCAAGGTTAGCTGCCAAAAAACTAGGTGTCCTCTCTAAGGTGCGAAGGTACTTCAAGTCTGAACAGTTGCTCACGTTATACCAAACACATATTCGCTACTTTATGGAGTACTGTTCGCATCTTTGGGATGGATCGGCTAAGTATCAGCTGGAGGATCTGGAATCGATCGAGAGACGCGCCAAAAGACTCATAGGCAATGACACTCTCGTGCGAAAAAGACTGCAAAGTCTCGAACATCACCGAAAAATTGCTAGCTTATCGGGTTTTTATCGAATACACTTCGGAAAGTGTGCGACTGATTTACATGATCTGATACCACCTTGCCCTTTTTTCTATCGGAATACTCGCAGCTCGAAAAAGCGACATCGTTTCATGGTTGATGTTCCAAAGACACGAACGAAAAGATTTGACTCTGCTTTTGTGATAAGAACGTCAAGGATGTGGAATGCCTTGGCTGAGTGGGTTTTTCCGATAGTTACAAGCTTTGTGTCTTCAAATAGAGAGTGAATCGGTTTCTTCTAGGTAAACACGCTTAATCGTAGACCGCATCATCGTTTAACATCAGGCGAGATGGCGGTCAAGTGGAAACCTATAAATGGTAAAAAAAAATAAAAAAAATACATAAGTACCAACTTTTGCCTTTATAATATTTAATTTTATTAACAAATAAGGATTTGTCGTATATATGACACATTGTCAGTAATATTTAAGCAAAGATACCTAAGATGTGTTTGTTTTTTTTCGAGAACAAAAGTTTGGTTTAAATTTAAAAAAAAATTGGTTTTTCCATTAAGCTAATTTGACTACTTCATACATTTTTTGTCCATCTCACTAATATTATAAATGCGAAAGCTTGTATGTTTAGATGTTTGTTGTTGTACGTAATTTTATAAGATGTCACCCATTTACGAGTACGTAAAGAATTTAATCTTAAATTAATTCTAGTAGCAAAACAGTACATATTTAAAATATTGCCATCAAACAGAACTGCGTTCAATATAATTTGAAGATCTCGTAAAAATGTCATAAATTGTACATATCAAGAGATGTTTTTTAGAAAATATGGTTTTATTTTCTGAGCTGTGATCTGAAAATTTTTATTATCTAGGTTCTGTAACAATAGAAAAACAAAGAGCTGTGAAAAAAGTGATTGAATTAGTAATATGATGAAGATAAGAATCAATTAAGTATGGCAGGTTGAACACAATTGGCTACAATGCCCGTACTATAAAGATATACCTACACACTTATTGGTTATTTTCAGTTCTTACCCTTCAATATTTTGTGCAATGAGAATGTGAACCGCCTCACTCAAGGATAAGAGAACCAGCGCGTTATCGCTGGAAAATGACAGAATGGACTTGTTTACTTAATACTGGAATACTTAATTCTCTTGGCATAGGACAAGAAGCTATGAACTAACTAAAGCACACAAGACAGGGACACAATTCCATAAAAACTCAAACATTTTTATTGCAAGGGCTTGACTACTTTCCGTTATTTCCTTCCTTTTGGACGTGATGGTTAAGATTTATTATTTAAAAAACACAGTTATCGGTTATACGAGTACATCTATACGTATGAATAAAATTGAAGTGTCTGTTTATTATTCCAAACTAACAGCTTTTCTTTAATGCGTACGAAAGTCTTTGCGGTACTTATAAAAAAAACATTTATTTAAAATGTGCAGTTAATTTAGAATAAGAATGGTATTACAGCATAGAGTAGTGGGCATTTGCCTATGATCACGATGATTTAAGAAAAGAAAAAAATCCATTCTTCAAATATTGGTTCTTGAATGTGACTATTATCGTAATAAGAGCACGTGGTAAGGGTCGGGAGTCATCGGTAATGGCCTGATGGAGGGCGGTCGGACGCCCAGGGCAGACGTTCACTGCACCCGCCCTGCGTGAGATGCCGTCGCAAAGGCATACTGCCACTAAAGGGGAATACTTATACCAGTATGGGGAGTTTCATTACAAAGAAAACTCACTCGTTTTCTACTCGATTCTGACACTGTAAGTAATATTCAAAATTAAATATTTGAAAACACGAAAACCGATTTCAATGTACCTACTATAACAATAATTTAGTCTGAGCTTAGCAACTAATATTTTCAACTAATCACACTATTCCAAAGTAAGAGCGAGGTAGTACGAATACGTCATCCACTTAACCAAATTTTAGTATTTTGGTGATATTTCAAAAACCATAAATCGATATAATTTATTTGGACCCATCTCTAAAATACATTTGAAAATACTATCTACTAAACAACTCTCTCTCTCTCTCTGTAGTGTTATACCCGGTTTACATTATTCCAGTCCAGAGACCGAATCCAGCGCTGGATTGCTTACTGGAATAATGTAAACCGGCACTGGAAAGCATTGGCACTGGGTTGTTGCTTTCCATTGCCGGTTTCCATTTTTCCAGTAAGCAATCCAGCGCTGGATTCGATCTCTGAACTGGAATAATGTAAACCGGGTATCAATCTGATTTAAGCTAAATTTCGTCACTTTGAATTGGTACGTTTAGCTTTGGAGGCCAAGTGGCCAGAACGTCTCGTTTCATAATTCTGATGTCGTAGTTTCGACTGCCACCTGCACACTTTTGCGTATTTTTCAAGCTTAGACTAGTTTTTACGGAACCTTACTTTCTCATCGGAACAGTGTTATTTAGTGGTTTTCACAAAAAATATGAAACTCAGCCGACTGTCCGAGTAAAAAGTTATATATTTTAGTAAGTGTTAGTTTTATCGTAAATATTTGAGTATCCCGTGGATTTTAAACTATTATTTACAATAAAAAAATAAATTGGTCCTCACTGCTTATAGCAAGAATGATAAATCAAAGTAAGTAAAGTCTAGATTGTGGGCCTGATTATTCGGCTTGTTACCTTCGCAACTTTTCTGAGTTTCGTGCGGCGGTTGAACCGCGGAGGTCGTGTCCTTGCGCATTACAAACTTTGATTTATGTGCTGATTCTGCAACCTGATCTACTTACAGCATCGGGGATTTTCGTAAACGTATTTACGCAGACGGAATGTACCTCTATAACACTCTGTGTTATGTGTAAAGTATGTTTCCAGAAAAAAAAATCAAACATAAAAAAAAAAAAATTGGTTGTCTGTAAAGTCGAAAAAGTGTTAAAAAGCGACATCGTTTCATGGCTCCCAAGACACGAACGAAGAGATTTGACTCTACTTTTGTGATAAGAATGTCTAGGCTGTGAATAAAAACCACGCCAGAATAATATCTTCTCGAGATTCTATCAATATTGGATCGTTAAAAAATAAATAAGTTTGTAGTTTGAGCTTTGTAATTAAGAACTTCAACCACTTTGATGCGAAAACTTATTTACTTTATTTTGTGAAGGTAGAGTTTGAACAGAAATAATTCAATTCACCACTGTGATTATTTATCGTAAAATTGGGATGATAACCGAGTGAAAATATACGAGTACCATTCTAATTAGCTCTTCAGATGGATTGTGGAAAATACTTTTTGTTATATCAAATCATCAAAAATCAAATTAGTTAAAGATCATCAAACTTCCGATGTGACGTCACGTCTATGTAATAATCGTATATACATAAGTAGACGTGATGTTACTCGAAACGTCTAAGCAATTTCTTTGTAATTTTTTGTTTGTGAAAAAAATACATGCACATTTTTTGAATAATCTAACTGACGCACTAATTAATATTTTTAGTCACCATGACTATTCTTAAGAAACAGCGTATAATTTCAAATTAGATCAAAAGCAAAGTCCATCAGCATTTCCTTTTAGTTAAATGGTAAAAACTTCTTACTATGGGCTGGATACATTGGTATTCGTTAATTAGTTAAATGTAAGTTATATCATTTACGTGTTATGCTGTGGATCTGTATGGTGCGATTCCAATTCGATTATCTAACTATTTCTAATTAAATCTGTTACGAACTCTTGGCAGAGTCCGCCTAGGGAAGTACCACACCTTTGCCAGTTATTCTACAGCCAAGCAGTAATGTGCAAACATTACTGTGTTCCGGTTTGAAGGGCAATGTTTCCAGAGAAATTACACGGCTTAGATTTATAATATCTGAAATCTCTGGGTGATGAGCGCAATGCAGTGCTAGGTAATGATTTGGAGTCTTCATGGTTCAATAGCTGCGTGTCATTGTGCTGTTATGTGGCAGGCATGTTGCTTACCATCAGGTACATTACCTGCTCGTCTCGTCACACTATACTTTAAACAAAAATTGATTTAATACTTTGGTAAGATAGTTTTGAACTACTAATTTTAAATATCTAGGTTTAACTTTAGCTACAGTATTAAATCTACCTATTACTTAAGCCTTTTTACATTTTTTTGGGGCCTTGGCCAATTGTGAGTTGTTGTGTGACGCTTAACCTCGAATGTCTTTTTTGGAACAAGTCTGCTTTGTCGCGATATTTTTCAACCAATTCATATCGGCTCTTTCGCGACATGGTAAAACCAGCGGCGCTGAATGACAAACTTTTTTTTTATAGGTAAGCTCCATCGTAGACATAGACGTAGATGGCGGTCAAGTGTAAATCTAAAATGGATAAAAAAACGGCTAAGTGCGGGTATTGGTAAAGGTATGGTATTTTTAACTTTTAAATTATTTAAAATAAAAGTGGTCAAGCGCGAGTCGCACTCGCCCATGAAGGCTTCCGTAGCAGCAAGTAACATAATATAAAAGTTCTAGTAATTCGTTGTTACTTTATGACGTATCATAATAAAACTACTTACTAGATCTCATTTAAACCAATTTTCGGACATCATACATTTTTCTTAGTTTTGTTATTCTCTTATTTTAGAAGTTACAGAGAGGGCGTCACATTTTACCACTTTGGAAGAGTAAACTACTCGCGCAAACTATTTAGTTTAGAAAAAAAATGTGTTAGAACCTCAATATCATTTTACAGACCTATCCATAATAACACACACGTATGGTATTGATGAAAAAAAATTGAGTTTCAGTTCTAAGTATGGGACCCCCAAAATTTTTTGTTTTTTTTGTATGCAAATCTTAATGCGTTTCCCAGATTACATCTACTTACCAAGTTTCGATAGTATAATTCTTATAGTTTCGGAAAAAGTGGCTATGACATACGGACGGACAGACAGCCAGACAGACATGACAAATCTATAAGGGTTCTGTTTTTTGCCATTTGGCTACGGAACCCTTAAAATGATATATGGTGTTACTTAAAATTTACGGTTTTCGTGATGTTTCCTTTATCTGAGCTTGCTTGTTAAACGTTGCTTCGTACCAAATTTCAAGAGTCTGAATTTACGGGAAGTACGTAGTAGGTATTGATTCCCTTGCGAGTGTCGAAAATTTGCAGTAATTTTCTGCATAAACAGCTGTATGTTTTATTTTTTCACAGCGCTAAGGTACATTAGACTTGAGTATTTGGTTTAAAAGACATTGTTCAAATTGGGCTATCCGTGAACAACATGTTTTGTTAATTTGATTTAGTCAAAAAATCCATTCATTTAAGAATTACCATGCATTATTTTAGTACCCAGATTAATTAACTAAAAGTTATATTTTTATTTACGACTTCTCAACTTACTAGTATCGTGTACCTACTACATTTTGAAAATTGGGTAATAATGTAGCTTAATGTTTATATATCTGTATCAATCATTAACCGATTCATTGCTGCGTCCATTTTTTAAAACTTAACACAACAAGTGCTCAATGCAAAAAGGTTCATAAATATACCAATAAATGAATGTCAAGCTAAAAAGAATAATATTACCTTAATTACAATTTCTCAATTAACTTAGGTTCGATATCAATATTGTAAATTAAAAAACTAATCTCCGAATAACCCACCTCTAACTGCTCCCGGCGCAAAAGTGCCCATGATGCTCGCCGCGTTCCCACGCTGAATGGCAATGGCCAACCTTTGCTCCAGGAACGCCCCAGAGCGGGAGTCACCCGTATTCTCCCTGAGCCTGCGCCCCAATTCTGAGAGGAACCCTTTTGCCTCTGCGCCCCAACAACCCAAGGTCTCCACGGCAACAGGTACAAATTCGTACTGCGACACCAACATACCATACTTTCGCTTCTTCTTATCAGCGGCATCCTCTGCCGCGGCCGATGGTGAGTGGATAGTGCGACCTAGGTGGCTGGCGGCGACAGTGCTGACGCAAGTGGCGTCCCAAATTAAGCACTTCCCGTTCTTCCAGGGCACCAGAGTCAACCCATCCGGTCTCTTGCCGTCCGATCTGCATAGGCCCGGGGGCTCAAGTATGCATGGAACTCCCGCCGACACTAAGGCTCTCCGAACTATGTCATTGAGTGCATGGTGTCGCGAGAACCTTCCTGCACACCGTCGGCAACTCAAAGCGTGATGGCCATTGGCTTCTACCAGGGAGCCGCAGGTGCATACGTGGGGTTCACACACCTTGCAGCCCAGGCGAAGAGCCACCGCAACGCGCAACGAGTTGTTAACCAATAAGGTGCCTAGGTGAGGAGAAGGTAGCGCCTGCAACCAAGCCCCAGATTCAGGCTGCGAGACGGCCCGGAGTCTGGCCATATCCGCTCCCGAGGCACATGCCCAAAGTTGTGCTTGGACCCGCTTGACCCCAATAGCATCCCACGCCCGTTGGCTTTGAGACTCTACGGGAGTCGACTCCCCGGAGTTGAGGGCACTCCAGACCATCAAAGCGTCAGAAGCATAAGGTAAACTTTCCTCGCCACCATTTGAATTTAGAATAGTAGCGGCAAGATCAGCAACCCCATGCACCGATGCAAGGAAAGCAGGCAGGCCGACATCTCGCGCACAACGCACCCCTAGACCCCCAAACCGAATTGGAAGAGCTGCCTGTGACCATTGACGTTCATCAAGGGCAACGTTAAGAATAGACTCAACCGCCGATTTCAGAGCCTCGTCAAACGCAGACACTTCAGCCGGATATTTCCAGGTGGGGGCCGTCCGCAACAAGTATGTTATTTTAGGAACGGCGAAGCACATTCGCAATAACACTATCGCCACGTGCGCGGAAATGTTTTTAAGGCGGTCATGAGTGCTGAGAAGAAGCCTCGTACGAGATATAATGGCCTCCGGAACGGCATCAGCAAAAATCGGGGACCCCAATAGAGTGAAATCCGAAGTCGACACTACCTTAAGTCCTGGTAATATAGAACTGAAATGCGCAAAGTTTCCGCGCGCTTCCACACTGCAGGGGAAAAGCTCGCATTTGGAAGGGTTCACCACGAGGCCGAGATCCTTGAGGAGTGGGATAAGTATCCCAAGGTCCTGAAATACCTCTTCCGGTTTACCTCCGATAGTGCCATCGTCTAAATACCATATGTTAAGAGAGGATTTTAGTTCAACGATGAGCTTGTGAATGGCCAAGCTAAAAACGAGTGGTCCTAGTGGATCTCCTTGCTGAGCTCCTACTTGTGAAAGCATGAAATGGTCATTGAAACAAAGTTTGGAAGGAGTTCTATAAACTTGGTGGAGGAAAGGGTAGATAGAAGGAACTTTTTCCTTTACCTCCCTCAACAGGACGTCCCTTTCCAAGGTATTGAAGGCATTAGCAATATCAATTTTCAGCACGACATTACCCGCATTGCTCGGGTTCATTACATACGAACGCGTCGCGTGAATAGCCGCTTCACAGCCCAGACGCGTCCCAAACCCTAATTGATGTGGTACCAAATATCCTGCTATCTCGTCCCTAACAGCGTGGCATGCCAGCTTAGCAGCGAGACGGCGAAAAACGCTGCCAACAGCAATAGGTCTTAAGCCTCCGCCCTTTTTTTCCAATGCGCATAGCGACGCACCGTACAGATAGGGAGTAACAACGGGGTTCAGTTGACCACTAAGCAAGAAATTTGTGAGGTTCACTAAACACCCCAGAAGACGTCGCCCATTTTCCCCAGCGGATACAGACGTTAACTCTTTAAGGTGACCAGGGCGCAATCCATCCAGACCCCCAGCGGCCCCACTGTAAAATGAACCAAGCCCAGATTCCACATCCGCTAAACTGATGGATAAAGAAGTGAGAGATTTGTCTGGCTCTGGTGGGAAGCTAAGGGGCCGGGATGGAGCTGGGTGCTTCAGCCTCAGAGCTGCCAACGTTTCGGGGTCCTGACGTGCATACGTATCATCGGATAACAAAAGACGAACCGCCCCTCTCAGATCGCCCTCAAAAACCTTCGACTCGATGAGTTTGTTCGCCGAGCGCAATACACGGCTCGACGTCGTTCCGTCAGGATCATCACGATGATTCGACCCAGCAGACAAAATGTTGGCTTTAACTTTAGTCGTCATATTACCGGACTGATCCCTTGCCGGCACTTTTAAAGCCACATATGCAAAATAAAGAAGAGAGCACCAGTCGTCAACCTCATTGTTATCAACGCAGGCATCTATAATCTGACACAGTTTTCCAGCAGCTTGATTGCGCGCACCCTTAGGGATATGTCGGAGAACCGGTATACATTCCCTCGCACGAGCTAGCCCCGCCAAAGGGCACGAGTCAGGCGCAGTAGAAGGTTGCACCTGGCTTACCGATGGAGTATCTGCACCAATCGCATGTATCTGTGTCGCGGCAGCCAGACGACGCACATCCTTGTGTTTCCGACCGATGTGAATTTTAAGGCCCAGAGCAGTAAAGGTCCGTGTAGACGCTGGGCAGTGAAGACAACAGAAACGTACCGTTGAATCACCCATTTATATTATTCCGAAACATCTATATTTTTGAAAAAAACTTACTGTTACAATATGTATTTTGCATTTCAAAAAATCAAACAAATTTCTGCACAAAAACGCTCCAGATTGTTATGGCGTCTTAAATGACGTCACGCCGTGGCAAACATATGTGTTTGTGTAAGGACGTTCTCAATGTTTTTAATTTAAAATGAATCCCTCGTATTATAAGAACTGCATAGTGCCCCAGTGTACAAGCACAAGTATAAATACGCCAAACAAATTATTCATCTATGTTCCAAACGATCCACAAATACGAAAAAAGTGGCAAACGCTTACGAGGAGGAATGATACCCACTAAATCAAGAATGTATTTTTGTGAAGATCATTTTGATGAAAGTATTTGACACAGTATAATCTTAGTAATGCAAATGTAAAAAAAACTGCTAATTTTCTTCAAGAATAGTGGTAAAACAATAACAAACTAGTTCAGTAAAGCGGCTGAAGAACAAATATCCATGGCTACGAATAAATGAAAATAAAAAATAATAATATTTGTTCTATGAAAATGTCAACAACATTAGTAATGTCAAGTGATGTTTAGCACGGCGTGACGTCACATTTTCTGATTGGCGTTCACTGTCACGTGACTCGTTGCCTATTTTTTAAGATTTTCTTTTCTAAACATATAAATAATATTTACTTATTTTGATAAACTGTTTTATTTTTTGAAATCTTAATCAATAGTATAAACCTCTAATCCATCCGATTCATTCTTAGTGGAAACAAGCCTATTATGCGTGAACCAAACAATTAACGTCGACGGCATCCTGCAATAACGACTTTGGCCTTCCGATGGTACCTACAAAATGTTGTAGTTTTGTTCAAAAATATCCTCGTCAACATTCGCTTTACTTATAGGAAATATGCGTAAGTAGTCTTTCTGTTATTAGCAAATGATAATTTTCTGATATCTACTGGTACAAGCTATATAGTTTAACTAGCTGTTACCCGCGACTTCGTCCGCGCGAAATAAATACTAAGGAAACTCAGGCAGTACCTACCTACTTTTATACCCAGACACATTTACGGTTACTAAAAACAGCTTATAATAAAATAATTTCATCAAAATCGGTTCAGTTGTTTAGGTGTGAAAGCGTAAGAGACATTCGTTCCCCATTTCAACTCCAATTTCATCCCCATATAGGTAGTTCGAAATTAAAAAAAAACGAAAAATTGCTAGAACAAACATTTATTTGCTTCGTGTCAAGTGCCTATAGTTAAAAATAGTTTCACGGTTTTATCTTCAACAATTGGAAGCTTCCATATTGACATTAATTCCCCATTTCAATCCCAATTTCATCCCCGTACAGTTCGAAATTACAAAATTGTTAGAACAAACATTTATTTGCTTCGTGTTAAGTGCCTATAGTTATAAAGAGTTTCATGGTTTTATCTTTAACGATTGGAAGCTTCCATAAATATTTTCATCCCCCATTTCAGTCCCAATTTCATCCCTATACGGTTCGAAATTACAAAATTGCTAGAACAAATATTCGTTTGCTTTGTGTCAAATGTCTATATTCAGAGTTTCATGGTTTTATCTTCAACGGTTGGGATCTTCCATGTTGACATTCCCCCCGTACAGTTCGAAATTACAAAATTGATAGAACAAACATTCGTTTGCTTCGTGTCAAGTAACCATTTACAGAGTTTCATGGTTTTATCTTCAACGGTTAGGAACTTCCATATTGACATTTATCCCCCATCTCAACCCCGTTTATTTCGCAATTACGAAATTGATAGTACAAACATCCGGTTGCTTCGTGTCAAGTGTCTACATACAGAGTTTTATGGTTTTATCTTCAACGGTTGGGATCTTCCATGATGACATTCATCCCCCATTTCAACCCCAATTTCATCCCCGTACAGTTCGAAACTACAAAATTGCTAGAACCAACATTCGTTTGCTTCGTATCAAGTGTCTATATAGGTACAGAGTTTCATGGTTTTATATTCAACGGTTGGGATCTTCCATGTTGACATTCATCCCTCATTTCAACCCCAATTTTACCCCCGTACAGTTCGAAATTACAAAATTGATAGAACAAACATTTTATTGCTTCATGTCAAGTGTCTAGATACAAAATTTGATAACTTTGAAAATCACGAATTTTCATACAACCGTTCATCCCTTTTTTTACCCTCTTAGGGGTTGAATTTCGCAAAACCCCGTCTTAGCGAGCGCCTACGTGCTAAAAGTGACCTCCATGCAAAATTTCAGATTTCTAACATTTGTAGTTTCTGAGATTTCTTGATGAGTGACCTTTCGCTTTTATATATATAGATTTATGATATCAGCGACAATCAATATCCACGTTTAGCACAAAGTCCCTTATAAATGAACAATGACCTTTCAGCTTGATACGCGTTCCTGAGAGAAAGGGTCTCGACAGACAGACGGACGGACAAAGTGATACTATAAAGATTTCGTTTTTTCTTTCGAGTTACGAAACCCTTAAAATAACTCATACATCTGAACACTCATCTCATCAGACACTTGAAAAAACACTCAAACGCGCAGGAGGGATCTTCTATTTCACGATAGTGAAATTGAATCTCGATATATTATGTAGATCACCACGGCTTTTTGTGTAATTATGTAAAAAATTAAAATGAAGTTGTTAGTTTTAAGTGAACTTGTAACATTGTGTTATTTGTGTAAATCAATCTGCTTCAGAAGTTTTGTCAGCAACATGGAATGTAGTTTGCAACTTATAATGGCAATTAAGATATTGTTAATTCTTGTATATTAGTTGTGAAATGTCAAAGTTAATAGAATCTCGAGGGCTTTGAAAAGTTTTATGACTTAAGTTGGCTTTGTTCAGAGTCGCGTTTTACTTTAGTAATTATGATATGGCTACAATAATACTAGTACGATTAAGAAGTTATGTGTTGCCCGTGATCTTATTGTTTAGTTCTTGTAGTAGTTTTGTAGTGGTATTATTGTTATATTGATAGTATATTTTTTATTTACAGAGTCCATTAGGAGAAGTACTACAGCATTGTGTAACTAAGCACTAATGAGCAAACATTTCCTGTGTTTCGGTTTAAAAAGGTATGTTTCCATAAAAAATAATCCATCCATCTTTAATCTTCTCACATATCCAGAGCATTATTATTTCTTAGTTTGACAAAAAAAAATGACGTTATAAAATCTCTATAATTTTTTTTTTGTTTTTCAATATCTATGGGTGACAAAAGCAGTGCAGTTTAATGATTTGGACTCTTTATGTTCTAATAGCTGCGTGACACTGTGTTGTTCCGGCAGTCATGTTTCTTACTATCGGGGACATGTCATGCTCATCTCGTCACTCAATAAAATAATGTGTTCTCGGTGTTCCAATAAAAGTTTTCACTTCAAAAGAAATATTTTCACTCTTCTTCGAAAAGGAACTAAAATAATACGTAAAGATTAGATACGCAGAAACGCGCCTCGGGCTACAGGGCCGTACTTAAGGGCACGGGAACCGAATTACGACCTTTAATTACGGCACAATCACGTAACGTGTGTGCGATATCGCGTGACGTATCGCTGTGGTACGCCACTGTGCGCGAGTGAAACGCCCGGGAGATGATACGGAAATCTGGCAAAGAAACAATTGATACGCCACCGCAATTGCAACACTCACGGGGAAATCAGCTAAGTCTATAAACCACTCTAATGTGGTCAATCTTGCAAAGAAACAATTGATAAGCCGCTGCAATTACAACACAGGGAAATAAGCTGAATCAATAGACTAGTTTATTATGGTCACGTGATCAATTGACGCATCTTGGCGTGGCTATCTGGATTTAGCGCGCTACGCGACGATTAATGTCAAGTTTGACTTTAAAACATCATATGTATGTATTATTGCTATTTACATATTTGTAAAGTCCCCAAAAATATGTCGAAAGCGTGCACAGAAAAGAACTATTAATAATTTGTTTTCTCCGAAAACCAAAAACCGACTTCAATTTAAAATTAGGTTTAGGGGATGATTGGCCCTTTAGATTGGTCTGTCTTATTGGAAAAAGCTTTAAAATAGCTGTCTGACGAACATATTTAAGTATGAGAATTTAAGTAAGGTTATTATTTTGGAGTTTTAAAGCGTCTGTTAAGCAAAACGTTCAACGGAAAGTATCTGAGAGTATTCGGACCTTATTTGTGAGGATAAGCCTACAACATACGTGAAAATCACTTATTAGAAAATACGTGAAGTAAGCAATGTTTGTATGCACCTTCATAGCCCATATCTCAAAATTGGCCGTCTAAGCAAGTTAGCGAGAAAGCATGTGTTCTTATTAAGTACTAACTCTACTCAATTGTCCACATTTCATTCACGAGAAAATTCGAGACGTCTGACAGCTCTGGGATATTGGACTATCATACTTTTGTCGCGGCACATTACTCTGTTGCCATAGCTAACATACACCTCATCTGCTTACGATTGTTACAAAGGAACCGTGCGGAAAAACCTGATCTATTTACTTATTCTTCATCCAAGCTTTACCAGTTATCTGTATGTTATTCTCCTCCGCGTCAGTTCGCCGGCGGCGTGGCACGCGTGTTGTCGGGATAATTAAGAGATGACGAACAGGAGTAAATCGTGCGGGATGTCTGCACGGGTCATGTATAATTCAGCTCCGATAGAACAACTTGCCTTTTGTGGGCTAGTTCGTTGGAATTACTGTAATTATGGATCAATGATTACTCTAATTATTATCTAAGTGCTGCCGTTTACGGTTGAGCTAATCTAAGATCAAATGTGGTAATAGGATGTCTTACATTTTATTAGTCCGTGTAGTTTACCTTTCCATATGGGCACAAAACTGTATCCAAATATCCACAATTCGTTCCACCATGTATCCGAAAGATAAATATCCCGTTATTTTTAAAATAGTGTTCTTATTGCATAATTTATTTACTCGGAAAAAAAACCGACTACGATTTAAAATTAAATTCAGAACCCCGACCAACTTATATAAGAATCCAAGTCTTGCATAAATGCAAGTAATATTTGTTTTTGTTTGTATTTCAAAAACTACTATACCGATTTCGATAAAATGTATATATGGGATCACCTCTGACTTATGATCTACCAAACAAAAAAAAAGTGGCCAAGTGCGAGTTGGACTCGCCCATGAAGGGTTCCGCTGCAGCAAGTAACATAATGTACATAGTACACATAGTTCTTGTAGTTCGTTGTAACTTTCATCGAAGTTTCAATAATAGTGTATTTATGACGTACTAAAAAAAACTACTCATCAGATCGAGTTCAAACTAATTTTCGTTGGTAGTTTACATGGTAATGTACATCATATATTTTTTTTAGATTTTTCATTCTCTTACTTTAGAAGTTAGAGGGGGGACACACATTTTACCACTTTGGAAGTGTGTATCGCGCAAACTATTCAGTGTATACGAAAATGATTTTAGAAACCTTAACATCATTTTAGAAGACCTATCGATAGACAACCCACGTGTACGTTTGATGAAAAAACATTTTTTGAGTTTCAGTTCTCAGTATGGGAGGCAACCCTAATTTTTCTTTTTTTTTAATTTTTTTGTTCAAATCTTAATGCGGTTCACAGAATACAGCTACTTACCAAGTTTCAACAGTGTAGTTCTCATAGTTTCGGCAAAAAGTGGCTGTGACATACGGACGGACAGACAGACAGACAGACAGACATGACGAATCTATAAGGGTTCCGTTTTTACGTTTTACGGAACCCTAAAAACATAAAATTTGATTCATAATTGGCGGAGCTATTGCGTAACATACACAAAAAAACACCACCGATTTGAGAACGTCCTCCTTTTTTGAAATCGGTTAAAAACTGTGTTAATTTCAAATTAGTTTAATAAATCGATAGGTACAGAGATACTTTTTTACAATATGGAGTAAAGAAACTAGCAAGACAATCGCCTGATGGTAAGCAACACGCCTGTCCATAAATACTTATGTATTTAAAATTATTTACAAAATATCGATTAGCCTTGACTCGGTTTCTTTTTTTTTCGAGAGAAAACCTTGAGTCCCCGAACAAATTTACTTTTTTAAAACAAAAATCACATTGTGTTTAAAAAACAAAAATACCGAGCAACAACCGAAGGTCTTGCGAAAACGCCAACAGGACAAAATCAGAGTTTCTCAAACGGTAGATTCTAGCGTCAGTATCCTCGGCCTTCCGACAAAACTAATGAATAAATGAATACTCAAAATGTACTCACAAAGGCTTTTAAGGGCATTTTATCTGTGTTACGAAGGTACCGTGCCACTACGGCGAGTGCTACGTTGCTGGTTGCTACGGGTCTACGAGCTTCTACGACGCTACGTTGCAGTCTGGAAGCTTCAATTTTGAAAACCACTTGCTTGCTGTCACTTCAATTACTATCGGAAAAAATTTATGCGACATGCATTTGTACTAGACAATCGCGCAATCGAGCGATGGTATCGGTGACGACTATACCTCTAAAATAGAATGTTATAAAATAGATCTATTCTACGGTCTACGGAACCCTAAAAATGGCGTGTCCACGACATTTTTCAATGTCAAATTTTCCAATTCCGTACCCAAAGGGTAAAAGCGGGACCCTATTACTGAGATTTTACTGTCCGTCCGTCCACCCGTCTGACACCAGTCCGTATCTCAAAAACGGTGATAGCTAGACAGTTGAAATTTTCACAGATCATGTATTTCTTTTGCCGCTATAATAACAAATACTAAAACAAAGTAAAATAAATATTTGAGGGGGGCTCCCATACAACAAACTTGATTTTTAAGGGGTCTTGCTCGATTAGCCCGTCCCAAGTAAACTAGATGGCGCCACTAGTAGAACAAAACGCGCTATCGACGGCTTCGTTAGAATCATAAGGTATTTTTTTTTTTTTTGTGAAACAAACATGTTGGATGAAAGCCAGTCTGTGGAAACGGAAACTTCGATAGTCTATGTATACGGATTCGGAATAAACCCAAAGAGGTTTTCACCGTTTATTTGCTAATGGTAAGGAACCCTTCATGCGGGAGTCCCACTCGCACTTGGCCGGTTTTTTTTTTATATTTAAGCGACAGAAATAAGAGTGGTTACAAATGAGCGGTTTTCAAAATTAGGGTCCAGAAACGGTTGCATCGATGTAACGACGCTAGCGGTCGTTATTACGGCGCGCTTCCTTGAGCGCGGTTTGCAGAAACGCAATTAAAATTTTGCTGTAATTTAAAAGCGTTAAGTAAACTGCTTTTAGTTGAAAATTTTACGTTGGAAATTCAAGCGTCTTTTTACATTTATAGAACAAGTTTTAATTTACAGAAAATTATTTGTTGTTCACGTACAAAGCATTGTGACAATCTGTTTGTTTCTTAATGTATTTTTTCATGAAATGGTTGTGAGTTTTATCTATAAACCAGCTGTTACCCGCGACTTTGTCTGCGCGAAATAATAAAGTAACTCAGGCAGTACCTATTTGTATACCCAGACACATTTACGGTTACTAAAAACAGCTTATAATAAAGCACTTTTATACAATTTCATCACAGTCGGTTCAGTTGTTTAGGTGTGAAAGCGTAAGAGACATTCGTCCTCCATTTCAACTCCAATTTCATCCCCATACATTTCGAAATTACAAAATTTCTAGAACAAACATTCGTTTGCTTCGTGCCAAGTGCCTATATACAGAGTTTCATAGTTTTATCTTCAACGGTTGGGAACTTCCATATTGACACTAATTCCCCATTTCAACCCCAATTTCATCCCCGTTCAGTTTGAATTTACGAAACTAATAGAACAAACATTCGTTTGGTTCGTGTAAACTGTCTATGGACAGAGTTTCATGGTTTAATCTTCAACGGTTGGGAACTTTCATACTGCCATTCATCCCCCATTTCAACCCCAATTTCACCCCGGTACAGTTCGAAATTACGAAACTAATGGAACAAACATTCGTTTTCTTCGTGTCAAGTGTCTATATACAGAGTTTTATGGTTTAATCTTCAACGGTTGAGAACTTCCATTTTGATATTCATCCCCCATTTTAACCCCAATTTCACCCTCGTACAGTTTGAAATTACAAAATTGATAGAATAAACATTTAATTGCTTCGTGTCAAGTGTCTTGATAAAAAAATTGATGACTTAGAAAATGACGAATTTTCATACAACCGTTCATCCCTTGTTTCACCCTCTTAGGGGTTGAATTTCGCAAAACCCCGTCTTAGCGAGCGCCTACGTGCTAAAAGGGACCTCCATGCAAAATTTCAGATACCTAGCATTTGTAGTTTCTGAGATTCCTTGATGCACTCATTTCCTCCACCTTTCGCTTTTTAGGGTTCCGTAAAACGTAAAAACGGAACCCTTATAGATTCGTCATGTCTGTCTGTCTGTCTGTCTGTCTGTCCGTCCGTATGTCACAGCCACTTTTTGCCGAAACTATGAGAACTACACTGTTGAAACTTGGTAAGTAGATGTATTCTGTGAACCGCATTAAGATTTTTACAAAGGTTTTAAAAAAAACAAAAATTAGGGGTGCCCCATACTGAGAACTGAAGCTCAAAAATTTTTTTTTCATCAAACCTACACGTGTGGGTTGTTTATCGATAGGTCTTAAAAAATGCTGTTGAGGTTTCTAATATAATTTTTGTCTACACTGAATAACTTGCGCGAGAGACGCTTCCAAAGTGGTAAAATGTGTGTCCCCCCCCCCCCCTCTAACTTCTAAAGTAAGAGAATGAAAAAACTAAAAAAAATATATTATGTACATTACCATGAAAACTACCAACGAAAATTAGTTTGAACTCGATCTGATGAGTAGTTTTTTTTTAGTACGTCATAAATACACTATTATTAAAACTTCGATCAAAGTTACAACGAACTACAAGAACTATGTATACTATGTATATTATGTTACTTGCTGGAACGGAACCTTTCATGGGCGAGTCCAACTCGCACTTGGCTACTTTATTTATATATTTGTATATAGATACAATATGAGATGATTTCTTGTATTGAATGAGGAAACCACCAAAACAACAGTTCAAAAAATATGACTTTAAGACAACGTCTATTAGGTAGAAAATATAATAAAAGGATTATATAAATAAATAAATAATAAATATTGGTGGACAATTCATACACAACACCACCTGACCCCAAACTAAGCAAAGCTTGTACGAACACCCAGACACAGTGCAAATATTTGAATTCATCACACAAATATTTGCACTGGGTGGGAATCGCCCAAGGAATATGCTTAGTAATATTTTTATTATTATAGTTTTACCGTCTTTAGCCGGGTTGAGTACTTGTTAGTCAATTTAACTTTTAAGTCAAAAGTACTTGTTAGACATACGTAAAGCACGTACTACTCTGATACTATATTAGCGTAGGCACAGCGGTCTGTATACACTAATACATAAATATACCTACACGTATCTATAAGACAGCGCAGTTCACAATGGCCCAATAAAGAGGCCAGGTGCGGAAAAGGCCCCGCTAAACTAACTAAGATAGCGCAGGCCGAGTATAAAGAATTGAGACTCAGGGCTGACTGCAGAGCTTCTGGCGGGAGCCCGCCCGGAGTCAAATCTCAATGATAGACTCTTGTCGAAGTGCACTATACTTCTCGTGTACCACTATCAAGTTAGAGGCTTTCAAGTTTTGAGAGGTAAGATATTGTAAAAAAAATAGTAAAGAATATGGTAAGAAGTTAGTCTGTCAGCTTTTTCTGATTAATAACATTAATTTTAATTTTAAACATTGTTTATTTTGTATATGGTCATCCTACAATTTAAGCAGTAATACGATGCGGTTAAACGTGGGCCGCTTTATTGAAGAACGTATCGCAATGACAATCCGGCTAATCGTTGAACCGCCGCATTACAAAACGGCCCTGATTTTGAAAACGCCTAGTTGTAATGTAATACGGCGAATTATACAATCCGGCTGCGACATATTATATATCTGGATCACCAGTGACTCAAGATGATGAGATAGTCATCCGAAATGATGTCAAGGATGACTTGTTTGACTAGCCTCGTGGCTTAATTGGTAGTGAGTCTGACTGCGAAGCCGATGGTCGTGGGTTCCATTTCCACCCATTGCAAATATTTGTGCGATGCATATAAAACAAATATTTGTTCAGCGTCTGGGTGTTTCTATGTTTAATAAGTATGCATTTCCAACTATATGTATAAGTATTATATCAGCTATCTGGCTTCCATAGTACAAGCTTTCCTTATTTTGGGGTCAGATGGTGTTGTGTGTGAGTTGTCCACCAATTTTATTCTGCCAACTCTTAAAATGTCTAATAACTCACGACCTACAACTCCTTTAAACTCCATTAGATATTCTTTGTACCCGAAAATGTACTAAATATACAAAAATAATTTTATATCTAAAAAAATGTTCACTCTAGACAATTTTTCGTGTAATTTCCAGTAGAATACTTCTTTTATAACGACGACGTTCCAAATAGCCTAGGATATTTGTGGAGCTGAGTGGGGCTTTCCCCGTACAATGGATTACGTCTATTATGAGAGGTATAGAAAAGTTTTGAGGCAAGCGTGGAAATGAGTACTTTCAGACACTGTCCAACATGAGCAGCTCAACAAGAAAGCGAAGCTATGCCGCTATGAGATGTAAACATCAACGGGCTGTTTTGCTGTAGGAGTGGTTTTGATATGTAGCTCTACATGCCTAACAAAACCAGTGAAGTTTATTAATTTTGTATTTCACTTGAATAGAACAAAAAAGTGTTAAGGGAAAAAATACATATGAATACAAAAAAGTGGTAATAATGTGGTCTCATCGCAATAAGCCAGCTATTCCAAACAACCATGTAATGGAAAACAAACTTTTACTTGTTTTTTTAAACTCTTTGTAGAGTCTGAGTCTGCAGACATATCATATCTTTGTCAATTACTCTACCGCCAAGCTATAAAGTGCAAATATTGTTGTTTCGGTTTGAAGGACAAACAGTTAAGGGAAATTACAGGGCACAGCGATAATTTATTTTAGTTCACTGCTGTGAAGTGATTTGTAGTGTTCATCCTACTTTCTACTAATATTATAAACGCAAAAGTTTGTCATAATGTATGTTTGTTACTCTTTACTATAGAAGATATATTTCCAGAAAAATTACTGGGCTTAGAGATAGAATATCTTAGATCTCTGGGTGACAAACACAGTGCAGTGCTAGGTAACGATTTGGATGATGAGGATGATGGACTCTTCATGTTCCAATAGCTGTGTGTCACTGTTCTGTTATATGGCAGGCATGTTGCTTACCATCATGTACATGTCCTGCTCGTCTCGTTACTCCTTAATTTATAAAAAAAAAATTTTGCTTACCGTCACGCTCATGGCATGCTCATCCTGTCGTTCTAAGTTATAAAAAAAGTAAACTCAAAAATACACGCAGACAACATAACAGGCAACGGTGGGTACCACAGAAATCTAAATAATCTTATTATTGAGATTTCTGTGGAGGGAACTAATTCGATGTTTCGTAAGAATTTACGTAGGACAGCGAATAAGAGGTGAGTGTTGATGAAGCGACTCGACGCTGCCCAATACATCTAACTATTCTTCGTACATAGGCTGCCTTCACGCGATCCGCAGATTAATACGTTGGTTTTTGTTGAGAGGAAAAAGTGGAGAAATGAAAAAATGTTGATGTAGTTTTAATTACTAACGCCAAATATTGAAACAAAGTTAAGGCAAAATGGTAATTCAAAGTTTAAGTCCGGCTGGCCAGTGCAGTGCAGTGCTAGAGACAGACAGACAGACTTGTCTGACTGTCTGAGCTTTTGGAATACATACCCTAGTGCTGTTTTAGGCACCTTGTCGTTTACTATCAGGCCCATGTCTAACATTCTCTTAACATTATATCTTTAAAAAATATTCAGTAATAAGTGTACAAGCAAATGTAAGTTTGGAGTCATTAGCTTAACTAGCGAGATAGTTAAAGCTTCACCTGTAAGAGATCATCAGGCTGACAGCATCCTCACGCTGTATGGTCTGGGATCTTAGGGTCAGATATACACCTCATTACTGAAGTGATGAGATAATACGCTATAGACTATTTTAGTATTCATCAATATAATACCAACTTCATTATTATTATTATGATTGGCAGTTGTATCCAAAAATTGACAAGTACCCAAACTAACACCACCATTCAACTTGCACAACGCAAGATTGTAGTTAATATACGAGTAGTATAAGAAGAAAAACATTTTTTTTTACAGAAAACTGTAAAAATTTAACTTAATGTATGTGTTTCCAATTAACTTCAGAAATACTGTGGTTTTCATACATTTTTTAGTGTTTACGTGACGATAATTTGTACGGTATAACCAGCTACGTTTGGTCCTATAGAAAAAAGATCCAAATGGTATTAGATTGCACTCTCTGAAATGCACCCGTTAAGAAACCGACGAGTTGGCATCTTTGCGGCGATATTCAAGACTGAATTCTTTTTCGAACAAAGTAGTCGTTACCCATGAGCGTTTTTTTACATATTAAAGGTTCACAATAATGCATATGAGTAAGGAGTGTTATGAGACCTGCGGGGGTTCAGTCTAGTAAATAAGGTACTGCTTTACTGTGTAGAAACGGACCACCTTTTATGGCACATGTCTCACTCGAAACGAGAGAGTCCAGTTGGTACTTAGCCAAGCCATCCCATAGATGCGAATATTCTAATAGTATGACAACAAAAACACATTAAAAACAAACAAGAACACAGAAAAAAAAACACTTACGAGAGCCAAATAAACTAACATAACGTACGCTAAGGGTGTGCTCACAAAACAAGCGTCCGAAGAGCCAAGGAACTCCGCAAAATTAATTTAAAAAGTTTCCCTCAACCTCTCACACAAATGAAAAGAATATGGAACAAGGTTAAGCCCGAATCATATCGTCGAGTTATGAACCGAGGAAGATAATATTCGGTAAATCTGCAAATCCCAGGGCGAGATTAAAACATCCCAGAATTCCGGAATATTTAGCCGGACCTTTACAAATCATCCTTATGTTTTGATTTAAAGGGATTCACTCTGAAATATTAGACGTGATTCCGGATGCAATATTGTGAAAGCGTTTCGCTGTTCCCATGCTCATGGTATATTGCTTCATTTGCGTTATAACTGTGAAAATGATATAAAAGGTCAATTTGACTGGGGCCTGCATGTAATGATTGTAATTTTCCGGCGAACCAAAAAAATACCAGTTCTAAAAATAAGGACTACCCATAGAATTGAAAATGTATAATTCGGCAGCCGTATAACTACATTTTTTTTTATAAAGACTGACGAGACGAGTTGTACATGTGCCTGATGGTAAGCAACATGCCTGTCACATGACAACACAGTGACACCCAGTTATTGGAACATGAAGAGTCCAAATCATTACCTAGCACTGCACTGCGCTCGTCACCCAGAGATCTAAGATTTTATATCTATAAGCCCTGTAATTTCTCTGGAAACGTTGCCCTTCAAACCGGAACACAGTTATGTTTGCACATTACTGCTTGGCGGTAGAATAACTGGCAAAGGTGTGGTACTTCCCCAGGCGGACTCTGCTATGAGTCCTACCACTACAAAAATACATATGAAAATATATACAAAATTACATACTTACTCCTGGTATGTAATTTCGTATGTTGGTGACGCCAACTCACAAAATTTCATCTATATAAAAATTGTCAAAACCGCGGTCGGTCGACATTAGTATGGCGGTGATGTGAAGCCATAAGATTTTCCCCTACTGAATAGTACACAACGCGGCAAAAGAAGTGTTCAGTTCAAAAATATAGAAATAATAATTATTATTACTAAGACTTACATTAAGGGCGCCTTTACATTAGGTCGCAAGTAGTGCGGGAGCAGCGCGGCAGTAGCAGCGCGACAATCATGCCGTTCACAGACGGCAACCTTCTATAATAAAATAAAAAGAGCAGCGCAACAACCGCGCGACACGTAATTGTCATAGCGGACGGCAGTGCGGCAGCCGCGTGCGATCAGTCGGCATCGAGCCTGTTCTTTAAGTTTATTTGCTGTAAATAATAATAAGTCTAAACAAAACTTTTGTTTTAAAAATGTGTCACAACACTATTACTTGATGGCATGATGGTGGTATGGTTTGGGACCCACCCTACCACCAGGGGTAGGGCCAGTGGTATGGTGGGTCCGTCATGGAGCCTGTGTTGCAAACGCTGTGCAACGGCTGTATTTGTAATGAGAAGGCATCCGCTACTGTCGTGTAGTTGCCCCGCTGCTGCCGCACTACTTGCGGCCTAATGTGAAGGCGCTCTACCATTACATATGTACTTAGTAATGAGCCTCACACCAGGAGATAGAGTTGCATATAGATAAGGCTCAAAGTAAATAAATGTCAATAAGATAAGAACACTCTTTATTAAATCCCACAACTAAAATATACTTAGATATGTTAAACAAAACCAACTTAAGAACTACTTTTAAACTGACATTTTAATTGGTGGCCTTATTGCTTAGAGCAATCTGTTCCAGGCAACCATGCACAGATCGGATTTTGTATACAGAAACGCGGCGCTTTTTAATATAACTCTTTGCCTTTACTCCGAATTCCGTATAAATAGACTACCAGTTTCCACAGACAGGTTTTCATCCAAAAAGTTTTGTTAAAATTTTGATTTTAGCTTATGATTCTAACGACGACGTCGATAGCGCGTTTTATATTTACTAGTGGCGCTATCTAGTTTGCTTGGGACGAACTAATTGAGCAAGAAACGGTAAAAACCAAGTTTGCTGTATGAAAGGGCCGCTTAAATAGTCATTTTATTTTATATTTAGTATTTGTTGTTATAGCACCAACAGAAATACATCATCTGTGAAAATTTCAACTGTCTAGCTATCACCGTTCTTAAGATACAGCCTGATGACAGACGTACGGACGGACGGACAGCTAAGTCTCAGTAATAGAGTCCCGTTTTTACCCTTTGTGTACGGACCCCTAAAAAACAACAATTGTCAATGTTTGGATGTTTGTTGCACATTCACGTCGTAACGTATGATCGGATTGAAATTTAGAACACAGATTTTAGTCCGGAAGAATACAAAGGCCATTTTTTATCCCGGGAAAATAAAGGAAGTATGCGGGTAAAACCGCGAGGCGCTGCTATATAACATACGACATCTGTAGCAATCTACCACTCGGAAGCGTACTTAGCATGCTTGCTGCATTACCACGCTGAATGGCAATGCGTAAACGTTGGGCCAAATAAACGCCGGAATTTTGGCCACGCGTCGCTTCAGCCAAGCGGTCGGGAAGTCTTTTGAAAATAAAAATGTAAGTATGTTCCCGTTTTCAACTTGATCCGTTCAGCTGTGTTTTGACGTGATTGAGCAACAAAGATCTAAACTTTCGCATTTGTAATATTTGTTGGATTATTTTAGTGTATTTTCATGTAAATCATCACTTTAGCTGTGACCTTAGACTTCACAACCTTTACAAGATGATGTTATGAGCATGACGTTTGCCTGATGGTACGCAACACGTCTGTTAATAAAAATACAGAGTCATCTTAATATAAAGAGTTATCTTTACATGAAAAGTGTTGCGCTCGTCACCTAGATATATAAGATGATTTATGTATTTTTCTTGTAGTTTCTCTAGAAACGTTGGCCTTTAAACTGGAACAAAGTAATGTTTGCATATTACTTATTACTTACCCAGACAGACTACGCAAAAAGCTTTACTGCTACAAAGATAAAGCTATCACATAAGGTTAAGGTTAAATATAAATAAGAAATTAAAATAAGAAGTTTCTCTTTTAATATTTCCACATTCAAATGATATTAATATAGGTAATATATACTTATTATGTTTTACACATTAAAGATAACTATCATAACATTTTGTAAGACTGTACTTATAGAAATAAGACTTTATGCAGAGTCCACATACGGAAGTGCCATAGCTCTGCCAGTTATTCTAGCGCCAAGCGGTAACGCGCAAACATCACCGTGTTTCGGTTTGAAAGGCAATGTTCCCAGAGCAATTTTATATCTCTATGAGTGACAAACGCAGTACAGTACAGACTCTCCACATTCCAATAGATGCTTCACTTTGTGCTGATATAAGCAGGCGTGTTGCTAACCATCAGGCACATGTCCTGCTAGACTCGTCACTCTCTACTGTAGAAAAAGTTGAAGAATTCGCCTTACATTCATAGCTGACTCTATGTTAAGGATCATGTGAGCAAGCTCCGTTTTTGCGAAGTATTTTTACCGTAGTTAGTTCCAGGATCACACAACATTATCTGCGGGGGCGTCAGTGTCGTACTATCTACCTCTAGCGGCAAAACACCCATTGTAAGCGAAGATGAATGTACAAGCACAGCGCCAACTCATCTTAACACTTCATTTAGGAAGCCACTATCGTTATTCATGTACGAGTTAGATAAACGGCTCAACAAATTTTAGTTCGAAGGTTTCGCCGATAGTGTTGTTATGTTGGGTTAGTGGTAGGGTTGTCCCGCGGTGCGGAGTGTTCGCAGCTTATTCCGCGCACAAAAGGCGCCTCTTGCAGCGATGCTATCTGGTAACAAATGGCTGGCCATCTCCCGCCGCGACCAGCTACTTGCAAACACATACGACCGTGCCTAGTAACGAAACTATCGTTACCTTAGAAATTGTACAAAGTGATAACCCTACTTATAAGCATTGCAAACGTCAAACGTTGTGTATATTTATGTATGTGTGTTTTGAACATAGACATACAATATAAATTAGTAGACCAATTTCGTGAATTCTTATAACGATACAATGCTGCATTATTCCTGAGTAAAATAGACTATAAAGCCATATGGAACGAAAAAAGTTGGGGCGAGGCTTGTTGCCTCATATTTTTCAACTAGGTTTTGTTGACCTTTATAGGCTTACACTTCACTGTCACGTCGCGCGACGATGCGGTCTACGGTGGAATGTGCTTACCGAGAAGATACCGATACGCTCTCAATTTGAAAACAACAATATTGTAAACACCGGGAATTCCCACTCAGGCAACGCGTTCCGCAGACCAGACTTAGGTTTTTACTAAGTAAACCGATTTTATAACCATATAAAATGTCAATTTAACAAAAGTCTTTGGAGCTGTTTTTGTAATTTCAACAAAAATAAAATAAATGTACGCCGACGATACGAAAATGAAGTCAGTTATTTCGTTTTTCAAAGTAAAATAATTAAAGTGAACAAAATGTCACAAAGTACTTTAAACATTTGTAAGAACTAAAAGCTCTGTATTCCAGCATTTCACAGTATACCACGTGACTACGTCGCGATTTGTTTTGGTTTCTTTGGAGAGTTGTAGTGCCACCTGCATGCGCATTGCACAGGTGCATAGAAATACTATCTCCAGTACATTAAGTCGTTTTCTTAGGTCTTCGCAAAATATAACAATTTTTTAGCTTCAAAGTCAATTCAAAGTTCTTCATCCATTCATTTACACGTCAGTTAGCGAAAAAATGTAAAATCACATTGTAATAGTATACACATAGGAACGTAGTAAATGTTTACCACCAGCTCCCATTTGTAATAGCGATATTAATTTTCACTCTAATCTATACTTAATATTATAAAGCTGGAGAGTTTGTTTGTTTGAACGTTAGAATCTCGGGAGCTACTGGTCCGAATTGAAAGATTTTTTTTCTATTGGATAGTCCATTTGTCGACGAAGGCTTTATGACGATACAACATTACGCTACTATCAGTTGGAGCGGAGCATGAATGCAGAATGTATCAAAAACGGAAAAAATATCCTCTCTTGAGAGCTTTTGTACCGTGAGTTGACGCGACAGCACGTGTCTAAGATTGCGTCATTATAAACGTTTGCTTATGAAATCTGTTCTAAACTCAGACCCACTGTGCAAATACTCAAAGGTTCTCAATATGGGTTGGTACGACCAATTATCGACAGGTGGCGTAGCAGGTAGCTGAAGAAGTTTTTTATTTGAACGCGATATTTTCAGGAATTACTGAACCGATTTCAAAAATTCTTTCACCGTTGGATATATACGGGATCCCTGAGAGCTATAGGCTAAATACATATGTACCACGGGTGAATCTGGGCAGATATCTAGTAATAAATTATTTACATATCTAGTAATAAATAAATATTTAATTATTACTGAAATTTTATACCACCAAAGCCTAGAATAGTTTTAAACCTATGAAACAGCAAAAGACATCGATATACCTATAGATATATATATATATATATAACCATGATATCGATGTATGGATGGTAAAATACATGTTATTCACATATTGCAATACTTTTTTTGAGGAAATTGTTAGGAACATTGTGGGTATCGACTTGAAATACGGCGGTACACGTCGGAAAGCGCTCGAATGCAGGACGACCGGGTAATGGATGATGCTATCGACAATACTATCATTTATGTTTTCCCCTGTCCGAGAGTTTGGGAGGATATATTCGATTTTCCTGTTACCTAATATACATACGCTCTACTCTTATTCATAAATATATTCTGCCGTTGTTTTATGATATCGCTATAAATAATGGTACGATGGTAACATGCACCGATATTTCGAAGCAGGTTCTTTCAACAATACCGAAGAGATAGCATGCCTTCTGTGCCAAGAAGACCACCGACTCTTTGAGTGTGATCAATTTAAGAAGACCTTGTTCCAGGGGAGATGGGAAATAGCAGTAAAGACAAAAATCTGCTTTAAATGTCTTCGAAACTTGTTCATTAGTTTACTTGTGTTGTAGCTTGGTTATAGTGATATAATTTGCTGTATCACAAAACCTGACGTATGGCATTTTTTCTCTTTTTGTTCGTTTGATATCACAAACGTCAAACATTTATGTTACCGATTTGGCTTCACTGAAAATTCCAACAATTTATTTGCTAGTCCACTTAAAATGTAGGTTTATTCCTAACCTGACCCGAAAACCTAAACCGCTACCAGGTTAGGTTCGGAACAGCAAAAAAATATTAATTTACATTCCCAACCTAACCTTCTTCCTAACCTGACCCGAAATGATATTCCGAACCTAACACGCTTCCGGGTTAGTTTAGCAACAGCAAAAGTGATTAATTTTTTTCATTACGAACTTAACCCTCTTACTCATATATATTGAAAAGTTCGCGGCCTCAACAAGAAAACATTATAAAATGTAAACGAAAGTAATTTAATTTTTCCACGTATTTCAACTTAACTCAATTCACTTCTTCCATCTGGTATCCAACGCCTGTATAAATAATGACATAAAAAAAATCAAGGCCTTAAAAAAAATAACTGAATGAAAGTTTTTAGACTTTTAATATGATAGATAGGAAGGATTTTAGATTCGAGGTTAACTTAGGAATATTTATTTCCGGCTCAGGCTAAGAAGAGGGTTACGTTCGTAATGAAAAACTTAATCACATTTTGCTGTTCCTAACTGTTATCACCTGTATTTTGTTTGCCGTGTATTTCACTATAGTATTATTTATAATACTGGGATTTGAGTCTTAATATGTTTGTGTCATTTAGTGTCGAGGGCGCCGGTGGGATACCATTCACTTCTACCCGCCATCTCAAAAGAGTTTTAGAGGGGTTGGCGCTATAAGTAGATGGAGCTAAGCCGTTGACGAGGATTCCTTTGTGAAATTTTATAAGGGAAAGATCGAACAGTTGTCAATATAAAGTCTTACATTTATTTAATTGGTTTACTTTTACTCAATTGATAACATCAGAAGTGCTATGAACACCACGCCTGGAAATCACAACGGTGATGAGAAATAATCGGAAAAGCAAGCGTCGCCCGCAGTTAGTTAAAAATGTTATTCTTGGATCAGTGGTTTCAGTAAGTGCGTAATGTACACGTGAGTAAGCAACAGTTTTATATTACGATTTACTTTGAAGAAACGATTTTAAAAATTGTTTTAACCTTGTTTTTGCATTTCGAATGAAATTTTTGCATATCACCGACAAGTTAAAACTATTAATTATTATCTCGTTAGGGGGTACTGTAAAAAACCCTTCAATTCCGGGAACTGCAATCAGACCATTTCGTAGAATGAAACACCTTCGTTTTTTTTTTTTAAGTTTGTGGATACTGTTTTATGAAACTTTATGAGAAGTAGCTTATTTTGTGGAAGAGTTGTTGCGAGGCACAGCAACCATAGATAAAAAGTGTAAATCAGTTGGATATTGGTTTAAATATCTTTCAGGGAAACTGTTTGAAAAAGGTCATGCATTTTAAAACATAATACAGTAATAGAAAGTGTTACGTCTTTGATTTGAATTTGGTTACCATAGTTGGGTTACAAAGTGGTTATATTCAGTGCAGTTATATGATACCCTTATGGTTGAAATTAGAAAGATTTTAGTCAGATGATGCCGAGCTATGTACGTTACCAATGAATTGTTTGGTATTGTTTAAAAAAATGAGACCCTTTAATTCGCTATAAATATCACTTGGGAGCGTTTATAAAAACTACATAGAAGGCCACATGTGAGAAAAATATGAAGCCTTGAATAGGTACGATTAGTAGACTTGGAGATATATGTAATTGAAAGTCAAACCCAATCGAGCAGTGCAATGGCTCTAGGATGTTGTCGGGTATTATGATTGATTGCTGATGAGTTAACGTTTGAATAACATCGTGAAGTGCAATGGCTTCGATCCATTGACAAAGTAAGCGTAAGTGTGAAACCGTAATACCTTGGACATAAACTGACGTACCTTGTGTCGGCCTAAGAGTGTAACTGCTAGAGAAAGCATTAAGAGTGAACATAATGAACTTTGACTTTGACTTTGACTATGACTTTAATGCCGCGTATCTAGAGTTACCAGGCGGCAGCTAGGGAAAGGTGTATGTTTGAGATTTATGGAAGAGTGTGGGTAATGTAGTGACGTACCTCGAGTTGCGACAATGTGGCGGCGCAACTGCTTGGGAAAGCTATTCATTACTCATCTTAAGTGGATTTATGGAGAATGTGGTAATGTAATGACGTACCTTGAGTTGCGACAATGTGACAGCGCAACTGATTGGGAAAGTTACTCATCTTAAGTGAATATTACTGGAAGAGTAAAATTAACTTTGATAAAATGAATAAATTGTACATTTGTTCGCAGCAACTACACCAGACTGTGACACTTCCAAGGTTGGCAGCGTGCGCAGGAGGGCCGTGTTATCACCTGTATTTTGTTTGCCGTGTATTTCACTATAGTATTATTTATAATACTGGGATTTGAGTCTTAATATGTTTGTGTCATTTAGTGTAGAGGGCGCCGGTGGGATACCATTCACTTCTACCCGCCATCTCAAAAGAGTTTTAGAGGGGTTGGCGCTATAAGTAGATGGAGCTAAGCCGTTGACGAGGATTCCTTTGTGAAATTTTATATGGGAAAGATCGAACAGTTGTCAATATAAAGTCTTACATTTATTTAATTGGTTTACTTTTACTCAATTGATAACATAACCTAACCCGGAAGCGGGTCAGGTTCGGAATACCGAAATGATATTCCGAACCTGACCCTGTCAGGTTAAGAAGAGGGTTAGGTTGGGAATTAAAATTAATATTTTTTTGATGTTCCTAACCTAACCTGGTAGCGGGTTAGGTTTTCGGGTCAGGTTAGGAATAAACCAAAATGTATGTTTTATATCTATCTCATCGCTGAAACTTAGAAAGTACTCGTACGTATTCCTATTCCTACGACAAAAATCGACATTGAAATAAAAATTGACAAACTAGATTGGTTAAACACAGTACCACATTATTTTTTCTTCAAAATATTATTATCTCTAAATGTTTCTGAACATAGCTTGTAATTGAGAGATTAACTAAAACAGCAAAACTCTTTAGGATTAATTAAATCCGAATATAAAATACTTTATTCTAATTAAGGTAGGTAATATAATTTCACGGTCCCTTATGTAAATATATTACTCCTCGTTTGTATTTAGCTGTTTGGCCGAAGGTCGGGCTTGAATATTAAAATATTAACTATAGTTGGCACAGATTACGCTATAGTTGGTATGCACGCTGAGATTTTTGAATTAATTATAATATGGCAACGGTATTTGTCCAATTGATAAAGAGAGCCACTATCGCTACAATAAAGAGCTATTACATAAAACATTTTAATCCCATCGTTTTGCCACTTCAATAGATTAGTTGGTAGATCTCTGATCCTTTACAAAACGAATGCAAATGAAAAATAGTGCCCCTGTTTCATTTGCGGAACATGATGGCAGAACGTTTTAGTTCTACCTCTTGGCGGCTGTAATAGATTAGTTGGCGAGTCTGTTTGCGCGACCTCAATTTGTAGCAGGCTCTGGAGGTGTCCGGATTTCGTTATTAACTGGCCGCAAAACGGGAAAAGTTGTAAATCTCGGGTCACTTTATTACTATGTTTATGCTAATGATACGACGTCATTTGTTTTATTGGAATGATTACCTTTTTCTCAGCTGTTCGTTTTATGTCGAGTTTTTCGCGGTTTAACTTGAAAAGACATGAACAGTCACTTCATGGTCCCACTATTGGGACTCGGGACGTTTTCTCACAAGGAAAGAGTCAAAGCTATAATCCTCTACTCTAGTCAAGTGTGAGTTGGTGAATCATCCATTTTCTCGCGGCTTGCCAGGGTTTTGCGCTGTAAGCCCTTGGACAACAGTGAATCGTACCGTACGACAAGTTGATGCAATAATGTTAGGGTAATTTCGCTCCGTGAATTCTTAGCCTTATAGGTGGTCCGTTTCTACACAGTAAACCAGTACTTTGGGGTTGGACCGAACCCTTAGCCCTCATAACACTCCTCACTCCGATGCGTGTTCGTAAACCTTTTAATATGTAAATAAATATATATCTGGCCCATGTGACAGTATACCGGCACTCCTCTCCCGCCTCTGTGTCTCCTCCACGGCCGCAATGTAAGGCTAAGAACTCACGGACTTACGATTTTCACCAGCGGCCGTCGCGGTTGCGGAACTACGGTTTTATTTCAAAAACTCACGAGACCGATTATTTTCGCGGTTTCGCAGCCGCCGTGGTTGATATTATCGTCCGCAAACGTAGAGGGCGACGATCACTTGAAGTCCAACCAACCACAGAGCGCGCGGCTGTAACCCACCGAGACTGTAGGCGACCGCGGCCCGCACGTTTCTGCTAGCTGCCCGTTGATACAGCGGGAGCCGCAAGCAACCACGCGCGTCGCGGGCGTAAAACGCGTCGTGAGTTGTGCTTTCATTTTTTAGGGTTCCGTACCCAAAGGCTAAAACGGGACCCTATTACTGAGACTTAGTCCGTCGATCTGTCACCCGGCTGTATCTCAAGAACGGTGATAGTTAGACAGTTGACAATTTCACGGATGATGTATTGTATTTCTATTGCCGCTATAACAACAAATACTAAACATAAAATAAACATACCGGCACTCCTCTCCCGCCTCTGTGTCTCCTCCACGGCCGCAATGTAAGGCTAAGAACTCACGGATTTACGATTTTCACCAGCGGCCGTCGCGGTTGCGGAACTACGGTTTTATTTCAAAAACTCACGAGACCGATTATTTTCGCGGTTTCGCAGCCGCCGTGGTTGATATTATCGTCCGCAAACGTAGAGGGCGACGATCACTTGAAGTCCAACCAACCACAGAGCGCGCGGCTGTAACCCACCGAGACGGTAGGCGACCGCGGTAAAACGCGTCGTGAGTTGTGCTTTCATTTTTTAGGGTTCCGTACCCAAAGGCTAAAACGGGACCCTATTACTGAGACTCAGTCCGTCGATCTGTCACCCGGCTGTATCTCAAGAACGGTGATAGTTAGACAGTTGACAATTTCACGGATGATGTATTGTATTTCTATTGCCGCTATAACAACAAATACTAAACATAAAATAAATATTGAAAGGAGGCTCCCATAAAACAAACTTGATTTTTTACCGTTTCTTCAATTCAATTATTATTCGAACCATTATTTCAAAAGAACACTTGGTAACGTCACTTCCAATTTATAAATTATAGATAATTATTATGTGTACACAATAAAATAATGTCAAATAAAAACTAATCAGCTGTAAAGGGGCCTTGTCAATTAGATGCAGCTGTAGAAAGGCTTTGTTCTGACAAAATACAAATTATCAAAATAATTAATACATACAGTAGGTACTTATAAAACATTTACATTAATGTCCAGTATTATTTGACCTTATTCAATAGTTCCAGTTTCGACATATTCCTTTTCCAAACATTACTGTCCTTTACAAAATCATCTACAGTGTACAAAAAAAAATGCTTTGCCCATTATAATTTTGTTCGATTAGTCCATCCCAAGCAAACTAGATGGCGCCACTAGTAGAATAAAACGCGCTATCGACTTCGTCGTTAGGATCATAAGGTAAAATCAAAATTTTAGTGAAAATTTTAGTGGATGAAAGCCTGTCTGTGGAAACTGCGATATTACACATAGACTTATGTATAGTGGTTCCGTACCATTATCGTCATATTCGTGCGGGCGTCTCACTCACACTTGGCCGGTTTTGTTACATAATACATTTCTGCATTCTACAGAAGCTGCGTGCCCGCAATCGCGGCGGCCGCGGGTCAAAATCGCTCCATGAGTTCTTAATCTAATCGTGAGGCTTTAGCCGTGCTGTTAGCCTTTCTGACCGCTCGAGCCTTGCTTAGTACTTATCGTATGATGGCGCACGTCATGGAACTGCACGAGAAGAGGAGTGCCGTTATTGCGTTGCGCCGCTCTTCCTGTCCTCTACAGATGGATACAAAGTGCGGAAACATACATACTTCTTAAAAATTCAAGAAGTACCTATTTACACGCAGACTTTGCATTAACCTTATTTTGAAATTTGTTAGTGTGTGAAAATATTCCATCGGTATGTGTTATCTTATTAACTGGCCTTTAATTTTCAATTCATTAGAAAAGGTATCATCATCATCATCAGCTGCAAGACGCAAGACGTCCACTGATGAACCCTATATTTCTACAACGAACAGTCCTACACATCCTGCAATCAGGAAATGTGAAAGAAAATATAAATAAAAACTGTAGATACATTCAATTAAACCGATACCACCGTTTCATTCGCTTTTTTTGGAAAATATAAAAACAATTTCCTTAACCTTTTGGCTGGAGAAGGCAAGATAAAATCTCGTTTAATGCTACAGAAATTCCGCTTATTCCTTATTTTAAATGAGCCGACGACGATGTTCTTAAGAAATGTTTTCTCTAAGATATTTTAAAGCTTGAAGTTTTCTCAATATATTAAGGTCTACGTTGAAGCTATAAATTTTACCAGCAAGCTCAGAAATGCTCGTTTCTCGTTTATACCTGACTAGTTGCGCCCCGCAGTTGTGTCGCTGTAATACAAACGTGACTTTATTTTTTCTGGACAAAATGTGCTATTGCAAAGGACTTCAAAGTCATGAACAATAATGCCAAATTGTAAGTTTAGAGGTATTTTATTCGGATACATTTCGGATACCGTACTACCGAACGATTGTAAAACCCTTGCCGTTTTTTTGACGTGATAACGTCTTATAATTCGATGAAGCCGGCTGCACGCCCACAAAACATGACTTCATGTACCGTTACCGCGTTACCGTCGGTCGTTACCGTCGGTCGTTACCTCGCCGCATGTTTGTTACAGTTGTATTAATTATTTCGACCAGTAGTTCAAGCGGGGATGTAGCTCAGTGGTAGAGCGTTCGCTTTGCATGTGAAATGCCCCGGGTTCGATTCCCGGCATCTAAAAGCTTTTTTGCATTGTTTTTTGCATTGTTTTGATTGAAAATGACTAAATTCTACTGATTACTTTTTACATACAAATCTATTAAACAAATGAAATAAAAATTTTCTTTTGAAAAATGCTACCATTCCATCAGTATTTTCTTAAGACGTTGTCACGTTCTATCGTCAGTAAACTGACTTTACAGACAAACATTTTTTTTCATCAGACGGGTCGTAAACATCACCATTCACCATCGCATGATGTTCTAATGTCTAATGTATTATGTTCCAAAGACTAGAAAGAAGAGGTTTACCTCTATTTTCGTAAAAGCAACATTTAAACTGTAGATGTGGGTTATTAAGTAAATATGGTATTCCCTGATGGATTCTCCAAGTTTAGAGTGAATCTGTTTCCAGGTTCTGGGTTCTGGCCTTCTATCGTAGATTCCCTGGCTAATTATTCACCGTAAGATGTTTTCTAATCCATCAGTCACATCACACATCCATCGCATCATTCGCATCTCCGCTGCATGTAATCATCATGTTAAGAAATAACACACTGTCATGATTTTTAGTTTTGATTCGTAGTTTAGTCGTATTTTATTATTTTACATTATTATACCTGGTAACTCTTGTGTTGAATTCCGGTAGTGCCAATCTACTAACTAATTGTCTCTTTTAATTATCATCCTACAAGCAGTTATTTTACAGTGTACCAACCTGCGAAATTTGATAACATTAAAATAAAAAGTCTGGTGGTTGGCATACTAGATTCAATTCTCATTTTGTCATCAGAGCCGAAAGATGGTCGGCAGTAATAATTTATAGCATTGTTAAAACATAATTATTGTACCTATGTACCTAAGTACCTACATGGAAATAAACGTTAATAGAAGTAGAACGAATAACGAAGTTTCTTTTCAACTCAGAAGAGGGAACAAAACCAGAAACGAAGGTATGTTGAGAAAATATGTATTTTTCATTTGTTGAAGTTTTGATAAAACGCCCACGTGGTTTTTTTTTTTTTTTACTTTTGGATTGGATAATGATACGCGTAATAATATATAATGTGCAAGATTAATGCGTGTCTGATGTGTGATGATCCTCGGCCAAGGCTACTCTTTGGCAGTGTTCATTGTACACTCGCATGCGTTTTAAGTTCGACATTTCAATGCTCGATCAGGGCTACTCTCTGATAGCATTGAAATGTTTAATAATATGTACTGTAATATGCTAATCATTTATCTTTCAATGATCTCGCGAGCAAATTTTGCATTTGATAGTGATGCGCGTAACAATGTGTTAATGTATGTTTGATGTACGATTGACCCTCTGCCAAGGCTACTCTTTGGGGGCGTTCTTCGTACACTCGCATGCATTTTAAAATTAACATTTCATTGCTCGATCGGGGCTACTCTCTGATAGCATTGACATGTGATATTCGCTGTATTATATTGTTTGCGCTTGTCAAATGATAATCTCGATTATTAATGTTAAACTACCTCGCTTATTTTAGCAAAACCTTGTTTTTATCAGCACATCAACATTTTATGACTACCCCATTTAAGATTGTTTTGAAGTCACAATTATTTCGTATTTCGTTCAATATCTTTTTACCTGACTATTAAAGTATGTTTTTGTTAATTGAAATCATGTTTTTTCCGCTGGATAAAACTGAGCGAGTATGTGTGACTCGATAACTATGAGTGACCCACTTAAAATTTTGTGGAAGTCACAAATTATTTCAAACGTTATTTTTAAAAAGAAGCGGTAAGTATTATTTTTGTCGAGACAGTGGATAACTTTTTCTATAACAAAACTGTGTGTTAACCTTTGGGTTCAAAACCACGATCCACTATCGTTTTATTGTTTATTAAAATTACGTTTTATTGATATTTCTGCTGAGCGAGTATGTATCTCGCTGAATATCTGACTATGAGCGAGTATGTGTCTCGCTGGATAACCGACTATGAGCGAGTATGTGTCTCGCTGGATAACCGACTATGAGCGAGTATGTGTCTCGCTGGATAACTGACTATGAGCGAGTATGTGTCTCGCTGGATAACCGACTATGAGCGAGTATGTGTCTCGCTGGATAACCGACTATGAGCGAGTATGTGTCTCGCTGGATAACCGACTATGAGCGAGTATGTGTCTCGCTGGATAACTGACTATGAGCGAGTATGTGTCTCGCTGGATAACCGACTATGAGCGAGTATGTGTCTCGCTGGATAACCGACTATGAGCGAGTATGTGTCTCGCTGGATAACCGACTATGAGCGAGTATGTGTCTCGCTGGATAACCGACTATGAGCGAGTATGTGTCTCGCTGGATAACTGATTATGAGCGAGTATGTGTCTCGCTGGATAACTGACTATGAGCGAGTATGTGTCTCGCTGGATAACTGACTATGAGCGAGTATGTGTCTCGCTGGATAACTGACTATGAGCGAGTATGTGTTTCGCTGGATAACTGACTATGAGCGAGTATGTGTCTCGCTGGATAACTGACTATGAGCGAGTATGTGTCTCGCTGGATAACTGACTATGAGCTAGTATGTGTCTCGCTGGTTAACTGACTATGAGTGAGTATGTGTCTCGCTAGTTAACTGAAAAACAGATTGTGAGCGAATATGCCTCTCGCTGGATATCTAATCGATAATTTCCCATTGTGTAACAGAGTAAAATATACGCCTAACGTGGATGAAATATTTTAACAGATTTACAAATGTGTCTAACATTAGAACTTGTTCTTGTCAGATCTACTGGTTGATTAATCGTAAAAATATGTTTGAATCGCACAGTAGATATCGTAGACTGTGTTACTGTTGGTACGAAAACAGATTTTGTCGGGAATTATGTTTAAATTTCAGAGAGTACGAAGATGCCTGAAGACGATGTGAGTACACCACCTGGCTGGCGAAAGACTAACAAAAGGAAAAAGAGAAGGAGATCGATGCCATCTCTTTGATAATATTCTTCAGATAATGTAGTTCTAGTACTGAACTCTCGCCACCTCTAAAGAACCGGAAGAAAACCAAGTAAGCTGTGAATGTTAAAATATTAAGTCTTGAGTGAAGGAACAATTGTAATCATGTTTCATCATTATTTCACCCGGAAAGCAAAGCTCAAACCGTTGATTGTTATAAAAGTGTGCCATTATACATTATGTTGTTGAAATGATAAATAAAAATTGCAATTGAAATGAGAAAAATTAGAGAATGAACTAAGTGTAGTAGTATACGGATTTGAGATTACTGAAAAAAGGCGGTACATTTTATAATTTATGTATAATAGATAATGCAATCGATCAATTAGCAATGGAGCACAGGCATTTAATTGTCTAGAGCCGGAAGTCTTGTTCTGTTTTTCTTTAATCTCAAAAACCATAAACTCATTCATATAATTAAAACACTAGACCCACTTTTAAGAAAATTAACAGATCCTAGTCCTAGTATTGATATACCTACCAAATTAATTAATTAATTAATTTGCATACCTAATATGAGGTTGTTTTTGGCTGTGTGTATACCTAATATTGTAAGATCTTTGTTACCCATTAACGAGCAAATAAAGAATTGAATTGAATAGTATTGATCATTAAGTTAAATTCAATCGCGTGCTATAGTTTCCGTTCCAAAGGGCTTTTGAAGTAAGACTTCAAAATGTTCTAGACCAGTAATAAAATTCAATCGTTGCAACCGGGTCGGACATCATAAATGTCAAAATCGATGAAATAATTAATAATTAAGGTTTGATGGTTCTTCCAACACCTTTGCTCATGGGCCAAAATTTTAACGATTTACTTTGCGTTACTGTTTTGAGAGACTAAACTAAACTCATGTTTCACAACGATCCCGAACAAGGATATTATTATATCGGACAATGAAGGCCCATTAAAATTTTAGGTTGATATAGTGCTTACTGTTCAAATATAAACAATTTTAACCAAACAAAAAGTGTGTGTGTAAATAGATCAAACTAAATCGTCATAAACAGTAAAACCGTACGCAACCGTAATTAGGTACAACTTACCATAGTTTGATGGTAGTTCCAATGAGAACCCCAATAACTTTGATTCATTTGATATATTATGTATCATGTCATTTTTTTAAATAAGTACATTTGATATGATGTTTACATCTCAAAACTATATTTAGATAAGAGCTACATTTTGACATAGAAACTGATTTGTTTGGATCTTAGTTATTATTTTAAAGATATTCCTTACTTGATAGGTATATTATATTTAAGTGTTCTGAATTACCTATTGTACGTAATTTATTTATTTTAATGTCTCGTTTGACACTATTTAGTGAATTGCTTGTTGCACATTGTATTATTGGAATGTTAAGTTGTACAGTGTAATGTACCTAATTAATTTATGTAAATAGTTTCAGGTGTTTGATAAGTAAAAATAAAACAATCACATAAATTTGTACGGATGTATGATTTTTAGTTTGTTGATTATTTACAGTATTTTCAATTGTCTCAAGTGAAATGAAAACTTGCACTTGTTTAAATTTAGATACCAGTCCAGTAATTTGTAATACATTACTCTATTTAAGAAATAAATAGATTACAAGGGTTTCGATAAGAATCTTGAATTGTAAAAAAATAAATAAATATGTGAGTACCTAACAGATAAACAATAATTCATTGTGATCTACTTGGTTTTACATAGGTATATTTGTTATTTAACGTACCTACTGCCTACGTAATAATTGTATAATTTTAGTACCAACTTTACTTAGTCTTTTAAATTGTATTATTCACTACTTCACACAGAATTCTAATTGTGAGATTAATGTGTATGCCGGGAGGCAACACGTGGTCGGATGGCCGAATGTCATGATTTTTAGTTTTGATTCGTAGTTTAGTCGTATTTTATTATTTTACATTATTATACCTGGTAACTCTTGTGTTGAATTCCGGTAGTGCCAATCTACTAACTAATTGTCTCTTTTAATTATCATCCTACAAGCAGTTATTTTACAGTGTACCAACCTGCGAAATTTGATAACATTAAAATAAAAAGTCTGGTGGTTGGCATACTAGATTCAATTCTCATTTTGTCATCAGAGCCGAAAGATGGTCGGCAGTAATAATTTATAGCATTGTTAAAACATAATTATTGTACCTATGTACCTAAGTACCTACATGGAAATAAACGTTAATAGAAGTAGAACGAATAACGAAGTTTCTTTTCACACATAATATTTTAAACACTAAAACATAAAAGGCGTAGATTTTTAGTTTTTTATGGTTTGTTTGTCTCACGTGTCGTAACTTAAAATGCCAAATTAAGTATGTTTGTCCCATTTGAGCCCCAAAGTGGACTAAGTATATAATTTTCTTTATGCGTTTAAAAAAAGGAAAATATTAATCTGGAATTGTTGAGTACGACGGGAACACATTAATTTCCGACGTTATAGACGAAGCAGTCCAGAGTCACATTGATTGCATCGCGACGTTTACACACATTTTCATACATTAAAGTGGGTAGATTTGATGCAAGTCAATGGCCACATTGAGTTATTTGAGGGTAAAGGAAATGAGAATGGAGTTGTACCTTACTATTCAAAAAAAAAATATGATCAATGATAATCTGGCTTAACCAGCAACGATCGAACGGATTTGAATGAAATTAAATACGTAAATTGGCCGGATTAATACAAAGGCTACATTTTGTCTCATAAAAATCAGTCGTTGCTAGGCTACGGGTTACAACGCGAGCGTCAGGTAGTAATAGATACCAAATCGTATTAAACATCAATAAAATATTTGAACTCAATTTTGACGTGACTACGTCTTATAATTCGATGAAGCCGGCTGCACGCACGAAAAAACATGACGTCATGCGGCGTTACCTCGCTCTGAGGCGTTCCATTTAAGGCTTGGAGTTGAAGTTGTCATGTTCAACTATCGTCAGTAACTTTACAGACAACCGATTTTTTTATGAACAAATTATAAATTTTACGAATAAAAGCCAATTTTACGGCCATTCAAAGAGCTAAAATTTACACTATTTATTTTGGGAACATTTGTTCTCATACAATAAAGTTATGAAACAAAACCAGCTCTAAAATACATGAATAATGCACAGCGCGCCTCTCGAAAGGTTAAAATTAATTAAACTTGCAAATTAAATTATAACGCGTGGGCCTCGCACGAATACCCCGTACACCCGTACGCAAATTTTTAACCACGGTAGTCAAAACATACACAGAACTTTCACGCTTGTAATTATGAGCTGTAGAATCGAAAATTGCGTGTCAGCTATGTAACTTTTTATCAGGAGTTGTGACGAGGGGTGTACGTGGAGGAATACGCCAGGATTATTGTTTCGCCGACGACACAGAAATTTGATTTACATCTGATAGTTAATTGGTTGTCAAGAGAGGTTTTTCGTCGATGTGCGATGGCTGATTCCACGCCCCTCGCGCACTGTTCCAGAAATCATTGCTTTTTGAAATATGTGATATCATTGGATCGATTTTACGAAAACTGAGTCTCGTTCGAATATGAAAGCTATTTGGTAACACGTAAAAAGGTGTTACTCACACTTTTAGGGTTAATTTGACGAATTACATATTTTATTTTGAATTAAAATGAATGTAATACTTATTAAAGCCTAATATTAGACATGGTGATCATTATAATCATCAAAATTGAATAATCTGTTTGTAATTTAATATTTACAGCTTTTCAACTGCGTATGAAATTATAAATTAAACGGCACTTAAATAAGAACATTTTTTTTAATTATTGTCTATCAGTCTTACTTTTTTTAGAAGTAATACCCCGTTTACATTATTCCAGTCCAGCGACCGAATCCAGCGCTGGATTGCTTACTGGAATAATGTAAACCGGCACTGGAATGCATTGGCACTGGATTGATGCATTCCAGTGCCGGTTTCCATTATACCAGTAAGCAATCCAGCGCTGGATTCGGTCGCTGGACTGGAATCATGTAAACGGGGTATTACGGCTGTTCTAGTCGGGAGAACGGCGCCTGCCGATCCGGAGACCCCGGGTTCAAATCCCACACGCACCACTGTCTTTTCGGAATCATGTGCGTAATGCCGCTAACTTAAAACGGTGAAGGAAAACATCGTGAGGAAATCGACATTTACCTAGAATCTTTTGAAGTCATGTGTCATCCACCAACCCGCGCTGGGCCAGTGTGGTGGATTATGGCCTTAACTCTCTCCTTGCGAGAGAAGGCCCCGAGTCCTAGCTGTGGGAACATTTAGTGGGCTGTTGATGAGTCTTAATTTTTTTACAAGGTAATATTTAAACACCTGAACCGTTTCTAACTTTCATTGACAGATAGCTGATATTATATGAGTAACTTAGGCTATTTGAATTGTAGAAAAAAAAACAGAATTGAAACATTGTCAAACGGTTTAATTACTGTACAAAAATATGGAGGTCAGCCAGGCGGAACCGCTAGTTACCGTATGCTTAATATAAAATAGTAAATACAACTCATTTTTTTATCGCGTATAGGTCCGCGTTTGACCACCAACTCGCCTGATGGTAAGCGACGCTGTGGTCGAAGATGACGCACGTTGCCCTAGTAAGTATATATTCACTCTGACCTTGAAATGTTCTAGATTGTATCTTTCAGGGAACAAGGAGGCCGGTAACTTATTCCACTCTAAAGCTGTACGTACGAGAAAAGTGGATTCAAACCGTTTGGTACAGATTTTGGGAACTCGTTCCTTTTACCATACGTGCCACACGCACACGAACACACAACCTATAAGTGAAAAAATCGTTACAATAGGAACATATGTATTTATACATTAGCATACAAAATTCAACAATCCTCAAGCTACTCGACTGTAATGTTTTGACTCCCTACTAAAGATGCTACTTCACTACGCAACTCATCAAGCGCAACATATCGACTTTTCTGCTTCAAATTACTTCAAAAAAGTAATTAAATACATCCCCGTAATCTCCGTTGTAAGGCAAAATATTGCTTTAATAATCCTTCAAGCGGTCGCTTCCAGTTCAGTGGGTCCAACCCAGATACAAGGCGAGTGCGGGGCTAAATAACTCCGAGTATTGAACCTCGTGGCCTGAATCCGATCAAAGCAATGAAACGAGGTTTTTTCAGGTACGTATTGACCGCGTCTCGGTACATTTCATGGAATTACTCGTTTTATTACGACTTATTTGACGAAATTGCTCACTTTTGATTGGCTTGTTTGTTATTTATTTGTAGTTTATTCTAAACTAGCATATATCCAAGACTTTGCTTGTAGAATTTAGATTAAATAAAATTAGTAGATTAGACTACAGGCCCGTGAACAAAATTTACGTAGTAAATGAACTACCAGGAGACCTATGTAGGATGATAGAAGGGTATAAAGTAATATGATTTAGCAGTATGCCGTCATCATCATCATATCAGCTTTACTTAACATTAAGTGTTTGTTTTATGTATTCGTATTCGTATTCGTATTCGTAGGCGGGCTGTTTTCCGCAACTCGACGTCTCGATGCGCCTATTTTGCGTGTGTGGGAAGTAGGCATCACTCCTGCCAACCCAGCTCCAGCAGGAAGCCCAGCAGCGTCTTCACGTTGCCGCATGCTTCGCGGAGCGTCCCCGGTGTGCCCAGGAACTTCGCCCGATGTACCGCCACTCCCGTGCACTCCATCAGCACGTGAGCGGCCGTTTCTTCAGCCTCGAGGCAGGCTCTGCAAAGAGGACTGTCGGTAATACCTAGTGTGAATAGGTGTTTATTGTACGAACCGTGACCAGTCAGTGCGCCTGTGACCAGACGCAACTGTTGTCGATTCAGGCTCAGCAGCTGCCGGGTATACCGTGTGTTACGGCCCCCCAGTGCCGCCCTAGACTGACTGCAGTCTGTCCTGTTGGTCCAGTTGTTATTATGTTCCTTAAGTGATTTCTCACGCAGCCATTTCCGTACCTGTGATAATGGAAGTGGGACAATCGGTTCAGGGCCTTGTACCTGTTCCGCTGATGCCCTCCTCGCCAGTTCGTCCGCTGCGTCGTTACCTCTCGATCCACTATGGCCTTTAATCCATTGAAGAACGATTTGGTTATGTTTACAAACCTCCATCAGGGATTTGTGACATTCAAGAACAAGCCCCGAAGTAATGGTGTTACTCTTTAGGGCGTGTAAAATTGCCGCGCTGTCAGATAGTATGCGGATGTTATATCCTTGTACCCTCCTGTCGGCGATTATGGTAGCCGCCCTCGTGATGCCCACGCATTCTGCCTGGAAGACGGAGTTGTAGGCCCCAAGGGATGTGTGATACCTGATGTTTAAGTCCTCCGAGAAGGTGCCTGATCCGACGCCCTCGTTGGTTCTCGAACCATCGGTATAGACCATTAGCTCGGTAGAGCTATGATCACCGGAGGGGGGCTCCTCAAGTTGGATTTTGTATTTTTTGTCAAATACGAACTGTTTGGGTATTCTGTCACTGATCGCCAGCAGCATGTGGTGGTGCTTCAGACTGTCCTGAAGAACTCGCGTGTGAGGAATACCTGTGTCATGCCAGAGACCGAGAGTCCGTAGTCTTATTGCAGACATCGCCGCCTCCTGCTGCACAAATGAATGGAGCGGAGGCAGATCCAGCATTATTTCCAGGGCTGCCGTTGGTGTTGTGCTCATACCGCTGGTAGTCGCTAAACATACCAACCTCTGGAATTGTTGTAGCTTCGCGATGGTTGTGGCCAGCGTCGTCCTGGTCCACCAGACCAATGCCCCGTAGGTGATGATGGGCCTGATCACTGTGGTGTAAAGCCATAGGGTGACTTTTGGATTAAGTCCCCATGTCTTACCTATCATTCTGCGACATTGATAGAAGGTGATACAGGCCTTGTTGATCTTGGTCTCTAGGTGCTTGTTCCAGTTCAGTTTGCTGTAGGATCATCCCTAAATACTTTACCTCCTCAGACAGCTGTAGCGTTATGCCGTATAGACCTGGTAGTGTGTATAAGCCTAGAGAGCGTTTGAGTGTGAACATAACTAGTTCCGTCTTTGACGGGTTCACGGTTAGATCGTACTCCGTGCACCATTTCTCTACTATTCTTAGAGCCGCGTGCATCAGGTCACAAGCGGTGCTGGCGTGGAGACTCGTTATCATTATTGCTATGTCGTCGGCGTAGCCTACTGTGTAGAAACGCCCCGCGTTCAATATCTCAATCAATCCGTTTACCACCATGTTCCATAGTAAGGGAGAGAGGACGCCCCCTTGAGGGCACCCTCTCGCAACAAGTGCCATTTTTGTTGCGTATCCTGGAGGCCGAACGATGCGGTTTTTTAACATTTTTACTATCCAACCTGCTAGTAGGGCGTCCACTCCATGTTTGTTCAGAGCCAATTTTATGCTGGAGAACTTAGTCTTGTCAAAGGCGCCCTCGATGTCTATGAAGACGCCTAGACAGACAGACTTGGATTGGATTGCTGCCTCAACTTCAGTTATGATAGCGTGAAGTGCTGATTCAGTTGATTTTCCCACACTGTAGGCATGTTGATTCTTATGCAGTGGGGTTGATAAAAGCGCTGTGTCTCTGATATACCTATCGCATAGCCTTTCCAGCGTTTTCAGCATGAAGGAGGTGAGGCTGATAGGCCTATAGGACCTGGCGTTGGTGTAGTCACTCTTACCTGGTTTGGGAATGAAGATGACATTAGCTTCTCGCCACTCAAGAGGGATGTATTGGAAAGCTAGGCAGGCTCGTAGAACCGTGGTTACCAGTTCCACAAGCTCACCGCCCCCCCACTGCAGCAAAGCAGGGAAGATGCCGTCCGGTCCGGCCGCTTTGAATGGTTGGAAGCTGTTGATGGCCCAGAGTTTTTTCATGCGTTACCTTCTGTGCGATCTGCCAATCAGTCTCTGAAGGCGAATAGCTGTCCTCCTCCCAGTCCGAGCTCTGTGTGAGCTGGCAGCCCGGGAAGTGTGTTTGGAGTAGCACCTCGTACGTCTCCTCTAGGGAGGTAGTATATGTGCCGTCGTTCCTGCAAAGGGACCCAATGTTTTGTTGTGTCCCTGCGGATAGAATTCTTCTTACCCGTGCTGCTTCATTGCAGGATTTGATGTTGCTACAGAATCCGCGCCAGGATGACGAACTTCTGTAGCGTAGTCGTTTTTTATAGTGTGCCTTGGCATCTTTGTACCTGTCCCAGTCCTGGTCATCACTGGTGTTCATGGCCCTGTTTAGTAGTCATCTAACCTTTTTCCTGATTCTTTCGAGCTCGGGACCCCACCATGAACTGCTGCTGTTGCTGTTCTTGGCGGTTGAGGTTAGAGGACATGATATATGGTAACTTTTTATGACTGTGTCAGTGAATAAGTTTACCTGTGATTCAATTTCTTGTTGATTGCCTGGCCTAGCCTGGAGCCGAGCCGACGACCGGGTATCACTGAGCTTACCTTGCACTGTTTTAGCAAAAGTGGCCCTGTTGGTCTTCCTCGGGTTCCTAGTTGGCTCGGGTATCATCGTACATGCCTGCAGGTCAAAGCGGATCCATCTGTGGTCGGAACAAGATGCCTCGTCCGACACGTGCCAGTCCTGGATAAATTCCGCAGCTCCCTCCGTTGCAAGTGTCACGTCGATGATCGTTCTACTCCGTCTAGTGACGAATGTTGGTTTGGAGCCTCTATTGATAATAGCTAGCTTGGTAGATAAGAGATAAGTGATGAAATCGTCACCCCTCCTGTTACTTGCCTTCATACCCCACGCTGGATGGTGTGCGTTAGAGTCTGCTGCGATGATCAGCTCCTGGGCTTGGCGCTCGCAGTGCTCGATCAGTCTCGAGACCTCCAGTGGTGGAACCGTTTCGTCATCTGCCATGTAGACAGAAGCCACCACCAGGTTCGGAAGACTCGAGTTCTGGGCCTGCAGGATACTGATTGTTACCAGATCCCTGGAACAGAACTCTGTTAGCGTATACACAGAAATGTTATTTGGAATTAAGATACAGGCTCTTGGTGCCTGTGGCCCACTATAAGCAAGTATCTTACCTCCGGTGTTGTTGAGGCCGCATATTTTCTCCCCCCTGATCCACGGCTCCTGGATCAGGATGACAGCCCCAGTGTTAACCTCCAACCATTTGCGCAATTGAGCCGTTGCTGTGCGACTGTGTTGGAGGTTGATTTGAAGGGCCTTAAGGGTCCTGACTGAAGGGGGCGGCGTCGCCATCGGACAGAGTTCCCTCCACCTCAAGCTCCAGCCTACTCATCCTCTTTGCCCAGCCCTCGTCGTCCTCGTCGTCGGATTTCTCCTTCGACGTGGTCTCGGTGGACGAAGGCACTGTCAGAGGAGGCACCCCTGCCAACTCGTCTTCGCTGCTGAGAGCGGTTTCAGAGGAGGCTGATGGCGCCGGAGTAGTGTCCATGTCCTTTCCAGTCCCCCCTTGCGAGGGGCCTGGATCGGTCACGGACTCGGCCTCTGGGTTGGAAAGTTCAGCGATGAACTTCCCCCTAGGGCCCCGGAACTTGATGTACGCAGAGCCCGAGTTGAAGCTCAGTCTCCGCTCTCTGGTCATTATGTCCTTGGCGACCCCCTCTGGTATGCTGAGGACGCAGAACGTGTCCTTCTCTGCTGCGTCTATCTTCAGCAAGGTCCATTGGTCTACTTGGGCCCAAGGGTTCTGCCACTTCAGCACGCAAGCGATAACGCTCGGCTTTGGCCACGATCCCGGCACCACTAGACCGCAGATGATTTTCTTGGGGATGTCTACCTGCTTTATCACTGTGAGTTTCTCACCCGATGGCAGGCACACATCCCCAATAGCTGTCTTCAGCCAACTCAGTGTTTGGAGGTTTTCGCACCATAGTTTGATAACCCCATCGGCTACGATGGGCTTACCGCGGAAAACCGGTCCAAACGGCGTTGCTTCGGACGTAGATAGCGAGGATTTCACTATCCGGTCCTGAAGACTTGCCAGCACTGAGTTGGCATCTGTGTGGCTAAGGCGTCTCGTCACTGCTGTCGTGACGGCTACGACAAGGTCACCTTGTGCCACGTCAGCATAACTAGGCTTCTGCCTAGTTGGTGTAGGCCCAGACTTGGTCCTCTTGGACGTGGACTGAGGAGGGGTCTCCTCAGGCCTCGGCCTTTTGGACGAAGCTCTTGGCGCTGGTCCCTTCTCCTTGGTCTGCTTGTCGTCACCTTTGGCGTCCACCCTGTCGCCCTGTTGGGGTGGTTGGGCAGATTTCTCCGTCCCATCCTCCCTTCGGGGCCGGTCAGACGGTCCAGCAACCTCGGCTTGACCATGGGGAGCGGTCTGATTGGCGCGTCTGCCTCGTTCCCTTCTCCGACGTTTGGAGCTGGGTTTTACCTTTTTGCGGCCTGATGTAGAGCTGGTTCCGTTGTCACCAGGGTGTTTTGGTGCCAGCTTCTTCCTGCTCTTGGTGTGTTTCACCAGCGTCCAGGATTCGTCAACACCTAGGTGTTGTGATCCGGAAGGCTGGCTTGACGAGCTACTGGGTTCTGTCGGAATCCCATCCTCCGGTTTCCCTTTGGACGGGGTAGGCAGTAGCGGTGGTTTTCCTGCAGCTCCAGGTTTCCCCTTCACTGCAGGCGATGGTTTCCTGGCGTCACCTTTGGGGGCGACAGCCTGTAACTCGGCGTCACCTTTCAGGGCAACAGCCAGATGGCTGGCGTTACCCTTCCAGGCAACAGCCAAGCGACTTGCGTCACCCCTGGGGGCGACAGCCAGGTGTCGGGCGTCACCTTTAAGGGCGACAGCCTTCTGCTTTTGTTTTTTTTTAGTATGTGTGAGTGTGCGTGTGTGTTTATGTTGAGATCTCGTATCGGCCATGGTTTGTGCAGTTTAATCTTCATCCCGGTAGCTTCCCACCCTCCACGGAGCCCGCACCGGGAGTGCCAGATATGACACTAGGATTACTACCGGGGTATAGGGAGGCCGAGTTGGTGTCCATGCGCGACATCCAGGGTTCAGTTCAGTGGCCGTCAAATCAGAGATCCAGGGAATGTGACGGTTCTCCACAGTCCCTTGCCCGTTCAGCGTGGCCGAACACCACCCACGTCAGTCACCGGGGTGACCACCGCAGGCCCCAACCCCCCTGTCAGCGGCCCTCTGACGGGACACTACGACCATTTCCCCCGCACTGACTAGGTGCAGGGGCCACCTTTTCGCTTGAAATCAGGGCCAAAGTGGAGTGTTGCCTAGCGGAAGCCGCAGCAACCATTCGGCTCAGCCACCAGGTTCCCTTCATCCATCTTATGGCGCTCAACTGCGCAGGTCGCAAGCGCAGGTGGATTCCGTTTATACACGGCTAGATTCGGTGGGCTCATCCACTAGGCCCTACAACCGTGTGTGTGTAGTCATGTAAAGTGTGCCTAGGTGTAGTTAAGTGTGGTTGTGTACCTAATATATGAGGCGTGCATGTGGTCTGTAGATGTGTGTGTGGTTGTGTGCCTAATGAGTGGATGTATGTGGTGTATATGTAGTGTGCATGTGTGGTGTGTGTGTGTGTGTGGTATTTTAGCCAATAGGTAGTGATGTACCCGTAGGTACATTATTAGCCATTGTTACCGGGGTACACCGTCCTAGTGCATTGCGTTCCTAGGTGATCGAGATCCACCAGGACCGCATTACAACTAGGCGCGCTTGGAGGTACACCACGAAGAACCCCAATGTTTTGTTTGTTTTATGTCAATCGGTTAATTAATAAAAAGTTATGCAATTTTCTACAGTGTTTATTATAAACTAAACATATTTTCAAAAATGCTGCCCAAAACACTTTTCCACGCGGACGAAGTCGCGGGTACAGTTTGTTCAGTTTGCTGCCAGTTTTAGCTAGTAGGTATTTGAGGCTTTTATAGAGGAGGTATTTTATTTGAGTTCATTTAAGGTAACTTTATATTGTATTGTATTTATTTCTGTTTATATTATCAGTTTTAGATTATTTAATTCGAGATTTATCATGATTCTTAACATTTCCCGTACATTTTATATTTACCATACACTTTACATTCACCGTACACTTTACACTCCTATAAATAATTAAATTAAGCTAAAGAGTTAATTGAATGATTGACTCGTTAGCTCAATTCGACGCCCCCAAATCTGGATTGAGCTAGCGATGTGAGTCATCTCTCCCAGCAGTCAGACACATTTCACACTCGGAGCTGCATCTGTCACAGTTACTTCACATCTTGATAAATATCACCACACGCTGTGAGTGAAGAAAATACGGTACTGCATAGTTTACGCTAGTTTCTTGGCATGCGGCTAACTCTGTTTGTAGGGTTGCGCAGGCCACATTTTTAGGCAGTTTTATTTAGATTGACTTGTTTGTTTTGGTCAAGTTATTTTAATATTTTTTTTAAACCCTTCCTGGTTTCAAATTGATCTGATATTTTGTACAATATTTTTTACAAAACTGTTTTATTGAAAAGAAAACTGTAAACTATAAAATAAAACAAAAACATAATTCTGATACTTGTTTTAACACTTGACCTTGTTATAAGTTAACACTTAACCGCCATCCCACCGGATGTTAAGTGATGATGCGGACTACGATGGAGCGTGCTTACGTAGAAGAAACCGATTCATACGATTTGAAGACATCAAGATTAAAACAATCAGGAAAAACCCACTCAGGCAATGTATTCCACAACCTAGACATTTTTATTACAAAAGTAGAATCAAGCCACTGCGTTCGAGTCTTTGGAACGTCAACCATGAAACATTGTCGCTTTTTCGAACTTCTCAATTGAACATCTTGAACCATACCTTTCACAATATATCAATCCTTTCACAATATTGATGTAATTGCTTTGGAAAACTGAAAGGCTTATACTAAGCTATAGGACCTCTTAACTATATACAACCATCAGTAGAAAAGCAACCCAAAAATCGCAATAAAAAAAGTAATATTTCTTCGATTTGATCAAAGCCAAAGGATTTTTTTGTTAAGAATAAAAACGCGATTGAGATTTGCTTACAAATTTGATAAATAATTGACTCGTGAAAGGTTTGAGCTGGCGACGCTAACGACTGAATTCGAGTTCACCCGCATTTCATCAACGTGGTAGATAACAGCCTGGATTCTCTCTATATAAGGGAAGGCTCATAATCCGAACATAGTGAACATTAAGTGTGTTGCTTATGCTTCAATATTTTTTAGAATATGACAGTTATTTTAAATATATACACGGGTAGGTCACGTCTGATATAGTCAGTCCAGTCCAACTTAAGTTTCGATCGCGTCAGGCGATTTTTTTCAAGGAGAGTGCGCGCGCGTGATCGCAGCCCGTTTATCACTGAGTACTGTTTACCGTGAGTTACCCGTGTATCTTTAAAATTTATAATAACCACGTTAATTTTCATACTAAAATGACAGTTATTTAATCGAACCTACAATAAAATAGTTAATAAAACTTATCAGCCAGTAATTCAATATTTATAACGTGTCGTATTCAGTGACGTAATTAGCAGCGCTAATATCGGTAAATAGGGCGTGACGTCAGGGACGTGACAGCGGCGGGACAATGGCACGTGACGTCTCTCCCATACCACTCGTATGACACTATGAGGCTACACCGAAATGTATACCGTTGCGAAAGAGTAGTCATTTTTTTAATGTGTTCAATTACTTTTTTAAACTTTTTAAAGCAGCTGTAAAAGCTGTCACTTTTTTTAGGGAAAAATCTTATGGATTGGCTTCAGTGACATGCTAAGGTTAACGGTATATATCTATATCCATAGCACCTACTGCTCTGAGACCATACTTGTGCATGCGCAACAGCCTGTGTCCACGAATTTATAACCTACCTACTTAAATTATAAACGTATGGATGTTTGTTGCTCAATCACATCGTAACGCATGAACGGATTGGGCTGAATTTGGAATACAGGTAGATTGTAGTCAGTAAGAAGAAATAATTTTTTATCCCAGCAAAATAACGGGAACGGTAACGGTTTATTGTGCAACATTAGTGCTGTTTAATACAAAAAAAATAAGTTTCCACTTCTATCGGCAGTCCCTATGACTGCCTATTACTTTTTTCCTAAACGATTTTTCAGATTATCTGATGTTATTCAATTATGCGGACAATTATTAACGATGGTACACTGGCCTAGACGTACTTGTCCAATTACACTAATAAAAATATAAGGGTAGGTACTATGTACACCTTTACCGTTTGTAAGAAGCCTCCACTGTTTTTTGAACCTTTTGGTACGTGTATTGTAAATATTTTACCCAATAGAGTAAAAATTACAATATTTTTGTATGATATTTATTTATGGGACTAGCAAAACATGTATCCAATGGTAGCAATTGCACCGTACTACTATTTCAACAAATAAAGAGTAGAAATCACTGTCTATTATTGCATTTTCCAGCTAGAGACATGATTTAACTTTTTTCCTGTCAACCGTATATTTAATACGGTAAGGGATAACATTTAGGTGGTTAGGTTAAAGCGTATGTACTTATGAAGATTGTAAAGGCACACCCATTATTCTAGTATTTCTGTGTAGTACCTCTTTCTGTTTAACCTTAAATTTGAGCCGCCGCCCACGTCCCAGTCTACCATTTGTGTGGCGTGCACCTATTCAAGTGTAGTTCCACATTCATATCTGCGAATGCAGTGGTAGAGACACTATTGTATTTTCATTTTTTTTTTTTTTTTTTTTTTTTAACATTTATAGGTTTACACTTGACCACCATCTCGCCTGATGTTAAGCGACGATGCGGTCTAAGATGGAGCGTGCTTACCTAGAAGAAACCGATTCACTCTCGATTTGAAGACACCAAGATTATAACCATCGGGAAAAACCCACTCAGGCAACTCATTCCACAGTCGAGACGTTCTTATCACAAAAGTAGAGTCAAACCTCTTTGTTCGTGTCTTTGGAACATCAACCATGAAACGATGCCGCTTCTTCGAGTTACGAGAAGTCCGATAGAAAAAAGGGCTAGGTGGTATTAGATCATGCAGATCAGATGCACACTCTCCGAAGTGTATCCGATAATAAACCGATAAGCTAGCAATTTTCCGGCGATGTTCAAGAGTTTGCAGTCTTTTTCGCACAAGAGAATTATTGCCTATGAGCCTTTTAGCCCGCCTCTCGATCGATTCCAGAGCCTCAAGCTGATACTTAGCCGATCCATCCCAAAGGTGCGAACAGTACTCCATACAAGAGCGAACCTGTGCTTTATATAATAAAAGCAATTGTTCAGACTTGAAGTACTTTCGCACCTTTGAGAGGACACCTAGTTTTTTTGCAGCTAATTTAGCCTTGGACTCGATATATGAGCCAAAGTTGAGTGTAGATGTCAGGGTAACACCCAAAAGCTCAAGATGATCAGTAACCGGCACGGATACACCTCGAAAAGTAGGAGTCTGTAGAAATTGACTCCTTTTTGCGGAGAACAGACACGCCTGCGTCTTTCCTTCATTAAACTTGGCCAGATTGGTTTCGCCCCATTCAGAGACTGCCTCAAGGGCCAAGTTCAAACGCTCGACCATACTCTCTCTCAATACCTTAGTTTGTTGACCGCTGGCTCTCGCGCTAGACATGTAACTCTCCACAACGGTGCTATCATCTGCGTACCCAAAGATACCGGGCTTCAGCAGATCGTTGATATGTAGCAGAAAAAGCGTCGCAGAGAGTACCGACCCTTGAGGGACTCCGGCATTGATACCCATTTGGTCCGACGAGCAGCCATCAATGACAACTCGTATGGACCGATCTCTCAAGAAGTCCGATATCCACGCAATAAAACCTGGAGACAAACCATAACTAGAAAGCTTGCTAATAAGGCCATCATGCCAAACCCTGTCAAAAGCCTTCGAGATATCCAGGGAGACTGCAAGTGCTTCCCCGTGTTTCTCGATAGCTTCACTCCAGATGTGAGTGACATACGCCAGAATATCCCCAGTCGACCGGTTTCGGCGAAACCCGTATTGCCGGTCACTGAGGAGGTCGTTAGATTCTAGGTATGCCAGGAGCCTGCGGTTTAAGACACGTTCCATAGTCTTGCAGAGTATGGACGTGACCGAGATGGGCCTGTAGTTGGCAGGGTCAGCACGACTACCCTTTTTGGGCACAGGTTGCACGTTAGCAAGCTTCCACGATTTCGGTACTTGCCCAGTTTGGAGAGAGAGTCTATACAGGCGCGTTAGTACAGGAGACAACTCAGGTGCACAAGCCTTCAACACTAGGGCAGGAATTCCGTCCGGGCCGCTGGCTTTATTCACGTCCAGATTACGTAGCACTTTACGAACCTCCATTTGGCGAATATGCATTTCCGGCATCAAAGTCGGACTGCCAGGTGGAGTAGGAGGAATCGCACTACCAGCATCTAGACGCGAAGATTCCGCAAACTGAGATGCAAACAAGTTTGCCTTCTCCATTGCGGTGTGAGCCAGCGCCCCATCAGGTTTCAGCATTGGAGGCAGTGAAGAGCGGCAGAAGTTCGATTCGACCGATTTAGCTAGGGACCAAAACGCCTTGCTACCCGCAGGATACGAAGCTAGTTTGTTCCCTATTCGACTAATGTGGTCAAATCGAGCCCTCTGAAGAACCCTTTTGCATGCCTTAGCAGCCCTGTTAAACGCTTTCTTTTTGCGGTGTGTATCCCTTGCCTTACGCTGTCGAGCATCAACCCAGGCTAGGTAGGCCTCATGTTTAGATGCTTCAGCACTTTTACATTGAGAACCGAACCATGGGCGAGCTTTGCTGGATAATGAAACGTCAGAGTATGGAATGAAATATTCCATAGCCGTACGTATTACATCAGTCACAGCATCCGCGCAGGCTGACGGGTCACCAGAAGAGAAGCACAGTGGCTGCCATTGGTAAGATGCAAAGAAAGAACGCATTTCGTCCCAATCTGCTGACTTGTATTTCCATAGCCGCCGGTTGCCTCTGGGGCTGAGATCGGGCGGATGGTAAACGGATACTGATTTCACCAGACAGTGGTCGGAGCTGCCTAACGGCGAATATACCGCCACGGAGTATCGGTCTGGATCAGTTGTCAGCAGAAGGTCTAAGCAATAGGGAGTATGCGACTCAACGTCTGGTACCCGTGTCGCCTCTTGGACCAGCTGGGTTAGGTCTAACGACAAAGCCAGCTTTCTCGTTTCCAGCCCAGCATGGTCAGTGTCCCGGTATGGGTACAGCCAATCCTTATGGTGGCCGTTGAAATCCCCAGTAACACTAATTGGGCTGATGGGTACTTCTGCTGAGCCGCGTCCGCTGCCTCACTCAAATAATCGGTGAGCCGAGTTGTCTCCTGATCTCCACTGTGCGACCGATAGACACAGGCATAGACAATTTTGTCGATGCCTGTGTCTATCAGCGCCCATAGAACAGAGAACCTGGTGTCCTCAAGATTACGGAGACGCCGACAGCAGATATCGTCACGGGCGTACAGGCACACTCCAGCACGCGGCTTGAAGTTGTGCTCCAAGGTATACCCTGGATAGGTTAGGTACGCCACGTCCGACGGACATCTTATCTGCGTCTCCGTAAGAAACAAGAGTGACGGCTGCTCAGTCTCGAGGTGATGGTGGACTGGGGTGATATTAGAGTGCAGACCTCGAATATTAGTGAGGTGCACTTTGAGAGACAAGGAGTGCAGCCGCTGTTTCACTATGTTTCTGTTTTTACTTTTCATATTATTTTTTGAGAGTGATTGTCGGTGGGAAAACGGAAGTAGAACGAGGCTGCACACTGCCAACCAACGGTCACAGCACACAACACAAATACACCAATGGGAAACTAGTCTGGAGACTGCGGGGACGCCCGAGCCCCCCCGGGGATGTCTATCTGGCCTTGTCATCCGGTCGCCAACCGGCAGGATAGCGCATCCCGGGATTTTTCGCTAGATGGCGGGGCAGCCTTTCATGAGTGGCTAGCTCACTACTTGGGCCCCCAACTATCTGCGGTCGGTAGCGGCAAAAAACCGTGCCTCGGATCTCGCTACCCTCCATGACTAGCTTCCCGATGTAAAGTATTGGTGTGCAACTATCTGGTCTTGCAGTTATGCAGCAACTGTTCTGACCCGTTTTCCCTAACGGCGTCACCAGACTACATGCCGGAACACGGCTAGGCCGCTTGGCGGCACGACTCAGTCTGGCGGGTGGTCACCAGCCACGGCCAAAGCCTACCACCGGTATGTTTGTCACCCGATTTGCACCACCCAGGGACCACGTGTGGGGGGTTTCTGTGTACAGGTGCTTCCCCACGGACGGAGGTGACACGGTCCCCAAAATGTTTCATTACTAAACCTAAATACTATATGCACAAATACCCTTTATATAAACAGTAGTATGTGGGGATGTTTGTATGTCTGTGTAGTACATGCCGACTGGCAAAGAGTCTTTAGAAAAATCACTCGCATCACTAAACTGCACACATTACCAATACCTCGCTTTGAATCTGCGTTGTCTTAGTATTCTCCTTTTTCCCGATGATCAAAATCTTGGAGTGAAATGGTCTAAGTAAGTATCTAAGTAAGCACGTTTTATCTACCGCATCGTTGCTTAACAACAGGCGAGATAGAGGTCATGTGTAAACATACCATAGTTCTAGTTACTAATATTGGCACCGCAGAGTTTTTTCTTACAACTCTATTATTGACCCACATCGTTTCACAGCTCGCATTGCTCGCACCGCTCAATTTTCTCGCATAGATTTGACGCTGAGCCTCCTGAGATTTGATCTAGTAGTTTGGATGAACCGTTTATGTTTGTCAGAATGTGAGCCATACACGCAAGAAAAACTATTACAAAAACAAAAACAAAAAAATATTACAAAAACAATACAATGCAATAAAGAGTGCCATAAATCGAATGGAAAAATCGTAAACCTCGGTACTATCAATTGTCCATTTCACAGATAAGTTGGCAGCACTGTAGATTGAGAGCTCTCATTTCAGATAGAGCTTTCCCGCTGATCAACATTACAAATGCAAGCCTGGTCGCCCGCCAACAAATACCGTAGAAAGAAACAAAACTGCTTCAAATATCTCGTTGTTTGCTGATCAATTATCGTAAAAGTCCCTCGTACGACCCCAAAAAAATAATAGGAAACTTCCCATGGGCCGAATATGTCACTTAATCTGCGTACGCATCTATAAAAACCGCAATTTATGTTAATAACCTGTCGCATGACTGTGTGCGACGCGATTATTTGTGGCGTGTCGTTGTGAACACGCAATGGTCACGGAACAATGCGGAGGTTTAGTGAACACTCCATTACCCTTGTTGGGTGAAGTTTGTACAAGTGGAGTGGTACTGGAGGGCACTTTTATGTTGTTTTACCGATTGGTTTGTTCTGTCCCGCCGGTGGTCGCGCACATTACGGGTCGGGAAACTTTGGATGGAGACTTTTCTTTTTAAATAAGGTCAAATACCTTTTTGTTTTCTATACCCAAAAGACTGGACGGAATGTTCTGATTCAGACATTTTCTTTGAGATAAGAAAGATTGTATGCATAGGCGAATATCGAATCCATGTTTTTCTTTTTGGCTAACTGATATGAATAATACTTATTTATATTAATGACTAGATGCTTCAACACTTGTTGCTCAATCAAGAACGGCTCAACGAATTAGGTATCAATTTGGAACGCAGAAAGATAGATAAATTAACTTTTTATTGCACTAATAACACACAAACAATACAGAAGAGTTTGAATATAAAGGTATTCGACATCTTGATATAGCTTATCTTACCTTCCTAAAAAAAACAACACCCTACTAATATTGTTGATGCTAAAGTATATATGTTTGTTGCTCATTCACGTCGAAACATCTGAATGGATCGATCGGGTTGAATTTTTGTACGTAGCTAGATTACCCGACATAGGCTACTTTTTATGTCGGTAAAATAAAAAACGGGAATTGCCTGGGTGAAACCGCGGGGATCTGCTAATTAAGCATACATTTAATAAAACTCAGTGGTTGGGACAAACATGAAAATGGTACATAAAACTGCATCGAAGCGGGTAATCTCACCAGAGACGAACTTCTTAGCATTCCATGGATTCACCGTGCGGGTGCCGGGTCCATCGTGTGGCAGAGAGAGAAATCTCGAATAGACCCCAAGACTCGGGCTTGTGACTCGGGCGTAGTTTTAAAAGGGGCCCCTTTTGGTCACGTACGTCAACACTCACCTTCACTACTCGTATTTCTCTCCCTGCCCAGCCAAATTCGATATGATCCTACTAGTGCAGCTTTAGATACTCGTTCTAGTATAGAACTTACTGCAGTTCTGGACAAGCCAAGGTCTTTAAGCAGGTTATAGAGAGATTTTGCTGGTATACCTCTCGCTCCTACTTCTACAGCGTATAAATTAACTAATAAAAACATAATAAAATTCCGTAATTAATACTTTAAGTACAGCTCATTGTAGTTTACATAAAATAATACTGAAAATAAACAAAACTAAATTTCTCAATTTTATAATTTAATTCGAGATTCGAGCGATGCTGTTATAATCACGGATAATAATGTACATTTTAAATGAACGCTCTCGAGCAAATTGTCACCGGAGCGGATTAAATCCGTATTTCGCTAGGTTTAAAATAATGATTTCGTCCGAAACTTACTATTTCTGTTTTAAACTGGAGCAATAAGTTCAATAATCATTGAATAATTTAAATTAACTCGAAAAATATTTTGTATTTATACTAAATCGAAGTGAACTACGGTGACGTTGTTAAAAATGTAAAAAAACGTGATTTTAAGTGAAAACTCTTTTAATCGCGTTGATCACTTTTTTGGTAGGGATTGGGTTCGCGTCACCGACATTTTACTGTAGCGTTGGAGTAACTGCGGAGCGGCGCAGCAAAAAATGTTAAATAGATGGAATCGTGTTAATTCCCATCAACGACATGCGTTAACTAACACATATACAAATACTTTTCACAATGTAATCGTGCGTCGTTTTTCAACTATGACTAGTCTCGTGGCTTGCATAAAGTATAAACAGCTCACTAAATGTTCCCACTTCTGGAACTCGAGGCCTTCTCTCGCAAAGAGAGAGTCAAGGCCATAATCCACCACGCTGGCCCAGTGCGTGTTGATGGATGACACATGACTTCGAAAGATTCTAGGTCGGTTTCCTCGCGATGTTTTCCTTCACTGTTGTAAGTTAGCGGCATTACGCATATAACTTCGGAAAGACAGTGGTGCCCGTGATTTTGAACCAGGGGTGTCCGGCGCTTCTACCGCCTAACGAAAAACGCTTTGACGCTTTGATGCTTTGATATTGCTGTCTCTTTTCTTCTCGCTTGCAATGAAAGAGACGGCAATGGCAAAGCATCAAAGCGTTTTTCGTTAGGCGGTAGACCCCCCGATCAGCAGTCGACGTTCTCCTGACTAGATCAGTCGTAACTTCAAAGTCTCGTTGCGTAAATTTGCCCGAAACCAAAGGTCGTGGATCATAATCATCCGTGGCAAATGTTTGTGTAATTAATGTTTGTTTACGTATTACATCAGCTACCTGGCCTACATAACACAAACATGGCTTAGTTAGAAGCTAGAGAGCTCTGTTAGAAACCAATATTTACCTTTTTAACCATCATCAAAAAGGAGGAGGAGGTTCTCAATTCAGCTGTAGGTAAGTATGTTTTTTTAAAATTGTAGATGAACATAATATATATTGATTAGGTAAACGGGTAACTCACGTGTAATGAGGTCGGTCAATCCGACTCGAGTTTCGGCCGCGTCCGGCGGCCTTTTTCAAGGAGAGTGTACGCGCCCGATGGCTTCCCGTTTGGCACTGATTGACCGACCTCATTACACGTGAGTTACCCATTTACCTAATCAATATGTGTAACAACCACGTTAATTTTAATACTAGAACATAATATAAGTATCAACCACTCCTATTTATACTTCCCCTCCTCCATATTTTTAAATCATTCATTCCGTCATATGGTTGCCTAATGAAGATATCGCTTTTAGTGATAAGGTCGCCAATTGCTACTTTTTTTTTTAAGTGACTTTTGTTTATTTTTAAATTAAGTGCAATAAAGTTAATCTATCTATCTATCTTTTTTGCATATGTGTGTTAAAGTACTCGTATGTCTGTCTATAATCGGTAAAATAGTTTTTGCAATATCAACAAAAATCTAAAATTTGATTAATTTAATCTGGACGACATCATCGTAGATTTCACAAAATATAAGAAAATTTAGTTTAATCTTAAATTGAAGTAGGGTTTTGTTTTTTCGGGAAAAAAAACATTTGTTTACCAGCTCTCTAGCGTAGTATGGACCTATCTATAACCTATGAGTTTGTGTATCTCACATTCAAGTTACTGAATGCAGGCGGAGGTCTTTCAACTGGATGATTAAAGCAAACGCCACCGCAGGCTTGTGTATGTATGTGAGCTTTGAGCATAAACTATGAAGTTGAAATGAGCTCACCGTACCTTAGTGTTTTAGAATAATGGTAACTCATTTTCTAGTTATTGGTGACTTTCTCGGCTCAAAGAAAAATCAACTTATTGCCATTATACCTTAGTGGTTTAAACGTATGTATGTATGTTTCACAATCGTAAACAAGGATCCACCTTTGGCTCTAGGGGATTTTATATAGTCATAGACAAGTCACAAGACCGTGTCAAAAGTGTGATAACTGCGTGCGTGAGCTCTAATTAGCGTTCCACCTAAGTACTGGACCCAGCCTAGGAAAGTGTCAAGACCTAAAAGAAATAGAAATGAAATAGTTTATTTCCAGATTTACAACCATTAATCAAATCTAAAAATTACAAATATATTGGCATCACAATAATAATAGATTAAATTATAATAGTAAAATAATATGACATAGACGTATGATGTGCTAAAGATCCGCCCTTGATTGTAAAGTTGTAGATTCAAACCCCTGGGCTTCAGAGCATTTTCACAACTGCAGATGTTGTCACGGTTGGCTTTAACGGTACAGAAAAATATAGGTATAAAACTTACGTGTTCCTAGACACAGAAAATTTCAAAACTGAACTCGTTCAAGATCCCAGTCACCCCAAACATACATAATTTTAAAAAAGATGCATTTTTTTGTATTAGTAGTATATAATCAATTTAGAAAGAAGATTTTGATTTGATTTTTTTCAGTGTTCACAACTGCAGATGTTGTCACGGTTGGCTTTAACGGTACAGAAAAATATAGTTATCTGCCAAGTCGAGCGCGAAGCAAACACTGCCGTACCATCCTTTACTGGAACCATTTCGCCGCATTTTCAAGCCCTACCTAGGTACACCTTGTTATTTGAAAACACGCCTTTACAAAAACTATTCAACTTTGTTTGTCTCTTCATTTAATGTCAAAAATCTAAGGTCTGAAGTATCTGATGAAGAACCCTCAGCTTGTCTCAGCTGTATAAGAGATATAGTAATGCCCCATTCGACTATTGGTACATAAAAAAAATCGACTGTCATTGCAAAAATGCAGCATAGTGGGGCACATCTTCTAATTTAATCTAGGCTATTGCTTCCCACTACTGGGCGAATGCCTCCCCGTCTGCTTTTAAATACGCATATAAATAAAATAAAAGGATAAAATTAAAAGATAACTCTGGATAAGGCTAGACTGCCTTATATTTATTTGCTGTCTTCTTCCAATCTTCAAAAGTTCTTTGCCTATTATGGAGAGTCCACTTAAATACGCGAATAGAGAATAGAACGCGAATGGGCAATACGAAAAACTGTTGCTACTGTACAAGAATCAGAACCGGAAAAAAGAATATGTGTCAAATTGTTGGCGATCAACACATGTACATATAGGCTAGTTACAATATGTTTTATAATGAGTACGGTAAAATTGTAATTCGGTTTAAATTAATGGATGAATGTTAGGTAAATATGGTTTATTTTTGTAGGTATAGGTAGGGCACACCTAATAAATATGATTGTTGTTTAGTTTTACTCGAATATTAGGCAGGGTGTCCATTAATTTCCTTTAAATTAGGCAAATATTGGAAAATTCGATAGTTTTTACGAAAATACTAAATTGTAAGCTAAGGTACCCCCCTGGATGTTATGTTTATTTATAGACCTGGTCGTGGGCTACATTTCGAGTGGTCATTTGTTAGCCTACGACCAGGAATGGCAAAGCTATGGTGAAAATAGTGTCCATAGCATAGTAAAAATGTACCGAAAAGTGAGCCCAAAATACGGGGCTCTCTTTTAGGTAAAGGTAAGGGGGTACCTTAGCGATCTTGATTTTGTTCGGAGCATGCCCGAGCTACGGGCCCCCGGCGGTCCCGGCCACACAGCCGGGCCAACCGCCCCGGGACCCACCTCTAAAGCAAGGCGCTGTTACGCCTCGCACAAGGGCTGTCGCTGCGCCGCGCGATAGCGCTAGACGCGCGAATTGCCCTCCAACCCGCACCGCACCGCCCGCGCCTTCGCCCGAGGCTAACTTAGGCCAGGGGCGTCGTAGGCGCGCGCGGAAAAGAAGACGCGGTGCGCAGAGAAGAGGGCTCTCTCCTGCGGCGGATAGGTCCCCGCCGAGGTGCGAAGAGGGCCCACAACCACCCCCGATCCCGGGGACAACCTCCACCCCGGTAACGCCGGGTCCGCGGGGTGCTGCCGGCGCCCATCCGCGTGACCCGCGAACCGCAGCGCGCTTAGAGCGCGACAGGCAAGCTGAGCGCGAACGCGCGCTCGCTTGCACGCTCATCCCGCCGCAAGTAAGGGCCCCTCTACCGCGCTCGACACCCAGACTCCGACTCGAGTTGGGAGTCGGGCAGCGGGAGGGACCCCCGACGCCACCGAGCGCCGTGACGCCGCCGCGGACCGCGGAACGCCCTATGTTCCCGGTACCGCGGCCGGCCGGTCCGGCGCCCTATACACCGCCGCCGGGCTTTGCCCCGCGCTCTCCCCGCCTGATGGCGGAGACACCGGCAGCCACCTTGCTCGGGTTGCCCAGTCTGATAATCTGGGAGGCCCTGAGCAGCGCCTGTACAGCCGCCGCGTCCGGGATGAACCCGGAGAACGCGGCGGCCCAAGCTATGTCCGCTATCCTGCAACGTCTGCACGGATAGCGGCCACGAAGATGAAGACGCAGTCCCATAGCCCTTACGCGGTTTTTAATCGCGGGAGGGCAGAAGAGGCCCGCCCAGAGAGGAGACAGGCCCACAAACTCCCGGGCACCAGTGTGTACCCGAGCCCCTCCCCGGTAAGGAGGTTATACCTCGAGGCCGGCACCTGTCTTCCCCCCTAGGGGAGAAAGATGAAAATACGATACGTTCGGAGCATGCTCTTCTCAGCGGCTCCAGTACAAGAAGGAAAACGAAGAAAAATATAAGGAAGACTCAAGCAACCAGCGTTTCACTACCCCGCTCCCTACTCCCCTTCAAGGTCCGCCCAAGAGGATCTCGTCGAGCGAACGTCGGGATCACGTCGGGATCACGTCGAGTTATCGTCGGGCCCACGTCGTGTCAGCGCCGAGTCGTCGCCAAGGGCACGTCGGGTGTCACGCCGGGGGTCGTTGGTGGTCACTTCGGTGGTCACGCCGGTGGTCACGCCAGTGGTCACGCCGGGGGTCACGTCGGTGGTCACGTCGGTGGTCACGCTGGTGGTCACGCCGGTGGTCACGCCGGTGGTCACGCTGGTGGTCACGCCGGTGGTCACGCCGGTGGTCACGTCGGTGGTCACGCTGGTGGTCACGCCGGTGGTCACGTTGGGGGTCACACCGGGGGTCACGCCGGGGATCACACCAGAAGACAAGGTCAAGTCAAGATCACCCAAGGTCAAGTTCACATCCAGGACGAATTCCAGGATTGTCCCACAGCGGTCGCAAAGTGAACCCAGGGACGAGTCTACCAGCGCCCGTCGGAACGAGAGGGCACGTACTCAAGAGACCTACTTACAACAGGTCTCTCCCCCTCTCGCTGCCGGCAGACCGGGCTCGTCAAACGCATAGCGGTCGGTCACATACGGCCGGTCCGCGACACAAATAATACATCTAATATCTAATCAATAAGTCCACGTTTCTACAAAAAGAAGTGAAATCCCACCAAAAACATTCTCTAAAAAACTAGCCAAGTCTCGATGAAGCTGCATATATATATCTAAAAAGTAATGAAATCTAGACAAAGCCGTGCCAAGTCTAAGGTTCCTTACTGCGATTTCTTTATTATTATAGTTAATGTTGTGTGACTTGGCCGTTGAACATTCTTTGTACGTTAGTCCGTTAGTGGATACAAGTCAATTTTGTTTACACGTTATGTTGTAACTACTTATATTTGTTAAGCGAGATAATACCCTATACTGGTATTGGTAATTGGACGCTAGTGTGTCTTAATAGGCTGTTGTTAATCAACAACAACACATGCATGCATTCAACAGCAACATCTGCATTCAGCATCGAATGCTGATTTTAGCTCTATTTTTTTTTTTGGAGCGTCAAATCGACCACCTATCTAACATAAAATAGACGGACTTCTGTCAATGAATTCTATTCATTTTCATCTAGACTGGTTTTTTTTTTTTAAACTGTTTGTTTCCGGCTCGCCTACATGTAGGCGTAGGATGTAAGTATCATTGAAATTCTTTATTGTTCACACCATATTGGATACATACAATTTAGGGAAAATAGTAAGACAAAAACAATTCACTGGTTATTGAATCAACGTTTTCCAAGTGGCCATTTTCCAGAGTCAATGGTAGCGGTTCTGGCGACAGATTGGTGCAATGGTGTCATGGAGCACCTGGTTTTGTACCCTTCAACGGCCAATTCACACAACATTAACTATAATAATAAAGAAATCGCAGTAAGGAACCTTAGACTTGGCACGGCTTTGTCTAGATTTCATTACTTTTTAGAGATAAATATGCAGCTTCATCGAGACTTGGCTAGTTTTTTACAGAATGTTTTTGGTGGGATAAAACTTACGTGTTCCTAGAAAGAATTTCGAGGATATGTGTGTCATCCGTCAACCTGCACTTTGCCAGGGAAGTTGATTAAGGCCATAACTTTCCTTATGAGAAAATGCTCCGAATCCTAGCAGTAGAAACGTAAAGCGAGCTTATGGAGACTTCGTATTTGCCGACTTGACTTTTAGTATTCCATTGAAATTTGATTTCAATCAAGGTCTTAGGACTAAACTGTGTATTGATCAAAATGATAGTGTGTTTGTCAGAAAGCTTGTTAATATCCTTACCACCATTTTTTCACGTTACAGACAGAGAAAAATTCAAAACTGAACTAGTCCAAGATCCCAGTCACCCCAAACATACATAATTTTAAGAAAGATGCAATTTTTTGTATCAGTAGTATAACATCAATTTAGAAAGGAATAGATGTTATCGCTATGCTGAAGCGGGGCTCTTTTACAGACAGCTGGTATCAAAAGTGCAAAAATACCACTCTAATTTACGTCAAGTAGAAAGACTGATTTTTCATTTTGATCTGAAATATTTATGATATTGCTATAAACAAATTTAAAGACTTTGGCAAACATTCTTTGTGGGCCATAACTTTTAACAGACACTTTAAAAGTCGTAAAAAATGTGGGAACTTTCGTCATTTTAGGAAAGCTGATATTTTATTTATTAGTCAGTTTTCCCAAACGTACCAAAAAGTGTATAACTTCGAAAAACATCCGCAAATTAACCCAAAACTAATTTACCATAGTTACTATAATATGCACATAGCAAGATACCAAGTGGGAGATGAAAGTATCGACATATAATGCAGAAACCTATTATAATCCTTCCAGGGTACGAACAATAATGATATTAGCATCGATTTCCCATTAAGCTTAGGCACGGATCTCCAACGGTCGGTAATCGACGATTGCACAGTTTCGTAGATTTTCGCAGATGAAACGATATAATATGTATAATTTTATAGTCCCTAGATTTTGTTTGGATTAAGCAATCAGTGCTATATAAAAATTCGATGCTGTGTATTGCGCATGCAAGTTGAAAAGGCATAGGAAAAAACGAATTAGTCTGTAAATTACATTATGTGCTTGGAAGTGTTGAGTGACGTCACTTCATTGTACGATTTTTACAAAGCCGTGACGTCACAACCGGACTCCGGAAGTTTGACGATCTATATTATAGTCTTTGTCGGTCGATTTTTTATATTTGATGAAAAAAAAACAATACGTGCCTCATATTTTTCTAAACTGTACCTGAAGAACTAATTAGAGGGGTAAATGTTTGCCCCAGTCGTAATCACACTTGGGAAATGAATAGAAGTAAGCTGAATAGTTTAACTTGTTTTCTAACAAATTATCGTTTTAACAGCCACAGTGGCAGTAGAATTCTCTCTCATAGTTTGTGTAGTAGTAAGTTCGAATCCCGCTTGCATATCTGAGTATTTTCCAGGTGCAGATGGACAAGTTTAAGTTGGTAAAACATCATGCGAAAACCGTTGTGTCACATAGGTACTCACATACCTATAAGACATCTTTCGAAGACATAAATATTTCATCGGCCGACTCGCCCTTGATTAAATTAAAATAAACAAACAGATTGACTCATTCCTTGCACAAAGATCCCCAAATCTTAGCGAAAAGTGAGCTTCTTATACGGTTTTAAGGACAATACGATGTTGACAGCGCAATGCAATTTGCATTTAATTTTCGTCGTATTACCCGCGAAGTTTTCGTTCCCGTTGTTTTTTCGGGATAAAAAGAAGCCTATATGTTCTTCCAGACCTATCTATCTGTGTTCCAAATTTCAGCCTAATCCATTCATACGTTAGGACGTGATTAAGCAACAAACATCCAAACATCCAAATATCCAAACATCCATACATTGACATTTATAATATCATATATTATAGTAGGATTTGTTAAAAAAGGTACCCTGTCTTCTTTCTGTCCACCTGGATGTCTAAGGCCACCATAATATCCCGTCGGAGGTATAGTAGTAACCTTAAACCGAATGAATTTACGAGTAGATTATTTCCAAATTGGTTTTGGTCGTACCATACCCGGTGAGAGTCCACTTATTCTTAGATAGATAGATACTCTTTATTGTACACACCAAAAGAAAACAGATATACAGACAAAGCCGACTAAACTTAAAAAAAAACAGACTTAGCCGATTTATATTAATTACATTTGCACTATTTGACTCCACTTCTATTCAATGTTACTTCACAAGCAACGGAATATGCTGCTCGACTGGATCTTTAACAATGGATATAATTTTACTGTCTTCAAAATTAGAGTAAATCTGTTTCTTAGCATTTCTTAGTTTCTTAGCAAAATCGGTCGGCAGCGTCATATACCACATCGTGACCATACATCAGACGATATAGCGTCTAAGCAAAATAATATTTTTGGTTTAAATGAACTCTTTCATAGCCGCTTCATTTAACCCAGATCTAAACTCTATAAAAAGTAATTAAGTAAAATAAAATACACTTTTGTATGTATAATCTCAGTTGTGCCACTGCTAGGGAAATGTCTTCCCCGAATTCTTTTAACGTTATTTGGGTCTGAATATACACCATTTTTTTTTAAACGCTCAGAGTTCGTCTTTCCATCACGTTGGTGGACGACTAGGGTCGAACGATGGAGTCCTGTCCGCAGTAACCCTGGCCCACCGATCAGCGTCAATTCTACTTACATAGTCCCCTCACTTTCATTTAAGACCTAAATCAATCCTATGCCTGTTACAACTGTATTCAAATTCTATTTATATTTAGTTTACATAAGTAGTCATACTTAAATATTCACATAAACTAAAATAATATAACGTCCCTTTGCATGTCGGGCATTAAACATTTCGGGAATGGTCACCAAAATGGACATTACTAAATGAGCAATTAACATTCTGACATGTCCCGACTATACCAATTGTGGTCCCTAGAGCAACCTCGCTGTCCCGGTCAATGAGAGAGATGAAAGCGAAAATATGCTTTTCTACATAATTAAATAAATTCTAAAAACTTTACTTTGCTTCCAATTTCCGTGCTACGCCTCGATTTTGAACATGTAACTTTGTTTTTTTGTGTTAAAATAACATAAAAAATGCAAGTTTCTTTAAATTTAATTTCGACCTCTTTGTGACTACTAGTTAGAATGAAGTACCGCCTCGAGTAGTGGACTTGAAGGTAGACGGAAAGTGATAGAGTTTTTTAATGTGACACTATTTTTTTCCAAATTAGGAGTCTCCTGAAGTTGTGGGTAATAAATAGTACTAAAACTATGACCATAATAAGTAATATTCCGAGAGCTGGTACCAGTATTTGGGTAGGTATTTGAGGCAAGCTTAAAACTTGACACATAGTTCTCCTATTATATCCCTACACGGAGGTGCAGACCTGACTTACCGATGGTAACAATATTGGTGTCTTGAAGCCGAGAGTGAATCGGTTTCTCCTAGCCTTATCTATCATCGTCACGCGAGATGGCGGCCAAGTGCAACCCAGTTATCGTTATGTTAAACTAGTTACATGATTTGGCGATGATAAACTAAGTAATTAAGTTAATTAAGTTTTTGGTGCTATCACATTTGTTTTTTGGTTTGTTTCCGAAACGAAAAATGTTGAAAAAGGCTAAATATATCCTCCATATACTCCTCCTCCTATACTCTCCATTGTAGTCTGCATCGCTGCCTAATACTAGGCAAGATGCCTTTTTAGGGTTCCGTAAAACGTAAAAACGGAACCCTTATAGATTCGTCATGTCTGTCTGTCTGTCTGTCTGTCTGTCCGTCCGTATGTCACAGCCACTTTTTGCCGAAACTATGTGAACTACACTGTTGGTAGTAAACTTGGTAAGTAGGTGTATTCTGTGAACCGCTTTAAAATTTGATAAAAAAATTAAAAACAAAAAAAAATTTGGGTTGCCCCCCATACTCAGAACTGAAACTCAAAATTGTTTTTTTCAGCAACCCTACCCTACACGTGTAGGGTGTTTATCGATAGGTCTTCAAAAATGATGTTGAGGTTACTAAAATCATTTTCGTCTACACTGAATAATTTGCGCGAGAGACACTTCCAAAGTGGTAAAATGTGTGCCCCCTCCCCTCTAACTTCTAAAATAAGAGAATGAAAAATCTAAAAAAAATATATGATGTACATTACCATGTAAACTACCAACGAAAATTAGTTTGAACTCGATCTGATGAGTAGTTTTTTTTAGTACGTCATAAATACACTATTATTGAAACTTCGATCAAAGTTACAACGAACTACAAGAACTATGTGTACTATGTATATTATGTTACTTGCTGCAACGGAACCCTTCATGGGCGAGTCCAACTCGCATTTGGCCACTTTATTTTTTAATACGTCATAAATACACTATTATTAAAACTTCGATCAAAGTTACAACGAACTATGTGTACTACTGTAATATACATAATCTTATGTTACTTGCTGCAACGGAACCCTTCATGGGCGACTCCAACTCGCACTTGGCCACTTTATTTATGACTTTATAGCTTGAAGTCGTATAAATATCATCGCTTTGCCGAGTTTGACGGTCACGTAGGGCCATACGCGGTGCAGTGCAGAAGAGTGGGCGACAGCGGGGAGGGGTCCCGCGGGGGTGATCGCGTCTGTCGGAGGCTCGGAGGCTCGCAGACTAATTACCAACCGGACTAGCCACCGTCACCTAGATGTGTATGTATGAGGCTGCCAGGAATATGACAGATATGGAAATGCTTATTTATCGTAATAGGGTACAATACTAAAAAAAACTAATTAGTCCGTCAGATGGCTAAAAAATATCGTACCCGTATTTTTTCTTTTGTTTCACAAACAAAAAATTACGAAGATACAGTGCTTCGAAACTCGTGACGTCACTCGTGGTTACGATTTTTACCCACGAGTGACGTCGCGACTCGCGACCGGCCTCACTCTCGAAGTTTGATGTTGTATATCTCTGTCGATTTTTAATATTTTGAAAAAACAAAAAATACGTGTCCTATATTTTTCTATGATTTAGCTGACGGACTAATTAGAATGGTGTATTTTGACCCAGTCCGATACCCTATTCCGTTCGTTTGGCACGTGCTAAACGAGCAGCCATCACGAGCGTACACTCTCCTTGAAAAAGATCACCGGATGCGGTCGAAACTTGATTCAGACTATACTGACTGCCGGTTATATTTAAACCGTTACTTAAATAAATATATGGAAATGCCTCTTGCTATAAGTATTTAGTAGTAGTGGTATGACTTTTAGCAGAGTCCGCCTGGGGAAAGACTACACCATTGTCAGCTATTTTACCGCCAAGCAGTAATGAGCAAACATATTCATATTTGTATATTGCCCTTGAAACCGGAACAAAGTGAGTGTTCCGGTTTCAAGGGCAATATTTCCAGATAAATTGCAGGGCATAAAAAAAAAAAAAAAAAAAAGTTTATTCATAAAAGAGGTGCACTTTAACTTACGTGAATAGTGTTTAAAACATTGGCACAAGTTAATACTGGAGTAAACTTACTCCCTAATAAAAGGGCAAAGCCCTGTAGACTTAGGATGAGTAGTATGCTCCACCCTTACAATTGATACTTAGTTTTATAATTTTATATATAATTTCGATTTTCGCCTAAATAAACACATTGAATGGACATAAAAGTAAAAACTAAAAGAACAAAAAAGTATGTATGATATCAGTACGCGAGATGCGCGTATGAGAGAGGGTGTGTATGTGAGGGTGTGTGTGTGTGTCTGTGAGGGTGTGTGTGTGTATGTGTGAGCGAGCGCGCTGAAATGAATTTGTGTGTATTTGGTTGAATTAAATATTATTAGGTTTATTATTTGTATAGTTGTGTTTACCTATTTTAATAAGTCACAATCTCTAGTAACGCTTCAGTCTCTTCATATTTTTTTCCTTTAAGCCAAACAAGTAATTTGCGTTTGCATTCATACCTATTTATATCCTTAATATCTATTGTTTTACTGGCTACATTATAAAGATAGGGACCCAAATATTGTAAAAAATGTTTACCATAGCTAGTTTTAAGTCTAGGCAATTTGTAGACATCATCTTGTCTCCTCTTTGTACGTTGAGGATTTTCCTTAAACTCCAGCCTCCTACTTGTTGGAACTACCTCATGTTGTTTAAGTATCGCTGCCAACACAAAGAGTTGTCTTACTGTGAGTACATCACACGTGTCAAATAATTTTGATGTAGGGAATCGAATAGGTTTAAAGATGCTAACCTTAAGTAATGCTCTCTGCGCCACTTCAAGCGTTTTCATCCTAGACTTATGAGCGCCACCCCATGATGAGATGCAATAAGAGAGCAAACTTTCACAAAGAGCTTGATAAACACGTTTCATCAATTGTGGCTGTAGTACATGTCTAATATTTTTGAATACATACATTAACTTTCTCACTCTGCCTGCAATATGACTAATGTGAGGACCAAATTTGTAATTTCGATCAATGAGAACTCCTAAATATTTAAGCTGTATACATCTTTCCAGAGCATGACAAGAACATTGTTCTGTTAGTGAGCAACCTGATGCATGTGGAATTAAATGACCATCAGGTGTTTGTTTAGAATCTAATATTGAAAATGTTATGTATTTGGTTTTATCACTATTTAAAGTTAAAATATTAGCCTTTAACCAATCGCAGACACTGTTTAGACCAATTTGTGCAGTCTCTAATGTGTCATCCCAACATTGACCTTGAAAGAGAAGAACTGTGTCGTCCGCGTAGGATAGCACTCGGCCATTGATTTGGAGATTACATAAAGTATTTACATAAATCAAAAATAATGTTGGACCGAGTATACTACCCTGCGGCACTCCAAATGTCACTGGAAGATCGGCACTAATATACTCCCCAATCTTAACACACTGATATCTATCAGATAGATAATCTGTGAAATCTTTAACGATTGCCCACGTACTCCAACCTCCTGAAGCCTTTTTAATAGTAGGGGTATGGAGACGGTGTCAAAAGCCTTTGCCAGGTCCAAAAAGATCGCAATTACTTTTTTACTGTTGTCAAGATTATTAGTAACAAAATTAGTTAGTTGGAGGACAGCATCGGTAGTAGATCTACCTAAACGAAATCCGTACTGGTTCTCAGAGAGAATTTTAAACTTTTCCAGATAGCTAACAAGCCTATTATTAAGGATTTTCTCCAGTAACTTGGAAATAGAAGGTAAAATTGAAATTGGCCTATAATTCTTGACACAATCTCCATGCCCCGACTTATGGATCGGTATAATAACAGCCTTTTTTAATAACGAGGGGAAAGTGCCTTGGGTCAGACAAAGATTAAATATATGAACAAGTGCAGGAGTGATGACATGTCTCACCTGCTTTAGCAGTTTATTTGGTATCCCATCCTATCGAACATTCATTTTTTAAACCGCAAATCAATACGTCAATTTCTTTGGCGTCTGTCTCAGTCATAACCATCGAGTTCATTGAATTTTGAAAAGATTTAGTAGTGGAGGTATCAGATTCAGAGTTATTTAATATATTTTCTGCTAAACTTTTACCTACATTAACAAAGTGCTGATTAATTTTATTCACTTGTACCTGTTTATTTTCATCACCTAATAATTGTAAAGAGTTGTTCTTATTAGGACTAGATAAATATGTCCTACATCTGATGAACCTTATTTGTAATAATACTGTTGATGTTAATGATCCAAGTCATAATTTGCTCAATTCGTATGTCTAAAACATCTTAAAATTCACAGAGCCAACCCATTTTCCATAACTAACACTTTATAGTACAATTCCATGTTTGTAACACCTTTCTAATTTTATTAGAAGCGTAAAGTTTGTTAAAACAATGATTAAATGAATGATTTATAGGTAAGACCGAGAATCGGCTGAGTAGCGTATTATGGGAGAGATCTATGTCGAGCAGTAGACGGATACAGACTGATGATATAATGGACTCCAGATGGCGATCAAGTTTAAACCTATATAATATTTAAAAAAAAGACCAATAGAACCTTTTTTTTCTAAGAATGATTACCAAAAATAAGTGTCGGTAGCCTCTCTAGTATATTTATATCTCTTGTAAAGGCAGGACATTATATAGAGGTGTCACGTCGAGGGGTGCTGTATTAATAAACTCGGCTATGAAGGGTTTTATGACCTTCGCTAAACTTTGCGCCGTAGACGGACCACATGCTGATGAGTTTCTGCAAAAATGCGCGTTACTTTTTGTGTGACATTAAAAATAACGCTGATTAGAGGACTTATTATTTTGAAATATGAATATGATGCAGACTGGAAGTAATGTTATTTTTTTTTAAATATATTGAAGTAAATGTATCTACGTATCTCATACTTTGTGTCTTCAAATCGAGAGTGAATCGGTTTCTTCTAGGTAAACACGTTATATCGTAGACCGCATCGTCGCATAACATCAGGCGAGATGGCGGTCAAGTGTTATTCTATAAAAGTTAAAACAAAAAATTGTAGCAAAACTCTTAATAGTTACGGAATATTTACCGCGGTTAAATAATTGAGCAAGTCCCCGACATTTCGATGCAGTTTCATGCACCAGTTTCACGGGAGCATTGAATTATCGTGGACTCGCTCTTAAAACAGTGAGATGAGCGTTTAAGATCTTAATAGATTAGTGAACATTAAATTTTAGAGACCATTAATAAAACCAAAATTTTATTAAGTACTTCTTACTAGTATTAGTGAACTACTCTTTAAGTGCCAGAACTGTGGTTTCTACTTTTAGTTCTACTCATACTTTATAGATTAAATTCTATTCATATTTTATGTATGTTACACGAGTTAGTTATACTTACGAGGATCCAAGAATAGTCAACAGATTTGGGGTGTCCAATTCTGGAGGCGTAACTTAAAATAAAAAGTAAACCGACAATTTAAGATCCCTACTAATATTACAAGTGCGAAAGTAACTCAGTCTGTCTATTATGCTTTCATCCATAAACTACTGAAATAATTAAATCAAAATTTCGTATAGAAAGACATCAACTTTCAATGCGAAAAAAGCTAGACAAGCTATACACTTGAAACTAAATTTTTAGACTTTTGTTTACATATACATTAACTAGTAGCGTCCCCGCGTTTTACTTTTTAATTTTTGTTTTTCCCGTTATTTTCCCGTTGTTTATCATATCTTATCTAATAAATATTCGAACAGGCAAACTTTCGGAATATTAGTAGGATTTCATTTTGTAGTAAATTACTTCCATTTGTGAAACACTTTTAACAATATATCATAGAGGTACTAGCGACACGCCCCGGTTTCGCACGGGTGCAATGCCGATACTAAATATACTAATAAAAATGGTTATTGTGGATTATACCTAAGAGATAGACATATACTACAATGAGTTTTTTTGTAGAACTTTTTAAAGTGTACAATAATACTGCGGTACATTATTTTGATCTATCTCGTAGGGTTCAGCCAGTCATATTCAGAAATATTTATAATTATCAGTCTCTCTACCGAACTATGTATGTATTCTACATAACAATCTTTCTCTTGAATCACTCTATCTATTAAAAACCTCGCATTAAAATCTGTTTAGTAATTTTAAAGATCTAAGCATACATAGGGACAGAGAGACGCGGGAAGTGACTTTGTTTTATACTATGTAGTGATGGTGCATCCAGAGATTGATCCTTCCTCAAACGTACAAAATTGGTTCTCTTTTTTTTATAGGTATATATTTTAAATGATATTTCTAGAATAAGGCCAACTGTCTGCCTGAATTACTGTTTCACTGATTCTTTGTCGCTCCGTATCGTCTCGAAGAGACGCACGGAATCGGTAATAGGTGCTAAGTAATTACACGCGCCTAAACCCACACACGTGTCTGGAATGGGGAAGTACTTTCAAACTCCTTACTACAAGTCTACAAGCCCATAATCTTATCAGTCCGGTTTGTAAACTGATTCAGGGGTAAGGTAGCCACTCAAATCTTAATGTATCTTTGAATAATAAGTATGGATTTACAATTATAAAAGTATTACATCAGGTCAGATGATTTTGTGTGTGAAATGTCCACCAATATTTATTTATTTACCCTTATCCTTAGATAAAGAATAAGTAAGTAGAACAGGTTTTTCCCCACGGTTCCTTTGTACCAATTGATTGTAAGCAGATGAGGCGTATGTTAGCTATGGAAACAAAGTGATATGCCGCAACAAAAGTATAACACTTCCACAAGAGCGACAAGGCAAGAGCGATCAGACCCGTGCTTTTGGTGTAAAGCGTTTGTTCTGACTCTATACGTAGTATACATTTTTGTAAACACTTTGCCTTCATCCGCTTTCCAGGGAGCGCAGTACAATGCTGCATAATGATTTGAACTCTTGCCTTGGTATTCCAATACCTGCGTTATTCTACCGCCAAGCATTAATGTGCAAACATCACAGTATTCTGGTATTGAAAAGCAATTCTCGGAGAAATTGTAAGGCAAAGCGGTAAACATATTACATCTCTGGGTGGCGAGCAATGCAGTGCTAGGTAGAGATTTGGACTCTTTAAGTTCCAATAACTGCATGGTACTGTTCTGTTATGGGCATGCGTGTTGCTTACCATTAGGTACGTGCCCTGCTCGGTCCTCAATCACTACCTTAGAAAAAACATTGTTTAGGTACCTTAGTTTACAGGTTTATGAAAGCGTTTAGGGAGCGTCTTATCCACACGCAATCATTTGAAAGAATAATAATTCAAATGCTGGTCATACTCGAAAAACTTCTTGCCACCGTATTCCAAACAATGTATCCAAAATTGCACAAACCAAAATCCTGTAAAAAATTTACAGGCGCTCAAACCGATAGAAGTATTTTGGGCGTTTATGTATAGATCGAGTTGGAATTTGGAACACAGTTGGATTAAAGTCTGAAATAGGTTTTATTCTAATTATTATATTGTTAAAATAATGGGAACGGAAATTACGCGGCTACTATGCTATTTTAAAATATATGCCAATACCTATGATACTAGAAATAATATCACTTAAACGGGAACTGCGAAGGTAAAACCGTGAGGCATTGCTAGTGTTCTAATAAGCTTGTGAAGTGTTTTGTAGAGTTTGTAGAGCCGGTTTCTATCGAATATTCTGGGCATGTCCGGCGACGCCACAAGCGTAGCCTAATTTGTGTAGATTCTTGGTAAGTACGTGAATGCGACAGATTTGGGCGCGCCTCCCCTCATCGTTAATTAGCACATTTTATGTCAAAAATATTTAATGAATAATTTGCTAGAACGAAATTCACACGAAAATACTTTTTTGAACATTTTTTTTAATACTTATTATGAGATGGCAAGCCATGAGAAACAAGATATGATAAGCAACAAGTTTTCCCATAACAGTCAAGTGCTACGCACAGCTATTTTGTGCACTGTAGGTACTTTTCTCGTCACCCGGAAATATAAGATGATTTGTCTTTGCTTTGCAATGTTTCTGAAAGTATTGCCCTTCAAACCGGTATACAGTAATGTTTGCAAGTTACTGCCTTGCCTTGTAGAATAACTGACAAAGGCGTGACACTTCTTCAGGTGAAATCTACAAATAATTACTTAAACAAAATGTTAAATTTTAACAATAAAGTATCAAATCTTATGAAATTTTAACCGTTATATTATTTCAGTACCTTATTTACAAGACCATAATAATAAACTCAGTCTTATAAACGCGCTCGACTTGAGCTTACAGCATTTTGTCATACTATTTAAATAAACATGATTTTTTATGACGATGAATGGCTTTTTGATTCTTTCACGCCAAAACTGTAGAACGGATTTACTTAAACTTTATAGTAACTATTTCACTATTTAAAATAGCTTTATTAGAATAAAACGTACCCAAAAAAAGTTGTGGTGTCAAGCTGTCAAGGAACACCAAGTAGGAATAGCTAATATAGGAGCAATACAATTGGCAAAAGAAAAATTGTTTCATTTTATTGTTTATGGTGCGATCATCTGAAAAATAAGGTTGGCACCACTGGCCATTGGCAGTTTTTATGTGTCATTTCCGTTTAACATTTTTCTGGTTCCGTTCACGTTTTGGTTCGGTGACGTAGCAAAATGTCTTTTTTTTTATAGCATAGAGTGGCGAGACGAGCAGGTCATGTGCCTGATGGTAAGCAACATGCCTGCCACATAACAGCACAGTAACACGCAGCTATTGGAACATGATAGTCCAAATCATTACCTAGCACTGCACTGCGCTCGTCACCCAGAGATCTAAGATATTATGTACCTAAGCCCTGTAATTTCTCTGGAATCATTGCCCTTCAAACCGGAACACAGTAATGTTTGCACATAATTGCTTGGCGGTAGAATATTTGGCAAAGGTGTGGTACTTCCCCAGGCGGACTCTGCTAAGAGTCCTACCACTGTCTATCTCCATGCCTGCCACAAAAACTTCGTTAAAAAAATTTCAATAAAATAGTACAACGAGTAAAACCGGGGCGTAGTCAATAATTCACACAACTACAACGATAGGCACCGAACAGAATCGCGTAGCTCGGGTCGCTAATGACCCGGCCACACGAGCTGAGTGGATTATACATTTCGACTGACATCATTTTAGAGTGATTGACATCCATTAATTAGCCTAAAATTAAACGGTAATCTCTATAAATTAGAATCTAATCTACAAATTAGATCTAATTAAGAAAGTATCTAGTAAATAAATAAATATTGGTGGACATTTCACACACAACATCTACCCATAAAATGAAGTACCATATTTGTAGTTATTCTACTGCTAATGTAACCATGTTCCGGTTGGAAGTAAAATTTCTTTGAATTTAAAAGGATATTTCCAGAGAAATTATAGTACAAGGAGATAGATCTTCTTATATTTCTAGTTTGATGTTTTGGACTCTTCGTGATCTGATAGCTAATTGACAATGTGATACTGTGGGCATAGTGTTGCTTACTATCAGTCAGATGTCTTGCTCGGCCGGTCACTCTAAATCAAGAAACAGTTGCCGGCTTAGATAAAGTATGCAAACTCTTTGGTTGGCAACATAGGGACGGTCGATAGAAGTGAAAAATTATAACTAGGAAATTTTAGTATTAAAACAGCACTAGCGATGCATAATACGTCACCTGTATAGCTTCGGTCCTGCTCTGCTGCTCCACCGACGCTCCAACGCTAGGGCACTACATTGTTGTGGTAGGACCACGGACTCTTGCAGATTGCACAGTCCGTCTCGAGAAGTATATACCACAACTTTGCCAGTTATTCTGCCGCCAAGCAGTAATGTACAAACATTACTGTGTTCCGGTCCGAAGGGGAATGTTGCCAATGAAATTACAGGGCATCGAGATAATACATCGCATATCTCTGGGTGACGAGCGCGTTGCAGTGCTAAGTAAGAATTTGTACTCTTCATGTTCCAATAGCTGCGTGTCACTGTGCTGTTATATGGCAGGCATGTTGCTTACCATCAGGCACATGTCCTGCCCGTCTCGTCACTCTAAAAAAAAACATTAGCATTTTGGTGACGCAAACTCATAGGAATTTCCTCAAACAAAAACTATTAAGAAGTTATTCACTTCAAAAAATTCGTCGTGAAATATCGTTCCTTGGAGTCAGCAATGAGTTCGAAAAAACGTGTTCCACAGCAAATAAATTAGTATCATTCTTAATGTATGGGACATTAGATTAGATTATTTTGGCGGTTCTAAGTTTTACGCAGAGCAAGTTGTTCTTAGTAGAAAAGGGCAGCGTAGTTGTAAAGATAAGGCGAGATAAGATAGAATATATTTTCGTCTCCTTAAAGCAGACTTTAAGCAGACGAAAATTAATTATTTCTAACTCAGATTTCTATTAATATTTCCGGTTCCGGTTGTTGTACCGTAAATACTTACGTTAACGATCTCCGCAAATATAATCGATTTCTAGAGAAAAAGTGATTGTAAAGAACATTTGGTCATATAAAACAAATAATAAAAAGAAAAGTGAACACTTAAATAAACGAAATACACAAAAACGTACCATTTCGCGAGTGTAAAGTGCATATAAAAATTTGTAAACATAACCTAAAACTTAACCAAAACGCTTTTTTTATATTCTGAACATAGACTATAGACTTTTACAGTTCATACCAACCTCAGAAACAGGAATACAATACCAACCGACCAATTAAAATAGTGTTACCAGTCTAAGAAAATCTAAACTACCCTAAAAATGAACATAAACATGGATGCATTGTTAGAGAAATTAGATGAAAAGCTTAACCAACAAACATTACTTATAACAACTACGGTAACAAATAACGTGATGGAAGCATTGAACGAAAAACTTTCTAACATGAGGGAAGAAAACAATAACCTGAAGAAAAAGATAACCTATTTGGAAGAAAAACTAAATTATGTCGAAAAAGAGAAACGCAAAAACAACCTAATATTTTTTGGAACTAAAGAACTTGATAAAACAGAAATTGAACTTGTCGAATACATCAAAAACCTGATAGTAGAAGCAGGAGTGCACCTCGATAGTCACGAGATCAATTACGTGCAAAGAATAGGACGTTGGACAGGTAAGAAAAACCGTCCCGTAGTGGTGTCCTTTTCTTCTGTATGGAAAAAGCACTTAATTATGAAACACAAAACTACCTTGCCGAAGGGTATATACATCAAAGAAGATTTTCCTAAGGAGATTATTGAAAAAAGGCGACAATTACAAAATCAGGTTGAAGAGGAAAGAAAAAAAGGGAATATAGCTTTCATAAAATACGACAAACTTGTTGTAAAAACATCCTCTGATTCTAGCCGTGATAAAAGGAAAAGAGAGGAGTCTAGTTCACCAAACATGTCACAACAAAAGAAAACGAACACAAAGATTAAATCAGCACCCATTCTGCAAACAAATACACTAGTGAAACCCAGTATTCTTAACTATGTTGAACGTGCCAGATCAGCCTCTGTCTCCGGACCTTCAAAAAACTAAACATCGACAACCGGTACCGAAACAACAACAATATCACCTCCGCTATAACTAAATCAACTCAAACAAATTCCACCCCAAACCGGTTAGTCACCGTGGGGCTAAGCGACTACAACCCTCCAGATAAACTATTTACACTATACATCTGCACATACAATGTCAAATCACTAAGTACAAATGAAAAGCTCCTAGAACTGAAAGAGACAATTAAAGATATAAAATATGACATCATTGGATTAGCCGAAGTAAGGCGTTTAGGATCAACAATTACAGAAGACACCGATCACATATTGTGTTGTACGGGTCAAACTCCAGGGCTATACGGTGTCGGATTCTTAATAAAAAAAGAGTTAAAACACAACATAGAAAACTACGTAGGAATTTCAGAAAGAGTATGTCTACTAAATTTAAAATTTGATAATTATGATTTCTCTCTTATTCAAGTCTATGCTCCAACAAAAAGCGCTAGCGATGAAGAGGTTGAAAAATTTTACCAGGAAGTCCAGCTTGCCCACGATTCAGCAAGAAAAAATATAATATGTATGGGTGACTTTAATGCAAAAATTGGCAAACTAAAAAAAGAAGAATCACTTATTACTGGTAAATTTGGATACGGAACCAGGAACAAACGAGGAGAAAGACTACTTCATTACGCACAAGAACACAAGTTAACAATAATCAACACTATTTTTAAGAAAAACAAAAATAAGAAATGGACATGGTTTTCCCCCAACAAAAAGACAAAAAACGAGATTGATTTTATCTTATCGAATTCCTCGCGATCGTTCACAAACTTTGAAAGCATTTTAACTAAATTTCCAACAGATCATAAGATGCTAAGAGGCACAGTAAGACTAAAAGAAGTGAAAATAAGTCGGAAAAATTTCACCAACCCCAAAAACCAACTAAAAACAATAGAAGAACAAAATCATTATATCACCAACTTGATAAACGCCGAACATGACCTCTCCGAAGTCGGAAATAAAACTTCAGACGTCAATACATACTACAAAAAGATTGAAAGATTTATTCAAACTTCTCTAAGTAAACAGAAAAACAGCAGTCTACATCGCAAACCAAAAATACTTACACAACATACCCTAAACCTAATGAAAGAGAGAAGTCAATTACTTCACAAGCAACATCTAAGTCATGATGAAAAAATTAGACTCACATATTTATTCAAAATTACGAAGAAAGAGATTAAAAATAATTATAAAGATCATAGAGAGTCTATTTTTAAGAGACATTTAAAATCTTTTGGTAGTTTAAAAAAGGCAATGAAAGAACTAAGTACCACAAAACAATGGATACCATCTCTGAAAGCGAATAATCCTAAACAACAAACTCGAGCAGACGTTATAGATAGCGCTACAGCATTCTACAGACAGCTATACAGCGCTTCTAAAGACCTGATCCTTGAAAATATAGAAACTCCAACTATACCAAATCAAAAATCGGATACGCCATACTTTAAAGAGATCGACATATTAAATAAACTGGAGAAGTTAAAAGATGATAAATCACCTGGTACCGACGGAATCTCAAATGAAGCAATAAAATTAGGAAAAAAACTGATTCTCAAACCCCTGACATTACTATTCAACAAAATTCTTGACGAGGATAAAGTTCCAAAGGCATGGACAGAATCAGAAATAATACTGTTGTACAAGAAAGGGGACCCAACTGACGTAGGGAATTATAGACCCATAAGTATTATGCCATGTTTATACAAACTTTTTGCCAACTGCCTACTAGAAAGAATTAACAACGACATAGAATATCACCAACAAAGAGAACAAGCAGGGTTTAGAAAATCTTTCAGCACCACCGATCACATTCAAGTACTAGAACAAATAATAGAAAAATATTGCGAATTTTGTAGGCCACTTTATCTAGCTTTCATTGATTACAAGAAAGCATTTGATTCTATATCGCATCAAAGCATCTGGAAAGCCCTTTACAATCAAAATGTAAATATCAAATATATCACAATCATTAAACATATCTACGAAAACAGTACTAGCAAAATCAAATTAGAAAGCTCAGGAGACCGAATAAAAATAAACAGAGGAGTCAGACAGGGTGACCCACTATCACCTAAAATATTCATATCAGTTCTCCAAAATACCATGAAAGATCTCCCCTGGGACAAAAAAGGGCTAAAAATAGGTAAAGAGTATCTTCACCATCTTTGTTTTGCAGATGACATTGTGCTATTTTCAGAGAGCCCCATAGAGCTCCAGTCCATGATGTCTGAACTCGATAATGCAAGTACCAAAGTTGGCCTGGAAATGAACATTGCGAAAACGAAGGTCATGACTAACCACACCAAAACTCCTATTCTGAGTAAAAATAACACGATAGAATATGTTGACAAGTACATCTACTTGGGCAAACAAATATCGTTCTACAAAAAAAACAACATTGAAGAAATAGACCGACGTATATCATTAACATGGAAAAAGTTCTGGAGCTATAAAGAAGTTATGAAATCAAATATGGACTTGATACTGAAAAAAAAAGTGATGGACTCACGCCTCTTACCATGTCTTACATATGGTTGTCAAACGTGGACATTCGACACAACAACCAGCAGAAAGCTCACATCATGTCAAAGAGCCCTGGAACGCAGCTTACTAAAAATTAAATTGAAGGACAAAATCCGTCACAGGGCGATAAGAAAACAGACTAACGTGATAGATGCTTTGTCTTTCGCTCGTGGTCTGAAATGGAGATGGGCGGGTCATGTGGCACGTTACACTGATAATAGATGGAGTAAGACCGTGACTATGTGGAGAGGACCTCATGGTTATAGATGTAGAGGTCGGCCAAAAGCTAGGTGGAGAGACGAGATAGAGACCATTGGATCATGCAATTGGGCCAGCCTGGCAAAAAACCGTGAAAAATGGCAAGCCCTGGAGGAGGCCTTCACCCGAAGAGGGGTCCAGTTGATAGCGAACCATCCTTAATTAAAATTAACTTGTTTATGTTTTTTACAAATATGTACATGCTGTCATCTTGGAAAATTAAAGGCTTTTTTATTTTTTATTTATTTATTTTATTAACTCAGATTTCTTATAACTTATTTCGTTTGTCGATGAGAATCAGAATCAGAATATTTTATTGCATAGATGTAGTCGATAATGACTCTCCTCCTCCCCCTCCCTCCCCTCCGGACCTCAGCACTGAGTAGACGTTTTGGTCACTACTGTATAATTTTATTATTAAAATTTAACATACATTTTCTAAATTAAATTCGAGTAAAAAATTAGGAGAACAGAAGTCTGCAAGAAGTGTAAATAACAAACAGCCTGCGCCTGAGCAAGACGACAACAACGAGTCTATTCCGACCGCAAGTTGACGACCGTAAGGCGTGGCCTTGGAAGACTTTCACCTGTTGAGCTGACGCACATACGTAAGGCCCATTCATACTATTTGTCTTCATGTGTGCATCAATGCGTAGTCTATAGCAGTTGTTTACGGCCGAATCAACCGCTTGGCAGTTTCTGCACTCCGGGTACTTTAAGACCTGTGCCGAACACACCAGCTGACAAAACGCCTTGTGAATTATTTTGAGAAAAATTACTAAGTGTTTTTGCTCACTAATAAAATATGCCTCTGAAGCGTACTCCGCCTAAAGCAGTAGAATCACCAGCAGTTTTTAAAACGCCAATTCAACAGGCCCTTCAGCTTAATGAGCCTCAGGATATCACTGACTCTAATTCTGAGATGCAAGATGATGAGTCTGGCTCGAGTATCTCATATACAAAATTACGCAAAACAAACTCAAAGCGTAAGCGCATAGATCAGACGGACATTAGTAAAATTGAGGTTTTGGATATGTTCAAAATATTGAGAGAAAACCAAGATGAAAAATATTCTACGCTTTTGCAATCTACTAGCGAGATAAAAGCTGCGATTGAGTTCATGTCGATCAAGTACGATGAGGTTTTAACGAGACTACATACAGTAGAAGATGCTAATAAGGATCTGACTAGTCGTATTAAGTTTCTCGAGGCTCAATTGGAATTTCAAAACAGACAAACGAAAAGTACCAGTATTGAAATCAGAAACGTACCTCAACAGCCCGACGAATCCAAAAATGAATTAAAGGATATCATCAAGAATACAGCTGAAGTTTTGAACATAACTCTAGAAGATCTTGAAATAAAGGATATATATCGCGCCAATACAAAATCTACAATTAAACCTATAATAGCGGATTTTACTACAGTTTTCAAACGGGATAGCTTTATTATGTCGTTCAAAAAATATAACAAGATGCATATTGATTCAACACTAAATACTTCTAACTTGAAGATTTCTGGACCAAGTAATCGAGTCTTTATCTCAGAAAACTTGACTATTAAAGACAGGCGCCTTTATTATTACGCCCGTAAGTTTGCCTCTGAGAATAATTACCGTTACTGTTGGATTTCTTATGGGAAAATTTACCTGAGGAAAGAAGAAGGAGCAGTAGCATACAAAATCAACCACGACGATGATATTGAAAAACTGAGAAAAAAGTGACTTGTAACTTATTGTAGCTCCTGCTGCATCGCGATGAAGGCAACTGTACCGGCTATTCTAATAACTATTGTCAACCTTTTGTATTCAATACTAATATTTTACACTGGAATCTTATTCGTCTGCGTGTATAAATTTCATATAATATTTATTTTATTTAAAAAACAGAACATAAAATCTACACACACATATTATATATACTTACAAATACATATTAATTACACACTAAGATTATATAATAATAATAAACTATATTTACCTCACTACAGACACACTAAACACATACCTACTTCATACAATATTACTTATTTATTTACTCGTACTTACACAAAATGCACACACAACTTACCGAAACATAATGATTTCTATGGAATTTATTCTATAAATATTACAAAGATTTCTACACAATACTACAAAACACTAACTAAAATCAAGAGTCAGCACATCATACGTATACTTTGTTTGTGTTATCATGTACATGAGTACAAACTGTCTCTTTCTTACCGGTTTTTTTCTAGAGAAAATTACGTTATCAAGATATCCTGCTCATTTTTAATTAGTTCATCATACTCTCCCGAACATTTTTTGCAAAACTTACACACTCAGACTAGCGCTTACATGCTTATAGTGAATTTACTTTTTGTTATATACTATGAACATAATTATACATATACATACTCGGTATTTCCACATGGGCAGCGATATGCAGATGTGGAGAACTGTTTGGTGACTATGTATATTGCATATTACACATACATTCCATCAACATACTACACTAAATCCTACAACTCCACACCTATCAATTTACATACAATAAAAAAATATAATGTATATCAAATGAAACAAAGAATTCCCAGCACGCTAGCGCTCACTATTACCTTATTATTTCGGCCTATATTCAACTCAATAGTTACTTACTTGTTTATTGTGTACTATTTTTGTAACACTTTATTAAAAATAACCTTTAAAATTCGATTGGATAAATGAAGTAAATACTGAACTTGACCAGTTTACTATAGCCCAATCTGCGGTTTGCGATATTGATAACTGTCAAAACTTAATAAATAAACCTAATGCCAGCATAAAACTAATACACCAAAATATTCGTAGCATAAATCGCAACTTTCCAGATTTTCTTACCATATTAGACAGGGCTAAGACAGACTGGGACCTCATTATTCACACAGAATGTTGGCTGCGTCATACTCATCACATACCGACATTAGAAGGATACAATTGTGCTCAAACGCATAATAATAAAACACAAAATGAGGGGGTAGTGGTTTATTATAAGAATAATATTCGGGTAACAGTAAATGAACCAAACCTTCTCAACGCCAACTGTCTGACTGTTGAACTTGATAGCAATACTATTGTGGTAGCTATTTATAGACCCCCAGGTTACAAAAATACTGACTCTTTCATTGAGTCTCTCAATGATTTACTTTCGAGCCTAAACTATAGCAACATAATCCTCGTAGGAGATATTAATATAGATATCATGGAGGGCAATAATGACGTCAATGCTCCTAATTATCTAAACCTATTAGCTTCTTTTAGTATTCTTCCTGCTCATCAATTACCGACACACGGCAAAACTTGTTTAGATCACCTAATGCTTAAAAGTAAGCAACCGGCCTCATGTTACATTGCTGAAACTACTGTCACTGATCATGACTCTCTCTTTTTTATACTAGAAAAACAAATCAATCTTAATAAAACATTGCCTATTATGAGAATTGATTACGCAAGTCTTGATCATGACATGAAAAAGCTTCAGTTGAGTGACGTTTATAAAACCAATGACGCAAACCTAGCTACAAAAAACCTAATATCAATATTAAAATCAAAAATAAAATCCAATACCCATGTTTCACATATTCCAAACCGTAAACGAATTAAGAAGCCCTGGATAACTCCAGGACTTCTAAGATGTATAAAAAACCGGGATCGCCTACACAAAAAATTTAAAAAAAATCAGAATGACGAAGTCATTAAAACAATTTACAAAAGATATAGGAATTTCTGCAATTGCTTATTAATGAAACTAAAAAGAGAATACGAAAAAAGTTTATTACAAAAGGCTGCAAATACCAATAACAAAATGTTATGGGACACAATTAAACAAGTAACACATACTAATCAAAAACATAACCCTGCACTAGATTTAATATCAGCTACTAACCCTACTAACTCCATCAATAGTATTAATGACTTCTTTGTATCAATCGGCAAAAATCTCGCTGAAACCATTCAGGGCTCTAAGTCGCACAAAAATGTTGCAGCCCTTCCCACTCACCTTCATTCATTTGTACTCTTGCCAACCGATGAGTCTGAAGTACGTAACCTCATCGTAAATCTTAAAAAAGGTAATTCTACAGGACGCGATACGATTTCTGGTAACTTCCTAAAGCGATATATTGATATCTTAGTGCCACCTTTGACATACATATTTAACCTTGTTCTCTCCTCCGGAATTTTTCCTTCCGAGCTCAAACTTGCTGAAGTCATACCAATATATAAGAGTGGTGCCAGAGACCGTGTTAACAACTACAGACCCATTTCTATTCTTCCAAGCTTATCAAAAATTTTGGAAAAAATTATAAATAAAAGATTAATACATTTTCTTGAAACTAAAAACTTATTGTCAACTTCTCAATTTGGCTTTAGAACCAAAATTTCTACTAGTGATGCAGTTCATGAACTCACTGACCACATAGTTACCAAGTTGGATAATAGGAAGAAAGTTATTGCTATCTTCTTAGATCTAGCTAAAGCATTCGACACGGTCTCTGTGCCACTCCTACTAAACAAGCTAGAGAAATTAGGCATACGTGACACTCAGTTAAAGTTATTTAAAAATTACCTCTCAGGAAGGTTTCAGAGAGTCAGAGTGGGTGACCTTGTAAGCGATGATCTTCCCATCACCTATGGTGTACCGCAGGGCAGCGTCCTTGGTCCTACTCTGTTCCTGACCTATATTAATGACCTGTGTAACCTTCAGCTGATCAATGGTAAGATCGTGACTTTTGCTGATGACACCGCTCTCATCTTCCATGGCGATACTTGGGAAGAGGTATATAGTGCCGCACAACAGGGTTTTAATACTGTGTCTTCTTGGCTCATACATAATGATCTGACACTAAATGTTGAGAAATCTAAATACATACCTTTCTCCATAGTCAATAAGCACCTTAATATTCACGATGACTTCTTCATAACTGCCCACTCCTCTGCAACATGTTCCTCATGTAGCTGTAACCATCTATCACGTGTTTTTGCCATAAAGTATTTAGGAGTTATGATAGATAATACCTTGAACTTCAAGCAGCATATTGATCTTCTTTCCTGTAGAACACGTAGGTTGATATATTTGTTCAAAAATCTCCGAAACATTGCAGATCCTAAAATTATTAAAATGGTTTACCTGGCCCTAGGACAGTCAATTATGACCTACTGCATAACAGTATGGGGTGGAGTGGGTAAGACTGTTCTGCTAAAACTAGAAAGAGCTCAAAGAGCAGTTCTAAAAGTGAGCCTCTCCTTGCCGTTTAGGTTTCCCACAAAAGATTTGTACGCCAAATCCGATGTTTTGTCGGTACGTCAATTGTTTATCCTGAACATTATCCTAAAACAACATGTTCAACTTGACTATAACCCATCATCTTTAGTCAATAAACGGCTGAAACACTTGGTATGCCCCTCAACGTACCAGTGGTCCACAGCTTTCTCTGAAAAATTCTTTGGCTTTCTTGGGGGCTATTTATATAACAAAATTAATGCTAAAATCGAAATTTACCCCCTACAAAAACATAAATGTAAAAAAAATACCTCAAACTTTTTAAAGACCCTTAATTATGACGACACTGAACAATTACTCGCTATACTGAAATAATTAAATATGAAATCCATGTAACGATCAAATCATCCCATATACAATCACACACGAGCATACATCTGCACACACTCAAACACACCCTCAAATACCTCACACACACGCACACACACACATCGACACACACACACACACACTCACACACACACACACACACACACACACACACACTATATTTACTTACATTTTGTGCTCTCTCTTACATCTAATAATAATTAACATCTACATGTTCATATATTAAAAAAGTACTTACCTATCCATTGTCACCACTAATGTTGGAGAGTCTGGTGATCTGTCATACAGGTTTTCCTAGTACAGACACCAGTCTCTCACATAGATAATCTACCTCTAATAAATGTACTTGATATATATCTCTGTAATGTAAAACTTCTATGTGAGAGAAAACAATAAACAATTTATAACAATTTATTATTATTATACTCTGTTTATTGGGTCGTAGGTCATAGGTTCGATTCTCACTCAGAAAATAACAAGTGTGTGTGTTAAAATCGTAACTTCGTTCTATGTTTGTGGATTGATTTTGGCCATAAGTAAGTATTTAAAGGTTCAAGGTATTGTATAAAAAAAACAGTTAATATGTATTTCATGGTTGTTTAATATTGTATGATAATAATTATACGACGTACCTATACGTTGTTTAATATTATTATATGTAGCTATATTACGTGAAATATCCGCCAATCGTTAATCAAGTTTGTTGTTTTTTTTTTGTTTGGATCATAATTTAGAGGTGATAGATATAATATAAAAATTTATAATTGTATATAAATTTTAATATATTTTTTAAAATTTAAATTTAATTTCGAATAAATTTTATTGAAATCACTGTTGTTTTTGAAACTTTCATTTATCTGGATGACTTAGTGATGGCTTCTTATGAAATTTGGTCGAGTGTTTGAATTTAATTTTTAATTTAAAAATTTGGTTTTTGCATTTTTCTGAGAAAACAAATTATTTCTACGTAGGTAACTCAGTATTGTGAGTGCCACTGAGCACACACCAAGTTTACGAGGCAGCAAGATAGCGTTCTCTTTATGACTTTGGGCGAACTTAAAAGCGCTCATTTAACTTCGCCTACATCAAGTGAACGTTAGACGTGCTTAGATAATGTACGTAATATGTTAAATGCTAATCATAAACGTATAATTTTGCTTGTTAGTTGGAAATGTTTATTTAGGAGCCTAGAATGCACGTATAATAATAATTATTATTCTCAGAAAAATACACAACGAGGTACAATTTAAACTCTCAACTATTAAATTAGAAAACTAATTTTCTAATATAATAGTTTTTATAATATATTATATAAAAGCAATTAAGCAGTCCAATGAGTCAACAAGATTTAGGACAATTACGATTTAGAATTTTATAATAACCTTTCAAAGACCGCTCAAACGATTTCAATAAAATTTCAATTCGACTAAGTACCTCAGAAATACAGTGATCAAAAATGAAGATTTTTTTACGTCTGTATTTTTCTCTCTCTCTCTCTGTCTGTCTGTCTATTTGTTCGCACCAACACTGTTGCCAACCCACAAATTGTAGAAATCTACTCGTATTTTTAACCATGGGCCCCAATCACCTTGTTATATCGTTTTTATTCACAAATTGTAAAAATGACCTTTAATTTTAAGAGTTTTTTAATTATTTTATACTTAAGTTGAAAATATATTATTAGGAGCTGTCTCCCACAACACAGGACCAACCAAACCGCACTGGGCCAGCGTGGTGGGTTAAGGCCTATCACTCTCTCCTTGCAAGAGAAGGCACCGAGCCCCGACTCTGAGAAAATTTAGTGGGCAGCTGATAATGTTACTCGTATATAGGTATTATATAAAACCACTCTACGCCAGTAGGTAGCTTCTCCCCAGTCTCCTCCCCTGGTCTACTTAAACCCATTTCCCAATAAAAATGTTAAATACGTTTAACAACCTAGTTTTATGAGTCATCTGCAGTAACTAGAATGGTAGCGGCGTAGTACACACATCGACATAGCAAAAACAAAACGCTAGCAAATGTATGAAAAATTGGAACAGCGCCTCTGGTGGACGTAATAAAACCACATTATCATGTAATCGCATACTAGTATTGATACTTTGAATACATATTATAAACGTAGTATTAAAATGTAACCCTGGTCTATAAGACAAATAAACGCAATTAAAGGTTTGTTTAAATGAATTTTATCTCTCTGAGTTCGTTTGATGTCAGTAACGACTACAATGTTTTTATGAATTTGACTATAGGCATAAGCAGCCTACTAAATGTTCCCACGGCTGGGACTCGGAGCCTTCTCTTCCAAGGAGAGAGTCAAGGCCATAGTCCACCACGCTGACCTAGTGCGGGTTGGTGGATGACGCATAACTTCGAAAGATTCTAGGTACATGTCGGTTTCCTCACGATTTTTTCCTTCACCGTTTTAAGTTATTTGACTACAAGTACTCCTAAAGAGGAGAAAGAGACCCTGACAAACCAGGGTTATGGGTCAGGTACAGGGTCACGTATCCTCACCATCCATGAAGCTCAGGGACTGACATATGAGTCGGTAATCGCAATAAAAACCAAGGCAAACATGAAGCTGCACGAGAGCGTGCCCCATGCGGTTGTTGCAATCTCACGGCACACGGGGACCTTCACGTACTACGCTGACGACACCGACGACGCCATCGGTCGGTTCGTGCGGCGAGCGTTAGCTGCATCACCGAAGACCATCCGAGAGTTCAACCTACAGATGGCCATCAGGGACAGAAATGCAGCCGTAGTGGAGGCTCTCGGCCGTGAGGAGGCGGCTTAGGCAAATGGCAATAAGGCAAAGAATCGATGTCGAGTCGATTACTAGCGGAATCCCAACCGGTAGTGATCGCCTCAACAGACGAGCACTAACTAGTATTAGGTTTAAAATGTTCCCAACTCCCCCCTTACTTTCCTCTTCTTCTGATTATCCAAGAAAAATGTAAAAATAAATAAGATTTTAAATGACAAAAGTCACGGACCCCGGAGTCTGTGGAGTAGCAATTTTGAATTAAAAAAAAAAGTACTCCTAAAATATTTAGATTATGGTTTACGCAAATCTTACGTGTATGCGGTTAAGACATTCAACGTTTGAAAGAAATTAAAATAGACGCAAAACCTACTTTTACATACAAACATGTCATCTGAGAATAACATATCTATTAAAAACAATTACAGTCCGCGAAGTATAAGCTGAGCTTTGCATTAGTGTGAGTGATCACCAAAAGTACAGTCAGACGCAGGACGCTGTGACCTTGTTGTTCCCCTGTGACCCTGATGTTCTCTTAATAAGGTGTCAATTTTATATTTAATAAATCGTTGTTTATTATGCAGTATCAATTGTATATTGGTATAAACGATAGGCCTGCCCTGAATACGGTATTCGGAAATTTTAAGTAAATAAGTTATACGTAGGTGACGGATCTCATGCTTTTCCATTAAAAATTTTCTGTTATTCTCTGTCCTTGACCATTTGAATCCTAAAAGAGATACTTCTTTTCGCAATGACCATATTGATCCTGGATAGTTAATGTCAGCTTGTTGTTTTAGAGTTTGTTGTCTGACTGTACTTTTGGTAATAGATGCGTATGCATGTGATCACTCACACTAATGCAAAGCTCAGCTTATACCTCGCGGACTGTACAAAATTAATTAATACATTTTAGATAGAAATGGTAAGTGGGCACGTAGTGAAGTTCTAGGGGCTTATTTAAATGCAAATGTGTTGAAGTTTACACTAATAGAGCGTTGTTTTTACACACACTCTAACCGGTAACGAGGTGTCGCGAGCACTCGCCCGCACAGAGCCGCTTTACTCTAGTGCTGCCTAGAACTCATTATCATCCTTCTAAAATTAGTCTTGAATTTTGCATTGGACTAGTTTTATCAAGACTATTCTTAAAAATAAACAACCCATGTTGATATTTGAGAAAGACCCTATAGAATATAACTGAAAGAAATAATACAATTATAAAGGCCGGGTCACACAGAGGCGATTCGGTAGCGATGGCGATCCGATAGCGATAGCGATCCGATACCGAGTATGGGATCGCGCCCGCTTGCTGTGTGTCAGGTTGCATACAAATTCGAACATTACAAAAAATATCGTCTCGCTATCGGATCGCTATCGCTATCGGGTCGCCTCTGTGTGACCCGGCTTTAATGAAATACATGAAATGTTTTTTTAAAATAAACATATTTTGACAGAGCATAAATAAAAAAGTACTACTAAGTGATTTTTATTTTGCATATATTGGAATAGAAAATAATATTGCTAGTGTTTCTCAAGTTTAAATGGATTTTTTATTCTTTGAAGGCTATAATAATCGTAGCCGTATTTCAGTCGTTTACACTACGTCAAAATAATAAACGTATTGGTGGTCATGATTAGGTACAAGAAGCTATCGCTTAAAACAGTGTTTTGATTGTAAATGTAGGTCGTTGTAATAAAAAACTTTAATTTTAAAAACCCGACTGCAAAAATTTACAGATAAAAAAATTACATAATACAATATACAATACTATCTATTACTATCTAAGGACACTTGGGTGATTCAGACGAATCTAACGACATCTTAATTTTTGAAAGTCCATCCAGCCGTTGCGAATAAAGAAACTTACAAACATACAAGAATCGCGCGAAAAACATAACCCTTCTTTCAGTCAGGTAAAAAAAGCGAAAATTAACAGCCGTACATAAATATGCCAAGTATGCACACTCTTATGGTTATCAAAGCGATAAAACCACCGTATTCATCATTGTTCTAGTCTCACGTAATCCAAGAACCTACAATAATCAACTTTCAATTTCGACGCCAATTTGACAATTTCTCAACTATCAAATCGGAGTAGAAATTTCCGACGTTTGTATCTTTAACCGAAATCAAACATGTAAGAGTAAAATTAAGTCAAGTTGAGTAATAAAGCGATAAGATGAGTCCGTTAATGGACTTAATATAAAAATAAATAAGAAGACCGCAGCTTAAGAAAAGAAAAAAAAGTGCAGATTTATTAAAAGTTTTTTAGACAAATTTTGTATCTAAACTTCTAATAAGATTGAGTCTTTCTTTGTATAACTTGTTTTTGGCACTGTTTTATAAAGAATTAATCGAAATAAAATCCTATCTCTCAGGTTACACAAAATTTAATATTTTCGTGAAGAGTTCACTGACACATGACACTGGATTTTTATATATTTAAGATTAGATTAATTAGTGTGTAACGAAATTAAAACAAGACCAAGACTACAAGACTCAATTTGACAACACTACGTCACCAGGCGTCCCTTCCGCTACACTCGATGCTGCAATTACCATTTTAATTAGCGCATCGACTCTTCATATGCGTTCTGTTTACGTTTTACATACACTCGTGTAATTTTATCACTCGCATTTGCATTCGTATCGGAATTACTCGGCTGCGTGCATTAGTACGGCTGTGGGAATGAGGATTCAGCTCTGGGCATTTTGCGCTTAGTGCGACCACAAATATCTAGCATGCGGACAATTTACGTAATCTCTATTTGTATCTCCATACTGTACACGTTCATTAGGAAACAAGCTATGAAAAGCTATGGAACCTCTAATATTGGTGTTAAATGTGAACATGAGTGGGAGAATGTGATCACAAGCCTCACTAATACCCTCAGGTTGGGAGAAGGCCTAGGGGTCCGCCAAACTTCGAGTGTAGCTTTACTGATATTCTTGTCTTCAGTTTATAGTACTCAAAACCTAATAGAAAAAAATTGGCAGTCATAGGAACTGCCGACAGAAGTGAAAACTTATAACTCAGAATTTAATAGCTTATTTTGGAAACTACGCGGGTGAAACCCGAGGGCGTGGCCATGAGCAATGCCATCTAGAAATGCGTCAGCAATGGGAAACGCTGACGCATTTCTAAATAGAACAGAATACATTTATCGTCCATGCTAGTTACACTCACAAATTTTCATTATAATTAAACATCATGAGTATTTCTATGCAGACTCGTCAAGTACAAATTTATCAGTATTGATAATTATTAATTTTAATTGCAAGAAAAACATAATTAATAATTTCAGCTGTAAAAGATTTGTTAAAATTTCCGAGCGTGGCGCTAGAATTCAATTCACAGCCCACGACAACTTTACTCTATCTGTGGCGCGCCAAAAGATTTTCTCTTCAAGAATTCTCGCACCCTCGTTAGACCATTCGGATGTAGTATCAACTAATTTGCGTGAGGCTATGGATGGTTGGAGGTTGGTTTGTCCAAACAACGATTTCCCCAGATGTCTGTCATGTCAGAGACAGTAGGATCGACCGATCTGCGATCTAGCACAGAACTTTCTTCTCGATACGTATCCTAGTATAGCGGGTCATGCTCGTATCCTTGCTATGTCTGTGTGGGAATCGGACCTTTGGCTACAAGGTTTGCCATCTTTCAGTACCGGTAGCCTTAATAGGCTACTTAATAAGCAGTTGGATCTAATGATCCAACTGCATTTTGTCTAGCCTTAAGCTTGCGCTTGGGTGCGAAGTGCTATGAAGTCCATCGCTGCCATTGTGGTACTGCCGTCGACCAACTCGATGTCCATGTCCGTGGTCACCACGGTCTCTCTTGCTAGTCCCTATCCGGTCCCTCCTATGCGGTCCCTAGTGTGGGACGCAATTTGCGTCGATACTCTGGCACCATCACATCTTCAAGAGACACATAGTAGGATCGGTGCAGCGGCTAATTCAACTGAGCGTCTTATGCGCCGGAAATGTGCAACCCTCAGAAGTAGTCACATATAAATATGAGCCCTTTGGGGTTGACATTGGACCCGTGGGGGCCGGGAGCTCATCTCATCTTCAAAAGCCTTTCCGAGCACTTGGCCGACGCGACGCGTGACCAAAATGCTGGAGCTTATTTGGCCCAACGCATAAGTATTGCCATTCACCGTGGCAATGGCGCCAGCATGCTTGGCACGCTTCCGACTGGTAGTGGAGTTGAGCATCTTGATTATCTGTAGACTTTCGTTGGTCTGTGGATAATTCAGGTGTGCTTAGTGTGAGTAGTTAGGTATGTACGATAGTGTAGTTCTCATTGTATTTTAGTTTTGTGAAAAAAACTCTTTTTTCACAAAACTAAAAAAAAACTATGCACTATACTGATAGCAGTTTTGGAGCGGCGGCGTAGTAGCGGATTGGGACGTGTGCGTTAGACACTTTAATATGGGTGGAATAATGTAAGTTTGCGTCCCTGACATGTGTAATAGCAGTACATATTTAGCTATAAAGGTGACGTAATGTGTAGCATTAATGCTGTTTAACACTAGTCCCAGTTTCTAAGTTTTCACTTCTATCGACAGTCCCTATGACTACCATTGTTTAATAAGAAATAGTGACTAGATTATAAATCGCGCATTTGATAGTTGGTAATTATATCACCACGTAGCTATTTGAACTAATTTATACTCTTTTTTTTTAAGAAATGGTCAATGTTGCATAAAAAATTGCGTAGGTACCTCATCAAGTTTGTGTTTCTTTCTACATACGTTAATGATTTACACAAATTTGCATTACATAAAAAACTATTTAATGTACTACGAGTGTAGTAATTAATATTTAAATTGTTTTCCGACCTGCAGGGACCAGCAAACGTTGATTGTACGTCGCAGTACATATCCAATATGGCGCTCGTGTCAAGCTAATTAAATGAAACGTCAATAAACTCTGCCATTGTTGGAGCTACTACGGTTACTACGGTTTTTACTCTTTTGAGGTTGGATTGACATCAAAATTTCGTTTATATCGATTTGACTTTTCTCAATAGTCAACCAGCGCCACATCGTATGAATAAAATAAAAATAAAAAACCTACCCTCAAACATTTTGTGGGTCGTTTTGACAAAACAAATCATAAGTGAACATTTATCAACTAAAAAGTTTTCGCGGCAGCAGAAAAAAAAACTATTACTAGTGAAATAATTAAATATAATTTGTCATGAGTTAACAGCACAGTGTAATGCTGCTTTTTGACTATGAATTGAAATTTGAATTTTCTTGAATTTCTTCTTGTTGAAATCACTGAACAAAATTGCGCTCGTTACCCAGATATATAATAGGAATAGTCAATCTATCTCCCCAGTAATTTATATGGAAACAAATCATTTCAAACTATTAGTGTCATTAGTTTTTTTATGTAGGTAAGTACTTAGGTACATTTGTTCAATCAAAGACAAGCTCGACCATCACCTAAATGAATGGCTTTAAAATATGTATTGGTCGACATTTACTCAGATAGCACTATCTAGCCCCACAAACTAAGCCGAAGTCAGATCGCTGACATAACAAACTAGCAATGCCCCACGGTTTTATCCGCGTTGTTGTCGTCCCTGTTTTATTTTCCGCGACAAAAAGAAAGTTTTGTGTTATTCCTGATTATACAATATACAACGATATTTAATCTGTGATCCAAATTTTAACCCCATCCGTTCAGCCTTTGTAACCTGATTCAGCAACAAACCTCAAAACTTTCGCATACTTATATTAATAGAAAGTTTAATGCATACATACGATACATAAAATAAACACTTAGACTTAGATAGAAAGAACGTCCACATGCATCACAAAAAGATTACTTTCGGTTGGGAATCGAACCTATGCCCAGGTGAGCTCAATGATCAGATTCGGTACCGACTGTGCCACAAGGCTATTCAAAATGCATTCTCTATCAATAATGGATAGCTCCGAACTATTTCGATAATGAGGACAAGCCCCTATACCAGCTGGGCAGGTATTGCCTGTAGGTATTAGGTAGTACGAGTATTGCGCTTTATAAATACCGAGTCGACATCGCTCGAGCCGTGACCCAGATCCCGGCCATGCCGCCGCCGCGCTGACGTTGCCGCTGAGGAGATGGAAAACAGAGAAACAAGTAAAAAAGTATACATTTATTCATTTTCAGAATACAGTCGCACAAAGAAAAAAAAATTAAAATCCACGACATGACAACAAGCTACTGTGGAATTTACTCATGTTTTGAAGAAATAAATTATCTTGTATCTATATCTTTCATCCTAAAGGAACATAAAATATATATACCGGGCATCCAAAGCGTAACTATAACATTGTTTTACACTAGTAAATATTACCAATTACGAGATATTTTCCGTAGTTAAATGCTGAAGCAATTCCCTGATATTGAAATAGTATTTCATAATCCAAGTTTGCGGAAAGACTGACGAATGGCGGGAGTTAACACAAAAGTTTCTAATCACGGGCAGACATATCGAAATAGACACATCTAAGTTTTTTGGGACGATTACTCAAACTCGACCATAAATCTCAGACTGCACATAGACATAATGATTCTAGATAAATTACAGGACTTAGAGACATAAAATCTTAGATCTCTGGGTGACGAGCGCAGTGCAGTGCTAGGTAATGATTTGGACTATCATGTTCCAATAGCTGCGTGTTACTGTACTGTTATGTGGCAGGCATGTCGCTTACCATCAGGGACATGACCTGCTCGTCACGTCACTCTATGCTATAAAAAAAACATAGACAGATGTAAATACTAAAACTTTATCGATGTATCTTTGACGTTTACGGCGGGTACGCGGGACCGCTCTAAAACTCTTCCGCGAACCCGCTGCAGCGAGTCCGTCTCTCCAATTTTTTTTTCACATTTGAGAGTGGTTACTCTTTACATATTTTATTCTGTAGTAATACCGCGCTGTGAGACTCAGGAGTGCAATATTGAAGGCGACCCGTTGATTGCACTCATATATTACACTAACAAGCGTTGGAATCATGGGGAGGGAAAAGATTAAGAGGAGGGGGAACAGGTGCGTAAATTGCGAGTCATGCGATCTGTATAGATTTGACTTTCGAATTCAACTGCCCTTTAACAAAACCTTCGTAAGCTCATTTTTCTTCTATTTCATTGCGTTTGAAACACCTTATTTAAATACATAAATGATTACTTTTTTCCATGGTGATACTGGTGTTTCAAGGAATTCTGTAACCTAACCTAACCTAAAATGTCAAACTTTTATTGAAACAAATTATCAAAACATTGCTAAGTTAACAAAACACGTCAGTTTCCTCATAAAGTTTTCCTTCGCCAGTGTCGGCGACAAAATGATACAAGTGCACTTAAAAACGTACTAAGGTCGTAACTACGTCCTCAAGATTGTGAATATTTGTATAGAAATAAGAATTGTGTAGCAAATCACCTAATTCGTAAGTATTTCTGCTTGTTAAATGTAAGAAAAACACATCCTTGAGTCCAGACTTAATACAAAAAAAACGTACGTACGTTGTAATAGTAAACATACGTTCTAATCACTAAGCCACCATGGCTTTTTTAATCCACACAATCCTATGGACTCAATACCTTAGACTTAATTAGAGTAGTGCTAGACTATTCCCCAACATAGTAATTTTACTGCACAACCACTGAAAGCGGAATAGATGAGGTCCATAAATTATGTAAAACCTTTTTGGCCGTTTACTATGAGTGAAGCTGCACCGAGCTCTGAGGAATGGAATAGTTTATTCCGTTTCTCAATGTAATGCACTTCTACTATGCTATTCCGTGCCTGAATATTGGTTTTGATTTGTTTTGCAGTCACAGTAATTTAAATAATTACGGAATGACTCTTCTATTATGCAAGTAGGTCGACCCTTAACTGAAGCTCCATAATCGTATTTACATAAACATCGCTTATAATTTTGTAATTCTTACGTTAAACGTTTTTTCCACTATTTCAGTATCGAAAGAAACCGAAATTCCCAATTCCATTATGAGATTTTAATCCTTATCGGAAGGTGGTAAGAGTTCACAATAGTTTTAACGAACATTTCGGATATGCTATTTGCGATATTTGGCGTATTATATGCGCTTTTGTGATGAACATTGTAGGTATTAGCTAATTATATCTACAAACTTCACAATATGTCATCTGCCAACTCATCTAGTGTGGTGGATTATTATTAGTACCTGGATGACCGAGCTTTGCTCGGTTTAAACACTGAATATACTAAGATACCTATAGATAAAGGGCTCCCAGTAATAGATTTTCTCATAAAAACTTAAATATAATATAAAAATGTATATAATTAAACATTACAAAAAAAATTAACTTGAAAAAAATCAAGCAGCCGTCTGGATTCGAACCCGGATCTACCGTTTTGTGAGCACCCGTCTTCCCACCTGAGCTATTTATACTGAAGCGCGTGGCGGCGAAATTTACCGTCGCTTTCTAATGTCTAATGTAACAGTCATTGTCTAAAAATTCGCATAAAATACGTTTCTTAAAAATAACCTAGCTTGATCGACTTATCATCCCCGAAACCCCCTGCATACATAATTTCATGAAAATCGTTCGAGCCGTTTCCGAGATTCAGATTCTATATATATACGAGATACAAAGGTACGTAGTGCCGTACGTAGTATATTCTTGTATATACATATATACAAGAATTGGTCATTTAAAGGTATAAGATAAGATAGCCTTGATTCTATCGTTGAAAGTGAGTTGCTTACTTTTTTATAATGTAGAAGGACAAGATGAACATCACATAAATCTGCAAGTAAGCAACACATCTGGTCATAACGGCACAGTGTCACGCAGCTATTTGAACTTGAAGAGTCAAAATAGCTACCTAGAAGGGCACTGTGCTCGTCAGCTCGTATGTTAGAATATTGACCTCTTTACTTTGAAATTTATCTGAAAACGTTGCCCTCTAAACCGCTGTACAGTAATATTAGCACATTACTGCTTGGCGGTAGAATAACTGGCAAATGTGTGGTACTTCCCCAGATGGAGTCTGTATGGAGTCTTATCAATACAAACAATTCTAAAGAGTACACATATCTATGGCGTCAGCAAAGTGAACTATACTCAGAGCATAGTTAATTTCTCAGAGAGTCAATATCCTTTCTGCTTCACCCAGTACGCTCTTACTGCGGCATACTTTCAGTCAGTGAACAATTTTTAATCCACCTGCTTTCATAAAACCACTTGTACTAGTCGTTTTGGGGAACGCTGAAAGCAAAGTCCATAGTCCATTCAAGTTGTCCACGAAGGCTTACCAGAATAAAAGCAATTTATGTGGCTACTTGTGACAAGGTTCCACCTGCTTCTACACAGAATACATTTTTGAGGATAAAAGTAAACTTTTCAAGTTAGTCTAGGCTGCGATCATGATAAAAGCCTTTACGAAAGATGTTTTAAATTACCTTAGGTCATACCAACACAGACATTTTTATATGCTGTAGTTTAGATGGAAAAAAATAGTCGATATTGTAGATTTTCTTATGAAAAAAGTTATGTTTCTATGACTTAATTATATCTAGTTATATAAGAACTAGTATTTAACATTATATCAGCTAACTGGCTATTGAGGCTCAAAAGATGTTGTGTAAGAAATGTTTACCAATATTTGTTACTTACTAGAGGTCCACTCCGGCTTCATCCATGATATACCTAGTAACCCCATAGCAACCAGGGAACACATTAATGTTTGGCATTTTACGACTTAGTGATAAAATGACTGACAATAGTGTGGTACATCTCTTGATAGAGAACGTAAAGAATTCTACCACTGCAAGTTTCAAGAAGAAATAATTACTTAAAGGGATAAAAACTAGCCTATATATAGGTCACTTCTATGACATTCAAGTTAGTGGTTGTTTAGGTACGGGATTACACAGCAGATTACATAGCTGCGACTTGTGCCATTATTATCCTATCAAAATCAGTATTACTAAGGCACAAAGTCTAAGACATACAGTCTTTGCCTTTGTGCCTTTTATCCCCCGCTCCGAATACGTCAGTTAAAATAAAGCTCGGCTTAGCTCTTCGATACACACATTCAATGCGATTTTTGGGGCAATGCACTGACCCAACTGGCTTACCGCATTCCAGCCCAGGCTTGGCTACGTTACTGACGAAATGGGGTTACACAGGGTATTTTTAACTACTGTTTTTCGAAAGAGTCGTCATTTCCTAGATCTATAACTTTCACTATGGCATTCCAAAAGCATCCCACTTTATGCAGCTGGGATTTGAATCATTCTCTTACATGGAAATATTATGTATTAAAACTTTCCATGGCGATTCAGCGGAGGAATGCGGCCAGTATTATGGAGACCTTTGAGCGACTCTGCGCGTGGGGGAGTTTTTATTTGACCAGTAACATAATTTATTTTGTTACGTGTTATTTGTATTTTATTTGTGTCGAAATAATTTGACTGTGTATTATCTAATAAATGAATTATTCATAGAATATTATGTTGTGGGTATTTCTCACATATTACATTATTTTTTGTAGATGATTATACATTTCGAGACTTCAGAGTTAAATTATAGTAAAACTTGTTTATCGTGAAGAAACAAAGTATCCCTTTCAGGAGAGCTGTGTTGCTCTATTTACGTACTCATACATATAGTGCTGCTATCATCCAGATTTTCTCGGATTTATTTTAGTATTGGAAGCGTTCGGGGTATATCCGTGGCTATTTTTCAGTTGCATCTGAATAAAATTCATAAAATTTTCACAGATCCAATTTGTGAAAACATATTGAATATTTACAATTATTAATCAACAGAATCTAGGTGAAAAAAACAATTTGGAATTACTGGCTTCATTTTTAATAATCTGTATGTATCTGTTATCTGTTCTTTTTGAGGCGGTAGTCCTAAAATCCGCTCACTACACTAGTGCGCGCTTGCTTACAAAATTGGCGGGAAAACGGCTATCAGATTACGTAAGTATGTTGTTTACGCTCCGGGTGAAGTGTGACCTTACTTGATCCGAATTGAACGCATCACTTACAAGGGCTTTTCAAGACGATTCTAACGATATTATTTGTTAATAACAATTGTACTTCAAATGTTAGCTTTTAACAAGTTTGACACTTACTGCGTCAGTATTGTTGCTATGTTAAGTGGCTTAAGAGCAACTACTTACATCATACATTTAAAAGAAGACATAGTGATTTAATGTTGATATGATATTCTAAATTAATTACGTATATATGGTAAAACAAACATGAAAAACCAAAAGATATCATAGAAGAGAGCATGCGATAGCGTAAATTTATTTTTAAATTTTTTCGTTTTCGAAACAATTTCACGGAAATTTACTGACTTTCTTAATTTTTTACGATTTTATTATGTTGATGAACTTTAAATCTAAATTTGTTTCATAATAAAATAACGACCAATTCAAGGGCATACCTTCCGAAAAAGATCGAACCATAGAAAAAAAAGAAACATTTTTGGCACCAAAAAAGATACCCCAAAATTAAGTTTCTTGGTTTCGATTCGTTTGTGTAATATATTGCAGGCCATTGTCTCAAGCCATGAGTGCACTCAAATGACAAACATTTATTGTGTTCCGGCTTGTGTCAAAAAAAATCATAATTAATAAACAATTGTATCGCAAATGACAGTCATAACCCATCTGACTGTGAAGCTCTCATCAATACAAAATAACCAAGCCCAAACACACGGTAACTGCTGTAACTCGTTAAGGAGTTCCCTTGAGTGTCTCACGGCTTCATCATTAGTTCGTCTAAAGACACTCATTATATTGTAGTATTCTAAAATACCTGATGAAAATAGTAACAAACTAGTCGCCCCTACAACATTCGAAAATGTTCTTCAATTTATCTGGAGTTCATCAGCTGATCCTTTTTTCCTAACTGTGGCACCGACCATCCTTGGAACAAACAAAAAACATCAAAATTGATTCAGAAATCACTAAGTTATCCGCGAATACACATAGTTCACAAAAAATAAAAATATATGGTTGAATTGAGAAACGTCTTACCTTTTTGGAGTCGATAGGAAAGTGAATAATTGGTTCTAATAAAACAGAACCCTGTTGTCTAATAAATAAATTCACTTCAAAGTTTCCGTTCCGTTTGAATAAGAATAAGACTTGAGATAAAAGTTTCAAGTATTTTATTTCCTCAAGCACTTCCTAATAACTTGAAAACACTAGCATTCAGCTGAAGATAAAACTTTTACAACTTTTCCTTTGCATTTTAACTGTTGTGGTACGTTTACTTCAAACGGGATTCGAGTAGCAAGAGGGCCGCTTTTTTCTTAAGGGGATGTGGTCATGCTCATGACTATACCAACATTTTGCTATAATACACTAATCACGGGATCTTTTTCATTGTTATTTGATGTAGTGAGCCTTGATAAATAATTTGATGCATTTTATACACAAAAATCCGTTTTTTTTTAAATAGAAATCTTTGCAGAGGCACCTGGAAACATAAAACACATTTATTTATTATTATTATATTATATTTATTATATTTTACCGCCTAGAAGTAAAGCTAAGTTGTGGTTTGCGAGGCGATCTTCGCCAAAATTATAGATTAAAGAGAGAAATTATTTTATTTATCTAGGGGACAAGCGCAGTTTGCAGTGATTGATGATAATTTGGACTCTTCGTGTATATGACACTGTGCTGTTATAGGCAGGCATAATGTAACGCGCATGTACGGATCGTTCTGTCACTCTATTTATAACATAGTGTTGTTTGATATGTAACTAACACAACTAAAACTAATGTTTTTGACTGTTTAAATAATTTTAATTTTAGACAATCGAGATATTGTGATTTTGTTTTAAATACTTTTGCGTTTACAATTGTAATGTTAAACAACAGTAATTCGATTCTATAAACATAATATCGGTAATTACAAATCAACCTTAGCTAGTAAATAATCTAATCTAAGCACGTGTCAAGTGAAATTTCACAAAAATTGACGCATACCGTTGGACCTTAAGCGTTGCTGCAGTTCCGTTGCTGTAACGTGCTGAGATTTTATTTTATTTTTGAAATTGCTTTTAAACACACTGTTTTACTCACTTACCCAGTGCATTATTAAATAATGTATGTTCTCCGAAAAAATAAAACCGGTTTTAATTAGAAATTAAACTCGGATACTCAACCAAATTTATTTCATAAGAATCTATAACTATATCGTCGTAAACAATTTATAGTTTTTTGATCATATTTTAAAAACTACCACACCGATTTTGTATAGGATAAATATTATATAAGATCATCTCTAAAGTATGATCTACCAAACAAAAAAATAACCAACAAAGTTGAGAAATCGCGTAATATATAGGTACATACAAGAAAAAAAAACGAATTTTGAACCTCCTCTAATTTTGGAGTCGGTTAAAAATAGTACTATTTGCGTAAAAAATAGTAAAAGGGTTTTTTTAAAGTTATACTTTTTTCGCGCGTTAGAGAAGAATTATAAGTGTACATTTTTACGGCGCACGCACACATCGTCACGAAAAACCGACACCTTTTTAGTAAACATTGTTACTAACTTCAGGTTAATACTTCTTGCGTTAAAGATAGTATCTATTTAACGGTTATTTTCAGACTAGTTCTATTCATTCTTTATTCACAAGGAATAAAGAGAAGAAGTAGTTTTAAGTTCTTGCGGGCGTAGGTACCTACAGAAGTGCACAGATACTTTTTCGTTTATACGTCCATAATATTAGTTGAGTTAGTAAGATTATAGTCCTAGATAAAACGAAAACTCTGCGGTCTAACTCGTAAGTAATTTCATATTGGTCTGAAGGATCCCTATCATCGATGCTTCACGCAATATTATATTTCTGGGCAACATTCGGGAATTTCTTTTCCGCGTCGCGTCGAGAAGCGCAGAGGACCCTCGAACAAAACTCGCGGAGGTGCTCGTTACGTGCGTAGACAACCAACTTAGCCGTTAATCTGACCGAAACTACAACTATCTATGTTGGAAAGTAATAAGGATTTAAACTCTGGTTTGTTTGCTTAACTAGCCGCTGACAAATACCCGAAGCAATAAGGTAGATTTTTAAAGTATTGGTAAAAAGCTTTCATCATACCGTATGATAAGCCAGCACCATACCACATATGGTATAGGTAAAGCTTTATACATATTTTAAAACGACTTCAAACAAGAAGGCAAACTTATCGATCAGTATTATGAAAATTTAGTACAAAAAAGTTTACTTTTATTTAATTATTTAACATATATCAAAGACTTACTATTTTCCTCGTAGATACTGTCTACATCATACGTAAAAATGTGTATCTTAGACTCAGTTGTTCCAGAAAACATTTTATTGCTGAAATTTCTATGAATAATAATTAGATTTACGATTACACCTAGTTTGTACACACGAGGTTGTCGTGTGCCTTGTGCATCTGACATGATCTATGCAAAATTTGAAAATAAAACTTTAATTCTTGTACATTAGTAAAGACTTTCACTGGGTTTGCTATCCCAGAGTGAAAAGATGGCCTTCCATCTTCTTCTGTATTCTTGCATGGCCCTCCATACCGGTATGATCTCCGTTCTTTCACACATTGCTTTTTATAGGCTGTTTTTGTTTTGTTGTCAAACGAACCGAAAAAGGAAGAATTCAATTCATGTCAGGCCATGTAATGCGACAGTCGGCCTTTCTTCCCTCTTAGAGAGGGTTCACACGGCGCGGCTGCCAACCGCGCCCGCGCGCGGGCGCGGCAGATTTCCATATAAAATTGAATTCAAAACACACGACGCGGTTTACGGCCGCGGCGGCTGCAGAAGCCGCGCGGCGCCCGCGTAGCTGCGTTAAGTTAGCGGCATTACGCACATGACTTCGAAAAGATAGTGGTGCGTGTGGGGTTTGAACCCGGGGTCTCCGGATCGGCAGCCGTCGTTCTCCCGACTAGACCACCGTAACTTAATTAATACGAAAAACGAAAAACGCTTTGATGCTTTGATATTGGTGTCTCTTTTCTTCTCGCTTGAAATTAAAGAGACGGCAATGCCAAAGAGTCAAAGCGTCAAAGCGTTTTTCGTTAGGCGGTAGACCCCCCGGAGCAGAAACCGCGAAAACCTGCGGTCTCGTGAGTATTGAAACAAAACCGTCGCGCGGCGCGGTTGGAAGCCGCGCCGTGAACCGGCTCTCAGAGATCTTAGAGAAAGCTTAACTTCTTGAGTTCTATTTTTCAAAAGATTAGTTTAGAACACATGTCAATAATTATCTCGTAAAATACAGTAGTGGCTCTCCCACCTTGATCTACAAATACCTTGGTTGTTCTTAGATGAAGGGAAATAAAAGGGCATTGTGGGGAACCATACTACACTCGTACCAACAATATAACAACGTAGAACTTATTATGTTATCTTATCTCGGCGTGCTCCGCTTAATCTCGCCGCGAGAGAGGCTGTGTGCGAAGGCTGTGGAGGGAACAGATATGAAACGACCACTCGACCTATGCGGAAAATGTGCTGAGAATAGATAGAAAATATTGCCACTATTATAGTAAAACGATGAAATTTCAAAGAAAAACATTTGTTTATTAAGATGATTATTATTGTTAAACTTCATCAAAGTTTTAGGTCGTTATAGTCATTTTCAATGTACTCTTTCACTGAGTATAATGTCTTTTCCAGTAGAATTTTTTTGACCTCATTATTGAATTCAGATTCACTACTTAAATCTTGTACGTGTGCTGGCAATTTGCTGTACAGATGCAGGCCTATGACCTCGGGTAACTTTTTACACATCGCTAGTCTGTAACAGGTGGGTTCAAAAAGTTCCACATTTATTCTAACTCTGGAGCTTTTATTCTTTTTAAGCGGAAATAATTGTATGTTTTTCTTCACGTATATCGGAATAATCATATTTAGTTTTGTCCCATGTTTGTTTGAATAGTATGTGACGGGATGAGCAAGATAATTATATGCATAAAATTATATGCATTTCATTATAAGAAGAGTGGGGACCACGAAAAAAAAAGTGACGACCACGAACCGGAACACGCAGTGAACGGCCTCCCATTATTGGGACAGATGATCTCACAAAGGTCGCTGGACACCGCTAGTTGCAGGTTGCGCAAGACGAGAGAGAGGCCTATGTTCAGCAGTGGACATCTTGCGGCCGACGATGATGATGATTTTCTTTAATCTATTTATACTATTTTCTTGGTCGGAAAGTGAGTGTAACCACGTACATAACTCAGCCTCCAGAGATCACATGACTTGCGATTTCTTCGCGGGGCTGAGATTGATGTGTTCTAGATTAAAAGTTTATATTACCCGTCACGTCACTCCTTATCTCTTATGACAGCGACGCCGCGCCGCTTACACAGGGTGTGACTATCCTACTTCCTACAAATGAAAAAATTTGTATGCATGGATGTTTGTTAATCTTTCCAAAACTTTTTCTTTGTGAAACTACTTAAGAAATCTGGATGAAATTTGGTGCTTGTGTAGACAATAACCTGTAATTTAGGCTTCTTTTTATCCCGGGAAAATAACAGGACCAAGAACTACGTGGAATTACTCAACTGCGCGGTAATTCTAGTATACTGTAAATGTGAAAGTTTGAATTATTAGATTATTGATACTTTGGGCTTTTTTTGCTCGATCACTTTATCAGAACTGAAGATATAAAGCTACGCTTTAAAACTATAATTTAGAATATGGCTTAGAATAATAAATGCCTGTCGAAATATAAATTACTTGGACAAAATAGTGGGCAGATAAAAACAAAAATACACACGCTTCAGGATTTGTTTATATCTAAATATTATGTAGCATGTTTATTTGTTTATGTCTTGTTTATGAATCGGATTGGGTTGATATTTTGTAACACAGATGAATATCAATTTAGAAATACACATAGACTAACCAAAAAAAATGTAACACCTGTAGGAATTTAAATTTTAAGCTGACAAAGTCACGGACGGATGCTAGTAATTTACATTTGTAAGTTGTACCTCCGTAAGATGCCTAAGTCCATTTTTAGGAAGTTAATATTTATTCTTTAATTGAATTTCCTATATAATAAGTTCAATTATAATTTAAAACGATTTGGCAATGCCATGTAGCTTCAGCCTGTATACGACGCGAGTGTATAAAGTGTACCGAGAATGATATCCGACAGCTTCCGAGTAGGATTTAACAGGCTGTGAGACGAGCCGCTAAAAACATATTCTTTGTGGAAAGAGTTAATTTTACCACAACGAATGTGTATCTACATATATCTATACACATTTTATAAAGAGAGATGGTTTAAAATTTCTTCATTAACAGATTGTAGAACCGATTTAAAAAATTGCTCCACTTAGAATGCTACGTGATCACTGGATACCGAGATCTCTACCATAAATCCAACAATGTAACTCAAAGCGTATATAAAATACCTTTAAAATTTGACGTGTGGTCGGTGACTATTTTCTTATCTGTGTTGAGAGATTGAGCACGTGACGTCCGGGAGCTCATCTCATTATCAAAAAACTTTACGATCGCTTGCGGCGTGTGACCAAAATACTGGCGTGTATTGTGCCCAATCTGTAAGTATTGTATTGCTATTCAGCGCGGTAATTCCACCAGCATGCTAGGCACGCTCCCAACTTTTAGCGAGCTTGGTCATACTGATTATCTTTAGCCTTTCATTAATCCATGAATAATTCGGATTCGAATGTGATTAGTGGGAGTAATTAGGTATGTACCTCTAGTATCGTTTTATTTTCATTGTTTTATCAGTGAAATAGTCTTTAGGTCTCGAGCGATGACAAAATTATTTTTATAACTAATTAATTTTACTCAAGAATGTAAAAAATACAATTACCTTTTTATTATATTTTTTTTTATTTTTCTACAAAAACTTTCACATTTATAATATTAGTAAGATATAGATACACATATGATATGCATATACACAATTACACACGTATTTTTATAGTAGTAGTAGTTAGTATAGTAGTAGTTTTATAGTAGTATAGTAATAGTATTTTAGTACTGGATTAAGGAATGGAGAAAGCTAATCGCTATAATACACTTTATATGATGTCATAAACATCGAAAGGACAATGTCCATTTTTGACTCGCCAAAATATTTGTCGTGTAGACATATGAGTTATATATTAAAAAATCGGTGATTTTTTTGTTGTACTCGTGTGCGAGGTTATATAACTTTCTAACATTACAAAATAAAATAATTTGCATTTCTTTAAATTAAACCTACCATTTTCCAACAAAGCTGACTTGGAAAATATTGCAATAACGAATCGGTACTTGCGTTTCGTTTTATTGATCCGCGTTAGATTGAGATTGAATGAAGATGTTATGTATGTCAATTTCTTTCACAATGTCGTTTACTTACTACTTTTACATATTTAAATAACGATATATGTAATTACGGCGACAAAGAAATTATCATTGCATTTTATAGCAATGTAAACGAGAAAGAAGTTGGCATGCAATTGTGAAACGAAACGTTTTCACCAAACCAAATTGGTCAAACAAAGAGGTAAAACAATCTTTGTGGTCAAAGATTAATGTCAAATTGACAAGTTGTCAAATAAAAAAGTAAACAAGCAAAATGAATTGTTTTCGTCCTATATTATAGTTTTCTTCGTGTTTTCTAAGCGGTGTAATATGTATGCATTATTCACCTCAACAAACTCCGATTACCAATGTTTCAATGTCGGATTTCAGACACAGTAAAATTATTCCGATTGTTCAAAAGAGATTGCTCCAGGAAGAGTTTTTGAGCTTCTTTGCGGTGCGTAGAGAAATATTAGGAATTAGAAGAATATTATTAATTCCTAATCGGACGTCAACGACAACCATAGCTGAGCATTAACTCGTTAATCCGTTAATCGTTAATTAACGAAGTTAACATTTTGATTAACGGATTAACTTTTAAGCTAACTTTTAAAAATGTTAACGGACATGTTAACTTCCGTTAATTATGCAGAAGTCCGTTAATCGTTAATCCAATGCCTACTATTTACCGCACGGCACCTCGGCGCGGCGCAAAAAACAGGATCAGACGAAAAGTAATGGGCGCAGTGTGACCATATGTGGCGGGTTCCTTCAATTTTGGCAGGATTGAGGCGTCATTTTAGCCTGTGGCATGATCGGTTGACGTTATATGAAAACAAATCTAATTTTGTTATCATAAGTCATATTTCCGATAATCTCGAGTTCTTTTTGACTGAAAATTTGAGTATAGACAAACTCGAATTTGACTGACGTTTACAATTTAGTTGAATATTTCACACATCCCTATTAAACCAAGTAGATTACAGTAATCCATAGCTAGTGGGGAACTCCCCGATAAATTCAATCATACTTGATCGTTTATCTGTATTGTAACTTTCTTTTAATAAAATCGGTGGTAGTTCATTTCAACTAACCAAAGAATAGTTAAATTAAATGAACAAATCAATATATAAGGATGAAGAAGTGGTATGCAATGAAAATTCCAGTGTTTAACATCTGACTAATATTATAAATGGCAATTTTTGGATGTTGTAATGTTTGTTGTTTCATCACGTCAGAACGTCTGGGAACGGGAAAGAATTGGCTTGAAATTTGAAAAACAGCCCTCAAACGCTGCAGTTGAACGTCTGCTATCCACGGGTAAAGACAAACTCGCTTTCAGACGAGAACTTCGACATGTTAATGTTCATGAGGGGAAATAGATACCTATGCCTGACGATTAAATAACACATTAAATTAAATTAAATAAAAAAAAAATGGCAGTCTTAGGAACTGCCGATAGAAGTGAAAACTTATAACTCAGAATTTGATAGCTTACCTTGGAAACTAAACTGGTGTAACCGGAGAGCGTGGCCTGGCCATCATGGCATGGCCATCTAGAAAAGCAGCAGCATTTCCTATTGGCTGATGCATTTCTAGATGGCCATGCCATGATGGCTAGGCCACGCCCTTTCAGCATATCTAGATGGCTGACGCATTTCTAGATGGCCAATAGCCATGGTCCCGAGTTTACCCAAAGATTTCTTATCATATCATATCATATCATCATCATCTATCTCGGCACGCCTAAATAAGTTTTCACTTCAATAATAAAATTAAACTCTACAAGTATTTGGTTTTTTCTAACCTGTTAACTTCCAGAACCTAAACCAACAGGTTTTATAAGTTCACTAACGCAACGATATAAAAATCCAATACGCAAATTAACGGATTAACGATTAACGTTAACTTCCGTTAATTCTTACCAAATGTAACGCTTTAACATTTAACGAAGTTAACTTTTTTTGTAACGGATTAACGATTAACGAAGTTAACTATTTGATTAACGGTGCCCAGCTAGGACGACAACTCATCCAGTTTTTGTGACGGAATTTATATTGGTTTTAACAAAACTGGGAATTATGTGATTCAGTGCTCCTTATTACTTAGGTACATAATTCTGGTAATAATTACATAAAACCATATATGCTTGTGTTGTCTGATGGAAACCTCTAACTCGTATATCAAAATAATGAGATATTTATATCACAATTAAGATATTCCCTTCTGTGACAATATTTACATGCAAATGAAGTGTTCATACGTATGGTAATCAGTTGGTATTTTCACACTACAGCAGTACTATTATTCCTATTTATTCTGATAAGAAATATGTTTTGAAAGATAATACCATAGTTCTTTCTTTTCTTTTCTCTTCTAATCCGAAAGAAAACATAATTCTAATGTATTTTGACAGTAAACATAACCTTACTTTTGGTTTAACTGTAACTCATTTTTGGTATTTGGAAAATAAAAAACACCAACAGCAGACGTTTTAAGAAGCATGAACAATCCTAATTAGACACTATTCATCTCTATGCACTTTCAGTATCAAAAAAAGTTTGACAGGGTTTTCAATGTATGGGACGTGGGCATTGTCCTTTCTATTTTGACTAGACTTACCTATCTCAAAAACTTGACAGATTTTTGACTCGCAAAAGGTTACAGTAAATACTTTAAACAGAGCGGTAAGCCTATACAAATAAATTAAAATTTAGTATCAATTGGGAATGTACCACAAAGATTTGATAGTTGAAGTGAAAACTTTTTTTGGCGCGCCATAGACAGTTTTTTTGTGGACAATTCACAAAATGAATTCTAGCGTCACGCTCGGGAATGATAAGAAATCTTCGGGTAAACTCGACCATGGCTATTGGCCATCTAAAAATGCGTTAGCATTTCTTATTAGCCATCTAGAAATGCGTTAGCATTTCTCATTAGCCATCTAGAATGCTTATGCATTTCTCATTTGCCATGTTCATGGTAATGCCCTCTGGTTTCGCCCGCGTAGTTTCCAAAGTGAGCTATCAAATTCTGAGTTATAAGTTTTCACTTCTATCGGCAGTTCCTATGACTGCCAATTTTTTTTTAAATATTTGCTAACGCTTAGCTACAATAATGTCTACGTAGCAATAGCTACAATATCTACGCATCGAGAGCTACAAACGCTACGAACATAACGTAGCAACAGCAAAACAATCAAATATTGACGCGGTCGAGAACATAACTCCTGAGTAACGGTTTCTTGTTGTGTTTTAACGGCAATAAAGGTTGGCTTACTAACTTACGGCCGGAGCTGTGACGTGATACGACTGACCATCCTACTAGATTCGTATCTAGTGTATACTATTTTCTAAAGACGTAGTCTTCTAAAGATTACCATTATTAGATTTGGGGAAGTAATTCTAGAATCTCTGAAATAACGCTAAAATTTGCTTCTACACCGTAGACCGTAGCTCAGAAGCTAGGCCACCACCGCCATCGCCATGTCGATGTAATATATTTGTGTCTTCAAATCGAGAGTGAATCGGTTTTTTCTAGGTAAACACGATTCATCGTAGACCGCATCGTCGCTTAACATCAGGCGAGATGGTGGTCAAGTGTAAACCTATAGAAGTTAAAAAAAAAAAAAGATTGAGAGAAAAGTTCTCAACGCAGCCGCATACTAATATTCCGAAAGCTGGTAGGAAATTGTGGGTAGGTATTTGAAGCGAGATAAAAACTTGTCACATAGCTCTCCTATAAAGGCCGATTTACATCAGACGAGCGAATGCTCATTCTATCCCTACTGTATCAAATTCATTTGGTGTAAACAAACGTAGAGCATTCTTTCGTTGTTTTGTTTGCGTTCGCAAAGATTCTATGGAATATATAATATGGAAAACGCTAAGAACGATCTTTCGTTTACACTAAAAGATCGAGAAAGAATGCTCTTGTTCCAGCTCTAGCTCTATGTTCGTTCAGTTTAAATCGGCCATGATACGTCAACACGGAGATGCAGATTGGCTGCTGAGTAGCGAGGAAAAAGGAATCTCTTAATTTAGTACCCTGGCAGCTACAAAGTCTCACCAAATTTTTTATTTTTTAAAAGAAAGAGCTAGTACCCTGGCAGCTACAAAGTCTTACCAAATTGTTTTATTTTTTAAAAGAAAGAGCTATAGTATATAGCTAGTTTTTACTTTGCCTTAAATACCTACCCAATATGTGCTACCAACTCTCGAAATTTAAGTAGGGAGTTACTCTAACGCAGCTTTAGAAATGTCACTACGAAAATCGATCGTATAATCTTATTCAAACACCCCGTTCGTCTGATATATGTTGTTACATATCTTCGATAATTGTATGACTAAGTTTACATCCACTGCAACTTAGCACTTTGCAAACCGAACCCGCCTGGATAGATAAAGTTCGAGTCTACACGGAATTGAATCTGATATTGACTTAGTTCAAAATTCATCGGCACACGACGCTTGGTACCTCATTCTTAGACTCACACGTATGTGTTCATTGTCACACGTGTGATAACGTATTGGTTTATCCTTCCAATGTTTGTTCTTTCACTGAGCACTCTACTGATCAGAGTGCTCGTGGAGGAAAAATTAGGAATTTTACTTGGCTGATAAATCAGCCGGGTAACCTTTCCAAATCTTCCAGCGCCTCTCCCCAATCTCTACACGCATTGCTCAAGGAGCGGAGAAGCGCGTGTAGAAGATCCCAGCCCCAGCCAGGATTCGGCATCACACAACAAGATGCCACCGAGGCAAATTGCTGTATGATGTCCAGGTGCACGTGGTGCACACCACGTAGAAGTTCCCGAGCCTCGAACCCCAGCTATCTGGCTTCATAGTACAAGCTTTGCTTAGTTTGGGTTCAGATGGTGTTATATGCGAAGTGTCCACCAATATTTAATTATAAAGTACAATAAAGAAGAATATAGCAGAATTTCAACTCTACCAGTGCTCATTCTAATGGTGTTGCCGGTCCCAAGCCCGGATAAAAGAGGAGGGTTCATCGAAGGGCTAACCACCCGCCATGGTAAAAACCAGCTGGTTGTGAACCCTCGTCGGGAGATCAAGACCTACAAAGGGTTGTAGCGCGAAAAGAGAGAGACCAGAATTTCAAACATGATTTAACAGTGGTTCACAAAACGATTTCGCAAGAGATATCAGGCGTGTGACTTCAAGAATACAACTCATAATATGTTCGAAGTTGTGACGAGTAAATTTGTTGATAGAGACGTGTAGGATGCAGGTTCTAAGTCACACTTAGGAACATTAAGCGACGAGATCGAAACTAGATCATGAAACATGCTAATTTACATCTAACTTGGTGTATTTAGAACACACGATGCTAGAAACTAATTGGTTCAATAATCTACCCCAATGTTTTAGTTCATAATATTGGTTCAATATATTTGACGTAATAAATAGGATTGGTGATTAAAAAGAACTAACTAATCCGTCAGTAAGATTACTAAAAATATTGTTGTTTTTTTTTTGTTTTTCTGATTTGGCATAATTAAAAAATGACGAAGGTACAGTACCAACTTAGATATGTCGTCTATATGACGTCAAGTCTATATACGATTGCTATGTAGTCGTGTGACGACGTCACAACTCCACACTCCAGAAGTTTAATGTCCTACGTATATCTCTGTCGATTTTCAATAATTTGATAAAATAAAAAATAACTGTTCTTTATTTTTTCATAACCTACCTAACGAATTAATTACCTTCTCTCACTTACACACTATTTTCATCTACACTACACCTTTCAAATAAATTAAAGCGTGTAAAAAAAGACAAACTCAAAATAGGTCGATTCGTTCGGGAGCTACGATATCACAGATAGACACACACAAACACATCATATTTATAACACTCTGTCGTTATTGCAACATGTTTTTAGACACTGTCAATCGCAAAAATTAACAAAATCATCAAAATCTTTCTGTAATTTTAAGGTCCTTTTATTTAACTATTAAAGGTCAAGTGTAAACATGACTGCAGTCTACGATGGAACGTGCTTACCTAAAAGGAACCGATTCACTATAAACAGCATCAAATTCTAAACAGCTCGCGTAAATTACACCTCAAAATAATCACAATCAACGTCGACTTAAAAAATAATAAAACGTGTAAAATGACACAATAAATGTCTTGATTCCGAAATAAGCATAAAACAGATGGTTTATTTATAGTGCTGATGAAGCGAGGCTCTGGATGTGTGAGTCCTCGCCCCTCGCGAGGGGACGCAAATATTGGATTGTCCTTCGTTAGTCGCTACCTGTGACAACACGCGGATTGACTGCGCCAACTCAAATATGAACAACCCTCGCCGTCGGGAAGGAAATATCGTTACATTTATACAGTTGTATAGATTGAAGATCCAATGCAAGGCATTTAAATGCGAAAAAAAGCCATTAAAAAAAATTATATTACCATCTTAAGTATTTTTGATTAGGTTGGAAGTTTTGATTAGGTTGAAAGATTGATTTTCATTTTATTTACTTACTAGTTGACCCGATAAACTTGCCATTCTACGTTGCTTTGTACTTTTCCGATTAATCTCTTTTAAAAAAAATATCTAAGGTAGTTAGCTTAAATTACTCTTTATAATCACAGATTATCTGCCAGTGAAAGTTTAACTATAACTGGTCCAGCCGTTTCAGAGTTTAGTAGGAACAGAAAGACAGAAATTAAAAAAAAAACTAATTTTCTATTAAAGTACATGATAAACGTTCACATGCTTTTAGAGGAAAGGTGTTAATTTGGGCAGACAACCTTTTTTTAGGGTTCCGTACCAAAAAGGTAAAAACGGGACCCTATTACTGAGACTTAGCTGTCCGTCCGTCTATCACCAGGCTGTATCTCAAGAACAGTAATAGTTAGACATTTGAAATGTTCATAGATGATGTATTTCTATTGCCGGTATAACAACAAATACTAAAAATAAAAGAAAATAAATATTTAATGGGTTAAACGCCATCTAGTTTGCTTGGGACGGACTAAACGGTAAACAATCAAGTTTGTCGTATGGAGCTCCCATACGACAAACTTGATTGTTTACCGTTTCTTGCTCGATTAGTCCGTCCCAAGCAAACTAGATGGCGCCACTAGTAGAATAAAACGCGCTTTCGACTTCGTCGTTAGAATCTTAGGATAAAATCAATATTTTAAATCTATAAATAAAATGTTTAAATCTATATTTATAGATATAGATTTAAACATTTTATAGATAAAAAAGAAATCAGAAAAGGTTTCTACTAAAACATATATACACGTATATTTATTTTATTAAGTACTTCCTAGAGGATTCTATTATCACTTGTACTATCCATAAACCTTAGCACGAAAACTTCGTTACCAACAACAAGTAGGTGGTTTATGCACGGAAAATTTGCGGAAAAAAAAATTGATGGACAATTCACATTAAATTAAAAATTCACGACGTAATTGCTACAAACTTTAAGCAATATCTATGCTTGCAAGTAAATCCAATACTCATTTTGCGACTATAAAATTTCATACGCGGCTAACAAAATTGCTGATAGATTTAAAAAGGTGTTCTTAGTTACTTTTCACTAAATCAGTTCAACCATTTCAAATCTATCAGCTATTTTGATAGCTGCGTAAGAAATCTTAATCGCAAAATGAATATTGGCTTTACTTGCAAACATAGGTATTACTTAAAATTTGAAGCTATTACCACAGATCAGAAAATAGTTACTTCGTAAACGTCGTGAATTTTTAATTTACAGTATAGTACTACTCGTTAGCAATGCTGTCAGAGCAAACATGATACGCCCTAGCTGGTTAAAATTTCAATTTTATACCCATTTTATTTTATAAACAATGAAAAAGCCATCGACACGACGAATGTACGTTATTTATTTTGGCAGTCCCGTTCCCTGGCACCGTCCCCTGCGAATGTGGGCTAATATGTGCACATTAGTAAGCTAATGGAGATAAAATATCAATGTGTACATATCGCGAACGCCAGCGGTATCGAGACCATGAATGCATGAACTATGGCGGAGCGGACGAGAATTGGCGACGCGCCATGCTGAATGGACAAGAATTACACCCCAGTATAAATCTGTAGCTATGAGTATAACAAAAAATGTACTTTACTAGATAAAATAAAAATAACATTTGGTATACGTATTGGTTGATATATTTTCCCTAAACACTTTCTAGTCCCAAACTAAGGAAAGTTATGGAAGCCAATACTTAAATACAAGTACTCTTAAAATATATCCTAAGATCTTAACGTGATACTTATTCAGTTTCACATAACTCACAAAGTCTTTTTTGCTGGCCAAGTCAGGGATAGTCCTTAAAAATATGTTTGTTGGGTCATGCCGAATTCTTTAACCGCTTGATGCACCGTAGTTTGATTTTGGGTACTATATTACACGAAGTGACGTAAACCAACAAACTTGACTTTGCCGTCGAGTTTGTAGCGGGAAAAGCCCGAAATGAAGATAAACTAGTACATCTGCTCATGGAAAAATACTCAGAGGTGCAAACGGAAGTGTATCCTACGACCTCACAATTTTGAAATCAGACGTTGCCTCCGTTAGGCCACTACGACTTCATACTGTAAGATTTTAATCTTGTTTATATCATTGGTTTTAGCTGCGTAGTTTTCATTCCCGTAATTTTCCGGGGATAAAAAGTAGCCTATTGTGTTCTTTTAGACGAAAATCTATGTGTTTTAAATTTCAATTCGATTCCTTCAGAAGTTCCGACGTGATCCAACAAATATCCAAGCATCCAAACATTCGCATTTATAATATTAGTAGGATATTTATCTATTTAAAACAAATAAGACCCTTCCTATAAACTCATCGATTAAAAAATTCATGCACAAACAATAACACATATAAAAACTTTCAATTGAATCTGGTTAAGTTTTATTTACATGGTAAAATCTGTTCTGTTTTTATATTCATTTCGTATGTTAAAATTCTCTTAATTAAGTCAGTTTCATTCACGATGAAAATACAAAATGTTTTTATGAATTCAACAAAAACAATTAACTTGCGGTTCAAATTGTAAAATGAAAATGGTAGAGAATTGAAAACCACAATTAATTTGCATGCTATAAAACTATTATGGAAACAATATTATTAGACGTACAGTATTCTGAGGGGCAAAATGTAGAACGCTGATTGCGTTTCTAGCGGCTTGCCTATTTTTCATGATAATTTATTTCTGGCATACAAAATAAAAAAAAGGTAAGATTCCTTCCAATATCCAAACTTTAACATTTTAGTAGTGGTACTATTTGCAGAGAGTTACCTCGGAAAGTCGGAAAGTATAGACCTTTGCCAGTTATTCTACCGCCAAGCAGTTATGTGCAAACATCACTGGGTGATAAATCTAGGCAAGGATTTATATTTTTGTACTCCAATGGATTCGTAACACTGCTGTTACGGGCAGGCGTGTTGCTTACTAAAAGAAGCATGTCCTACTAGTTCCGTCACACTATTTTATAAAAAAAAAGATGTATACAGTCTAATAGGTAAAAAACACTCATCAATTTTCAAAAATCACAGCAAAATCTGTGTTAAGTTTTTGCATACTCGATGACATGGTCTCTGATGAAATTCATAAAAATACTACGCTACATACCAAAACTGCTATTTACACTAAGGGATATCTAAATTATTTATAGATCAATGAAGATCTAAAGATAATCAAAATGATCAATCCCACTACCAGCGAAGGTAAAACTAGCGTGTTCCAAAAAGACAATGTCCATTTTTGACCCGCTAAAGTATTTGTCGTGTAGACATATGAGTTATATATTAAAAAATCGGTGATTTTTGTTGTACTCGTGTGCGAAGTTATATAACTTAGAAAGTTATACAAAATAAAATTAACATTGCAAAATAAAACAATTTGCATTTGTTTAAATTAAATCTACCATTAACCAACAAAGCTGACTTGAAAAATATTGCAATAACGAAACGGTACTTGAGTTTCGTTTTATTGATCCGCGTTAGATTGAGATTGAATATGGATGTTATGTATGTCAATTTCTTTCACAATGTCGGTTATTAACTACTTATACATATTTAAATAACGATATATGTAATGTAAACGAGGAAGAAGTTGGCAGGCAATTGTGAAACGAAACGTTTTCACCAAATCCAAATTGGTCAAAGATTAATGTCAAATTGACAAATTGTCAAATCAAAGAAAAGTAAACAAGCAAAATGAATTGTTTTCTATTTCTTCCTATATTTAGTTTTCTTCTTGTTTTCTAAGCGGTGTAATATTTATGCATTATTAACCACAACAAACTCCGATTACCAGTTCAAATGTTTCAATGTCGGATTTCAGTTAAAATTATTCCGATTGTTCAAAAGAGATTGATTGCTCCAGAAAGATAACATTTTTTGAGCTTCTTTGCAGTGCGTAGAGAAATAGTAGGAATAAGAAGAATATTATTAATTCCTAATCCGACATCAAAGACTACTCATCAAGTTTTTGTGACGGAATTTATATTGGTTTTAACAAAACTGGGAATTATGTGATTCAGTGCTCCTTATTACTTAGGTACATAATTGTGGTAATAATTACATAAAACCATATATGCTTGTGTTGTCTGATGGAAACCCTCGATTGTTCTGGATCTTCTAAGGCCACTGTCTCGAATATCAAAATAATGAGATATTTTTATCACAATTAAGATATTTACTTCTGTGACAATATTTCTATGCAAATGAAGTGCTCATACGTATGGTAATCAGTTGGTAGTGAAAAGTACTATTATTCCTATTTATTCTGATAAGAAATATGTTTTGAAAGATAATACCATAGTTCTTTCTTTTTTTTCTGTTCTAATCCGAAAGAAAACATAATTCTAATGTATTTTGACAGTAAACATAACCTTACTTTTGGTTTATCTGTAACTCATTTTTGGTATTTGGGAAATGAAAAACACCAACAGCAGACGTTTTTAGAAGCATTAACAATTCTAATTAGACACTATTCATCTCTACGCACTTTCAATATCAAAAAAAGTTTGACAGGTTTTTCAATGTATGGGACGTGGGCATTGTCCTTTAGAGCCTGAAACCTTTTCCAAATTCAAACGAAACTAAAAACGAAATAAACTTTCAAAGCGGGCCGAAACAATAAAACCTTCCAATTCATCCAATGAATGTTCACTGGCCATCACTCTACGCCGCTCTAACGTCTAAATTTACAAATTTACATTTCTCTCAAACAAGTTACCCATTCCAAGTGAACGTAATAGCTGCGTCCCGCGACTCCGTCCGCCGGCACATTTACCTAAATAATACGACGTCACGGCGACGAGCCTCTTCAAAATTTCATAACTACCCGCATATTTAATTTTTCATCTCGGGTAGAATCTGTTTTTTAGTAAATACGGTTTGGATTCCCTTGACTGGGATGTAGGTAAGAGATGGTGCGAGCTGCACCGGCGCAGCGCCCGTGAGTTGGAATAAAGCAGGAATTAATTATGTATTGTCGGAGCAAAAACACGGCCTACACAAGTTTTTAATTTTATGGAGTGTAAGGCGCGACTCACGGCTGCCAGATGCGATCGCTTTGTTCGCGTGAGATGATGTGAACGCTTTTTTATTAGCTTTATCGATCAAATATAACTATGCCGTTATCTGTTCTTTATAGGATAGGTTATACAGAGTGTGCAACCATCGAGGTAGTTAAATAGTGATTTACGTAAAAAGTAATTAGGTCCATTATATAGGTATAGTTGTTACATTAAAACAACCGGTGTGCAACCGATCTGCGTGATACAATACTACCTTGTCCTCTTTTCTGTCAGACTGTTTGTAGCTCGAAAAAATTATGCCGTTTCATGGTTGCTGTCTTAAGACTCTAACAAAGAGGTCTGACTCCACTTTTGTGATAATAACATATAGGCTGTGGAATGCGACGCATGAGTGTGTTTTCGCTGTGGTGTTCTGTCCTAGTCTTTCCAGTCTGGTGTCTTCAAGTCAGAGTAGATCAGTTTCTCTTAGGTAAGGATGCTTGTTAACCGCATCGTCACTTAACATCAGGAGAGATGGTTAAGTGTAAGCTTATCATAGTTAATAAAAATCGGCTAAACTAGATATCAAGCCAAATTAACATCTGATTTAAATAATTAATTAATTTAATCGAAATTTAATTTCGACCTAAGATAAAACATAATCAAGTGAGCCATTTTTGCGCGCTCTGTTTTTTTTATATATCAAAAACCTAACCCAAAGGTTTCTTGGAATATATCACTTTCAGCGATTAGGCTTGTTCTAGCACTCATTTTGCAACTTCATCAATCGCAACATAACTAAAGCCACAAAAACCCGGCTCGTCAGAACATTAGTGTTCCCCATATTCCTATACGCCGCGGAGTCGTAGACCCTGCGAGAAAGTGAGAAGAGAAAGATAGATGCCCTCGAAATGTGGTGCTGGAGGAGAATGCTTGGTGTGTCGTGGACTGAGTTTTGCACAAATCTCTCGATACGTCAAGAACTCGGCATAAGACAGTGTCTATCATCTGTGGTCAAAGCCCGCATATTAATAATTCTTTGGGCACGTGACTCGGTGCAGCGATACATCTATAGAGCGCCTGGTAGTACAGGGAAAGGTCGAAGGCACCCGAGCGCGCGGTCGATCACCGATGAGGTGGACGGACCAGATTAGGGCTGCGATGGATGATCCTTTGCACGTGCGCCAGGAAGGCTGCTGCTAGAAGTGATTGCCGACGAATTGTGAGGTGGGTCATTGAAAATGACGACCACGACCACTCTTCCAAGAGTGTACCGACTAAGAAGGAAGCACTCATTTATTATCAATTTAATTTGGCTGTTCTGTTTTTATTTTGATTTGAACAATAAAAAGCATATCTAATACTTTAGCCCTACTTACCTAGGTCGGCCAAAGTAGGTAAACCCTTAATTACGAAATTCGGGGTTTATTAGGTTAATTAATCTTCATTTTTGATTAATTAATTACCTTTACTGCCGCGTGACAACTAGTTGTTATGCTTAATAAACATTTTGTAACCTAACTACAACATTGTATCTTATAAAATACGCGGTATATCAATGTTTCGTTCACTCTTTGTGATGTTGAGGCGACGGGTGCCTTTGAGCGCTCCTCATTACGACGCCTCAGGTGGGATCAGGTCAAAGCGCCCTCTGCTAATCAAAATAAAACTACGGCCCTGCGTTTCCTCCCCACCCGACCCCTGAAAACAACACCTTATTTTATGCACGCTACGGCAGGTTTTAGAGTAGCAGCGTTTCCTTGACCGAGTTTAGCTATACTTTGGAAAGGTGTACGCTCCATCTCAGTCGTTTGAGCAAAATTAAACTTTATGTTTCGGAAAATATGATAGATTTTTCAGTGTCACGGTATTCTTGACCAGGTAACTCCGTGGAGCTTTTAAAGGTCAATAGATAGCGAAGTGAAGCAGCGGTTCTCGAAGCCAGTTTATTGGCCAAATGTAATTTTTCAATACAGGTTCGATTGGAAAATAAACTTCATTAGAGATCTTGTGGTGGATAGAAATGTTTCGAAGGCGAATCAAATTAAGTTGTTCAATGAATTAACCTAGTGTATCATAGTGATGTTTTTAAATGAGTTTGGATTTTATTTTACAATGAGTAACTACTTTTTTCCAAACATTACATGGCTGTGGATCGTGGGTTTGATTCTCACCTAAGACAATAAACATTTTTAGGATGAAATCAGATTTCTGTTTTGTGTTTGGGTGTTTCTTTGTGACTTAAATATGTATTTTAGCTAATATATGAGTACTAGCAGTGCCCCACGGTTTTACATGCGCGGATCTCGTACCCTTTATTTCCCCGTGATAAAAAATGATAAAGATATTCTATGTGCTATTCCAGGCTTTAATCCAACTATGTACCAAATGACATCGCGATCAGTTTAGACGTTGCGGCGTGATTGAGCAGCAAACATCCTAACTTTTGCAACTTTAAGTAGGATATAATAGTAGCTAACTGTTTTTCATAGTACAAGTTTGCTTTGTACGAGTCTTGATAGTGTTATAATATCATATATCTATCAGTACCTATTTACTTTATTCATTAACTCAAGGTTTATATAAGCGCAAGACATTTGCAAATTGAAATCAGTGCAAAAATATTCAACAATGGGGACAAACAAATGAGATAATGAGACTATTTCATGTTACACGTACAAAAAGTCTGGATAATTAATTAACTTACACAATTCCTGCGAACTTTCCCCAAAATGAATCCGATAAAATTACAAGAAGCAAACGACCTAACGAGGTATTCGTAAAACATTGCAATCTATGACTACAATAATAGAATCCGATTAAAGATACGTTCTAACAACGGATTGGAGTGTAACCATCATAGAAATAATTAATTTTCTACGAAAAAGCAAAGACCGACTTTAATTTAAAATTAAATTCAGATACTCGGCCAAATTTCACAAGAGGCTATCACTACGCTGGCGTCGTCTAAATAAATGATAGCAAAGTTTTTTTGTTGCAAAAACTTCCTCGCCGATTTCGATAAAATTTCTATGGAACTGTAATCTACGAAAAAAAAACCATTAAAAACGATTTACAATTGGGAGAGTTATCGTTAAACATACATACAAGAAAAAACAAGGTATCAGTACAGCATTGCAATCTATAACTACTATAATAGAATCTGATTACAGGTGCCTGAAAGATACCTACGTCCTAACATCGGATTATAGAGTAACCGTCATAGAAACTAAATAAAAATTGTTTCCGGTAGGGGTACTAATAGGTCCAGTTAGTTTCCAATAATGTGTCCGGCCGTCCGGGCGTAGCGGGCCTTCAGGAGCAGTGGACCGTCATTACTGTCCTCTGCCACATGCAGCGGACAATCGCCCGCCTTCCGGACCCACGCAGACTAGAGGGCCGCGAGGGAAATTTTAGGTAGGAGGGAGGTTTTGAGAAATCCGAGGGATTTCTCAAAACCGCACGATTACTATCACATTTATTTGGCATTAATTCACATAACCAGATCAAATAATGCATCATCTGGCCTCGAGGCTTAGTTGGTAGTTGGTAGTAAGCGTGCCCAGTGCAAATATTTGTGTGATGAACATAAATAATTAAATATACATATGTACTGAGTCTGGGTGTTTCTATGTATAATAGGTATGTATTTACTATTGTATAAGTGTTATACCAGCTATCTGGCTTCCATAGTATAAGCTTTGCTTAGTTTGGGGTCAGATGGTGTTGTGTGTGAAATGTCCGCCAATATTTATTTATTTATCTTAGCTCACACGTAGCACCACGTTATCTAAACAAAAATGGTACTAAAAAAATGCAATCATAAAGACCGTTGATAGGAGTGAAATGTACTTAGAATTTTAGTTTCGAACAGCACATTAGTGCTGTGTGATCGCTGAACATTCAGTCACTTGGCTAGGATATTTAAATTGATTTGTACTAGAGTAATAAGCAATAACATATTGTGATCATAAGCGACTGATTTCCAAATATGCACTCTTGGATTCTCAGAAGAAACATGACTGAATTCAATTTTATAAAGATGATTTTACAAAAATAAGTTTTTTCCAAGACGTAATGAACCGATGTTTAATAAAATGTCCGAAAAAAAATTGTGACTTCGCAGTTTAACCATCCCTCTAAATGTTCTCCCACTTCTGAGTCTCGAGGCCTTCTTTCGCAAAGAGAAAGTATAAATCATAATTAACCACGCTGGTCAAGTGCTGTTTAGTGGATGAAACATATCCTCGAAAGGAATAAGAAAAGAAATCTTCGAATATGATGGCATTCTCAGGATGTTGTCCTTGAAAGCCGTGTCGGTTAAGGTAGAACTAAAACATACGACTCACAATAGTCTGATCCACAATTATCACGACAAGATAAAAAAGTTCCATGACACTAGACCAACATGACTAAGCAACTTTGAAATCACAAAACCATACAAATCTTAATACAGTGGTTTTGTAATAAAACCTCATTCGCGCTCCACAAAATGTGTCTATCTATCTGATCTGTGGAGTTCAGTTCCTCGCGTGTTTTGCTAAGCTATCACTGTTTCTTAATTATAGATAAAATACTTCTTCTTAACCTGCAAACGCGGCGTCGATGAATCGACATAGGCATAAAAAGGCTCATAGCCAACGTCTTCGTTGAGCATTGCCGAAAAGTTGCAAACGTCTTGATTTTTTTTATCTGATACATTTCGTAGATTGCCGGACCAATGTGCGTTGTCCAATACCACAATCCCTTTTTCTTTCAAAATGCTCGTAACTGGAAAAAGTGAGAAGAGCTGAAACGATTGACTCCACTTTCGAAATAAAAAGTCTAGTTTTGGTCTAGTCTACGTTTTAAATGTGTTACCTGAATGCATTTTTCCTAATGGCTACAATCTTGGTGACTCCAAGTCGAGGGTAAATCGGTTACTTATAAGCACCTCGATTGTAGACACCGCATCGACATTTAACATCAGGTAAGATTATAAATTATTATTATCGTTAAAAAATTGTGAACATCCCTATAGCATGATGAATCAATTATCGAATAAGTCGATCCGCTCCGCGTAATATTAATTATATTGCCACACCCAATCAGGGTCATTATTGAAAACTATTGCATACGGTATGTTTAATTAAGACCAACAAATGTACCATAATGTTAGCAATAAAATGATTGAGTATCGAATGCTCAGAAAATAATTGGGTTTATAAATCCAACAGCAGAGCCCCAATTGATGTAGATAGATTGATATAGATGTAGTCACCGGAGATCAACAGCGCCCCTAATCAACCTCAACGTACCTATGTAGATCATGGGTTTTCAAACCGAGGGGGGCAGCCCTCTAGGGGAGCGCTTTGGAACCTTTTGGGACCTACGATGTTCCACGAATAACTTCCGTACTCTGCTCACATTTCAATTCTCCCGAAACTCAGCTAATGTTTCGCATCACTCGTCCAAAGTTACCGTCTTAATGACCGCCTTTGAATATTTAAAGGCCCAACGAGAGGTAGACAATCGCGACGATTGGCCTCACAATGGCGTTGTTATCGCTAAGTAAGGTATACACTGCCGGCTTAGTTCGTGACGTGGACACGAATAACTTCGCCTAAAAAATCCACTGAATTTATGATTCTGATCAATATAATTAGATTTAACGCTATTTTCAAATTACTTATGATAAAGTGACAAACATCTAGAGGTTCTTGTTATTTTCCCGGGATAAAAGTAGCGTATGTTTTGCGCACCACTGTCTTTTCGAAGTCATGTGTGTAATGGCGCTAACTTAAAACGGTGAAAGAAATCATCACGAGGAAACCGATATGCACCTACATAGAATCTTTCGACGTCATGTGCCATCTACCAACCTGCAATGGGCCAGCGTGGTAGATTACGGCTTTGACTCTCTCCTTGCGAGAGAAGGCTCCGAGTCCCAGCAGTGAACATTTAGTGGGATGTTTATGCTAATATTATGTGCTATATTCTAACTGTACTCCAAATTTCAATCTGATCCGTTCATCTGTTCCGACATGATCATAGAACAAACATCCAAACGTTCGCATTTGTAGTATTAGTAGGATAATAACATTAGTAGGACGTAGGATTAAATGATTATTTCGCCAAGCGTAGCATGCATCGCCTGCTCTGTACATTAATACGACTGAACGTTTCAGCTAAAGTAGTCATGTACTAGGCACAAGATAAAATAACGCCAATTTGCTGTTATGTCTTTATTACTGGACAGGGTACCTACTCGAATTTATGTTGCTGTTAGGATTTTGTTAGCTGATACTCTTAAACGCGATTGTTAACAAGATTAATTCTGTCAGCACCCTTTTCAGCTTTTATTTAGATTTCAAGGCAATTTGCAAATATTGAACTAAACTTAGAGTTAATAATTCAAAGATAAATAAATCGAGACTTAATTAAGCAGTAAAGGCGTAAAACCACGGTAGCGTAGTGGCAATAATGCGCTACTCATAATCGTAAAGACGTAAATTCGAATCTCGCATGTACCTCTGTCTATTTTTCTAAATGCAGACGCATAATTCGTCATCATCACTCGCTTTAAAGGTGAAGGTTGCGCGCGTGCACTCTCTCTCCTCAAGGCCGAAACTTAAGTCGGACTAGAATGACTATATACCACGTAGGGATTGCAATCCAGAGAACCGGATCCGGTTATCCGGCGGATCCGGTTATCCGGCGGATCCGGCATCATTAACCATGTACCGGATCCGGCGACCGGCAAAATGAATCCCTCAATTTACATGGGAGGTAGAAAGTCTCACCAAAATAGTCTGTCTTTTTAGGGATCCCTGTTTTTTTGTTCTAAAATTAAAAAAAAATTGAAAAATTTGCTTTAAATACATGTTTAATTTTTTTGAACACGTCTGGAATGTTACAGCCCAGGCTAAATTGTTTGGCTTTTTTTTATTCCTTAATTATTAAACTACCACATATAAAAATTGTATAATATCTCAAACATATATATGGAACAAAAAGATAAAACATTTTTTTAATATCATCATCATCATCAACAGACCACTAAATGTTCCCACTGCTGGGACTCGGGTCCTTCTCTCGCAAGGAGAGAGTTTAGGCCATAATCCACCACGCTGGCCCAGTGGTTGGTCCACGCTTGGGTTGGTGGATGACACATGACTTCGAAAGATTCTAGGTAGGTACATGTCGGTTTCCTCACGATGTTTTCTTTCACCGTTTTAAGTTAGCGGCATTGACTTACTACTACTAATTACTGACGAAAAGACAGTGGTGCGCGTGTGGGGTTTGAACCCGGGGTATCCGGATCGGCAGGTGCCGTTCTCCTCGTTTATAGTTTTTTAATGTATGGATTTTATTTTGCCTCGCTACTCACCAGTCAAATATGCACCTTCGTGTTGGGGTATAACAGTAGAAGTATGAAGTATGTGACAAGTTTTCAGCTTACCTACACAAAAATCTGCTCTCAGTTCTCGGAATGTTATGTCCAATGATAATGATTAACTTACAAGCTATTCATTTTGAACTGAAAAGCGAAAATCATTCAGATTTCATTTATCCGGATCGACGGGAATCCGACCGGATCCGGCCGGACTGAAAATGACACCGGATCGCAATCCCAAAAAACCACGTGAGTTACCCGTGTATTCATGTAAAATGTGTAATAACTAACTTTGATTTCATTCTAGGATTTGTCAAAAAAATTTGGTATGCAAATTATAAATATTATCAAAATGTATACAACTTTCTATATTACATTTATCAACCTCTAAATTGCCATCAACAATTTATTTCTTCCTCTCATGGTTTTCCAATTAACTCAGATTATTTCCGGGCGGGGAACGAACGGACCACGTCCGCCGCCACGCTGCAATCATCCCTTAAATTTTCATCCTTTAGGCAACAGTATTTTCTTTGAAAAAAAAAACGTTTTGGAAACAGTAAGTAATGAAAATTAAAATGGGTTCTCCATTGAAGAAGGAATTAACCACATTCTAATTTCAAATTAATAATAATAAAATCAATACATCAATGAGAGGACACGGTGGATAATGTTAGTATGGATGATTTAGATTTAAATATTTGTAAGTAATGGAATCAAGTTAATATTGAAAAAACTTTTTTTTTATTTCGAATAATTTGTCTAACTTCTGTTTTTGGACAATTATCCACTTTTTTCATTCACATAATAAAATTCAACCCAATATACCAAAAAAAAAACATTTAATGTATTAGTGTAATAAAAGCTTTCGTTCTCTAACAACAACAATTCATAAATATAGGTACATATGTATATATTTAACTAAGATGCATTTTAAATAAAATTTCATGGTAAAGAATTTGAACAAATTATTTATTAAAGTAAGTATGTAAGTACTTAAGCAATCCCTTTTATCACTGGTCAAGTTACATTTCGACACATGCATATTTACAATATACATACACCGACATACTAACACATAATTGACAAGGATAGTATGTTTTTTTTTTAAATAAAGCGCGACGAGACGAGCAGGAATGAAGAGCCCAAATCCTTACCTAGCACCGCACTGCGCTCGTCACCCAGAGATCTAAGTTGTTACATCTCTAAGCCTTGTAATTTCTCTGGAAACATTGCCCTTCAAACTGGAACACAGTAATGTTTGCACATGACTGCTTGGCGGTAGAATAACTGGCAAAGGTGTGTTCCTTCCCCAGGCGGACTCTGCTAAAAGTCCTACCACTACAATGTCTTGATAAAGACACATTCCGTGTTTGTCACGAATTAATTCGCAAAAATACAACTAACATTGTAACCAAGTCGATCTAAATGCGAGACCACATCATAAGGGAAGGTAAATCGCTGGAGACACCGCTAGAGTGCGGACGACATACGGAAATTACAATTGCTAATAATCCTCCTTTCTTCCCTCTGCATCCGCACAACCGCACATACATACATACAACCTACCCATACAATCACAGTGTACGTACTGTAGCAGAAACCATCCATAGAAATCTTGTGAACTGAAAAAGTGTCACTACAAACGCATTATAAACGGGGAAAAGAATTACACGGTCGAATCGAGCTACCCCCCCCCTACCCCCTTTTTTTTAAGTCTGTGAAAAAAAAATGGCTCATTCATATTTTAATTGTTTTGACAGTTGTTATTATGCAACTGAAAGTTGCAACATAATTTACAATTCGCGTCTAATTCAGTAAGTGAAAAGTTACTTAAAGCTAAGTACTTAACGTTAGATATTGTATTTGTAAATAATATTTATGTATCTATTAAGGGGCTATTTTCGCCATTCGAATAGCTTTTTGAGTTAGGTATTTATTTTGTGTAAATATGTTTTAGCGCATTTTTGATACTCTTTTACACGTGAACTATTTACAGATTTGAAAGAAACTTTATAATCCATAACAAGTTCTTACATCAGGATAACACACAGGATAAGGCTATTTTTTTATTCGGAATATTCAACCTATGATGGTGTATCAGATGAAACCGCGAAGCGTAGCTAGTAAAACTGTACACCGTATTACGAAACTTATTATCTCCATGTTTAAGTTATGTTGACGTCACAAATATTCTAAAATATCTATAACGATTTGACTTATACTCAAATATTTGACACAGTTTTTGGCTTTATGTACGACTCAATTAAAACCTTTAACTATTTTTTTAAGTTGTTGAAGTTTTAGGTCTCGCGGAATGATACTGTAATAAACGATTAAACTATCTCCAATATCTTAGTTCCAGTTTTTCGCCAATTACCCAGAGAAATTTGTAACTCGATACGTAACCGCAGTACGCGTGTTCTAAGATGAAATGCCTTTGATCATAGTGACGTTGATATCGTGATATTCGCTGAGTTTATTGACAGGAAATCGACACACTCGAGATATATTGCTAATTAGTCATGTGTGAGGGAGCGTGGAATTACTCCGCAATTCAAAGTTCGATGGTTTTCGGGGAGATGATTAAACCGAAAGGTATCTGGATGTTAAATTACTAAAGCTATTACAGTAAATATACCAGTAGGTAATACAATCGACCTTTCAGGGTTACAAACAAAAAAACAACGTTTTTTTATAGAGTACCGAGATGAGCAGGAGAGCAAGACACGTGACTGATGACACGTTTGTACTCTAGAATCCTATCCCAATAATATTATAAATGCTAAAGTTTAGAGGTTTGCATGTTTGTTGCTCAATCACGTGGTAACGGTAGAACAGATTATTAGGAACACAGATTAGTGTGGAATAATACGTAGGCTACTTTTTATACTGAAAAAATAAAGGCTTTGTGTGCTCTTTCTTTTGTTTTCATTTTTTATTTATTGACCTGTAAATTGTACATTTATGAATAAAGTTCTTTGACTTTGACTTTGAAGGAAACGGAAACTACGTAGGTCAAACCGCAGGATGCTTCTTGTACAAGTACACACATATAATCCATCTATACAAAGTTTCAGGCTATCAGCAAGAGTATACTCGTAGTAAACTGTGGTGCACAGCTGCAAAACATCTCGGGTTAGCACAAAACCCTGTGGGTGGTTTCTAGCTTCGCCTCAACCTCGATCGAACGAATATTCTACGTATTTCTTCATAACACGGGAACCCCGCGTCGTGATTTCATTTCACGGGTGGAGTCGCCTCGAGTGCCCTTCAATTGAATTCCCTAATGAAATCAGTACTTTTCTCTGTGTCCGTAAACTCGATTAATTCTTTCAATAGTATCCTTTGAGTAAATTTCTTAGAAAGAACACGGGCTAATATTTTTTTTAGCTAAAATGGTACCTAAGGAGCTTGCATAAGCAGACGCTTTGTCTGGAGATGAGATAGTTCTACCACGCTGCATATTGAGTTCGAATTGTTGGATGAAACTCCAGAACCTGTTTAATAAAATGCATAATAACGGAGCAAAGTATTTCACTGGCATGTACTGAATATGATAAGTATTTGTGATGCGAAATGGTTCGTCTACACTGAAGGTAGTGCACGACTAAGAACTTTGGATTATAACTCTTAATACGAATACCTTGCTAGTTATGCTAGTAATTCGCGGATATTATGAAGAGATTTAATACAATAATCTTGAACATACTGGGCACGCTTCTGACTGTACCAGTCAACATCTTGATTATCTTTAGACCTTCATTGGCCTATGGATAATTTAGATGTGGTTGATGTAAGTGGTTAGTTAGGTATGTAATATACCTAGAGTAGTTGTCATTGTAATTAAATTTTGTTAAAGAAAAGCTCTGCCTGTTTAAAATGTAATGTTGAATATTGAACCATATTATTCTGAGAGATTTATCTGAAAGAACATATAGGCTACTTTTTACCCCAAGAAATCACGGGACCGGGAACTATGCGGGTAAAACTTTAATGTGTTTTTTCTGTTTGAAATTGGAGGTGATCGAGACTGCTCAAAAATCATCGTGATGAAGTCAGATTTTTAGATGTAATATAGCATCATATTTTTTATGGTGTCGTTATGGTGATTCGACTTATGACATATACACCCGAGGGCTGGTAATTACCATCCGTGAAATTAACAACCGTTCCGTTCTCAAATACGAATGAAAATACCGCTTCGTTAACTATTTGGGTGCAAGTTTCATCCAAACGACGAACACGGATTTTTCGGTTTTATTCATGTTCAGGCCCGCGCCTAGCCTAATTTTAAACTGCGGCTAAAAGCCCGTTTGTTGAGCGAGCGTTTTATATTATAAATGAGAAATTTTACGTGCGCGTTCTTCGTGCGGTGCGGTTCACCTAGGCTGGAGGTATTTTCATTTTCTTATAATTTGACGTAGTTTATGTTACAATTAATTAACTATATTCTTTAGTCGAGATTTAAAGTGTATTTAGTCACATTTCCCGCCATCTTCCAAGTGTCTATGCACGCATAACTCGAGCCAAAACTTTTTTTTAAGTCATGTTGAGATTGTTTAGGTACCTATAAGTTTTCGACGTTTTGACGTCAAACAAAATCAAAAAGACTGAAAATTTTGTTTTACAGTGATTATCTGTGTGAATAACCTCTCTGTTTACAAGCTCTTATTCAACTTCAACCATTAGTTTGTTTTTTGTAGTAACAATATTGTAACGTACCTAGCGAAAGTCGGTTTCTTCTCGGTAAGCGCGCTGCATCATAGAACGCATGGTCGCTTAACATCAGGCCAGAAAGCGGTAAAGTAGGTTCATTCTGTTATTAAATAAGGTTCATTCATTCAATTATTAAACAAATTTTGGGAATTTAGGTTATTAGTTATAGAACTGTAACATCTCAATCGCAAAACTGATGAAATCATTTAGAACGAATTTCTTTGATATTTCTCGTAGAAAAAAAGTAACTAGCCTACGTTTTCCTTAGTAATTCACAAATCTTTAAAAAAAATCGTTTTTCCTTCGATTCTAGTACGAAATTAATTTCAATTTCAAAGTATCTTCTGTTTTACGGAGTTGCATACAAGTCAAAACGATGATAATTGTTTTAGAAAACTAGGGCACGAAATATTGAAAACTTATACTTTATAGTTTACAATATTTCCATACTCTTGAACAGATCGTTTGTTCAACGAGTAGCCTAAATAGCTTTTTTTTAATTTCTTTCAAAAACAAATTGAAAAACAATTCAATAAATTTTCACTTTTTTTTCATATTCGGCAGCATCAATACTAAACAGTACAAACAAAAATGGTACGTTATGGAAATGTAAATTCGTTCTTTAACAGTTTTATCTGGAACAGAAGCGCACCGTTCCCGCTATGGCGGTGGTATCGATCGCTTCCATCCGCGAACGTCGTAAACACGAGAACTTGTGAGATCGACTCGCTATAAATCGTCACAAAAGAACCCGTCGCCACAAACTAGTGCGACGTTTCGTTCTGCTAAACTCGCCCAATGTTTTAGACAAGAAGATGTGTAGAAGAAGATGAGGTACATAAACTAAATAGCTAGTTAGATAACTGTCGTAGTATTATCTATACTTCTATACTAATATTATAAAGCTGAAGTGTTTGTTTGTTTCAACGCAAGGATCTCGGGAACTACTAGCCCGAATTGAAAGATTATTTCTTTGTTGAATAGTCCATTTATCGAGACAGGCTATAGGTTATTTAACATTAGGTACGCTACCATCAACAGGAGCGGAGCATGAATGAAAAATGTAACAAAAAAATATTGCTGTTTGAGAGCTTTCGTTGCGTGATAGTTTCTTATAAAGGTTGCGTCATTAGAACCTAAGGTAACCGAATTTGTTTAGAATTTAAATTGGTACAACCAATTTTCGATAGATGGCGTAACAACGCGCACACGGTTCAGCTAGCACCAAATATTTACTCAAAGCTTACGTTGGCTAAAAAGCTGTCAAATTTTTGAGTACAGTTAAATCGAGAAGAAAAATTTTCGGCGTTAGTTATATCAAACAATAATTAATCTCTTCAGCTGCTTATAATTTTTAATCTATCGCGTTTTGAACTTATGTTGAATCACTGCCGTTGTAACGCTGACGAAACGATAACAAGTTAACATTTAGATCGCAAGTAAGTTTGTGTAATGTTTACAATTTATCTATCTCTTTACATCTCGTAATACAATAATGGTAACATAGAATTGTTTAGCAGTAGATAAGTAACAAAGTTACTTATGCAAGCGGACTCGAAAAACAATTTAATAATTACTACTACAGTTATCCTTTAATTTAGCAAACTTTAATAGTCGTGACTATTAAAATTGCTACTCACCATAGAAAAAATGATGCATGACTAAGATATTTAAACATTTTTGTGGGTTTCTCATGTTGGATTTCTTTGAATGACTTAGCACTACACCGCGCTCATCACCCAGATATATAAGACGATTCAATTTCTCAGAAAACATTGCCTAACAAACCGGAGCACAGTGCTGATTGCACATTACTGTGTGGTAGAATAACTAGCAAAGGTGTGGTAGGTACTTCCCCAGGCAGACTGTAAAAAATCCTACCGCTACAAAAATAGCCTTTGTTGTTCTTGAATTATATTTCGCTGTTCTCATCACGTTCCGTGGGTGAAATCGATTGTTCCAGACGTTTGCGTTGAGCTCTTCACTGTGAAACATGCCAAAGTAATTTGGCATCGATGTCTGCCCGGTTCCTAGCAACCATTTTCAAAGCTTAGTTGTGGTATTACTTTAACATCGTCATCAGACTTTAACAGATTTAAACGTAATATTCAAGTCGGTTCAGATTTTGACGGATTTTTATGTGTTTTTTTTTTACAATATAGAGTGACGAAACAGGTAACTTATGTCTGAGATAGTAAGAAGCAATACACCTTCAAATGACATTATAGTGCAATACAGCTACTAGAACGTGAATCATCCAATTCAATGCCTATCACTGCACAGTGCACACAGGTCACCCAAATACACAACATGATTTATCACTTTGCCCTTTAATTTTGCCCGCAAAAAACCCTTCAAACCAGAACGTACTTTGCACAATACAGTGCACACATACGTTTTCATTATTGTTTTGATTCATGTAAATATAAAAAAATAAGGTTGCTCTAATTTTAACAGATCAGTTTTGTTGTATACCCTCAATTTACCTACATCGTAAAACTAAATTGGTCTAATTTTATTTGATTTATACCCGGTTTACATTATTACTGTCCAGCGACCAAATCCAGCGCTGCATTGCTTACTGGAATAATGTAAACCGGCACTGGAAAGAATTGGCACTGGATTGATGCTTTCCAGTGCCGGTTTCCTTTTTCCAGTAAGCAATCCAGCGCTAGATTCGATCGCTGGACTGGAATAATGTAAACCGGGTATTAAGGCGGTCGGTTTAGACCCTCAACATCGTAACATACAGTCAATTTAGAAAATAATAATACGATATATTCATGTCTGTATCGGACGTTGACCTAAAGAGCAGTCCCAATTCGCAGCATGACGCATCACATAGTTCACCGTTCCTCATTACTTCCGCGCCCGAAACTGCCGTACCATCGCTTCTTAAGATGGCCGTGGACAATAAAACTTTTCCAATTTGGCGCCGGATTCATCTCCAGTATCCCTATTCTCTAATTACAAAACTGAAAACAAGAACCCTCGCTGCTATAACGTGCCTTAATTTGGGTATGGATGATTTAAAATACTGCGTAGGTTTAAAACGCCAAACTTTTAATATTTGGTAAAAAAACATTAATTTACGTTGTGATTAAACTACTAACTACGACACTGAAATATTAAAATTCATAAATTTTAGCTTTATTTGTTTCAAATTTTGTAGGGAGAAAACTTGTAGGGATTTACAATTCATTTTATTATTATTTTAGCCTGTATTGTCCCAGAGTTGAGCAAAGGCCTCCCTTCCCTCCCTCCATTGGTCTCTATCGAGAGCTATTGTGGGCCAATCCTTGTTGTAGGCGTTGAGCTCATCTTTCCACCTCTTTCTGGGCCGACCTGGTGGCCGCTTACCCTCCGGGACCCAGTCAGTGGTGGTTTTTGCCCATAGCTGGTCTGGCATTCGACAGACGTGTCCTGCCCAATCCCATTTTAGCATACCGGCCTTCTGAGTTACATCTATTATTTTAGTCTGGGAGCGCAGTTCTGTGTTCCTGGTACGATCTATCAGTTTCACACCTAGGATACTGCGCTCCATCGCTCTTTGGCAAACCGCGAGGGCGGAGCTCTGCTCGATTGTCAATGACCAAGTTTGAGCGCCGTAAGTGAGGATGGGGAGAATACATATGTCCAAGAGTCTACGTTTCAGGTGCATAGGTAAGGTACCTGTCATTAGGTCTTTCAGAGCCCAATAGCTTTTCCAGGCGTTTGTGATGCGTCTAGCAACTTCTTTCTCTTGTCTCGCCTGAAAAGATACTATTTGCCCAAGGTATATATACTCCTGAACATATCCAATCTCCGCACTATCTATGCTGATCTTCTGCTGGGTATGATTGGTCATGATTTTGGTCTTTGACATATTCATGCAAAGTCCCACCTCGCGGCTTTGTTGGCTCAGGTCTTGGAGCATTTTTTGTAGCTCAGATGCCGTAGAAGAGAACAAGACAATGTCATCGGCGAAACGCAGGTTGGTTAACCTTTTTTCTCCGATGACAATGCCCCTGTCACCCCAACTAGGTGCTAGTTTTTTGAAAACCTCTTCTAAGATGGCGTTGAAGAGTTTTGGGGAAAGAGGATCGCCTTGTTTGACACCTCTGTCGATGTGAAAGGATGGCCCATTGGTGTGGATGTTTATAGCGGCTGTACTGTGGGTGTAAATGTTTTGTAAGAGCTGAATGTAGGTCCTGGCTATGTGTTGATTTTCGAGTGCTTCAAATAATGATTGGTGGGTAATGCTGTCGAAGGCTTTTGAGTAGTCTATAAAGGCTATGTATAGAGGAAATCGGAATTCGTGTGATTTTTCTATAAGTTGATTGATGGAGTGGAGATGATCTGTGGTTGAAAGGCCACGTCTGAATCCAGCTTGCTCTGGGGGTTGGTGAGACTCTAATGTTCCTGCTATTCGATTTTCGATTACTTTTATGAAAGCTTTGTAGAGATGAGAGACGAGGCTAATTGGACGATAGTTACCTATATCTGATTTATCCCCTTTTTTGTATAAAAGTTTTATTTTAGAATGGCAAAAATTTTGTGGTAGTGAGCCAGTTAAGGGTATCGAGTTGAAAAAGTTAGTAATGTGTGGTGTAATTACAAATTCTCCTATTTTTAATTCTTCGGCGGTAATACCATCAACGCCGGGACTTTTGTGGTATTTCATTCCGGAAAGTGCACGATGGACTTCAAATCCTGTGATTGGTTCAATGTTTTCTGGTGAGTAGTTGGTATGGGTGACTGTAGAAGTGTTTTCGGGTTTCGAATACAGATTTTTGTAGAATTCTGTGCATATGTCTGTTATTTTACTTCGGTCTCTATGTTTTAGTCCGGTTTTGTCTTTAAGACACGTAATTGTTGCTTTTCCTTGATTTATTCCTTGTTTTGCAATTTTTAACGATTTGTTTCTTTCGAGTGCTTCTTGTACCTGATTAATGTTGAATTTCCTAATGTCGCTTCTGATGCATCTTTTTACCTGTTTGTCTAACTTTACTTTACTTTACTTTCTGTACTCTGGTGTGTAGTACGTTAGCTTTTGTCTGTCTTCAATTAATTTTTGCGTTGCTATACTAAGTTTGGCTAATTTTCTTTTAATGGGTTTAACCTTCAAACTTGCTTTTTGAATCACGCTTCTTATATTGTTGTATTGAATTTCTACGTCTTCTGACGCCATGTTTTCTAAAATACTAAAGTTATTTTTGAGTTCTAGATTGAATTGATCTTTGTGTGCAATGAGCGTGTTTCTGTCCAAGCGGGCCATAGAATTTGTGATCATTTTATATCTTATAATTTTGTGTCTAAATTTAAGTCTAGTGCGTAGTGGGCGATGGTCGGAACTAAATTGTATTTTACGGATTACGTGTGTGTCGCTTATGATTTGTTTATTTGAAGTAAGACTATATTCTATTTCGTTTTTAGTGGTTCTGTTTGGAGCCAGCCAAGTCCAACGGTGCTGTGGTTTTTTATAGAAAAAGGTGTTTGTGATACTTAAGTTCTTGCTAGAAGCAAACTGAATTAAACGGCTGCCCCGCTCGTTTCTATCTCCTAAACCGTGCGGCCCTACGTAGTTGCTATTATCATAGTCTTGTCGTTTACCTATTTTGGCGTTGAAATCGCCTATAACTAATGTCCATGTGCTTTTGTGTTCGTCGTAGACATCACTTAACTTGTCATGAAAATCTTCTATCGCGTCGTTTGAATGTGAGCATGTGGGTGCATAACTATGGAATATGGTTAGTGTTTTCGTTTTAGAAATTTGAAATTTTAAAACAGCTACTCTATCTGAAATTGAAATGAATTCTTTTATGTTGTGTTTCCATTTTTTTGCAACCAGAAAACCTACTCCGTAATCACTTCCAGATCCTACATAGTGAAATATATTTTTAGTTCGTTCTAAAGTGTCTTCTCCAGCTCTTCTAACTTCTGATAAACCTACAATATCCCATTTAATTTTATCTAATGCGTTTTCTAATTCTACTAAGCGTTCTTCAGTTCTAAGGGTTTTGACATTATATGCAATTATGTTTAGACTCTCGGTGTCCGTTATACTCGCCATAGTCGTTTGACAGGAAGGGGACGTCACCCGGGAGTTGTATGCGCCCCGTGCTCCAGGAGTCAGCAGCCTACTGTCATCAGCGGCGTCCCCACTGGAGACGCCGGTTACTTGGGGCCTGTTTTTCTGTTTGTGCTGCATAAGGGAAGAGGGTTGAACAAAATAACCCATCACGCTTGTTCACTGCGGATTGATGGGTGCACAGTGACCATCTGACTCGGTCGGTGGACGCCGCCGTTGGTGCACAAGGCACTCATCCGCCGCCGCCCGAAATCGACATCCTGCACTAACGCCGATTGTTCTGCGTTGGCCTCTTATATACGTATGTGTATATGAGCCCAAGCAGCTTGAAATTTGCTGTGTGGTCGGGGGCTGATTAAGCAGCTAGCAACGCTGTTTCGTTGCCGATCCATTATCCGCCACCTATGGACCCCGGTAGTAGCCTACAGCAAGCCCTACCCATACTCAAAATAAAATGTTTTTCCAGATAGGCAGCGGCAGAGTAACTGCGAATGCGAAAGCAGTTCCACATCTCTGCTACCAGGCTACAGATGAAGAAACCTGTGGGGTTTTTGTCGGTACAAAATGTCACTGAGCCCGATGATGAGAAATGCTTTGCAATGTTACATTTTACAGTAATATGCAAAGAACAGTAAACGTTTTTGTATTTATTGTTATTTTTCTTCTAAATCCTGAACTATACGTACTTATCAACATTATAGCCATTCCAACTAAATTTTTTTTTCGCTGCCCTAGCGCTTGAAAATATTGGTTTTGACATAGTTACTCTCTTATCTATTATCTTTTAAGTTATTGTACTGAGATTACCACAGCAGTTCCATAAGTAATTTTGTTACGTAATAAACTTATACGCTAGAAACATTTTTTGATTATAAATGAATCTTGGAGAACTGGTTTGTGATTTACGTTGCGTTACAGAATATAGGCCCAGTAGAGTTATCCCCGGAAACTTAAATACGTCGTTAATTTTCGATCGAAATGTAAGTTTCGCGTCATTAGCGCGTACTTCTCGACTATAATTTAAAGTTTCACGTAGAGAACATATATTCTCTGAAAGCTGGTAGCCCGAGAAGACGTGCTCAAACTCATTGGATTTTCGGATTACTGGCATTTAAAGCGAGGTTAGAAGTGAGAATGTGTACGAGGGTCAAACTGAAAGTTCTTAGAAAATCAAAAACTGATTATATTAGCCAGTTATTAGTTTTATTATATCTTTTCAAAATATTGTCCATTCACGTCAATACACCGCTGCATGCGATGGAACCACTGGGAAAAGCACTTTGCCCACTCGTCCTTAGGGGTCTCTTCAATGGCATCGCGATACGCAGCCACCGCTTCTTCAGCATTCATAAACCGCTTTCCTTTAAGTTTTTCTTTAATTTTTGAAAATAAATAAAAATCACAAGGCGCGAGGTCGGGGCTATACGGCGGGTGACCCAGTAATTCAACGTTTGATGTCGCCAAATAGTCGATCGTTCGCTTGGCGGTGTGCGATGAGGCGTTGTCGTGGTGAAGGAGGATCCTACTGCGAGGTCGTTTCTCTCGAACTTTTTCCAAGACAAGTGGCAAACAATTGGTAGTGTACCATTCTGCAGAAACTGTTTTTTGATCCTCTAACACAATTGTTGCGAAATGACCTATCCTTCCAAAGAACGAGGCCACCATTTTTTTCCCCGCACTTCGATCTCTCTTCACTTTAGTTGGCAACTCCTCGAAAGGAAACACCCACTAAGCAGATTGTCTTTTGGTTTCAGGATCATAACAGTAAATCCAGCTTTCGTCACCTGTTAGTATGTCGAACACAGCATTTGAGTCACCTCCGTTAAATCTTTCAATCATTTTACGGCACCAATCCACACGATGGAGTTTTTGAGCCTCAGTCAAATTATGAGGTATCCACCGGGCGCAAAGCTTCCTGACCGCTAAATGTTCATGTAGGATTTTGTGCACTTGACTCATACCGATGCCTAAGCTTGTCCGAATCTGCTGATAGGTCACTCTTTTGTCAGTCTCTATCATACGCCGCACAACACAGATGTTATCTTCAGTCGTCGCCGTAGAAGGCCGTCCCTCACGTAAATCATCAGTGAGATTAGTGCGACCACGTTTAAACTCATTAAACCAGTTGTAAACAGTCGCACGAGATGGGGCTTCATCGTGAAAGGCCAATCGTAGTCTATCATAACTTTCTTGTTGACTTAAATGACATCGAAAGTCATAAAAAATCATTGCACGAAAATTTTCTCGTGTTAAATTCATGTTGACGTGACACAGACAATTTTCAATTTGCCGCCAAATCGTAAAACAAATGACAAATGAATGAAGTATATACTCAGTAATATTGGCAAAGAGTTCTATTTTCAAATTATAGAATTATTTTTTTATTATATTGTTTACTAGCTGTTACCCGCGACTTCGTCCGCGCGAAATAAATACTAACAACAGGCAGTACCTAATTGTATATCCAGACACATTTACGGTTACTAAAAACAGCTTATAATAAAACAGTTGTTAACAATTTCATCAACATCGGTTCAGTTGTTTAGATCTGAAAGCGTAAGAGATATTCGGCCTCCAATTCAACTCCAACAATTTCATCCCCATACAGTTCGAAATCACAAAATTGATAGAACAAACATTAGTTTGCTTCGTGTCAAGTGTCTATACAAAGAGTTTCATGGTTTTATCTTCAACGGTTGGGAACTTCGATTTTGACATTCATCCCCCATTGCAACCCCTATTTCAGCCCCGTAAAGTTTGAAATTACAAAATTGCTAGAACAAACATTCGTTTATTTCGTATCAAGTGTCTATATTCAGAGTTTCATGGTTTTATCTTCAACGGTTGGGATCTTCCATGCTGATATTCATCCCCCATTTCAACCCCAATTTCACCCCGTACAGTTCGAAATTACGAAATTGCTTAAACAAACATTCGTTTGGTTCGTGTCAAGTGTCTTTATACAGAGTTTCATGGTTTTATCTTCAACGGTTGGAATCTTCCATGTTGACATTCATCCCCCATTTCAACCCCAATTTCACCCCCGTACAGTTCGAAATTAAAAATTGCTAGAACCAGTATTCGTTTGCTTCGTGTCAAGTGTCTATATACAGAGTTTCATGGTTTATCTTCAACGGTTGGGAACTTCCATAATGACATTCATCCCTCATTGCAACCCCAATTTCACCCCGTACAGTTCGAAATTATAAAATTGATGAAACAAACATTTAATCGCTTCGTGTCAAGTGTTTAGATACAAAATTTGATAACTTTGAAAATCACGAATTTTAATACAACCATCCATCCCTTGTTTCACCCTCTTAGGGGTTGAATTTCGCAAAACCCCGTCTTAGCGAGCGCCTACGTGGTAAAAGGGACCTCCATGCAAAATTTCAGACTCCTAGCATTTGTAGTTTTTGAGATTCCTTGATGAGTGACCTTTCGCTTTTATATATATAGATAAGTGGCCAGTTCTAAGAACTTTCAGTTTGACCCTCGTAATAGCATTACTAATTAATAGAATCGTCATATTATACCTATATCTGGGTGATGAGCGCGGTGTAGTGCTAAGTCATTCAAAGAAATCGAACATGAGAAACCCACAAATAAAGCCAAATCTGAAAAAAAGAATTCATTCTTATGAAAAAAGGCTGTTCATTTTCAAAATAATCAGCATTTGATATTTCAAACAAACAGTAGACCAATCGTTTTTTTTTAGATAATTTGACCGTTCCGAACTTTATAACCACGAAGATTATGCGAAAATAGTCATGGACTGCCGGTAGAAGTAAAAACTTTTAACTTAAAATTTTGGTACTGAGCTAATGGAATAATGTTGCATAATACTGCCATTTCGGACGTTGGTGACGCGAACTTACAAGATTTCAACCATACAAAAAGCATTTACAATTCTATTGGTCGAAATTGTAGATTTGTTGTTGGTCGATGTACTAATATTGCAATTACAACTATTTTATATGTTATTATTTGTATATATTCATTTTAATCGTAATTATTATTCTATGATAATTTAATATTTAAGTACTAGTATTCTTGTATTAGGTTGTTCTGTTTTTATCACAAGTATGTTTTTTCCATGATTTATTTTTATCTTATAATATGTATACCTGTCACGATGTTTGTCCGCGATGGATTCCTAAACTACTTAACTGGTTTTAAATTAAATTGGCACACCGCAAGCAGTCTGGTCCAACTTTAGAGATAGGATAGTTTTTATTTCGATTAATAGTCTTTAAATGACAATATCCGAGCGCAGCCGGAATGGGCCGTTAGTTACTATATAAATATATCATATTTTTGTACTTCGTATTTGCGCACACCATTTTCTGACCTGTCCACATTATTGTTTTCCATCCTAAGGTTCCTGGAAGAGATCGCTTTCAGGCCGCCCACTGTTGCACCACTTTACTATGTTTTGTTTATTTTTGCTATGTATTATTGTTTGGTGTATCAATAAAGAGTATCTATCTACATATCTAACGAGTATATCCCGCTCCGCTGCTCAGCCGTTGACGTAATACTCGTAGTCAATTGGTGCTGTGTGAATAATTAATTATTCAAGAGAATAGGTATGCTAATACTCAGAGAGCTAGCAGCAAATTTTGGGTAGGGATTTGAGGCAACCTGAAAACGTGTCATTTAGCTCTCCTATTATTCCCTAACACGGAGATAAATATATATATACTAGCGGCCCATTCCGGCTGCGCTCGGATATTGTCATTTAAAGACTATTAATCGAAATAAAAACTATCCTATCTCTCAAGTTGGACCAGACTGCTCACGGTGTGCCAATTTAATTTAAAATTAGTTAAGTAGTTTAGGAACCCATCGCGGATAAACATCGTGACAGGAGATTTATATATATTAAGAAGATTAAGATAGTAGTGGTAGGACTCTTAGCAGAGTCCGCCTGGGGAAGTACCACACCTTTGCCAGTTATTCTACCACCAAGCAGTAACGTGCAACAATTCCTGTGTCCCGGTTTGAAGGGCAATGTTTCCATATAAATTACAGCGCTTAGAGATGTAACATCTTGGATCTCTGGGCGACGAGCGCAGTGCAGTGCTAGGTAATGACTTGGACTCGTCATGTTCCAATAGCTGCGTGTCACTGTGCTGTTATGTGGCAGGCATGTTGTTTACGAGTAGGACATGATGTGTCCTGCTCGTCTCGTCACTGTTTATTTAAATTATATATATATATATCTCTAAGTATACAGACCTGGCTGCTGAAGAGTGGATCAAAATGAATACATACCTATTCGTACATATAATTTTTATCTTGTTCAAATGTGTTTGGTGCATAATACATTTTTTGTATGTTGTAGTTTAATGTTTAAAGAATTAAAAAAAATAAGCCATACGATTTATTCGTACGGCACGCAATAAAAATTGGAATTAGAAATTAGATTGGTACATTTTTGGCCCAGCCATCATACCAGCTAGATATAGATTATGGAGAAAACCCAGAAATTGTCAGAAAAACTGGCGGCCTCTTCTAAAACCCTTAGTTTTTTCAGAATTTACCATTATCTACTGTGCTTCGGTTTAAAAAGCAATTTTTCTGGACAAAGTACTTGGCAAAGAGATGAATTATTTATGTCTCAGGGCTGAGTAGTGTTGGCAGCGGTTCGAACTCTTCGTATTCCAGTAGCAGCGAGGCTCTGTGTTGTTATGGGACGGAGTCTAACTCGTTCCGTTACTGAAACTGACCTTTGGCTACAACATACTTACATATTATAATAAGTACCTGGGTGACCGAGCTTTGCTCGGTTTAAACACTAAATATATTTAAATAAAAATAATGAGATAAAAAAGGCTCCAAGTAATAGATTTTCTCAAAAAAAAAGAGAAGCCGACTGGATCCCGAATCTACCAATTTGTAAGCGCCCGACTTCCCGATTGAGCTATTATACTGTCGCGCAACGCGGCGAAATTTATCCTAAATTTCTAAAGTCCTTCCCATTGTAATGTTAAATGTGATACATTTTCAGTGTCTAAAAATGCGCAATAAATAACGTTTTTAAAAAATAAAACCTATATGGATCGATTTATCGGCCCCGAAACCCCCTGCATACATAATTTCATGAATATCGTTCTAGCCGTTTCCGAGATTCATATTCTATATATAGGTATGTATATATATACATAGATACAAGAATTGCTCGTTTAAAAGTATAAGAGAGATCTTCTACTGACAATTTCGTTATACCCAAAGTGGGAGTTTTGTGTTATAATGATGGTGATCATTACAATACAACTCCCACTTTGGGCCCACTAAATGTTCCCACTTCTGGGACCTGAGACCTTTTCTCGTACGAGAGAATTAAGGTCAGATTAATCCTATAAAGCCAATAATCCACCACGCTGGCCTAGTGCAGAAAGATTATGGGTACATGTCGCTTTTCTCACGGTGTTTTCCTTCGCCGGTTTTTAAAGTCAGCGGCATTGCGCACATAAGTTCGTAAAGACAGTGTTGCATGTGAGATTTAAAGCCGGGGGCTCCGGATCGGCATTCGCCGTTTTCCCGACTAGACCAGCCGTAACTTAGTAGACCAGCCGTAACGTACTAGACCAGCCGTAACTTATTAGACCAGCCGTAACTTTCTAGACCAGCTGTAACCTACTAATGATGACGGCCAATGTAAGTCTATACAGTATTTTATTTTTGGTAAAACACAGTCTTTTCGAGTTATAGATGGTGTATAATATGGTGTTCGTATAAAGGATACGGCCGTTTCTTATCGATTCACATCTAAAGTTGTCTAATGGAGCGGCGCCGATCTCTCGCTGCAAATCCCACTGATCGGGGATCAATCGACGGACCGTTGTAAATGCTTGCTCCTACTTACGGTGTAAGGGCCCGTAACTGCCAAGTTTTTTATTATTTAATAAAAACAGAATATTACAAGGCATGGAGATAAGTTATTATACCAGTGGTATTATAGTACATTATGATATAAGTGCGGTAAGTTGATAATTACAGCCGAGGCTTTATTGCTATTGCTATTGCTATAATTTAGCAGAGGCTGTAATTATCAAAGCGCACGTATGTCATACGACGTTTTATAACATATTTGCGAGGAAATAAACAAAACTCTGACGGCATTTTCAAATAAAAACAATACAGCGAAAAAAAGGCGCGGAATAATATTTACTTGATCACAGATCACAGCACAGAGTAAGTAATTACTATGGATCACAGATTAGCAATGCGCGCGCATCGGCGCCTTTTTTTTAAGCAACGGCACAGAACCAGCCTGCATGCTATTAGTAAAAAAAAAAAAAACAAATATACGGTCGAATTGAGAAACCTACTTTTTTTTTAAGTCGGTTAATAAAGTAAATTAATATTTTTGTGTTTTGTTACAGAAAAATTAAAGTAAGTAATTTATGGTCAAAATTAATTAAATTAACGAATTAAATAATTCTTTACTATATTTTACCTCTCAAAGTTAATTTTATTCATAAAATGTTGATTACATTTTTCTGACATAAAAACTCTTTTCTAAGATTTAAAAAGGTACCGTTCGTTTTAGACGGAGCATATCTCTCTACCTAGTCTGTGGACGGAGCATTTTGAAACCGTGCGTTTCACATTACACATTACAGCACAAGTACGTAATAAGATACATTACGATACAGAAATTGGTCCAATAAGAGACCCTTTACGAGCAAATATGTTATAAAAATAATTACCTTATGCAATGTTAGACACGGAATTGTAAGCAAATTATCTATTTTTTTTTTGCTTTGTGTAAGGTTATAGGTATTACTAACTAGTAGCGGCCCGTGGTTTTATCTGCGTAGTTCCCGTGTCCGTTGTTTGTCCGGGATAAAAAGTAGCATATGTGTTCTTCCAGGCTATAATCAAACTGTGTTCGAAGTTTCGACCCGATCCGTTCATATGTTGTGACGTAATGAGCAACACATATCCAAACATTGTCATTTATAATGTTAGTAAGATTGATAAATATAATTTGAAAAAAAATATCGGGTGTAATTTTGTATTGAGCATAGTAAGCCTATATTACATACCTATATTATGTCATTCTACATACTATATTATTGCCATTAGATTAGTGTAAACAAATTACTTGCCTAATTTATGTATTCTGTTTTGTGTAGAAAATAATCATTTCTTTCTCTACCTTTGTCTGTTATACTAACGTGCATTATGAAGTACAGCTTTCTCTTCTCAATTCGTATCTAATGTAGTCTAATGGAGCGAAGCAGATCTCTCGCTGTAAATCCCATTGATCACGGATCAATTTGTTTGATGACGGACGACAGCCATTGTAAATGCCTGTTCCTACTCAATACATCCTGTCGTCGATAATTTCAGTTGCTAGACTATACTGTGGCTTATTATAGGGCATTTAATGCATACCAGGAATGCAAGCCTTGTGGATCTTTATATGTCGTATTTAAAATTTACAATAATTGTGCCTTTGATTCTTCAGATTATCTAGGTATGAAATAATAACTGTGTAGAAATAAATGTTGCATCTTTTCAAAAATATGTAAAAATAAATATCAGTATAAACGTCATAGGATTGGAATCAAATTTGAGTTTGAAGTTGCTCAGATAATTTTGCTTGAGATAAATTATGACCCACTTTTATTTTTGGATAAATTAAATCATTTCAAAGTGGTTGTTATGCCAGACCATTACTAGAGATTACCTATCTCTAGTAATGGTCTGGCATAATGTAGTGCGCATACATTTATCTTGTAAAAGACCGCTGAATGCGGTTGAAACCGAAGTCAGATACTTCAACAAATTTATAATACACTAGCTGTTACCCGCGACTTCGTCCGCGCGAAATAAATACTAAGGTAACTCAGGCAGTACTTATTTGGATACCCAGATACATTTACGGTTACTAAAACAGCTTATAATAAAACAATTTTATACAATTTCATCAAAATCGGTCCAGTTGTTTAGGTTTGAAAGCCTAAGAGACATTCGTCCCCCATTTCCACTCTAATTTCATCCCCATACAGTTCGAAATTACAAAATTGCTAGAACAAACACTTATTTTCTTCTTTCTTCCTTCTTCCACTTGTCAAGTGCCTATATACAAAGTTTCACGGTTTTATATTCAACGATTGGGAACTTCCATATATCTATACGATCATCCCCCATTTCAGTCCCAATTTCATACCCATACAGTTCGAAATTACAAAATTGCTAGAACAAACACTTATTTGCTTCGTGTCAAGTGCCTATAAACAGAGTTTCATGATTTTATCTTCAACGATTGGGAGCTTCCATATACCTATACCTTCAACCCCATTTCAATCCCAATTTCATCCTTATACAGTTCAAAATTACAAAATTGCTAGAACATACATTTGATTGCTTCATGTCAAGTGTCTATTAACAGAGTTTCGTGGTTTTATCTTCAACGGTTGGGAACTTTCGTATTGACGTTCATCCCCTATTTCAACCCCAATTTCACCCCCGTACAGTTCAAAATTACGAAGTTAATAGAACAAATATTTAATTGCTTTGTGTCATGTGTCTAGATACAAAATTTAATAACCTTGAAAATGACAAATTTTCATACAACCGTTCATCTCTTGTTTCGCCCTCTTAGGGGTTGAATTTCGCAAAACCTCGTCTTAGCGAGCGCCTACGTGCTAAAAAGAACCTCCATGCAAAATTTCAGATTCCTAGCATTTGTAGTTTCTGAGATTCCTTGATGAGTGAGTGACCTTTCGCTTTTGTTTACATATACATACATGTACATAAGTTACTCGTTTACTAATTTCAAATTGACAGACACTTAAATGCTTGCTAGCAGTGCCCCATGGATTTACCCCCGTAGTAACCATCCCCGTTGTTTTCTCGCAATGAAACCTATGTTTAGCCTATGTGCTATTTCAGTCTATAATCTAACTGTTTTTTTAAATTTCAACTCAATCCGTTCAGCCGTTCCGACGTGATTGAGCAACATACATTCATATATCCAAACGTAGCTATCTATATATACAAGGTGTTGCAGAAAGGTGCAACAATATTTATGGTAGTTCATCTACATTAAGTTTTGAATCACATATGAGAAAATTAGGAATGAAAGCTCAAAAAATTTTTTCCATAGAAAAATTAATTTTTTTGGTTGTTATTTCATTTGACATACCCCTAATGGCCAGATCTCCTTACGGATTTTTGTACGACGTCGCGGCGTCGGCGGCAAGGTCGTTTGTCTGCTGTACATGCTTTAGGGTTGAAGCTGGTGATTTGGTGGAAATTTTAAGTCAAACTTTGACTCGCATTATTTCGTGATCTACCGTGCTGAGGGGAAAGAGACCTTGGGCATAGAATAGATAATATAGATAGAACGGACACTCCCCACCCCCCGCCAATTTCAAGCTTCCTCCCCCTCGCGGACGCGAGGCGGACTCAACGAAGGGTTATTATATCGGACGATAATTTTCTATGAGAATACGACCATGATGCTGTATTATTTAACAAAATGGTACCAAATTTTTCGTCTATTATACGAAACAAGAATAAGAGATTTTTAATTTCATAAGAATTTCTACAAAGATTGAATCATTTTTATACACTGTGTTAAGCTATTCTGGTTAGAAGTAGGTACGCGCCAACACTCGTTACCATAAGTTATTGGCGCCACTGACATATTTCACAACGATTAATTAATATATTGTCGGAATAAAGTTCTCTTTGGGTAAGTGTACTTAACTAAAAATCAATTCGTACATGGTACCTTTATTATCTCCTATTTTGTTTTAAATCTTCTCCCTTCTGATTGTTGATGAAAGTTATATTTAGCTACATTAAAGATCGAACACTAACTAGGTAAGATTGTAAGCCACTTCTTAACACAGGCAGGTGAACTCACGGGTCACAGCAGCTATTCCATAAAATAATTTAGTAACCCTAGATGACACGCACACATGCGTAAATGTGTTCGAACGACATATGCGTAGTTGTGTGAGTGTAGGTATGTCGACTTCACCGTTTGTTTGGAGTTTAGGCCGAGTGTCCGGGGTGTGCCTTGGGTGATGAAATCTACATCAGTGTTAGAATGGACTGTTAAAATATTGTTGGGGGTAAATCCACCACGTTGTATAAAAGCGAAAGTCACTCATCAAGGAATCTCAGAAACTACAAATGCTAAGAATCTGAAATTCTGCATGGAGATTCCTTTTAGCACATAGGCGCTCGCTAAGACGGGGTTTTGCGAAACTCAACCCCTAAGAGGGTAATACAAGGGATAAACGGATGTATGGAAATTCGTCATTTTTTAAGTTATCAAATTTGTATCTAGACACTTGGCACGAAACAATTAAATGTTTGTTTTAGCAATTTTGTAATTTCAAACTGTACGGGGGTGAAATTAGGGTTGAAATGAGGGATGAATGTCAATATAGAAGTTCCCAACCATTGAAGATAAAACCATGAAACTCTGTACTTATATAGAAACTTGACACGAAGCAAACGTATGTTTTGATGAAATTGTATAAATTATAAGCTGTTTTTAGTAACCGTAAATGTGTATGGGTTTACAAATAGGTAGGTACTGTCTGAGTTACCTTAGTATTTATTTCGCGCGGACGAAGTCACGGGTAAAAGCTAGTTTATAATATTAATAGGATAGTATGATGTATGATGCGATACTCACCAGCGCTTCTACCGCCTAACGAAAAATGCTTTGACGCTTTGATGCTTTGAAATTGCTGTCTCTTTTCTTCTCGCTTGAAATGAAAGAGACGGCAATGCCAAAGCGTCAAAGCATCAAAGCGTTTTTCGTTAGGCGGTAGACCCCCGGGCCAAATTTTTGTGTCATGCTTTACGCCGTAGCAACTACTGCTACGGTGTAGAACTTGGCACAGCGCCGTAGAACGTTGCACATCTACGAAATATTGTATAGTAGGACCACAGAGTCGTTGGACGAAACCGTCTAGGCGGGGCAATCGTGCGGGGCGTGCGGGGTGAGACGCGGGAAGCGCGCTCCTGCATTGCCAACATTATAATGTTAGTATTGCAGGAGCGCGACTCAGGGCTCAAATTTTACGGTAGTGGGGGCACTTTTACTTCTTGTTAGACATTTACCAGACGGATTAAATTCCACAAAGTTCCTATTTATGGGTAGACCTTTTTTTCGAAATGTTATCAAACAACTAACTGTCCAACCCGGTTTCGCCCGTGGTACGATATATAGGCCGTAGCACTCAAAGATCACGTACATGTCCCACCGTTAAAAAAAACGAAAACGGTCTAGTAGTTATTGAGATTAACACGTTCAAACAAATAAACTCTTTCGTTTTTTAATATTAGTATAGATGACCACTTCAAAGATACGGTAGTAAAGTTTTTTTGTAAATAAACGTAAGCTATCTAAATAAGTAGAAGTGTCGTAGTACGAGTATCTTTAAATCTATGTCGAAATCAAAAATATTTCACCCGTACATACATCTTGGCTAATATACTATGGCTATATACATTGACACGGTTCACAAATGTTTCACAAACATTTTTTGACAAAACATCACTTTAAAACCAACTGTTCGTATAATATTCATTGCAAAAACTGTACAATATTAAAAAAAAAACATTTTACAAACAACGTTTCGCATGATATTTATTTAAAAAATATCTTACATCAACAAATGATTCATTTTACAAACCATCATTTTATAACCAATTACATGGCAAACGTTTCACTTAGAGAATATATGTATATCGAATGACATTTGGTTTTTGTACATTTTTCATTTCATAAATTTTTTTTTTTACAAATTTAGCATTTACCAAAATAAAATTTGCAACAAATATTTTTAAAGTACCCGATAAACTGTTTAAAATGTATTATGTTTATGTATTCAATTCTGATTTGGTTCTGTCATTGACTTTTGACTACCGCTCCGATTAGGGTCTATCACTGAGATTTGACTCCGGGTGGACTCCCGCCAGAAGCTCTGCGGTCAGCCCTGAGCCTATCCCTTGAGCTTCTGGCTCCCGCATGTTTTATATACACTCTAGGGGTAGTAGCGATAAGACTGGGTGGAGTCGAGGTGCTCCGAGTCGGATTTGGGTCCTATGTAACCTAATCGTTCCGATGTGGTTACTTAGATATTCAAAAATTACAATCAAGTTTTTATGTAATTTAATAAATGGAGTTGCTTGTCAAACAACACATTATGAAATGAAAAACTGTCAAGCGTTGGTTTTGTTTTTAAGCATTTGATAGTTAACAAAAATATTGCAAGAATCATTTGTCAAATAATACGTTATAGAATGAATGTTTGTCAAATAATTACTTTGAGATATAACCAAATTGTTAAATATTTTTTTAAATAATAATCTCTGTCACTACCCGTGAGTTTGTCTCTTGTCAATTTGTGAAAAAAAGTTTATTAAAAGAACGGATACCACATTGACACTAATAGGTAAGATGTGATTGAGTAACAAACATCCAAAATTTGGCACTGAACTCCGCGGATAAAACCGTGGGCCGCTGATAGTTTATAAAATGAGTAGGATGTACTAATATTAATGTACTAGCTGAACAGAAGACGTATCTAGTGCATTTATGCGCCGGTCATGTGTCGGTGGGTCCTCGCTCCATCTTGTTTTCACGGCTCATTGCTCGCGTCACTCTACCCGGATACCATCTAAGTATTGAGAGTTCCTTTTTAGGGTTTCGTAGCCAAATGGCATAGTACGGGACCCTTATAGATTCGTCATGTCTGTCTCTCTGTCTGTCTGTCCTTCCGTATGTCACAGCCACTTTTCTCAAAAAACAATAAATTTGAGGGTGTCCCACACTTAGAACTGAAACTCATAAAATGTTGTTCCATCAAAACCGTACGTGTGGGTTATCTATGGATAGGTATATCGATATAAATATCATTATAAATATCATTATTCATTTAATAATGATATATTGAGGTTTCTGACATTTTTTTTTCTAAACTGAATAGTTTGCGCGAGAGACTCTTCCAAAGTGGTAAAATGTGTGTATGTGTGTGTGTGTGGGGACACACACACATTTTAACTTCTAAAATAAGATAATGACAAAACTAAAAAAATGTATGATATACATTACCATGTAAACTTTCAACAAAAATTGGTTTGAATGAGATCTAGGAAGTGGTTTTATTTTAATACGTCATAAATTCACTATTGATAAAACACTGATTAAAGTAACAGCAAACTACAAGAACTTTTATATTATGTTACTTGCTGTTACGGAAGCCTTCATGGCTGCGGCTCGCACTTGATCACTTCTATTAGATACAAAATTAAATCATGTGGCAAATAGTAACTGCAAGATAATTACAGAAATATTGTAAAGGCGAAAGTTTATGCTTGGAACTATAGCATGTGTGATTGTCACGTAACGGACGTCTAAACAGGTTGTAACCTATGCAACATTAAAAAGTTAAAGAGTTTATTAGTTCAAACGCGCTAATCACAGGAGCTACCGGACCGATTTCAAAAAAAACTTCTCTGTTGGACATATACATCATTGCTGAGTGCTATAGGTTTTGTTTTACACGTACCAAGAGCGAAGCCGGGGAGACCGCTAGTAAATGTATATATTAAGTATCCTGAAATAACACAAAGGCTTATCCTGTTTAAGTTAGTTTGTTTCCCTTGGGAAACATTGTGTAACGATTCATTTGTGTAAATCGTATTTTGCGAAAATAAATTTGTGTAGTCAGCTACTACTCACAATATGCTATCTAGCCTCAGACTAAGTGAGGTATAATTAAGGGAGTCAGCTACCACCCATAACAATCCATAATTTTTATCATTAGTAATAGGGTTGACACCCACCTTGCCATTTACAAAGCAACGCAAACCCCCTTCTAAAATTTTAGCTGTGTTGTTTCTCTGTACTTATTCATTCTTTACAAATTAATTTATTTCGTATCTACTCAAAGAGCGAGATTTCCTCAGACAGACTTGCTAAAGCCGAGTATTTTGAATAGAACTAATAATAATAAATAATTTTATTTGAAACAAAAACAATTACATTTGAAAAAAAAAATACATGGATTATCTTATCAATACATGGATTATCTTATCTACCTACCTATAACTAGCTAGCACTAGTCTAGATTTTATAGTTGACTATCTGCGCCGTGCGGTTTCACTCGCGTATTACTCAATCCCGTTATTTTCCTGACATAAAAAGTAACCTACGTTACTTCTAACTACGTTAATTCCAAAAGCATGTGTACAAAGTTTCATGATGATTTTATTAGTAGTTTTTACGTGAAAGCTGAACAAAGAAACATACTTTCGCGTTTATAATTTTACTTACAGTGCGGCTCTTCCAACTCTGTTATATTTTTCAAGGCAGCCTCATACGACTCTATAAACCTCTACAGAAATTAATAACCTGAGTTTTCTGAGGATCCAGTTAAGCCACGTAAGAACAGCGAACAAACACGGGCGCGCTAACTAGCTCTGACGACACATGTCCTCTACGTATAGGAATACATTGCCAGACTTACTTGCTTCTCTACGTATATCTACAATTTTTCTCCCAATTTTTGTTAAATTGAGAATATGAGATTTCTGTCATTATTTTATGACCTCTGAATTTGGTAATATTGTTTATTAAATTTATAAAACTAAAAATTTTAGTTTTTTTTGTTAATAATCTTACCTACTAACATTATAAATGCGATAGTTTGTATGTTTAGATGTTTGGGTGTTAAAAGGATCGGGTTAAAATTTAGAATATAGATAGATTATGCTCTGGAATAACATTTAAGCTACTTTTCATCGAAACATTAACGGGAGCGGGAACCACGCATGTGAAGCTGTGAGGAGAGATACTATGGGAATGACATAGTCGAATATTGACCAAATTCCTCTAAAGAAATAAGAATTTAAAAAAGCTGTGGGGAGCTGCTAGTTAAACATAATGTACAGTTTAAACATACTACACGTCCACAAAACAACAATATATGTTCATTTCTTTTAAATAAATACATATGTATTCATAAATGTATGTAGCTTAATTTTGTACTAAAATGTGAATGTTTTTGATGGAAGAAAGAATATATTATCATCCCTTGGCGAGGACATATTCAACGGAACACGTCACGAGCTATTAACATCTTTCGTACGGGCCGGGTTTTTATCATTGATTTTAAATTCACCCTAATCCTACCTACGCCACTCTATCCTACTCTGATTTATCTTAGTAAATCGTATTTCGGTTCCACAGCAAAAACTTAGATCTTAAGAGATCGGAAAGAATTATTTATCCATTAAAATAAGAGTAAGTATTTTTTTATAGACTGAGCTTTTATAACAAAACTAACTTACTATAAGAAATATACTACATACTTAACTATCTACTTAAACTAAGCACATTTGAATTATCCATAGTAAAGGTTTAAATATAATTAAATAGATTGACATACGTTTCTCACACGTAGCACAATACAATTTTTATTTTCATCCGATGTGATGTATTCTAGCACCCTAGTCACTGGCTAAACGGCGCGAGCTAAGTACCTACTCGGTCGGGTCCTCCCGGGTGTACTAAAATCACAAGGCCGCCGGCCGTTTGCCCGAGATGACGTGCGAACGAACGCCGAGTGCGCGCATAAATAATGTCTCCGGCGTTATTGTATTGTGAATGGCTGCAATCTGCAATAGCAAGAAACTAAAATGTAGAAGTAATTTATCTTATTTTAAATTCCCGAAACAGGAAGCAAGGGAAGAGTTTTTATTGTTAATATTTATTTTTGAGCTAAATTTTAGTAGGTTTTAAATTCCAATCGAACAGAATATAGAAACAGTAGTGTGTAATATGTATAATATTTATTTTGAATAGATACAGTAGAGGTTATGCATACACATTATTTTGTCTGAAATACCATTTACCCCATCTTTATTATGTCTCATTAAGTTTAATAAAAATTGTGACGAGGTACTTTTTTTTATATTCATGTACATAATGAATGATACTAATTTGTTCATTTATTCGACGGTATGAAAACAACTTACAACTACCTACATTGTATAACCAAAATAAACTTCAGTATCAATTGACTATAAAACGTACCTACTTAAAAAAAGCTGTAGAATTTTTAACCGAATTCAAAGAAGGAGGCGGTTCTGGGCTTAATTTTTATTGGATGTAAGTATGTTTCGCGATAGCTCAGCTAATTGTGAACCATTTTTTAACCCCCGACTAAAAAAGGTGTTCTAAGTTTGACGTCGATTTTTTAAAAAAGGTTTATTTTTGTGCGGTGGTTCTTAGCTATGTTTGGTTAATATCGATTCAAAATGCCCCCCTCCACAAAATCGCGGACAAAATATTTCTTCACAACCTACCTCTATATGGGTATCAAATGAATGGGCTTCTCTAATGGAGTACTGTAGTGGTAGGACTAATAGCAGAGTCTGCCTGAGGAAGTACCACACCTTTGTCAGTTCTTCTACCGCCAAGCAGTAATGTGCAAACATTACTGTGTTCCGGTTTGAAGGGCAATGTTTCCAGTGAAATTACAGGGCTTAGAGATAAAACATCTTAGATCTCTGGGTGACGAGCGCAGTGTAGTGCCAGGTAATGATTTGGACTCTTCATGTTCCAATAGCTGCGTGTCACTGTGCTGTTATGTGACAGGCATGTTTCTTACCATCAGGCACATGTCCTGCTCGTCTCGTCACTCTTTATTTAAAAAAAACACATAACGTTTGCACATTACTGCTTCGCGGTAGAATAACTGGCAAAGGTGTGGTCCTTCCCCAGGCGGACTCTGCCAAGAGTCCTACCACTACTACCACCTACCACCATTTCGTACAACCCTAGCACGTTTGGTCAATGACGTAAGCAGACGATAAGTCACACGGTGCGCACGGCATTTGCAACTCTGCGTGGGTGTGTTAAGGTGTATTTTTGCTTACAAGTAACAGTAGTTAAGTAGTATACGACAGTTTAGGTTATTATCATGTAGGTATTTGCACTTTTGTATGGAAGTGATGCATCTGTTACGAAGTAACTATTTTCTGATCTGTGACCTTACCCCTGCCCTTAGGTACTACATAAATTATCCTAATAAAATAAAAACCCAAAACGTAATCTGGAATAGATCGTTAATACTTTTGAAATGTTTTTAATTTTGAGTTTATTTCCTACTTTTTGTGATACATTAGTTTTTTTAATCATATATTTTTATAAATCTATATATATAAAAATCAATGCCACTTTTCGTTGTTAGTGAACTCCTCCTAAACGGCTGAACCATGGTTTAGATTTACAAATCAGCCCGGCAGATGGCGCTGCAGTTGGTATCTAGGTTATTATCCGAGCGAAGCTGGAACGGGCCGCTAGTAATCTATATATTTTCTAGTGGGTATATGTTTTGAAATTTAACCAAAACTGTAAAGTTTGAGTTGGCAACACTCGTAGAATGTACCCTCCACGCCACACCATATGGCTCGTTTGTCGCGAGACGCTTTAATATCATTACTCGGTTCCAACTACGTAACTGCATTAGACTTGTTTGCTACAGCACGTTTCCAACCAAAACTGAATATACCTACCGAGTGTTTTAAGAAACGCATGTTCTTGGGTCGCATGACTCAAAAAATAAATCTTACCCTGACCTGGTTGGTGGCTTAGTAGGTAGTAGGCTTAGAAGGTCTTCTTGCAAAGCTTGTCGTGGGTACGATTGCCCTAGCAAATATTTGTTCATTATACAAATAATTGTCCAGTGCTGGGTATTTCTATGTAAATAAATTATGTATTCACAACTTTATTACGATTATATCAGCTATACTAGCATATAGCTCCAAACTAAGTAAAGCTTGTACTATGGAAGCCCGATAGCTAATATATAACTTTTTTTTAAACATACTTAATATAGGTACCACAGATTACAGAAATAAAACCAGATGGAGCACGCAGAACAGAGCTACTGAAGCAGACAAAGGAAATACAAAAGCCGAAGCAAATACAAACTCCAGTCAGTATGAAACGGACTTCCGTGTTGTACGGGAGTCCCGTGTGATTTTAAGTTTTGTTTTAAAATATGCCGTTTTGTGCCTTCAAACAATGTTCCCAAAAACAAAAAAAGGAAAAAGGAATATAATTTCATAGGAAAATTTGAATATTTTTACTTTTATTTATATAATTTAGGCGATTTTATTTTGGTGATGAACGGAACACAACACCTCAACGAAAATAGGTTAGTGTGGCGATACTAAATAGAAATTATTTTCCCTGAATTTAGGGTAAAATATAGATTATATATTTTTTTAGATACTCGTAGACCAAATTATTGATGGGCATTGTATTATTCAATTTAATTTAATTTCAAATTAATTAATTTAAGTAAATGTTAAATTTGTGAAATTAGTATTTTTTGACATAAAAATGTACAAATAACAAAATTATTAATACATTTGTTTCCTCATGAATCAAAAGGTTATATGGAAGAGACCGCTTTTAGCGACAAGATCGCTTTTTGTGCCCATTTTGTATTGTTATTATATGTGTTTCTTCTTGTCAACTTTGTTTATGGTGCCAATAAACTGTTTTGTATTATATTGTAATGTCATTCGATATATTATCTAAGTGAAACGGTTATATAATTGGTTATAAAATGATGGTTTATAAAATAAAACATTTGTTGAAGGAAGATATTTTTGAAGTTAATATTATGCATAACGTTGTTTGTAAAATGAAATATTTTTAAATTGTAAAGTTTTTAATATTAAAGTCAAAGTACTTTATTAATAAATGTACAATTTACACGTTAATAAATAAAAAATAAAAACAAAAGAAAGAGTATACAAATTGTATACATTTTCAAAGTTTGAAATGACTACTTTACTGTATTATAATAATTATTGTACAGAAAACTGTCAAGCATTATATGAGTATAATATGTTTTTATAACAATTGTACTGACCCATGTCAAATTTTTGTATACATTTTTATGGGACTTTGCCATCACTCTCTAAAAATTCGGTGTAACTATAAAAAGTTTGATCGATAAGCCAGCACTTTAATTTGTTTTTGAAGCTGCCGAAACTTGGGGCAGATATAACTATTTTGGGAAGAGTGTTATAAACTTCAGGCTATGTGAGTTAGCTTCCGTGACCTTGTAACTTGTGAGAGAGTGTGATATGACATCCAGCTAGTCCGCGTTACGTATGTTTCGAGAATGTCATTCATTATACGGTTACTTGATTTTAAAGTCTTGTTTTGTCCAAAAAAAAGGAGAATAATAAGTGAACTGTTAAAATGATTATTTTGTCAGTTTTTTTTTGTTTGTTGTTTGGACCTATAACATACTGGTAGCCTATATGCATTTTATCAAAAATAGTTTGGTGGTAAAGATGGTTGTTTTAATTTTTTTTGTTTAACCTATCTAAGGGAGTAAATTACACTAATTTTATTATTTGCGATTCAAGTTAATTTCTAGTTGCATGCAAAATCAAAATTCTTTTCTTCATAGAATGGAAATAGTAGTAACAAAAAATCATTGCATAATCGGCGTAATAATATAAATATTTTAAAAATCAATTGATGTGTTTATTATACGTGAAGATTTCCCAAGCTAAGACAACAATAGTGGGACTTTTTTTTAAGACTGACAACATTATACAAGTAATTTGGAACGTTGATTTGACAATTTTACGTCAACATGACTAATTACGGGCCTCACAGTGTTGTTCACGAAGGTTCCATCTGTGTTTATTTCTGTAATCTGTGGTAGGTATGAGTTAAGTTAAAGTTATTGATTTATATTGTATCACAGATGCAACTAGTTGCATGCAAAATCAAAATTCTTTTCTTCATAGAATGGAAATAGTAGTAACAAAAAATCCTTGCATAATCGGCGTAATAATATAAATATTTTAAAATATCAATTGATGTGTTTATTATACGTGAAGATTTCCCAAGCTAAGACAACAATAGTGGGACTTTTTTCTTAAGACTGACAACATTATACAAGTAATTTGGAACGTTGATTTGACAATTTTACGTCAACATGACTAATTACGGGCCTCACAGTGTTGTTCACGAAGGTTCCATCTGTGTTTATTTCTGTAATCTGTGATAGGTACATAGAAAACACCCATGCACAGTGTTAATGCAGTGAATAAAATTTGTATTCTTCACATAAATATTTGCACTTTGGTTTGCACGACCCACGACGAATATCCATTTATTTATTTTTTCAAAGTTAAATGGGTTAAAGTCACAAGGTTAAAAATTATGGTTGCTTTTTGCAGACTTCTTTAAGTTCCCATTGCTGGAATTCGGGATTAGAAGAAAGTCAAGTCTGTAATCCAACATCCTGAGCAAGAGTGGGTTGGCGTATGACACATATCTGCCACGATGCTTAAAAAAAATTAGAGTGGTAGACAAAATTTGAACCTACGACCTCACGGTGGAAACTTCGGAGGTCAACACGGCTTTTTCACATTTTTCTCTATATTTTCAAGTAATTTCGGAGATAATATTACTTTCTAAACCTGTAGCTAATAAAAATCAATGTTTAGCAATGAGGCGAATATATTCAAACTGTAGATTTTTATACAAATAAATTTAGCCCCAATCTTGTAGAACTACAAACAAACAAATCATAAATACACACATAGTATAAACGAATCTTCTCCTCTGTTTTTTGTTTATTTTTGTGCTCTTTGGAAATACAGTGTGGGAGACACCGGGCAAACAAGATAGAAATTGACGTACTTATGTTTTATTGAGGCTCTCTTCTAGAAAATAAATGTTACGATCAAGTTTCATTTTAGTTGTTTTAATCCATTATTTTATTGTGGGACACATTACACTACACAAACCGCAATTTTTTTAACAACTGAAAATATCTAGGAACGCTCCGTGGGTTTACCATTTGTAATTTCCATGCTTCATACAACAGTCATAGCTCTCCGCCGACAGTAGTGCCGGTATTGTGCCGTCAAGAGTACTACACGGCAAAACGACACTGCGACACCAAACCTATCTGAAACTGCTACTACTTTGACTTTGTATTTGAGGACTTATGAGCAAAGGGTAACTTTTAAGTGTATCTATAGTACCAAGCTACTGTGACATGTCCATATTGTATACTGTAAAATTGCAATCACCGTTAGTTTATTATATAACCCGTGACCATGGACGTATAAAAAAGTCAGACGTAGTTTCGGTAAAACAAAAACTGTGTCACTAGAGTCGGCCACATTTGCACGTGTACGTTGTCAGGTTGTCACTGATAGGCTGACACGCACACATATACACAAGTAGCGCGTGTAATGACCCACTGATGTGTGCGTGTCAGCCTGTATGTGACAGCGCACACGTGCATATTATGTGGCCGACTCCATGGACACAATTTCAGTTTTAGCGAGACTACGTCCGACTTTTTTATACGTCCATGCCCGTGACATTACAAACCTCAAAGTAGGTAAGGTTAGTTTGCAATCTAACGGCGCTAGACTGTAATCTGACGGTTGTAACAATCTTACGGTGAACCTCCGTTTATTTGTAAAATTTGACACTTTTATACAAACATAGGTACTGTGACACTTCTTGTTCGTATAAACCACATGTAAATAATAGAAAAACAAAATCTCAACAGAAGGACTAGCACGACGATTGAAACTATATTCTCATAAAAAAGTAAAGACTAAAACCCTCACTTCCAGTAGCAAATTGCCATCGTTTGCGTTGGGTTTGCTGTATTTGTGTACAAACCAGCTTTTGACGCAAAAATAACGTTGTATTTTCGTGAGTAAAACAGTTCATGCTGGGACTCTTTGAAGGGTTCGCGTTAGTTTCCAAGCAAGTGTAACCTTTCTATTTGTATATGTGGATAAAATGTACCTATACACAGTCCCACATTGCGGTTTAATTGTAGCAATATACTATTCATTTCACGTAGCAATTTTAGCAAGCACTTTAGCTATGATATCGCCATTTAAAGGTAAACATATAGACAGATAGGAACATCATTTAGAATACGTCAAAAAATATTTTTTTATAGTATAGAGTGACGAGACGAGCAGGACATGTGCCTGATGGTAACCAACATGCCTGCCACATAACAGCACAATAACATGCAGCTATTAGAACACGAAGAGTCCAAATCATTACCTAGTACTGCACTACGCTCGTCACCCAGAAATATAAGATATTATATCTAAAGTCAAAGTCAAAGTTCTTGATTATATTTTATATTCACTGGTTGAAACAATGTATGCACGTAATTACAGGATCGGAACAGAACAAGAGGAAAGTGAAATCGCAGGGTGATGGTAGTCCTACTAATATTATAAATGTCAAAGTTTGGAAGTTTGAATGTTTGCTCAATCATGTCGGGACAACTGAACGGATTGAGTTAAAATTTGGTACACAGATTATAGTCTGGAATAATAAAGGGAACGGGACCTAGGTAAGGAAAACCCTGGAGTGATGTTAGTATAATATAATCGTATGAAAGTCGTTTGAATTGACACGGATTTAACACAAGGAAAATCTTACAATCTTGAAAATCTTACTCTTAAGGCTGATTTAAACTGAACGAACATAGAGCTAGAGCTGGAACAAGAGCATTCTTTCTCGATCTTTTAGTGTAAACGAAAGATCGTTCTTAGCGTTTTCCATATTATATATTCCATAGAATCTTTGCGAACGCAAACAAAACAACGAAAGAATGCTCTTCGTTTGTTTACACCAAATGAATTTGATACAGTGGGGATAGAATGAGCATTCGCTCGTCTGATGTAAATCGGCCTTTACAATACAGGCAGGATTCGATCTTACAACCTCATAATTGGGAAATCGAACGTACGAGCCTCTAGGGTCTAGGCCACCACGGCTACTACACAACCGGCTTTGACAGTGGAGGAAAACATCGTGAGGATACCGATAATACCGACACAGTCCTAAAATATCTCGAGATCTTGCGTGATGATCAACCAACCCGCAAAAGGGTAGTGTGGTGGATTAAAGCCAGGACTCTGTCCTTGCGAGAGAAAGTGCCGAGTATTTTAGGGGTAACCACACCGGTACGATTAGGTTACTTAGGACCCAAATCCGACTCGGAGCACCCCGACTCCACCTAGTCTTGTTGCTACTACCCCTAGAGTGTATATAAAAATGCGGGAGCCAGAAGCTTAAGGGAGGTCCTGAGTGGAGCGAGCCATGCGAGGCCAAGCGCAGTGAAGGGGGGAGATGGCGAGCGAAGCTAGCCGGCGACCTCCGTAGTGGAGCGCAGGCCGAGTATGGAGAAGCGACACTCAGGGCTGACCGCAGAGCTTCTGGCGGGAGCCCACCCGGAGTCAAATCTCAGTGGTAGACCCTAATCGGAGCGGTAGTCAAAACTAAATGACAGAACCAAATCAGAATAGACAATGTATCGGGTACTTTTAAAATATTTGTTTTAAATTCCATTTTGTTAAGTGTTAAATTTGTAAAAATAATAATTTATGAAATGAAAAATGGACAAAAAACAAAATGTCATTCGATACTTTGTCTAAGTGAAACGTTTGCCATGCAATTGGTTTTAAAATGTAATTTGTAAAATAAAACATTTGTTGATGTAAGGTATTTTTGAAATAAATATCATCCGAAACGTTGTTTGTAAAATGAAACATTTTTGTATTGTAAAGTTTTTGCAATGAACATTATACGATTAGTTGGTTTTAGTGATGTTTTATCAAAAAATGTTTGTGAAACATTAGTGAACCGCTATGTGCAATGACCGATGCATATCATAGAAGTAATAAGTAAGTACTCTTTACATCACAATTGGGACTTCTTAATGTTATTGGTTTTGGTTGATTAAGTACGAGTAAATATGTGATTTAATAATGCGATTGCGTGTATAGGTGGAATAGTAAAGATTAGTATAGTATATGTAGTATATTTATAAAATATTTTTTTTACTTTTATAGGTTTACACTTGACCGTCAACTCGCGTGATGTTAAGTGATGATGCGGTATATTGTGATGAAGCGTGCTTACCTAAAGGAAACAAATTCACTCTCGATTTGAAGACACCATAATTGTAACCACCGAGAAACTTCCACTCAGGAAACGCATTCCACAACCTAGACATTCTTACCGCAAAATTTAAGTCAAACCTCTTCCTTTGAGTCTTTGGAAAATCACCAATGAGGCGACGTCACTTTTTCGAACTGCAAGCAATTAGATATAAAAAAAATTGGCATTCATAGGAACTGCCAATAGAAGTGAAAACTTATAACTCAGAATTTGATAGCTTACTTTGGAAACTACACGGGTGTAACCGGAGGGTGTGGCCTGGCCATCATGGCATGGCCATCTAGAAATGCGTCAGCATTTCCTATTGGCTGATGCATTTCTAGATGGCCATGGCATGATGCCGAGGCCACGCCCTTCCAGCATTTGCCATTGGCTGACGCATTTCTATATGGCCAATAGCCATGGTCCCGAGTTTACCCGAAGATTTCTTATCATACCCGAACGTGATGCTAGAATCCAATTCACAGCCCACGAAATATCTGTCTAGGCGCGCCTAAAGAAGTTTTCACTTCAAAAAGGACAGGTTAATATAACTAGCAGATAAAACCAATTTGTTCACCCTTTGCGCTGGATCTGTGGCTGAACAAGGCTCGTATTCAGGGTCGCAGGCAGGGCGGGGGCGCGCGCAGGGTCACCTGCAGTTAATGTCTCTCATTAATTAGGCCAGTCGCCCTGGGCATCACTGTAATACGAGCGAACTGGGCCGTAATCTACCTGGAGACTTATTTTTGAACACGCACTACTCTATCACTCGACCCAGAAGGTACAAAAAAAAAACACTATATTGGCTCCACAAACAACGTTAACATATAGGACAACAACAGACCCGATACATGTAATTCACGCTATAAACCCCTTTTTATCTGTCACTGTTGTATCTTTCGATTAGCCTTTAGCAATTGTACTTTAAGCACGTGCTTTGGAACTGCTCGGTAAATAGTGAGTGTTATTTAATTCAAAAAATATTCTACTGAAATCTAGTGCTTTGCCTCATTTTCCTGAGATTTGAAGAAATCAAGCGGAAAGTTTTTCGACATGTCAACGTCTAATAAATCGCTGAACGCCGGCTGCATGCACGAAAAATTGTCCCGTTATGTCCCGTCACGCTCGTTGTACGCTTGCGCCGCATCTATCTATGTTTTGTTATCACGTTTAACTATCGTCCATAAACCAATCGACTTTACAGATAAACATTTTTTTTCTATTATACGTTTCGAACGGTCAGCGATGGAGTATGCTTACTTAGAAAATATCGATTCATTTTCGACTTGAAGATTTACTTTTCGAATTAAGAAAACCTACTCAGGTAACTCATTCCACAGTTTTTTTTACACAATAATCATACGGTCCGTCTTTATACTATGATATGGGCATGAACTTTGACGGTGTCGGGCACTGTGGTAGTGGAATTCCGACGCTGCGCTGTTATTAAATCAAAAACTCTTCAAAATTTCCCCTTAATAAATCCCTATGATCTAGCCCCCGTCCACTCAAAACGTGAACTTAAATCAAAAAACAGCATATCTTTGTGATATTCCGATAAAGTAAATTGTATCCTGTACACTTCGAGCTAATCGTATGATTTCTGATCATTCCGTTCGTTAGTTGTTCAAATCAAAGGGAAGGGTCGACTAGTGTGATTTCAAAAATAAGGCCTCTCCTGCCATAATCTACCTGTCGCTTATTGACTCGCAGCGTAATGGCAGCCATTTATACCGCCAACGGGTTTAAGTTCTACGGTGATAAGACAGAAGCTTTGTTTAATTGCAGGTTTAAACGCTGTGTGACATGGAACATTCATGAATTCAATGAGTTAGAATTTAGATTTTAAATAAAGTAACTAGCCTTTTATGCGGTCGGTACAGCCATCTGAAGCTTTGACAAACCTTTTGACGTGACAACGTCTTATAATTCGATGAAGCCGGCTGCACGCCCGCAAAACATGACGTCATGTGCCGTTAACGCCGTTACCTCGCCGCCGGCGTTACCTCGCTCTAAGGCGTAGTTGAAATTGTCACGTTCAACTAACGTCAGTAACCCGACTTTACAGACAACCATTTTTTATCTTGCTTTTTTTTTTTTTTTTTTTTAATTACTAGATTGTGTTAGGAAGCATTGAACTCAATAATGTGTTTTTCCGAGACGAATAATTCGTTTATATATATTTTGAAACTATATTATTTTTTAGCTAACCATTTCCAAACAAACAAAAACAAACTTTATAGACGTAATACGTCCGTTTCATTTTATGAGACTCTGTGTAACTTGGCTGTTATCTAAAACTTAGTCCTTGTCTGATGGTTTCTGCAATTCCCGTCTGCTGAATGGGACTAGACCATGGTGTTGCTGGCCCTACCCTAATAGGGTACCGGACTGGGTCAAAAATACACCATCCTAATTAGTCCGTCAGCTAGATCATGGAAAAATATGGCACACGTATTTTTTGTTTTTTTCATAAAATTAAAAATCGTCAAAGATATAGACCATCAAACTTCGACAGTGGGGGGTCGCGACGTCACTCGTAAGTAAAAATCGTACTCACAAGTGACGTCACACGAAACTTCGAAGCGCTGTATTTTCGTCATTTTTTGTTTGAGAAACAAAATAAAAAATACGTGTATAATATTTTTTGGCAATCTAACTAACGGGCTACTTAGTTTTTTTGAGGATTGTGCCCACAGAAATCTAAATAATAAGGTAATAGAAATGGCATAACTCTCAAATTGCTTGCAAAACGCTTGTCGCCACATTTCCCCTACCCCCGCGGTCACTACTACATGCGCGTACTATTCCAATACAAATTCACACACACACGAACAGGTGCACATTAACAAACTAGGTCTGTGATTGCACCACACACATCCATAAACGCTTATCAGTGAACCTACTAATACATTGAAAAATAAACAATTTTTCACATTTACGCTAGTGCTTGACAAAAATTAAAACATATCGATATTTCAAAGTACGGTCCAATTTTAACATTCGATAAAGGTTATTATTGATTTCATTAATTAGGTGTATTACACTACAACAAAGTCAATATGCTTATAAAATAAGTGAGTCACACGGGGTATACTATTGTTTCGAAAACTGAACTATGTAATTCTGACACCATATGGGCTTAGGTATAGTTGAAGAACAAAGGTGAACAAAGCAACTCGATCTTCCGCGCAAGCACGGAAGGGAAGTAGCCTTAGCTAAAAAATATTGTGCAAATCTTTGTCATTTCTTGCGGGAGGGGAAAGTTGCACACTAGCGCAAAGCCGCAATATTACATACAAAACATACCTGTACCGATCCATTGCCGACCATACTCACGCAGCCAAATCACTAACACATAAAAAATAAAGCACCATTCACAAATCTAGCCCCGCCCTCAGTGTATTCCACGTCACGGTATATTATCAAACTCCGCGGACTTGCACTTTGACAGAGGTTGACGCTGTGTATGCCTACTCCCTTCCGTGTTGTTCGCTGATTTTGTATGAAAACTAATAAAGTCTTAAAAATAAATGCTTACAATAGCTAAATACTGCCACTGTTACCTTAATATTTATTTTGCACGGATGAACAATCGCGCGTTATAGCTAGTATGTATATACTTTTGTTAACAATTTATGAATTATGAAGTAATGTTTACCGCGAATTAAAAGATTTTACGTATGGGTGTTAACTGTGTACAATTTTTTTTTCGATATTTTATGATAATTTATCGATAAAAAAGGTAAAATCTAAAATACAATTTTCATCGTTTATTTTTGGCCAAGTAAAATTGAGACGTCACAGCACTAGCTCACGATCGCTACCTGCGGTTGTACCATGGAAGATTAGAGGTTATGACGATTTCTTTAATTTTACTTTACATTGCTGTTTATGCTTGTACCACTCTAGATGTTAATTAGTGTACGCAGCAATGGTATGCAAAACGACGATAACACCAAAAATGAATAACTATCATAGTGAATCATTGGGCTCCGTTTATTTTAGTAAAAAATACTATTTAAATATAATAAAATACCTATCAGTGAAATATAATCTCATTATTGGTATAATTGCAAGTTGTGGAAGAACTTCCACAGTTGTTTATGCTGCATAACACAAGTTTTAAAGATGATTCACGCCAGCCGGTTCGAAGAAGACTAAACTACAACTCGAGCACTGGTGGCCTACAAGTCACCTGTGCGGCGACAATGTCACGCGGTCATGCGACTTCTAGTACCTTATTATTTAGATTTCTGTGATTGTGCCCTATTGCGCTACTGATTAATCTTGACTCCAGTTGCACGCTATTACGGTAACAATATTTCAAGAACTGGTCTTGCAGTATGTCAACGTAAAATCTGTAGAATGCGATGTAGGTATCTTAAACTTTGACCAATATCTAGTAGTTATATCGTATTCTTATTCATTAGATGATAATTGATAGGCCATGATGATAATAATATAAAAAGTTGTGTATTGAGAGATTTGTACGCAATCCAATTTCCTACTAATATTATGAACACGAAAGCTGTTCAGTATGTTTGTTACTCTTTCACGTAAAAACTACTGCATGGATCTGGGTGAAATTTGATACAGAGATAAGTAATAGTCTACAATAGCACACAGGCTAACAAATATTCCGGGAAATTAATATCATACATGGGAATTTTACGTGTATAGACGTTCCGATGCATTTTTTTTATTTTTGATGTTTACTTTTTTTTAATGTAAATCTGGAATCTGTCCTAATTAACTTCTATAGGTTTACACTTGACTGCCATCTCGCCTGATGTTAAGCGACGATGCGGTCTACGATGGAGCGTGTTTACCTAGAAAAAACCGATTCACTCTCGATTTGAAGACACAATCTAAGTTCTTAAGTTCACTTCTTACAGCGTGATTGCACAACAATCGTTTAAAGTTTCGCATTTAATTTCTTTTGAGCTCACGCGTCATCTGTCAACCATTGAACTCTCAAAACACTAAGAAGCGGCACGCGGCTCGTCTACGATGGCAATGCAAAATCAGGTGACGTCTCCTGATTGAGTCTCAGTCGCAACAGGAGCTACAAGTTGAGTGAACGTTCGCTAATAATTAAAAAAAACCGATATAAGCCGTAATAATTCCTTTTTGTGCTTTTACAAGGTGAACAAACAGTTCAAAGACCAAGAACAAGTTCCATGGTATCACTTTTCACGCAAATACACAAAATCTTTAATTATTTACAAAACAAATCAACTATTAATATTATTTCATCTAAAATATTTTTTTCTGTTATCTGTTGTAAACAATTTGCCATTTGTAAAAAGGGATAGATATACAGCGTAAGAGTGAACACGACCGGCGATATGTTAGTTCTGGCTATTTTGTCTTTTTCACACCAGTACATTCGTATGTCTTTCTATTCTTGTCGAAAAAATTATCTAAACAAATGTGATGTATAGCTATCTCATTTGCGTCTACTGGCTACTTGTCATGATGTCTTTGTCATTCATTCAAACGTATCTCACGATTGAAGTGAAGCTGTGTGTGCAGTGTGTGCACATTGCGTATGCTTGTGTGAAAGTTTCACCACATTATGCTGTCTTTATATTAGAGCGTACCTCATCTTCCTTTACTTAATTATATCAATGCTGTCAACCCGTATAGGGTAGAGGCCAACGTGATGGAAATAGTCTGTGGGAATATAAAATGCTAATGTTTATTATTCATCGTAATTACATTACCGTGTTAGATTTTAAATACCGAATATAAAAATAAAGTGGCCAAGTGCGAGTTGGACTCGCCCATGAAGGGTTCCGTTGCAGCAAGTAACATTATATACATAGTACACATAGTTCTTGTAGTTCGTTGTAACTTTGATCGAAGTTTCAATAATAGTGTATTTATGACGTACTGAAAAAAAACTACTCATCAGATCGAGTTCAAACTAATTTTCGTTGGTAGTTTACATGGTAATGTACATCATATATTTTTTTTAGATTTTTCATTCTCTTACTTTAGAAGTTAGAGGGGGGGGGACACACATTTTACCACTTTGGAAGTGTCTCTCGCGCAAATTATTCAGTGTAGACGAAAATGATTTTAGAAACCTCAACATCATTTTTGAAGACCTATCGATAGACACCCCACACGTGTAGGTTTGATGAAAAAAAAGTTTTTGAGTTTCAGTTCTCAGTATGGGGGGCAACCCTAATTTTTATTTTTTTATTTTTTTTCTGTTGAAACCTTAATGCGGTTCACAGAATACATCTATTTACCAAGTTTCAACAGTGTAGTTCTCATAGTTTCGGCAAAAAGTGGCTGTGACATACGGACGGACAGACAGACAGACAGACAGACAGACAGACAGACAGACAGACAGACATGACGAATCTATAAGGGTTCCGTTTTTACGTTTTACGGAACCCTAAAAACAAACCCCCTACAAAGGTAGTCCTAAATACTTCGCCATTTGAAATCGATGAGACTTACATTTTTAGGGTTCCGTAAAACGTAAAAACGGAACCCTTATAGATTCGTCATGTCTGTCTGTCTGTCTGTCTGTCTGTCTGTCTGTCTGTCTGTCTGTCCGTCCGTATGTCACAGCCACTTTTTGCCGAAACTATGAGAACTACACTGTTGAAACTTGGTAAGTAGATGTATTCTGTGAACCGCATTAAGATTTAAACAAAAAAATTAAAAAAAAAGAAAAATTAGGGTTGCCTCCCATACTGAGAACTGAAACTCAAAAATTTTTTTTCCATCATACCTACACGTGTGGGGTGTCTATCGATAGGTCTTCAAAAATGATGTTGAGGTTTCTAAAATCATTTTCGTATACAATGAATAGTTTGCGCGAGACACACTTTTAAAGTGGTAAAATGTGTGTCCCCCCCCCTCTAACTTCTAAAGTAAGATAATGAAAAATCTAAAAAAAATATATGATGTACATTACCATATAAACTACTAACGAAAATTAGTTTGAACTCGATCTGATAAGTAGTTTTTTTTTTAGTCCGTCATAAGTCTACTATTATTGAAACTTCGATCAAAGCTACAACGAACTACAAGAACTATGTGTACTATGTATATTATGTTACTTGCTGCAACGGAACCCTGCATGGGCGAGTCCAACTCGCACTTGGCCACTTTATTCAGATTGTTTTTCAAAAAATTCGCCGAGTTTTCGAATACGCGTGGTAAAGACAGGTGACTGTTGCGTGGAGTTAAAGCTGCCATCTGAAAGGACTATTCTGGATATCTCCTATTTGAGGCGTCTGGTGTAAGTCTGTCGACCTGGTCAAATTTACGTCAATACAATATCTTTACTTTTATATGTAAAATAAGTAGGTATTTAAAAATATATAAGTATTTATATCAGCTATCTGGCCGCCAGAGTACAAGCTTTGCTTAGTTCGGGCATGTTCGGGGTCAGATGGTGTTGTGTGTTTTATATATAATATTTATTTACTACTACTAGCCCCGCGGCCCACGCACTTCTCTTTTCCGTGATAATGAGTAGAGTAGAGTAGCAATGTTTTATTTCAGTATACGTGAAATAACAGGGCATAGAGATAAAACATCTTACACCTCTGGGTGACGAGCGCAAACCTAGGTAATGATTTGGACTCTCTATGTTCTAATAGTTGCGTATCACTATACTGTTATGGGCAGGCAAGTTGCTTACCATCAGGCACATGTCCTGATCGTTTTTGTTTTTCTATACTATAAAAACATGGGTGGAGAAACACAACTGCTGGCAAAATGTCACATCTTCCCTGGAATTTTCGTTTCAAAAACATTATTAACCGTATCCGAGGAAGAAATAGTACCTACATACAATTTGAGCGTCTGAGTTTTGTAAACCTTTGTAAATATAGACTGGCCTCGTGGCTTAGTCAGTAGTAAGCCTGCCTGCGAAGCCGTGAGTCGTGGGTTCGATTTCGGTCTAGTGTAAATAATTGTGTGATGAATACAAATATTTGTTCTGCGTCTGGGTATTTATATGTATGATAAAAATGTATTTACAACTACACAAGTATTATATCAGCTATCTGGCTCCCATAGTAAAAACTTTGCTAGGTTTACTTAGATGGTGTTGCAAATGGTGTTGTATGTGAAATGTCCACCAAAATCTTTTTTTTTTGTATTCTTTGCCATGGCAGCCCTTGATAGAGTCGAAATTGCAAGGTAAAGTGGTAGGACGCTAGATGGCTCTCTCGCTAACTGGATTACTCCGAGGGCAAGCCTCCGATAAATGGATTACTAGAGATTTATTTACCGAGGAACGCTTATTTGAGAAGTGCCGTTACTTTAGCTTTGCTCTAATTCCAATTTATAAGTTAAATCTGCTTTATAAATACGATTTATTGACGTATATTCGGAAAGTTATTGAGTTGTTTAGCTTATTGCTAAATAATATTTATTAATGGCTTGTGCATGGTCCATGTTCCAATTGATTTCAGAATAATAACTAAATAATCGCATGGGCGTGGTCATGCAATTATTTAGTTATAAAAAGTAAATATACAATAACTAGCAGTGCCCTGCGGTTTTTGTCGTTTAGCCCTTTCCTATTATTTTCCCTGAGTAAAAAGTAGCATATGTGTTATTCTAGGCTATGTTCTAACTGTCCCATACTTCTAGCCGTTCCGTTCAAACGTATCAACGAACATCCAAAGTTTCGTATTTATAATATTAGTAAGACTTAGACTTTGCATAATTCGTCTTGGAAAATACCGCACCTTTTCTACTTTTTCTAGCACCGAGCAATAATGTGCCGCAAAATATCTCTAGTGCCCAAACGGGAGAAGAAATTAAAAATATTTAGACCAAGATTACGTCATGTACCTCTATAATATTTTGTATTGATGTGGACAATTTAATTTGTACATTATTATTTAGCGTTCCAATTTTATAATTACTAAAAAAATATTTGACGACTACATCTTCGCCTCTAGATTATCTGGGCCTAGATTTGATAAGATGAAAAGGACATCATAAGTCTTTCTCGTATTTCCATTGTTTACCAATACCATCCTACCTATTACGCACTGAATGGGCTATTTGATGGAAATCTCACCTTAGTTTCTGTGGCCTCCCATTGGTCAGATACTGTTTAAACCTTCTAAATAGCCTAAAAATATAACTAAATTAATAAAATAAAATAAAATGTCATGTTTTCTTGACCACCTCTTCCATTTCTATGTAACAAAAATACGGTCCACAATTTAACAAGATACTTGTACCCTTTTCAAATTGTAGAACTCATCAATTCATTATTACTACGAACACTCATAATAAATTATCTAGAAAAGACTTAAAAACTTGCAATTTGTCATCTCAGTCGTCGGTCTTCGTCGACCGCCGTCGGGCTTCGTCGTATCCGCGGTCCGCTCATAATTATGTCGCATTCATTATTCATCCGCTCAATTAGCCCAATAAGGTCCCCGAGTCACCTGCCGCTTGAAAAACGTTTTAATTCGCTCTCTCGCCGTTTTTAATCACCACTGCTTGTTTCCTTCGCTTTTGAAGCTGCCTACTTACAATTTGACACGCATTTGAAATTTAGAATGTTACGCCAGAACAGCATAAAAAATGTCTTTCAGGATATGGCATTAAGTAAGTCAAAAGCTATGAAATCTCGCAACTCGTCTGAGGGGATGAGCCTAATTCTAACATACCCCTTTCGTGCCCATATGAATGTCAAATGAGCTTTATTGTCAAAAATGGTCCACCGCGTTTTGTAAAGCGTTTCGTAGATGTGTGCATGTTTTGTTTAGGTGTGTAGTATTTGTCTTAGTACCTACAAACAGACATTTGTTGCTCATGCGTGAGTTCAAATTTACAAATGTGTGAAATATACGTTCCTCCCGCGCCCCGCAAAAAATGTGAAAAAGTTTGTCAGCAAGCCAAATGTCTTGCGTCCTCCTATGGTAAATCCTCAATATCTCGCACGCGCCACGTAATCGAATGGGCGCAATCCGTATACTTTTGATATAGATGACATTCAACATGGAGGCCCGTAGCGCTGCACTACGCTCGTCATCCAAGATGATTTTATCTCAATGCCCTATAATTTCTCTGGAAACATTTCCTTTCCAATTGGAACGCAGATAACTGCGTTTTTACATTACTGGTTGATGGTAGAATAACTGGCATAGGTGTACCTAGCTAATACTTTCCCAGGCGGTATGTGCAAAGATCGTACTACTACAGGGTATAGGAATAGGTAGCGTGTAACGGCATTATAGGTAGGCTGTTAGCGTGCTTGCCTGGTTATTCCATTATTGACGATTGCAGATAAGACAAAATTTTAGTCACCCGAGCTAACAAGCATTTACATTTCATACATTAACGAGCATAATATTTTTTACAATTTAAAGTGACGAAAAGAGCAATACATACACGTGATGACAAGCTTTATGGCCCATTATATTATGACGCAGCTATTTGAATAGGAATAATACAAATGGCTGCCAAGCACTGCACTGTGCTCATGACCCAGAGATTTTTCCTCCTCCTTTTTGCCCTGTTGTTTATTTGGAAACTTATCCTTTCCGGAACGCATTTCTAACTAATGTTTTCAAAGGGAAGAATATTCATTAATACTGATTTTTCTTACACATTTAAACATTTTTTTGATGTGCCAGCAAAACCGTGACGCATCTTGAATGCCCTCTCAAAGGATAAACTGATAAACTTTAACTGATTAAGTTATATCATCGTCTATATCAGACCTGACCATCACTTACCTAGAAACGTGTTTAAAAATGAAGAAGACTCGTAGTCGGCAGATCAGTAAGTAAATACGTTACATATTTATATTTTTACTATTGAAGGTTTATCTCGCCTAAAGTTACTTAAAAGAACTTGCTCGCCTCTAGGTGTCGGTTCGGATCACTTTTCTTAGAAGAAACCGATTCACTCTCGGTTTTAAGACACCAAGGTATGTAACCATAGGGATAAGCAACGCATTCCACAGTCCAGGCGTTGTTGACACAAAAGAAAAAACATTAAAACTTTCGCAATTTTTAAGATTAGTAAGATTACTAACTGATACCTTAAAAACTAATAGAATAGTAACTAAAATAGTTACAATAATACTAAGTTCTTGAGGAATATACGAGTTATATTTTATCTATGTTTAACTCGCGTGGCGAATAGTAAGTAGATACTACGATAAGAAGTCGGACAAGCAAGAGATTTCTCTGTCTGTTCCTTGCGGCAGCCTCACGACGCTATTGTCAAGCAGACACGTAGATAGCTCTACCCAACGTAGATCTTATTTGCATACATTTCCACGCTTTGTGTGAAGGTGCCATTGTTTACCCTGTCCCGGGTTGTCCCGACCTCTCGAAGTGGCCACACAAATCAGGAAAACGCGGAGTTTTGTTTACGATTACTTACTACGTCAGAATTAAGGTTGCCGTGATTAACTATGTACTTCCGGCCCTTCTTTCGCATAAATCGGCTTTAGCTATTGCTGTTTCTGTAATTCCAAGCGAAAAGAAAAGAGATAGCAACACAAAAGCTAAGACAATTAAATTTTAGTTAGGCCATACAATAGACGATGTTAGACGGTAGATTGTCGAGTCTATTTCCATTCTATACTAGCTGTCCCGATAGACTTCGTTTTGTCAAAAGTGACTGTAACACTCATAACGTATATACCTGAATATTTTCTGGAGCAAAAGCAGCCCACTAAATATTTCCACTATTGTGACTTAAAACCTTCTCTCTCAAAGAAAGAGTTTAAACTATAATCCACTAAACTGCCCCAGTGTAGGTTGGTGGACGCATGACCTCGAAAGACAATAGGTACATGTTGGTTTCTGCCACTATTCATTACTTATATTACTTAGATATTATTGTTGCAGTCATGTGCCTTCTTCAAAGAATTTTAAATCGTTCAGATATTTCGGCAATCTGTACTTGCCTGTGAAATATTATGGTCATGACTTTGTGACTCAAGTGAAAAAAAATTGGCAGTCTGCCGATAGAAGTGAAAACTAATAACTCAGAATTTAGTAGCTCACTTTAGAAACTACACGGATGAAACCGGAGGGTGTGGTCATGACCATGGCCATCTAGATCATCCGAGTTTACCCGAAGGTTTCTTTCATTTCCGACACGTGATGTTTGAACTCAATTCACAGCCCACGGAAAATCTGCATATGGTGCACAAAACGAAGTTTTCACTTCAAAAGGCTTCGAATCTGTGACGTACCTTTCATAATGTGAGTTGCTTATGTATGTGAAAGTAACATTAAAAAATAATGAACCTAACATTCATTTCCCGTTGCACCGAACCACGTTGGGAGGTGAGGAGGAACGAGAGGGGGTTCCAATCCACTCAGGATCAATTTCCGTCGGTTAAATGATCCGACGTATGGCGAGACTACGCGAGCCGCCCGGCGCCGCTTGCACGTAATCCCGCTCGCAGGATTTACATAATGTTTACTCATTTTTGAGGGATCAATGGGGAATTCATTAACTGCGAGCTTTATGCTCCTACATGCTATTACATATTAAGCGACTCCCATGATTTAATACTGTTTTATGTTATTACGCGTGTTTCAGTCTTCTTTTTAACGTTTATGGGTTCACAATTGACCGGCATCTCACCTGATGCGGTCGATACGGATGAAGCGATACAATGGAGCGTGCTTACCTAGAAGAAACCGATTCAGTATCGATTTGAAGACACAGGTCTTTTGCAAGTGACGATGTTCTATGTTATTTCTTTATGCGCTGGGCTCCGTTATCAAAACTCGATTTTTTTTTATTTAAAATTTAGCAACTCCAGATTCTGGGGTTTGCTAGGTTCTTTTTTAACCGATTTCTAAAGGAGGAGGATCTCAATTCGGTTGTATGTTGCTTTTTTGTTTGTATTATACGTGTATGTTAGCACTGCCAATTGTAAATCGATTTTGATGGTTATTTTTTATACTTACATTTTATTGAAATCGTTGGTTTTTGAAAAATCTACAAAAAAAAACATTTACTTTAACTTCTCTGGACGACGACGTAGCTATAGCTTCTTATGAAATTCGAGTGTAGTCTGAACTTAAATTTAAGTCGATTTTTATTTTATCGGAGGAAATGCACATAATGTTTTCTAACGTACGTAACGTAACATATATTAACGTAAGTTCTGCTCTTCAGCTTGAAACACAATAATGTGTGCATAATTATTCCACAGTCGTATGGGCCACCCATAGAATTACATTACTCTATTATAAGAAAAATATAGGGATTTAAAATTACTGTAGAGATTGGTTACCGGATTTTTTATTTCCCGATTTTTGCGGGGAATTGCATTCTTTATTATCAGGAGATTTATTCGACTGTCGTCAATTTTCATTTGAAGAATCGAAGCGGTCCGTCTCAGTAGACGCAGCGATAAGACATGGTGAAATATGGTCATAGCTTCCCGTCTATTTGTTGTGTCTACTGAGGGAGCCACTATCTTACTTAACTAATTTTACTACAACAACGCTTGCATTATACATTACGTGTATTAAATAATACTAGCAGCGCCCCACGGTTTTACCCGCGTAGTTCCCGTTGTTCCTGTTGTTTTATCGGGATAAAAAGTCTATGTGTTCTTTCAGACTATAATCTAACTGTGTTCCAAATTTCAGTCCAATCCGTTCATACGTTAGGACGTGATTGAGCAATAAAAATCCAAACATAGACATTTATAATATTAGTAGGAAGGAGGATACACGTAATAAATGTACTATTTAAATCTTTTTATTATTGAAACGAAGTTCGTTACGGCAGATTGGATTGCAGATGGGAGTTTACTGAAAAAATGTGAGACTCAAACCGTAAGAAAAATATAAATATGAAGAAATAATGACGCGTAAAAACTGAGGCGACGACGACGAAACGACCAGTGTTGCCAACTTTATTTTTCAGGTGATCGTACCATAAATAATAACATTGTGTTGCTTCTATACTATCCGAAAAAACTACGTTCCTACCTTGAAAAAAAAAGAATGCTTTTTTTGCTATTATTAGGAGACTGTGGTGATGTCCAAATGCTAATCAAAAGACCCTACCCTAAATCCCTACTCTTCCTTCATTTATTTCTGTTTTGTGCTAGAACCTGCCAATATTTTAAATAGCTGTCAATGTCTTCTCACCAACGCTTATTTGGCCTGTAGAATCGCAAGGTAAATCTTAATGTAATGTATATAAATTATTAGTAGTGTATTTTTATATGATTTTATTTGACAATAAATCGATTTCCGTAATTAAATTATTAGTATACATACAATATTTGGATAATAAAGTCTTATTATATAGTGATTTCCGTTAGCGTATACTTCTTAAATTTTATTTACAAAACCAAATATCTATAATCAAGGTCATCTTTGGCGTAATTGAGAACTATTTTGACACTATTTTTCCCATATTATTATATTAATAATTAATATTTATTATATTAATAATTGTGACGGCCAATTCTTTAACAATAAATAAATAAGTTATCTTCTAAGCATGTAAACCAAATTTAATACACCGCAATATCTACCTAGGCTTAAAAACTAGATATAGTTATAAGGTAGAGTTGACTTGGTTCAGAAAACCGTAGAGTTGGAGCAGAACTGGTTTAAATATAAATAGACTTCCTCGACGATTTCCGGTAACTATAATTTACTTTTAACGTTACCGCACGAAAAGTTCTAATTATTTTATAATGAGGATTGTTATATTACCTAAGAAAGAAAACTACGTTATGTTGGTTATATTGCCATGTATGAACTTGTTACTTAAAATTGCATCGATTTGATTACAACACATAATGGGGTCATGTGATCTATCTGTGTACTTGAATGAACCTGTTGATAAATTATTGTATTAATTTCTAGTTAATCTATCAGTTTGACTTTAACCCTTAATTTGACCGAGATTTTTGTAGTAAAAAAACTGTTTCTTTTTAGTAAAGTCATATTTTTGGATATGATATAAGTGCAGGAAAAATGCTAAAAAAAATTAATGCTGTACAGTTTTTGATAAAACACATGTCCGTCACAGCGGACATTGTCAAATTTGTAACGAATTACTTGCGAAACAACATGTCCGTTGGGGTGGACTCTACCAAATGACTAACAAAAATGATAAATAAAACAAATACACATCAAAAACAAAAAGAAATGCAATTCTAATCAAATATAACTATGAACATAATTATTTTGTATGAAATTTCAAACGGCAATTACGAGGGTTCTTTCCTGTTATAAAACATAGTTTTATGTCACATCTTATGCAAAAGACTACAGCACTCCTTGCAAGGACCTTTTTCCTTTGACGACAAAAAATGGCCAATATTGTCAAAACGCACACAACCTACTGGTTTGGGCTAACAAGGCTTCCTTATCATGGTCTCTTCTTGGTTAGGGCGATTAGCTGACCTGTTAATTTTGATCATAGCAAAAAATATCTCGTATCGGAAATATTCTTTCAATTTAAGCTTTGCTACACATTTTCTTTGGGAGTGGTGCTTCCATGCAAATGTTTCTGTAAAAACGCCCAACAAAAAAAGTAAGCATACACACACCCACACCAAGCATTTATAGAAGAATGTATTCCACAACATGCAATATTATGCAAAAAAAAAACAATAAATGTAACAAAAAAGTGTAATCGTTGCGTATTTGGCAATGTTCGTCACACCGGAAAACTGCTTCAATATTTACTTCACGTAGTAATCGACAGTGTCCGGTGTGGCGGACAAGAGATTAAAAGCGAGATAAAATAGTGAAAATGAGTATAGAAACTGGTGATTATCTTATTTTACAGATGTACATAATATCATAAATATAAATTAATACAGAAATCTTCCAAAAATTAGTAAACACCAACAAAAAATAAATAAAATACTTTGAACAAAACAGATAACTTCGGCGTCGACGCTATTTTCGACAAAAACTTACATTTTGACTGTAGTCATTATTCAAATTATATTGTCTACTAAATCTTGTATATGTTACTAACACACTAAAATCAATATCTCACGTATTTTTCATTAAACTAGTTCAGTAGATTTTTTTAAATTAGTTGTTCGTCACACTGGACACTGTCGAATTAAGGGTTAAGTTTAGGTCGTAGAATGAGTTTTTTAAGAATAACGTATGAGTGATACACTGGTGATACATAAGGGAAAAAATTGTGAAATTAATGACATTGACGTAGTTTTATCATATTTATCAAACAAAATAAAAAAAATACCACAGCTTTGGCGTAATTGATAACTATTTAAGACAGATTTATTATTGTAATTCTGAGAACCCATATAGAAAATTTCCGGTATGGAAATTCATCGATACATTTAATGTGTTAACTCGTTTCGAATTATCAATTGGTTAAGTTCTCAAGTTTGGCCAGTTTCTTGGATACGTTGGTATGTACACTGATTTGGGCATTGTGCGAAAACAGCGAAGCCAAATCGCAGGCTCGCAGCGCGGAACTTGTCACTGATAGCTCGGTGAGAAATGAGGCGCGATCGGCCTCAATCAAACGGGCCAGTTCTTTCCGGTAATTTACGATGAGTTATGAGAAATTATGTTTTTCCACCAAATTTCAATGTGACAAGTTTCTTTATTCTATTGTTTTTGAACTTAATTGATTATAGTGAATCCAACCATTTATTGTCTTTTTGGCAGATCTAATTTGTCAGTTATAGTGTTGTGACCAAGTATAAACAGGTACATCGATACTAGCATTTTGCAACGGTCTGGTTATTAAATTGAAATTAACTAAAATTAAAGATTATTTTGGCAAATAAGAACATGACATTTTGTCGGGTTGCCTGCGAAAAATCAGTCCCAAAGTCCGGTTGCCGAATTTTTAAAAGTAAAACATTGCTGCGAGCTTGGCTAATATCTCGGAAACTATAAACTTTAGGGCAAAAATTGTTGAGGTCGTTATTGTAGAAAATAATATTTTGCATGTTTTGTGGCCGGAAAACTTTTCTGTGACATGTAGCGTTTACGATTTATGGCCCATTTAATTAACCAGTTTTTCTATTGCAGCCGATAACTCTTGAAATGTTAGATTAATCAATAAAACGCATCAGACCTTTTTTAAAGACTAGTTTATTTCCTACAACTTTCGTTTAATTTTTTTTCTTATGTTCATACGTTTTGAGTTAGAAGAAGCTTAAATTCAGTTATTCTGCCAAAAACATTATAAATTAATGAATTGTATTAAAATGAACAATTGTTTTATTTGTTATGTTAGACGACAAAAACTCTGTACTTGTAAGAAAAAACAGAGACTGAGTCTAATGAAAGTCAGCATTAGACGAAGCGAGAGAGAATAGAAAGCAAACTAGAAGATAAATAATTAACGGATTCAAAATATCCATTTCAAACTATACAAATACATACTATACATTTGAACTATACAACAATGACGTTTAAAGTGGTGGCTCTCTACTAGCCAACTAATATTATAAAAGACTTTAAAAAGATAGAAACTCTTTATTATCCACAATATAATACTTAAACAACAGGGACTTATCCTAGAACTAGTGAACCAAGTGGCGACATTATCGCTAATAGTGATCTCTTCCAGGCAACCGAAATACCATGAGTAAATACTATGTTATGTCTAGCACAAACCCCAGGATATGCCATAAATGGCGAAAGATGCCCATACCCAGCCTTCTGGCTCGTTCCCACCACTAGAACTCGGGGAAAGGCCGTGGCCCGCCGTGCTGGTCCGCTGTACATGTCGCTGAAAGATGTCATCACATTAACATCTTCACGAGTATTGATAATACCCTAGACATTTCCGAGAATAAGGGTAGATTTGTTACCTTTTTTAAATGTTACAGACCGAATACACATAAGTATTGTTGCGGTGGTAGTATAATCATAGAAAACGAAGATAATTTGTGTGCTATCACATATTACTAGTCCCTATCTAAGAAAACCCGAATAAATTTCGTCATATTAAATAAATTTTACTTATAGCAGTTGCTTAACATCCTTTTATTGAAAAATTAGATATGTCCAGTCTATTGAAACAGTGCTATAGACGCACAACTAGTAGACGTAGATCAGGTACAGCAGTAACCTTTGGGTGTTGAAATAATACCCAACCGACTGATGAGACATTATTAAGCCAAATATGGAAATATTTTAACACATTAAGCATATCAGGTTAATTTATTTAGAAATTAACGAAAATGGTACATCATGTTCTTCAATGTTTACATCAGACATAAATAAACTTTGTTAATTTACCTAACTACAAAATGTTATTTAACACTTTATTTTAATAAGTATTCAAATGTTTCAGTCATCATAACCTTGTTCTTTTTTGGATATACACCAGGAGATAAACACGTCTTCAAATAATGCTGTATGTTTTCCTGAGGCGCATCAATATAACGGTTTTACATAAAAATAAATCCGATATTATGTGCCGAGAACGGAAAACACCCGTGTAAAAATAGTTCATAAACAATATCGATATCTCAATCGTAACTTCGTAACATCACTATGTTGATAGCCATAGAACGTAATTTTTTAAAAACGTTTGTGATTTTATGGAATTTATAAAAAAACTACTGCACTTATGGACTCATTTTGTGAAAGATGATTATTATACGGGATCAAGGAGCAAATTTAAGCAGTTGTCATATTTTTAAAACCTCGCATTTAAAAGTTAACTTTTGCGTAACATGACGCAGTTACGTTCTATTGGTGCTGTCAAAAAGAGGATAAACGGTTGGATCTACTATACCTATCTGTGTACCACATTTGATCCAGATCCTTTCAGTAGATTTTGCTTGTAAGAGTAACACACATCCATGCATAGACACCATCGTTTGTTAATAATATAAATATTAGCAGAAAGTAAGATTCGTCCAACAAACCGATGGCTGGACGACATTAAGGTTTTGAACCAAATCATAAAATATTAGACGATGTAAGTTCAGGTTAAATACAAAAATCGACTTCAATTTAAAAATTCAGACTTAGACTTGGCTTAAACGCAGCCAACTAGAAATCAAGCAGAAAACCTAGCTTTTATCTTCACTAACTCGCATTTAATAACATTAAGCCATTGATATAGGTAAGGGTTGTATGTTACCTTTTGAAGTATCCTAGTAGCCATAGAAACCGTTAGACCTAATCTTAATACACGCTAACCCGACTTCGTATCACACGTCAAAGAAACGCTCTAAATTATACATCAAACGCGGCGAGCCTCCCTGAACCTGCCTAATTTGAAACTTAATTACAACAGCGAGCAAAAAGGTTGTTTTAAATTAAATCTTGATCCTTTCATATCGGAGGCGCTTCCAGACGCGAGTAATTGGAGGCTGTAATCAGCGCCGCCTCGCCGTCTGCGCTCCGTTCGTTTTAAGCTGAGCATACACGACGAGATGAAATCTGTGTGATGAGTGAGGAAAGCACCAACAGTGAGCAAATAATGTGCACAGCTCTTAAAATAGGTTAGTCCATATTTTCCTTGTTTTACCTTCCAAGTTATGTTAAGACATCCGAGCGGAGGACGTGGCTTGGGAACTTCCACGTGATTGCACCCTGGGATTTTTACAACGATATGCTTTGGTGACATCTTGTTGTATGGTGGCTAATCCTGGCCAGGGAGGGACGGACTTCTACACGTGTTTACGCGTAGAAGTGAAGGCCTTGTGGATCCACGAGGGAGGGGGTGATGGGGGTCATGACCCTCCCCTGGACTGGGTATAGTACCTAAGTGGACCACTGATTAAAAAGCATACATGTACTTATCTCACAGTTTTATGACTTGACCACGACTATGTGCCTCCTCGTGGAGCCATGTGTTCCCCCCTGGAGCCAAAGCTAGGTTTGCCCGCACTCATAGGGCACCTAGGGTCTCTCCCGACAACTTCCTTGTAGTAGGTTCTTGTCACCTAAACGCTAATCATAGACAGAGTAGACTCCACGGCGAGAGAGGTGCTTTGGCCACCGTGACTCGCTGTCACCATGGCACCGTTTAGCACCGCTGCAAGAGAAGAACAGTAGGTACTGGTATTGCTGTGCCCCATCGGTAGGTATATGTAACTAGTTTATGTATACACTTTTACTGTTAGTGGACGGTTTTCTCGATCTCCACACAACTACCTCATACATCCTCTATGGCTAACATTAGCATAAACCACCCTCTTTACATTCCTACGACTGAGACTGATGGCCTCACAACAAGAGAGACAAGGTTTCACTACGCTACACTGACCAAATATTTGCTAAAGATTTGCGGATGGCACAAGGCCTCAAAAGGTTTCTTCGAAACTTGTCTGTTGCCACTCGAAGGAAAAGCGTTCGCCGTTGAATGCCACTTGTTTTAGGTTATGACAAACATTGACATCTACAATACAATACAATACACTTTATTGGCACCATAAACAAAGTTGACAACAAGTCACACATATAATAATAAAACAAAAATGGGCACAAAAGGCGATCTTATCGCTAAAAGCGATCTCTTCCAGATAACCTTTTGATTTATGAGGAAACTAAATGTATAATATGTTGGGCAGTGGTGCAACTAACTAAATAAATAAAATACAATACACATACTAATTCTATGATATATAAATAATTTAGACTACAAGACTACAAAATGAATATAAAAATAAATAAAAGTAACACTTAAATGTTTAAGTGTTTAAATGTTTAACATCTGGAAATACCAGTAAGCGCTGCACTACACCAGGCAAATGAGCGCAACCGATGGAGACAGCTCATTGACAAAGTCAAAGGGAGTCACGATCCTCAGCATTGAGGGAACGATTTTGAAGAGAGAAATGTTTAATAAAATACACAATAATAACTTCTATCTGCTCATGGAATACTCGGAGGTGAAAATGGGGTTCGAACCTCACGATTGGAAATCAAGACATTTTCGCCAATAGAACACCAGTATTGGCCCTTCTACCGCCTAACTAAATAGCTTTCGCTTTGCTATTGCGGTCTCTGTCATTTCAAGCGGAAAGAAAAGAGACAGCAATGTCAAAGCTAAGACAGATTTAGTTAGGCGGTAGACCCTCCGTATATCAGATACACGGCCTTAAAGCCAATATACACACGGTTTGAGGTCGTTTCGTGGGGCGATGGAGATTTGTGCCACGATACAAATTGGCTTCGTAGCTTAACCGTAGCGTATGATACTAGCTCAAGATATGTTTCTAGGTATTCTCTGGTTACAGTAAAACATTTTATTCAAAATCTTACGCGCTAAACACTAGACCCACAGCAAGTAATTAGTGGTAGGACTCTTGGCAGAGTCCTTGGGGAAGGACCACACCTTTGCCAGTTATTCTACCGCCAAGCAGTAATGTGCAAACATTACTGTGCTCCGGTACGAAGGGCAATGTTTCCAGAGAAATTACAGGGCTTAGAGATATAACTAACTTAGATCTCTGGGTGACGAGCGCAGTCCAGTACTAGGTAATGATTTGGACTCTTCATGTTCCAATAGCTGCGTGTCACTGTGCTGTTATGTGGCAGGCATGTTGCTTACCATCAGGCACATGTCCTGCTTGTCTCGTCACTCTTTCTCTGTGCCGACGGTGAACCATAAGCAGCCCACTACATGTTCCCACCGACTCGACGCCAATGCGGGTTGCCGGATAACGCATGACCTCTAAAGACTCCAGGAGCACGTCGGTTTCCTCACGATGTTTTTATTCACCATTTAAGCTAGTCATCAGCATCATCAACAGCCCACTGAATGTCCCACTGCTGGGACTCGGGGCTTTCTGTCGCAAGGAGAGAGTTAAGGCCATAATCCACCACGCTGGCCAAGTGCGGGTTGGTGGATGACACATGACTTCGAAAGATTCTAGGTACATGTCGGTTTCCTCGCGATGTTTTCCTTCACCAGTGGTGAAGACAGACAGAAAAGACAGTGGTGCGTGTGGGGTTTGAACCCGGGGTCACTGGATTGGCAGGCACCGCGCTGACCGCGCCGTTCTCCCGACTAGACCAGCCGTAACTTTTAAGCTAGTGGTGACGACAAACTTGTAAAAACACTCGAAGATCCAGACGGATTTTAAGCTTTCGTCCTCATGATAGTGAATTGCACATTCTATGCACAAGGTCACTACACCCTGAGTCCAACAGTGGACATCTATTGTATAGGCTGATGATGATGATGATGTGTTTTATGATAGGTATTCCGAAGCCCGGTCATAAAAAAAACTTAAAATGCAAAACGAAGTTAGAACCAATGAGGTTGCAAAAGATTGAAATTCTATAAGTACTTACATCAAGTCGCGTGGTACGTTACAAGTACATACACCATAAGTACCTACATACACATACATACATATCATCAATCATCATCATCAACAGCCCACTAAACGTTCCCACTGCTGGGACTCGGGGCCTTCTCTCGCAAGGAGAGAGTTAAGGCCATAATCCACCACGCTGGCCCTGTGCGGGTTGGCGGATACATACATATACCTATTACCTATTAACGGAAGTCTTCAACGAAGAGAGCACATATTTGATGGAAATGTGCACGCTGTGGATTTTCAATTACGCACAAAAAGAAAGTAGGTACCTACATGTTTTTCTTGTTTCTCATGTATCACACGACCTTATACAAACGCTTCTGTTTAATAAGAAAATATTAAGGTAAGTAACAATCTTTTAGATCAGGATATAAAGACACATTTTGAATTCAAAATCTGTTCTTTTGACAAATGACTGTTATTTTAGCACTTATTTTATTTATTATTTCACGGGTAACTCACGTGTGATTTGTCCAACTTAAGTTTCAGTCACGTCTGGCAGTGTATGGTCAAGTTAACAGGCTTAAGTTTGGTTCCGTGTGTCGGCCTTTTTCAAGGAGAGTGTACGAACGTGACCGCTGCCTGTTGGGCACAATAGTTACCCAGGTTAGAAGCGTAGCCTATGTGTTTTCCAAACTATTATCTATCTATGTACCAAATTGCATGTAGATTCCTTCACGTACCCATAAATTTTCCTACTGAAAAGCGCTCAACGTGGCAAAATAATTATTCAGTTCAAAAAACCTAACCACTTAGGTAAGATGCATTTCGTATACAATCACAACGAGGCGGTGATTGAGGATCTGAACCGGAAAAAGTGTATCCAAATCAATAATAACATGTATTCCGAAGGTTCCTTCTTGCGATGGCGTCGTGTGGCGAGTCTTTCGAACAACGCGACGGCTGCTACGCGGGTCAAAATCGTGATAGGGTGCTGCTTGCGGAACTATAGTCCTCTCGCAGTACATACAACGGAGTGCAATAGTTTAAATCCTTAAACATACCTGCTAAACGTAAGCTTTCCATCATTCAAATTATTTTTAGTCTTATACCCTTAATTTTAGACTGAAACTTTCTTGCTTTAGCTCATCCGTGAGTTTATTCGGAGCCCGTATGACAGGAGTTTGACTTGTCCATATGATACTATTGTTAGAGATGTGCGGATGACACACGCTGATGTTTAGATTGCGAGGGGGCACTTCAAAGGGCAGCCTTACGGTGGACAGGGCCGGCTGTAAGATTATATTACCTGACATGAGTCCAGTTCTACCTTAAAGATTCATTTTTTAAGGGTCAGAACCATCGTTAGAAAAAATACAATGAGAAGGACTCTACGCTATATACATTTGAATTTTCCATTTAAAAATCAAGAGCTAAAGGTCATTAAGATGATCAAGCTTACTACTAGTCAGAAGCGTGTTCAGCATGCTGGCGGCATCGACGCTAAATGGCAAAGTTTGAATATTTGCGTCGTTTGAGATCCTCAGCTGAATTAGCCGCTGCATCAGCCCCACTACGAGTATGTGTGTGTTACTGGAAGATGTGATTGTACCAAAGTTTCAACGCAAGTTATGGTCCACACTAGGGGCCGACCAAAACTTCCGAAGCCGAGTTCCAAAGCACAATAGTAGATATTTTAGATAGCGAATCTATCAACTTCAGTCCTGGATTAGCCAATAGGCTGTATAGTGTAGGTTGCAGCTTGCAGCCTAGGGGCAGCAGCGTCTTAGGGGTGGCAAATTGGTGGACAATTCACACACAACACACGGAAGATTATTATTATTTCAAAAAAGTATATGGGGTGGCAATAAAGTAGCCAACACTTAATATATCCTGTGTCATGATGTTTGTTTCCAGTGAACTCTTCACCAAGTCAACCGATACTCAGAAAAGAGAAGTTGGAAGAGATGTGTAATTTGGTCAAACTTGAGCGATATTGTAGTTATTATTTCGATAAATGGTCTTTAGATGATAATATCTGACCAAAGCAGGAACGGACTACTACACTGCTAGTATGCATTTGGAACTCACACTTCTAAAATTACTTGTTCTATGATTTTTCATGGTCGGGATATGGATCCAGTTACGTTAATAGTTTCCGGGAATGAGGTCTCTTGATGAGAAAGCGAGTGGTATAATTACGTGGCATGCACGCAAACTCGGGAAGTAATAGTCGTCGTTTTCCCAATCGAAATTGTAATAAATAACTTCAAAATTTGCTTAATATGACAATTTTTTATTTGATTTGGTGGCGCAACATTGGAGAAGCTTATGTCCAGCGGTGGACGAACACGGTCTGACGATGATGATGATGATTACAATTTTAATAAAACAAAGTAATTGACTATGAAGACTAACGGTTCCCATTTCTATTAATTAAACAATCAAGTTTGATTAGAGCGATTGAGAATTCTCCTCACTCATTCCTTTGAGAACTCATTTAAAATTCAGAACTTTTGAGTAAGTTTATAATATTAGTAAGAGTATGATACTCGTAGACGTACAACTATTGAAATTAAAAAAATACTTAGTTAAGTAAGCTATTAGCTAAATCTTTTCCTATGTGTCGCTCCCTATTTATGTTTTGCGTCCTCGACAACTCGCACTGAGAGACAGACTGTTTTAAATCATTGTTTCATGTTTTACATTATTTTTATCATTAACTCGCTTTGTAATTGCAGTTTCATCTGAGTTAAGTAAAACATGTTTAGTTGTACTTTCGTGAAAAAGACCGCCGGATGCGGTTGAAAGTTAAGTCGGAATTAGACGTGAATTATTTTGAAAAGTGTAACAACTACGTTTGGTTGAATATTAAATTATAATTTATTGTACTCGTAGTTTGTAAAGTTTAATTAGTAACCGGGGTCATTATGACCAATAACTGTCGCTTTAGTCCACATCTGTCGGTGGGCAGGGCGGCGCCCTCATGCGGCGGAGGCCGGCCCGGTCGCGATTAGCTAAATCATTTCCTATGTGTCGTTCCCTGTTTATCTTTGCGTCCTCGACAGCCCGCACTGAGAGACTGTTTTATATCACTATTTCATGTTTTACCTTCTTTTTATCATTAACTAGCTTTGTAAAAGCAGATTTAAACATTTTTAGTTGTACTTTCGTGAAAATGACCGCCGGATGCGGTTGAAACTTAAGTCGGAATTACTCGTGAATTAATTTGAAATGTGTAACAACCATGTTAGTTTTAATAGTAAAGTGTAATGTATTATAGTTAAGTTTAATTAATAAGCATCAGGGTCATTATGCCCGATAACTGGCGCTTTAGTCCGCATCTGTCGGTGGGCAGGGCGGCGCCCTCATGCGGTGGAGGCCGGTCCGGTCGCGATTAGCTAAATCATTTCCTATGTGTCGCTCCCTGTTTATCTTTGCGTTCTCGACAGCCCGCACTGAAAGACTGTTTTACGTCATTGTGCCATGTTTTACAGCCATCATGGCTTGACATTATTTTTAACACACTTTTAAAAAAAACATCTTCCAAGGACCGTAGCGTCATTCAATTGGTAGCAGCTCTATGTAGTTCTGATAACAATACAATAATGTGGAACTGTCGAATTGATCTGATGATGGAGCCGGAAGATATGAACTGGAGCTTCAAGATGAAACATCGTTGCATCATCAACGGTAGCCTGGAAGAGATCGATTCAGTTTTTAACTTTTGTGTGTTTTGTTTTTTAAAAGTAATTCAAGGTAATCTCTCTAGGTACCTATCCGATCTTGTTTTAGTCAGTTTCAATACATTTTTATCAGTAGGTAATAGATTTGCACTTACCCGCGATCTTGTCTGATTGTAAGTGATGTTGCGGTCTACGAACTACAATGGAGCGCGGTTACCTAGAAGAAACGATTGACTCTAGACTTGAAGATACATAGACAATACATATACAACAGGTAAAACCCAATCAGACAATATTATTCAACAGTTGAAAAGTTCTTATCACGAAAGTAAATACAAACGTCTTCGTTCAAGATCTTGGTATATCAACCATGAAACGATGTCATCTTTTCGAAAGCGAACGACGTGGCAGTCTGCTTGAAATAAAGTTATGGTGGTTCTCCGAAAGGTGTGCGATAAAACATCGTATTGTTTCGTTTATAGTAAACTGATTCGTTGAAATATATTATTCACTTGCAATTTTAAGTTGAAAGTTTGAAACATAAGTAAATAAATAAACATATACCTACTTGAGTAACGGTGGTTGATTACACTTACATTCAGTAAGACTAAACGCACTGCAGCTTCTCATCGCTGGTTTTTAGAGAGAAAAAAAAATTGGCAGTTATAGGAACTGCCGATCGAAGTGAAAACTTGTAACTCAGAATTTGACAGCTTACTTTGGAAACTACACGGGTGTAACCGGAGGGCGTGGCCTGACCATCATGGCATGGCCATCTAGAAATGCGTCAGCATTTCCCATTATTGGCTCACGCATTTATTTTCATACCCGAGCGTGACGCTAGAATCCAATTTACAACCCACGAAAAATCTGTCTGTGGCGCGCCAAAAGAAGTTTTCACTTCAAAAACAATTAAGCTACTGCTTAAAATACAAGGTCCACTAAATGTTCCCACTGCTGGGACTCGGGACATTCTCGCGCAAGGTGAGAATAAAATAAATATTGGTGGACAATTCACACACAACACCATTTGATCCCAAACTAAGCAAAGCTTGTAATATGGCGGCCAGATAGCTGATATGATACTTATATAGTTGTAAATACATACTTATCATACATAGAAACACCCAGACACAGTGCAAACATTTGAATTCATCACACAAATATTTGCACTGGGTGGGAATCGAACCCACGACCCAATCAAATAGAATCAAGGTGATCTACCACGCTGGCCCAGTACGTGCTGTTGGGTGACGCAGGACCTCGAAAGATTCTTGGAATATGCCGGTTTCCTCATGGTCTTTTCCTTCGTTGTTTTAAGTTAACGGTATTACGCACATGACGTCGAAAAGACAGTGCGTATGGGATTCGAACCAGGGGATCCGTATTGACATTCACCGTTCTCCCAAGTAAATAAACCGTAACTTACTAGCCTAGCCGCAACCTGCCTAGCAAGTAAGTCTATATCCAAGCGCTTCAATTTTTAATTTAGAAAGCGAAATTTATTGCTTATGTAGGTATTCCATGAAGCTCATAATTTGGGCTATTTAAGTCTAGAGTGATCTAATCGGTTTCTTCTAAGCAAGCAAGCTCTATCGAATACTGTATCGTCACTTAAATTCAGGTGAGATGGCATTTGAGTTCCAACTTATTTATCAATTAGTAGCATAGCGCGATTTCAATCGCAAAATTCCCGATCCGGTTGTTTCCCTGAATAAAAACTAGTCCATGGTTTATTCTAGAATATCTGTGCATCAAATTTCACGTAGATCCCTTATGTAGTTTTTGCAGGTAATTTTAATTTGGCTTATAGCCATTTTAGTAATTTAATCATTTGACAGTGAACTCCTAAACGACGGGACCGATTTGAATGTTTTTTTTTGTGTGTGTATTCAAAGATAGTTTAAATTCACAAATAAGCCCGGCAGATGGCGCTGCAGACAGTGTCTAGGTTATGTCCGAGCGAAGCCGGAACGGGCCGCTAGTAATTATATAATTTGGAAAATTAACTATACTATTATAATACATAATTAAAATATAATACCTACTCAATACTAACATACTGCATATACTTACATATTAATAACTGTACACTCTAATACATAAATATTAATATAACATACACTAACAGATATATAAATATCATGTTTTACAGATGGAGATTTACCTATGCAATAGATTCAAATTATGTAAGATTAAAGAAAAGTAACGATTTCAAGTAAATGATCATGTAGACAAATATAATTGATTCACCAGTTGTTTGAAAGTGGCAAGCGATGGAGCTTGTCTGGTTGATACAGGCAAAGCGTTCCACAGTTCAGTAGCCCGAAAAGCAAAAGACTTGCCATAGAAATTTTCACTGCGTGCCGAAGGCATTTGGAGTACCAAATTGTTTTTAGATCGGAGAGGCAAAGAGTGTGCAACGCTCCAGACAGTAAAAACATCTTTCAAATAACGCGGTGATGAGGGGTTAAATAATATATTATAGAGTAGAGACAAAGTATGAGCATTCCGACGAAGGCGAATGGGGAGGCACTTGAGCTGCATACGAAACTGAGACACGTGATCATATTTGCGCAAGCCAAATATAAATCTTATGCAATAATTTTGGAGACGCTCAAGTTTATTTAGCTGGTCTTCATTGAGGTCAAGATAGCAAATATCTGCGTAGTCCAAGATGGGAAGAAGAAGAGATTGTGCAAGCGCAACTTTAGTAGCAGTGGGTAGAAAATTTCGTAATCGTCTCAACGATCCACCAGAAGCAAATAATTTGCAACTGATTGCTTTCAGATGAGGTTCCCAGCTGAACGTACGATCGAAAATCACGCCCAGGTTTTTGACTGTTTCGCTGTATGGTATTACTATCCCGTTAAAAACAACGTCTTTTAAATTTATAATATTAGTAGGATAACATTCTACTAATTTTATGAATGCGAAAGTCTGTTGCTTCTAGAAAAAGTATTTTAGATAATAGATTTGCCCTTGACCATCCTTGACTGAGACTGAGAGACAAAGAAGGCCAATCCGTTGCGGGTTCACGGATCGCGGAAGGATGTGAAAACGTTCCCACGTTCCCGCCATAAGCAGCAAAGATGGAAATTGAAGGTTTTAGTCGGTATAATAGTATAATGTAGTGATAGGACTCTTGGCAAAGTCCGCCTGGGGAAGGACCACACCTTTGCCAGTTAATCTACCGCCAAGCAGTAATGTGCAAACATTACTCTGTTCCGGTTTTAAGGTCAATGTTTCCAGAGAAATTACAGGGCTTAGAGATATAACAACTTAGATCTCTGGGTGACGAGCGCAGTGCAGTGCTAGGTAATGATTTGGACTCTTCAACTCTTCATGTTCCAATACCTGCGTGTCACTGTGCTGTTATGTGGGAGGCATGTTGCTAACCATCAGGCACATGTCCTGCTCGTCTCGTCACTTATTATTTATATTTAAAAAAAAATACTTTGGTGCCCCCATAGTTAGCTTGACGGGGCCTTTTCCGTACCTAACCTCTTTATTATTCCATTGAGCGTGACTCAAACGTCCCTTTTCTACTCCAACCAGCTTAGCCCGTCCCAAAAACCTCTGGTAGTGAGGGCACCATGTCCGTCCGTGGTGTCGAGTCCGACATAACCCGACCGGCGAAAGGTATGCATAAATGAATTTATTCCACGTACGTACGTAACAATACACACACATTTTTTATGTATGTGTATAATATCTATTGTTACGTACGTGAGGATACTTACGGTGAAGAAATAACAATATGACGAGAATTAAAATAAAAAAGCGTCACTAAAACTACTTCAACATTTATGTACGCTTTTTTTAAATATAATTATAATTAATTACAAGTAATGTAAATGTTTTAGTAGTTTTAGTGAAGCTTTATTTTTTTAATATTCGTCATCTTGTTATCTTCACACCCTATCCACACTCTGTGTCTTCTTGTGTCCTGATAGGAATAGTTGTCTGTAAGAAATCTCTATTAGCGCTACGGCTGCCATTTGTGATGCTACTTATGAGTAGTTTATACTTTGTAACTGTTCTAAATTTTCTCGCGTAAATAATAGGTACGTTTCTGTTGGTCTGTGTTACTTATACTTACTAATTTCAGGTGTATATCTTTACTGTGGATACCCTGTTTGTGGTATACAGCCGTTATTGCCGCTACTGGCAGATCCTTCCGGCCGACACACTTCCCCCGAGCCCCGAGGTAGGGGGTGGTACCTCGCAGGGCGCCATTACTCATGCCCTGCATTTTAATTTATATCTGGTTCGATAACAAAGCGCGTTCAACAGCTGAATAAACGGATATACCGTCGATCGTTTATTTATCGTTTCTCGAATTGCTTGCTCGAAAAATACTCTGATATAATTGTGTGGAAACTGGGAGTACTTCGTTCTGGTTTGTAGGTAGCTGTAGGGTTGTACAAATATTTTGAGCTGAAATGAAGCGTTATAAACGATTTTATCAATGAAAACTGTTTTGGCTTAAATGAACTCGTCTCAATTTTTTCATAGTATTATGCTGTTTGTTTTCCATTTACTTGTAGAATCAAATAAATAAGAGTCTAGCGTTTGATTTAAAACATTTTCAACCGATACATGAGCTATATTTAAAATACAGATACAGCTAAATATTGGTGGACAATTCACACAGCTGATATAATACTTATATAGTTTTGAATACATACTTATTACACAAGGGGTGTAAGGGGGAAGACTAAACATCTAGCTTCCCCAAATGTCAACCTCTCCTGCGCGTGGTACACCCTGCTGCCAACTAACGAGGCTCTGACGACCGAACCAATGGCGGTATAACCATTTAAAAGCCAGTCCTAAATTGACCAGACCGGTGACGGGCAGCGGCGTCATCGGTGCAAAGGGCTGGCTCCGCGGTCACCAACCCGCCTGCCAAGCGTGGTGACTATGGCAAATACCCCCTCTATGAAGAACACAATAAAGAAACGGCCCCTAGTCCCCGGCGGCTCTGCTATTCCAGGCGCTGGTGGCAGCCTTGGTTCCGGTGGAGCATGGGGTGCGAAGAATCCCCGGCAGACGCCCCGCCACCAAACCCAACGACTCGACCTGGCAACGTTTAACGCACGGACTTTGAGGGCTGACGAAAAGATTGTGGAGCTGGAAAAAGAAGTGGACAAGTTGCGCTGGGATATCATAGGGTTATCCGAAGTCCGTAGACAGGGCGAGGACAGGATAACCCTCGAATCCGGCAACTTGTTCTACTACCGGGAGGGAGATCAACAATCCCAAGGGGGTGTCGGGTTTTTAGTCCGCAAGTCTCTCGTCAACAACGTGATAATGATCGAGAGTGTGTCGAGCAGGGTCGTGTACCTTGTACTTAAAATTACCGACCGGTATTCATTGAAGGTCATACAGGTGTACGCACCGACCTCGACACATCCCGACGAAGAGGTTGAGACCATGTATGAGGACATCTCCAAAGCCATACATGTCTCGCCAACACATTTCACGGTTGTGATGGGAGACTTCAACGCGAAACTGGGCAAACGTAGCGGTGATGAGTTGAGATATGGGCAGCGGAACCCAAGAGGGCAACGTCTAGCTGATTTCTTGGAAAGGGAGAGCCTCTTTATGATGAACTCCTTTTTCAAGAAACAGCCACAACGAAAATGGACATGGATTAGCCCAGATGGTTCCACAAAAAATGATATCGACTTCATTATGACGACTAAACGGCAAATATTCAGCGATGTCTCTGTGATCAGTAGGGTTAAGACCGGCAGCGATCACCGTATTGTAAGAGGCACGCTGAATCTAAACATTAAGTTCGAAAGATCACGTCTAATGAAGTCCACGCTCCGACCAAATTATGCTCAAATCGAAGATCCCGATAACTTTCAACTCGAACTTCAAAATCGCTTCGACGCCTTAGATGAATGCGTAACGGCGGAGGAAATAAACGACAGGCTGGTGGAAACTGTTCAAGCAGTTGGCAGGAAATTTTATAAGAGCCGACGCCAAAATAGAACCCAAAAGCTCTCCGATCATACTCTAAATCTCATGGCAGTTAGGCGAGATATGCGGTTGCAGTCTTCGGTCGACATGACGATATACAGACGGCTCAATAGACGGATCTCTACTTGTGTGCGACGCGAGATACGTTGCTTCAATACTTCGTGTATTGAAGAAGCGATCAAGCGGAACCAAGGCTCGAAAGTGTTCGCAAGAAATCTGTCTCTTGGGCAAAGTCAGCTGGCCAAACTGAAGACCGATAGCGGTAGCGTAGTCTCGTCGAAGCCCGAGATTTTGGAGGAGATTGAGAAGTTCTATGAACAGTTATACACCTCAACACAAGCACAACCTGTCGTTAGCATGGCAAAAGACCCCAGAGCCAAGCTGACCCGGCACTTTACCGAAGATATCCCGGAAGTCAGCCTGTATGAGATTAGGATGGCCCTCAAACAACTTAAAAACAACAAAGCACCTGGCGATGACGGAATTACGACTGAGTTTCTGAGAGCGGGTGGAAAACCGGTACTTAAAGTCCTCCAGAAGCTGTTCGACTCCGTCATACTTGACGGTAATACGCCAGAAGCGTGGAGCAGAAGTGTGGTGGTGCTCTTCTTGAAAAAAGGTGACAACACCTTGATGAAGAATTACAGACCCATCTCACTTCTGAGCCACGTTTATAAGTTGTTTGCGAGGGTAATCACGAATCGTCTCGCACGCAGGTTTGACGACTTTCAGCCACCCGAACAAGCCGGTTTCCGAAAAGGCTATAGTACCATAGCCCACATACATACGCTCCGGCAGATTATACAGAAAACTGAGGAGTATAATCGGCCACTATGTATAGCGTATGTGGACTATGAGAAAGCCTTCGATTCCATCGAGACCTGGGCAGTGCTTCAGTCTCTCCAGCGATGCCGCATCGACTATCGCTATATCGAAGTGTTGAAGTGTATCTACAGCAAAGCCACAATGTCTGTCCGATTACAGGACCAGTGCACAAAACATATCCAGCTACAGAAAGGCGTGAGACAGGGAGATGTTATATCTCCGAAACTGTTCACTGCTGCGCTGGAAGACGTTTTCAAGCTACTGGACTGGAACGGACATGGCATCAATATCAACGGCGAATGCATCACTCACCTTCGGTTTGCCGACGACATAGTCATTGTGGCGGAGTCGCTGGAGGACCTCGGTGCAATGCTCAGGGACCTCAGTAGAGTATCCCAACAGGTTGGTTTGAGGATGAACATGGACAAGACGAAGGTCATGTCAAATGTGCATGTCTCACCTGTACCGGTTATTGTTGGGAATACCACACTCGAAGTTGTTGACGAATACGTCTACCTGGGTCAAAAGATCCAATTAGGTAGATCCAACTTCGACAAAGAGGTCCAGCGAAGGATCCAACTCGGATGGGCAGCGTTCGGGAAACTTCGACACATCTTTGAGTCCAAAATACCCCAATGCCTAAAGACAAAAGTCTTTAACCAGTGCGTGTTGCCAGTGATGGCTTATGGAACTGAGACGTGGTCCTTAACTGTGGGCCTCATAACAAAGCTCAAAGTCACACAGCGAGCTATGGAGAGAGCTATGCTCGGAGTCTCTTTGCGCGACAGAATCCGTAATGAAGATATTCGCAAAAGAACTAAAGTGGCCGACATAGCTCAACGAGTAAGCAAGCTGAAGTGGCAATGGGCAGGCCACATCGCTCGAAGAACTGACAACCGATGGGGAAGAAAGGTTCTCGAGTGGCGACCACGAACCGGAAGACGCAGTGTTGGACGGCCTCCCACTAGATGGACAGATGACCTAACAAAGGTCGCTGGAAACCGCTGGTTGCAGGTTGCGCGGGACCGTTCGTTGTGGAAATCTAGGGGGGAGGCCTTTGTTCAGCAGTGGACGTCTTGCGGCTGATGATGATGACTTATTACACATAGAAACATCCAGACACGGTGCAAACATTTGAATTTATCACACAAATATTTGCTGGGTGGGAATCGAACCCACGACCCTCGGCTTCGCAGTTAGAGCTACTACCAACTAATCCACGAGCCAGGCCAGAGTAAATGTAAGATTTTAAGAATTTAGTGGTAACTCACGTGTCCTATACCTAGTCGTAGACTTAGTAGTGACGAAGGGGCTGCGGAACAGAGGCATGCGCTCTTTACACTTTTTGGATGCGTAAAATCCTGGGAGTTCGTATCACCGACATGCGTAAGTAATCTGTGGCTATACAAGTGACGTATTATGAAACAATATTGCTGTTTTAAATACTAAAACTCTAAGTTGTAAGTTTTGACTTGTATCGGCAGTCCTTATAAATGTTTTTTGTAAATTACTGGTAGTACATTGAAATAAAATATCCTTTAGGTTAAGAATTAAATTAGTATTATAATTTATCAAGAAGTGGTGGTCTAGTGGCGATAACTTCCGATTTCGCAAGCGTAAGGTTGTGAGTTCGAATCCCGCCCGCACCACTGATGCCTGCCTGGACTGTGCATGTTCCAATATCAGCGGGGCACTGCTATTATTTATGAGCAGGCGTGTTTCTTACCATCAGACACGTATTCTGCTCGTCCCGTCGCTATTAAGTATAGGCTTAAAAAAAAATGAAAGAAGATACAGTAGGTACCAACTTAGTAGAAAATCTCACCTTTTAGCCCTAATACCTGGTATTTCAGAAAATGTTTCAAGCCGATATCAATTCCTATTATAAAATGGAAATGCCTCGTTTCAGAGCCGCACTCAAAGTCTTATCGCATCGATTACCCGTAACGATTATGATTCCACGGTGAATTCGATACTTTGGTATGTATACGCGTGTAGTACACACGTGATCTGCACTGTAGTTTGTGTTGTGATAGCGATACGTAGCTATATTATATTTGTTTTGTGAGACAGACAGACAAATAGAAACACATTATTATGCTCACCAGAGATAGAGACGAACTTCTTAGCATTCCATGGATTCACCGTGCGTGCGGTCCATAATGTGGCAGAGAGAGAAATCCCGAGTAGACCCTGTAGACCCCAAGACTTGTGACTCGGGCGTAGGTTTAAAAGGGGCCCCTTAGTGACGTACGTCAACACTCACCTTCACTACTCGTATTTCTCTCCCTGCCTTGCCAAATCCGATATGATCCTACTAGTGCAGCTTTAGATATTCGTTCTAGTATAGAACTTACTGCACTTCTGGACAAGCCAAGGTTTTTCAGCAGGTTATAGAGAGATTTTGCTGGTATACCTCTCGCTCCTACTTCTACTGCGTATAAATTAACTACATCGTCATTTTTTGTTAATTCGTTTTGAAGGTCGTAATACTAAGTTAACACAGTAAAACTTTCGTAATGGATGAAAACGGCAAACGAACGCGTAGGATACTCGATGAAGTGACAATTTACACAAGATAGACAAGCTGGAGAAGAAACGCCGAGAACAAGCCTGAGTGGCGTATCATAGAAGAGACTTGGGTATATTTGATTAAAGAGTGAGGATTTATGTTAGGTAAGCGTTGGCGCTTGTCATCAAGAAAGATGGCGGTCAAGCGGACACCTATTCTCGTTAAAAATAAGGCCTATGTCCAGCTATGGACTAGGAACTAGGATAAATTAAGGACGGTGATAATGAGGTTGTAATAGTACATTATGATATAAGTGCGGTAAGTTGATAATTACAGCCGAGGCTTTATTGCTAGCTCGAGCCGAAGGCGAGAGCTATAATTAGCAGAGGCTGTAATTATCAAAGCGCACGTATGTCATACGACGTTTTATAACATATTTGCGAGGAAATAAACAAAACTCTGACGACATTTTCAAATAAAAACAATACAGCGAAAAAAACGCGCTGAATAATATTTACTTGATCACAGATCACAGCACAGAGTAAGTAATCACTACGGATCACAGATTAGCAATGCGCGCGCATCGGCGCCTTTTTTTTTAAGCAACGGCACAGAACCAGCCGGTATGCCATTAATAATAAAGTAAATTAATATTTTTGTGTTTTGTTACAGAAAAATTAAAGTAATTTATGGTCTAAATTAATTAAATTAACGAATTTAATAATTCTTTATTATATTTGACCTCTTAAAGTTAATTTTATTCATAAAATGTTGACCACACTTTTCTGACATAAAAACTCTTTACTAAGATTTAAAAAGGTACCGTTCGTTTTAGACGGAGCATATCTCTCTACCTAGTCTGTGGACGGAGCATTTTGAAACCGTGCGTTTTACATTACACATTACAGCACTAGTGCGTAATAAGACACATTACGATACAGAAATTGGTCCAATAAGAGACCCTTTACGAGCAAATATGTTATAAAATATTTTATGATTATGGATTGGATATGAATTATTAGATTCGTTAATTTAATTAATTTAGACCATAAATTACTTTAATTTTTCTGTAACAAAACACAAAAATATTTATTTACTTTATTATTATTGGCATACAGGCTGGTTCTGTGCCGTTGCTTAAAAAAAAAGGCGCCGATGCGCGCGCATTGCTAATCTGTGATCCATAGGATCCATAGTGATTACTTACTCTGTGCTGTGATCTGTGATCAAGTAAATATTATTCCGCGCGTTTTTTTTTTCGCTGTATTGTTTTTATTTGAAAATGTCGTCAGAGTTTTGTTTATTTCCTCGCAAATATGTTATAAAACGTCGTATGACATACGTGCGCTTTGATAATTACAGCCTCTGCTAATTATAGCTCTCGCCTTCGGCTCGAGCTAGCAATAAAGCCTCGGCTGTAATTATCAACTTACCGCACTTATATCATAATGTACTATAAAATAGTGCTACTGTTTGTAAACGCCGACCTATCAGTCCTTAATGCAGCAGTTTTTACCCATAGTCCAGTCATTTTAGTAAGTTCACCTCGGAATTCGAGATACCAAGCTGTAAGTCTGTAAATACTTGTATATTGACACCCTAAAAGTTGTCTCAAAACCTACATATTTATATGGTAGGGTGTGAGCAACTATTAAATTTCAATGTCAAAATTCACGAAAATCGGTTTTTTGCGCTTTTGTTGTAAATATTTCATTTCCTATGGGTTTTTTGCTATTAGTATGTATGATCAATATTGTAGAATACAAAATTCCCTACATATTTTGCTTAAAAACTTTTTTATACGGTAAACCGTTTTCGAGATAGAGAGTGGAGAGCTCGCGGTCACAGTACGCACTTGATAATATACACGTTTGAAATGTTGATGAGCAGCTGCACTGTTGGTGGAATATTTGACAGCTGCACAGGTTTATTAAGTTTTATAGACTTGAAGTAATGCATATAATGAAGATGATCGAGACTTTTCACATATTTTGGAGCATGATAGACTGCTAATAAGGTTTGAGTTCCACTCTCTAATAATCTCTGGGCCGAACAATTTTCTTCCTCCAATGCTGTTAGTGCAGCTAGTTCATCCAAATTTTCTGCAACTACAAGAGTGGTTGTGGTTCGCGATGCGGATGCGGGCTGGCAATGCTCTTTAGCTTGTGGCCAATGTAATGGGCAAGCTTGTCTCAATGCTCTACCATATCAGAGGGACATTAACGAATATGGAACCTTTGACCCCGAAATCATGGAAGAACTTGAGAAAACTGTATATCTCTCGTTATCGACCGGAGGCACCGGTTGACCTGAAGTGATGCGGTGACTGGGCGCTCTTCGCCCTCTATCTCGAAAACGGTTCACCGTATAAAAAAAAATTGCAAACAAAATTTGTAGAGAATTTTGTATTCTACAATATTGATAATAAATACAAATAGCAAAAAATTCATTGATATTTCCAAAGAAAGCGCAAAAAAACCGATTTTTGTAGCCTTTGACCTTGAAATTTAATAGTTGCTCACACCCTACCATATAAATATAGGTTTTGAGACAACTTTTAGGGTGTCAATATACAAGTATTTACAGACTTACAGCTGGGAATCTCGAATTCCGAAATTCTTACCTAATTTAACCTTAAATGACTGGACTACTATAGCTCTTAGCCTCTGATAGCCTATACTGCCTAACAAACTTTGGGCTGCCTAAATCAACACGGTCCCATATTCCACATTTTCCAGCGAAACCAACCTTCAAAACCGCACTAAGGCCTTCAGAGAATCCAGTCGACTGTGTACCTTTTAAGTGTAAAATTTGCTACATAAGTCTAGTCATTTGAAAAAAATGTTTAACTACAGATTCATAGTCATCCTACTAAAATTATAAATGTCAATGTATGGATGTTTGGATATTTGGATGTTTGTTGCTCAATTACGTCCTAACGTATGAACGGATCGGGCTGAAATTTAGAACACAGATATATTATACTCTGGAATATAGATAGGCTAAATATAGGCTACTTTTTATCCCGAAAAAAAAAACAACGGGAACTTCGCGGGTAACACCGCGGGGTGCTGCTAGTCAAATATAAAACAGTATAAATATTTGCAACACTAAAAAAACGAACACTGTGCGGAAACTACTTACCTTTTGTGAATTCGCAACTGTCACTCTATCGTATGAAAAATGTGCATTTCGAATCTGTCATTTCTATGGACTTCTATGGGTATCCATTTATTTTAATGATTTGGTTTGCACTTGATCTCCATCTCGCCTAATGTTAAGCGGTGAAATGGTCTACTATGAAGCAATTATCGAGAAGATAATAATAAGTCTCAACTAAAGGAAAGACCAAAATTGTATTCATCGCAAAAACCTATTAAGGCGACACCTTACACAGCCTAGACAGTATTTTTCACAATTGGAGTCACCTCTGAGTCCGATTCTCTGGAACATCAACCATGAAACGATATCGTTTTTCCAAGCTACGAGCATCCCAATGGAAAATACATCAGAGCTTAATTAGATCAAGCAGATCGCCTGCACCCTTTTTGAAATGTATCCCATTAGCTTGCAACTGTTTTAGAGATCTTTAAGATACTATGCATTCTAAGGAATAAATAAATTCTTGAATGGTTACACAATTATTAAACACTAGTAGTGCCCCGCGGTTTTACCCGCGTAGTTCCCGTTCCCGTCGTTTCCGTTATTTTCTCGGGATAAAAAGTAGCCTATGTGTTCTGGCAGACTATAATCTAACTGTCTTCCAAATTTCAACCTGATCCGTTCATACGTTATGGCGTGATTGAGCAACAAACAGCAAAATATCCAAACTTCCACACTTTGACATTTATAACATTAGTATCTAGGATAGTAGGATTAGTAGGATAGCCCTTTCTACCTTTTACTGGAGTACAAACTTAACAAACCCGCTGAAAAGTGTCGCGACTGTTGCAAGCTGCAATACAGTCTATGTAAAATATTATATAGCATCTTAGTTTCACGTTTCGTCACTAGATCACATAAGTTTGTTGTTCTGTACCTGCAAGCACGATGTCACAAACTTTATAAAAGTCCATTGTACGCAACTGTGTTGAAAGCGTCTGCTAACAAATATTAAGTTCGTAGTTCTTACTCTACAACCAACACATTGCTGTTTATGCTCTGAAAACGAAATACGAATACTAGGATCATGTGAACGGTATCAAATTTATATATTTTTAGTAGTAGTAGTTCTAGTAGTTATAAAATATTTAATAAAATAAAAGATTGGCAGTCATAGGAACTGCCGATAGAAGTGAAAACTTATAACTCAGAATTTGATAGCTCACTTTGGAAACTACACGGGTGTAACCAGAAGGCGTGGCCTGATCATCATGGCATGGCCATCTAGAAATGCGTCAGCATTTCCCATTGGCTTACGCATTTCTAGATGGTCATGCCATGATGGCCTGGCCACACCCTTTCAGCATTTCCCATTGGCTGACGCATTTCTAGATGGCCAATAGTCGTGGTCCCGAGCTCCCGAGTTTACCCGAAGATTTCTTATCATACCCGAGCGTGACGATAGAATTCAATTTACAACCCACGAAAAAGCTGTCTAGGCGCGCCTAAAGAAGTTTTCCCTTCAAAAATATTCGTTGATACTTTTAGTTGTAGGAAAACCATATGTGTACCGTATACAACTTACCTTAAAAATGCTACTATCTACATACCTATCTATATATACGGTTATTGATAATAAATATATAAAATAAAAAGCCTTTTATTTCTTGCTTAAAATTAACAATGGATATAACAGTAAACTTATTTATCTTTTAATTATCCTAAGCTTATTCTAGGGTTAGTACACGTTACATTTATAATGAATTTGAGAATAGTAAGAGTTAGTAGGTACCTATTTGTTTTATATTATATTACACTATTGTAAAAGATTATAATTTAAAGTTTTCTTAAAAAATACTTATTTTTGATTTTCCGCAAGAACCCCTCTGCAGGTAAAGGCCTCCTCCAAGGTGTGCCAATCGTCTCTACATTTTGCTATATGTAGCCAGTTTGGACCAGCTATTTGTTTTATGTCATCTTCCCTTCTTGCTCTGGGTCGACCCTGTCTACGCGTGCCGTGAGGTCCGTTCCATTTTGTCGCTCTATATGTCCACCTCATGTCTTGAAGACGCGCCACGTGACCAGCCCATTTCCACTTTAGGGATTTAGCATAAGTGCATGCATCAGTTGTTTTCGTATACTTGCGTATATCGAGGTGACGGATTTTTTGGATTTTTTGTATATTCAGCATACTACGTTCCAGACCTCTTTGGCATGTTATTATTTTTCTATTAGCCTTGTTGGTAAATTTCCACGTCTGACAAGCATAGGTCAAGCATGGTAGAAGACATGAGTTAAATATTTTTGTTTTTATATATATTGGTAGATTGCTCTTGAATATCTCTCTTAAACTCCAATACTTATTCCAGGTTAATTGTACCCTGCGTTCAATGTCTAGCTCGTTATTTTTTATATCAAGTCCAATTTGTTTGCCAAGGTATACATACTGCTCAGTGTATTCTAGAGGAATGTTTTCGACTGTTATTGCTTTTCTGGTGCTATTTGTCATTACTTTCGTTTTTGTAAGGTTCATTTCTAGACCTACTTGTTTGCTGGCGTCATTAAGAGATAGTATCATTTCTTGTATCTCCTTGCTAGATTCAGATAGCAAAACCAAGTCGTCCGCAAAACGCAGGTGACTTAAATAGGTTTTATTGATAGATATGCCTTTTGTTTTCCATTCTAGCTGTTTTATAATCTGTTCCAGCACTGCTATGAATAGTTTCGGCGATAATGGGTCACCTTGTCTAACACCCCTTCTTACTGGGAACCAAGGACCGGTCGTTTCTAGTTGGACCCTGCTTTTTGTGTTACTGTAAATGCTTTTGATTACAGTCAATAATTTAATTGTTTTCTACTTTTAGCGCTTTCAAAGCTATCCATATACTTTCGTGCGATATTGTATCGAAAGCTTTTTGGTAGTCGATAAAGACGATGTAGAGTGGTCTTCTCATCTCTTGGCATTTCTCTATTATTATTTCTAGAGTATGAATATGGTCGATAGTAGAATATCCTTTTCGAAAACCAGCTTGCTCTATCGGTTGATTTGATTCTATTGCGCTACTTATCTTCTGATTTATTATGCTGGAGAAAAGCTTATAGATACTGGGTAGTAAGCTTATCGGTCTATAGTTTGCAATATTGTGTGGGTCGCCTTTCTTATACAGTAGAATTATATTTGATTCTCTCCATTGACTAGGTGTTTCTCCGGTTAGGATTATGTCATTAAATAAATCAGTTAAAGGTTGAGCTAAGATTGGGGTGGCTACTTTTAAGCATTCGTTTGTGATATGATCTGATCCTGGGCTTTTGTCATTTTTGAGGTTTTCCAAAGCTTTTATTACTTCACTGATCTCTATTTCAATTTGGTTCGCGTCTTTTTCGTAATTTATTGTGGTTAGCTGTCCTTGACTGGTACAATGATATTTATTGATGTTATTTGTGTTATACAAGTTTCTATAGAAGTTGGTCGCCTCATTGATAATGTCTTCTCGCCTATGTGTTGTTTTATTGTCCTGTTTTACTCCCTCTATCCATGTTTTACACGTTCGAAGCTCTTTGTATGCTTTTTTCGTACTTCCTTTCTGGGTAAGGTGCTTTTCAATAGTAATCGTTCGATGGTTTGCATAGTCGTGTCTTATGTATTTGCTTATAAGTTTGTAAAGAGCCGAAATTTCATTTTTTATTTGTCTACTTTTTATAGTATTTTTCTGTAAATCCCGTCTTCTTTCTATGAGCTTTAAAGTGCAATCAGACAAAATTGTGCGGGTGTTGCTTAAGATTTGACTATTTTTTAGGCTTCTCTTTATTACTTTGATTATATCGTCGTAGTATTTTTGTATTGTAATATTTTCTTTCCTTTCTAGAATAGAGCGTGATTCTAGTGAATCTAAACATTTTATATATTTATTTATTTCTTCTTTACTTTTCAGGTTATTGTTTTGAGTATTTTGGTATTTCTTTCTACTCTTCTTTACTTGTGTGAGAGATATTGTTGCTCTTAAGGGTCTGTGATCCGAAGGGTAGTTAGCGTTAAGTACCTCAATATTTTGAAATAGATGTGCTTTATTTGATAATATAAAATCAATTTCATTTTTATATTTTTCGTCTGGGGATCGCCAAGTCCATTTGTTTTTCATTTTCTTCTTAAATAAGGTATTTATAATTGTAAGTTTATTTTCAGAAGCGTAATTAATCAGTCTTTGACCTCTTTCATTTCTTATACCGAATCCATTTTTACGGTTCACGGTTCACGGTTTCACGGTTATTGATAATTACGTCAAATTCTACTTATACTTATCATAAACGCGAAAGTAAGTTTGTTTGCTCCGCTCTCACGCAAAAACTACTAAACAGATCATCATGAAACTTTGTGCACATATTTTTGGAGAGATTAGAAGTAATATATGCTTTATATCCTGTAAAAGTAACGGGTAGGACCTGCAAATCTGTTTGTTTATAGTATCTACCCTGCATGTGGTAATTAAGTTGGAAACTTAAGTTTTTAGGTGCTAGTATAGTAAAAAATTTAATTTAATTTTTAGGGTTCCGTAAAACGTTAAAACCCTTATAGATTCGTCATGTCTGTCTGTCCGTCCGTATGTCACAGCCACTTTTTGCCGAAACTATGAGAACTACACTGTTGAAACTTGGTAAGTAGATGTATTCTGTGAACCGCAAGATTGTAAGATTTTTAGAAAAAAATAAAAATAAATTAGGTATGTAGGAATAATGTAGGATGTCTATCGATAGGTCTTCAAAAATGATGTTGAGGTTTGTAATAGCATATTTGCCTACACTGAATAGTTTGCGCGTAAGACACTTCCAAAGTGGTAAAATGTGCCCCCCCCCCCCCCCCCTCTAACTTCTAAAACAAGAGAATGATAAAACTAAAAAAAATATATGATGTACATTACCATGTAAACTACCAACGAAAATTAGTTTGAACTCGATCTGATGAGTAGTTTTTTTTAGTACGTCATAAATACATTATTATTAAAACTTCGATCAAAGTTACAACGAACTACAAAAATGTATTTATTATGTTACTTACTTGCTGCTACGGAACCCTTCATGGGCGAGTCCGACTCGCATTTGGCCGCTTTTATTATAGTAGGATATGTTAAAACATTAAGATCTTATTGATACCTGAAACCTAACTATATAGAAAGCTACCGATGTCGCCGGCGTGTTGGAACAAGGTTGAAGCGTTACCAGTCGTAATGGCAGCAGAGCGACAAACCTCCTGAAGATGCACGTTGTGTCGAGGAATACTGCTTTTGTAGGTGTAGCTGACCGTTGGTCCAACAGTCTAGCGAAGGTCTCTTTAGATATTAATTGAAGGTACTACTCGCTCTGTAGTCGAAATTCGACCATAATAATTTACATAAACAAAACAGGACATTTGCGTGTGTTTTTCCAATACATGGTGGTGTAATGTACGTATACGTAATTTAAAAAAAATGCATTAATGATTGGGAAATTTTCCTCTGTCCGCGCAATGTTCGTAAGGATAAAGTTTTTGCTTCGTGTATTAATACATAAAACTTTTCACCGACATGTAAAAGGGAATTCGATCGTCGTATCAACATCCCTCGTGGCGATAACTTCGCGAACCAAGTCAAGTTACTTTCTGAGTTTGTCCTTCTCGGCTTAGCTAATACTTATTTATTATTGTTATTTGAGCCTGTTGCCAGATGCGTTCTTATCGACTCCTGTTCTTCGTAAATTGTCATGAATAATACAATGTTTGAATCGAAATTGGGGGAAGTTTACCTTTTGTTCGGGTCGAGTAATTTTCGTTGTAATTCAGGCGGGCGTGAGAAACTCGCCCGGTCCAAATATTCGCCTACTTTTATCGGACCGTTCGATACCAGATATCCTTTTCGATTTTCATCTCTATCTGGTTTATGTTAAGGTGTAAATAAAATAGCAAAATAGATCAACAAATAGCAAAAAACCCATAGGAAATGAGATATTTCCAAAGAAAGCGCAAAAAACGATTTTTGTGACCTTTGACCTTGAAATTTAATAGTTGCTCACACAATATGTAGGTTTTGAGACAACTTTTAGGGTATCAATATAGGTACTAGTATTTACAGACTTACAGCTGGGTATCTCGAATTCCGAGATTCTTACCTAATTTAAGCTTAAATGACTGGACTACTATAGCTCTTAGCCTCTGATAGCCTATACTGCCTAGCAAACTTTGGGCTGCCTAAATCAACACGGTCCCATATTCCACATTTTCCAGCGAAACCAACCTTCAAAACCGCACTAAGGCCTTCAGAGAATCCAGTTGACTGTGTACCTTTTAAGTGTAAAATTTGCTACATAAGTCTAGTCATTTGAAAAAAATGTTTAACTACAGATTCATAGTCATCCTACTAAAATTATAAATGTCAATGTTTGGATGTTTGGATGTTTGGATATTTGGATGTTTGGATGTTTGTTGCTCAATTACGTCCTAACGTATGAACGGATCGGGCTGAAATTTGGAACACAGATATATCATAGTCTGGAATATAGAAAAAAAAAACAACGGGAACGGGAACTTCGCGGGTAACACCGCGGGGTGCTGCTAGTCAAATATAAAACAGTAATAAAGGCATAATAAATATAAAACAGTATAAATATTTGCAACACTAAAAAAACGAACACTGTGCGGAAACTACTTACCTTTTGTGAATTCGCAACTGTCACTCTATCGTATGAAAAATGTGCATTTCGAATCTGACATTTCTATGGACTTCTATGGGTATCCATTTATTTTAATGATTTGGTTTGCACTTGATCTCCATCTCGCCTAATGTTAAGCGGTGAAATGGTCTACTATGAAGCATGATTATCGAGAAGATAATAATAAGTCTCAACTAAACAAAACACCAAAATAGTATCCATCGCAAAAACCTACTAAGGCGACACCTTCCACAGCCTAGACATTATTGTTCACAATTGGAGTCACCTCTGAGTCCGATTCTCTGGAACATCAACCATGAAACGATATCGTTTTTCCAAGCTACGAGCATCCCAATGGAAAATACATCGGAGCAAGATTATTAGAACATGCAGATCGCCTGCAGACTTTTTGAAATGTATCTCATTAGCTTGCAACTTTTTTAGAGATGTTTAAGATACTATGCATTCAAAAGAATAAACAAATTCTTGAATGGTTACACAATTATTAAACACTAGCAGTGCCCCGCGGTTTTACCCGCGTATTTCCCGTTCCCGTCGTTTCCGTTATTTTCCCGGGATAAAAAGTAGCCTATGTGTTCTTGCAGACTATAATCTAACTGTCTTCCAAATTTCAACCTGATCCGTTCATACGTTATGGCGTGATTGAGCAACAAACACCAAAATAGCCAAACTTTCATACTTTGACATTTATAGTATTAGTATCTAGGATAGTAGGATAGCCCTTGCTACATTTGACTGTAGTACAAACTTAACAAACCCGCTGAAAAGCGTCGCGACTGTTGCAAGCTGCAATACAGTTTATGTTTAATATTATATAGCATCTTAGTTTCACGTTTCGTCACTAGATCACATAAGTTTGTTGTTCTGTACCTGCAAGCACGATGTCACAAACTTTATAAAAGTCCATTGTACGCAACTGTGTTGAAAGCGTCTGCTAACAAATATTAAGTTCGTAGTTCTTACTCTACAACCAACACATTGCTGTTTATGCTCTGAAAACGAAATACGAATACTAGGATCATGTGAACGGTATCAAATTTATATATTTTTAGTAGTAGTAGTTCTAGTAGTTATAAAATATTTAATAAAATAAAAGATTGGCAGTCATAGGAACTGCCGATAGAAGTGAAAACTTATAACTCAGAATTTGATAGCTCACTTTGGAAACTACACGGGTGTAACCAGAAGGCGTGGCCTGATCATCATGGCATGGCCATCTAGAAATGCGTCAGCATTTCCCATTGGCTTACGCATTTCTAGATGGTCATGCCATGATGGCCTGGCCACACCCTTTCAGCATTTCCCATTGGCTGACGCATTTCTAGATGGCCAATAGTCGTGGTCCCGAGCTCCCGAGTTTACCCGAAGATTTCTTATCATACCCGAGCGTGACGATAGAATTCAATTTACAACCCACGAAAAAGCTGTCTAGGCGCGCCTAAAGAAGTTTTCCCTTCAAAAATATTCGTTGATACTTTTAGTTGTAGGAAAACCATATGTGTACCGTATACAACTTACCTTAAAAATGCTACTATCTACATACCTATCTATATATACGGTTATTGATAATAAATATATAAAATAAAAAGCCTTTTATTTCTTGCTTAAAATTAACAATGGATATAACAGTAAACTTATTTATCTTTTAATTATCCTAAGCTTATTCTAGGGTTAGTACACGTTACATTTATAATGAATTTGAGAATAGTAAGAGTTAGTAGGTACCTATTTGTTTTATATTATATTACACTATTGTAAAAGATTATAATTTAAATTTTTTAAAAAAATACTTATTTTTGATTTTCCGCAAGAACCCCTCTGCAGGTAAAGGCCTCCTCCAAGGTGTGCCAATCGTCTCTACATTTTGCTATATGTAGCCAGTTTGGACCAGCTATTTGTTTTATGTCATCTTCCCTTCTTGCTCTGGGTCGACCCTGTCTACGCGTGCCGTGAGGTCCGTTCCATTTTGTCGCTCTATATGTCCACCTCATGTCTTGAAGACGCGCCACGTGACCAGCCCATTTCCACTTTAGGGATTTAGCATAAGTGCATGCATCAGTTGTTTTCGTATACTTGCGTATATCGAGGTGACGGATTTTTTGGATTTTTTGTATATTCAGCATACTACGTTCCAGACCTCTTTGGCATGTTATTATTTTTCTATTAGCCTTGTTGGTAAATTTCCACGTCTGACAAGCATAGGTCAAGCATGGTAGAAGACATGAGTTAAATATTTTTGTTTTTATATATATTGGTAGATTGCTCTTGAATATCTCTCTTAAACTCCAATACTTATTCCAGGTTAATTGTACCCTGCGTTCAATGTCTAGCTCGTTATTTTTTATATCAAGTCCAATTTGTTTGCCAAGGTATACATACTGCTCAGTGTATTCTAGAGGAATGTTTTCGACTGTTATTGCTTTTCTGGTGCTATTTGTCATTACTTTCGTTTTTGTAAGGTTCATTTCTAGACCTACTTGTTTGCTGGCGTCATTAAGAGATAGTATCATTTCTTGTATCTCCTTGCTAGATTCAGATAGCAAAACCAAGTCGTCCGCAAAACGCAGGTGACTTAAATAGGTTTTATTGATAGATATGCCTTTTGTTTTCCATTCTAGCTGTTTTATAATCTGTTCCAGCACTGCTATGAATAGTTTCGGCGATAATGGGTCACCTTGTCTAACACCCCTCTTACTGGGAACCAAGGACCGGTCGTTTCTAGTTGGACCCTGCTTTTTGTGTTACTGTAAATGCTTTTGATTACAGTCAATAATTTAATTGTTTTCTACTTTTAGCGCTTTCAAAGCTATCCATATACTTTCGTGCGATATTGTATCGAAAGCTTTTTGGTAGTCGATAAAGACGATGTAGAGTGGTCTTCTCATCTCTTGGCATTTCTCTATTATTATTTCTAGAGTATGAATATGGTCGATAGTAGAATATCCTTTTCGAAAACCAGCTTGCTCTATCGGTTGATTTGATTCTATTGCGCTACTTATCTTCTGATTTATTATGCTGGAGAAAAGCTTATAGATACTGGGTAGTAAGCTTATCGGTCTATAGTTTGCAATATTGTGTGGGTCGCCTTTCTTATACAGTAGAATTATATTTGATTCTCTCCATTGACTAGGTGTTTCTCCGGTTAGGATTATGTCATTAAATAAATCAGTTAAAGGTTGAGCTAAGATTGGGGTGGCTACTTTTAAGCATTCGTTTGTGATATGATCTGATCCTGGGCTTTTGTCATTTTTGAGGTTTTCCAAAGCTTTTATTACTTCACTGATCTCTATTTCAATTTGGTTCGCGTCTTTTTCGTAATTTATTGTGGTTAGCTGTCCTTGACTGGTACAATGATATTTATTGATGTTATTTGTGTTATACAAGTTTCTATAGAAGTTGGTCGCCTCATTGATAATGTCTTCTCGCCTATGTGTTGTTTTATTGTCCTGTTTTACTCCCTCTATCCATGTTTTACACGTTCGAAGCTCTTTGTATGCTTTTTTCGTACTTCCTTTCTGGGTAAGGTGCTTTTCAATAGTAATCGTTCGATGGTTTGCATAGTCGTGTCTTATGTATTTGCTTATAAGTTTGTAAAGAGCCGAAATTTCATTTTTTATTTGTCTACTTTTTATAGTATTTTTCTGTAAATCCCGTCTTCTTTCTATGAGCTTTAAAGTGCAATCAGACAAAATTGTGCGGGTGTTGCTTAAGATTTGACTATTTTTTAGGCTTCTCTTTATTACTTTGATTATATCGTCGTAGTATTTTTGTATTGTAATATTTTCTTTCCTTTCTAGAATAGAGCGTGATTCTAGTGAATCTAAACATTTTATATATTTATTTATTTCTTCTTTACTTTTCAGGTTATTGTTTTGAGTATTTTGGTATTTCTTTCTACTCTTCTTTACTTGTGTGAGAGATATTGTTGCTCTTAAGGGTCTGTGATCCGAAGGGTAGTTAGCGTTAAGTACCTCAATATTTTGAAATAGATGTGCTTTATTTGATAATATAAAATCAATTTCATTTTTATATTTTTCGTCTGGGGATCGCCAAGTCCATTTGTTTTTCATTTTCTTCTTAAATAAGGTATTTATAATTGTAAGTTTATTTTCAGAAGCGTAATTAATCAGTCTTTGACCTCTTTCATTTCTTATACCGAATCCATTTTTACGGTTCACGGTTCACGGTTTCACGGTTATTGATAATTACGTCAAATTCTACTTATACTTATCATAAACGCGAAAGTAAGTTTGTTTGCTCCGCTCTCACGCAAAAACTACTAAACAGATCATCATGAAACTTTGTGCACATATTTTTGGAGAGATTAGAAGTAATATATGCTTTATATCCTGTAAAAGTAACGGGTAGGACCTGCAAATCTGTTTGTTTATAGTATCTACCCTGCATGTGGTAATTAAGTTGGAAACTTAAGTTTTTAGGTGCTAGTATAGTAAACATTTTAATTTAATTTTTAGGGTTCCGTAAAACGTTAAAACCCTTATAGATTCGTCATGTCTGTCTGTCCGTCCGTATGTCACAGCCACTTTTTGCCGAAACTATGAGAACTACACTGTTGAAACTTGGTAAGTAGATGTATTCTGTGAACCGCAAGATTGTAAGATTTTTAGAAAAAAATAAAAATAAATTAGGTATGTAGGAATAATGTAGGATGTCTATCGATAGGTCTTCAAAAATGATGTTGAGGTTGGTAATAGCATATTTGCCTACACTGAATAGTTTGCGCGTAAGACACTTCCAAAGTGGTAAAATGTGCCCCCCCCCCCCCCCTCTAACTTCTAAAACAAGAGAATGATAAAACTAAAAAAAATATATGATGTACATTACCATGTAAACTACCAACGAAAATTAGTTTGAACTCGATCTGATGAGTAGTTTTTTTTAGTACGTCATAAATACATTATTATTAAAACTAAAGTTACAACGAACTACAAAAATGTATTTATTATGTTACTTACTTGCTGCTACGGAACCCTTCATGGGCGAGTCCGACTCGCATTTGGCCGCTTTTATTATAGTAGGATATGTTAAAACATTAAGATCTTATTGATACCTGAAACCTAACTATATAGAAAGCTACCGATGTCGCCGGCGTGTTGGAACAAGGTTGAAGCGTTACCAGTCGTAATGGCAGCAGAGCGACAAACCTCCTGAAGATGCACGTTGTGTCGAGGAATACTGCTTTTGTAGGTGTAGCTGACCGTTGGTCCAACAGTCTAGCGAAGGTCTCTTTAGATATTAATTGAAGGTACTACTCGCTCTGTAGTCGAAATTCGACCATAATAATTTACATAAACAAAACAGGACATTTGCGTGTGTTTTTCCAATACATGGTGGTGTAATGTACGTATACGTAATTTAAAAAAAATGCATTAATGATTGGGAAATTTTCCTCTGTCCGCGCAATGTTCGTAAGGATAAAGTTTTTGCTTCGTGTATTAATACATAAAACTTTTCACCGACATGTAAAAGGGAATTCGATCGTCGTATCAACATCCCTCGTGGCGATAACTTCGCGAACCAAGTCAAGTTACTTTCTGAGTTTGTCCTTCTCGGCTTAGCTAATACTTATTTATTATTGTTATTTGAGCCTGTTGCCAGATGCGTTCTTATCGACTCCTGTTCTTCGTAAATTGTCATGAATAATACAATGTTTGAATCGAAATTGGGGGAAGTTTACCTTTTGTTCGGGTCGAGTAATTTTCGTTGTAATTCAGGCGGGCGTGAGAAACTCGCCCGGTCCAAATATTCGCCTACTTTTATCGGACCGTTCGATACCAGATATCCTTTTCGATTTTCATCTCTATCTGGTTTATGTTAAGGTGTAAGTTAGATTAAAGCGCGTCGCGGTTCTACATTATGCAGAGTCGATCCGGTGTTTCGGTTTGCGCCTGAAATCGTAATGCCTTCATTACGCTCGAATTCATTCTCCAAACATCGACGCACCTCCGAGAATACTTCGCGAAGTATTCCCGGAGTTTTATTCTACGCTTCTCTCCCCCGCTGACAGTTTCGTCGAGAAACTACGTTTTCGTGTTAAAATTGCAAATTTAAGTTTGCAATTTCAGAGGCGTCTGTGCAATGCTGACACATATAAAGTAGGCGACTTAGTTGCATACAACTACTGACTCGAGCGTCAAGCTTTTATGTAGGAACATAAACATATATGAAAAATATTATATTGGGGTCTAAAAGTTGTACCTAGGTTTATCATCTCTCAATTAGTTTATTAATTTTCATTTTTATGACCAGTCAAAAAAGTGTTCTTGTGAAAAAATTAATTCGATGTGATAAAGAAATTCTGAAAGATATATATATATATATATACCTACGTACAATAATATAACTACAATACTAAACAAAGATGCCCAATAATTTATTATTCGCAATCACAGGTTCGCCTAACTGAAGCGATATTTAGAAATGTGTGTCTTTCCTTTCAATTAGTCTGCAGTAGAAGTAGAACACTCGTCTATTACATTGGAATAGCTTATAAAAATGGCGTTTTATTTGCCAGTGTCTCCAACTAAAAACTTCGATGTTAACTCAACCTGGTTATTTTCAGTTAAACTTACAGATTATATTTGTGAAAATGACTGAAATGAATTTTCATTGCTACCTATTGACAATTTATCGTCTACGAAAAGGATAAAAGTTTTTCGTTTGAAAAAACTATTTCATTTGCCATTTCTTTAAGTTAATACAGGCTTATGCTAAACGTCCTAAACTTCGGTTTAAGACACATGTGGAACTCATTGAAATAATAGAACGATGAGTATTGAATATCTTATTCTTTCGATGAGTTTTTAAATTCGGAAAACTTTTGAAAGGGCACATGATAAACAGAATGTAGAAAGGAAACTAACCCTAAAACAGCGAAAAAAAGCAAGTCAGCTGTTCATTACAATTTGTCGAATCTATAGAGCATGCGTACCAAACAGCTAGTCTTTTTTCTGTTCCAGTTTTCATGATGATGCGATATATATTCTGTGTATCATAGAAGATAGGAATATCGTAAAAGTTATTTTATTCCTAAATTATGTTAAACAAACACATTTTTTCCAGCTAGTGTTCCATAAAATAGTCATCTTAAGACTCGACAATATTAATGGAACAGCTGTTTTTTTTTCTTTTCACATAATTATGAAAAACTGTTACAATCACGTTACAATGGTTAGTAAAAGCTTTTGATCATTACGAGCTCAACGTGCCCCTTTAGACGTAGTAGAGGCTATTTGCGTAGTGTTGAATTTTAAATCAACTTCGAAAAGGGTATATCGCCGACCTAATTCTAATATGAAGAAAACCAAAATTAAAAACTGTCCATAAAAATGTCCAAATAAAAGTATTAACATGAAACTTAAGAAGCTTTTTATAAATAATAATAAATAAATAATAAAGTTTTTGTTTACTTCCTGGACAGTTGTAAATTGTGAGACACGGTATATTAGAGTGTTTAATTTCAGATTTTAGTCTACCTCAACTATTAATTTGGATTTACGCCATATTATAATTGTCGACAATGTTATTATAAATAAATATTGATCAGCTTATACACATAACGTCATTTAGCCTCTAACTTGTTAAATCATGTACTGAAGATGGCCGATAGTGTGTGTAATACAATAATTACATATACTTACACTTACGTTGTCTTTTTTCTCGCTCTATCCATTATGTCTGCGCTCCAGCTTGTGGTGTGCCTAGTTGAGTCGTACCAATTTATCAAATTTGCCATAAAATGTTAGAAACCCTAACACGCGACCATCCTGACTAGGTACATGTCCTCATGTAAGCATCTGGCGGAACCTTATACTTATGTTGCATAGAAACGCATGTCCACACAACAAAAAATATCCATAATCATTACATAAATATCTACAGTGTGAATCGAACTCATTATCTACGGCAGATTCACTATCAACTGAGCAACTTGGGCAGTCAAATGTTTTAGTTTGTATGTATCTCACATCAATTTAACCAATTAGAATGAAATAAAACGACAGTTCAGGTTATTCGACTCGTTTCGAGGCGCATTTATTTAGTGATGATAACTTAGGTGAAGAGGGACGGGATAGTTCGCCAACGATAATATTTATACCATGAAATTTACAATAGATACAGAAGTGAGCTGCCAAATGTATCATGCACTCACTTATTCTCTACTTAGTATTATCTAGTTAAAGTAATATCTACACGAAACATCACATCGTAGGTTCAGTACAAAATGTTAAAACGACGTTTTGAGCACTTTTAAATTTGAAAATAGTTTGACGTCGTCGACACCACATTTGTATAACTTTGTAAATATTACTTACGATCTTTGGGTAACCACAATTTTTGAGTTAAATTTGTCAAATTTACTTCAGATCGACTATTATCATTACATCCCACTAAAATAATAACGGTAAAAGTTTGGATGTTTGAATGCTTCTCGCTCAACCACTTCGGAACAACTGAACGGATAGGGTTGAAATTTGGAACAGTTAGATTATAATGGAATAGCATATACTTAGGCTATTTTTTATAGCCAGAAAATAATGGAAACAAGAAACTCCACGACTAAAGCCGCCGGGTGTAGCTAATTTTATATATGAAAAGTGAAGGAACGATTAAGATGTGCGCCTAAAAGTAAACGACACACCTGCATATTGTGTATAACACCACTGTGTGAACATGGAGAGTCCATATTACCGCCTAGGACTACACTGCGCTCGTAACCCAGAGATATTAGGTGATTGATCTCTTTGCACCGTAATTTTTCTGGATCAATTCAGATATGGATTATGGAAAATTAGTAGCACCCCGTGAATTTTACGCGTGTAATTCCAGACTCCAATATTACTATTTTAACGGTAGCATGTGTGTTATTCTCGACTATTATTTATCTATGTACCAAATTTCATCCATCCATAGATTATTGTATAAAATGTACATGCGTATTATGATATAAAAATATATGGCGTATTTAAAATAATACGGTTATATGATTAATAGGTAGGTTGGTTATACAGGCTTAAAGACTTGCTAAAAGGGCTTGGGCAATTATCGAATAATATTTTATTCATTTGACCTAACGATCGCAAGTAATAATTACAGAGTCTTACAGAACGATTTCAAAACATGATGAGAAATTATCACCGCACCACAGCTACTCTACCTACGGGGCTGGCCATTTGTTACTTGATACAATAATACTTAATAATAAAATAATATAATTGTATATAGGGTTGCCAGGTCAACCAATAAACAGACCAGCCAATTTGGCCGGACATTTAAGTTGAAAAACTGGACACGTCTTTGAGGATTTTGTGTCAGTATTAATAGGAACATCGAAAAAAGGAATGAACAATATTGACTGGCCGCTGTTGAAGAGACCGCTAGTTAACTCGCCTGCGCTCGTTTGTTTGCTAAAATTGAATAGCCTCACAAAAGCCGGACAATCCAGACACCGTTTATTTTGGCCGGACACGCAATCAAAAAGCCTTACTATGTCTGGCTTCGTGCGCTTGGCAACGCTAGTCGCATAAACGGCTTTATAGTAAAACGCAGTGACAAACATCTTAGAATGCTTTCACGTGGCGCATGACGGTTGGATCGAGTGTGAGAAGCATGCGCCACCATCGCACATCGTACTAAGAATCAATAGGGACTTCGTAAAACATACTTTAAGTAATCAAATTTTTGTTTTTATAATATATATGTTTTATATGTAAATCAATAGACTTGCCGATTTGTCGAATTCTGCTATCTTATCCTTGCTAAGTACCAATACCAAATTCACCAGGTGCCTACTCTTGAAATATATTTTATACTGCAATAATATAATCCTTGATTTAAAGTTGATTAAAGAATCAATAATTATTGCAACACTGCCTCATATTGGTAATTATGATGGTGCTTAGAATATTTTTACTTATACTTTCGACAGAGTAGTTTTAATCTAATCACAATCTATTTAAATTCATGTAGGTATATATAAAGGGATATCCTTTCATGTTGTTGAATATTATTAGCGACTTTATTGTTTTTAACGTCCTATATGTTTTCAACGTGAGTTCAAATTGTTATAGATGCTATATAGGTTAAATTCACTATTACATCAAGAACCAATGTCAGCACCAACGTGTATATTACAGTGTAATGGTATAATTTGTGCACAGTACATCAAATACCGTTGCGTTCCGTCAGACAGTGGTCTCGCGGTCCATGCATAGGAAGACTGGTTCAGAAGAAACTCATGATATCTTCTTAATTAAATTCTAAAGTTGTCGCAGATATTTAGAACACATTTACGGACACATACATGTTTTATTAGTGAATTAATTCGACAAAATTTTATAGTTTCGTATTCACATTCTTGTATTTTCTGTTAGTTTGCTGCAATAAGGTGGATCACTATTGTATCAAGTATCAAAGTCAACCCCTGCGTGAATATATTACAGTGTAATAGGATAATCCGTGCACAGTAAAGACCGTTGCGTTCCATCAGACCGTGGAACACGTGCGGTCTACGTGAATTATGTAATTGATTCGACAATATTCTATCGTTTTTTTATGTACATTATTTTATTTCCGTTAGTTTGATCCAATATGCAGTTCACTACTGTATCAAGTATCAAAGTCAGCCCCTACGTGAATATATTTATTACAGTGTAATAGTATAATTCGTGCACAGTACACTAAAGACCGTTGTGCTTCGTCAGACCGTGATCTCGCGGTCTACGTGAATGATAATTAATTCGAAATTTTTTTGTAATTTCTTATTTACATTCTTCTATTTCAGTTAGTTTGTCACAATACGTAGATCACTATTGTATCAAGTATCAAAGTCAGCCCCTACGTGAATATATTACAGTGTAATAGTATAATTCGTGCACAGTACATTAAAGACCGTTGCGCTCCGTCAGACCGTGGTCTCGCGGTCTACGTGGATGTATTCGACGGAGCGCTCCCGCCGTCAGGATGAGGCTGCGCTGGACGCTCGCGAGGCGTCGTACAGGAGCTCTTCTGTGAGACGCCGGCCAGACCCAAGCGCCCCTATAAGTACAAGTTATGCATTAAAGACCGATGTCAAGCGGTCTTCTTCTAACTAAAGTAATAGACACGAACACCCTAATAAAACCGAAAATATAACTGCAGTTAGATTTTTGTTTCTATAATATTGAGTGACGAGACGAGCAGGACACGTCCCTGATGGTAAGCAACACGCCTGGCATAATATCACAATGTCACGCAGCTGTTGGACCATGAAGAGTCTAAATAGGTACAAATAGTTTCTACATAAAAACATAGATAGATAAAACATCTTATATCTCTGGGTGAGGAGCGTAGTGCAGTGTTAGGTCATTATTTGGACTCTTCGTGTTCCAATAGCTGGATGTCACTGTGCTGTTATGTGAGAGGTATGTTGCTTACCATCAGGCACATATCCTGCTCGTCTCGTCGCTCTATTCTATCTTTTTTTTAAATTGCGTAAGTGATGCCTAGCGATGCATTGCGCTCGTCACCCAAAGATATAAGATGCCCTCTAGGCCCTGTAGTTTATTTGGAAACATTGCCCTTCAAATCGGAACACAATGAAAATATAATAGCCAGTGTTTGGATGGCCGCAGCTTGCTTTGCTTGATGCTTTTGGAAGGTATATTTAGATACGAATTACATAACTACTGTCGAAAAAAGACAAGAAAAATAACCATCTGGACTCGAACCAGGGTCTCCTGGTTTCAGGACCCCCTGATTTCTGAGATTTTATTTGGCTAATAAAAAGTAATTTCATTTTGAATAGTCTATTACATTATCCGTTTCATTAGTAAGGGGAATTTAACTAAAATAATGTAGTCAATTCTAGGTGCAATGGTTACGTCTACTTCTAAGTACGCCTATTAACCCTTGTCGAAACACTATCGGGAGTTGAAAATGACGTGATTATAAACATTTGTGTAACATTTGGTAATTTCTTGCCCTTCTTCTTCTCCTTCTGTATGTCTGGCTCCATTCGGTTATATGACCATAATTTCGCCAATGTATTGTGTTTCAGCAGGATGTTCTTTTGGAATGTGGTCGGTATTCAGATTGGACAAAAAAATTAATTACTTGCTCAGTTAAAATTTTGTTGATTTTTCAGTTTTTTCAATACTAGATTCCCTTTATTTGAAGAACTGAATTGTTAAACTTCTACATACGTACATAGTATGTACGTATGTAGGTAGGCGTTGAAAAGTTGTCTTTAAATATAAGAAGTGTAAAGGTAGCGGTTCGCGCCGCGACCGCGACGCGAGACCGCGACCGGAGACCAAGACAGGCACTTGACACTATGGAATTGTATGGGCGCCAGTTCGCGCCGAGACCGCGACAGGAGACCGAGACAGGTCGCGGTCGCGGTCGCGGCGCGAACTGGCGCCCATACAATTCCATAGTGTCAAGTGCCTGTCGCGGTCTCCGGTCTCGGTCTCCTGTCGCGGTCTCGTGTCGCGGTCTCCGCGCGAACTTGTACCTTAAGTAAGCCGTTTTGTTTCACGTATGGTTTTCATATGATTTTGAAATAGAGTGATATACTACGAGTATGTTTATAAAGTAATTATTGAGTGCAATCTTACCCATTAGACGTTTGTCAGCACGCCGGCGGCGGACTATGGTCGTAGCCATCACGGCGAATATAGCAGCACAGGCCCCTGCCAAGGCCGCAAAGATCGCGTTCCGACCGCCAAGCACGACGAGCAACCGTGCGCCTGCGCCGCAAGCACCAGCTTCGTCCGCCCCGCCAGGACAGTCCGTTCCACCGTCACACCACAACGCGCCAGCCATACACGCGCCCAACGCACTGCACGCGTGCAAACACCCAGCAGTCGCGTTGTCCCCACGCGTTCGCCACACTTCCATCCACGCGAACTTAGCGGACCCGACCTCTCGCGCAGACCACACTACCAACAACGCACCCCCGCCCCGCACTCCCCCACGACCCCACCAGTCTTCAGTAAACACTTGCAGCACAGTCCCCGTGGAAGACGGACACACTACTCGCATCAGACGGCCTGAATGCGCTTCGTACACTAACACACGGTTTGAAGTCGCGCACGGCGGGACTTCGTTTGCAGTTCCCGGTGGTATTTCTTCGCCCCATACTCGTAGGTATACGGAGCGATTGCCTCGCGCCGCTAGCAGGAACGGCGTTTCGCTGCATTCCGATGCCATGTTGTCACTGTCGAAGAAAACTCAATTGTAATTCACCATCTACACCTGACAACTATGGAAATTTAGTTATAGGTCTAACTGAAAGCTATGCATTTATGAAAAAACGTACTAGTTTAGAAGAAAGCATGGTTCAGATTATCAGATTTTTTAATATTTACAGTTTACTTGACCGCCATCTTGTGTGATGTTAAGTGACGGTGCGGTCTAAGATGTAGAGTGTTTACGTAGAAGAAACTGCTTCACTTTCAACTAGAAGACATCAAGATTGTCATGAAAGACACACTCAGACAACACATTCTACAGCTATAGCCACAGTGGTCAAATAAAACCAGCAAAGGAGTTAAAATAATGTTTACAACTTCATCAGAAACTATTTCATACCAACCTGTAAGGGTAAGTGAGATAGACTCGTCCCCCAGGAGGTGATAATCGTCGCCGCGAGGCACAGGCAGGAGCTGGCGCCCGACTCCACGTTCCACGGAAGTGAACATGGCGGTGGTCTTCATGCGGTGCCAGCGAGCGTGCTACTAGTTCCATCTCCAGCAAACCACTCCACGCTTCCAATCGAAGAGGCGTGCTTGCGTTGTCGCATATACACGCCACTGGGACCTGTATACATAATAAGTATTAACCTTTACACTCAGCCAGCAGTCAAGATTTAGCTACGGCAAAAATTTTCTTACCCTGAATCCTGGCCACGGTGACTCGTAAATTTTCAAATGTGGAACACGCAGAGGCTCATCTTCATCGTCAAAATCCGCCGGCGTATCGTCTTCTGCATCCGCATCAGGCGAGCGCTCGACCGTCTCCAGAACACATTGGAGCCGGCCAGTTATCTGGTCCGCGCGAGTGGAACAACGTGGTGACAGACCGAATGACGCAGCTGCAAGTTCTAGCATTACGCGGGCGCCATCAGCACGCATTCGATACACGCATCGTAAACGCCGCGCGCCGCCGCGACCGAACCACAACGCATTTCGCGGAGACGCAAATGGCCCAGGTACGATAAGATCCCGAGCGCAAGCGGCAGGCACGGCACGTGCCGCTCGTTCACTCACCAACGGCAAACCTTCTAACCGTGCGTCCACAAATTCGTAATGCAGTGAAAAGGCTAGTGGATGCGTAGCCGTGCCGTGAGTAGATGTCGCCGCGAGTGCCAATAGCGCAGCTCCGGAGACGTAGCCGTCCGGTGGAGAGCATGGGCGTGGCGAGCGAGTGGCATTTGCGAGCGCAGCACGTGCACACAGAGCCGGTGCTGTATCGCAATACCGACCAAGTGGTGCTGCGCCCGGTTCACCTGCACCACCACCGTCCCAAATTCTAAGCTCGACCGCACATGCTCCACCGGGAGACTCAACCCGCGCTGCTGGCGGTGGTAAAACCGTTGTACCCTCGGTATCTGTTTCACCACTCTCTATCCTCCGGGGCTCTACTAGTGAGTAGTGCGTAAAACTTGAGAAATAGATCCACACGAGGTCACCTAAAAATAACATAATATAATTAGTTATTATTTGTAAGTGCGTCATCATTCACGCAAACCAACAATACATAGGTACAAAACATACCGGGACGACCATGAAAAGTCCAAGTACAAGTAGTATTCGGTGGGAGCGTGTGGGCTGGAGCACGTAGCTTCCCACGCCGCCCCCGTCCTGCTCCGACTGCCGTGGTATTGCTTTCCTCTTCGGCAGAAGATGCTTTTACGTGAAACTCACAGCGACGCGCTTCCCTGCAAGTGTCAAAGAAGTAAGTAATTGAGGTAAGACGACCAGTTTCAACCGAGATAAATAATGGTAAAATGGAATTGGATTGTCTTACCTGGCATAGTCTAATGAATCAGAGTCTGCGAACACAACATCAACGTCTAGTTCGAACCCACGAAGTGGTGCCGCAGGTGCTGCCGGTCGCGGTGGGGCACTGAATGGTGATGAGTGGAAAGCGACCAGCATTTCAGGCCCTCGCGAGGTGACACGTGGCAACCAATCACCTCCGCAGTATTCCACTAACACAGGATCATCAGTAGATGCACCATCGTAAAATATTAGCCGGTCACGCTCTCCAGTACATTCTCGCCACGCGCGCACCGCTCGACCCGTCTTGTTCAAACTAAGACAGAAAGTACATACAACGTGTAGGTGCCTACTCTACAGATTTACCATATCTAAAAGCGCATTACATCTGGCACTACTCACCTGGCCATTGAAATAGATCGTTTAATTTGCATCTTATGAGAATATTCTTGTCGTACTGAGATCATGGCGTGTTTGCAAGTGGGAATATCTTTTTGACGAAGGCTCCAGTAACATGTCACATTCCTGCAGAAAACCGAGAAGTTAAGTATTCGAGAACACTTAAGAGATCTCAACAATAAAAACCAAACGACTTGTAGAGGCTTTTACCTTGGATACATGCCAGGGTAGTTGGGGCTCTGTAAGCGGCATGGCTTGCGGTGGCATTCCTCATAGGTGCGTGTGCAGTAAGTACCAGGTGATACTGCTCCACGCTCTAACGGAGCTTCCACTGCACCAAATCTGCAACAACATCCGTCGTCTTTGAGCAAATGACGATCTCTTCGTGAGGTAAAAAAGCTGTAACTTTACATTGACGACAAAGAAATATTGACAAAAACGGCACTTACCTGACGACGGCATCACGCTGTGCCAGGAATTTGTAGCGCAGCTTGAAGCCGAAAGGTTCTCCTAGACGCGCACGGAATAGTTTCACAGAAACAGTGACGGTGTTGGTCTCGCTGTAGTACAGAGCAGTGCCTACTGCCTCGCCACACCACGAACCTCCAGTGAACGGACGGCCGAGCTCAGAGACTTGCATATAACCATCTGGGCAGCCATCGAGTGCGCCTGGCTCGTATCGCCCCACGCGAAACTCGTCAAATGCTAGCTGCACAAGATCTCCATGAGTTCCGCCTCCGGCGGTGAACGTGAGATGACATAAGAAGGGGGCACGAGGCGCTTGTCGTACTCCCAGGGCGTAGGCTTCACCGGCACGGCCGTAGTAGGTGCGATTGCATGGTGTGCAACCAACTGGCTCATCGCTGCTGTCTGCACACTGCGCTGTTCCATCACAGTACGCGTCGAGGCGCACGCATTCTCCGCTACGGCACGCGAGCTCTGCCACCCCGCAGCCGCCGGCGGCGCCGCGAACGCACAGCGCTACAGCTAGCGCAAATGCAACCGCAAACGCAGCTCCATCGGGAGCCCGGAGCCACGACCGCATGGCGCCCGCTCACAAACACCCTCCCCCACCGGATGCACCACCCGCCCTCATGCCGACACTACCACATATCCAAGCGTCCGCGTATTGTTTGGAAGAATCGCTTGTATTAGATTCATTTTTGCTTATAGTTTTATTGCATCTTTTACATTACTGCATTGTTGCTAAAAGAGATTATATGGCTTACATTACTTCATACGTATCAAACAATTTCGATACGGCTGGCTGTGACGACATTGAAAGAAAGTAGATACTTATTGAGTTTCTAGAAAAGCTATGAAATGGAGAAATCACATATCCGGTACAATTTTATTTCGCGCTACATTGCTTTGGTGGCGTTCCAAGAAACTTGCCAATAACACTGTGCATTCTCGCACAGAGCTGATTTAAATGCTTTGGCCTCGGGTTGAAGCGTAACAGGACTTTGGAAACTTTTTACTTACAATTTGGCAAAGTCACAAATTTTTGGCTGAGAGAGACTTTTGCTGGCGCCGTGAAACTGTGGTAATAAACAAATGCAACACCCAATATCGACCCATGGACTCATGAAAGTTTCTCGCATTCTGATGTTTATAGCTGTCTCACAAACCACAGCCACTCACACTCGTGTTGCAGCCACCTACACTCGTCGCACACTGGACGATGGTCGATGGTGGATGTTCGGTCGTTCGTCTAGACTAGTATCAATGGTTGCATTGTACTATCTGTACGACATTAATAGGGAACCATATATTGTCAAAAGTAAGGCATTTCACGAATTATGATCTACATGATTTATTGTTTTGTTCAAACCATTTAGTAGTTTTGTCGCTGTTGCACTAATCACATCGTGGTTAGCATCAACACTATCCCTAATCGTGTGTTAGCGATTATTGCTCACAGAATAACTCGATGCTCGAATTAATTAATTATCTATTTCTATATCACTGCTAGTAATAACCCCATTGGATACGTTTTATGTATGAAACCCCAGACTGAAATTACAATTGGCACACACAATTATCACACACACTCACGTTTGTGTACTTCGTACCTACTCCGTAATTGTACCTATCCGCAGAATTTAATTAAGTTATGTTTGATCTAAAATTTTGTACACAAAAATTCCAAGTTTTACACGTGTGTATTGCTTACACGTGTAAAACTTTTTTCTAACACATGTGTATCGTAACGAACTTTTCATACGACGAGGGTAGTTTCATAACTGGTAGTGTACTGGTAGGTGATTAGCTGGCGTAGAGCTGCCATCCATCCGGATTTCCCTGGATTTGTCCTAGTTTGGGAGGCGTCCGGTACCTACGTCCGGCCGGGTATTTCAACAGCGTCAGGGAGTTTTAACGTCTAACTAAAATGGTCTTGGCTTTAATATTGTTGTCGCTTCAAATGAAAAGGCGTCGAAGGGCTCTAATGCCTAACTAAAATGTAATGACTTTATTATTCGTCTGTACAAAGATATAACTACGAGTAGTTTAGTTAAAGATAGAGTTTATAAAACTCGGACTAATTTACTCAGATATAAATCAACAAATCTTATACTACTATCATAATCCATCGTCACTTTAGTCCCCATTGACCTTCGGGGGATAGAACAGATTCTGAGGAAACGTCCGAGTTTTACAAATAAAAATTTATACGGTACCGGTACTTTGATGGTAGCCTTCGAAGTAACATAATTACAATAGTTGAGTGTTATGTTCTTATGATAAAATTGCAATTACTTCTATTTTAGGGTTCCGTAGTCTATAAAGATTAGATATTGACTGTCTGTATTTCCATATTAATTATACTTACCTACGCCAAAATGAAAGATTTTTTTTTAGATGCCTACAGACAATTTTTTGTCGTTTATGCCCAATGTGTGGGTTATCTTTAGACGGATCGTTTAAAATATTACAAACGTTAATAAATTTAAGGCTTTCAATTTATTAAGGCAAATCCTACCTTCTCTCGATATAGAAATCCTAAATTTGGTATATTTAACTAAAACATATGAAGAAAGACATTTCAGGTAATTAAAAATAAGACGAGACAAGGTTTTAATAGTTTTACCAACCTGCAGAGGTGACTTTAGCCACCACAGCCATTTATCTACTACAGTGTATATAGTAGTTTCAGGCGTTTTAAATCAACCTTACACATTTTGTGACAAATATGATGAAAAAATGGCATCATAAATATATCGCAAAGATGGAAATAATATTTACCGTATTTATATACCTGATTAGGTGTACAAACGTAAATTAACTTTCCCACAATAAAACCGCAACTAACTTGTGCCTTGTGAGGCGATCCATAACCCATGCCTACGTCCAACAGTGGACGATTATATTATATAGGCATCATCATCATCATTAGTTTATCTAATATATATTATATTATTACATAGATATGCTGATGATGATGATGAACAAAACCGCGATTAAGATGTATTAAAAATATACGGTAACTCTATTTTTTATTTTTATATAATTTTTATTATTTAACTCTATTTGTGTTTATACGTAATCTTTTACGTAACAACGTATTTTGTTAATGTATGTAATGTTGTGTTACTTTTTAATGAGTATGCCAACGAAATAACGTGTTTACTAAGATTTACAAAAAACACAGATTCAGTTTGTCCATTTAGGTTTTCGTAGTTGAAAACATGACCTTAGTATCAAATCATTGGCACAGGCAAAGAAGTAAAATAAATTATGTGAATATCAGTATGTGTTAATGAAATGTTCAAAATAGTTACAATTGGGTGCATAACCGAGCACTAATTAAATTTATTGCTGTATGGCGTGTATGGTGTTTAATTTACCAAAGGGTGTAGGAATAAAAATAATATAATATACAAATCGATGAACAGAACATACCTTAAGCTACTACAAATCCATTAAAATTTTACGAATTCAGATTAAGAGTACCCTCGCGCCAGCAATTTCAGTTTTCCTTTTTCCAAAAGCCTTTTCCGGTACGGAACCCTCAGGCAAGTTTTACTCGCACACGACCGTCCTATTTATGATATCAATTTCACCCTACCACCGGCGATTTTATGGTACTGAAATTCAGTCACGTGGACGACGAAACAAACTGGTAAAATTATCCTGTATGACATCTCACATTTCATTTTGAAATTCAAAGTAGAAAACTCTTTTGTATCACATTTACTGGACACAGCAAGCCTTACAACCTCTTATAACTAGTAAAGGAGCACACAAAAAAAAACACTTTTAATTTTTTAATTACTAACACGTTCAGTATTGGGGCCGGCGGGTAGGTCGCGCAACGCGAGACGGCGACGGTACGCGCGTGACGTAATACCGCGGTAGACTGCAGCGCGCGGCGACAGCGGGCGCGCGCTTACCCCCCGCGCCGCTCGCCCCCGGCCCCGGACCCCGCGCAAGCGCGCCAGCCCAGCCTCAGCTGCAGCCGCCGCGCTGTCGCCAGATCCACGCCCGCTTCGTCCAGCTCAAAAGTGCCACCGGGGTTGCCAGTACGCTAGTTTTGTAACCGATATAGTAATCGGTAGGTAGTGGAAGTTACTTGAGATCATAGGTCCCTTAAAAAAACGCAATGGTAATTTTTGACAGCGTAAAGTTTCTTCAAGGTTATTCGTTTTGTAATGGTAGGACTCTTTGCACAGTCCGCCTAGAGCCGTACCACATCTTTGCCAGTTATTCGACTGTTTACTTTTATTTCAATAGCTACGAGACACGGTACTGTTGTGGGCAGGCGCGTCGCTTACCATCAGAACCATCAGGTGCATGCCCTGTCACTAAACAATATAAATAAACAAAAAGATACGGTGTCATGGTGGTTCACTAATGTTTCATAAACATTTTTTTTTTTTAAATTCATCACTTTAAAACCAACTAATCGTATAAGGAAGATTCATTGCAAAAACTTTACAGTGTAAAATGTTTCATTTTATAAACAACGAAACGCTTATAACAATAAAGCGTAATATTTATTTCAAAAATATCTTACATCAACAGATGTTTTATTTTCCAAACCATCATTTGATCATGACTGGCCTCGTGGCTCGTGGCTTAGTTGGTAGTAGCTCTGCCTGCAAAACCGACGGTCGTGGGTTCGATTCCCACCCAGTGCAAATATTTGTGTGATGAATTCAAATGTTTGCACTGTCTCTGGGTGTTTCTATGTATAATAAGTATGTCTTTAAAACTATATAAGTATTATATCAGCTATCTGGCCGCCATCATACAAGCTTTGCTTAGTTTGGGGTCAGATGGTATTGTGTGTGAATTTTCCACCAATATTTATTTATTTTATAAACAACTAGCGGCCCATTCCGGCTGCCATTGTCATTTAAAGACTATTAATCGAAATAAAAACTATCCTATCTCTCAAGTTGAACCAGACAGCTCACGGTGTGCCAATTTAATTTAAAATCGGTTAAGTAGTTTAGGAATCCATCGCGGACAAACATCGTGACAGGAGATATATATATATTAAGATTATATGGCAAACGTTTCACTTAAACAATAATGTCGAATGATATTTTGTACATTTTTTATTTCATAAATTATTCATTTTACAAATTTAACATTCACTAAAATGAAATATGAAACAAATATTTTGAAAGCACCCGTTAAATTGTATATGTAAACTATCAATTCTGATTTGGTTCTGTCCTTGACTTTTGAGAACCTGTCCGATTCTCTATCTATTCGATATTCGATGGTCTATCACTGAGATTTGACTTCAGGTGGGCTCTCCCGCCAGAAACTCGAGGGAGGTTCTGGGTGGAGCAAGCCATGAGAGGCCAAGAGCAGCGAAGCGGAGGAGGTGGCGAGCGAAGCGAGGCGGCGACCTCCGTAGTGGAGCGCAGGCCGAGATGGCCGAGTATGGTGATGCGACACTCAGGACTAACCGCAGAGCTGGCTCCGCGTTTTTTATATACATACCCTCTAGGGGTAGTAGTGACAAGACTAGGTGGAGTCGGGATACTCCGAGTCGGATCTGGGTACTAATTAACCTTACCGGTCCGATTTGGTTACTTAGAAATTCAAAAATTACAATCAAGTTTTTGTGTAGTTTAATAAATGTTTGTTTTATAAATTGAGTTGCTTTCCAAACAACACAATATAAAAACATTATTTGTCAAGTGTTGGTTTTGTTTTTAAACAACTAACAGTTAACAAAAATATTAAAGAAATCGTTTGGCAAATAATACGTAATAGAATAAAAGTTTGTCAAATAATTACTTTGAGATATAAATATTGGTGGACAATTCACACACAACACCATCTGACCCCAAACTAAGCAAAGCTTGTGCTATGGTGGCCAGATAGCTGATAAAATACTTATATACTTTTAAATACATACTTATTATACATAGAAACACCCAGAAACTGTGCAAACATTTGAATTCATCACATAAATATTTGCACTGGGTGGGAATCGAACCCACGACCCTCGGCTTCGCAGGCAGAGCTACTACCCACTAAGCCACGAGGCCAGTCAAACCAATATAACCAATTTGTTAAATAGTTTTTTGTGTAATAACCATTTAACTACCTGTGAGTTTGTCTAACGTTGGTTATCACATGTCGATTTGTGAAATATAGTTTGTAAAAAGAAGAAAATATAAATAAGCAACAGATTTGCAAAAAAAATTGCTTAATTTTACTATTGATCATCTGAAAAATAAAGTTGGCAGCACTGTTAATGCGCAGTTTTTAGGCTTCGTTTTCATTTTATTTTTCTTGCGGTTTTAGTATCATTTTTTTTTCAATTCGTTTGCGCAGCGAAATAAGTACTTCTCAAGGAATTTCGTTCCAAAATGAATAGCCATAAGAGGTTTGTCGATTTCGTAGAATTTACAAATGTACCTACCCGTAACTTCAAAGTCACGTGGCGTTCGATATCACGAGGCGTGGGGTAACCCCATAATAACCAGAGCGCCACATAACTGTTTTCTAAACTCAAACAACTCAGAAGAAGTTTAGGTATCATGATCGTTACCTTTTCGTTAATTTAAGATTATTTATCACAACGCCCTGCTGGCAACATTATGGCTAAGGACACATGGGAATCTTGAATCCTGAATTCAGTTTGGTAAAATCTCATTCGTACCTAATCAAATGACTAAGGAACGTGCATGTCTACTTATTCGAACGTAGCTCTTGTCACGTTTTACAATGAAAAATGATTGGTTGGATAAGATGATTAAGAAATAGGGTTAATAAATTATTATTAACGACAATGCTTTAGAAATAAAAATTCGGCAAGCCGTCATAAAATTATGTACCTACAAGCTTTGCTTTGATTGGGGTCAGCGTTGTGTGTGAAACTGTGAAATATCCACCAAGATTTTTTTTTATAGATAGATAGATACTCTTTATTGTACACACCATAAACAAACAAAAACACACTTATACAGGACAGAATAACAATAAGACTAGTGTTACAAGCGGCGGCCTTATCGCTAAAAGCGATTTTATTTAGTTTACTACAACTAATACACAAACCATGTTAGGCTATGCAACTAAACATGTCTTCCTTAAGAACTCTGGGAAGGGAGCTAGGTTATCGGCTAAATGAAGCACGATACGACTGATAACTAAAGCGTTGAGATGTTTCTAAAAAAAAATTGGCAGTCATAGGAACTGCCGATAGAAGTGAAAACTTATAACTCAGAATTTGAAGCCTACTTTGGAAACTACACGGGTGTACCGCATGGCATGGCATGGCCATCTAGAAATGCGTTAGCATTTTCCATTGGCTCACGCATTTTTAGATGGTCATGCCGTGATGGTTAGGCCACGCCCTTTCAGCATTTCCCATTGGCTGACGCATTTCTAGATGGCCAATGGGCGTGGCCCCGAGTTTATCCGAAGATTTCTTATCATACCCGAGCGTGACGCCAGTGACGCTAGAATTCAATTCACACCCTACTGTCTAAAAGCGCGCCTGCGCGCCAAAAGAAGTTTTCATTTCGAAATACTTGGGAAGTGTCAAGGGACATTCTGATGTAACGAAGTTGTACAAAATATTGCAACTCTTTACTGTTTCTGTTGCCCTGGTACCTACCTGGCCGTTTTTACCGAGTTTACCCGAAGATTTCATATCCGATCCGATCCATTATCATATCCAAGCGTGCCGATTGATGAATCCATTTCACAGCCCACGAAAATTCTGTCTATAGCGCGCCTAAAGAAGTTTTCACTTCAATAAATCATCTGTGAAAATTATAATTAATCTCAATTCATAATATAAAGCCTGATGACTGACGGACAGACATCAGTCTTAGCAATAGAATCCCGTTTTTTTACCCTTTTACCCTTTGGGTACGGAACTTGAATAACAGAATAAATATTTAAACACTTTTAGAGATATCAAAAAATGTAACCCACTTAAAAAAAAGCTGTTAATAATCACTGAAACATAAAACATAACTTAAATATTAGTAAACCCGTTACTTTGATGTTATTTTCATAATTATATTTAAAGTGACTGGACGAGCAGGACATGACCTGATGGTAAATAACACTCCTGCCCACAACAGCACAGTGTCGATAGTGAAGTAGAAGACTACAAATTAAACTTAGACACTCGACCAAACTACATACCTACATATTTTTTGTGCAATCTACGATCGATCACGTCGTCCACACATAAAGGTAGAAAATTTTTAATTTTTCGTTGATACTTTTTCAAAAACTACCACACAGACTTTGATAAAATTTACATGGATCACCTCTAAAATATTATCTACCATAAAAAAACATCATAATCGGTTTACAATTTTAGCGGAGCTATCGCGTAACGAACAAACAAATAAAGTAGCCAAGTGCGAGTTGGACTCGCCCATGAAGGGTTCCGTTCCAGCAAGTAACATAATATACATAGTACCCGTAGTTCTTGTAGTTCGTTGTAAATTTGATCAAAGTTTTAATAATAGTGTATTTATGACGTACTAAAAAAAAACTACTCATCAGATCGAGTTCAAACTAATTTTCGTTGGTAGTTTTCATGGTAATGTACATCATATATTTTTTGTAGTTTTTTCATTCTCTTACTTTAGAAGTTAGAGGGGGGGGGGACACATTTTACCACTTTGGAAGCGTCTCTCGCGCAAGTTATTCAGTGTAGACAAAAATTATATTAGAAACCTCAACATCATTTTTTAAGACCTATCGATAGACGCCCCACACGTGTAGGTTTGATGAAAAAAAAATTTTTGAGCTTCAGTTCTCAGTATGGGGGGCACCCCTAATTTTTGTTTTTTTAAAAAACTTTTGTAAAAATCTTAATGCGGTTTACAGAATACATCTACTTACCAAGTTTCAACAGTGTAGTGTTATCACCTGTATTTTGTTTGCCGTGTATTTCACTATAGTATTATTTTTAATACTGGGATTTGAGTCTAAATATGTGTCATTTAGTGTAGAGGGCGCCGGTGGGATACCATTCGCTTCTACCCGCCATCTCAAAAGAGTTTTAGAGGGGTTGGCGCTATAAGTAGATGGAGCTAAGCCGTTGAAGGGCATTCCGTTGTGAAATTTTAAATGAGAAAGATCTAACAGTTGTCGATATAAACCTTTACATTTATTTAATTGGTTTACTTTTACACAGTTGATAACATCAGAAGTGCTATGAACACCACGCCTGGAAATCACAACACAACGGTGATGAGAAATAATCGGAAAAGCAAGCGTCGCCCGCAGTTAGTTAAAAATGTTATTCTGGGATCAGTGGTTTCAGTAAGTGCGTAATGTACACGTGAGTAAGCAACAGTTTTATATTACGATTTACTTTGAAGAAACGATTTTAAAAATTGTTTTAACCTTGTTTTTGCATTTCAAATGAAATTTTTGCATATCACCGACAAGTTAAAACTATTAATTATTATCTCGTTAGGGGGTACTGTAAAATAACCTTCAATTCCGGGAACTGCGATCAGAACATTTCGTAGAATGAAACATCTTCGGTTTTTTTTAAGTTTGTGGATACTGTTTTACGAAACTTTATGAGAGGGTAGCTTATTTTGTAGACGAGTTGTTGCGAGGCACAGCAACCATAGATAAAAAGTGTAGGTAAATCAGTTGGATATTGGTATAAATATCATGGGAAACTGTTTGAGAAAGGTCATGCATTTTAAAACATAATACAGTAATAGAAAGTGTTACATCTTTGATTTGAATTTGGTTACCGTAGTTGGGTTACAAAGTGGTTATATTCAGTGCAGTTATAAGATACCCTTATGGTTGATATTAGAGAGATTTTAGTCAGATGATGCCGAGCTATGTACGTTACCAATGAATTGTTTTGGTATTGTTTAAAAAAAATGAGACCCTTTAATTCGCTATAAATATCACTTGGGAGCGTTTATAAAAACTATGTACATAGAAGGCCATATGTGAGAAAAATATGAAACCTTGAATAGGTACGATTAGTATACTTGGAGATATACTGTAATTGAAAGTCAAACCCAATCGAGCAGTGCAATGACTCTAGGATGTTGTCAGGTATTATGATTGATTGCTGATGAGTTAACGTTTGAATAACGTAGTGAAGTGCAATGGCTTCGGATCCATTGACAAAGTAAGCGTTAGTGTGAAACCGTAATACCTTGGACATAAACTGACGTACTTAGTGTCGGCCTAAGAGTGGTAACTGCTAGAGAAAGCATTAAGAGTGAACATAATGAACTTTGACTTTGACTATGACTTTAATGCCGCGTATCTAGAGTTACCAGGCGGCAGCTAAGGAAAGGTGTATGTTTGAGGTTTATGGAGAATGTGGGTAATGTAGTGACGTACCTCGAGTTGCGACAATGTGAGAGCGCAACTGCTTGGGAAAGCTATTCATTACTCATCTTAAGTGGATTTATGGAGAATGTGGTAATGTAATTACGTACCTTGAGTTGCGACAATGTGACAGCGCAACTGCTTGGGAAAGTTACTCATCTTAAGTGGATATTACTGGAAGAGTAAAATTAATAACTTGTGCATTTTGTTCGCAGCAACTACACCAGACTGTGACACTGCCAAGGTTGGCAGCGTGCGCAGGAGGGCCGTGTTATCACCTGTATTTTGTTTGCCGTGTATTTCACTATAGTATTATTTTTAATACTGGGATTTGAGTCTAAATATGTGTCATTTAGTGTAGAGGGCGCCGGTGGGATACCATTCGCTTCTACCCGCCATCTCAAAAGAGTTTTAGAGGGGTTGGCGCTATAAGTAGATGGAGCTAAGCCGTTGAAGGGCATTCCGTTGTGAAATTTTAAATGAGAAAGATCTAACAGTTGTCGATATTAACCTTTACATTTATTTAATTGGTTTACTTTTACTCAGTTGATAACAGTAGTTCTCATAGTTTCGGCAAAAAGTGGCTGTGACATACGGACGGACAGACAGACAGACAGACAGACAGACAGACAGACAGACAGACATGACGAATCTATAAGGGTTACGTTTTACGGAACCCTAAAAAGGTAAGTACAACAGACTTGAGAACCTCCTTTTTTGGAAATTAGGAATGAGTAGGTATGTTACACCTGTTACTGAAAAATTAAGATCGTACAAGCCTCGCTTACCAGCATGTACCCTCTCTAGGTACCTAGTCTGTGCATGTACCTGATGGCAAGGGGCTAAGGAGGCTTCTTAGCCTCCTTAGCCCCTTACAATAATAAATACGTTCTTTTGGACGTTCTTACGTCCAAAAGAAACGTGGGTAAATTATTCATTAATTATTTATTAATTATTATTGTCGCTTAGTAGGCAGTAAGCACCACAGAGTAAGTAATCACTATGGTAAGGTAATACCTATGCCTGCGAAGCCGTAGGTCGTCGGATCGATTCCCACCCAGGCCAAAAAACTGTTCCTTTTCGCTAATTACATTATCTACCACAATAAAATTGTCTTCTGTACCTACCCAAAGAGATCATTAACGCGATATACTTTTGTATTTTTTACAGGTACCTACCTACCAAAATATGACCTTGATCAAGATTCAAGATTGATACATAATGTGTCAGTGGCGCTGGTCAGTGGCATTTATAATAACAGAAATAAATGGTGACACGGACTTTAAAGTAATTACTTCCTTTATATTATATTGTACAACGTACATACCGATTATGTTACAATATATCCTCCGATAACCATAAAGAAAATATTGTGTTGCGTGATTAGAATATTTTTTAACATTTTCCCGCTATCGCAATTTTCATTATAACCTCTGTGATTGGAAGAGAATGAACGCATGTTTCGTTCATTCATCTTGCGCCGAAATTTTGGTTCGGATACACTTGTTTTAACACCATCGAAAAAACTAAATCGTTTTTGTCTATGGTATTGCAGCAGAACAATAGTTTTTAGTCTGTACTGCGCAAAATGGTAGAATATGTTATCTACAATTATTGATGTATTTTAAAAAAAATATCAGTCATGGCGGAATCAAAACTCGGGAAAGACGTGCCAAATGTTTTCGAAGGAGATACAGTTTCGAAAGACCATGTTTATCTCGAGGAAACGTTTTATATTCTCTCAAAAAAGAATTCAGTGTTTCGTGTTCGACTTACATCTAAAGGACTATCTCTCACTAAAGAAACAGAAAGCAGTTCCAAAGAGCAGACAATCTCACTGCGCGATATAATCGGCAGTAAATGCATGAGGAGCAAAAGACGGCGTCAAGGAGCCACTTCCTGCGTGTGCAGTTCACTTGTGCCGCAGCAGCAGCTGAAAGTGGTAGAAGAAAACAGTGGCGATCTAGACGAGAACGATATCAGCGCTTATCTTTATATATATGCTTATATTCTGAAACGTAGCCGCCGCACCTTGAAAAGAGAGAGGACCACAATAACATTGCGTTTCAGGTCCTTCGACAAGTACGAAGATAACAACAAAGAAGCGCAGAAGTGGCGGGCGACGATAAAGTGCTTGATCGCCGGCCAACCGATCGCGGCACAACCTCCGACAAACGATAAGAAGTTGTTGATACTTTTGAATCCAAAGTCTGGGCCTGGGAAAGCGCGGGAGCTGTTCCAGACGAAGGTAGCGCCTATATTGCAAGAAGCGGAGGTCCCGTACGACTTGCATGTGACGAAGTATGCGCAATACGCCCGGGAATTCGTTCGTACTCGCAATGTGTACAATTGGCGAGGGATTGTGGCAGTGGGAGGTGATGGAGTACTCTTTGAGATCCTCAATGGGATGTTTGAGCGACTGGACTGGCAACAAGCATTTGCAGAAGTGCCACTGGCCATCATGCCTTGTGGATCAGGAAATGGGCTAGCCAGAACACTCTCACACCTTTACAAGTAAGTTTAATCTATCATATTTTAATAAGTCCTTAAGAAAGTGGGTACAAATAACGAAAAGTGGGTACCTAAAGTATTTCTGATGACTAAAACTCTTGTCACAATAATTTAATTTTGATATGATATACTTATTTAGAAAAGGCCTAAGGGAAAAACAAGTACATGCTTAGTATGGTCAATTTAAAAGTTGTAGATTCAAATAAAGAATTAAATGTTGCATCATCTAACATGTTATGGGGCTTTATTTGGATTCCTTTAGATAGACACATTTGTTCAGATATCTTCTACCAAACATGTCTATGTAGGTCTTAAATAGACCTTAAGTCAGGAAACCTCATTATATCCACCCACTGTGGTGATGTAAACCCACAAAAAAAACAGATGTCTACAACAAAATATTGGTTACCTGATTTGATGGCACCACAAATTGGCCAGCAGTTGAAAAGAGATGAAACTAAGTAAAATATGTTTATTATTAGTAATTAGGTAAATGTCAAAATAATTGCATTTTCATTTATTTTGTCATTTACCTATAAATGACAAAATACATAAAAATGTTGATCAGTATTTATTTATCAATCAATTATCATTACTGTGATATAGACACATTCATTAAGCTAATTTTTTATCATTTAAGTTTCTAATCATCATAATTGTTTTATCTAGAATCACCACATTTTATAGGTTTTTTATTAAGAAGTTATGAAATTAATTCTTACTTTTTAACTTAAAAACATAACTTAAATTTACTTAATATGGGTGACTCCCGCTCTGGCGCGTTCCTTTAGCAAAGGTTGGCCATTGCCATTCAGTGTGGGAACGCGGCAAGCATCATGGGCACTTTTGCGCTGGGAGCAGTTAGGGGTGGGTTATTCGGAGATTAGTTTTATTTTTTTATTCATTTTTGCATATTTCTGACTTATTTCTTATTTATTTTAATTGGCCTTTGTAAAAAACAAAAAAAACCTAAATTTAAAATACAATCAATAAACTTAAGCTTAAGTTTTACACTATTTTTCAATTGATGTTAAGATCTAATACTTCCGTCATCTATTTAATTATTAGCTACACCCCACAATGAACAAGATTGACAACAAACACACCTATTAACATCCACTTTGATATTATTAATGTTAATAAAAAACAAATTGATTTTTTTTTAGATTATTGTTGATATTTTTAAAATGACCCAACTGATATATATCTAACAAAACAAAAAATAATTCACAGATTTTTTTCTCTTCTCTTTGACCTACTATAAGTCACTATATAACTTGAAATAAATAGTTCAGATTTTGATTAGAAACAAAAATTTTTTTTCAAATACAGTTCAAGAGTTCAAGTTTTAAGTCAAGTTCAAGTGTTGCTTAATACAAATCCTTCTTGAAGTTATTTAAAAATAAATTTTAAATACTTCAACTTCTGGACATAGGATTATGGGAGAGGCCTGTCTCCACTGCTGGACGTAGGCCTCTCCCATAATAATCGCCACTCAGCCCGATCCTCGCCCTTACATTTCCAACCACCACCAGAGGTCTTTTGTATATCATCACTCCATTTAGTCTCAGTAGTCATCTTCAACTGAATACATGAAGACAATTAAGATAAACCCAGTATCTGCAACTTAATCTACATAGAATTTTATAATAAAGGACTAAATAAGTTCCCTAAGTATTTTTTAAATAACAAATGTTAAAATTGTTGACTATAATCCAAATTTCAACCTAATCCGTTTAGTTCTTACAACATGATGTTGTGCCTGTTTGTTGATTGACACCATTGTGGTCACCACAATAGGACATTGCTTTTTTAGCTTTTAAAGTAAAGTAAAGTGTCTATTTTGTGTCTATTGTTTGTTTTTTGACTTAGATTCTATATTTTTAAAGATCTTATTTTATCATTTAAAATCCCATCTCTGCTGCCTTCCTTATTATACTCAATAATACTGGACTAAATTATGCTAGATCAGTGCAATAACCTAAAGTATAATAAAATAAAGTCTTTAGTCGAAGTCATGTGTCATTCACCAACCCGCACTGGGCCAGCGTGGTGGAATATGGCCTTGTCTCTCACCTTGCGAGAAAAGGCCCCGAGTCTCGGCAGTGGGAACATTTAGCGGGTTGTTTCTGTATGTGTTGTGCAATATTTCTCATATTACTGGAGACAATTCTTTGAACTGGATGAGCAGAACTTGTGTCTGCAACATGCCTGCCCTTAACGGCACAGTATCGTGCAGCTATTGGAACTACACTGTGCTTATTACCCAGAGACAAACTCTATGCCCTGTTATTCAAATTATAATGTTAATGTTATATGTGCAAACATTACTGTGTTCCGGTTTGAAGGGCAATGTTCCAGAGAAATTACAGGGCTTAGAGATATAACAACTTAGATCTCTGGGTGACGAGCGCAGTGCAGTGCTAGGTAATGATTTGGACTCTTCATGTTCCAATAGCTGCGTGTCACTGTTGTTATGTGGCAAGCATGTTGCTTACTATCAGGCACATGTCCTGCTCGTCTCACCACTATTTATTTTAAAAAAAAAACTTCTGGAAACATTGCTCTTCAGGACACAGATATTTGATTTTTATCAGCTTGACCCAGCCCCGGATCTTCAATATTTTTTAGGCGGGGCAAAATCTGAAAAATGGCGCCCCGACCACTTATTTTTTATTTTTTCTGGAACAGATATAGATATAAAGTGGTTTATAGAAACATTGCCTTTACACCACGGAGTAGATAATATTACTTAAACCTGAACACAGTAATGTTTGTTCACTTCTCCTTGACAGTAGAATAACTGGCAAAGATGTAGTACTTCCCCAGGCGGAGTCTGCAAAGAGCCTTAAAATGACCACTACTACACTGAAATGAGCCTAACATGGCACGGACTCAGCCAGCTCATTCTCTTTGGCTCTTTTTGCCGATGAAAGCGCGTACCTATAGACTCACGCAACCCACAGATTGCAGCTAAAGCACAGCCAAGACGGATCGACAGATGGCGCAGCGTTGTAAATGTTGTAGCGTTGTAGGAAAAACGGCTGCACTACGAATAGGCCTAAATAGAATACATCTTTATCACTACTACTGTAACTTTGAGAACAGGCCATCAGGTGGGAACGCGGAGTCAAATGAGCGCCTACATCAACGCAGACTTGAGCATACACTCTCAAACCAGTTACGAAGTCTAACAAGCGAAGGCGGGTCGAGTATTGCTGGGGCCAATCTTGGGCTCCAAGCTGCTGCTACGAATCAAACTGGGCATATACATACTAGACCTACATTCGTACGCCTATAGTGTGACTAGTCAAAAAAATAGACTTCAAAGTATAATATCACCCTGAGGATGATTCCAGAAGCCTTACTTAGGTACTTATGAAATGTTGTATTCGCCCAAGATTTGAACACCCAAACGGTGGAAGTGTGGTTAGTCTGGCACGCGGTGTGCTTGACTACCCAGACTATGTATCACATCAACACCTACAGAACATTCCACCACACCATTCATGCCATCCTGATGTACGTACCTAGGCGAGTTTTGGCGTCCTACTGGACCTGCCTCCCGGGGCGCGGGCCCCGGCTTGCCCCCCCCCCCCCCCTAGATCCGGCACTGGCATGACCCATTAATGGGGCATTGTCACTCAGGTGAATTGGAGGAATTTGGATGAAACGGCTGTTTACATTAAGATTTCTACTTTTTATGCCAGTATTTACAAACAGATTATAACGTCTATAAAGTTTAAAACTGCTAAATCCATTGTGTACATATTGCGCTAAGTTATAAATCCTAAATCCGTTAAGATAGAGGCAAAGATATTGACATTGGATAAAGATATTTGTTTGAGATAATTACCAGTAAATTACACACAACCTACAGAATAGATGGTAAAGCTGATATCAAACAAGATTTTAAAATAGTCATAATGATCTGTAGTTACACAAAGATCATTTTGTGAACTGAAAGAGGTCTTATCATTAATAAGCAACATGCCTGCCACATAACAGCACAGTGACACTTAGCTATTGGAACACGAAGAGTCCAAATCATTACTTAGCACTGCACTGAGCTCGTCACCCAGAGATCCAAGATATTATATGTCTAAGCCCTGTAATTTCTCTGGAAATATTTCCCTTCAAACCGGAACACAGTAATTTTTGCACATTACTGCTTGGCGGTAGAATAATTGCCAAAGGTGTGGTACTACCCCAGGCGGACTCTGCCAAGAGTCCTACCACTACAAAACAAGAAGGTAGTGTTAGATCGTGCAGACCAGCTGCGCGCTAGCCGAAATGTGTCCGTTGAAATCCGATACCTAAACTTGTCATAGCATCGATATCTAACTATCCGTGTTTTCGCGAATTTCTTTGGATTTTTCCGAAAACACGGTCCTCCTACTAAATCTCACAAAAATCCCACAAAACCATCCTACTAAAATAATTATTCAATGTACTTAACTCGAAAAGGTCATGGTTTGTTCATCATAAAACAACTTTTACTATAGAACAAATCAGGAATCCGGAAAAAAAAATTGCCTGTCAAAATACTTGTTAACTGCCGGCTTTCACTATTTCCTGGTGATTAAATCTGGAACTTTCAAGGTCGGAGTGACAACCTGTTTCCTGGTCACTTTTCGGGTTTTTTTATTTTCACCTATTTTTTTCTAATTTGTTACAACACGTTAAAAAACGTTTGCCTTTATCATAAAATGTTTATTAAGAGGGCGCCTAGTGCCAGAAAACGAAACAAGGACATTTTCGACGCCGCTCACTGAAGTTAAAAAACTAAAAACTATGACAAAAAAAATATTGACGTGTGGGTACAATCAAGAACAAGCACAATAACCGAATAGAATTTTAAAAATAGATCAGAGTTTTTTACAATAAAAAAATAAAAATGACGCCGAAAAAACATCGACTTTATGTATATCGCATTAAGAAACACGTCGCGCGGGTGAAAACTGATTTTTCCCTGGCATTAGGCGCACTCTTAATGAAAAGAAGACTTTGACAGCAGACGACTGGAGTTTTCTCCGCGGCGGAGAAAAAAGTACGCTTGTACGCTGCGTAACAAAAATTGCTTTCATTTTGCTTTTTGTACGCGGTACTCTTAATCCCTCGTTTGTGTAAAGACCGATTTACATCAGACTAGCGAATGCTCATTATATCCCCACTGTATCAAATTCTTTTGGTGTAAACAAACGTAGATCATTCTTTCGTTGTTTTGTTTGCGTTCGCAAAGATTCTATGGAATATATAATATGGAAAACACTAAGAGCGATCTTTCGTTTACACTAAAATATCGAGAAAGAATGCTCTTGTTCCAGCTCTAGCTCTATGTTCGTTCAGTTTAAATCGGCCTTTACTCGATACAGTTTTAACTTACAAATAAATAGATCACTTACAACTTGTAAGCGATCTATTTTAGCGGACAAAAAAGTCCGCGGACTAAAATGATCGCATAAGATGTGAACTAAGCTAAGCTTTTAGCAGTGGAATGCATTGTATGAATGGATTTTGCACCTTACTGTCTCCGGGTCAAGGGTGAATCGGTTTTTTATCGGAAAACAAAGTCCATCGTAGGAGTAACAACATCAAGTGATATGGCGGGCAAAGTGCAAAAATCATTAAAGAAACGTTTGCAAAAATTAGTTGACGATTTTATGTAGGTATTAAAATTAGCACCTGCCCGCGAGTTTTCTGCAAAGAATTTAGGACATTACTCCATAAATAATTATGTATTTTTTCGGGATAAAAAATAGGCTATGTGAAATTATTACAGATTATCCTTTACGTTCCAAATCTCAGACCAATCCATTCATTCTTATAACGTGATTGAGCAATAAATATCCAAACTTTCGCATTATTGTAATATTAGGTTAAGTATTACATATTTATGAAATTAGTGTTTTGTCATACTGGCTATTTTGATCTCAAAGATCCTCCTCTTTGATTAGGAATTCAAATTTTAAATTTATGGAGCCGTATATTATTTCCTCATGTTTTAGATATACTATACGAGGGTCAAACTGAAAGTTCTTAGAAAATCAAAAACTGATTACATTAGCCAGTTATTAGTTTTATTATATCTTTTCAAAATATTGTCCATTCACGTCAATACACCGCTGCATGCGATGGAACCACTGGGAAAAGCACTTTGCCCACTCGTCCTTAGGGGTCTCTACAATGGCATCGCGATACGCAGCCACCGCTTCTTCAGCATTCATAAACCGCTTTCCTTTAAGTTTTTCTTTAATTTTTGAAAATAAATAAAAATCACAAGGCGCGAGGTCGGGGCTATACGGCGGGTGACCCAGTAATTCAACGTTTGATGTCGCCAAATAGTCGATCGTTCGCTTGGCGGTGTGCGATGAGGCGTTGTCGTGGTGAAGGAGGATCCTACTGCGAGGTCGTTTCTCTCGAACTTTTTCCAAGACAAGTGGCAAACAATTGGTAGTGTACCATTCTGCAGAAACTGTTTTTTGATCCTCTAACACAATTGTTGCGAAATGACCTATCCTTCCAAAGAACGAGGCCACCATTTTTTTCCCCGCACTTCGATCTCTCTTCACTTTAGTTGGCAACTCCTCGAAAGGAAACACCCACTGAGTAGATTGTCTTTTGGTTTCAGGATCATAACAGTAAATCCAGCTTTCGTCACCTGTTAGTATGTCGAACACAGCATTTGAGTCACCTCCGTTAAATCTTTCAATCATTTTACGGCACCAATCCACACGATGGAGTTTTTGAGCCTCAGTCAAATTATGAGGTATCCACCGGGCGCAAAGCTTCCTGACCGCTAAATGTTCGTGTAGGATTTTGTGCACTTGACTCATACCGATGCCTAAGCTTGTCCGAATCTGCTGATAGGTCACTCTTTTGTCAGTCTCTATCATACGCCGCACAACACAGATGTTATCTTCAGTCGTCGCCGTAGAAGGCCGTCCCTCACGTAAATCATCAGTGAGAATAGTGCGACCACGTTTAAACTCATTAAACCAGTTGTAAACAGTCGCACGAGATGGGGCTTCATCGTGAAAGGCCAATCGTAGTCTATCATAACTTTCTTGTTGACTTAAATGACATCGAAAGTCATAAAAAATCATTGCACGAAAATTTTCTCGTGTTAAATTCATGTTGACGTGACACAGACAATTTTCAATTTGCCGCCAAATCGTAAAACAAATGACAAATGAATGAAGTATATACTCAGTAATATTGGCAAAGAGTTCTATTTTCAAATTATAGAATTTTTTTTTTATTATATTGTTTATAAGTGGCCAGTTCTAAGAACTTTCAGTTTGACCCTCGTACACCATTCTCCGCCATACACATCATTTATCCTTCAAGTCGTTTCTGCAGCACTGGTGCCACGATGAAACTCGTATTCGTAAATTGTTATTTGCTAATTTCGAGCGATATTTCAAGTTTTCCATTTTGTAAACTGAGCGACCGAAATAAAAATACCAATAGGGGAAAAAACAAATGAATTACGGTTTTCAAAATACAAAAGAATGGATAAATAGCTGTAAAATGTTGATATTGGAATTCCTAACCAAAGAGGAGATAAGTATTTGAAATCAAAGTTGGCCAGTACGACAAAACATCAATTTCATAAATATGTAATAGACCAAGAGCCCATGCACCCCAGACCTTCGTTATTATTTTATAAAAGCTGAACGTTTGTCAGAGTATGCTCCCAACACAGTTAAGAACGATGGCCCATGATGAAGTTTGGATCATCCTGGCTTTGGCAGATAAACGGTACTAAGTAAAGGTGTACCGATCTAAATTTGTCAAATTATAAAGTCTGATATTTTGGTAATACCTTCAGAATATTATTAAAAATTACACCAATAATTGCTAGACACTTAACATCGTGGTAAGCACTTGCCAGACACCCATGTTGTGTTAATGTTCATGCAATTGTAATTCTACTTGCGCCATAATAAGCGCGCTTATTTTTAAACATAATATTTGGGTAACAATTAGCAGCCTAATTATCATAAGCAGCCCACTAAAAGTTCCCACTGCTGGGACTTGGGGCCTTAGTACCATTTATTTGCCAAAGCCAGGATGACCCAAACTTCATAATGGTCCATCGTTCTTACCTGTGTTAGGCGCATGCGCTGACAAGTTTTCAGCCTTTATAAAATAACGAAGGTCTGGGGTTCACGGGCTCTTGTTCTATAAGTACCTACCCTAATATAAGTACATAATATGAAATATTTCTTATATCTGCATTTTAAATAAATCCAACTGCTGTTAGGATTAGGGTTGCTGAGAATTCCTCTTCCGCTTCCTCATAATGCGGAAGTTCTCGAAATATTTTTGGTTCCTCAACCGTTACCGCATCCTCATAAATAAAAATAAAAAATCCTCTTCCGCTATCGCTTCCTCAAAATTTAAGAGGAATTTATGAGGAATTTCACTGCGCATGGACGTCGCGTATCCATGGCAACGTATACGCCGCAGCGCGATGCCGGGCCGAACGGGCGAGCGAGACTTCCCCTAGAATGGTTTAGATTCATAGTTTGGTCCACTGGAAAATGCATTTTTAATTATTTTTTGTGCATGTATGTACCTACCTAGTTATGTACATACAGGACAGCGGCTTTAGGGTTGGGTCCGGTAGTATTTTTAATTTCCTATCATCCTCATCCGCTTCCTCTTCCGCTTCCTCATCCGCATCCTCTTCTTCAAAAAATATCCTCTTCCTCATCCGAATCCTCTAAATATGCGCGTGACAATTCCTCTTCCTAATAATCACTTCCTCAACAACCCTAGTTAGGATATTTGAATAGCTGCCATTTGTTTGAATTTTAATTTTAGATCAGAATTTAGAGAACTCAGGTCTTTATTATTTAAATACCTATTAATACACAATAAATACAAAAGAACAGCAACACATGCATTGCAAATGTTATGTTTTAAGGTTCAACTTCAAGTTCAACTCTTGGTTTATGGCTCCTATTGTGGTTTAGCCTCACAATTCCGCCAATGTCACGTAGAAAGATAGACATAATATAGAAAGATAGATAGAAAAATAAATGTTTAGTTCTAACTACACACCGATGTTTTAAGGTTTTTAACCAATAAAGTTTTACAAGTTATTGACGTGTAAATTGTACATTAATGAATAAAGAACTTTGACTTTGACAAGTTTCTTTTAGGGGTCGCGTATCGTTACTCGAGAGACGCGAACAGAAAAACGAAAAAATAGTACATTTTATAAAGTAGTTCGTATATATGAACTTTTTACCTATACAAAGGTATTAAGTAATAAATATGTTACTAATGCGCTCCTTTATTTATTACTAGCAGTGCCTCGCGGTTTCATCCGCGTAGTTCCCTATGTGATATTTCAGACTATAATCTACCTGTGTACCAAATGACCGTTCAGGCGTTCCTACGTGGTTGAGCAACAAATATCAAAACATTCAAACTTTTGCATTTTTTATATGAGTTGGATTGTGAAACTCAACTTACTTTTTGATGGTATTTTTTTTAAAACAAGATGGCCCATATATTGATAAGGGGCCATCATCTCCTATGGGCATCTGTTATATTATCATAGACTTTACAAATACAAAGACATAAGAATCTAAAACATTCTAAAAAGTCTTAGTTTAAAATTAAGTTTTTTTTATTCAAAGCGAAGTAACCTGTTTTGTGTTATTTCAACACAAAACAAGTTACTTCACTTTGAATAAAAAAAACTTAATTTTAAAACAATAAAAAAACTTTAAATCCATTGTAAGTTTAATTGAAATTACGTAGATAATGTTGTTAGCCGAGTGCAAATAAACCGGACCTACTGGTTACCTCAACTGGTTTCTCGGTCGACTGCCAGTCATAAGGTAAATAATAACAGATACAAGTAGCAAATCCTTATAGGTAAACATTACGCTATGCGCTTGTAGTTCACAACGCGCTTGACACCAATTCAATACCTACCTACTGTTTGAGTACTCCCAAATCAATAGTACTGTTTAATGTCCTAAAATGATGTATAAAAAAACTGGACTCTGTAACAGCCTCTGATCATTGTATGTCTGTGCTCTGTGCAAAATATATTAAAGAAGATCTATTCTTCTATTACTATTATTCTTCTTCCCCGGGGTGCGAGTGTCGGGAACCTCCACGTGGTGCACCCTGGGCATCACACAAAAACTTACCTCGGTGGCATCTTGTTGTGTTGTTGTGTAATAATGGCTAATCACGGTCTGTGAGTGAACTTCTGTTTGCGCTTTTCGAGCAACCCGTCTAGAAGTTCGGATAAAGGGACTGGAAGACTTGGGAAAGTTTACTCGGCTGATCGTTTTATCGGACAAGTAAAATTTCTAACTCTGATTATCAGAATGGTCAGTGGAAGGACAACAGCCACGAAGGCGGAACCGCGGCTATCTCTAGCCACGGTCTTGAGGACGGACCTCTCGCTGCCGACCACCTTAGCCAAGATGCTCGACAGTGAGAGGTCGTGTGAGGCGGAGGAGCTGAGGCGACAGTAACCTCACCGCTCACCCACTGAAGCACCCACGTGGTGGTGAGCCCGAAAGGAGCCTTCTGGATAGCATCACAGGCGAACCTGGGGCGTCAGATGTTTAGTGCCATTTGGCACCCCACCTAGAGATAGGCCTTCCCCAAAAGGTGACGCGCCGCTGGTTTATAATATGTTTAATATAACTTGCATATTTGATATGTTCAAAAAAGATAGGAACATAAATATTATCTACCTATTAAGGTCGAAAGATTATTAACCTTTGATAGGTCTAACCGGCGGACAAACAAGATAAAAGTATGTAATACAAAAAACGGCCAACTTGCACTTAGTCAGCGTGGTGGATTCTTGACTTGAGTCACTCCTTCTTTGTAAGAGAAGGCCCCGTGTCCCAGAAGTGGTTCCCACTGAAAAATTTAATAGGTACTCAAAATTTTAACTCATAAATTGAAAACATTACGCAAAGGGGTTTGGGTACTTTTGTATGGGCTCGTGGCGTCGTTTTTTTTTTTAGCGGCCAAAGATCTGTTATCACTTGCTTGTATCCTCCGATATGACTTGCAAATCCGATTGCACAAATACCCTTGGAGTAAAGTATTGTTTCAAAAAAGTGACAACAAATCTTTGGCCGCTAAAAAACACGACGGCACTTGTCCATACAAAAAATCCAAAAAATTAATTACTTTGATAGGCCATAACTCAGCTCCGATACGACTTAGAGCAAGTCTGATTGCACAAATAGCATCAAAGTAATTTATTGTTACAAGCGATAATAGATCTGTGGGCGCTAAAAATAAAACGACGCCAACTTTACCCAAACCGCTTTATTTTTTTTCTTCTTTAAATTAGCCACTCCACAGACTCCGGGGTCCATGATCTTTGTTCATTTGTCAAGAATTGTTGTTCATTCAACAATTCTTTTTTTTTACATATATCTTGGATTAGGAGAAGAAGAGGAAAACAGGGGGGAGTTGGGAAAACCCCTTTATTAAAACGTTGAGGTAATCTTGCTAATATAATAAATCCGAAAGTTTGGATGTTTGTTGCTCAATCACGTAGGAACGTGAGAACGGATCGTGCTAAAATTTGGAACACAAATTATGGTCTCAAATGGCACCTAGGCTACTTTTTATCACTGTTAATAAAGTGAAGACTAATAGCGCGGGTAAAACCGCGTGGTGGCTGCTAGTTAATTGATAATTTAGATCGCAATTACGTGCTACGTAATGTTTTTTAGGGTTCCGTAAAACGTAAAAACGGAACCCTTATAGATTCGTCATGTCTGTCTGTCTGTCTGTCTGTCCGTCCGTATGTCACAGCCACTTTTTGCCGAAACTATGGGAACTACACTGTTGAAACTTGGTAAGTAGATGTATTCTGTGAACCGCATTAAGGTTTGAACAAAAAAATTAAAAAAAAAGAAAAATTAGGGTTGCCCCCCATACTGAGAACTGAAACTCAACATTTTTTTTTTCATCAAACCTACACGTGTGGGGTGTCTATCGATAGGTCTTCAAAAATGGTGTTGAGGTTTCTAAAATCATTTTCGTCTACACTGAATAATTTGCGCGAGAGACACTTCCAAAGTGGTAAAATGTGTGTCCCCCCCCCCCCCCCCCCTCTCACTTCTAAAGTAAGAGAATGAAAAATCTAAAAAAAATATATGATGTACATTACCATGTAAACTACCAACGAAAATTAGTTTGAACTCGATCTGATGAGTAGTTTTTTTAGTACGTCACAAATACACTATTATGGAAACTTCGATCCAAGTTACAACGAACTACAAGAACTATGTGTACTATGTATATTAATGTTACTTGCTGCAACGGAACCCTTCATGGGCGAGTCCAACTCGCACTTGGCCACTTTATTTAATATTGTAAAGAGTCCACAAAAAATGTTTTGATTAGGTTTTTTCTTCCTAAATTCATGTTAATTTTTTATTTGTGTTTGAGCAGGAAGTTTCCTGATCGTTATAACTGTTATTACATTCAATCAAAAGGTAAATTATCATTAATATTTTCCAGTGACGCCCTTCATAATATACAATTTAGTGAATTTTGAAAATAAGTATGCGTTAAGGATTTCTGTATTTTTAAGTATGTAGAGTGATCTATGTGCCTACCACCATTACCCTTACCACCCTTATCTGCTGTTACAGATCTATCTACGTTCTAAATTTCAAACCAATACGTTTAGTCGGTCCAATCTGATTGAGCATCAAACTTCCAGAAGTCAAAAATTTTCCAATGTAGTTTTTGCAGGATTCTTCTAATCTATTAACGGAGCCAATAGCCTAGACTTTATCCCGGAAAAATGTATAAATATATATTTTTTATATCTCTGGGTGACGAGCAATGCAATGCTAGTGTAATGATTTGGACTCTTCATGTTCCAATAGCTGCGTGTCACTGTGCTGTTATGTGGTAGGTTGCTTACCATCAGGCAAATACATACATGTCATGCTCGTCTCATCCCTCTATAATGTAAAAAACACACGCGGGTAAAATCGCTGGGCACTGTTAGTATCCATTCTATAGATTTAAAGATTGTATTGTTGTGCAATTTTATTTATCTCTACATAAATTGAGCCATACATAAAATCAACATAAGGACTTCGATGTCTATTAGCCAATCCGTATCTAATATTGAGTCCTTAATTCTTCAAATCGTTTGTTTGCCCGACCTGACCTGGTTTACTTATCATTTACCTAATTAGTTGTATGTTGCTACATGGTTTACGGTCTTCTAACAAGCGGGGTGTATTTCGGTCAATGCAAACCAATAAAATAGGCATAGCCACTAACAATTTAGTTTAATGTACCGGTATGAAGACATCGTGCATACATACTTAGTTTTATGTACTGGATTTAGAACTAGAACGAAACGAGCACTTATATTATTTAATTGAACTGCTCGATACACGAAAAGGCCACACAACACAACGAAAACACAATGTGATTGCGTTATTGCATAGGTATGATGCGAAAGTTTTACTTGAACCGTCCGATATAAAAAGGGCAAGATATTAGATCATATGTAGATCAGTTTCACACTCCGAAATGTATCTTATTTAGTCTATAGTGTATGTTATCGTGCAACTGGCCGTTGAGATATCGATAATTTGAAATTAGAACTGTCTGTAAAAGAAGTGTATATGTAAATCAAAGGAACATAATGTACCAGGTAACTCGGAAAGTTTTGCGAAAAAAAGTTTTTATGCATAAGACACTGGTCACTTGTTAGGGTTCCGTAAAACGTAAAAACGGAACCCTTATAGATTCGTAATGTCTGTCTGTCTGTCTGTCTGTCCGTCCGTATGTCACAGCCACTTTTTGCTGAAACTATGAGAACTACACTGTTGAAACTTGGTAAGTAGATGTATTCTGTGAACCGCATTAAGATTTCAACAGAAAAATTAAAAAAAAAGAAAAATTAGGGTTGCCCCCCATACTGAGAACTGAAACTCAACATTTTTTTTTCATCAAACCTACACGTGTGGGGTGTCTATCGATAGGTCTTCAAAAATGATGTTGAGGTTTTTAAAACCATTTTCGTCTACACTAAATAATTTGCGCGAGAGACACTTCCAAAGTGGTAAAATGTGTGTCCCCCCCCCCTCTAACTTCTAAAGTAAGAGAATGAAAAATCTAAAAAAAATGTATGATGTACATTACCATGTAAACTACCAACGAAAATTAGCTTGAACTCGATCTGATGAGTAGTTTTTTTTTAGTACGTCATAAATACACTATTATTGAAACTTCGATCAAAGTTACAACGAACTACAAGAACTATGTGTACTATGTATATAATGTTACTTGCTGCAACGGAACCCTTCATGGGCGAGTCCAACTCGCACTTGGTCACTTTATTTTTATATGAGCGTTTGAGAAGGCCGTGGAAGAGGTGTCTGCGGAGGACTGGAAAAAATGTTTTGAAAATTGCTTCAGACGCATGAAACTTTGTATAGAGGCTGGTGGAGAGTTCTTTGAAAAGATTTAGTAAAAATATCTTTTTCATACAAGTTAGTTTTTAGGGTTCCGTAAAACGTAAAAACGGAACCCTTATAGATTCGTCATGTCTGTCTGTCTGTCTGTCTGTCCGTCCGTATGTCACAGCCACTTTTTGCCGAAACTATGAGAACTACACTGTTGAAACTTGGTGAGTAGATGTATTCTGTGAACCGCATTAGGATTTGAACAAAAAAATTAAAAAAAATGAAAAATTAGGGTTGCCCCCCATACTGAGAACTGAAACTCAACATTTTTTTTTCATCAAACCTACACGTGTGGGGTGTCTATCGATAGGTCTTCAAAAATGATGTTGAGGTTTTTAAAACCATTTTCGTCTACACTGAATAGTTTGCGCGAGAGACACTTCCAAAGTGGTAAAATGTGTGTCCCCCCCCCCTCTAACTTCTATAGTACGAGAATGAAAAATCTAAAAAAAATATATGATGTACATTACCATGTAAACTACCAACGAAAATTAGTTTGAGCTCGATCTGATGAGTACTTTTTTTTAGTACGTCATAAATACACTATTATTGAAACTTCCATCAAAGTTACAACGAACTACAAGAACTATGTGTACTATGTATATTATGTTACTTGCTGCAACGGAACCCTTCATGGGCGACTCCAACTCGCACTTGGCCACTTTATTTTTTAGTTTCTCAAAACATTCTGATTGTCAGTACGTACATACGACAGACATACGTCAGATCACGTATATCATTTCAAAATTTCTCTCATCGATACAATCTCAACTTTGATCACAAAGCTTACAACATCCTAGTGATCGTAGATAATATTGTATTTAAAAATTAATTACTGATAGCAAAATTACATTATACATGATAACGATAAAACTGAGCGATTACACACGTACAATAATAATAATACAATTCTAAAACGGAAATCGACAAATTTGTTGACTGTGACTATAATTCGAATGCGTATCTGTGCGTATTTTTTTTTAAATAAAAAGTGACGAGACGAGCAGGGCATGTGCCTGATGGTAAGCAATATGCCTGCCACATAACAGCACAGTGACACGCAGCTATTGGAACATGAAGAATCCAATCATTACCTAGCACTGCACTGCGCTCGCCACCCAGAGATCTAAGTTGTTATATCTGTAAGCCCTGTAATTTCTTTGGAAACATTGCCCTTCAAACCGGAACAAAGTAACGTTTACACATTACTGCTTGGCGGTAGAATAACTGGCGAAGGTGTGGTACTTCCCCAGGCGGACTCTACAAAGAGTCCTACCACTACAATTTGCGTGAAACAATAGATTCTGATGTGTGTAGCAGGGATGGTTACGGAGCTTCGACTCCGACTCCGATAAATCGGAACTTCCGATTATTGGTACACCTTCGGTTCCGAAACTTTTAAAACGGAGGTAAGGTGTATAAATATTTGTGATAATTACTTATTGCGGTGGAAAGTAAATGAAACTACAAAATCCCAACCCCTTAAACCAATTCCTCGCCAAAGTTTGTCGTGTCCACGTGTTTGACAGAATAATGTTTTATTTCTCCCCAATCAAAATATCTCTCCTGCCAACCACTTCTGATCCTGCCTATGCCTCCGACTTCGGTTCCGACTCCGATAAGTCAAATTTAAAAACCCCGACTCCGCCTTCGGTTCCGATAAAATGACCTACATTACATCCTTTATTATCATTTCGTTCTTTGAAATCCCAACTTAACCAAAGGCTCAATTAACCGCCCACCTGTATCTTCCGTCACTTAAATATTTTCGCAAAAATCGGTTTTGTGGGCTTATTTTAAAAACCGTTTCTGTTTTCCAATATCATAACATATTTATGATAACTTTAATTTATCATAATTAAAATAATTTTATTGCTTAATCACAACTTTCAACGTAGGTAGCATAAAATTTGCTTTAAAATTAACGATTTCTGCAAACTAGGAGAGATGAGCGAGTCCAATAATGAGAGAGTCTAGGCCGAAATCCACCACGCTGTCCCAGTGCGGGTTGGCAAATATCGTTTGCCAGTCACTAATAGCAAATAGGTATGTGTAATACTCTAATACTTCATACATAAGTGTGTATGATTGAATCGACTTACAAGCCGTGGTTTCGGTCAAAGATCAACGAGGAAATAAGACTAGGTTTTTGCCATAGTATTGTAGGCGTATGTACCTACTCTGCGAGTTGGTTGTAAAACTACCTCTAAAGCTGCGTTTTCCTGCTCGGTTACTTCTTTTATGGGTAGTAAGTATGTTTCAACAGGCTCATATTCTCTGATCTCATCACCCTATATCCTAGTAATATTAGAAACCGCGGTTTTAAAAAAGTAGCCTCCCAATCCCAATGTGTTCTTCCAGCCTATAATCTAACTGTGTTCCGAATTCGATCCGTTCAAACTTTGCGACATTATTGAGCAACAAACTTCCAAACTTTGACATCCTACTAATACATTTACATAATAATACATTTAATAATATTATTTATTTTGTAATTTGAATTATTTTGTAATTTATTTATTTTTTTGCTTAATATATTGGAAAATCATGTACCATAGGAGGAGGCCACCGGACTCCGAAATACAGTTTTTAACTAGTGGATCCACATTGTGATACAGAAATTAGGTAATAAAGCAATTTGATTTGATTTGAAAGCAATTTTGAATTTGACTAATATTATAAACCCGAAAATTTGTATGTTTTTCTTTCACGCAAAAACTAGTGACGGGATTTGGATAAAATTCAGTACATAGACAGATAATGGTCTGGAATAACTCATATTCTGTTTTTATCCCGGGAAAATTACGGAATCAGGAACTACGTGGATGAAACAGCGGGGCGCTGCTAGTTTCAAATTTTAGTAGGATATCAAACTGTTGTTTTTGCTGAATTACGTCGGAACGGTTGAACCTTAGATAATGAATAAGGAAATAGATCCGGTTTTTCCGCACGGTTCCTTTGTACCAATCGCAATCGTAAGCAGATGAGGTGTATGTTAGCTATGGCAACAGAGTGTTGCCATAGCTAACATACACGTGCTGCATGTGCTGCGACAAGAGAAGACACTTGATCACACAGACACAGTGATCAGACCCAGCTTTCGTTGTAAAGCATCTGTTCTAACTCTATACGTGGTATATGTGAACTCTTTGGGTTGAACGGATCCAGTTGAAATCGGGAACACAGATAATAGACTGAAGTAGCTCATAGGCAGGTTACTTTTTTGGACAAAATAATGGAAATGGGAACTAAGTTGGTAAACCCGCGAGTCGATGCTAGTTAAATGTAATAAAACCGGCCAAGTGCGAGTGGGACTCCCGCACGAAGGGTTCTGTACCATTAGCAAATAAAAGGCGAAAACCTCTCTGGCTTTATTCCGAATTCCGTATACATAGACTATCACAGTTTCCACAGACAAGCTTTCATCCAAAAAGTTTTACTAAAATTTTGATTTTACCTTATGATTCTAACGACGATGTCGATAATAGGGTCCCGTTTTTACCCTTTGGTTACGAAACCATAAAAAGTACACGCCGCGTAGAGCCATAGGTAGAGCTTAGGAAATAACTACTTGAAGTCCAGATGTTACAGAGACACGTGGGAACATTCAGACACACTTACAAAGGCACACGTTCTTCTCCTTTATAAGTGTAATGCTAGGGATATGATAAGGGGCTGTTCAAGTATTACGTAACGCAATGTGGGAGGGGTTGTGAAACGTTACGGTGCGTCATGGAGGTAATTTTTTCTATAAAAATTCCCTAGTTGGCAATTTGTGTGGTGATTTTCAAGTAAAAATATGATCACTTCGATGTTACGTAATGTTTACAGAGAGTGAGAGGGAGGGTGTTAATTAATGATCAAGTGTGCGTCACGAGGGTAAAAGTTTATACAATTTAAAAAAAATGCGTTACGTAATACTTGAACGCCCCGAAGGCAAAAATTGATCAAAACATTGTGCTAACAATTTTTTGATCAATGTTTGCTTTATTTCCGCTGTTATAAAGTATCAGAATCGGTTCAATAATAATAATTGTAAGGAAAATACCCAAAAGTCTGACATTTGAAACAATAATTTAAATTAACTGTATTTGCTTTGTGAGAAAATTAATACATGTCTGAAGGTAGTTCGGCAAAAGCATAAGGCGATACACTGACACGTACCACGGTGCATGTTGCATGTCGAAGCATCTACGTGCGTACTTCCGAAGGGTCTACCGCCTAACTAAAACTGTCTTAGCTTTTATAATGCTCTTTTCATTTCGCTTGAAATGATAGAGACAGCAATAGCAAAACCATAGGCGATAGAAGGGCGGGAGTGCAGATCTGCATCGTTGTGCGGGTTTTTCACGCACTCACACGCGTTGTTGTGTATTGTGGATTCACTGCGGCTCTGACTCATTTCATTCAAACACACACCAAGCCCTTCCAAAATCACAGCACTGGGGGGGTGCGGGGCTCAGTGTGTCATACCTTGCGTCTCGCCCGCATCCACGCGCGGGGGGGTGCGTGTTTCTCCGCATGTAGGCGCGTGGATGCGTTTTCGTTGTGTTGGACTGTGCGTGTTTCCTATACAAACTGAGATGCTTACATACAATGATGGAACACGCATTCGCGCATTACTCTGCGTGATGTGTGTCAGTGTGTGTGTGTGTGTGGATCGCCTAAGTGCCGAAATCGGATAATGCCAAAATGAATAGGTATAATGTGACTTATAATCTGATAAAAAACTAGCGGGCCGTCCCGGCTTAGTGTGTGATAATAGTACGACTAGAATAAATAGTTTGACTGGCCTCTTGGCTTTGTTGGTAGTAAGCCTGTCCACGGAGCCGGACGTCGTGGGTTCGATTTCCACCTTCAACCTGGTTTCCAACCAAATTCAGGCCAGTCAGCCTATTATTTAAGCATGTTCTACATAGCTGAAGTACGGTGGAAACACGACGGGTGTGTCGTGGACTCGACACTACTAAAAGTGGTGCCCCTACCGACTAAAATAACCACAGGATTCTCTGGCATGGCTTGGGGTCAGCGTCGCGAGGTTACTTCTGGCATCTACGACCCTGTTTCAGTCCTTTGCTAATCGAGTCCAGGTTCGATCCGTGTTGATTACAATATCTCTATTAGATGGCCGAAGCTTTGTTTACCTCGTTCGCCTACGTTTTTAAGTTGTATGCTAACGGAATGGTGACCGAGGTCTTCGATCGTCGAGGAAATCAAGGTGTAACTTCTGATTTGACCAGATTCTATGGAGTTATTGTCAGACAGACAGCATTTCAACTGTTCTATAAGAAATCTTTCAGTACATTGTTGTCGCAAAATGTTTTGTTTGTCGTTTGTAAAGCAATTACTAAGAAAATGGATTCGCACGAGGCAGCCGTGTCACTAAACAATAAGCGCACAGAAGTCGAGCTACATACGTATTTAAAGCGTGGTCAAGCAACGTACACGGAACAGAAACTGACACAATATCTTGGAACAGTTGGGAACATGTTTTCATTTGACATTTTCTACGATTTATTATGAACATTCTAGCGCCCCGCGGTTTTACCCGCGTAGTTCCCGTTGTTTTCCCGGGATAAAAATTCAGAAAATAAAAAATCGTCATATAAATTGATAATATGAAATCGTCATAAAAAATTGATAGCCATCAATAGCATTGACATTTAATTGTTTCCGCTTTTCCTGTTTTATATTCAACAATTAATTAAATAAATAAACACAAGTGTCACTTTTGGTATGAAAACTAGCATTATTGTTGAAATATTTCAATGAATTAAAGTATAACTCTAACTATGAAATGTTCGGTCCAGTCCGACTTAAGGTCTACGCCAACTTATACGACTCGGCTACCACCCGACAAATAAAATACACTCAAATATGTGTTTTATACCAAGCACGTTAAGATACAGGTTACAATGGACACAATTTAACTGACCGCTCGCTGAGAGCCGTCTGCTAATTTATGTTGCCAATGTAATTTATATCTTAACGACCATGACATACAGCGCATATCAAATCAAATCAAAATCAAATCATTTATTTGGCTTGTGGTCCTGGGTTACAAATAGATGATGCAATGATAATAGGGATCTCCAGTTCCCGCTTTGTCAGCATGCAAGCTGTTAATTTTTTGTAGTCAAACAGGATATAATAATAAAATATATGAGTAATTATTTGAGACCGACATTAAATTCGAAATTAAGAATTAGGTAATACAATAAAAAACATATTTACTCTTAGTACAGAAATAATAAAATTATCAAACACTTATGTCAGGAAAACCAAATTGAGAAGTCAGAAAAATCCAGTAATATTACAATCAAAATTGCATTATAAGTCATGTCAATCAAAATCTTAAAACAATAGATAATTTATCCCTCACAGAGACATGTCAATCTCACAACAACTTCATGTTCAAATCAAATATTCCGGTCTGTTAAAAAATCATTCAGGGAATAATATGCCTTTGATATTAAGAATTCATTGAGTCTGTTTTTAAAACTTACATAGTCAGTCCATTTACGGATTGATTGAGGAATTTTATTGTAGATTATAGGTGCCATACAAAACACACTTTTTAACATAAGAGTGGTCTTTACCTTCCTTGTAAATTTAACATTGTCTTCCTTTCTGCTACCTTGTTCATATTTAGGAAAAAGTTGCGGGTTTTTTTTAACAAATAAAGCCACCTCGCTAATGTAGATGCAGGGGAAGGTCAATAATTCCATTTGTATAAACTTATTTTTGCATGTTTGTCTACGTCGCAACCTACATATAGCTCTGATACACCTTTTTTGAGCTCTGAAAACTGTTAATTTATTTGTAGCGTTTCCCCAGAATATCACTCCATATCTCAATATAGAGGCAACATGACCATGGTACGCTGTCAGTAGAGTGTCCCTTTTTGCAATTTTACCCAGCTTGTACAGAGCATGTGAAAATTGATTGATGCGTTTGGAGGTGTGTGCCACATGTTGGTCCCATGCCAATTTGCTGTCCAAGTATAGACCTAAGAATTTTATTGAATCAACTTCATCTATTTTGTGTCCTTGATAGTTTATGTCAAGTTTGTGACGAGACACACAACTTTGCCTTTGTTTGAAATTTATTATTTTGGTCTTTTCTAAGTTGGCTTTCAAGTCAATGTTTTTTAAAAAGTTTATTGTATTTGCGAAGGATTCATTTATTTCTGTTTGTAGCTTTATAATATCCTTTTTGTCACCTGTGTATAAGATAGTACTATCATCTGCGAATAGTGTTATGGGATGTTGTACCGCGTCAGGGAGATCATTTATGTAAATAAGGAAGAGAGGAGGTCCCAAGATACTACCTTGTGGGACACCTGAGTTTACTTTCCTGAGTTCCGAAGAGTAAATTTTTTCAGTGAGTGTATCATAGCTAATTCCACTAATTTTAGTCATTTGATATCTTTCACTGATATATGATCTAATTAAATCATTCGCAACCCCTCTAACACCATAGGCTTGCAGCTTGTTGAGAAGTATTTCATGATTGACCCAATCAAACGCCCGACTCATGTCCATGAAAAGGCCCACCGTTAATTTTCCCTTGTCCATATTATCGGTAACTCTTAATAGAAACTCATAAATAGCCATATTCACATCCTTATTTTTACGGAACCCGTATTGACTCGGTGAGTAGATATTTTGATTTTCGAAATATGCACTAAATTTTTGATAGATCGCTTTTTCTACTACTTTAGATAAGATAGGTATAAGAGCTATAGGTCTGTAATTGGATAATTTGTCTCGGTCTCCTTTTTTAAATATTGGCTTTATGACCGATGTTTTAAGCTTCTCAGGGAAAATTCCCTTCTCAAGGCATAAATTAATAATATGAGTTATTACGGGTGCAATTATGAATTTCACGTACTTTATCACTTTTGTGGTTATCTCGTCATATCCACAACTTTCAGTATTCTTTAATGAATTAATTATTTCAAACGTTTCCCTAGGGGTTATTGGCGTTAGGAATATAGAGTTGCATTTATTAAACTTAATTTCAGTAAGAACACTGTCTCGCTGTATGCTCGATTTTGACAAGTCAATAAAGTAATCATTGAAATTTTGCGCAATGTCTTTCGGGTCTGTGACAGAGCTACCATTAACTGTAATTTTGGCAATATGTTGCTTTGGGTAGTTGTGTTTTACATTGTTTATTATCGCCCAGGTCGCTTTAGATTTAGATTTGGCGTCTCTTATGTAACAATCATTTTGAGCTTTTTGAGTGAGTTTAATAATGTTTTTATATCTTCTAGTATACTCTTTAAAACGAGTTTTTGTTGTCTCGTTGGGCGAAAGTCTGAATTTCCAAAGCATTTCTCTTCTTTTTTTGGAACAGAGTTGTATACCCTTAGTTATCCATTTGGGCTTTTTCTTTGTGAATTTTTTTTTCCTATGGACAGGAAAACACAATTCATGCAGAAGTAGAAATAAGTCGTAGAAATTATCGAAAGCTACATTGGGATCGTTGCTGTCATAAACATCCACAAAACTTAATTGGGACAAATGCGTTTTAAATTTTTCGAGGAATTCGAGTGAATGATCTCTCCGCTCTACATACCAGAATTTCAATCGGCATGTTTTTTTTACAGGTATTTGAAATAGTTGAGCTGAATGATCTGACAGAGTATTTTCTATTAATTCGCCCTTACCACCTCTAATATAACTGTGAATAACATTGTCAATGCATGTTTTGCTTGCGAAACGTGTGACTTGTGTAAAGTAGAATTTCATATTGAACTCTTCTATAACTGATTCAAACTCGCCCCTTATCTTACTCGTTTTCAAAAGATCTATATTAAAATCTCCACACACTACAGTTTTGAAATTTGATTTACGTGACAAAATGTTTAATATTGTTTCAAGAATCCTAAAGAAACCGTTATAGTTGTTCCTGTTATATACAGCTGGCCTATAAATACACACAATATTGATCTTATGTTTAGGTAATTCAATTGCCGAACATTCAGCCATATCTGGGACTGATAACTGTTCAATGGCATTTATTTTATGATATTCTTGATCTGTTCCGACTAGTATGCAAGAACCACCCCTACGGTTGTGTCTACAATAATATGAGATTAAGTCAAAATTAGGAATATTTAGTATGTCAATATCATCCAATATAATTTTTTTTTTTATTATTTTTTTTTTTTTTGTGCATATTGGCAAACCTTTTAAGTTTCAGCCGCAGCCAGGGGCATTTTTCCGTGATTTTAAAAAATAATAAATAATAATAAATAAATAATAAATATTGGTGGACAATTCACACACAACACCATCTGACCCCAAACTAAGCAAAGCTTGTGTGATGACGGCCAGATAGCTGATATAATACTTATATAGTTTTAAATACATACTTATTATACATAGAAACACCCAGACCCAGTGCAAACATTTGAATTCATCACACAAATATTTGCACTGGGTGGGAATCGAACCCACGACTCTCGGCTTCGCAGGCAGAGCTACTACCCACTAAGCCACGAGGCCAGTCAAGTCAAAATAAGTGTCACAACCACGATAATATTTTTCCCATAAGCTAGAGTCGGATTTGTTAACCCTAGCTCGGAGCGTAGGCATGAACTTGACTTCTGCACACCGATTGTTTTGTGGCCGTGCCTAATAGCTCACCTGGCAATACAACGAAATGCACGTGTTTCTTTGTTTAGTTTTACATTGTTAGTTACTGTATATGTATAGATAAGACTTTTCAAATAAAAAACTTTAACATCACGAATTTTCGTTAACCCAACCTCTCGACAACAACTTTACAGGTATAGACAATTTCGATCACGCTAACTTTCCTACAAAAAACCGCATCAAATTGGGTTTGTTTTCGACTAAGCGAAGCGGTCTATGATGGAGCGTGCTTGCCTATAAGAAACTGATTTAAACAGATTATCCTTACCTGTTCCATCGGTTAAGACTTATGACGCTACAAAGAGAGATCTCTTAAAACTAATACATACTTATAAGCAGGCACTTTTCTAGGGCACGCTAATTCTCGAAATTCGTAAGTCCATAATTTTTGTACAGCTTTTCATTTATATCAATTGTTTTGTAGCAATGGTTCGATATTTGCGAAATTTCTTTTCGGGGCACTGCGAGCCCCTGCGTGCCCCCATACAAAAAGCCCTGCCTATTTATCCTCGTAACTAATTGTGATTTTATGTCTGTTCAGTATTAGCACTAAAACACTAAATAAAAACAGCCAGCCGGTGTTTTTATTTAACAGGATCATCTGGATCTCACAGTTCAAGCATCGCTTTGTTTAGGATTGGATTGTATTGTGTCATGAATGTTCACTCTAGGTACACAATGAAGTATGGCGTCCCTTTGACATTTCATTCTATTGATCATTTGCATACCAAAACAAGGTTTGTGGGGGCAGCTAGTAGTCTGCCCTCTAGTACACTGCCCGTTCCGTTCAACATTCCGACATGATTGAAGCAATAAACATTAAAATCTAGAAGTACTAATACTAGCGGCCCGTTCCGGCTTCGCTCGGACATAACCTAGACACTGTCTGCAGCGCTATCTGCCGGGCTTATTTGTGAATTTAAACCATCTTCGAATACATACACAAAAAAAACATTCAAATTGGTCCCGTCGTTTAGGAGTTCACTGTCAAATGATTAAATTACTAAAATGGCTATAAAAAAACAGGGGTTAGTGATAAAAGGGTAAAAATTTAGGGTTGTATGTATTTTTTAACGCCACATTATAAAAAAATAAAAACAAAAAAAAAATATCAAAAATTAAAAAAAAAATGTTTGGGATGAACAACCCCTAAATAAAATAAATATTGGTGGACAATTCACACACAACACCATCTGACCCCAAACTAAGCAAAGCTTGTGTGATGGCGGCCAGATGGCTGATATAATACTTATATAGTTTTAAATACATACTTATTATACATAGAAACACCCAGACACAGTGCAAACATTTGAATTCATCACACAAATATTTGCACTGGGTGGGGATCGAACCCACGACCCTCGGCTTCGCAGGTAGAGCTACTACCAACTAAGCCACGAGGCCCTAACACTTAGGGGTATGAAAAATAGCTAGTAGCCGATTCTCAGACCTACTGAATATGCATATAAAATTTGGTAAAAATCAGTAAAGCCGTTTCGGAGGAGTAAGGAAACAAACACTGTGACACGAGAATTTTATATATAAGACTAGCGGCCCGTTCCGGCTTCGCTCGGACATAACCTAGACACTGTCTGCAGCGCCATCTGCCGGGCTCATTTGTGAATTTAAACCATCTTCGAATAAACACACAAAAAAAAACATTCAAATAGGTCCCGTCGTTTAGGAATTATTAAATTACTAAAATGGCTATAAAAAAACAGGGGTTGGTTATAAAAGAGTAAAAATTTAGGGTTGTATGTATTTTTAACGCCACATTGTAATAAAATAAAAACGAAAAAATTTGACCAAAAATTTAAAAAAAAATGTTTGGGGTGAACAACCCCTAACACTTAGGGGTGTGAAAAATAGCTAGTAGCCGATTCTCAGACCTACTGAATATGCATATAAAATTTGGTAAAAATCAGTAAAGCCGTTTCGGAGGGGTAAGGAAACAAACACTGTGACACGAGAATTTTATATATAAGATATATAAGATTATAAAACTGAAAAGGTTTTTTTTTTAACCCGCTAATCTCAGGAACTACTGAACCAACTTCAAAAATTATTTCACTGTCCGATATAAATACATATAATATATTATGTGTGCTAATGTACCACGGGCGGTCCACTTGTGTATAATATTGTAGGATCAAAGCCGAGTAGTTTGTTTGACCTTTATGTTTTCTAGACGGAAAATAATAAAACAAGCATTTGATGACCTGATTCTTAATGAAGGTGAAATAGTTGGAATTATTATTTATTAAGCTAAGACACCGGCAGGAGTGGCTTTGATTATTACAAAATTAGACTGAATTGGGAATTAAACAGCCATAAACAGAAGAGAACATTATCGTAAACAGACAAATTAAAGCACCCACGGGGACTCGGCGCGGGAGTGGAGAACCAAGGTCATAATCCAATACCGGGTGGTGGTCCGCACGATGTTCTTTTTTTTCTTTTTTCAATTAAAGAGTGACGAGACGAGCAGGACATGTGCCTGATGGTAAGCAACATGCCTGCCTCATGACAGCACAGTGACACGCAGCTATTGGAACATGAAGAGTCCAAATCATTACCTAGCACTGCACTTCGCTCGTCACCCAGAGATCTAAGATGTTATATCTCTAAGCTCTGTAATTTCTCTAGAAACATTGCCCTTCAAACCGGAGCACAGTTATGTTTGCACATTACTGCTTGACGGTAGTATAACTGGCAAAGGTGTGGTACTTCCCCAGGCGGACTCTGCTAAGAGTCCTACCACTACTGCTAACATGCAAATCTATAAGTCTATACTAATATTATAAAGCTGAAAAGGTTTTTTATTTGAACGCGCTAATCTAGGAACTACTGAACCGATTTAAAAAAATCTTTCATCGTTCGTTATTCACGTGATCCCTGAGCACTAATGTACCATGGGCGAAGCCGGGGCGATCCACTAGTGTATATTATTGTAGGATCAAATCCGAGTAGTTCGTTTGACCTTTATGTTTTCTAGTCGGAAAAGAATAAAACAAGCATTGCATTTGATGACCTGATTCTTAGTGAAGGTGAAATAGTTGGAATATTATTTATCAAGCTATGACACCGGCAGGAGTTGCTTTAATTGTACTCTTCGTGTTACAATAGCTGCGTGTCACTGTGCTGTTATGTGCCAGTCATGTTGCTTACCATCAGGCACATGTCCTGCAAGTCTCGTCGCTCTATATTATTGAAAAAAATAGACTGAATCGAGAATTAAATAGTTATAAATAGAAGAGAACATTATCGTAATCAGACAAATTTGAGTTCCCAATGGGACTCGGGGCGGGAGTAGAGAGCCAAGGTCAAAATCCACTACCAGGTAGTGGTCCCCACGATGTTCTAGTGTAGATTGGCGGACGACGAATCTCCTTAAAAGGTGTCGTTGTGAGATACCGGTTCCTTCACGCTGCCTTCACCGTTAAAACCAATGGTGATGATAAACATGTAAATCTGCACTTGAAGAAAAGACCCAAAGGGAGATACGAACCTACAGCATTGTGTAATCGTACTAGCTTCTACCGTGGCTTCTTTACGGCTATCTACACTAGCAACACTAGAGGCGATGTGGGCACGTTGTAACTTTAGTGAAATAAATTATTTTTTGGCATGTATCAACGTTTAAAGTATGTGAATACTAATATCTTTTATATCTACTCTATGTGAATCTTCATTAAAACCTTAGCAGTAGATAATCAATTAATCATTGGTAGGCTCAGTACCTGCATTTGCGCCAACTAAACTCGTTTGATGCGTCATATTTGCGAGTTACGGCTCAATACTCTGTTATCTTGTATCTCATATCAAATCATTTATGAAACACCTGCGTGCTTTGATAATAATTTCTTCCATCACACATCATTTTTTATCAATCTGTGCGTGTATTAAAATACTAATCCAAGTGAAGCAACAATATGATAATGGGAATACGTGTAACTTTCATTGAAAAACATATGGAAATGCTAGCTAGCATTTGCCCGCGATTTCGTTCACGTAAAATTTTCAAATTAGATTATTCCTTCAGGGACAGCTTTTTTTGTGATGAAACAAATATTGATGGACATTTCCCACACAACACTATCTGACCCCAAACTAAGCAAAGCTTGTACTATGACAGCCAGGTAATTAAAATGGCTGTGTTATGCCAGATTATAAGCTATTTGAATGCTGAATTTCAGGTTGGTCGCTAAATTGAGATCTATTTTTCACAAGGGTTTGAATTTTGTTGACATGCTCTAACATCTCGGTAGCGATTCTGAAACCATTCGGTTGCATCCGACACGGAATCTCATCTCTCGGTCTTTGTCTTATCTGTTTAGCATGACAAAGACCGAGAGATGAGATTCCGTGTCGGATGCAACCGAATGGTTTCAGAATCGCTACCCTGATCTCTAGTCTGTTGTTATACCAATTGTTTCAGGCCTCTGAATGAATGAATATACTAGCAGGTCTGAACTGTTGTCACGTTGCGTTGGTATGAACGGCAACTTAAAATTGATTTATTTACACGACGTTATTACTGAAGAGGGAAAAATGGACCTTGACTATACCGATAAGAGTGTATTATCGCTGCATTGGACATTGGTCACACCAGGTAATGACTATTCAAGTCCAGTGTGACACGCGTGTCAAAGTTCCATTCCAATAATCATTTAATTTGTTTCATATGTATATTAACTATCCTGTGACCGTGATGTGTCGTCAGTCGGAGGTTGTTGGTATGTAAGGGAAAAAATAATTTAAAGAAATAGATTTGATTTTAAAGAACCCGACGGAAAAAAGACAAACAGATAAAAACATTAAGTATAAACTATCTAAGAACACTTGGGTAATTGAGACGAATCCAAAGATATTTTGTCATAATCCATCCAGCCGTTTGGAAGATACGTGGGAATAAAGGAATTTACAAACATGCAAGATACGCGCGAAAGAAAGATAGAAAGAAAGAAAAGACCCTTCTTTCAGTCGGGTAAAAAGTGGTGTACGAAAACATTTTTTTTTAACTTTTATAGGTTTACATCGCCATCTCGCCTGATGTTAAGCGACGATGCGGTCTACGATGGAGCGTGTTTACCTAGAAATAACCGATTCACTCTCGATTTGAAGACACAAAGATTGTAACCATCAGGGAAAACCCACTCAGGCAACGTATTCCACAGCCTAGACGTTCTTATCACAAAAGTAGAGTCAAATCTCTTCGTTCGTGTCTTTGGAACATCAACCATGAAACGATGTCGCTTTTTCGAGTTACCAGCATTCCGATAGAAAAAAGGACAAGGTGGTATCAGATCATGCAAATCTGTCGCACACTCTCCGAAGTGTGTCCGATAAAAAACCGATAGGCTAGCAATTTTTCGGCGATGTTCAAGACTTTCCAGTCTTTTTCGCACGAGGGTGTCATTGCCTATGAGCCTTTTGGCACGTCTCTCGATCGATTCCAGAGCCTCCAGCTGATACTTAGCCGACCCATCCCAAAGGTGCGAACAGTACTCCACACAGGAGTGAATCTGTGCTTGGTATAACGTGAGCAACTGTTCAGACTTGAAGTGCCTTCGCACCTTAGAGAGGACACCCAGTTTTTTTGCAGCTAATTTAGCCTTGGACTCGATATACGAGCCAAAGTTGAGCGTAGACGACAAAGTAACGCCCAAAAGCTCGAGATGGTCGGATACCGGCACGGATACACCGCGAAAAGTAGGAGTCTGTTGGAATGGACTCCATTTTGCGGAAAACAGACACGCCTGCGTCTTTCCCTTGTTAAACCTGAACAGATTGACATCGCCCCATTTAGAGACTGCCTCAAGGGTCAAGTTTAAACGCTCGATCAAACTCTCTCTGAGTACCTGAGTTTGCTGCCTATTTATTTATTCATCATCAATCACCTGCCGCACTTACAGACGTGTCAACACATGCGACCGGTCATAACTATGTTACATGCATTACATTATTATTTATTGTCTAACTAATAACAACTATACACTATAAATGCTACATTAATTAATTATACATACATACATACATCTTAATTGTTCACATTATTAATGTCATCAACTCAAAAAAGTTGTTATTATATGTCAAAAACGATTAACAACTAATTACACCATTATAAACAACGATTAACTGAACAGAGACAAACAAATAATCAACAATAATATCATAATCTATAAATGATAAACAATAAAATGTCAGATAGGAAAAATAATAACAAGGAAATATAATGTCAAATAGAAAAAAAAACAATACTTATAGCAATAAACGAAATCATTAAAAAATATATAAAAAATATAATTAAATGTCATTGGAAAAAATAATAATAATCCCTACATCAATAAATAGTACAAAATGAAATGTCAAATAAGAAAAACAACATAATACGAGTAACAATATCAATTAATAAAAAAAGAAACAAATGTCCAAAATAAATAGAAAAAAGAAAAACATAGAATCAAATAAAGTCAAAACAGATGTCCACTTAAAAATGCAACACAGGTATTAACAAACAAATTAAATTTAAATACAACAATGTAAATATCGGGGTGCTGAGCAAGCAAGGCGTTGAGCAGAGAGACGGCCTGCGCCGTGGGAGCGTACCGAGCCTATTGGCTCTCGCGCTAGATATGTAGCTCTCCACAACGGTGCTATCGTCTGCGTACCCAAAGATACCGGGCTTCAACAAATCGTTGATATGTAGCAGGAATCGTTTCGCAGAGAGCACCGACCCTTGAGGGGCTCCGGCATTTATAGCCATTTGATCCGACGAGCAGCCATCAATGACCATTCGTATGGATCGATCCGAAGATCTGAATGTCCGATATCCACGCTATAAAGCCTGGAGACAAACCAAAAGCTGAAAGCTTGCATAAAAGGCCATCGTGCCAAACCCTGTCGAAAGCCTTCGAGATATCCAGGGAGACTGCAAGTGCTACCCCGTGCTTCTCGATAGCTTCACTCCAGATGTGGGTGTCGTACGTATTATTATTCTCATGAAATACACTTTGAGAATATTTTTTTTTTTCATTTAGAGGAAATTAAGGCTGGACTGGACACCACAAATGGTGCCCTTATGCACTAAAACCTTCACAAGGTCCACCTTCACCGCATCGTTGTCGGCTTGGAGACAAAGACTAGACCTCGGCGACCTTCGGCGCCACGATGTACCTATGTCTTCGTCCTCCGAATCAGCTCGTGCCAATTCTTATTAATCATACTTTGGCATGTATAAGAATATGTCGTAAAGTATTTTCAGCCCCCACTTAATTATCCGAAAATTATTTAACCTTCGTTAAATATTTGTTATAAAGTTATCTCTTTAAGATGAAATCCCAACAATTTTCCCGTCATTCATTGACGTAAAGTAGGTAATTTACATGAAGTGTAGCGTAACTTTTTTTTTTTTTCGTTTGCAAATAATACAAATGACAGAACAATGTTTTCGGGGTCAGCTAGTTCATGTTAAATTGACGTTACATTTATCTACTAGAAATATAAGATGGTCTTTAACGCCTTAATTTCAGTCCAGAGTGATCCGTTCATTTCTTACGCTTTTCACATTTATACTATTAAATAGGATAATTTATTTATTGTGTCCCGCGGTTTTAACCCGCCCAGTTCTTGTTCCCGCTATAAAAAGTCTATGTATTATTCCAGGCATATTCCTGTCTATGTACAATCTAGCCTATGTGTTGTTCTAGAATATAATCTACCTGTGTTCCAAACTTCAACCCTATTCGTCCTGACGTTCCGACGTGATTGAGCAACAAACATCCAAACTTTCGTATTTATAATATTAGTAAGACATAAAGTAACTCTGTAAAGCTTATTGAAGCCAGTGACACCACTGGCCTAATTATTGTTTTAAAAAATCCCTCTAATCTACATAAGTATTAGCGATAAAATCGCCTTGTGTTCCCAAATACATAGTTTGATTTGAAATCTTGATCATTGTTATCTGTAATGTTTTTTTTACTGTAATGAAGGGTTTTTACATTTTTTTTATAGTATAGAATGACCAGACGTGCAAGACATGTGCCTGTTGGTAAGCAACATGCCTGACCATAACGGCACAGTGACACGTAACTATTGGAACATGAAGAGTCCAAATCATTACCTAGCACCGCGCTAGTCACCCAGAGATATGAGATGTTTGATCTCTATGTCCTGTAATTTCACTGGAAACATTGCCATTCAAACCGGAACACAATGATGTTTTCACATTAATCCACTTTACATTTTATTGATATAAACATGCCATTTTATTAAAGGGTTCTGTACCAGATAGTGTCTACTGCCTATCAACCTAGTGTGTATCAAACTTTACTGCTAGTAGGTACTACTAGTTGAAACAATTACCTATGCTACAAATATACATGAGTTTTTTTGTTAACTAAGAATGAATTAACACGCACATATTATTGCTTACGTCATAGCAATAATCAGCTGGTAGATTCTAAACAAACAAACACAAAGCTAAGCTTCAAGCAGCTCAGGACTGTTGTAACGTGACCTCGGTAGTCGTTATGGCTTTTCTCATTTGCAGGTCTTTACATTTTTGTAATCATAACTTTTCAAACATTCGCGATTACTATTACTTTTGGAGACTAAATCGATACCTCCAGGGAAATACCAACTCTTTATTATAATTTAGAGTGACGAGAAGAGCAGTGCCTGATGGTAAGCAACAAGCCTGCCACATAACAGCACAGTGACATGCAGGTATTGTAACATGAAGAGTCCAAATCACTGCCTAACACCGCCCTGCGCTTGTCACGCGAAGATATAAGATGTTTTATCTCTTAGCCCACTAATTTATCTGGAAACATTGCCCTTCAAACTGAAAAGCATTATTTTTAGAAAATAGTTTAGCTACGAATTTGAAGAGTGAAATTTTGCTATTATAGATCACACTAGGATTTCCCGTGTCTGTTGGAGCCAGTTCTCCTCCGAATGCTCCGGATTAAAGTTCATAACTTAAAACTGGTCTACCGATTAATAATTATCATTTCACTTTTTATATATAGAGTTTGTAGAGTGTAAATTTAATACGAGACTTTTATTTATTACATCTCGTATGTACGACAACCGTTCTAGAATCAGATTTGTCTCGGTTTTGTGTAATAGTCTGCGCAATATTGGTAATCGTTTCTTTCGTATCGCAATGTGCTCTAAGGCCACGCCGTCTGAAGTCTATGTTAAAGTAAGACTTTCTTCACTGTTATCGCTTAAAATTAAATTGCTGATCTGACTGGTTTCCAGATCCCAGAAAATAGATAAATAAATAAATATTGGTGGACAATTCACATACAACACCATCTGACCCCAAACTAAGCAATGTAGTGGTAGGAATCTTGGCAGAGTCCGCCTGGGGAAGTACCACACCTTTGCCAGTAATTACGCTAAGCAGATATTACTGTGTTCCGGTTGTTGCAATGTGTCTAGAGAAATTACAGCGCTTAGATATATAATATCTTAGATCTCTGGATGATGAGCGCAGTGCAGTGCCAGGTAATGATCTGTACTCTTCATGCTCCAATAGCTGCGTGTCACTATGCTGTTATGGGCAGGCTTGGTAAGCGCCATCAGGCACATGTCCTGCTGGCCTCGACACTATCTTATCTTCTTAATATTTATAAATCTCCTGTCACGATGTTTGTCCGCGATGGATTCCTGAACTACTTAACCGATTTTAAATTAAATTGGCACACCGTGAGCAGTCTGGTCCAACTTGAGAGATAGGATAGTTTTTATTTTGATTATAGTCTTTAAATGACAAATTTCCGAGCGCAGCCGGAATGGGCCGCTAGTATATATATATAAATCTCCTTTCACGATGTTTGTCCGCGATGGATTCCTAAACTACTTAACCGATTTTAAATTAAATTGGCACACCGCGAGCAGTCTGGTCCAACTTGAGAGATAGGATAGTTTTTATTTCGATTAATAGTCTTTAAATGACAATATCCGAGCGCAGCCGGATTGGGCCGCTAGTATACTATAAAAAAAGCTTGTAGATATGGTGAAACACTAGGAGCGTCCTGCGATTTCACCCGTTTAGTTCCCGATCCCATTATGTTCGCTGGATAAAATAGCCTTTGTGTTATTCCACACTATTATCTATTTACATACCAAAGGAGAATGGGCAAATATGTATGGAACGTGGTCCTAGATCCCAATACAAATATGATAGGTCTTCTATAAGTATATATAAAAGCGAAAGGTCACTCATCAAGGAATCTCAGAAATGCTAGGAATCTGAAATTTTGCATGGAGGTTTATTTTAGTAAGTAGGCGCTCGCTAAGACGGTTTTGCGAAATTCAACCCCTAAGAGGGATGAACGGTTGTATGAACATTCATGAGTTTCAAAGTTATCAAATTTTGTATCTAGACACTTGACACGAAGCAAATAAATGTTTGTTCCAGCAATAACCCAATGAAATTAGGCAAAAAAATGGAATAAAAAAACATTAAATTATGTAGTTTGGGGACTATAATGGATCGATAGAGGGGTGCATTCTGAGCTTGTATTCCAATTTGAGGGATTCTGGCATGGTCAGCTCAAGGTCATTTCGATGAAAACGCGTTTAATTCGATATCTCGAGACCTGTTAGTGTTAGGCAAAAAATTGTTAAGACCTTTTCTCTAAATTAAATTTACTAACTTTTACATCCACAACTTTTCTTTTTTTCATCAATATTTTTCAAGTTATTGCTTCCGAAAGGCAAAAATTTAACTTTTTTTCCTCCCTTGCGCCATTTCCTCCCCAACCGTTCAATTTTATGAAACTTTACCGATAATCAAAAGTGTAGATCTTTTAATAATAAACAACTTTTTCCTTGAACTTTTTTCTGTAATGACAATACCTTCAGAGTTATGTTACTTTACCGAGTGAAATCCGCGCCACTGCGACACCTCCGCGACACTGCAAAAAATCCGCGACACTCCGGTCTTAGGGCTGAACCCAAAATTAATTATTGGATGGTGTCGGTGGGTTTCTTCTACACAGGGTTATGTGGGACAACAACGTTACCTACTTCGACATATGCCAGAAATACGTAACATACATAAAAAACACTACGGTAGGTACAAACGTGACGCGTCGTAGGTTACGCCTGACATACTTAATCTAAAATCATTGTTGTTTGATATTTCGAAATTAGTTGACCAATTTCCTGAGGAAGAGAACTTAATAGCTATATTTGACGATCTCAACAGGAAATACATTTCGACTTTGAATATGTCTAAGACAAATCATTATAGTAGTATTATACACGGAAGTACGAATCCATCAAAAGCTATGTGGGGAATCGTGAACACGGAGAGGGGGAAAAACAATACCCCTAGGTTGAACTGCTCCGAGATCGTTAAAGATTGTAACGGCAGTAAGTTTAGTTCTCCTAAAGATGCAGTAAATGCTATGAACGTTCGGTTTTTAAATGCAGCTGCTGCCTGTGGAGCACCTAAAGCTGATACTGCTACTGTATGTAAAATTTTAGTATCAGCACGTCAAGCATCTGACCGTTCCCTCAGACTAACAAGTTTCTCGGCTGATGAGGTATTCCGCATAGTATCCTCCAAAATACCCCCAAAAAAGTCGAAAGACATATACGGTGTGTCGATGGAGCTAATTAAACTAGCAATTTTGCCTCTAGCTCCGGTTCTCGCAACACTGTTTAATAAGTGTCTTAGAGAAGGCTCGTACCCGTCGTCGCTGAAAATATCAAAAGTGTCCCCGATATTTAAAGGCAAGGGCAAAAAGGACGATATTGATGGATATAGACCAGTATCGATTATACCAGCAATAGCCAAAGTGTTCGAAAACGGCTTGAGTTCACGATTAGTGGCCTACCTATCGGAAACTGAGGCGCTGTGTGAACAACAATACGCATACCGCGAAGGGAGGTCTACGATTTCTCTAACGCGTGAAGTGATACGTAGTGTGTTGGCTGCCCGTGAACGTAAAGAGCAAGTAGCTGTCTTGTGCTGTGACTTATCGAAGGCCTTCGATGTCGCAGACCACGAGACCTTAGCTTTAAAGCTGAAACACTATGGCATAGCTGGGAAATCATACGAGGTGTTGACTGACATGTTACGAGGCCGCTCTCAGGTAGTGGATGCTGGCGATAGCGATAATAAATCAGATCCGCTGCCTTCGTCTATGGGAGTACCGCAGGGTTCGTCAATTTCAAATATAATGTTCTCTCTCCTACTAAACGATCTCCCTGATGCCGTAAAGGGTGCAAGCATATTCATGTATGCAGATGATGTGGCTGCCGTAGTAACAGCTCTTTCAATTGAGGATTTAGAAGAGAAATTAAATATTGTAATTAACGGCTTAAATTCATGGTTTAGAGCTAATGGTTTTATGTTAAATTCAAAAAAGACTCATTTCGTTCACTTTTGTCTGTCGGGCCATCATACGAAATCGCTTAAAGTTTCGCTAAACGGTGTAAGGATTGAACAAGTACAGACCACCACATTTTTGGGATTCGAGATTGATCGCAGCATGACGTGGGAACACCACATCGACAAGATGTGTGCTAAAGTCAGCAGTGCGTGCTTTGCGCTAAGACGAGTATCCCGAGTGGTGTCTGCGGAAGTGTCACGTGCGTGTTACTTCGCCACAGTGCATTCTCGGTTACAATATGGCGCCGAGCTATACGCGCGCGCTGCCGACTGGGAGCGTGCGTTCCGCGCCCAAAAACGTGCCGTACGTGCCATCGTTGGCGTATCGCAATGCACATCCGTCAGACCATATTTCAAAGAGCTTGGTATACTTACGTTACCTGCTATATTGATCTACCAGGTGGCTGTGTATGTCAGAAATAATCTAGAATCATACAATACGCGAGGAGAGAGACATTCTCGAAACATACGTAACGCGGACAAGCTGGATGTCATATCACACTCTCTCACAAGGTCACGGAAGCTAACTCACATTATGGGACCTGAAGTTTATAACACTCTTCCCAAAATAGTTATATCTGCCCCAAGTTTCGGCAGCTTCAAAAACAAATTAAAGTGCTGGCTTATCGATCAAACTTTTTATAGTTACACCGAATTTTTAGAGAGTGATGGCAAAGTCCTATAAAAATGTATACAAAAATTTGACATGGGTCAGTACAATTGTTATAAAAACATATTATACTCACATAATGCTTGACAGTTTTCTGTACAATAATTGTTATAATACAGTAAAGAAGTCATTTCAAACTTTGAAAATGTATACAATTTGTATGCTCTTTCTTTTGTTTTAATTTTTTATTTATTGACGTGTAAATTGTACATTTATGAATAAAGTACTTTGACTTTGACTTTGTAGGTACAGACGTGGTAATTGTATTCGATGGCTATCCCAAAGGTATTTCCAACTTTGGCACCAATTCTGCCAAACGGCTGCGCCGATCCCAGCTGAAGCCATGTGCGGATATCATTTTCATCTACAATATGACCGTCACCACAACTCAAGATAAGTTTTTAGGCAACGAGAGCAATAAGACCAGATTCATCTAACTACTGAAAACTTTTCTCATCAAATCAGACATAGAGGTGGAGCAAGCCGTAGAGTCCGGCAAAATTCTCTTAGCCGTACTGATAATCAGACCATCCGCATCCTCTACGGCTCGCTTCACCTCTATGTCTGATTGAGTGTATCTGAGTGTATTTCTGGCATATATCGGAGTAGGTGATGTGGTTGTCCCACATAAGCTTGTGTAGAAGAAACCCACCGACACAAACAAACAATGAAATTTGGGTTCAGCCCTAAGTCCGCAGGTGTCGCGGATTTATCGCAGTGTCACGGAGGTGTCGCAGTGGCGCGGATTTCGCTCGGTAAAGTAGGAACTCTGAAGGTATTGCCATTACTGAAAAAAAGTGCAAGGACAAAGTTGTTCATTATTAAAAGATCTACACTTTTGATTATTGGTAAAGTTGCATAAAATTGAACGGTTGGGGAGGAAATCAAAAGGGAGAAAAAAAAGTAAAATTTTTGCCTTTCGGAAGCAATAACTTGAAAAATATTGATGAAAGAAAGAAAAGTGGTTACTATAAAAGTTAGTAAATTTAATGTAGAAGAGAAAAGGTCTCGACAATTTTTTGCCTAACACTAACAGTTCTCGAAATATCGAGTTAAACGCGTTTTCATCGAAATGACCTTGAGCTGACCATGCCAGAATCCCTCAAATTGGAATATATGCTCAGAATGCACCCCCCTATCGATCCTTTATAGTCCCCAATCTACATAATTTAAAATACAAAAAAAAATCTTTATTGCTGTTTGTAGGTAAGATAAGATAATACAAAACATTTTAAAAGTTGCCCCATACAAACTGGCCTCTGCGAGAGGCATGCAATATGTCTGGCAAGACAATTTGTTAGTCTTAATTTTTAAATAAAAACAAAAAGATTTTTTTTTAAATAATAGTCAGCTGATTAAAGTCTTCTTCTTCCTCATCTTCTATTAATTTCTGGTTTTTATTTATGTCATCTGATTCTTCATCTTCGATTCATTTCTGGCTTCTATTTGGTGATATATATTTGTGTGAGATAAATGTTTGGTGAGCACAATTTCGCCAACGTCTTGTGTTTCATCAGGATATTGTCTTGTGTTTTTGAGTTTGATCAATATGTCCATCCAGGGTCCAAGGTCTTGCATTAGTAGATCTTGCAGTTCATCCATGTGAGGAATGTCAAAGAATGTATAAAGTGCAATAAATGTATATAATCAAAAAATCAAAAATGTCGTTAATTATAATATTCATGTAAATACTCAAAGAATGTCAAAATGTAATACAGTACAAACTAATTCATCATGATACAATATATCATTATTTGGTCTTATGTCAGTTGAATGTCAAATTTCATAATGGAATAATAATATCTATTGAGATATTAATGGAATAAGGTTTAAAGATTGTAAAAGTTTCATGTTAAACAATGTCTAAAATATTAGTATTCCAATTAATTTCCTTATCATTTAAAAATTCAGTTACAGTATAATAGCATTTGTGTATAAGCATTTTTTTTAGTTTACTTTTGAACATTGTTATGTTAAGTTCTTTTATGGCATTTGGCAGCTTATTATATAAAAGAGGAGCCATACAAAAAATGCTGTCACTCATAATCTTTTTTTTGCGTTTGTCTATGAGCAGTCTACACTTATCACGCCGGTTACGTTTTACTTTGTCACTCAATAGAGGAAAATAATGAGGGTTATTCCTTACAAAACACATAACTTCAAATATGTACAGGCATGGCAGGGTTAATATTTGGTTGTCTATGAATACTTGTCGACAGCTATCTGTAACTTGCATCCCGAACATAGCACGAATGCATCGTTTTTGTGCTTTGAAAACTGAGGCTGTATCAGTTGAATTCCCCCAAAAAATTATCCCATATCTCAAGACTGATGCCACCAATCCATGGTAAGATGTAAGAAGAGCCTCTTTCTTTACCACTGGAGCAAGCCTATGCAGAGCATATGCCGAGCTACCCAGCTTCTTGCAGAGAATCTCAACATGTGCCTTCCAATTCAATTTCATGTCTATTGTTAGGCCCAAAAATTTTGTTGTAGTGACTTCTGCAATTTTTTTATTTTGATAATTTATGTTTATGTTACTCAAGTAATTTTTTGTTTGAGTAAATTGCATGAAATTGGTTTTGTTTAAATTAATTTTTAAGTTATTAATGTTTAACCAATGGATAGATGAATTTAGTGCGGCATTGATATCTTCCTCATAATTAGCTTTATCTTGACATGCTATTGTTATTGTGCTGTCATCTGCAAATAGTGACATTGGATGCTCAATTACTTTAGGAAATTTAATTTAATGTTTGTTTATTTCCTTAATTGCACTGCATTACAATTTTATAATTTCAAACTGCATGGGGATGAAATTGGAATTGAAATGGGGGACGAATGCCTCTTACGCTTTCCACACACAGTATTCACTTTTCTCTCCTAATTGGCCGCCCTTTATTATGTATTTTATAACTTAGTATGCTTATTTTTCTACATAGAAATAATTTAAAAACACAATTATTTTATTGAATGAATAAAACATTCTGGACCCCACTGTACAAGTACCCGGTTGATTAGATTTTTTTAAATATTTTTTTCTTAATGTATGTCACATGACCTATCACAAAAAAATACTCACTTGTGTATTGGTTGTGAGGGCCAATTTGTCGCATTCTCCTTTCATCCAAATGCCGTCAGTAGTTTTGGCGTGAAACAGACTTTCACAAACTTTGGTATTTATAATGTTAGCAGGATTTAATTTTGTAGACTTCCATTTATGTTTACTCGTGGCTCAAAATAGAGTTATATTTTAATGTATTCTGTAGTTCTCCGGACGCTGGTTGATGATATTACAAGACTGGTTTTTGTCCATATCTAGGTAAAATTGTTCAGGTTTTCCCTAGACGTGTGTGAAGAAAAACCGGTCCAATGTATAATTTATTATCACCCGCATTATATGTTTTGATGACAAATGATCGTTAGAATGTGTCATTTTTAAAAAGATGACTTGCCAAATTGAGACGTGCTACTGATCATCTGTCATTGCAATGACACATGCATTCGGAGCAACGTTCGTCCTGTCATACTGAAAATTAAAGGACGATCACCTTTTTTAAAAAGTTACAGTTGGCTACAGATTGCGTCTACTGGCTACCAAACAAGCAGAAGACATAGAGCCCTAACTAATATTTATAACTTACTAATAAATCAAATATACTTAGGTTTCTTTTTTAAATAAAGAGTGACGAGACTAGCAGGACATGTGCCTGATGGTAAGCAACATGCCTGCCACATAACAGCACAGTGACACGCAGCTATTGGAACATGAAGACTCCAAATCATTACCTAGCACTGCACTGCGCTCGTCATCCAGAGATCTAAGTTGTTATATCTCTAAGCCCCGTAATTTCTCTGGAAACATTGCCCTTCAAACCGGAACACAGTAATGTTTGCACATTACTGCTTGGCGGTAGAATAATTGGCAAAGGTGTGGTACTTCCCCAGGCGGACTCTGTAATACATACATACTGGTACGTAGATAGAGCATACCTCAAAACATACTCGTACATAAGTTTCGGCTGGTCTAGTCGGGGGAACGGCGACTGCCCATCCGGATCCCCTGATGAATCCCACGCTCACCACAGTCTTTTCGAAGTCACATGCATAACGCTGCTAATTTAAAAACGGTGAACTAAAACATCGTAAAGAAACTGGCCCACTGGCCGTGACTCTTTCCTTGCAAGAGAAGGCCCCGAGTCCCAGGAGTGGAAACATTTAATAGGCTGCTTATGCCTTAAAATGGCGAAACACACTAAAATAATTCTGAAAGCGGGATTTTAAGCATACATAATATACATATACTCGTAATATACCTATTAAGTACGTAGATGCAAACGACAGTTTCGATGGATAATACTTTTTTCATTATCCGTCTATGCGCAACAAAAAACTAAATTTTCAACTTGTGGCTATTCCTTCACGGGGTTTTTCCTCGAATAATTAACTGGAGCATTTTGTCCTTGTCATTGTTCATGACCGAATTGTTCTCTCGACGTCGCATCTCTTCACTCAGTGAAACTAGTTATACTAGTTAAATCCGAAGCCACAATTATTTGCATAATTGTCTTAGATCAGTTCAATTGCCAATCATGAAATGAAAAGCAAGGATGGCTGAATAAATTAGTTTGAAGAAGTAACGATAGACACTGAATAGATATTTAATGAGTCGTATTCAAACGATTTAAAATATTGATTCAAAAATACATATAGTAAACTAACAACGCAACAATATTATATAAGCGCGGGTGGTTTTATCGGCGTAGTTCCCGTTCCCGTTATTTTCCTGGGATAAAAAGTAGCCTATGTGTTCTTTCAGACTAATCTGTGTTCGAAATTTCAACCCGATTCGTTCATACGTTAATACGTGAATAAGGGGGCGCCTAAAGCCAGAAAACGAAAAAAGGACATTTTCGACGCCGCTCACTGAAGTTAAGAAACTAAAAACTATGACAAAAAAAAAATTGACGTGTGGGTACAATCAAGAAGAAGCACAATAACCGAATAGAATTTTTAAAAAAAGATCAGAGTTTTTTACAATAAAGAAATAAAAATGACACCGAAAAAACCCGTTTTAATTCGAGTACTCGAAATTATCAGCGATGACCCCACATTATTTTTTGGTAATAAAATTCCTATTTGTACGTTCAAGTAAAGTAACCGAACCCTTTTTTAAATTTATGTTTAGTTATTGAGTAATTAAATAAAACTTGGTCAAAAATGGACTCCTGATTAAATATTGATTTTTCCTCCAAACTGTGTCATGCTATTTTTTTTTTTTTTTTTTTTTTTTTTTTTTTTTTTTTTTTTTTTTTCAATTAGAACGGCATAACGCCAATTATACTAATGATATAACATTCATTTTCTAACAAATTGTAATAACAGGAAAATGTAATCAATTTATGTCATGTATGTCAATATATGACAAGATAAAGATGTTCATCATCCACAGCCTTCTCTATCCCACTGCTGGGTATAGGCCTCTCTCTTACTTTGCCATCTGCCTCGGTCCTGTGCCAATCGAGTCCAGGTTCGACCCGCGATATTTACTATATCGTCGACCCATCTTGCTGGTGGACGTCCAACGCTCCGCATTCCCTGCCTCGGCCACCATTCTGTGACAGTTTTGGTCCACCTGTCGTCACACCGTCTAATAATATGCCCTGCCCAACTCCATTTTAACTTTGTCACTGCTTTTCCGACGTCCTGAACTTTGGTTCTTCGTCGGATTTCAGTGTTTCGAACTCGATCTTGTAGTTTGATGCCGAGCATGGACCTTTCCATGGCTCTCTGTGCTACCCTGATCTTATACATAGCTTCGTGTGTGAGCGTCCACGTCTCAGCACCATATGTCATGGTGGGCAGAATGCATTGGTTAAAAAGACGTGTTTTCAGACACTGTGGTATATGTCGGGATGTAAGAATGTCGGCCAGTTTTCGAAACGCTACCCATCCAAGCTGTATACGTCTAGAGATCTCCTTTTTTTGATGTTCTATACCAAAAGACAAGGTATGACCAAGATAGACGTAACTATCGACCATCTCTAGGCTCTCATTCCCAACCGTAATTGTGTTTGAGTTTCCAGAAACGTTCGACATCACCTTGGTCTTGGCCATATTCATCTTTAAGCCCACTGTTAAAGAAACATCCGAAAGTTGTTGGATCATGTTCTGGAGATCGTCTAAATTTTCAGCAAAAACTACAAGGTCATCTGCAAACCTAAGGTGAGACAAATAAACACCATTGATCTTAATACCACATGAATCCCATGGAAGCAGTTTTAAGATGTCTTGTAAGACCGCTGTAAAAAGCTTGGGTGAAATGGTGTCTCCCTGCCTCACCCCCCTCTGGATAGAAATAAGGTTTGTCATGTCATGCAGTTTTACTTGCATCGTTGCTAAAGCATACAATTCTCGGAGCAAATCCACATATCGAACGTCGATGGAACAATGCCCCAGTGAGTCAAACACCGCCCAGTGCTCGACAGTGTCGAATGCCTTTTCGTAGTCGACAAAGGCCATACACAAAGGATGGTTAAACTCCTGACTCTTCTCCATAAGTTGTTTTACCGTATGTATATGGTCAATAGTGGAGAAACCGCTCCTAAAACCGGCCTGTTCGATAGGTTGACATTCATCAAGCTGACGACTAATTCTGTTACATAGGACCTTTGCAAACAGTTTGTATATTTGTGAAAGGAGACTAATAGGTCGATAGTTACTTAATTTTGCGGTGTCCCCTTTCTTGTGTATAATGGTAACAATGGCATTTTAAGATGTTATGTTATGATAATTACAAAAAATAAGTCAAAAGTTAATCAAATTACAATGATAAAAATAGAATTAGATGTCAAAAATAGATTATAAAAAGTACACAAAAATAACAATTACCAAAGCGATACATGAACGAAAACATGAAAGTCAATTAATATATTAAAGGAGGGTTATGAGTAGTCACTATCCATTATACATTTTCTCACAAAAGTGTAAGCACTCAGACATCAATACCCTCCAGTCGTCGTCAAATACATCGCACTTTGGCTGTGCGTTTAGCATGTCGTTGAGCGCACCAAGAGATCGCGGCACCGGTGACGTAGCATGCGCTACGGTTCTGCACCTAGGGAGAGCAAACAGCTTGTGCCCTCTACCCCGGAGGTACTTATCGGGAACAAACAAGGAGGATAGCTGGCTACAGAGCTCCGGTGCATCAATTCTTCCTCGAAGTATTTTGCACATTGTTGCCAGCTGGTCATAAGATCGTCTAACTTCTAATGAGTTATATCCCAGTGATCCCAGCAAGAATTTTGTAGGATACATAAACGGATAATACCCATACAAACGCTTGTACAAATACCTGAGGAAAGCCTTTTGAACCTTCTCCAACAAAAGGGTATACTTGCTCTCATGCGGATGCCAGACGCAAGCGCTTGCTTCGAGTTTACTACGCACTAGCGCACTAAAAACAAGCTTAACAGCGTCGATATTGAGCATATCTCCAGAGCTACGCAACACAAAACCGAGACGTTTGTATGACTCTCTTGCCACCGTAACTATATGGTCATTAAACGTCAGCTGTCGGTCGAATACCACACCCAAATCTTTAACCGCAGTTACCCGAGCAATTGCTTGCTGGCCTAGCTTGTATTGGAACTCGATTGGGTGTCGCATTCGACCGAAAGTCATGACGTAACACTTTGAGCAGTTTACTTCCATCTCGTTCTTAGAACTCCATCCGTGAGTGGAATCAATATCCTCCTGCAGCTTCAAACAGTCCGCCGGCGTATTGATTTCTCGGAATATTTTGAAATCGTCCGCATAAAGTAGACACTCGGAGTGCTCTATAACTGCTGGAAGATCGTTGACCATGTAATTAAAGAGTAAGGGCCCGAGCACCGATCCCTGACTGACTCCTGAAGGCGTGTGATAGAGCTCAGATTCGTACAAACCATGTCGGACGTACTGTTGACGGTTGCGGAGATAGTCAGCAAATAATTTAAGTAGCATTGGGGAAAACCCCAACGCGCTGAGCTTCTGTAGTAAAATGTCGTTATTTACTCTATCAAACGCCTTCCGGTAGTCAAAATAAACCACATCAACCTGCACTCCACGATCGAGTCTAGAAGATATATAATCCACTAGTATTAAAAGATTAGAATTAACCGATCTTCTAGCTCTGAATCCGTGTTGTTCGTTGCAGAGGTAAGCTTCTGACTGTCGAAATAACTTTTTGTACAGGACGTGCTCAAAAACTTTAGCTACGGTTGGCAATATAGCTATAGGACGATACTCCTCAACCACAATTTTGTTGGAGGTTTTCGGGATAGGAGTGACTCGGGATACCTTCCACTCAGGTGGGTAAATACCCTGCCGTAGAGCCATATTAAATAAATGGCAAAGCGGGTCAGCTAAGTGCGATCTGCCCTCCTTGAGGAGCCACGGGGGAATACAATCGGGCCCAATAGAACCGCAAGGTTTCAGTTTTTGGATTGCAAAAGCTACATCCCACGGGAAGATTTCAGGTATATTTATATAATTACTTGCTGAGGATGGGTCCTGATTTGAGATACTCGTAGGGTCTAATAAAGGTAACTCTGTTAAAAAAACACTGGAGAAATACTCCGCAAAACCCGCAGAAGCCATCTTGCCTTTCAGCACATTACCCCTGAATTCAACGGCAGGCTCAAAGCCACCCTTAGAGCGCAGACTAGAGATATGGCGCCAAAACTCGCGCGGACTCGCTCTGATATTTTGTTCAACGCTAGCCATATAGCAGTCATACGCGCTTGATACGCGGGTCTTGAGGTCCGCCCTTATGTTGGAGAATAGTTCATAGGCGGCATTGGATTTATTTCGCTTCCAGTCGCGATGCAGGTCACGTTTGAATTTGATATCCACAATAATGTCCCTTGTAAACCAGACAGGATACCGCGACCCATTGGATTGTCGACACTTTTTAGGTACATGTAATTCAAAAATGTCATAAATGTTACGATAAAAATATTTAACGCTTAAATGAGTATCGTTGATTTTATAAAAATCAACCCAGCTTATTTTTTCTAATTCAGTCAATAAAATTGTATGGTCACACTTGAGAAAATTCCAGTCTTTATCTACGTCAATATTAGAAGGCTCAATAGAGTCCGTGTTGCGCCGATAAACAAACTCAACATCAATATTAAGGGGAGGATGGTGAGGATCGATTTTCACTATGTGCTCTGTAGCTGTGACTGTAACTCGAATATCGGAACTCTGTCGCGTCAAAACGACATCTAACATCCTCCCATTAACATTCGGCACTTCGTTGTTTTCCTTAAGATCAGAAAAAGTTAAAAAATAATTAAAATAATTGTTTACATTACTCGATGCCGTGTACATATTAAGATCACCGAGTACTAGCACGGTTCCTTTCAAATCATTTATAAATTCTTCGACTTTACAGAACCATTTCATATAAAAATCGTCGGTAGCGTTCGATTTAATATAAACAACACATACATAGAATTTACGCCCGCGCCACTCAAAACTCGCCCACAGATCCTCGCCTCCGCCGATAGATTCGAACTCAGTATGTCGACGCAGCGCTATAGGCGCGCGCGCCGCTAGCAATGCGCCTCCGCAAGGTGTACCCCTGTCACGACGTAATACACTCCAGTTCCCAATTGCTACCTCTGAATCCAAGACAGACGCGTCCAAATACGTCTCCGTAGCCGCCACCAAATCAAATTCAGATATTGACATGTTGTTTCGCCAATCTTTCAATTTGCTTTTAATTCCACGAACATTCTGATAGTAAGCCGTAATATTTCCTTTGTTGTTACGCCGCGTCCACCGTATCGGAGGAACGTCTACGAAAGGGCTGGGGGCTATTCGTGTTGTTTGTGGTGGTGTTCGCATTCACATTCTTCGAAGGTCTCCTGTAATTAATCCAGGCTTTAAGTCGATGCTATTCTCGACTTTATGTACATCACATTAAGAAACCCGTCGCGCGGGTGAAATCTGATTTTTTCCTGGCTTTAGGCGCACTCTTAAGTAACAAACATCCAAACATTGACGTTTATAATATTAATTGGATTAGTTCTTCAGCCCAAAGTAAAACGGGTCGGGGCGCTAGTGATGTTAATTTTTACATAATTTGTAGTGGTAGGACTTTTCAGTGTCCGTCTGGGGAAGTACCACACCTTTGCCAGTTATTCTACCGCTAAGCAGTAACGTGCAAACATTATTGTATTCGGGTTTGAAGGGCAATGTTTCCAGTGAAATTACAGGGCATAGAGATAAAATATCTTATATAAGTACCTATCTGAGTGACGAGCGCGGTGCTAGGTAATGATTTGTACTCTTCTCCAATAGCTGCGTGTCACTGTGCTGTTATGGGTAGGCTTGTTGCTTACCATCAGCCACATGTCCTGCTCGTCTCGTCACTCTATACTATAAAGAAAACACTTGACTTAAATGTAATTTTCTTCTTTTACAGTGAACCGTACGTTCCACAAAACTTAACGGGGTTCTCGATGGCTTTAGCAAGAAACAAATCTGCTGCTATGGACGTTGTCAGAATAGAAACAAAGTCAAAAGTAAGTATTTAAGTAATAATGCGTTAATTATGATCGATCATAAGACTGTCAAATGTGTTAGTTACTAAAATTTTACAATAGAGCCTACCAATTTTTGACTATAATTTATATCCGCTAAATACAACTTAAAATCAATACAAAACACTTTATTGGCACCACAAACAAAGTTGACAACACATAAAGCAACAAAACATTATGGCACAAAGGCGATCTTATCGCTAAAAGCGATCTTTTCCAGATAACCGTCATGAGGAAACTAAATTTTGTAACATTTTGTGTCAACATCCTTACAAACTTTGAACGACAAATACATATATTTATATCTAGTCAAAACCCCAAAAACGCAGTTTTCAAGCGTCTGGTCTGGTTTAAAAAATGACGAATTTCCCATATAAACTGTCAGACCCTTAAAAACCCTTTTTTCGCTTATGCCTTTTCCATATTCGAGGCTATCTCTGAACCGAATTCCATTTAAGTTGGTTCAGTAGTTTAAGCGTGAAAGCGCAACAGATATAGTTACTTTTACATTTATAATATGGGAGCATCCATAAATTACGTGAGGTAATTTTGACAATTTTTCGATACCCTATCTTGGTGAGAATTTATTCAACCCTCACGTGAGAATTTTACACATTTTTTACTAAATTTTTACCAGTTTTCTCACAGAACGAACACATTTTTTTACGAAAAAAGATGACGTGAGATTTAACTCGACCCCATCCCCCCCTTGACCACCTCATATAATGAATGGCCGCCCCCTATTAGTAGGAATAAATAAATACATCAAAGAGTACGTTTTCTTACCATAAATTTGAGCAGTCCTACAGTAAGGAAATCGCGTAGGTAAGGTAAAAGAAATCTCATATGCATTATTCTTGTACGTAATAGTCTTCCTACATTCTTGCTACTGTGTAACTACTAATTACAATTACCTTTTAGTTCTTTTTTTAATATTACGATTTAATACGTTTTTATTACCGAGTTGAACGGTTAACAACAGTATTGTAGAGATAACTTCTCTAGTCGCGTTGAACACTTTTTGGTGGGATTCTTATGAGTTCGCGTCACCAAAATGCTAGTGTAGCGTCGGAGCGGCGGCGGAGCAGCGGATCAAAACTTTTTTTTTATTGTATAGAGTGACAAGACGAGCAGGACGTGTGCTTGACGGTAAGCAACATGCCTGCCCATAACAGCACAGTGACTCGCAGCCATTGGAACATGAAGAGTCCAAATCATTACCTAGCACCGCACTGCGCTCGCCACCCTTATATATAAGGTGTTTGATCTCTCAGCCCATTCATTCAAACGGGAACACAGTGGGTAACGTTTGCGCACTACTGCTTGGCGGCGGAATAGCTGGCAAAGGTGTAGATTAAATGTACGTTAAATGAGTCTTAGATAGCTGATATCTTGCGAGTTCGTGTCATCGAAATAAGTACCTAATAGCAGTATATCTGTAGATATACAGATGACGAGGTTGTCCAACATTTGTGACGTTTAATAATAAAATTCTCAGTTATAAGTTTTCACTTCTATCGGCTGTCCATATGACTGTCATTTTTTTTTCTTAGTTTAGCATATGATGTAACATCAATGACCGAAAAACCTCTCATTCCTCTAGTGTATATTTATGGCCTGGGAGCCGTATTACTCTCGAACCCATATTGTTTGTTTAAATTTCAAAAGTGTAGAAAAAAATTGTCCAGTGTTATTGACCGTATTATTTCTTTGAAATCCGTCTACTAACGATCATACATGGATAAGTGTTATTTAAATACGTTTCATCCAAGTGACGATCTCCGCCGCAACAAACAGTACTCGCGGATGCAATTAGCCCGCTCGCGATTCTAATAGTGCTGTGTGATATCTGCATGATTACCTTACAACTCGCCTTTATGAAACTACATTCAATTGCGCTCGTTAACAAACAACTCGCTTTTTCATTTTACTCAGATTATCTACTACAAGATAACACTAAAAGGTTCTGACTTGCGAATTTTTCGTCTTACAGATAATGTTCTCCTTCTTATCTGTCGGCTGGGGTCTTCTTGCCGACATCGACATCGAAAGCGAACGACTCCGAGCGATAGGAGGGCAGAGATTCGCCGTCTGGGCAGTCGCCAGGCTCCTCGGTCTGCGGAAATACAAAGGAACAGTCAGCTACGCGAAAATAAAGGATGTCGGTAATATTCCACAACCTAAATTACCGCTCACCCTCAGTCATAGCGTCAGTCAGGACGGTGCGCTCGATTCCCCCGAAGCGGAAGCGTTCATTGACTGCGACAACAGCTCCGAAGTGTTCTCGAATGCAGTCAACGGGAAACATCAGCGAGTGGATTCGTGGTACTCTGTGAATTCTAGGCGCAGCGCATTTTACAGCACACGCGGTTCGGAATACCACAGCGTGACCAGCGACGGTTCGGAAATGAGATCTCCGGTCCATGCCTGCATGCACGGCCCTGGTTCGCGGCTACCTTCCCTCCTCTCCCAACTACCCTCGCACTGGGTACACGAACAGGGAGAGTTCGTCATGGTCCACGTTTCATATCAATCCTACATAGGCGAAGATTTCCTATTCGCACCTCGTTCCCTTCTATCCGACGGAGTCATGTGGATGTTAATCATAAAAGCTGGCATCTCCAGATCTCAACTCTTCTCATTCCTGTTAGGTATTAGTGAAGGTACTCACACCACCATGGAGAGTGAATATCTAAAGCTGGTCCCTGTTAGTGCTTTCCGGATAGTTCCGGAAGGAACGAACGGTTACCTCACAGTCGACGGTGAAGTGGTCGAATACGGACCGATACAGGCTGAAATATACCCGGACATTGTTAAACTGACAATACCGGATACAAAATAATGAGTTACTTGCCAAATCGTGTAACAAAACGACTGATTTATATAAACCATATACCGAGCCGATGCACAAGAACATCACATATGTACGTTTTAAAAGCTTATTATAATAGACCGGGGTCGATAATTTTTAAAACCAAAAAAAATAGTAGTAGGATGATACCCATTGGAAAAGGAGGGGAATATTATAAAAATGAAAGGAAAAATAATTTACGGGCGATCTGAGGTCGGGAAGGGGAAGGGGGGGTCCGTTTTAAGCGTAAAAACGGTTTATCTCGATTTCCGGCAAAACTACAAATCCTATGGAAATAAATTGTACGGCAAAGTTGTAGGGTTTAAAAAGATCTACAGCTTTTGTATTGACACTTTTTTCACATAACCGCAAAATTTATGAGAAAAATTGAAATAAGTGAGTTTTTGGTTTTTAATTTTGTCTCATGTAAACACACAAATAATTACTCTAAAAATTTGGTCAAAACTTGCCTTTTTATATCTTAAATACACTGTATTTTTTTTATTGAAAATAATATTTTTTTCTACCTTAAATTAACTTAATATTGAAAAATTACCCTTATTTTAATTCGAAAAATCTCCCGTCAAAATATCAGCTTTTTCAATAAAATTGGTAAGCTTTTTGTTTTTTAAAATCTCTTTTTTCTGATAATGTAAAAAAAAATATACATTACCATGGCAAATGTTCTCAGAAAACGCTTTGAAAAAAATACCACATAAGTTCGATTTTTTTATTTTGGTATAAAACGCATTTAGATTGAAGTTTTTTTTTCATATAATACTGAGCTTCCAATATAAACTCACAAGTTTGATACTTGAGCATAAGTGTTATAGGATTTTTAAGTGGTTTAGGAGCTTCTATATCGTAAATTTAGGAGAAGACGGGCATTTTTGTTGTAAATTATTTGTATTCAGTACCTATATAGCAATAAAAAAAAACAAAATACTGCATTCTATAGCGTAATTTTTTTTTTTTGAAAATGTTTAGTTTCGAAAAATTTTTTTTTTGTTATTTTACAATATTTCTGTATTATTACACTGTTTACAATTAATTTATAACAGACAATCTCTATCTTTTTCTAAAACTTATGCTATAGAATCTCATAAACCGCTTAGCATCCGAATGACACTTATGCTCAAGTATTAAACTTGTTAGTTTATATTGGAAGTTCAGTATTATATGAAAAAAAAACTTCAATCTAAATGCGTTTTATACCAAAATAAAAAAATCGAACTTATGTGGTATTTTTTTTCAAAGCGTTTTCTGAGAACATTTGCCATGGTAATGTATAACTTTTTTTACATTATCAGAAAAAAGAGATTTTAAAAAACAAAAAGCTTACCAATTTTATTGAAAAAGTTGATATTTTGACGGGAGATTTTTCGAATTAAAATTAGGGTAATTTTTCAATATTAAGTTAATTTAAAGTAGAAAAAAATATTATTTTCAATAAAAAAAAATACAGTGTATTTAAAATATAAAAACGCAAGTTTTGACCAAATTTTTAGAGTAATTTTTGTGTGTTTACATGAGAAAAAAATTAAAAACCAAAAACTCACTTATTTCAATTTTTTTCATAAATTTTGAGGTTATGTGAAAAAAGTGTCAATACAAAAGCTGTAGATCTTTTTAAACCCTACAACTTTGCCGTACAACTTATTTCCATAGGATTTGTAGTTTTGCCGGAAATCGAGATAAACCGTTTTTACGCTTAAAACGGACCCCCCCATCCCCTTCCCGACCTCAGATCGCCCGTATATTATTTTTCCTTTCATTTTTATAATATTCCCCTCCTTTTCCAATGGGTTTCATCCTACTACTATTTTTTTTCACTTGTTATTATTTTTTGGCATTCATTGGCATTCCATGTAGTGGCTGTTATGTGATCTATTTTATTTGATGAGTTAATCAATATGGTTTATTTAAGATTTTTATTGTGATAAAAATGAAAATTTAATTTGAATGATGTATTAAAGTTTGGATAAGAAAATGTTTACTAGTCAGCATTTTCAAAACGCAACGATATAGTGCCAAAAATGATATGTGCACTCTAAAAACGCCGTTATATCAGTTAATTCTGTTTATTTATTTACGTAAATATTGTACATAGTAATTGCTCAAACGTAAGCATTTTCCAAAAAAGTTCATATTATAGTTTTACGTATGTTTAATAAAGTCGTTAACACATTTTCAGTGTGGATAATTTGTAACACAATAATGACACTAATAGCTCAAAGCAAATGTAATGTGTGTACCTTTAATGCCATCCAATTTTTAGTTGTTTTAATTATTATTCTAAATAAATAGGCACTATCAGACATGTTTCGTAAAATTTATCAGTACTAACTCTAATGGAATACTTGGTGTTTTCATTTTTGTTTATCTTAATCTATAATTACTTAAGATATCAACATACCTATCAGGAAGGCCTAAAGGTGAAAAAATATTTTGTTTACATAATTCCTATTTTTTATGTCTCTGTACAAGAATTATTATTTGTCTTCATTTACTAAAAATAGCATCTAGCTAAAGCTCTCAATGTTTGATACTACTTTTAATTACAAATGCATGATAAATGTTTAAAAGTTATTCATGCATCTTTTTACTGTAATACTATTATGTAAGTTCAAGGCTGTACCATATTTTTTAATAATTCATAGATAATTATTATTACCGTAAGTATATTTTAATATTATCATAATATATTATGGTGTGTACAATGTGAGTTCGGTTGTTATAACAATTGTACTAAAACTACAAACTACTTGCCTAATACTTAATTAATTTATTTTATAGGGTAATTAGGGTCGCGGGAAATTGAATAATATTTGCGCTAGGAAATGTTATTGTTAATTTTGGAATGGGCTAGCTATAATCTATAAATGTGTAGAAACAGTATTATATATAAATGTTAGCTATATTTTAAATTTCTGTGATAGAAAAAAAAAACATTTAATATTCCGCTCTGCCATTGTTATCTTTGTTTTATGCATAGTTTGGCCTATTCTGAAGGTTTGATTTAAATTTATTCACATTTGTTTTAAATATACACTGGTCTACCTAATTCTCGATCTAGACAAGTGTTCAGACAACTGACCTACAAAGATGACTTTTGTACATCCTAAAGATTTCAACTGTAGACTTATTTTGTTTTTATTATTACGCTTAAAGCGAATAGACACTGACACAAAATTCGCATTCGTTAACTTGGCTGTCTATGTAAATCAGGACATCATCTATATAATTATGTATAGATTATATAAATCGAGCCACTTACGATTTCATTATTTCAAATATAGACATTTTTGTGTAACGTTCAGGAGCCCAAAGGTCATAAACAAAAACTTGAACAGTCCGAATGGCGTACTGATCGCTCTTGCAAATATCGACATCGCTAACCGTAATCTGCTGGTAAGCTTGCAAGAGGTTTACGGTAGTGAAAGTGTTATACCCAAAAAATATTACGGGATAAATCAACGATATCCCTAATGGGATAATGGTAATATACACTTCAGTCCCCAAAAGTCCTCCATCCATATTCACCTTTTTTGGTCAAATATGTTGTTGTAGAACATTTCCTACATATCTTCAAACTGTCTTGACACGTTTTTATTTGTTATGGGTCAGCAGGTCTACTACGAAAACAAACTCTGAATGATCGGATCCGACCGACAGCTGAATCGGATCTGTAGCCTACCACGATAAACATTTGGATCGATACATCTCGGTCGGAAGTTATAGACTTAGGTCGGATCGAACGAAACGGCCGATTCGATCAACCGACCGATTGTCTATCGAGGTAAGAAACTTCCATAAGTTCGGCCGATATATCGTTTATCGGACTTCGTAGTAGACCTGCTGATCCCTTGGACGGGAAGCAATTAGTGATACATCTGTGATTATACTGTGCCGCTCGTTGAGTTTGACGTGGCGTGGGAAATGTTTTTTTTCTGTATGGACCTTGAAATTTACCTTCAGAATAGAGTTTGCTTCTAATTTAAAATATTGTACGTTATTAATTTATAGCATTTCTTAAAAATATTTATGAAGAAATGTCAAAAAAATGTTATTTGCTTAACATGGAACATCTATAAATTAACTGTCAAGTAGCTCAATAGAGAATCTCCATTCAGACAATGGACCAATCAAATTTTCTTTATTTATACAGTTAATTCATGGATGATTCGTTTATAAAGTGGCTTTTGAAATACTTACTGTATAAAGTTCGCTCCTTCAGAATTTTCGAGACCTTTCATTATTTGATTCTATGAAAACGAAGTAAACATGTTGCTTGCAATTATACTTCATTACTATAATGAAGTGAATCAGTTTTCTTGGAGAGTTAAATAAAGTTAAACGAGAGGTTCAAAGTCCTGTAGCTTGATACTCACTAATCTCTCCATGAATGTGCCTGTGCTATACTGATCGGTACACACCTTTCTATGTCTGCAGCCAGAGTTAAATCGGTACAAACATCATTCACGTTTTTAATTAAAGTGGCTTATTCAAAAAATTACGAAACTAGATTATAATACGTCAAATTATTTAAAAACGATGACATATTTTTTATGAAACCTATTTTTTTCTTCAAATCATAAAAACTTTGTGACTAAAAAGAAAAAAGTACAAATATGGTGTTGACGTCAAGTGGTGTTAACCTTAAATAGGTATTATAATCGATAAATAACCAATTATTCTGTCACAGTTCTGTGTTCACCTACTGAAAAACAAGAACCTTTGATTAAGTCACTTTAGTTCTAAAGATGCGATATATGTAGTAACAGGACAATTAGGTGACTATTCTTACAAAAACGTCTATTGCGCCGCACTATCAAACTAAATTAAACTTATGAAAAGTTTAAATCTGTTGGTATCCTGTTTTTACAAGTATTAAGAGAAATAATATTTATTATTTATTTAACCCGTATCGTTTTAGGCATCACTATGAAAGTCAAGAATAGTATTTCTGGTACCTCAATCAGGAAATGAAGAACGTAAGCAGAAGTAAAGGGTTACATCAAAACTGAAAGAGCCGCGGAATACTCGTCTTTATGGACATATTTTACCAAGGGCACACGATACAAGTATAATCCTGTCCGAAGGGCATTTTAAAAAGTTGGTTAAATTTTTTTAACAAACCTTTAAGAAAAGGATCTTATCAGATATTTTTTTTATTGAAAAACTTGTGTTTTCCCCATATCGGCCCCATTTAAATTTGTTCAAGGTCTGACCCAGTACAGCCTCTTAGTTATTAGCAATAATGCGTAATTATTTGACTTCGACTAGGATTATGTTCTCATATTATTCTAACGTCATCATCATAATTATATTAGTCCTTTATAGACCAAATTGATTGTATTTAATATTTTCACATTACTTTTAGACAGGGCCCTTTTTGTAGGCGCACCAATGGCATATCCTGGGCTCCAGTAAATTATATAGATTTACAACATTCCAGAACTAGCGTGCCCCCGTAAAAGAATTGACAAAAAAAACTTAAAGCAGTTAGGTAAGATAATTCACTAAAACCAGAATAGCTGATTTTTTTGCTATTTTAGTCCCATAGTTTAAGATGTTCATAATGACAAGTAATCCTGTTTATTAAAGTAGAATATAGTATTTTAAAGTCACAATTTATAATTTAATAAAAAATACATTCCAGTAAGAATTTTAAGTGATGCATTGGAAATGAATAATTACTTAAATGTTGTATGTAGTAGAGATAAAATAAAAATAAAAAATTCACATTATTAGAAAATAATGATAGTTGCGGAATTTTCAATTTTATGAAACTGTTAATAAATAAATGTATTATCAGAATGTCTATTATTATTTTCAGATACCCTAATAAGTCAGTGTGGCATAGGCATAGCCAAATAGGTGGCGTGTCTAAATTATGTTTTTTTGTCAAAAGTTACTGGTGACTGTTTAAAAGGTACACGAAAATATAAATAAATTCATGGAATTTAAGCAGATATAGCAATAAAATAAAATCAATGATAGCTTAGTGACCACAATGACCAATCTCACAATCATGAATTCTCATGTTTCAATTCTGCCTGCACCAAATTTTTCCAAGTGCAAATGTAAAAATTGGTCATCACTGGACGTCTACTCTCTTTCTACGAAAACGTAATTTCGAAAAAAAACTCGCGACTTTCCTACTCTCGTTCTACTTCGTTTCGTCCGATACAACATTGTTTGACGTTTAAAAGTTTCTAAGCTTACTCTAATTAGAGTAGGCTTAGAATATTTAAACGGACAAAACGATGGATCGAAGTAGAATTGAAGTTGGAAAGTCGCGAGTTTATTTCGAAATTACGTTTTCGTAGAAAGAGAGTAGACGTCCTGGTCAGGTGAAGCAAAATATCGTGAACAAGACGGCATGTCCTTAGAAATACACCTTTCGTAGGCGACGAACGCGCACAACTTAGCCACAGTAGTATATTATGGTTTGGACTCTGTTGTAGGAGTAGGCCTGATTCCCAACAGTGAGGTCATTTGTGAGCCCTTTACATACTCATAAAATTTATTTCACAAATACAAATTGTCTTTTAGTTAATTTTTATTCGTATGAGGAAATAAAGAAAATACTGGTCTGTTATAAATTGTTTTTATTATCCTTAACTTTCATAAACATTATTACCAGATAAAATTGTTCCTGATAATATTAACAAATATTTAGAAGGTAAAGTAAAAATTAGTCTTCTGCTCGCATTCTTTATAATCTGAGAAGTAAATAATGACAAAAAAATCACCCAAATTCTGCATTTGGTGAAGACGTGGTAGGAGACCACGTCTTTGCTATAAACACTAAAATACCAAGATATAATTGCAGCATGAAGCTTGGATGTTAAAGGTCATACATAGTTCATAGAGCCATCTGGCACCCAACAAACACACCCTCGTCGTTCGGCGTATATACTAGGGGGTGTCCATAATTACGTGAGGTGTTCAAGGGGGGGAGAGGATCGAGTAAAATCTCACGTGGGGGGGGTGATTAGGCAAATATCATTGTGTTCATTGAAAAATAAAGTAATAAAAAATTGGTTGTCTGTAAAGTCGGTTAGTTTACGGACGATAGTTTAACGTGACAACGTCATAACAAAACATTGATACATGTGGCGCAAGCGTACAATGAGCATAACGGGACACTTTTTCGTGCATGCAGCCGGCCAGCCATGATTTATTAGACGTTGTGACGTCGAAATGTGTAAAATTCTCATTAAAACATATCAGTAAAAGGGGGGGGGGGACAAAATCTTACTAAGAGGGGAAAAATCGTCAAAATTACCTCACGTAATTTATGGATGCCCCTAGTTGTCGACAGGCGGACGAGGCGTTGTTACATCTCGTACCGGTGCGTGTCGGATGCCCGGTGGGTCTAATAAGCTGTGGCCTTAAAACAGAAGTCGTAAGGCCAAACAGTTCAGAAATCTGAATAATACAACGATGCTGTACTTGATGGTGCCAGAAGACAACATCATAATACATATGTATATCTAAAAAACTTAATCAGCTGAATAAATCTATTACACTTTATGTACATTACAGTAATTGATAATTATTCATATTGTGTATTTTTTTGGCAAAAAAATGCACAATTACTTATGGAAAAAAATCAAGAATCATTGACTTTGCACAAACTAATAAATTAAATGTACCTATCTTATACACATGTCTAATGCATTAGTTTTATTAAAAAACTGTCGACTTGCATTAATTAAAGTGTGCCCTATAAGGAAGAAATGTTATAAATAAATAAACTCATTTATGATATGAATCCAAGTTGAGTTTTAATCACAAGCAGATTTTTTTCTCATTTAATATGACTGTATAACACCAAGTATTCATAAAACATAAGTAGTACCTAAGTAATGTCTTGCATTGTGATTTTCATTAATATTTAATCTAGGCCCTGTTACCTCCGTAAGTTAACATTTTAAACTTTAATTTTAATTAGATGAGGCAACTAATATAATCAAAAAGTTTACATTATTTTTTTTGCAAATGATCAATTTCTCGTCTTTGGATATAAACAAGTTATAGTTATATTTTGTGTACTATTCTTAATACAAAATATTTGCAATGCAACTTATGATGATTAGCTATATTCTAAGTTACACAGAAAAAAAGTGGCTACTTAAGTCAGTAGAGGAGTATTAATATTAACAAAAGAAAAAATCCACTAAGAGAGGTGTCAAAATAACTGTTTGATTTTTGCAATATTTTAATCAATTAATGACATTTTTGTAACATATACAATAAATTACATTTTTGTAAGGTTTAACCAATATTGCATACATTATTATATTGGTGGAAATTTACACAAGAGCATCTAGCTCCAATCAAAGAAAATCCAAGAAAAATGTACTATGGGGGCCAGATAGCTGATAAAACTCATGTATAATACACATAGAAACACCCAGGCACAGAAATATTCACACTGGATGGGAATGCATAACATACAGCTTTGCAGGCAAACTTACTATCAAATAACCCACCAGAACACTATTTCTGTAGAGCCATATTTTTTTTAGTTAGTAATCAGAACTGCAACACACCCTTTGTCATTTCCTTTAGATAATTTTGCCAAACCTATTAAAAATCTATTGTATATGTATGAACAATTTCCATTTTCTTTTATTGTGATGCAACACTTGCTGTAGGTACCTACTGTAGAAAATGCAATAATAGTCAAAATTTACTAAATAGTGTTACATTGACAATTTACAAAGCCATGATTCTCAAAGACTATGAACCAAAATGTGAATTGGTATAATAATGAAATAATAGGGCAAATTATAGGGTCAAATTATGCATACAAAAAGTATGCCTTTTTTGACCATCAAGAATATACCTGCAAGACAGACTGGTCAGTTATAGATATGTAAGGTTACAATAGTAACCTTAAACAGGTTTTACAACATTCAAAATTTTATATTTAACTTAACTACTTCCTATATTGTTGGGGATAGTACTATAAGATTAAATTGTCATATTTTTTTACGACAAACTAAACCTTATGGCTCTATCTGCAACATTATGCTTAAAAATTGTGAGTTTCTTAACATATCATAGGCTTATAAACTAGTTTTACCAGTCTCCAAACATAAGTCATGATTTATCTCAATTTTAAAGAATCAAGACTGTCAAGCAAATTTTTAACTTCATTATCAACCTCTTCCAGGGTACTTATTTGTTCCAGTCTCTCTCTAACAGACTCCAATTCTCCAGCATCTGTTTTCTGTATCTTTAAATATTTTAGCATCATTTTTACAACCATACAAATTTCTCCAATGAGCCACTGAGTTCCGCCCAAGTGGCCTGCTCCGCTAGGGCGCATCTGGATCAGTTTTAGTTTACTTTGAGCAAGCTGGATTGGATTATGGCCATTTTTATCATTTATACTTACATCAGTACCAGCATCAAGTAGTTCAATCACTACTGGGATGTGATTTGTGCATGCTGCAAGATGAAGTGGTGTATTGCCCAAAGTGTCCCTAATGTTGGGATTGGCACCATGTCTTAGTAACAACTTGACAACTTCAACATAACCACGGCAAGCTGCTAAATGCAATGGACTTCTTTGATGTTCGTCTGAAGAGTTTGGATCCGCTCCACTCGCTAGGAGCTTTTCTACCAGTTCAGTGTTATTTGTGGAAGCAGCAAAACGTAATTTCTGATTCCTAGACGAACAGATCATTCCTCCGTATCTATATTTCAGTCGACAGTGTCTTGCCTTGGTGGAACATTTTATTTTACCGATGTGGTCGTGCGGCTCTCCGAAGAATTCAACAGGCATGGGCTGCCCCGCTGTGTTAATTGGTATAGCAGGAGGACTGAATTCTAGTTTGCATTGGGCGTGATCGAAAATCGGATTATCACTACCTTCGTTACTAGTGTCTACTCCTGAATCAGCCATGGCAACTACAAAGCCTTGTAATTTCTTGCTGCAACCACTTCAAATCAAAATAGTAGTGAATTGATTTTCTCCAAAATTTTATAAGAGTAGGAATGGTTTTTTTCAGTCCTGAAACCTTTTTTACTCTAGACTTTTGTTTGTAACAGTGTAACTTGTTTGGTAATTTGGTTTGTCCACTTTCCACTTGGTACTTGGTGGTAGAGTTGCACAATTGCACATCGATAGTGGAATATTGCTAAGCTATCGAAATAATGTCGATAGATAATGTCGATAGGATCGATAGTGTATTAGTGTAGTTCAGGGCACGAGTATTGATATACAGAAATAGTATTGATGGTATTGTAACTAAAGTAGGGACAAGATAATAGGTCACTTTTGACGTTTCATCAAAATTCAACAACGTAACCTTGTAACGGCGGGCATAAAATAAGAACTGCACAATTGCTTAACTTTTTTCAATTACGTTTACATATTTATTGTAATAATGACCGGTACGAGTAATTTTACGATTTGCTTTCACTAATAAACCATTCTAAACATAATAAACAATTTCTGATTTAAAGAACTGAACGTCGTTACAATGTTGCGTCAGTCAACCCTTTTTCTTTTTAAACACTAGGGATGTTACTCTAAAAATCGAAAGCTGATAAGATTGTAAGTTGAATCGAATGCAATGATTACTTGTGAAGAAAAATCACCATAAATTTATAACCACGTTGTGATTATAATACAACCTAATTATACATATTTATTATTCTTTTAACTAACTATAAAAAAATAACTAAATATAAAGGTCATTGATGTTGGGTGCAATTTAGGTGGATGTTGCTGGCAACACCAGTGCCTGTCGATGACGCATGTCATGTCGCCATAACATGATTATGACGCAGTCTTTTGTTGTTGTGCGAAGTGACTGTGCGTTTTTGGTGTGCTCTCTGTTATTTTCTTCTGATCCGGCTTTTTCATTGAACTGATCTTACTGACTACGTTTACCTGGCTATAATTTGGACTCCGATTGCTTAACGATTATTAAACAAGAAAAACATTACAGTCTTACTATGTCGAAACGGGGGAAAACTCTAAACAGTCAATCTCGCGAACTAGTGCTGAAATTGTACAATTATTTTGGACGTGAATCAGTTAACGATGGGCCTCTTTTACCATTGAAACCACCGAGAGAACGCGTTGCCGAAGCATTGGGAATAGGGAAGAAGACAGTAACTCAAATTCTGAAAGAGAAATACGGACCATCAGGCTCAGAAGATAATACTTTACGTACACCGAAAAAACGAAAGAGGGACAAGAAAATTGTTGACGTTGATAATTTTGATGCTGCTGCAATTCGCAACCACATTTATGGATATTACTCGAGAAAAGAATATCCTACACGGGAAAAGCTATTGAGTTCGTTAAAAGGCGCAGGCTTATTTTTTGGAGGCAAATTGTCTATATCAAAGGTTTTGAAATCGATTGGGCTTAGATTTAAAAAATCCGACAAGCGGAAAATCCTGCTAGAACGCTACGATATTATTTTGAAGAGAATAACATTCTTACGTCAGGTAAATAAAGTTACGGATTGGGACAATGTCGTGTTTATTGACGAAACATGGTTGAATGCGAACCATACGGTTGCGCGGACATGGACCGATGATACAGCGGCCTCCACCTCAAAAGTTCCATCGGGAAAAGGAGCCCAACTTATTATATGTCACGCGGGATCAGCTTCTCAAGGTTTTATTCCAGACTGCCTCCTCGCATTCGCCTCTAATACTACAACAGATTACCATGAGGAAATGAACTTTGATGTTTTTAAAGAGTGGTTTGAGAAGCTGCTAGTCAGCTTAGAAAACCCATCGAAAATTATAATGGACAATGCTCCGTATCATTCTGTACAAGTTGATAAACCACCAACTCAAGCAAATAAAAAGCAAGAAATTGTCTCGTGGCTGGTAAGAAATGGTGTGGAGGCAAGTCCAACTTTATTAAAAGTTGAGTTGTTAAATCTGGTAAAAGCAACTAAGCCGTCCAAGCTCCGCTATGTAATCGATGAACTAGCCCTAGAGCATGGACACGAAGTTATTCGATTGCCTCCCTACCATTGCCAGTATAACGCCATCGAGCTTATTTGGGCATTTATTTGGGTCATGCAGCGCGGAACAATACTGAACCACCCTTCAGTACTGCTAAAATGATGACTCTGCTACAAACTGCATGTGCAGAAGTCACTACAGAAGACTGGCGAAAAGTCGTGGAGAAGACAAAGAAAATAATTTTACAAGATTTTGAACGAGATGTGAGAATAGACAATATTATTGAAAATTAATTAATAATATCTCTGAGTGCTGACAGCAGTGATGAAGATAGCAGTTCCGATAGTTCAAGTGAATAAAAGCAATTTTTTTGTTAAATTACATAGGTACTTGTCTTATTTTGCTCCTTTAATTTATGAAAGAAAAAATAATAATGGGACAGGGATTCGCATGATCATTTTTAAAATTCACATATGTTTCAAGTCTGTATCGATTCATTCGATTCATTCATTTAATCGATGTTTTTAAGCAGGTCACCTCACTATGAATATAAAACTGACATCTGTCAAAAGTGACCTATTATCTTGTCCCTACTTTAGTAGCTTCAATTTTATAGTATCGATATCATCAAGCTGATGCTCGATGCATAAACATACACTGATGCTGATCACAGTATGACCATGGTCATGGTTCCGAGTTTACCCGAAGATTTCTTTCATTTACAAACGTGACGCTTGCGCTGAATTCACAGCCCACGGCAAATCTGTCTGTGGCGCGCCAAAAGAAGTTCTCACTTAAAAATAGCCGTCCAAATTCATGTTCACTAAAAAAAATGCAAATGTTAATACCGCAACAGACAGACACTTAAATATTTGTTTGGATTGCTGTATTTAAGTGTCTAGATATTTATGTACAAAGTTTCATGGTTTTGTCTTTTACATTGACAAAGGAGACGGCTCATTTCTGCCCCAAGTCGTTTCAAGTTTATGTACTTAATTAGCCCCGGAGACCTAAAAAAGTTATTTAATTAAATTAACATATAATTAAATAATGCAAACTGAACATTCAATAATAACGTGCCAAGCGGGGATTGCAAATTGGTGTGATTAAAAAGTACCTTAATGACTATACCACAGAATATTCGTGATTTTACCAAAGGTTTCGTATATTTTTTGTGGTTTTGCCGAATCTCCGGTCCTTCTGCGTTGAGTCGACATTATTTTGAGCACAGTAAGTCGCAAAGTAATGAATTTACCTCCTTCTTTTAGCATTATTAGTTATTTTTTTTCAATGTTTTAGTTGATGTCTTTTAAACCCCGCTATACGGAATAAAAACATTAACGGTTCCTCAATGTATGTATATTTAAAATCCTATACAATGGTCTAATTTTGATCGAGTCTCCTGCACTTTTGCTGTGGGGCAAATGCCCATGGAAAATGGGCCGTCTCCTTGCCGTATTCAATTTCATCCTCATATTACCCTTTTTTTCCGCGATAAAAAAACAGCCTGTCTTTTCTCGGGATGTTCCAAATTCTATCTATTAAACAAATTGCATCTAAATCGGTTTAGTGGTTTAGGTGGGAAACCGAGACAGAGTTACTTTTGTGTTCATAATATTAGTGTGCATAATACTATCGGTGTTATTACAATATCTATAAATATATTACCGATAGTTTTACTTACTTTCGGTAGTATTGATAGTATTTTTAATTTATGCATCGATATAATTAACACTGTCGATAGTATTACTTTTAAACTATTGGTGCTATTGATAGTATCATAATGCAATATTACCGATACCATTGATACAATTGCTTGCAATTAATAGTATTTGTCGATTAGTCGGTTTCGATACTCTCGACAGTATCGATACAACCGATAGCGTTGTCGATATTGTAACTAGTTTTATAAGTTAACTATCGATAGAGACACTATCGATATTTGTGCAACTCTACCTGGTGGATGATGGTTTGATTGGTTTGTTTGTTCGCCTATCAAAACAATGACAAATGAGTCGGTTGACAACTTGACTTTGATTGACTCCGTATCTGTTCCGAAATGTGATGCGAGCAACGGCCCACATCAACATAACGCTAAAGGACAATGCCCATTTTTGACCCGCTAAAATAGTTGTTGTGTAGACATACGAGTTATATATTAAAAAATTGGTGATTTTTTTGTTGTACTCGTGTGCGTAGTTATATAACTTTCTAACATTCCAAAATAAAATAATTTGCATTTGTTTAAATTAAACCTACCATTTACCAACAAAGCTGACTTGTAAAATATTGCAATAACGAAACGGTACCTGCGTTTCGTTTTAGTGATCCGCGTTAGATTGAAATTGAAAATGGATATTATGTATATCAATTTCTTTCACAATGTCGTTTATTTACTACTTTTACATATTTAAATAACGATATATATAAATACGGCGACAAAGAAACTATCAAAGCTTTTTTTGGTAATGTAAACGAGGAAAAAGGTGGCATGCAATTTTCACCAAATCCAAATTGGTCAAAGATCAATGTTAAATTGACAAATCAAAAAAAAGTAAACAAGCAAAATGCATGATTTCTTCCTAACTTTGGTTTTCTTCTTGTTTAAATTGGTTTTAACAAAACTGGGAATTATGTGATTCAGTGCTCCTTATTACTTACATAATTGTGGTAATAATTACATAAAACCATATATATCCTTGTGTTGTCTGATGGAAACGCTCGATTGTTATGGACCTCCTAAGGCCACTGTCTTGAATACCAAAATAATGAAATAACAATCACAATGAAGATATTCCCTTCTGTGACAATATTTCTATGCAAATGAAGTATTCATACTCTACAGGAAATTCGGGGAGAGCGCTAACTTGCTACAAAACATTTGCAATTACCAATTTTAAAACCCTGAGTTGCTTTTAGAAGACAGACACAAGCTGAAGCAAATAAAATAGATATAATATGTATGTATATTTTAGTTGAAAATGATAGGGACAACCAGCAGAGGCCATCTTTCAGTACTGCTGTACTTGCATTGCAGAGTTCTTCGTGAGATTTCTAGGATGGCCAGACACCAGGACCACATAAATTCACGAGCAGAGTATTTTGGCTATGAAGTAGTTTTGGGCTATTAAATATATAAAGTTATTATTAAATGTAAAAATGATAGCAAACAATATATTTTATTTATCCTCTCTTGCATTGGTTTGAATATAGATCTATTCAGTAGAAAGATATCGGTTAACAGTATTATCTACACTGATTTAAGTATTTTTTCAGGAAACCATGATAGGATGAGCGAAACATGTGCCTGATGGTAAGCAAGAAAACATGCTTGCCTTTAACAAGACACACTGTCTTGTGTCATAAATTATTAGAACATGAAGACAAGTCTACATCATCAGACCTAGCCCTGCACTCAGTTAGTTTAAGGCTTGTTTACCCTATGATAATTCCATGCGAGAACTATTTTATGGTAATCAGTTGGTAGTGAGAATTACTACTATTCCTATTTATTCTGATAAGAAATATGTTTTGAAAGACAATACCATAGTTCTTTCTTTTCTTTTCTGTTCTAATCCAAAAGAAAACATAATTCTAAAATATTTTGACAGTAAACATAACCTTACTTTTGGTTTAACTGTAACTCATTTTTGGTATTTAGGAAATGAAAAACACCAACAGCAGACGTTTATAGAAGCATTAACAATCCTAATTAGATACTATTCACCTCAATACACATTAAGTATCAAAAAAAGTTGGCCAGGTTTTTCAATGTATGGGACGTGGGCATTGTCCTTAAAATCTAATCCGGGCAATCTAGACATTCTTAAAATTCACATTAAGCTGAAAATCAGTAATATTGTTCAAAACATAATTATAAATAAAATTTAAAGTTCCCCCGCATTCCCATGTAAGGAAAAAGGTCAATGCATTCCAGTTACAGTTTAGATTATTCCAGTAAGCAATCCAGCGCTGGATTCGCCCGCTGGACTGGAATAATGTAAACCGGGTATTAATGCAACAATATTTAGACAAGAGATTTCAGGGTAGCGATTCTAAATGCGATTCCGAATGGTTCGGAATAGGAATGACAATCCCTGTCTCTGTCATGCTAAAAAACAACAACTGATAAGACAAAGACCGAGAGATGAGATTCCGTGTCGGATGCAACCGAATGGCATTAGAATCTAATAGTAGGAGGCCCATCACGCTCGGGTATGTTAAGAAAGCTTCGGGTAAACTCGGGACCATGGCTATAGGCCATCTAGAAATACGTCAGCCAATGGGAAATGCTGAAAGGGCGTGGACAGGCCATCATGGCATGGCCATCTAGCAACGCATCAGCCAATGGGAAATGCTGACGCATTTCTAGATGACCATGCAAAGATGGCGAGGCCACGCCCTCCGGTTACACCCGTGTAGTTTCCAAGGTAAGCTTTCAAATTCTGAGTTACAAGTTTTCATTTCTATCGGCAGTTCCTATGACTGCCAATTTTTTGTATACTTCATGATTGAAAGGAGGTTTTTCATTTCCTGAAGATGCCCAAATGTTTTTAGTGGCTCCTGGTTTAGGGAAGGGTTCGTTCAGGCGAAATGGAACAGTTACCTGTGGTCTTCTAGGTAAAATTTCATAGGAGTCATTTAAGTCGGTTCTGTAGTTTATTATAGGTACCTTTGGGATCGTATTGTAACATAAGGATCACCCTTTCTATTATTGCCTGGTAGCAATGTCTTATATTTGCCGTGGATAAAGCTTTTTAACAAGAAAGTCTGTGCAGTTAGTTAAGTAAATTACTTTATTAGGCTCGTGATTTTACCCTGCTGAACTAATTATGTCCTCATCTTATAGAAAAGATATTGCATATTCGGCCACGTAGGGTACCTAATATCTTTTCTATAACACTATGAATGGAATCAACTTCCATTTGTGTACTTTCGCCTTCAAGATATTTTTATTTTCTAAAGTATTGAATCGAAACCAGTTATTATCTTTCAATTTTCAGCTTGCGAAAAACCAATGCGTCGACTTATAACATATTGCAGTAACCAGGCAACTGAAGAGACTTAAAAGTGACATATTGCAACACATTAGAAACTACCTTGTGATTGGATTACGACGTAGAACGATTTGCTATAATACCTACACGAAATAGATAATTTTCATCAAAAAACAAACATCGATTTTTCTTGACTTGGAACGTATTGGAGTATCACCGACGTTGTATACGTTTTCAAACATTCGCAGTAACTATAAAACGTTTGATCGATAAGCCAGCACTCTAATCTGTTTTTGAAGCTGCCGAAACTTGGGGCCGAAATAACTATTTTAGCAAGTGTTATAAAGTTCCAGCCCCATAATGTGAGTCAGCTTCCGTGACTTCGTGAGATAATGTGGTATGGCATCCAGCTTGTCAGCGTTGCGTATGTTGCGAGAATGTCTCTCTCCTCGCGTGTTGTACTTCTGATTCTAGATTATTTCTGACAAACACAGCCACTTGGTAGATCAAGATAGCAGGTAACGTAAGTATGCCAAGTTTTATGAAATATTATTAATTAATTAATAATGCACTGTGGTGAAGTAATACCCACGCGACACTTCCGCAGACACCACTCGGAATACTCGTCTTAGCGCAAAGCACGCATTGCTAATTTTAGCACACATCTTGTCGCTGTTGTGTTTCCACGTCACGCTGCGATCAATCTCGAACCCCAAAAATGTGGTGTTTTGTACCTGCTCAATCTTAACACCGTTTAGCGAGACTATACGCGGTTTTATATGGTGGCCCGACAGACAAAAGTGAATGAAGTGCGTCTTTTTTTAATTTAACATAAAACCGTTAGCACTAAACCATTAATTTAAGCCGTTAATTACAATATTTAATTTCTCTTCTAATTCCTGTAAATAGCTGTTACTACGGCAGCAATATAGCCTATTGGTACCTATGAAAAACTTGATTAAATAAGTAACCAGCCGGAATTATACGACCTTTTTGAAGTGAAAACTTCTTTTGGCGCACCACAGATAGATTTTTCGTGGGCTGTGAATTGAATTCTAGTGACCCGAAATTTAGCGTTAATATGCCCGCATTTTCGTGTATGCAGATTTCTAGATGGCCAATGGCCATGGTCCCGAGTTCAGCCGAAAGTTTCTTATAATTCCTGAGCGTGACGCTAGAATTCAATTCACAGCCCACGAAAAATCTGCCTGTGTCTGTGATTTTTATTCATTTATTACCAAAACATTAATTTATAATTAGCAACATTATAGAAACACATTTATTACTATATTCATTTATTCATATTACAGCAAGTACATTTAGATTTTTATTAACTTATTACCAAAACATTAATTCATAATCAGCAACATTATATAAACACATTTATTACCTACTACATTCATTTATTCATACAGCACGTACATTTAGATTTTTATTAATTTATTACCAAAACATTAATTTATAATCAGCAACATTATAGAAACACATTTATTAGATACTAGCGGCCCGCTCCGGCTTCGCTCGAATAATAACCTAGATATCAACTGCAGCGCCATCTGCCGTAGCCTATGTTACTCGGGAATAATGTAGCTTTCCAAAGGTGAAAGAATTTTTGAAATCGGTCCAGTAGTTTCGGAGCCTATTCATTACAAACAAACAAACAAATCTTTCCTCTTTATAATATTAGTATAGACTATATTCATATTCATTTATTATGATTTATTCATACAGCAAGTACACGTAAATTTTACAGTGGAATAATTATCTGTACAATAATTATAAGTAAGAACAAATAGGTACAATAATAATTCGTAATTAATGACGACTACAATAAAATAGAATAGAAGTGAAAACTTATAACTCAGAATTTGATAGCTTACTTTGGAAACTACACAGGTGTAACTGAAGGGCGTGGCCTGGCCATCATAGCATAGCCATCTAGAAATGCGTGAGCACTTCCCATTGGCTCACGCATTTCTAGCTGGCCATGCCATGATGCCAGGCCACGCCCTTTCAGCATTTCCCATTGGATGACACATTTCTAGATGGCCAATGGCCATGGCCCCGAGTTTGCCCGAAGATTTCTTATCATACCCGAGCATGACGCTAGAATTCAATTCACACCCCACGAAATATCTGTCTAGGCGCGCCAAAAGAAGTTTTCATTTCAAAAATGGAAAAAAGGCTAAAGTTCAGGTACCTCAATTGTACCTACATTGTTTATTTTCGAGACATGTATTTTGTGTATGTCATAAAAAGATTGGCTTGTAAGCTTAAGCCTAGTTTTGAAAATAGGAAGTGTAGGGGACTCCAATACATTCTCAGGCAATCGCTTATTATATCATCGTGCCCATGACATGGGTCAACCTCGCGGAGTTCTCGAGAGTTCGTGGTACTGGTTGTGTGTTACGGGGGACATGACACCCCCCCCCCCCCCAAATCATAAACGTTAGATTACAAATCTAAAAAAAATCAGAATATCTAATCAACTGGAACGGCAATTATATGGTTAAAATCGTGAGGCGCTACTAGCAAACTCTTTTAACTAGATTTATTGTATTTCTACTGGTGACCCCGCAAAATCTGAGACTGCGTACTGGTGACCCCCTCCAAAATTCGAGTCTGGGATCGCGCCTGTCTCTTGCCACACGAAAGCCGATAAGTCGAATCGTAGAAAGTGGGTTTTCATGAGGTTAAGAGACAGACCGTTCCCCCCAAACGACCTTTCAAGTTGCACAGGGGCGGTATTCAATGTCACCTCCAACTCCTCAAGTGTTGATGCAGTGACTACCGCCGCAACAGACATAAGTACGATACGATATACGGATGATTCTACGCAAGCGCGGATCCAGCGCCCCCCTAGGCTGGGTCCAGTGTCCAGTACCTACCTAGATAGACCACTGATTAAAATATTAAAAAGCATGCATGTACTTATCGCACAGTTTTGTGACATGACTACGACTATGTGACCCTCCCTGGAGCCAAAGCTGGATCCGTCCTTGATTCTACGATAAGAGGAAGAGGTAAGTTAGGCGGCCATCATTATGTTATAACTGTTATTTTATTCGGTTTATTCCCGTTCGTCCCCACATTGTCGTCCCCACTGGGGACGAGTGGGAAAAAAAAGTTTCGTTCGTCCCCAGTGGAGACGAATGGGAAAAAAAAAGTTTCGTTCGTCCCCAGTGGTGACGATTGGAACTTTTTAATTTCCACTCGTTCCCTATTGACCGAGAATCAAAACACATGGGAATTTCAAAAAGAGATTTCATTTGCTCAAATTATTGGAAACTAGCAGTGCCGCGCAGTTTTACCCGCGTAGTTCCCGTTCTTGTTATTTTCCCGGGATAAAAAGTATGTATTATTCCAGACTAATCTATCTGTATTACAAATTTCAGCCTGATCCGTTCATACGTTACGGCGTGATTGAGCAACAAACATCAAATTATCCAAACATTACATCCATACTTTGATATTTATGATAGTAGTGGGATTACGATGAATGTTTATAATAACCACAATAAAGTATTAGAACTAGACTTTTTTAACTATAATGTTGTGATCATTGCTTTTTCACTCTCGGTCAATAGCGGAACGAATGGGAAATAAAAAGTTCCAGTCGTCACCACTGGGGACGAACGAAACTTTTTTTTTCCATTCGTCTCCACTGGGGACGATCGAAACTTTTTTTTCCCACTCGTCCCCAGTAGGGACGACGATGTGGGGACGAACGGGAATAAACCGTCCCCAGTGGGGACGACAATGTGGGGACGAACGGGAATAAACCAATACTTGCCAGTAAGCATTTATAAGTAAAAGCTAGCAGTTGAAATTTGGGTAAACCAAATTTTTTAAATAAATCCATAATATGTCTATTTAAATATCAACCGGTCAAGCAGTAAAATCAAACAAAACAAACATAAATAGACACGGAATATAATAACATTTTCACCATATTAATATATAATTTCTATTGGTAGATATAAGAGGGATATTATTTATAGGATATTTAATATTATCATTACTCGGACATTATTTTGTGTAATGGGCCAAATTTTGTTGCCATACATAAGGACTGGTCTATTAACAGTCTTATAAATTAAACCTTTTAAATTTTCTTTTATCGCAATTAACTCGCCACATCTCACCATTTTAACCACGCTGAGGCTAATCAGTGCTGTATGTCATATTCCACGTTCCCCGTACTATGTATCATACTCCCCAAATACTTATATTGATCACATGAGGTGACCACCTAATTTTAAGTAAGTTAATAAGTATATTATTATGTACTCATCTTTATGTCTCTCTACTGGCCTGGCCTGTGTATTTACCCTTATTACCTTCAAAAAAGTGATAAAAATATGTATAAAGTGACTTGCCCTAACATAAAAGGTAGATAAACAGGACAAATATCTTAATGTAAAGGTTTCATGAAAAATCTGCTAACATGTTCATTGGGAGCACGCTTCCCACGTCTTGCCCTGCACAATTATCCCTTCTACACGACTCCAAACGGCCAGATCTGGTCACGGATTTTAGCACGACGTCGCGGCGCCCGCACAGCGCGCTGGGGTCGGAATAGTGCCGCCAGGCACTGGGGGCATGACAACTAATGCATGAAGTCAGTTGGATAGAGTTAACATAATTATCTTAAACTAAATGTAAATCAGTCTCTACAGCTCTACACATATAATTTTTTTAAAGATATTTATCTTAGGTTTAATGAATCAACAAAGCTAATCATTAACTTCATTCTCAACCTCTTCCTGGATACTCTTTCGTTTAAGCCTCTCTCAAAACATCTACGACTCTCCAGTGTCTGTTTTTTGCATCTTTAACATACTAACACTCTGCGCGTCCCTTTTTGGATGCTCTGGGCGTCTCTTCTCAGAAGCATCCGATCTGGCGGCCAGATATGGCCTATCCGTGCTAGAGTAGTTTCACCTCACAAATTTCACTAACAAGCCATTGAATTCCTCCCTGCTGGCCTTCACTGCTGGATCACATCTGCATTGATGTTATTCTACTTAATCAGTCTCCATAGATACCAATTTTAATGTAAGTTTAATGAATCAAGGCTCTGAAGCAAAGTTTTAACTTCAATATCAACCTCTTCCTGATTACTCATCTGCTCAAGAGAGGCTTGAACAGACACAAATTCAGCGCTATTTGATATTTCCATATTTAAAAATTTTTTCAACATTAGGAACGCAATACAAGCAACAGTACCGAGCCACAGAATTCCTCCCACACGGTTTACACCACACGGTCCCATTTTCATTGCTTTTATTCTCCTTATAGAAATCTGGATTGGATTTTGACCATTGTTATCTTGTAAGCTTACATTAGTACCACCATCAACTAGCTCTTTCACTACATGAACATAGTCTGTGTTTGCTGCAAGATGAAGTGGTGTGTTGCCAAGAGTGTCTTTGATATTGGGATTAGCACCATGTCTCAGTAATAACTTGACAACTTCAGCATATCCACGACCAGCTGCTAAATGTAATGAACTTCTTTGATGTTCATCTAAAGAATTTGGATCTGCTCCACTCACTAGGAGCTTCTCTACCATTTCAGTGTTATTTGTGGAAGCAGCAAAACGTAGTTTCTGATTCCTAGACGAACTGATCATTCCTCCGTGTCTATATTTCAGTCGACAGTCTCTGGCCATGGTTGAACATTTTATTTTACCGATATGGTCGTGCGGCTCTCCGAAGAATTCAACAGGCATGGGCTGCCCCGCTGTGTTAATTGGTATAGCAGAAGGACTGAATTCCAGTTTGAATTGGGCATGATCGAGAATTGGATTATCATTACTTTCGTTATTAGTGTCTACTCTTGAATCGGCCATGGCCACTGCAAGGACTTGTAATTTTTTGCTGCAATAGCTTCAAAATTGTAAATTAATTATCTCAAACCAAGAAACTAGTGGAAATGGAAACAAGCTTTCGAAAAGTCGTAATAAGTCACAGATTACTAACATACTAACAGAACTTACAGAACAGATGAACAGAAACAGACAAAGGTGGGCCCGCACTGGGCGACGCGACGCGACGCGACGCGCCGCGGCCAAATCGTCACAGATCACAATATAGACTCCGCGCCACCACTCGTGACCGTTGGCGAAAGGAGCTACTGTCGTATTCCACAATGACAGATGAAACCTATGATATTATAGTGGTTTAGTTCAATAATATCACTTACGTACTTCAGTGATGGCACGGAGTCTACTACTAGTACAGATAAGTAAATCTTGAAGCTGCCGTCATTTTCGAGATATAATTAAATGTCAGTGTCAGTGAATCAGTGACAAACATTACTGTTACGAACTGTGTTGCCAAACGATACGAGTTAATACGATTTAAATCGTATTTATAAGATCTTTTTGGCTCATGTACGATGTACGATTCCAAAGTCGAAATAGTACGCAAAATATACGATCTTTTGAATGGAATCTTACCAAATTAACAATCACCATAAATTATTTTTTGAAGTGAAAACTTCTTCAGGCGCGCCTCGACAAGTTTTTCGTGGGGGGGGGGGGGGGGGGGGGTAAATTGATTTCTAACGTTACGCTCGGGTATGATAAGAAATCTTCGGGTAAACTCGGGACCTTGGCGATTGGGCATCTAGAAATGCGTCAGCCAATGGGAAATGCTGACGCATTTCTAGACGCAATGCCAAGATGGCGAGGCAACGCCCTCCAGTTACATCCGTGTAGTTTCCAAGGTAAGCTATCAAATTCTGAGTTATAAGTTTTCACTTCTATCAGTTCCTATGACTGCTATTGTTTTTTAGTGTGAAAAGTAAAACAAGATGGTCGAACAACAAAAGAGTTAATCGAACTGAACTTCTTAAATGTAGATTGCTTTATGAATGCATACCGGAATATCTCTACGTAGTTCCTTTTTAAATATTTAGCGTTTTAATGTTAACACTATAAATATACTAACTTTATAGTAATAGCATTACTATAAAGCGCCGCCAAAGCGCCGCGCGGCAAACAAGAATCCTTTGCCGCGGCCGTCGAGCGAGCGTCGACGAATCAGCGAGCGAGAAATAAGCCGAAAAGCCATATTTAAAATCGACAAAAATTGATTTATTTAAAGTTGAGGGTTCCGTTACAAATTATTTCTATTTGATTTTACATTGATAAAGAAAACATACTAAAGACTGACACAGAAGATCCTGGGTTCGATTCTCGGCTTGGTCGATATTTGAACGATGAATTCGAATGTTTTCTAGGTATGAGTCTGATGTTTAATTGTCCTTGTCTGTTTGAACTACGACTTCCCCGACACAGAACAACCTAGTGGAGAGTTTGTGATTTTGAGCAGTTTTATTTGGCACAGAAATAGCCCGGATTATAGCACGTAGGATACTTTTATCCCAAAACAAATTCACGATTTTTGGAGGACGCGGATGCAAACACAAAAAACATACGTAAGGCTGAGCACGGGAAATTGTGAGTTCGGTTCTCGGCATGGTCGATATTTGAATTATAAATTCGATTGTCTACTATGGGTCTAAGATTTAGTTGTCCTTATCTGAGTGAACTACAGCTTTCCCAACACAGAACGACCTAGTAAGCTACGATTGTGAGGAGTTTTTATTTGGCACAAAGATAGATTATAGCCTGGAAATAGAACATAGGATACCTACCTAGGATACATGCACATCGGTACAAGTAGTGGTAGGACTCTTCACAGAGTCCGTCTGGCGAAGTACCACACCTTTGCCAGTTATTCTACCGCCATGTAGTATAGAGCAAGCATTACTGTGTTCCGGTTTGAAGGGCAATGTTTACAGTGCAATTACAAAGCATAGAGATATAAGATCTTATATCTATGCGGTACGAACGCGGTGCAGTGCTGGGTGATAATTTAGACTCGTGTTCCAATAGCTGCGTTCGTGTTATTATGTTGCTTACCATCAGGCACATGTCCTGCTCGTCTCGTCACTCATCATTGTAAAAAACGTATGTGCGATTTTACGCGACTTTTTACGTGCCTTGGTTTTTAAAGTGCGGAACCCTAATTATCTAATTTGAAATTATTAGAAATATGTGATTTTAATTTTTGAGTTGAAAGTTCAGTCGCTCTCTAGCGTAAAAGTGGCGCAAACGTCTTGGATTGCAGTGTAAAAATGGATGTATGTTTATGTGTTGTGTGGCGAAATTTTAGTGCTAGGTGCAGTGCGACGGGATTATTAAAAGGTTAGTTCATTTAGCCAAAAATAAGTAGCTAGTGTAGGTATTTTCCATACTTATTACAGAATTTAATTAATTATTCTACCTTTTTTATTTGACTTTAACTCAAACATGTACCTACATTATCATTTTATTTAACATACATTATGTTGTATTTAATTTGACTTTATTTCCTGTTAATGTTGTTTGAAGGCTTATTAGGTACTTACATTTGACAAAATTTTGTCGACTGAATTCAGAAGCAAGTTAGAAACAAGCAATCCTCGCTTCTGAATTTAATAGGACTGAATGTTATAACATTTCAATAAATTCAGTAGCGACCAAGTTTAGTCGACTAAATTTAAAGTGTAATAGGTATTTTGGTTAGTGCTAATAAAAAGTATCTCTGTTCATTCTATCTGGATCGATCGAATAGGTATACCAGTTCAATGGCGTCCACTCTTTAAATTACGGCTGGTCTAATCGGGAGAACGGCGCAGCGCCTGCCGATCCGAAAGCCCTGGGTTCAAATCCCAGGCGCATCATTGTGTTTTCGAAGTCATGTGCGTAATGCCGTTAACATTAAACGGTGACGGAAAACATCGTGAAGAAACCGACATGTGCCTACCTAGAATATTTCGAGGGCATGTGTCATCCGCCAATCCGCACTCTATGCTATTTAGGTAGGTTTTTCAAACGACATAATACCTAGGTCGAGAGACGGCGCGCGGCGCGCGGCGGTGCGGCACGCGCGTTTGAAGGCGGTGCGGCGCGGCGGGTTCACTGACCGCCAGTGAGGGTTGTCAAATAAAATATTAATCAACGGATTTTTAACTTTGTATGGAAAAAAAATGTTGTGCTTTCGTGTCTAATATTCACATATGTGATTCGATACTTAGTATAGATGAAGTACCATAAATATTGTTGGACCTTTCCGCCACACGTTGTATAGTTAAATTGTGGTATTATCTTGTCAATTTGGCTATGCAACCAGTTGAAGTTGTTTTTGATCAAGTTTCGGAATAAACCTAACAGTTTTCTAATCTGAAAAAGTTTGATATAACTATATCTTAATGCCATAATGTTTCATCCTATATAAAGTGAGGCATATGTATAATGCGACAGGATGAGCAGAACATGGATGGTAAGCCATAACAACCTAGCGTCACGCAGCGTTTGAACATGATTTGGACTCTTTAAGTCTAAATCATTACCTAACACTGCAAAGCGCTCAACACCCATAGATAGTTTAGTAGTGGTAGGACTCTTTGCAGAGTCCCCCTGGGGAACTACCATCTTTGCTAGTTATTCTACGGCCAAGCAGTAATTTGCAACAATCACTGTGTTCCGTTTCGAAGGTCACAAAATGTCAAAGCCCACTTGCCCAGTTTTGTTAATTTTTTTATATGGCAGCATAGAATGAATGAGTGAACGTAAAATTACTTACCTGTGCTAGTAGTATATTGTGATCTGTGACTATTTGACGCGGCGCGTCGCGTCGCGTCGCGTCGCCCAGTGCGGGCGCACCTTTACTGTTACGAACTGTGTTGCCAAACGATACGAGTTAATACGATTTAAATCGTATTTATAAGATCTTTTTGGCTCATGTACGATGTACGATTGCAAAGTCGAAATCGTACGCAAAATATACGATCTTTTGAATGGAATCTTACGAAATTAACAATCACCATAAATTATTTTTTGAAGTGAAAACTTCTTCAGGCGCGCCTCGACAAGTTTTTCGTGGGGGTGGGGGGTAAATTGATTTCTAACGTTACGCTCGGGTATGATAAGAAATCTTCGGGTAAACTCGGGGCCTTGGCGATTGGGCATCCAGAAATGCGTCAGCCAATGAGAAATGCTGACTCGTTTCTAGACGCAATGCCAAGATGGCGAGGCAACGCCCTCCAGTTACATCCGTGTAGTTTCCAAGGTGAGCTATCAAATTCTGAGTTATAAGTTTTCACTTCTATCGGCAGTTCCTATGACTGCCATTTTTTTTTAGTGTGAAAAGTAAAACAAGATGGTCGAACAACAAAAGAGTTAATCGAACTGAACTTCTTAAATGTAGATTGCTTTATGAATGCATACCGGAATATCTCTACGTAGTTCCTTTATAAATATAAGAGATCCTTGCGTTCAAACAAACAAACAAACGAACAAACTCTTCAGCTTTATAATATTAGTATAGATAGCGTTTTAATGTTAACACAGTCGATATATAGTTAAATTGTGGTATTATCTTGTCAATTTGGCTATGAAACCAGTTGAAGTTGTTTTTGATCAAGTTTCGGAATAAACCTAACAGTTTTCTAATCTGAAAAAGTTTGATGTAACTATATCTTAATGCCATAATGTTTCATCCTATATAAAGTGAGGCATATGTATAATGCGTCAATAACAACCTAGCGTCACGCAGCGTTTGAACATGATTTGGACTCTTTAAGTCTAAATCATTACCTAACACTGCAAAGCGCTCAACACCCATAGATAGTTTAGTAGTTGTAGGACTCTTTGCAGAGTCCCCCTGGGGAACTACCATCTTTGCTAGTTATTCTACGGCCAAGCAGTAATTTGCAACAATCACTGTGTTCCGTTTTGAAGGTCACAAAATGTCAAAGCCCACTTGGCCAGTTTTGTTAATTTTTTTATATGGCAGCATAGAATGAATGAGTGAACGTAAAATTACTTATCTGTGCTAGTAGTATATTGTGATCTGTGACTATTTGCCGCGGCTTGTCGCGTCGCGGCCAAATCGTCACAGATCACAATATAGACTCCGCGCCACCACTCGTGACCGTTGGCGAAAGGAGCCACTGTCGTATTCCACAATGACAGATGAAACCTATGATAATATAGTGGGTTAGTTCAATAATGTCGCCAAAGTACTTCAGTGATGGCACGGAGTCTACTACTATACACAGATAAGTAAATCTTAAAGCTGCCATCATTTTCGAGATATTATTAAATGTCAGTGTCAGTGAATCAGTGACAAACATTACTGTTAAGAACTGTGTTGCCAAACGATACGAGTTAATACGATTTAAATCGTATTTATAAGATCTTTTTGGCTCATGTACGATGTACGATTGCAAAGTCGAAATCGTACGCAAAATATACGATCTTTTGAATGGAATCTTACGAAATTAACAATCACCATAAGTTATTTTATGAAGTGAAATCTTCCTCAGGCGCGCCTCGACAAGTTTTTCGTGGGGGGTAAATTGATTTCTAACGTTACGCTCGGGTATGATAAGAAACCTTCGGGTAAACTCGGGACCTTGGCAATTGGGCATCTAGAAATGCGTCAGCCAATGGGAAATGCTGATGCGTTTCTAGACGCAATGCCAAGATGGCGAGGCAACGCCCTCCAGTTACATCTGTGTAGTTTCCAAGGTAAGCTATGAAATTCTGAGTTATAAGTTTTCACTTCTATCGGCAGTTCCTATGACTGCCATTTTTTTTTAGTGTGTAAAGTAAAACAAGATGGTCGAACAACAAAAGAGTTAATCGAACTGAACTTCTTAAGTGTAGATTGCTTTATGAATGCATACCGGAATATCTCTACGTAGTTCCTTTATAAATATATAGCGTTTTAATGCTAACACAGTCGAGATATAGTTAAATTGTGGTATTATCTTGTCAATTTGGCTATGCAACCACTTGAAGTTGTTTTTGATCAAGTTTCGGAATAAACCTAACAGTTTTCTAATCTGAAAAAGTTTGATATAACTATATCTTAATGCCATAATGTTTCATCCTATATAAAGTGAGGCATATGTATAATGCGACAGGATGAGCAGAACATGGATGGTAAGCCATAACAACCTAGCGTCACGCAGCGTTTGAACATGATTTGGACTCTTTAAGTCTAAATCATTACAGACCTAACACTGCAAAGCGCTCAACACCCATAGATAGTTTAGTAGTGGTAGGACTGTTTGGAGAGTCCCCCTGGGGAACTACCATCTTTGCTAGTTATTCTACGGCCAAGCAGTAATTTGCAACAATCACTGTGTTCCGTTTCGAAGGTCACAAAATGTCAAAGCCCACTTGGTCAGTTTTGTTAAATGTTTTATATGGCAGCATAGAATGAATGAGGAACGTAAAATTACTTATCTGTGCTAGTAGTATACTGTGATCTGTGACTATTTGGCCGCGGCGCGTCGCGTCGCGTCGCGTCGCTCAGTGCGGGCGCACCTTAACACACAGACTATGTACCATAGTAGAGAGATTACCAAAATTTGCAAAATTTACATTCATAGATTCAAATATGCCAGCACAGATAATTAATTTGTCGTTCATCCATTCGTTCAATGCTGCCATGCAAAACCTTCAATAAATAACACTATCATAATGAATGTGTTAAATGGGGCGTTTTCAAGATGCAAAAAGACCTGTCAAAGACAATTCCTAATTTCACCATAGGTGACGCCAATGTTCTATTTTGTAAGAGAATTTTCGCAAAAACAAACAGTGGTGCCACATTTGACAAAATTTATAACTATCTTTGACAAGTCAATTTGCATTTGGAAAACGCCTCATTAAAAAGTCATGACTAGGGTTCTTAATGAATGAAATGTTACTGTCATCTGTCATTGAGCAAATCAGAGCAGATGGTGCTTCTATTGAGGGTTTCTCAGTGTTACAAACTTAACGGATTTCCCATCATACCTAGTGAATTTGGGTACGTTAAGAACGCGAAAATAACTTTCTAACGGCTAACAGGATATCTAACGAATAATAAAACTACACATTTTCATCCATAAATGTATATTTCGTTTTTCAAACCGTAAGTATTTAAATGAAGTATTTAAAGTTAAAATTATTTAATAGTTTCACTAGTTTTATCTTATTTTCATTTTCACTTTTGCCGTGCGGTCTAAAGCACTCACGTCATTATTTCTTTCAACGTTTGACGTCACGTTGTAACGGGCCAGTAGAACCTCGTTTACAGAAAGCAAAGCAAAACCTTCTTTCAAAATTTTCAGTTTAAATATTCGAATTTTTGGACTTGCTTTATTTGTTTGACGAGGGACGTCACTGAGACTTCAATAATCACGACGTGAAAAAAATACATTTTTTTATTGTAGAAATTTAGTAACAAGAAATGTGGAGATTAACCATAGTTATAAAACAAAATAGAGCTCACGAAGATAATTACGTTCGAGATATGAGCAATACTTGGAGGAACCTAGGTAACGGGGTTACTGCAACTGTAAGTTTAATTTATTAGATTTTATTCATCATCATCAACAACAGCCCACTAAACGTTCCCACTGCTGGGACTCGGGGCCTTCTCTCGCAAGGAGAGAGTTAAGGCCATAATCCACCACGCTGGCCCAGTGCGGGTTGGTGGATGACACATGACTTCGAAAGATTCTAGGTACATGTCGGTTTCCTCACGATGTTTTCCTTTTTTAGATTTTTTCAAGATTTTATTACAGCTTTCATTTTGATCCGGATGTTTAATTTGGACCCAGGTCTATGTATTTCGAAAGATAATCGGTGAGTTTAATATTTCATAATTTTCCGACAACTTATAAAACTCTTAGTCCTATAGAGACTATAAAGTCAATTAATAACTTCGTGTAATCTTGATAGTCTATAATGATTCACATTGTGTCTTGGTGTTCTCCGTTCAAAACGACGGCGGTTGTTCAATAATGTAATTAATTTTATACAGAACATGGTTATCTGTACTAACAATTTGTTTTAGTATGTAGATTATTCTTTTCGGTTTCTAAACTCTTAGTTCTTCGGCTCTAATGGAATGAGGGTTTTGTTTTGCAAGGCTTCGAAGTCAGTCCTTGAGCTAAGCATAGCAATGCTCGTCGGAAACCTGTTTCTGATACCGAACAAGAATCTGACACAGAGACTTTTCTTCCCCGGACTTTCGGGACAAAATCCTGACTGTCTGAATGATCATAGATTTAGACTATAATCTCTAAAGAATACGCGATGAAACAAAATAAGTATTATAACCTTCTAAACAAATTAACAGAAACAGCAACGTAGTTAATTTCTACATAGAAAGTTGCTGTAGAAGTAGGAGCGAGAGGTATACCAGCAAAATCTCTCTGTAACCTGCTGAAAGATCTTGGCTTGTCCAGAAATGCAGTACGTTGGATGCTAGAACGAGTATTTAAAACTGCATTGGTGGGTTTTTGTCAGATTTGGCTAAGCAGAGAGAGCTCTGGGAGTAGTTAAGGTGAGTGTTGGTGATCATCGAAAGGGACGTCCCTTAAACCTACGCCCGAGTCACAAGTCTTGAGGTCTACTCGAGTTTTCTGTTTTTCTCTCTCTGTCGCACTATGGACACCTGGCTCTGGCACGGTGAGTCCATAGAGTGCTAAGAAGTACGCCTCTCTTCTCGCGACTAGGATTACGAAATAGTGTTGAAGCGAGGGCACCCACATGGAGTCCGACTAATACGGTTTAAGAAAACATAATAAAATATATAAATAATAAACTTAAGTAAAATTCATATAATTCTATAGGCAGGTAGGCTGGATAAATCGAATCAATTTGTATCTATGGTAAACTGTAATTTTCATTTTCAAATACCTATTAATCTCAAACCTCTTGTTTTGTGAATTTGAGCTATAATATTAAAATAACTATACTCCGTATACTCTCTTTGCAGATAGCATTACCACCTTCTTTTCAGATTCAAATAAGACGTTACTTGTAGGCTACTGCTGCAACTACTAACTGTAGGTATTTATCTAACTGCTTTTAAGTAAATTAAAAGATCTGTCTCGATTCTTTATTTTTGACGTGATAACGTCTTTTAATTCGGTGAAGCCGGCTGCACGCCCGCAAAACATGACATCATGTAACGTTACCGTTAGTTCGTCGTCAGTGCCATGCGGACGAAGCTGAGCGCGGAAGGCGCCACCCGACGAGTCGAGCAGTATCACTACTCGCGCTATCAGCGTACTGATTTCGTTGTCACGTTTAACTGTCGTCAGTAAACCGACTTTACAGACAACCATTTTTTTAGAAACATATAGGTAAACCGGTCTTCTCGTAGAACCTCGGGAAATGCGGATACAACGTGGATCCTATAGTCCCACTAGACGACACGTTCACTTTGGCCAATCTATCTAACAAACTAAACAATTATCTAATCACCTTCATTAAACTAATCTAGCTAATTTAACAATCCATATCTCCTTTTTATTTAGCTCTTTAATTTCTTTAACGGTTCATATATTTTATACCTATATACTTTCTTTAGCCTTCAGCTTATGTTTTGTTACGGCCTTCAGCCAGAGTACTTTTTCTATTTAGTCCAGGTTCAAAGCAGTCCAGTACAATTTGGTGCCTACGACCAGGATTAAAAAGCACATTACATTTAAACATTAAACAATTTTTTTATTTAAGCAAAGTACATTCTAATCTAGCTCTTCAAGCCATAACAATTTGGTCCCGTTCAACCAAGATCATAAGCTGTAATAAATAAATCTAGAGTCACTCTTGAATTAGTTACAACGTTGAAAGAACGAAATATCCTTCCTCGAAAGATTTTTCGAGGTCATGAATCATGCATCAATCCGAACTGGGCCAGCGTGGTGGATTATGGCCTTGACTCTCTGTTTGCGAGAGAAGACCCCGAGTGCCAGCAGTGGGAACATTTAGTGGGCTGCCTATGATATGCTATGCTAAGCTATTGACATAATTTCCCATATATTTTGGGTAATTAGCACGCACTAGTACTGGCAACACTGAACTTGTGATGCGCTGTTTTGTTTTAGCGAAAAAAGATTTGTTTTAACTTTTAACATTTAAAATGGGAAAATAAGTAACTGAATTATTCAATCACTTATGAAACTTGATTCCAGGAGTTTTATTGCGTCGGTCACTACAGTTTTTACAGGATTTCACCACGCAAGATATTCTGATCTAGACACACGGCAGTGTGGAAAGCCAAGTTCATTCAAGTAAACTGGTGAGCCGTACCATGTGTAATATTACACGAACCACTTGGAGCTACTTTTGTTCTCCTCATAACTTAAAAACTATTGCACATTAACTTGTGAAACTGCTCACATATTGAGACTTGTCGGATATCAATACGTGCTCCAAATTTCATAAACACATCTCAAACCGTTATTTATATATTAACGTCCTAAAATCGTCATTTTCATCAATGATTAAGCTAAAGACATAAAAGATTTTATCCAGTTCCAGATAATATAGAAAGTTCAAATTTGGCATCCAGATAGGTAATTGGGTGCACATAAAGGAAAAAGTCAGAAACTGGTAAATTTTAATAATAATTAAAAAAAATAGTATTTCCATTTGGATGTGGACTTACAGTGCCTTTAAAAAGAAAAAAGCAATCATAATTGAGGGCTTTCTAGTAGATTTTAAAATATGTACACGGTTAAATCTCTATCTACTTAGATAGATAGATAAATATAAAACTCTTTGTTGTGGTACAATTAATAAAAAAAATAAAAAACTCCTTTTAATCATTTTTAAGCCGAACATAATATAACGTTGGTAAGACTCTTAGCATAGTCCGACTTGGGAAATACCACACTTTGCCAGTTATTCTACCGCCAAGTAATAATGTGCAAATATTACTGTGCTCCGGTTTGAAGGGCAATGTTTCCAGAAAAATTACAGGTCTTAGAGATATAATATCTTAGATCTCTGGGCTCTGGGCAGCGACTGGGTGACGAGCGCAGTGAAGTGCTAGTTAATGATTTGGACTGCTCATTTTCTCATGTTCTCCCGACTAGACCATTTGACTGCTTAATCTAGCTGTAAAAGTTTGCAAGGGTGACTATGACATAAATGATTGAGTGTGTGAATGTTTATTTTAGTGTATGTATGTAAAATGTTTGGCTGTATAATGTAAAATTTAATAATTAATAATGTAATTAATATTCAGTAATAATAATGTAAAATGTAATAATTAATAGGTGTAATTAATGACTGTTGAATATTTGTAATGTAATGTGACGTAATTATTTTTTTATCAGTGAATATGAGTCTTGTGTTACTTGAAATAAATGACTTTATTTTATTTTATTTATTTTCCAATACCTGCGTGTCACTGTGTTGTTATATGGGAGGCATGTTGCTTACCATTAGGCACATGTCCTGCTCGTCTCGTCACTATGTACCTACCAAAAAAAAAGGCAGTTTTAGGAACTGCCGATAGAAATGACAACTTATATAAGTAACTCTATTTACTAAAGAAATGTTTTTTATTATTCCCGAGCGTGACGCTAGAATTCCATTCACAGCCCACGAAAAATATGTCTCTGGCGCGCCAAAAGAAGTTTCACTTCAAAGATTGAAAACGTAACTAGAGTGATTTGATGCCGTGAGTAGTACGTTAATTGATTTTCGCCTCTCTAATTTAAGTTAATTTTAAGGTTTTCCTTTTCACGTTTTTATGTTCATTGGTGGACATCACAGATCACTAGGACTTGACTAGGACCTTAGAATAAGGACTAGGACATATGCAAATAGGTACAACTGCCACAAACCACAGAATACGACTAGATAGAGAACTGTGATAGAGAAACTTCACATGTCAAAATTTTATCATTTTTTTATGAGTCGCTTGAGAACTTGAGATTATGAGATTCTTTTCAAAATCGTTTTCGTACATGTAAATAAATGTAAAAATGTAATCTAAAAACTTTACTACATTTGCAAAATTTTGTGACTGAATTTAGAAGTAAGCAATCCGTGCTTCTGAATTTAGTATGCTAGCTTACTGAATGCAATTCAGTTCACTGAATTCAGTAGCGTTTAAATTCAGTCAAATAAAGCTAAGTGTAATAAGCCTTGAAGTCTAGTGTGCCAAAAACGTTGAAAAATCAAAATCTAGTAAAAGTAATACTCCTGTAGTGATTTGGAACACCAGCAAATGACAGTGACGTCAAATAGAATGAACATAATACAGATTATGCACACATAATAAACCAAACTGCATTCATGGGAAATACCCAGAAAATGAGGAAAACAAAGAAAACTTCAAGGAGCGGATGATCAAGTGGAGTGCAAAATTTTGATACCTTACCGCATAATAGTCATACAATTATACAACATACATTATCAATGTCATAGGCAAGAAGAAAAAAAAAATTGGCAGTCATAGGAACTGCCGATAGAAGTGAAAACTTGCTGTTGCCCTGGTACTGGTACCTAGGGGCAAACGCAACTCTTTTATATTTCTGTTGTCCTGGTATCTGGAGATAAACGCTGGGCTGTTGGAGGTAGGTAATCGAAACTCTTTACTGTTTCTGTTGCCCTGGTACCTACCTGGCCGTTTTTACCGAGTTTACCCGAAGATTTCATATCCGATCCGATCCGATCCGATCCATTATCATATCCAAGCGTGACGATTGATGAATCCATTTCACAGCCCACGAAAATTCTGTCTATAGCGCGCCTAAAGAAGTTTTCACTTCAAAAAAAAGGCAGTCATAGGAACTGCCGATAGAAGTGAAAACTTATGACTCAGAATTTGAAAGCTTACTTTAGCAACTACACGTGTGTAATCGGAGGGCGTGACCTGGCCAAGCCAATGAGAAATCCTGGCACATTTCTAGATGGCCATGCCATGATGGCCAGGCCATGCTCTTTCAGTATTTCCCATTGGCTGTTACATTTCTAGATGGCCAATTGCCATGGTCCCGAGTTTACCCGTAGAATTCTTATCATACCCGAGCGTGACGCTAGAATTCAATTCACACCCCACGAAAAATCTGTCTAGGCGCGCCAAAAGAAGTTTTCACTTCAACTAGTGTTAACATGAAACATAGATATCTAATTGCCAACCGCAGTTATGTCGTTAGTCGTTACTACTACTCGTACTCTCGGAAATGATGATTCTGGAAACTAAATCATCAGTCAAGTGTCTCGCAGAACAGTTCAATGCAATTCAATTAATTAATTCCGAACCCTATGCATCTGATATACCACTTGACAACGTCAACAATTTACATAGCATACAACGCAATAAGAAAGTTTCCCATTACGTAAAATAAAAAAAATAATTACATGGATTTAAAGATATCAGGGTAGCGATTCTGAAACCATTCGGTTGCATCCGACACGGAATCTCATATCTCGGTCTTTGTCATGTTAAACAGATAAGACAAAGACCGAGAGCTGAGATTCCGTGTCGGATGCAACCGAATGGTTTCAGAATCGCTACCCTGAAATATATTAAACACACTGAAAAATTTACTTGAATATCTTAATAAATAAATGACGAACATGAATCATGAATGAATCTGTGAACATTTTTAAATAACTTTTTAAAAATCAATAAGCCTCTCAGTGTGTTCGCTGTGGTTACGTCACAAGTCTCGATGTGGTCACGCAAATATGGTATATGATTAGAAGGTACGCAATGAAGCGTTTTTCAGATGCAAATTGACTTGTCAAAGATAGTTTTAAATTTTACTAAGTGTGACACCACTGTTTGTTTTTGTGAAATTTCGCTAACAAAATATAACGTTGGCGCCACCTATAATGAAATTGGGAACTGTCTTTGACAAGTATTTTTGCACCTTGAAAACGCCCCATAGAATCTGTTTTCGCAGCAGAGAGACGCGAATTTCGTGCTAGTACTATCAAACTTAGTGTATGTGTGTAGCATTGCAACTCTTATTATACTTTATATTATACTGGTCTATAATAAAAGCTATTAGTTAAGTTTAGACGATAACCGGCAAGTAAGTGCACGGACAGTTAAATAAAATTTAACAAAGGTCGACATGGGTATGGTTTTGACTTTTAAACTTGGTAACAATCCGTGGGATACAAGTGCAGGGTAGCGAATCACAATGCTATTCCGAATGGTTCGGAATCGGAATGACAGTCTCTGTCTCTGTCATACTAAACAGATAAGACAAAGACCGTGAGATGAGGTCCTGTGTCGGATGCAACCGAATGGATTTAGAATCGCTACCCTGATTTAGGAATTGACAAGATTTCAACATTTTAAGTAATTACCGACTATATAATATATTATCTGTTATTCAATTATTATTTTTATTTGTACCTATTTAGGAACTCACGCAGTACTTCCCACTAAATCGGTCAGTGCAATCCAGCTATAATATTTTAACTACCTAAAGTATCTGTACCAAGTTTAGATAGATTTTTGTTTGTTATTTACCGCCTTGTTCCATTCAACAAATAAACAAAATATCGAATAGGCGCAGAAACTCACGTGGGCTCGCCAAACTGTTGGAAAGCGGTAACTCGGTGACCCATTGTAGAGATTTCATGAACAATAAATTCGATATCGAAGTTTATAATAATATATCTATTTCCGTAATTACGTATGGTAGCTATTTACTTTATAGGTACTAGATACTTTCATTAATAAGCATAACATTTAGAGGGTCAAGGCCATCATAATCCACCACGCTGGCCCAGTGCGGGGTTGGTGGATGACTAATGATCTAAAAAATCTTGGAACTTTCCTGTTTCCTCACGATGTTTTCCTTCACAGTTTTTAAATTAACGGCTTTCACACATTACTCTGTAATAACAGTGGTGGGTGTGAGATTGGTGGATCAGCAGTTGCCGTTATCCTGACTAGCCGTCACATGACTAGACCATAACATAGCATAAGCAGACCACTAAAAATGTTCCCACTGTTGGGAGTCGGGCCCTACTCTCGCAAAGAGAGTCCTGGCCTTAATTCACCACGCGGACCTAGTACGGGTGATACATGGCCTTGAAAGATTCTAGGCATATTATGTCGGTTTCCTGACGATGTTTTCCTTCACCGGTTTTGTAAGTTAGGGGCATTACACACATGGTTTTGAAAATACAGTTTTGCCTGTGGCGTATGCGACTTGACCAGCCGTAACTTATTCTAGATATGGATAGAATAAAGACTGCCCAGAAGACTGTGAAGAAGTCTTAAGTCAAAGTCAAAGTATTTTATTGATAAATATACATTTACAAGTCAGGCATATTAAATTGTATAACAGTAATTATACGAATTAGAATAAAATTGTAAACACGGAATTAGACAAAAAATAATTAAGTAAGTAATAATACATTTTAAAAAATTAAGCATACAATGTCATAATAATACAATAATGTCAAATGGTATATAAAAAATATTACCAATTAAATTATCATAATAAGTCAATACAATACAATAATGTCAAATGGTATTTAAAAATGTTACTAATTAAATTAAATTATAATTTTACCGTCGGTTTTCAAAAAATCTTCGTAACTGTAAAACGTTTGCTCGATAAGCTAGCGTTTGAGCTTACCCTTGAAGCTGCTTAAGCTCGGTGCTGCTCGGTGCTTAGATTTCTCCGTAACCCTGGACACATTTAATAAATTATGTGGGATGCTGGTCAACAGAAGAACTTAACCATTATACCGATCAGCTCTCGCCACACAGAGGCGGGAAGTGCGGGAAAGCGATCGCGCTACGGGATGGGAGTTTTTGTAATATTCGAATTTGTATGCAACCTGACGCACTGGTGTGGATGAATCGTGCCCTCTTGTTATGTGTCAGGTTGCATACAGATTCGAATATTACAAAAAAATCTTGTCTTGTATCGCGATTGCCTTCCCGCACTTCCCGCCTCTGGGTGACGAGAGTTTTTTTGTGTATCTCCGTCGATCATTTGGCAATCACACTTATGAGGTAAAATGTTATTTTCATCCCACCACCTCGGAAAGAGTACTTTTGCTCCTCGATTTCAGGGCGCAAAAGTCGTTTTTACCCTCTAGAGAGGAAAGTAAATTTGAATTTAGAACATCGTGTGCACTAACTTTTTGAATTCAAAACATAATTAAACCTATTTATTTGTACCTCCTTGGTGCCAAATACATCATTTTTTTGACGTGATAACGTCTTATAATTCGATGAAGCCGGTTGCACGCCCGAAAAACATGACGTCATGTGCCGTTACCGCCGTTACCTGTCAGTACCATTCCATCAGTATTTTTATTACTTTTCGCACCATCTAGTGAGTGAAATGTGTATTACGTTCAAGGAGTCTGTCCATGTTTTAGAAAAGCGACGATATGAAGTTAAGAACTTGTGCTAGTACAATGATGTACCCAGAGATGGCGCTTTGAACAGCTTTTCAAAAAGCTTCAGAATGTTTTACCTAGATGGCGCTTAACACAAATACTATGACCGCATTAAAAGGAAACGAAATTTCAACCGCGAAAATATTCTTTTGAAAAATGCTACCATTCCATCAGTATTTTCTTAAGACATTGTCACGTTCAACTATCGTCAGTAAACCGACTTTACAGACAACCATTTTTTTTAATTTGTTAATAACTCAGGCTCGGAACCTCTTTGGTGTACTTTAAATCATTTGCGCGGAATTTTCTTTTCATGTATGGAGGATAGAGGTAGGTAAGGAATGTTTTCTCAAATGGCAGAATTAAAAATGCTATTAATAAGTTATCAATTGTAAACGAATTGAAGTATGGCAAGTTAAATAATTTAATATTTTAAATAGCAAGTTAATATTTAATATTATTGATTGTTGACGACTAAAATAGTAACTAATAGAAAATTTCAACTACTTGCGTAGTACTAAGTAATGTAGTAAATATACTGATTACTGTATCACATAGTTGTTTTTTTTTGTATGAACTATTGCTTTTAATATTAATAATTATTTGTTGTTTAGATTGTAACTTTAATTCTATAATTCTTTAGATATAAAAAAACTGTTATTGATATTATAAATTAAGGTGTTTCGAAAGTTTAATATTTGTGTAACAATTTTTAAATTTCGCATGCCTTATAGGCTGAAATTGTGCAGCACCATACCATACTATTTTAAGAACTTATTCGTAACCACAATTTTTGGCGAATAAATTACTTTGACTTTTGACTTTGATATAACATCAAATAATTACTATTCTTAGAAAACATGCAGCCAGATTTGCTATTTCATGAATTCTGCATAGTACTCAATGTTTTTATGGTACAGGGCTTAATCACGAAATAAATCATTATTTAGGTATATTCATTATGTGTACAAATCGCAAAAGTTAAAAAACTATGTTTCTGCATAGTAGGTACGTTTATTTGTTTCACTAAAATTTGCCATAATTTGGCGCTACCATTACTTAATGCATTTGGGCGGACACTTTTTCATGTACACAGATTACACTCCTTACCTCAACCGGCCAACTCTCCATATTTTCACGTCATATTGTTATTGTGAAATCCAAAGCTAAATAAATTCAAATTGAAAACCTTAGGTTAAAAACAGGAAAATTTAATACAAGTGAAAAACTGAAATAAGTGATTCTAACGACAAATAAGGTAATTTGACGCCAACAGAATTGACTGAAACTGCTAATAATGCACAAAGCGTTCAGTAATTTCCTCGCTAAGGTGGGAGGGATGAAAAATTACGCGTTGCACTCGAGTCATTGAACTCTTAAAACACTAAGAAGCGGCACGCGCTCTGCTACGATGGCAATGCAAAATCAGGTGACGTCTCCTGATTGAGTCTCAGTCGCAACAGGAGCCACAAGTTGAGTGGACGTTCGCTAACAATTCAAAAAAATCCGATATAAGTCGTAATAATGCCTTATTGTGCTTTTACAAGGTGCACAAACAGTTTAAAGACCAAGAACAAGTTCCATGGTATCACTTTTCATGCGTAAGTACACAAAATCTTTAAGTATTTCCATAACAGTTCAAAGATTATTTTTTCTAAAATTATTTTTCTGTTGTAAACAATTTGCCATTTGTAAAAAGGGACAGATATACATACAGCGTAAGAGTGCAACACGACCGGCGATATTTATGTAGTTCCGGCTATTTTGTCTCACGCCACGTCTTCACGCCAGTGCATTCGTATGTCTTTCTATTCTTGTCGAAAAAATTAAATAAACAAATAATGATGTATAGCTATATCATTTGCATCAACTGCCTACTTGTCATGATGTCTTTGTCATTTATTCAAACGTATCTCACGATGGAAGTGAAGCTGTGTGCACATTGTTGCGTATGCTTGTGTGAAATTTGCGCCACATTATGCTGTCTTTATATTAGAGCGTACCTTATCTTCCTTTACTTAGTTATATCATTGACTCGAGTGCAAAGATTTTTGACCTTGTGCCCTTTTGATTCCCTTGCTACGCTCAGGGTTCTAATTTTATGAATCCCTCGTTACGACCGCGATTCAACTTTAGAATCCTTCGCTTGCCCGGTCATCAAAATTGAGCACGCGGTTAAAAAGCAACTTTGCATTCTTGTACCACAAATGACTATTTTCAGAAGCAGTCTGTTAGCTTTAACAAAATTAAACAATACCTATATCCTACTACATTTTTGGAAGTAAGCCTTCATAAGCAAAAGCTTACAGTTGGCTGTTGAGTTTACAAATAAATCCGTTATATCTATATAAATATCAACGGATGGAGCAGTAAAATCAAATAAATAAACAAAACAAACGTAAATACTAACATTTTCGTTATGTTTGTACACTTAGACACGATGCAGTGCTTTTAACATATTTTAGTTTCATTTTAAATGACAATAGGTACCTGATGTTGTGTTAAGTTAAGTATTATCCACGAGCTGTGCCAAATAGTCGCCTGGGCACTCTGCGTCGTTCGCGGGCCGATCGCGACTTATAACGTCATCGCGAAGTTTGGCCGGTCGTGCGTCATATATTTTAAATTGGGAAGGAAAAGCTTTATAACTTCGTCATTTGTTGAGATATTTAAATTGTTAAAACACTGGGTTTTATTGTAGCTATAGTATGATTTAAAAAAAATAAACTACAAAAATGGAAATTTCCTTATTGAATTGATCTCGACGCGGAATTAAACCTCTTTGTCATTATCATATCCGTTTATAATGTCACAGCCCACTATGCACTTTGCAGCATGGCACCATGACTTGAGAGTTGAGACGTTTTCTGGAAATTATTAAATTTAATATGGCAACTGGCAAGTATTTTTTTATTTCTAGTGTGCAGCAGGCAAACTGGCAAAGTGAGTGACAGTGTATTCGGCCTCGAAAGAAATAATTTTGTGCGTTTATTTTTACCATATTACGGCGCAAATCTGCAATTAATGATGCAGGAATTAACAGTGTTTATGGTGAGTGCGCCTATTTAGATTGGTCGCACCTTACTTACGTCGGGGTCATAACCTCCAAGTTATTTTCCATAGGATATCGAGAGTTCCCGGTCGTATGTTGACGAGATATATTCACTCGAGGCCGGAAAAGTAACGGAGGCTCTGGTGTCACTGAAAAACTCCGTAATAGGCAGTAACCGGCAGAAGAGCTCTGTTATAGACCAAGGAGTGGTACCGCGACTTCTTCAACTTATGTCTGACGAAAGCCTTGACCCTAACATTCGTCTGGATGCTACAATTACTATAGGTAAACAGTACTGGATAATGAATTAACTACAACGTAATTTTTTTTTTCATTCTGCTGTCTGTGTATTCAGGTTCGTTGGCTAAAGGTACGCCGGCTAACGTGGCCTCGTTAGCAGAACAAGGAACGACAGCAGTTCTAGTAGAAGTATTGAAAACAGCTTCGCTGGAATCAAAACTTGTGGAAGCAGCATTATGTGCATTACGGAGTATTTTCTTGCATCCACCAGCACCTATATCTGCGTTGCCTACTGATATGAGACTTCTATCACGATTGACACGTGAGTATTTGTATCATCATCTTGTAAATTTACAGAGAATCATCCCTAGTCCATAATAATCAAGTTCCAAGAGTTTCTTAATAATCAAGAATACCTCATTTGACTGTTGTAACATAGTTTTTTTTTAAATTATATTGTGGTAGTTCAATTAATTTGTTTATATGTACATAATTATATTAAAAAATTGTACTAAAACAGAAAAAAAATATGACAATAGAAATTATTGCATCCGTCATTGAGAATGGTAAGAAAAATTTTAGCTGAAAAAAATCTATTTACTGCCAACTACTAATATGCCAGTGAGGGAATGGACGATATCTGAGAGAGAAAAAAATTCAACAACATGATATAATGGCTTGTTGCCATATATATAAATCAATGAGAGCAAAATGTAACAAATGAAAAAAAGTTGGACTATTGCTTCGGAAAACACTACTATAACATAATAATTTATTTGTTTCCTATTAATGAATTTTAATTTGATCTTAAATTTTGCTTAAATTTTGAACTTACCTTTAGAATTCTAATTCAACTGGGCAGACCGAGTGTAGTAAAAAGCTAGCAGTTTTTATATCAACTTTAGTAGAATGATCTGCCCCCTGTGGTGTAACTGGTGGATTAACAACCACTAACATTAACAGGGTAAAAAGTAACCAAAGCACATAGAAGTATTTCCATGAAAAATACAGACATAAGTCAAAAATTTTAGGTATTTTTTATACCCTCTGAAGTGTCTTATTTTTGAAGTTTGACAACCGGCTAATCAAATGGGAGTCTTAAACCTCACACAGCTGCTACCTGCTTCCCCTACGATCAGTCGTAACCCAGTCTTTGTCTGAATCGCATGTCTTAGTTCTCGGCGCTTAATTTAATTACTCAATGCTAGTAAGATTGTGATATTGTGTGGAAGCGTGTAGAAAAAAAAACAATTATGGTGGAAGGTAAAAATATTATTTTAATGCAGTATTTTTTTAATTTATAATTCAAATAAATTGTTAAAGAAATAAACATACATATTTTTTTTAGAATTAAAAATAGTGTTTTTATTTACTTGTAAAAGCATTTCAAGGCTTTCTTTTTTTTAGAATTGTTATTATCCTTAACTAAATTAAAAATAAATATTGTGCGTGCAAATGGCCATGCACACCATTTTGTTTTTCGATGCTTTAAAGATGTTAGGGTGCTAAGTGAAAAATTAATAATTTAAATTATAACCTTTGCCATTGCCATCAAACAAGGAAATCATCATCATTATCAAGAAAGGAAAAAAGGCCACGAAAAGTCTCAGGAAAATAAAAATGAAGATGACGAAGCTTCTGATTAAAATTAATGTTTTTTTTGATCAATTATGTGTGTTTATATAATGATCATTCTATTTAATTTTTTAAACACTGTCAACTATGAAGAATTGCAGTTTTTTTTTTAAACCTCTTATAATTTTGACTGGATTTTCCATGTAAATACCCCTAGTCCAATGTCTTAAACCATTCAGTGCTTTTACTATGGTGTTAATTTCATTCAAAGTTGTTCAGCCATTACAGAGAAATGTGGGAACAAACATCACACTATCAACTCACAAACTTTTACAAAATACCGGCAATGCCTTGCAGTACCCACAATGTTGCGATTCCTGTTATTTTCCCAGGATAAAAACTACCTTAATATGTTAATCCAGATTATTACCTATCTATATAAATACCAAATTTCATCCAGATCCCTTCAGTAGTTATTGCTTCAAACAGTAACGAACATCCATACAACAATGTATTTACATAAAATATTGTTAGGATTAGTGTAGTTTATTTTAAGGATCTAAAAAATTATTTTAAACTGTTTTATATTATAGACTATAGAAGGTTTAGTCATATATGACTATGTCACCTTCATAGAATACAAAAGGATCTAATATATAATCTCTTCTATTCACAGAAATAGCCCGAGAGGGATCTCACAATGCTAGAGTATGTGTGGTCCGCATCCTCTCAGTATGGTGCTGTGGGCCAGCAGAACAGGAGGCCTTATGTCTAGCTGGAGCAACAATAGCAGCAGCGGCTCTCCTGCCTACTTCGAAGTGTGCTCCACCGATACCACTCAAAATCCTGCCCGCGCTTGACTTAATAGCTGCTATGTGCTTCGAGAATCCAGCTGTAGCACAGGTTGCTTTGAATACTATGTGAGTAAACTACTTCTAACATACTACTTACATTACTTCTAACATATTCTACTGGTACGGCGTGTCATGGCAAAGGATTTTATTTCTAACCAAGTAATTTTGAACTTTATTTCGAGGTGTTCAGAGTTCATGTTACTTGATTTTGATATCTCGATGATTTGCATGACGTGTTATGCCGTTCAATTTCACTAGTTGGCGCGCCACTTTAATTCCTTGAGACGTATTGGTCACTACAATCATTATATTTTCGCATGCCGTATCTCAAATCATGAAACGCCGAATTCACCATCTATAGATTTTGTTCTCCACAAATTATGTTCCCAAAATTGTATTTTCGGGAAATTAGCACTGCACTGCGCATTTGTCTATTTTGAAGATTGAAGTGCTAATAATGTACTAATAAGAAATGCTAATGCTAAAGTGGTAATAAATATAGTTTGCCTGTCATATTTATTATTTATATCATAGTAGCAGATCGCCCAGGCTTCACACGGGGTAACTCGAACTTAGGTATAGAACAAAAATGTAACTTTTTCAATGTTAGTAGACCTTGTTGTAGTAGACAGGCTACTGTTATTTAGATGTTGTGGTAATTCAGAATAATTGATTTATTTGATTTTCTGTACTTCATGAAAAATATTGCTTTATTATTCACACAATATTTTATCTTATTCTTCGGAGCGGCACATCTGCGATATAATAATTAGTTTGAATAAACAAAACAATCCAAATTATTACCAGAAATCTAGTGATAAATTCAAGTTGCATAATTATTTTTGTAAAAGTTCAAATAAAAGGTATAAATCAGAAGTGAAAATGTGTATGAATAATCTTTTATTTTTAAAGCTTAGAGCTTCATACCTACTCACACAATAGATAGGTCTCTTGTGTGAGTGGGTATGAAGTAGGTGTGGCGAGTAGGGCTAAAACATCTACTACTAAAAGCATCATGTAATCTCGTTAGAATAGGGCGGGATCTGTATGTAGGAATCGGAAGAACAGCGATAGTTAATGGGAGTATGATGCAATTACTACTCCAGAAAACAAGAGTTGGAATGGCAGTGGGAGTAGAAACAGAAATTGAAGCGTCATGGCCATCTAGACTAGATATGTGTAATGGTAACCATGGTAACACGCCATGACCATCTAAAAATGTTTACGCATTTGTGGCTATAGCTCCGAGTTCACCCGAAGATTTATTTAATTCCCAAGCACGATGTTTGAGCTCAATTCACGGCCCACGAAAAATCTGTATGTAGTGCGCCAAAGGAAGTTTTCACTTACACAACTAACAAATGTGAATCTGCAGGCCAAATCTAGTACCTATTATTAGTAAACGGTCAGTAAACAAACTGTCAATTATGTACCGACTTGTATATTTCATGGGTAAATTTGTAAGAAATAACTGGTCACACTTTTTTGTTTGTCTTGTTATTTAGGTTATGTTTACATTTTACTACTACTATGACTAGATGGAGCCGTTATGGTATAAATTTAACTCATGTTGATATCTAGAATGCATCAGTATCAAGTGGGCATTTGAAAATATTGTCTACTTACAAGTAAAATGAGATTCCATTGATTTTTCTTCACTTTCACTGCGGATATTTTAGCTTAAAACACAGCAAACACACATTGTTAATATACAAAAAGCACAAATGGCTTAAAAGTTTTTCACAAACATGTTTTACATGTTCTTATAGGTAATAAACATTTATGAATTAAAATCAATAAAAAGCAGAGTCCGAGCTTTGAACAGACTTTTGTTTGGAAACCCCGTGTCAGATTTCAGAGAAAAAGGTGGCCACGGTGATAGGGACGGAAAATCAGTATGTCTTTCTCTTTTTTTCTCAAGTAATAGGTAATTATACTATCTCGTTTCCGCAAGTTGTGACGTCACTTGTTGTGCCCCCTGCCTAAACGAATAAGATTGAATAAAAACGTAGAACTAGGTATGACATATGTTTGTGAATATTCTAGTTTTCTGTCATTAAATATAGACAATAATAAAGGTACAGTCCGCGAGGTATAAGCTGAGCTTTGCATTAGTGTGAGTGATCACCAAAAGTACAGTCAGACGCAGGACGCTGTGACCATGTTCTCTTAATAAGGTGTTTCTTCAAACCAGAAGTGCTGCCATCTGAATATGATTTTGATGAAGTGTGAGTGGTGTCAATATATGTTTCATCGGTATAAACGATAGGCCTGCCCTGAATACGGTATTCGGAAATTTTAAGTAAATAAGTTATACGTAGGTGACGGATCTCATGCTTTTCCAGTGATCACTCACACTAATACAAAGCTCAGCTTATACCTCGCGGACTGTACTTATGTATGAACGCATCAAGTTAGTACTTACCTATTAACCGGAAGTAGGTTACATACAATGTTAACTAAAATGTTGACTAGATAATTTCAGGGTGTCAGTTTTGCATGACGATTTGCGCGCGTATCGTAAAAATGTATTTATTTATTTTTCCCTAACATACCGAAAGAAGTATCTTAACTCTGACGTTAGTAACATAACAATGTGATGTTTTCCATGAGTGAATGTGAAATAATGTTTACTAATGTTTGTTAAGTAATTGATAGCGGAGTTGGGGTCAGGAAGAGTAACAAAGTTAGCAAGGTCAAGTCAATAGATACCTATTTGCTTATTACATCATGGCGTTAACAGAAGCTAGGTATTAGCAGTGATATAGTACTTTGGAATGTATGTTTTGACTAGGTGCTCCACAGGGTTTAGCCCGCGCCCTATCAGTTTTTCACGATATTTCCGAAAGAAATATATTTTTTTTATAATATAGAGTGACGAGAAGAGCAGGACATGTGCCTCATGGCAAGCAACATGCCTGCCACATAACAGCACAGTGACACGCAGCTATTGGAACACGAAAAGTACAAATCATTACCTAGCACTGAACTGCGCTCGTCACCCAGAGATCTAAGATATTATATCTCTAAGCCCTGTAATTTCACTGGAAACATTACCCTTCAAATCGGAACACAGTAATGTTTTCACATTACTGCTTGGCGTTAGAATAACTTTCAAAAGTGTGTGGATAGGAAACAGCTAATGCTGTTAGCCTATTATAACTTTTTTATTTATTTATAAGGTGTGTTTTATCAAATGTTTCCATACATTCCAGGCATGAAGACAAATCGTTGCCAGAGCTGCTTATGTTTTTAGTATCGCGGGACAAGCCTCTAGCGGTGGCGATGGGGGCGGCGCGGTGTCTCACCTTCATACATCGCGCGGGCGCTATTACCGCCGAAGATCACAAGTAAGAAACAGTTGACACTGTGATGTGTGCATGCTTTGCTTATTAACTTATTATCCGCTTGCTTCTCTGGCGGCGACTCGCGTTTTACAACTTTGGCGGAAAAACGAGTGTCAGGTTACCTAAGTGCGTTTGTTTACGCGTCAGCATATGAAATGCCGCCTTACTTGTACCTGTATGAGCCCATTATTCTCAAGAGTGTTTCAAGACACTTCTGGCGGTATCGTTTGTTTACGATTAATGAGACTGAAATATAAACTAAAAACTATAAATACGAATATTTTTTTTAGCCAAAAACCCGACCGCAAAGTTAATCTTGTTGGTTTTCGTCATTTGGTGTAATATAATAACCTCGGTGTATCAAGCGGCTAATTCCATGTTATGCAGGCAATGTTTCTATGGTACTGCTACTGATAATGTCGTGTAGATAGATCGTCTATACTGGCTCTACGGCAGGCCAGACCTTTGAGCCATCTGAAATTAAGTACACATTTGTTGTAAATCATTTTAAATTTTATGCCCATCAGAGAATGGGAGAAATATCTTTGATAAAGCTTAATTTTTGTACAAATAAGGTAACTACATCGTTCACTTGGAATTTTTAAATTCGTTATTACGCTTGCGGCTCTCGACACCATGACTGAAACGTGTTTGTGGCCCCTATAATAAAAAGGTTGAGAATGACTAGTGTAGATGCTTACTTGCATAAATCCAATGTAGATGTATGTGTTTTAAAACAAAGACACGGGTAACTCACGTATAATATAGTCAGAACAGTCAGCTAAACAGTGCTAAACGAGCTGCGGACACGCGCGCGCACTCGCCTTGAATAAGATCGCCGGACGCGATCGAAACTCGAGTCGGACTTTTCTGACTATATTATACGTTATACGTGAGTTACCCGTGTATTTGTTTTAAAATGTGTAATAACCACGTTAGTTTTCATACTTGATGTATGTGATTGATGATGGTGTAGACGGTCTATCCAATGGTCTAAAATATACTATTTTAATTAATTAGCTTGTGAGGTAGATTATGGATTATTATAAGGCACATGTATTTTTTGGTAGATCTTTTTACTTACTTTTACATTTTACTTGGCCGATATGTCAGCCGAGTAACCTTCCCAAGTCTTCCAGTCCACCGAGACAAGTTGTTGTGTGATGCCCATGGGTGGAGGAGGTTCCCAAACCACGCACCCTATACCAAATTTCAACCTAATCTAACGACAGGAAGTAGTTCTAATTTAACATGCAAGATTTGTCCCATACTAACATCTAACAGGGCAAGTAAAATAAAAGCATATAAAATACACATCTAAATAAGGACTCGTATAGCACTTTTGTAGGCCTAGTCTTAATATTTTGTTACCTTTTTCTAGGGTAGTATTTGGTGCGATGCCATGTCTTGCCCGACTCTGCACGAAAGAGATTCCCGAAGAAATAAGAGCAACGTCAGCTGAAACACTTGCTTACCTAGCAGAGGTAAGCCGTTAAACACACTCATCTTGTAACTTGTGTAGATTAAGTTGCTTTAATAAAAATTTAAAACTTAATATTAATGAGAGGTTAAAATATATTGAGTTTTGGAGGTTGAATCTTCGTCCCAAACCTTTCGAATAATTTGTTTGATACCGCTTTAAGCGCAGTGCAGTGCTAGGTAATGATTTGGACTCTTCATGTTCCAATAGCTGCGTGTCACTGTGCTGTTATGTAGCAGGCATGTTGCTTACCATCAAGCAAATGTCATGCTCGTCTCGTCAATCTTTAGATGAAAAAAAATGCAACTGCTCACGTACAAATTGTAATGTTAGAGTTTAACGCGCTTATTCCAAAACATACACGATTAGTTCGTATGCGTACTGGCGCTGTATATTTTGGAACAACATAATACTTCTACGTTACTACAAAGTATACGCGAGTATTTGCGTACTGCTCTTGTATGGTTTGGTAGAACTTAGTAAAAAACTCATTTCCAATCTATACGTGATTAGTTTCATACCCTTGCGTTCTGGCCTTGTATAGAATGGAAAGACGCCGTGTCGGCAAACGGCCTTCTAGCGAAAAATCTCGACCATCGTCGCAACATCTCAAGAGACTTTTGCTAGACGGTTGGATCAAGGGTCAGATGCAGAAGGCGTATATTTTAGTTCTCATAATTTAAGAAAAAAATGTATTTGATCGATCTAAAAGTATCAAACTCTTCGTAACAATTCGTAACAAGAGCGCACGCGTCACATAAGATACGACGAAGTTACCACTAAACAGCCGCTAAACAGGACATCTACTCTCTTTCTACGAAAACGTAATTTCGAAAAAAAAACTCGCGACTTTCCTTCTCTTGTTCTACTTCGTTTCGTAAGATTTGAAGATTGTTTGAAGTTTAAATGTTAAATGGACAAAGCGACGGATCGAAGTAGAATCGGAGAAGGAAAGTCGTGAGTTTATTACGAAATTACGTTTTCGTAGAAAGAGAGTAGACGTCCTGTGCTAGAAAGGACAACAAACACTATTTTTTTTGTGATATGTATTGAGTTTTAACAAAAGTTGTAGAACAACAGTTATTTGTTTATATATACAGGACATGCATTAAACGGATGCAGGCGGATAACCAGTAACCTGTAGGTATATAAACCTATAACCTGTACCCTATAACCTTTTTGTTTTTTACCTATAACCTGTTGTAAAAAGTTTTAAATTAAAAAGACCAATAAATAAATTAAAAATAAAATTTGCCCTGGTTAGGTACCAAACCCACGACCCACGGCTTCGCAGGCAGACTTTATTACGAACTAAGCGACTAGGCCAGTCGCACAATGAACTCTTAATCATTTTTTTTGTTTCTTTCAGGTAGACACAGCACTACAAAGGCTAGCAGCCATATCCAACCACCTCATGACCTCGTTAAGCGACATAGTAACATGCCCGTCGGCGGCGGCGAAGCAAGGCGCGTTCAAATGCTTCGCTTCACTGGGGGCCAACGATGAGGACATCAGGAAGAAGATTATCGAGACTCATGGGATCATGGTGCACATAGTCAGTGGGATGACCAATCCGGAACCTCCGGTGAGTCCTACCCTAGCATAACTAAATGTACTCCTGGAACTAGGGGCCTTCTCTCGCAAGGAGAGAGTCAAGCCCATAAGCCACATCGCTAATAAAGAAATTTTCACTTCAATAATATAAACAATAAATATATCTGAAACTAATTTTACAGGTTAGATTGGCAGCGGTAAGGTGTCTACACTCCTTATCAAGATCAGTACAACAACTTAGGACGACATTTCAGGTAACTAGAAATTATGTTATTAAACGGCTATCTACACATAGATTTATTGTAGTAAAGAGTTGTTTAAATATTAACGGGAGAATCAGGACATATGCCGGGTGGTAAGTAACAGCACAGAATCAGGTAGCTAATGGAATATGAAGAGTCCAAATCATTACCTAGCACGGCCTGCACTCTGCTCGTTACCAGAATGTGTGTGCTTAAGACCGCACGGCAGAAGTGAAGACTAAACTAAGAAATAACTGTTAAAAACTTTTGAATTATTTTAATAAAAAAATGATTACATAATACTTTGTATTTTAGTTTACTATGTATATTGGACATAGTAAACACAGCGACACGACAGTGAAAGATGCGTTTTTAGGACTAGTATCCATGGCCAAGAATAAATTAAAAAAAGACTGTGACAGAAGCCAAGCATTCGTTTGACCGTTTCTTTCTCGCTCTAGCACACTCGGCGGTCCCGAATTCACCCGAGCATTTAATTCATTTACGAACGTGACGATGAGCTTCATTCACAGCCCACGAAATGTCTGTGTGTGGTGAACCAGGTCTGGTGTGGTGTTGTTTTTTCTTCAGTAGTTTATTATGTTCAAAAAACCTAACACCGACTACATTTTAAAATTCATTTCAGACACTCGACCAAATTTCATAAGAATCGTGTCACTATATCGTCTCAATTACATGAAAGCAAATTTCAGTTTTTTGTTCATATCTCCAAAACTGCTACTCCGATTTCGATAAAATCTATATGGAACCACCTCTGAACTATGATGTATCAAACAAAAAAAAACCATCAAAATCGATTCACAATTGGCGGCACTATCGCATAACTTACATACCAAAAAAAAATGGCAGTCATAGGAACTACCGATAGAAGTGAAAAGTTATAACTCAGAATTTGATAGCTTACTTTCGAAACTACGCGGGTGAAACCGGAGGGCGTGGCCATAAGCATGGCCATCTAGAAACACTGACGCATTTCTAGATATATATTGGTGGACAATTTACACAACACCATCTGACCCCAATCTAAGCAAAGCTTGTATGATGGTGGCCAGATAGCTAATATAATACTTATATAGTTATAAATACATACTTATTATACATAGAAACACCCAGAGACAGTGCAAACATTTGAATTCATCACACAAATATTTGCACTGGGTGGGAATCGAACCCACAACCCTCGGCTTCGCAGGCAGAGCTGCTACCAACTAAGCCACGAGGGAAATCTAAGATAGCCAATGGGAAACGCTGACGCATTTCTATATAGCCAATGGGAAATGCTGACGCATTTCTAGATGGCCAATGGCTATGGTCCCGAGTTTACTCGAAGATTTCTTATCATTCCCGAACGCGACGCTAGAATTCAATTCACAGCCCACAAAACTCTGTCTGTGGCGCATAACCTCAAAACATACAACCGAATTGATAACCTCCTTTGAAAGTCTGTTAAAAATACAGTTAACATTATGATACAAATAGATATTTTTTTCTATTCCAGGACCACTCAGTCTGGCGGCCCCTAATGCAGCTACTAACGGACTCCCCGGACACCGAACTCCTGACCGTGGGATCCTCGACGCTCTGCAACTTGCTACTCGAGTTCTCGCCAGCTAAAGAGCCAATGTTAGATCAAGGTTTGACATCCGCTGTCATACAATTTTGACAGTTAACGATATCAGACATTTTAAAATAAATACATGGGTAACTCACGTTTGATAGAGTCAGTCCAGTCCGACTCAAGTTTCGATCGCGTCCGGCGATCTTTTTCAAGGAGAGTGCGCCGGACGCGATCGAAACTTGAATCGGATTGTGTCAAACGTAAGTTGATCGTGTATTTATTTAAAATGTGTAATAACCACGCTAGTTTTCATACCGATATCAGACTAGTTACGGCTGGTCTAGTCGGGAGTACGGCGACTGCCTATCTCCAGATTCGATTTCCACGCCCACCACTGTCTTTTCGTAGTCATGTGCCGCTAACTTGAAAATGGTGGAAGAATACATCGTGAGAAATACATGTTCCAAGAATATTTCGAGGGCATGCATTGTCCACCAACCCGCACTGGGCTAGCGTGGTGGTTTATGGCCTTGACTATCTTCTTGCGAGAGAAGTCACCAAGTCACCTAATGGTGTACCCAACGAAGTTTCGATGGTACTGGGGTGTGTTGGTTGAGCTTCGGTCTAATATTATAAAGGGTTCAGTCTCTTTCCCTGGTACGCTATGAACCCACATCTATTTTATTTTTTATTCAAATTAACTACTCAACGAACTCCGTAGACCTAATCGTATGATTTTTGTACGGCGTTGCGGTATAATGGATTAGAAGAGGAATAAAAACTGTATGGAACTGATGTCGTAGTCAATCAAATGACAGGATTTACCCAGAAAATCGACGGATAATATTTTTTTTAACCGACAATAAAACTAATTTAAAAATGATAGTTTACAATTTTATAGTTTCAATACCTCTTATAGTCCATTATTCCGCAACGCCGTACAAAAGTCATGCGCGCCGTCATCTACGCCGTACAAGAGAAAAATATCGAGGGTAGGAACCCCCTCTCTTCACCGGTACTCAGTTGAACATGCCATACAACATAGCAGACATACAATTTGTATGCTCTTTCTTTTGTTTCTATTTTTTTTAATTGACGTTCTATTGTACATTTATCATTAAAGAACTTTGACTTTGACAGCTTACAAGTATGCTTACAAGCATAGTGCTGAATGTAAGACTACAGGCCCGTGTGAAACATTAACCTATCATACATGTAAAATAATGATAAAAGCCCTTGGGTCTAAATCGTATCTTTTATTCTGAATCTCTGTATGCTTGGATTTGTACTGCAAGCACAGAACGTAACTGAATTTTAAAACGGTTCTGATACATTTCAAAATTGTAATGTCAAATTTCCATGGGAATATCAGGGACACTTTGTAATTAAATGTATGTTGTTTTCAGGTGCTGTAGAAATGCTGTGTAATCTGACAAAAAGGCCTGAAGCAGCTTTGAGATTGAACGGCATCTGGGCACTAATGAATATGGCATTCCAGGTAAATATGAATACTATACAGGGTTATTGGTAATCAGCCTGCATCCTTTTAAGGGGATGTTAGGTACATTCAATACGTCAACTTTTGTTCTACAGTTTAAAAAAAAAAGTGTTTTTTTTTCTTTTACAAAAAAATTAAAAATATATTTGCACGGTCTAAAAGTATCGAACTCTTCGTAACAATTCGTAACAAGAGCGCGTACGCTATTTAACGCGCAAAAAATGAAGTGCCGAAGTGAATAAACACTAAAAAGTCGCTAAACAGTACAAAAAAAGGCAACAAACACTATTTTTTTTTGGGTTATCTATTGAGTTTTAACGAAAGTGGTAGAACAAAAGTTGTTTGTTTAAATATACAGAACATGCCCTTAAACGGATGCAGGCTGATTACCAATAACCCTGTATAATAAGTTATGACGTATAAGTTACGGTTGGCCTAGCAAGTTACGGCTGGTCTAGTAAGTTACGGTTGGCCTAGCAAGTTACGGCTGGTCTAGTAAGTTACGGCTGGCCTAGTAAGTTACGGCTGGCCTAGTAAGTTACGGCTGGCCTAGTAAGTTACGGCTGGCCTAGTAAGTTACGGCTGGCCTAGTAAGTTACAGCTGGTCTAGCAAGTTACGGCTGGTCTAGTAAGTTACGGCTGGCCTAGTAAGTTACGGCTGGTCTAGTAAGTTACGGCTGGTCTAGTAAGTTACGGGTGGTCTAGTAAGTTACGGCTGGTCTAGTAAGTTACGGGTGGTCTAGTAAGTTACGGCTAGTCTAGTAAGTTACGGGTGGTCTATTAAGTTACGGGTGGTCTAGTAAGTTACGGGTGGTCTAGTAAGTTACGGCTGGCCTAGTAAGTTACGGCTGGTCTAGTAAGTTACGGCTGTCCTAGTAAATTTACGGCTGGTCTAGTAAGTTACAGCTGGTCTAGCAAGGGTCTAGTAAGTAACAGCTGGTCTAGTCAAGAAAACGGCGACTGCCGATCCGGAGCCCTGGGTTCAAACCCCACGCGCACCACTATCTTTTTGAAGTTAAATGCGTAATACTACTAACTTAAACACGGTGAAGATAAACATTTTGAGGAAACCGACATGTCCACAGACTCTCTTCTTGAAAGAGAAAGCCCCGAGACCAAGCAGTGGGAACATTTTGTGGGCAGCATAAGCTTATGCTGCTTCTATTAATTTTGCAGTAACATCGACCATTTGGTTTTCATACTGCAAGCTTTTCTTAGAATGGGGTTGGCTTTAACGGTGAAGGTAAACTTTGAGTGGATACTGGCATATTCGAAGAATTTTTCAAGGTTCATCTATGCTTCATCCATCAACCTGCACTGGGTCAGCTTGGTGCATTATGACCTTGAGTCTCTCCTTGTGAAAGATTGCTACGAGTTCCAGCAATGGGACGTTTAGTGGGGTGCTTTTGCTGCTTCTGTTATTATAAATTGACGCTTTTTATAATTTTGCGGTGACATATCGACCATTTGGTTTTCATAGTACCTACAAGCTTTGCTAAGTTTAAGGCTAGATGTGAAATAATAGTTTAAAAAAAAAAGTAAAAAACACGCTTTTTGCACGCACTTTTGATACTCATATCTTGGGGGTGCATTTCAAATAGCCTGTCCGCCATCTTAGACGTCCGCCATCTTAGACGTCCGCCATATTGAATTTAAGTCACGTGACTATTTATTTTCGTATTCCTGACAGCAAACTCTATCATTTGTTACCCATGTCTTGGGAGTGGATTTCAAACAGCCAGTCCGCAATATTGGATTTGTAATGACGTTTCTTAGCTAGTCCTGTATTGTCATCAGAACTCAGAGCGTGTGCAAAATTTCATCCTAATCGAAGACTCCAAGAGTGGGAGTGGGAAGTGGAAGATTCCAAGATTTTCTTAAATACATACATACAAGTGAAGCTAATAAAAGCGTGTTAAAAATTAGTTTAATAAGTAGAATTAATTAGTTAGTTTACTGTTCAAATAACCATCGACTTGTTCCGAAACAGACCGAACAAAAAGTGAAGCAACGCATACTATGCTGCCTCGGCACCGAGCAGATGTTCCGATTGCTCGGTGACAGCGACACGAGAGTGATCATGAAGACGCTCGGTTTATTACGGAACCTTCTGTCCACTACGCATCATATCGACGCCATCATGAGCGAGTATTCGTCGCAAGTAATGCAGGTCAGTCGTCCTTATTCAATTAGTTGTTGGCTTAGATAAAGAATAAGTAAATAGATCGGGGTTTTTCGCACGGTTCCTTTGTACCAATCGTAAGCAGATGAGGTGTATGTTAGCTATGGCGACATAGTGATGTGCCGCGACAAAAGTATGACACTTCCACGAGAGCGACAAGACAAGAGCGATCAGACCCGTGCTTTCGGTGTAAAGCGTTTGTTCTAACTCTATACGTAGTAGGTATATGTAAACTCTTTGATGGTAGGGTTATTTGTAAAGTACAACAACTTTGCCAGTTATTCTACCGCCAAACAGTGTCCAAACATTACTGTGTTCCGATTCTAAGGGCTGTTTCTGGAGAAATTACTGGACTAAGAGGTAAAACATCTTATATCTCCGGGTGACGACCGCAGTGCAGTTGTTAGGGATTTATTTTTGGCTTTTCATGTTCAAATGGCTGCCTGGCACTTGACTGTTATGGACAGGCTTGTTGGTCTCGTCATTCTGAATTACATTTAAAAAAAAAACTTGTTGAACTAATGTTCACAACATTTAAAGTACCTGGATGACCCGAGTTTTCCAAGCATAAAATCAAGCTAAATTCATTTATCGCCCTTGATATCTACTTCATACAACTTACCTGTCCCTGTCCCATACTTAAATCTGCAGTATAAGACACTATTATCATAAGTTACGGGATATTTATTTGGATTATTATGGGAGAATCAAGTACCTACTCCATATTTCTATGCAGTTTATAGCAACATTTCGATGTATAGTACGTATATACAGGAATTTAGTCCTGTATATATGTTTCAATATAGTTAAAACGTTTAATTCCTTGTTTTGTAGGCTGTGATAGTGGTGTTAGAAGGTTCATACCCCGCCGAGGTGAAGGAGCAGGCTCTCTGTATTCTCGGCAACATCGGCGACGGCGAACAAGCGAAGGACTTCATCATGGCCAACGAAGATGTGCTGAGGAAACTCGTTGATTACCTTGTGAGTTGATCGATTTTTTATCGTCTTTTATAAAAGGAAAACCCTGAGATTAGATGGAGCGATAATAAACAACAACTGTTATGGTAATGTCAGGTGGATGCAGCGTAGCGTCGGTGAAGTCGGCACCATCGAGTGTGCTAGAGCGAGAAAGAAACAGTGAGCTTCTGCTGCGGCTGTCTGGCTGCTGTCACTGTCTTTTTAAAATATTGTCCATGGATACTAGTCCTTCAGCCGCATCTGTAGTGGTAGGACACTCTCCCGCCTGGGGAAGTACCACACCTTTGTCAGTTATTCTGTGTTCCGGTTTGAAGGGCAAAGTTTCCAGAGAAATTACAGGACTTAGAGATATAACAACTTAGATCTCTGGGTGACGAGCGCAGTGCAGTGCTAGGTAATGATTTGGACTCTTCATATTCCAATAGCTGTGTGTCACTGTGCTGTTATGTGGCAGGCATGTTGCTTACCATCAGGCACATGACCTGCTCGTCTCGTCACTCTTTATAAAAAAAATATCTGTCACAGTCAAATCGCTGTTTACTATACTATTCAATTTATACGTAATCGCTTTTACACTCATTTGTTTTTTGTTTTCATACAAAGGCACATCCGGAGAGTAAACTGCAAGAAGCGGCTCTGTTCGTGGCGGGCAACTTAGTGTGGAACGGTCACGCGGGCGCGGCGGAGCGGCGCGCTCGCCTCAGGGAGCTGGGAGTGTTGCGGGCCTTGACGCTATTGAGACTGCGGCCGGACGCGACGCATCTGCACGACAAGTACGTATCACTCTTCAAATATATTATGGTCAACAGAAAGTTACAATGGCTTCGTAAAATACTTCAAAGTATTAAATAGTAAGTAATAGCAGGGCATCACCACTCGCTCAAGGTCGCGCGTTTTTAGCCTACAACTAGACAGTTTCTCCCACGGACAAGTGACAGTCGGTTGTCGGACGTACGGCTGAGCGCTCGCGCTACACGTTTCCCGCGCAAAATGACGTCGCGTGCATATTGTGTTCTTTATGGATGCACGAGTCAAAAAACAAAGAATTATCATTTTTTGCATTGCCTTTATTATTATATTAATCTGTGCTGCAATGCTGACTACCTACATAATGGAAGGTTAATTTAATTTCTTATTATATAATATATGTCGACAACCCTTGCGCATCATTTCGCGCCAGACAGCGACAGAGTTACGCGTTAGAAGAGAGCGCAAATGTTTAGGTGAATATAGCGATAGGCATTGAGCGCTAATGCGAGCTGAATTGCACTTATTTATATAATTTCTTTCGCTAAGTGAGTCTTCTGTACTTGTACTAATATTTATTCTATGGTAATAGTAAAGTTGCAAATTAATTAAGTTTTTTGTCGGATACATTTCGAAAACTGTGATTTCAGTGACTCATGACACAAAAGATTTCACAGTCTTGAAAATGAAGTTTTTATCGGATACATTACATAAAATATGTGTATTTATTCTATTCCATTATCTGAAGTTTAGTTCACAAAAACAGCTAAATGTTCCCACTGCTGGGACTCGGGGCCTTCTCTTGCAAGGACAGAGTCAAGAACCATCACGCTGGCTTAGTGCGGGTTGGTGGATGAAACATGATTTCGAAAGATCCTAGGTACATGTCGGGGTTTCCTCACGATATTTTCTTTCACCGTTTTATGTTAGCTGCATTACACGTGACTGCGAAAATATAGTGGTGCGCGTGGGATTTGAACCTGGGGTTCCTGATTTCGTATTTGTGTCTTTGACTGTCTCGTTGTGGAAGAAGGCCATCGAATCCCAATATTCGGGACACAAAAGTGAGCAGTTCATGATTAGGTCCTGATAATTCACGATTAACGTTATTATTCTTAATTTCAGAATAAAAAGCGCCCTGGCCGAGTTCAATGACTCCACATAATATAACAAGGACCGCAAACGCAGACGTTCGCGCAAACAGTAATAGTTGCGTTTCAAGAACGCAAACGTGGCGGTGAGGGAATGACTGCTTTAACGATGTGACCGTCTTGTTTTAACGTAAACCACGTCAAATGGACGTTGAAACGAAAATATAACGTCAAGGCTGCTTTTTAACGTCAATAATAACGAGTGACCGGTAACGTCGAGGCTACGTTTTAACGTGTATAATGTCGAGTGACCGGTAACGTCGAGGCTCCGTTTTAATGTGTATGATGTCGAGTGACCGATAACGTCGACGCTACGTTTTAAAGTGTACAATGTCGAGTGGACCGGTGGAACGAAAATGTAACGTTATGTCACCGTTTCAACGTTGATAACGCTAAATGGTTGTTGAAATGAAAAATAACGTCGAAGCTCCGTTTTAACGTCAATAATGTCGAGTAACTGGTGCAACGTTGTCTTCGTTTCAACGTTTGATAACGTTAAGTAGGCGTTGCAACGAAAATATAACGTGGCTTCATTTCAACGTAAACGATGTGAAGTGACTTGCAACGAAAATCCAACCCTGAGACTACATTATAACGTTAATAACGTCGAGTAACCGTTGCAATATAACCGTTTCCGATTCAACGTTAAAAGTTATCGTTTCAACGTACTGACGTAGTTTAAGCAAAACGAGCGTTTTTTAGTGAATTATGCAAAGTTGGGCAAAACGTTATGCCCATTTATATAGTGACGCACACTGTACCAGAAATCTACAGATCTTTGAGAATTGGCTTCGTGACCCAGTCGGTAGTAATCCTGCTCGTTGAGACGTAGGTAGTGAGTTCGAATTACATTTACGGCAAACATTTTTTGAAATGAGGATGTTTGTTCTATTTCTAGACATTCATTTGTTCTTATGATACAAAATGTATGTATTAAAAATTATATATACAAATTATTATAACATACATATATGTATGTTATATTATAAGCTATCTGGCTTCTATGGTATAAGCTTTGCTTATTTTGGGGCTCGAATTTGTTGTGGGGAAAAAGTGTGACTGATATTTATTTATTTGAAATCAATTTTCCCTCTTTATGGTCTCTTTACTGAGACTTGAGGTTATTTCTCATAAGGAAAGAATTAATACCTTTATTATGATTCGAAATACAACAAACCACACATAATCTTTCACTTTTTAAGACGAATTTAGTAGAAAATGTATTTCTGCTTGCTTAGAGTAAATTTTTCACGAACAATTTTTAGTACCTACGTAAATTAATTTATTTTAATTATATACATATGTACAATTAATTTATAAAAGAAATTTAAAAACTTCAACATTTGATAAAAATTGATTCCAGTAATTTGCACTCAGGACTATTATAAAATGTGATGAATACATAATAAATATATAAATATTAGTTTTGTGTCTGGGTGTTCCTATGTCACATAACTATGTGTTGTGAATACAATTATTTATGTACTATATTAGTTATTTGGCTCCCAAACTACAAAATTTGTTTAATTCGGAACTAGTTAATGTCGTGTGAAAAATGAACAACAGTATATTTATATGATACATTGTTTGTAATGAATTTATGACATAATTTATTTTAATAATTTCCAATGAAATTATAAAAAGTTAATAATTCAATTAATGTAGTGATTATGAAATAAATATCCAATGCTTTATTATTAAGTGAAAGTTATAAAATTCACGAGTTTGACAAAAAGTTGTGCAAATTTTTGATGCAGTGTGTGTTGGCTATGAAAGTGTCAAGAAATGAGTTTGAACTTTAGTGGTTAGTGAGCCTTGTGATTGTAACTACAGTGAGCTATCGAGTCATAACATGAGGTTAGTACAAGTTCATTATCTGTAATTAAATGAGTTCTATGAAATTAAGAATTCTAATCAGTTATAAATAGGCAGGTATGGTGACAAATAACTACACATATTGTAACATACAAAAAACTACAATGATTGTACAAATATTTTTTCTACAAAGAACAAATTACGAAGATATAGTGCTTAGAAGTTTCAAGTGACGTCACGTCTGTATACGATTTTTATATAGACATGACGTCACAACCCTCTACTCGGGAAGTTTGATGATGTATATAATTGTCGATTTTTAATAATTTGATAAGTAAAACAAGCCTCTAACAGATCAGTGTTGCCATTAAAATAAATCAAACAGAAAAAACAAACACGAAATGTTGCTCGATATATTTATGTTCAATTCAATTCAATTCATTTATTCGAACCATATATTCATAGGAACTTGATTCTTTAGTGTATATCATTCTACTGCTGGTCGAACATTTCTCTAACTTTCTCCACATAATAGATATATCCAGCGCAGTTCCACTTCAGTTGCTATTAAAATAACTCTCTATCATATACATTTTGGATATCTTTCCCATATACAATTATTATACTTACATATAAAAAAAACTGCGTTTGGTTGATAGATATTTTACAAAACCTCTGTAGTGCTCTTTCCTAAGTTGGTAAGGTAAGATTTACCTGATTTCCAACACAATCATATTGATCTCGACTTGGAATCAAACCTTTCTGTCTGATCTTATCCGTTTAGAATGACAGAGACAAGGATTGTCATTCCGAATTTGAATCGTTCGGATTGCGTTCTAAATCAGTACCCAGATATGTTTTCTTTTTATTGTCACCACTTTTTTGCCAGAATGCTGAAATAGAAGAATAGTAAAATTTTATTAGTTTCATCATTTAATGAACTTGTACCGACGCTATAGTATGTAAGTAATTTAATGTAAATATCGCGATTTGTTGTTATCTCGTCGTGGAGTGTTATTTATTAATGTATCATGTTGACAAATCTCATAATCATCAATTTCTATACTCATTTATTCTAATGAAAATCAAATCAAATTTACCTGATGTTATAATGTAAAGTTTGTGTATGATTTGTATGTTTGTATCGAATAGCTGAATATCTGGAAATGGAAAATTCAATGAGTATTTTGTGTATATAATTACAAATAGTAATTTTCTATTATTTTTGGAGACTGTAATGTTTGAAATTGTAAGTGGCTTTCTTCACTTTAACTCAGTCGATTTTTCTGTTACATTGGAACTGACGTAGTTGAAAAATGTTTCTTATTAATAGTAGGTACCTATGCGCTTGTCCGCCATAAGTGAACAAAACCTTTTTTCTCTCACATTATTTAAACAGGGAGAGTTAGCACTAAGCCGATAGTTGTACGCCATTTGCAACATTATAGACAACTTTTACTATGAGGTCAATATAAAAATGCCACAAAAAGGTTCCATAGATTTTAGTCTATTACAACTGACAACAATTATCGCGATTTTATGTTGGTCTCATAATAAACATACAACAGTTTCTTCGGCTTTGAGCTATCGCCATTACTCTTGTATGTTTCAGTGAGGCGCTACTATTGTTTTCCTATTTTATATACTAAATATATCTTAATGAATGCGCAGTTCGAAATTTTCGCCGGTTATAGTGAAGTGTGGCACAGACTGGCGGAGCATTCCACATCTTCTCTGTTTAGATTATGAATGAGATATCAAAATGCTTTGTTTCAAGAAAAAAAAAATGTATCTAAAAGACAAATTTAATTATAAAGTTGGATAAAAATATGATGTAAAAGATTGGTATGTGAGTAAGTAGCTTTTGATAATGCATTAATTATTAGAAATTCACAAGTTTTTAAAATAAATTTAAAAACTGAAGCCTTGTATTTGGGGCTTCGTTCGTTGTTATTTAATACGTTTTGATAAGTCTAAAATGAAGACAATTGAGGCAAATGATGCCATTTATTATGAAGTTAACCCCCCGTATACAGTGAAGTTGCAATATAAAATTGACTAAAAAAACAATAAACAAACATTCTTGCGCGTGCAAAATTTGTATTAAAGGTAAACTTAAAATATGAAATAAATATGAAAATGAAAATAAAATATGAAAATATGAAATAAAAATATGAATTTATATTTTTTAGGTAAAAATGTCAAGTATTATGTTTTAAATCAATCACAATTTGTATCACAAGCCAAGCGTTACTATTATCTTCCATATAAATAATGTAAGTGCATATTTGAATCGACGTCTATTTTTGTAATATCATTCGTAGGTATTATGTGCTAAAACTTACTTGCTTTTGTAATTAACTTATCAGTCAAACTGATATAAACAAAAGTGTAAAATGTTCTTCACTTCAACTAAATTCGCGGGTCATTATTATGAATTCACTAAAGTTAGTTCTCAGAACTTTTAGCGCATGTAAATGTAGTCTGTACTTATTACCAAAAATCATCAACTGCGCAGCTCCTTGCGCATAGTTCGCAAAGTTTTTCTGTGCACATCTATATTGTACATATAGACATAAACTTGTGTTAAATGTTGTATGTGCTCGTTGTTTTTTCTTCTTTCAAATTCACTTTATCCTTAATATAATCTATGTACTCTTTAAATTATCCTGAATAGGTTTTACAATTTTAGTTGGCTATCCATCTTTAATTATTTAACCTTTAAAATGACTAATTTTATCCAAGGCTTATCAAAGACAGATACTCTATACAAAAAAGTAGAACATGTTTTTCATGTTTTTTTGCATCATACATTTTAATGTATAATCATAAATCTTATTATTTTTAGGTCCGAGTATCAAGAAATTTCGCTTACAATGGTTTTTTCTTTCGAAATTTATGAAACTCACAGAATAAAATATGCCAAGCTTTGGGTAAAGAATTAGCCTGTAACAGTGTTTCTATAGTAGACGTAACCCTGTGAAATGAGGAAAATCAAACATTTATCAATGAGATATATTTTAACCTAAAATGGTTCTTAAAATATAATGAAATCTAATGTACCCAAAGAAAAGATTAAAATAGTAAACGTCGCAGCTGCCAAGAAGTTTGAGTCAAGCTGTATTACATCACTACCGCACCCATAGTTTTGTTGTAGTTCATTTAACCCATTTACATTAAAAAAAAAAACTATGACTTGGCTACCCACTTGTTCTTCAACTTTTAATTAAAAAAATGTTCTCTTAAAAATGTACAAATGTATGTACCTAAATATTAAGTGTTATGTGAATATTTTTGTTATAAATCAGATCAAAATTGTGAGTGTATTTTAGCAAGTTTACATTTTTATACCAGTAGAATACTGGTTTACATTGTATTTTTCCATTAGTAGATACATTTCATCTCAACTTTTAGAGGTGCAGACTCTTCGGTCGCAGTTTTGAATTCACACATCGTTCACATCCATTGTTTTCTCGCGAAATTTACAACATGGCCGTCTGTCTATGTTTGCTGGACGCTGGGCGATTGAGGTATTTAAAAAAAGATAGGGAGTTAAAAAAAATAGGTTGATGGCAGTAACCGGTGGATCCTAATAAATATAAAAAATTATAATCTGTACTTTCGTCTTTATTATAGCACCATCTATCGGTCATAAAAGGCAAGGTATATATATTATTTCTTTTTAATTAGCCCTCGATTTTTACGGTCAATGAGGCTTTTTCAAGATTCAAATAGTCGAGTTAAAGTTAGTTCTCAAATTCGTCAAATGTGGCGCCAAATAAATATTTTGGATATTTGAATATTTTCTAACAATATGAAACGTTGGCGCCAGTTTTTTTTTTTTTTTTTTTTTTTAAATATAGAGTGGCGAGACGAGCAGGTCATGTGCCTGATGGTAAGCAACATGCCTGCCACATAACAGCACAGTGACACGCAGTTATTGGAACATGAAGATTCCAAATCATTACCTAGCACTGCACTGCGCTCGTCACCCAGAGATCTAAGTTGTTATATCTCTAAGCCCTGTAATTTCTCTGGAAACATTTTCAGTTACGGTGTAATTGAAGACCATCAATTCTTTTTGCAGTCTTGAAAAGGCCTCATTGCGTGATTAGAACAGATCATTTTATACCGATCTCAGTCGTATGAGATTTTGAATAAAGCTCCAGAAGCCAATTTCTTGAAATGACTTGTATATATGTTCAGAATTGCTGTTGCATTAATCATACAAAGTAAGTGTACATGTCTATCCTCGTCGCACAAGAGAACGCAAACCCTTCGCCTAGTGTCCTACAAACATTTTGAAGACTATATCCTTACGATAGATAAATGTTAACTTTATTGCATACGAAAAACCATGATATTGTTGATGTTTTGGTCAACCAAAATAAGTGGGTCATTGTACCCGTTTTAATTAATAAATAGCTGATTCCCGCCTCTTATTTTTTGTGCCAGGTACAGATGAGATTGCAAATGAAAGCTTTTCAAAAAATTTGATTATGAGCGAGATTGATTCGGTGCGACATTTCTACGCCATTAGTCTGTTCTATACCTCGTTCACCTCGACTAGATAGTATGGCTTTTGTGATGGCTATTATGTTAATCAGATATATTTATTAACCTTCATGTAAAATCGATTTTTACGCATTCTAGAGGTATATGCAGCTTGCGTAAAACTCGCTCAGTTTTGTAGGAATGTTGATCTGATACTTATGTTATCTTCTTTAATTTATGTTAATGTAAATGCTGTCGATTAATGTACCTATGCGTGCTATGTAATATAATCTTATTTGTATATCTTGAATGGACTGATAGACTAATGTATACAGTGTAAGAGCAGACGTTGATAAAACGTATTGAGATTTTTTAGAGGCAAAGCGACAGTCTACAATCATTGTTTATTGCTCATTTCTTGTTTATTTTTTTTCATGACATAAGTGTACATAGTTGTGTCTAATATTCATGCCTAATGCGTTATTAATGGAAGTTAAGTTTTTCAAGTTAATAATGAAGATATACAAACGATATTGTGGTTTTAATTATTAGTTTTTAACATCAAAACCTATAGGACAGCCTTTCCCATACATTGTTTTGCTCTGGTCCTTTTGTTTTCTATCTCATTCATTTATTTATTTTATTTCAAACTAGCTGCGCCTCTCGGTGTAACCCGCGGATTACCTGAATTGTTGAAATTCTATTAAATTTTTTTAAACATTTCACTTAATATTATTGAAAAAAAACTGTCTTACATAACTTATTATTTTGGCTTCAATCAATGCTTAGGAAATTTCATTACGAAATTCAACCCCTAAGGGTATGAAATAGGGATGGAAGTTTGTATGAAACTTTTTATTCCTTTAACATATTGTGCATGAGATTTCGTCTTTATTTACGCTTAAACCATAAATTTTGATGGAATTGTATAAATTTTAATTTTAATATTTATTTCGCGCGGACGAAGTCGCGGGTAAAAGCTAGTTAAATATGAAATACATTTCATCCAATAACCAGTTCGGTGATGGTCGTTGTATAGCGGGATCTTACACTATTACGCGAACCTCTATTTTTTGTTTCTAATATAAAAGTGCTATAAGTTACTCCTTACAACATCAGCTGTTTGCCAGGTATGCCCCGTTAAAATCGATCCAGCCGTTTAGATTAGCTGGACCTGTTTAGAGTGAGTTTAGCTGTAAAGAGTGACTACACACAAAAAATTGAATTTTAATTTAAAACTAATACTACGACTAGGACTTTTCTTCACAATAAGACACGTATTATTCTCCGCATTGCCCATTTTGACAATATATTTGCCCAAATTTGGCCATTGGTCATCGCTGACTCAGGAGTTTACAGTTATGATTTATGATGTGTAAATAAACAAAAAGAAGAAGAAATTTATTCTCATCAGTTTTACCCAACGTGCCAAAATAAGTATAGGTAACTTCAAAAGCAATATCAAAGCCAATATCACTCTAGGCGGTAGACCTCCGCATCGCAATCTCACGAATGAGGAACGGCGACTTGGATATCTTTCCAATGTGGAAAATCGTTAAAGTTCTAACATCGACGTGTCAACCTGAGAAGTGAATGGACTGATCTACTTTAGCATAAACATTAAAACACTTATTTTAATGCTTCAAGACATGGCTCTAAGGTATAATTTGGTAGTACCAGCTCCGGATCTTCAAAAATTTTTTATAGACGGGGCAAAATCGGCAAAAAAGCTGCCCCCACCTACTTATCTTTTATTTTTCTTTCTTTACTTTGGCAGGGGGGGGGGGGGGTCAATGCATCTACTCATGACCACTATGTAGGGACATATCGGGGTCGACACCAAGAGCCTTAAAATGACCACTACTAAACTGAAATGAGCCAAACATACGCTCGGACTCAACCAGCTCATTCCTTTCTGTTATTTTGGCTTGTGTTCTGTTGTGGATGTCGGTTAAATTGACCATTATCCAATATCGAAATTATCAACTGCCTATCAAAATGAATAAAAATGTTGATGAATGTTCTTAATAGGCCCGCTGCTACCTGTTTTTTCGCCCGAGTGCAGTACAACTTCAATAGTTGTAAGACGCATTCGACCTTCGGGCTCTGACACCACCATTGAAAGGAAATAATTTGATCGCCCCATAGAAGTCATCAGAGTTAAGACGAGTATAAGATGAAGAAGTCACCTGGCCACGACGGTATACCTAATGCTGCTTGTAAAAGGATGCCGATATAAATCTTGGTGTCTGGCCGACTATTCAATGGATTCTTCAAACTGGACATTTTCCCTCAATATGGAACACTTGCAAGGTAAATGGTACTACCAAAACCTGGCAAAGACCCTAGCTCTTTTTACCGATGAAAGCGCGTACATACATACATACTCACGCAACTCATAGATTACCTACAGCTAACAGAGCTTCTCGAACACAGAAGCTTCTCGATTCACAGCCAGGATGGATCGACAGATGGCGCAGCGTTGTAAATATAGCGTTGTAGGAAAAACGGCTGCACTACGAGCAGGCCTAAATAGAATGCATCTTTACCACTACTACTGTAACTTCGAGAACAGGCCATCAGGTGGGAACGCGCAGTCAAATGAGCGCCCACATCAACGCAGACTTGAGTATGCACTCTCAAACCAGTTACGAAGTCTAGCAAGCGAAGGCGGGTCGAGTATTGCTGGGGCTCCAAGGTAGGGATGCCCAAAAAAGTGTATTGTATCGACATATCGCATCGTAACTGTATCGAACTTGGTTGTATCGATACGCGATATTATCGATTTCCTTTGTATCGATATATCGTATCGTAACCGTATCGCATGCCTTTCAATTAATATGCGATATAATGAGTATATATCGTGCAAAGGGTTACCTTTTTAGTAGTTTTACTATATTCTTTTTTTTTTTTTAAATAAACAATTAATTATATGTATTTAAAAAAGTTTTATTCAACAAAAAAAAACACAATTGCCATTGATCAGCACTTAAACAACGCAAAAATAATAATTTTGATAAGCGCTGTGGATTTAACCTATTACGGTTTTCGGAAAGTGTGTGTCCAGCTAAAGAAAACAGGCGTTCAGAAGGAACTAAAGTTGCGACAACTGATAAATAACGCAGTGCCAAGTCACTGTAAACAAAAGCCGGCTGTTCTTGTTCCATAAACAATTTTGTCGACGTTATCATTCTCTTATTACTAATAACAATATATTCAATGGCACTGTCTATTATCGATTAGTGATGATGTAATAGGAACTTTAAAATTATACAAATTAATCACCGACATAGTTTGATAAGATACGGTAATGCGATATTTTTATAAGAATGCGATATATCGAAGCGTATCGTATGGTCAAAATATCGCATCAAATATCGCTATATCGTATAGTGCTGTATCGATATTCCGATATATCGTATCGTAACGGGCATCCCTACTCCAAGGTGCTGCTAGAAAAAAAAACTAACATTTGCTCACCTTTCTCTGGATGACGTCATCGTATCGTTACAAAAATTATGAAATTTATTCGGGTGTGAAAGTAAATTTAATTTTAAATTCAAGTCGGTCTTTGTTGTATCAGACAAAAACATATTATTTTTCCTTTTATTTTTATTCGTTGTGTTATACATATCTAGTAGGTAGGTAACACTTACAATTTTTTTTTATATCCAGTAAAGAGTGACGAGACGAGCAGGACATGTGCCCGACGGTAAGCGACATGCCTGCCACATGACAGCACAGTGACACGCAGCTATTGGAAAGAGTCCAAATCATTACTGACCCAGAGATATTAGATGTTTAATCTCAGCCCTCTAATTTCACTGGAAACATTGCCTTACAAAACGAAACACAGTACCTAATGTTTGCACATTACTGTTTGGCAGAAGAATAACCGGCAAAGGTGGCAGTAGAATAACTGGTACTTCCCCAGACGGACTCTGCAAAGAGTCCTACCACTACCAACTACTATGTGCTTATGTAGAGAAAAAAGTACACCATAGATAAAATGTAATAGATCTAACTCCCATTTACACCCTCTGTGTACCGTATAAGGAAACCTACCGTATTTCAGAGTTACGTAACATTACCCGACAGCACGTGCTATGCATTTCTATACCTACGTAGGGCTATCTCCCGGGACGCCTCTGCCCTCGACGACTGACCCCAAGTATAGAACAAACTTATCTATCCCTGTGCCCAAAACTGGAACTAACTTAACAGACATGAATTATTGTCCATCACAAAGCAATAGCAGCGACACTTTGTAACTGTCCAGATGAGTTTGTACTCCTGTAACCTACCTATAGACTGCATTATCTTAATAGACCGTATGTCCAGGTAATAAGGTCCGCCAGAGCTCTGGGAGTTCGTTCGGGAGCTTTATTTGATTGTGATCGTATACGGAGCGTAAGCGAAAAATGGTGTGAAACGAGCAGTTGACCTATATACGTGATATATGTAGATCGAAGCTACGTGAAAATGCGAGGACAGCTCGCGAGTGTCTTAATTGTAAGAAAACAAACATATGTAGTTTGGTAGTAGGTATAGTCCAGCTAATTTGATATAGGCACATGTCGAATGCCCAAATAAAGAGTCTCGTTAACTTGACTGGCCTCCTGGCTTAGTGGGTAGTAGCTCTGCCTGCGAAGTTGAGGGTCGTGGTTTCGATTCCCACCCAGTACAAATATTTGTGTGATGAATTCAAATGTTTGCACTGTGTCTGGGTGTTTCTATGTAAAATAAGTAGATATGTATTTAAAACTATATAAGTATTATATCAGCTATCTGGGCGCCATAGTACAAATAACAGGTCGAATAAACCAAACCGGGCTGCCAGCGCAAAAGAGAACAAATGGCAGTAACAGCAGGTATGCAGTACTGGAAGTAATGGTCGCACCTTAGGGATAGGTCGCTTATGTACCAGCTGGAGGCTCTGGAATCGATCGACAGACGTACCTAAAGCCTCTTAGGAAACGACACCTTTGTTCGATTTTTCGAACAAAGGTGTTGTTTCAGTTTCAATCAATCACGTCGGAATGACTTCACGGATTGGGTTGAAATTTAGAACACAGGTTTATAGCCTAGAAGTTTATAGTTTATAGGATTACAGCGCTAAATTACGGAAACGAGAATCATGCGAATTAAACCGCAGGGCGCTGCGCTGCTACCACTCCACTACCTTCTAAGGGAATTGGACTCAGATTCATAATATCTTTACACATACGAAATAATAAGCACTACAAAAACAACAAGAAATTAACTGAGAAATAAATAAAACACTCCACTTCAACTCTTAAAACCACTCAAATTCAGTTTCAGGTAGATGTCCTCATTTTAATCGTGCTCAGGTAAAAAAGTTCACGGAAATAATTTCGGAGTTGACGAAACCGCAAAAAACTTTAATTATAAGTAGTCCACCGTCCACCTCAGTTGTACAGAATTGGTTGTTGCTCTGTTATTTGTTGTGCATTTATCCGGTAGAACAATGATCATATTACTTAGTTTTCTTTCTTTCAAAAAAACATTGAAAAACTGGCTAATTCAAATGTCCTTCTAAAATATAAAAGAGTTTTATGGATCATCAAACAATTACTTAAAGAAAATATATTTAGAATAGTGTTAATGTTATAAGTAGTAAGCAATCGCATAGTATAACATTGGGGTATTGTATATTTGAATGAATAGTTATTTGTTATACAAGAGTGCAAAGTGGCTTTTTAACCGCGTGCTCAATTTTGATGACCGAGCAAGCGAAGGATTCTAAAGTTGAATCACGAGCGTAGCGAGGGATTCAAAAATTAGAATCCTGAGCGTAGCAAGGGAATCAAAAGGGCACAAGGTGAAAAATCTTTGCACTCGAGTGTAACACGTAATTTTTCATCCCCCCCTAGCGAGGAAATTACTAAACGCTTTGCACATTTTCAGTTTCAGTCGATTCTGTTGGCGTTAAATAAACTTCGTGGTCGCTAGAATCACTTATTATTATGGTATTTCGGTTTTTCACTTGTATTCAATTTTATAAGTTTCAAACTTAAGTTTATTTAGCCATGGTTTTAACAATAACAATATGACGTGAAAATATGGAGAGTTCACCGATTGAGGTAAGGAGTTTCATGTGTACATGAAAAAGTGTCCGCCCAAATGCATTAAATTATAGTAGTGCTAAATTTGCATCAGGGTACATTTTAAAGGAAATTAATAAACGTACCAATCAGAATTCATGAAAGAAAAATATTGGCAGTCATAGGCACTGCCGATAGAAGTGGTAACTTATAACTCAGAATTTGATTTTTACTTTGGAAACTACGCGTGTGAAACCGGAGGGCGTGGCTATGAGCATGGTCATCTAGAAATGCTGACACATTGTTAAATGGCCAATGGGAAAGGCTGAGGCATTTCTAGATGGCCATTGGCTATGGTCCCGAGTTTACCCGAATATTTCTTATCATTCCCGAGCGTGACGCTAGAATTAAATTGACAGTAGCCCACGAAAAATCTGTCTTTGGCGCGCCAAAAGAAGTTTTGACTTCAAAATATATTGTACCTACATGTTTTCTCAAAATAGTAATTATTTATTTGATGTTATATTTACTACATTATTTTGTACTGCACAAGTAGTTGAAATTATCTATTAATTACTATTTTAGTAGTCAATAATATTTAATTATTTAACTCGGCAACTCGGCATACTTCAATTCGCTTACAATTGATTCATTTATAGCATTTCAAAATGTTTTGCCATTTGAAATAACATTCTTTACCTCTATCCTCCATAGGTACGTGAAAAGAAAATTGCGCGCAAAGCAAAAAAAAAAGTACACCAAAGAGGTTCCGAGTATGAGTTTTTAACAAATTAAAAATAAATGTATGATGAATTCGGCACCAAGGAGGTAGAACTAAATAGGTTAAATTATCTTTTGAATTCAAAACCTCAGTACACACGATGTTCTAAATTCAAATTTACTTTAACCTCTAGAGGGTAAAAACGACTTTTGCGCCCTGATATCGAGGAGCAAAAGTACTCTTTCCGAGCTGGTGGGATGAAATAGTTATTTGTTATACAAGAGTGCAAAGTGGCTTTTTAACCGCGTGCTCAATTTTGATGACCGAGCAAGCGAAGGATCCTAAAGTTGAATCACGAGCGTAGCGAGGGATTCAAAAACTAGAATCCTGAGCGTAGCAAGGGAATCAAAAGTGCACAAGGTGAAAAATCTTTGCACTCGAGTGTAACACGTAATTTTTCATCCCCCCCTAGCGAGGAAATTACTAAACGCTTTGCTCATTTTCAGTTTCAGTCGATTCTGTTGGCGTTAAATAAACTTCTTGGTCGCTAGAATCACTTATTATTATATGGTATTTCGGTTTTTCACTTGTATTCAATTTTATAAGTTTTAAACTTAAGTTTATTTAGCCATGGTTTTAACAATAACAATATGACGTGAAAATATGGAGAGTTGACCGATTGAGGTAAGGAGTTTCATATGTACATGAAAAAGTGTCCGCCCAAATGCATTAACTTATAGTAGCGCTAAATTTGCATCAGGGTACATTTTAAAGGAAATTAATAAACGTACTATTCAGAATTCATGAAAGAAAAATATTGGCAGTCATAGGCACTCCCGATAGAAGTGGTAACTTATAACTCAGAATTTGATTTTTACTTTGGAAACTACGCGTGTGAAACCGGAGGGCGTGACTATGAGCATGGCCATCTAGAAATGCAGACACATTTTTAAATGGCCAATGGGGAAGGCTGAGGCATTTCTAGATGACCATTGGCTATGGTCCCAAGTTTACCCGAAGATTTCTTATCATTTCCGAGCGTGACGCTAGAATTAAATTGACAGCCCACGAAAAATCTGTCTTTGGCGCGCCAAAAGAAGTTTTGACTTCAAAATATATTGTACCTACATGTTTTCTCAAAATAGTAATTATTTATTTGATGTTATATTTACTACATTATTTTGTACTGCACAAGTAGTTGAAATTATCTATTAGTTACTATTTTAGTAGTCAATAATATTTAATTATTTAACTCGGCAACTCGGCATACTTCAATTCGATTACAATTGATTCATTCATAGCATTTCAAAATGTTTTGCCGTTTGAAATAACATTCTTTACCTCTATCCTCCATACGTGAAAAGAAAATTGCGCGCAAACCATTTAAAAAAAGTACACCAAAGAGGTTCCGAGTATGAGTTTTTAACAAATTAAAAATAAATGTATGACGAATTCGGCACCAAGGAGGTAGAAATAAATAGGTTAAATTATGTTTTGAATTCAAAACCTCAGTACACACGATGTTCTAAATTCAAATTTACTTTAACCTCTAGAGGGTAAAAACGACTTTTGCGCCCTGATATCGAGGAGCAAAAGTACTCTTTCCGAGCTGGTGGGATGAAAAATAAGTTTTTTGTTGTTTAAATTACTTTACTATGTATATTTTTAATATTGCATGCCCAATACACGGTAATCTGTAGATACTTTTGTAAAAGTAATATCTAGTGTACCTACACAGTTTTAACCAGTAAAAATATTTTGATTTTGATTTTTTTTGTCCACGGGTGGAAAACTTTACATGACCTCAAACACAGATCCTTCAAATATGCCGAGTATCCTCACAATGTTTTTCTCATCGTTAAAGCGAAAGTGGTGATGACAAACTTATACATCAGGACTTTGATTTTTTTAATAAAGAGTGACGAGACGATCAGGACATGTGCCTGATGGTAAGCAACATGCCTGATGGTAAGCAACATGCCTGCTACAGTGACACGCAGCTATTGGAACATGAAGAGTCCAAATCATTACCTAGCACTGCACTGCACCGCGCTCGTCACCCAGAGATCTAAGTTGTTATATCTCTAAGCCCTGTAATTTCTCTGGAAACATGGAAACATAGGTACCTACTACTCAGAGATGCAGATTCGAAATTACGACCTCACAATTGTGAATCGCTCTAGGTAAAAGGTACCCAAGGATTTCTTTCATCCACAGCCTTCTCTATCCCACTGCTGGGTATAGGCACAGTATAAAGAAATACTACCAGTAGCTCATTGCCTTTGATCTTGGGAGAAACGCCGATAATGTCTAGACACGGGTAGTATCGTCGCAGTGTTAAAATCGTGGCACCAAAATAAAATTAAAACATACGGAAGACGTCAGCCCTGAGCCGCGCTCCTGCAATACTAACATTGTAATGTAGGCAATGCAGGAGCGCACTTCCCGCGTCTCACCTCGCACGCCCCGCACAATTGCCCTGTCTAGACGGCTTCGACTGTATGATTTCATAGACTGGTATAGGCCTCTCTTTTCCCATACCATTTTCCTCGGTCCTGTCCAAATCGAGTCCAGGTTCGACCCGCGATAGAAACGATATCGTCGACCCATCTTGCAGCTGGACGTCCTACACTCCGCTTACCTTGCCTCGGCCACCACTTTCTTTAGTGTTGAGAATTTAGGTTTGATAAATTATATAGATATCAACGAAGTGATTTAATCTATAGGTCATCTACATCTACCTACATCTTGTATACAAACCTTTTCTGTTTTTAATTTAAGTTTCTGTTTGTAATTTTAAAATAACCGCTTTTTACTATATGCATACGAATGTATAGATACCTACATAAGTACCTAGGTACCTTTTTTTTTTTTTAACTGTGTTAGTTTCGCACTTGACCACCATCTCGCCTGATGTTAAGCGACGATGCGATCTACGATGGAACGTGCTTACCTAGAAGAAACCGATTCACACTCGATTTGAAGACACCCAGATTGTAACCATCGGGGAAAACCCACTCCGGCAACGCATTCCACAACCTTGACGTTCTTATCACATACGTGGAGTCAAATCTCTTCGTTCGTGTTTTTGGAACATCAACCATGAAACGATGTCGCTTTTTTGAGATACTAGAATTCCGATAGAAGAAAGGGGAAGGTGGTATTAGATCATGCAGATCAGTTGCACACTCTCCGAAGTGTATCCGATAAAAAACCGATAAGCTAGCAATCTTGCGGCGATGATCAAGACTTTGAAGTCTTTTACGCACAAGAGTGTCATTGCCTATGAGCCTTTTGGAACGTCTCTCAATAGATTCCAGAGTCTCCAGCTGATACTTAGCCGATCTATCCCAAAGGTGCGAACAGTACTCCATACAGGATCGAATCTGTGCTTAGTACAACGTGAACGTGTACCTATACTGAAATAACATTTTTGAAGTGTAAACTCTTTTGGCGGACCACAGACATATTTTTCGTGGGCTGTGAATTGAATTCTAGCGTCACGCTCGGGTGTGATAAGAGATCTTCTGGTAAACTCGGGACCATGTACATCTAGAAATGCCTCAGCCAATGGGAAATGCTGAAAGGGCGTGGCCTGGCCATCATGGCATAGCCGTCTAGAAATACGTAAGCCAATGGGAAATGCTGACGCATTTCTAGATGGCCATGCCACGTCTTCCGGTTACACCCGCATAGTTTTCAAAGTAAGCTATCAAATTCTAAGTTATAAGTTTTCACTTCTATCGGCAGTTCGTATGACTGTCAACTTTTACAATTTTAATCTGCTTATCCGGCAAGGTTCCAGCTAATCTCCGAAACGGCTGGACCGATTATGACGAAGCTTTCCCTACTAGATAACTGATGCTCTAATGCTACTCTTACTTGAGAATAAAGTGGCCAAGTGCGAGTTGGACTCGCCCATGAAGGGTTCCGTTGCAGCAAGTAACATAATATACATAGTACACATAGTTCTTGTAGTTCGTTTTCACTTTGATCGAAGTTTCAATAATAGTGTATTTATGACGTACTAAAAAAAACTACTCATCAGATCGAGTTCAAACTAATTTTCGTTGGTAGTTTACATAGTAATGTACATCATATATATTTTTTAGATTTTTCATTCTCTTACTTTAGAAGTTAGAGGGGGGGGGGGGACACACACACATTTTACCACTTTGGAAGTGTGTCCCGCGCAAATTATTCAGTGTAGACGAAAATTATTTTAGAAACCTCAACATCATTTTTGAAGACCTATCGATAGACACCCCAAACGTGTAGGTTTGATGAAAAAAAATTTTTTGAGTTTCCGTTCTCAGTATGGGGGGCAACCCTAATTTTTCATTTTTTTAAATTTTTTTATTCAAATCTTAATGCGGTTCACAGAATACATCTACTTACCAAGTTTCAACAGTGTAGTTCTCATAGTTTCGGCAAAAAGTGGCAGTGACATACGGACGGACAGACAGACAGACAGACAGACAGACATGACGAATCTATAAGGGTTCCGTTTTTACGTTTTACGGAATCCTAAAAATAAACACTAAACATCCGTGAATTATCCAAAAAAAACCTTAAAACGCGCGAGAAACATCTAGTTTAATAAATAAAACCCGAAATCTATTTTTAGACTTTTAGAATAAACATTCTAAATAAATTAGAATTAGTTTAGTGGAACTTGAGGGTTAAGGTTTGTTTGAAACGATTTCAGTGATTAATTATATAAGGCTGGTTTTCGGAACGTACCGAATGTTTTACTGGCATATAAATCTCGTGATCTATACCTAACTAACTCTAATCTAACCTAACTATCCTACTAATATTATAAATGCGAAAGTTTGGACGATTGTTGCTCAATCTCGTCGGAACGGATGAACGGATCGGGTCGAAATTTGGAATACATATTATAGTATGGAATCACACATACCTACTACTATATTGATAGAAACCATTGGATGTGCCCGCCCTCCCAAACTTCAGGCGCATGGAATTATATCATCGTTGGGAAGAGTGAGCTCACTCTTTCCGTTCGATTGCAGGAATTGGTGAACATCAAACGTTTTTACCTATCACTATTCGGTGTCTACAACCAGAATAAGAAAAACCACAGCATACATCGCCGCTAGCGATTCTAGGGCTCAAGTAGATTGGTGGTGATTCATCCCACTAATATTATAAATGTCAAAGTATGGATGTTTGGTTATTTGTATGTTTGGATGTTTGTTGCTCAATCACGCCGTAACGTATGAACGGATCAGGCTGAAATTTGGAATAGAGTTAGATTATAATCTGGAAGAACACATAGGCTACTTTTTATCCGGGGAAAATAACGGGAACGACGGGAACGTGAACTATGCGGGTAAAACCGCGGGGCACTGCTAGTGGTTTGTATCGATGCTTACTAAGCAAGTCTTTATCGCGGGATAATTATAGGAACGAGAGCTACTCGGGTCCTACCGCGGGGCGCTGTTAGTAACAAATAAAGGAACTTGATTTTTTATGAGAGGCATTTCGCAGAGTGTACACTTACAGGAATTAACAGTTCGGGCGCGTTCACATATAATGTCCGTTTTTACAGGATCCTTTTTAACCGATCCGTCGCTACTGGAGATACGCTGCTGCACTTTTGTTCTTCAGTGTTCGCCTACTTTCAACGAGGACGGACGTTGTCGTGTTGTATTGGTACTAATGGTGGCTGTGTGTGGCTGTGTGGAGCACCCCACACCCCACACCCCGCGCACCCCCGTGGTTAGCCTCGCGCGGTTTCGATCCGATAAACGGATCAGTATACTGGATCCGAAATACTGTATTATGGTCTGAACTGGATCATACAACTACATACGCTTAAACGTACCTGTAAAACGAATTGTTGCTTATTTTATCGGATCGATATTTTTTACTGGATCCGGAATACCGTATTCTGTTTGAACTCGCTCATACAACTACATACGCTAGTAACAGATACGTTTAAACGGAGCTGTAAAACGGACGTTGTGAACGCGCCCTTCCTTGTGTTTTTGTATCGGACTGTTCGTAGCTGGAAAGAAAAAAAACATTATTTCAAAATTGACTCAACGTTACACGTGGACCACATCGTCACTTCACATCTGGTGCTAGGGCCAATAAAAAATCCAAATAGTATTTTGATCTTCTATAATAGAATCCAAACTATGTGTCATTACATTTTATAATTATCGGATATTCTCATATAAAGACTAGTCCCTGGGTGTAATCCCAAGTAGTATATTTTCTCAAAAAAAATAAAACTTGAAAAAAAAGCCGTCTGGATTCGAACCCGGAGCTACTAATTCGTGACCGCCATAACCGCATGAGTTGCGTCTGAGCTATTATGCTGTCGCGCCACGCGGCGAAATTTACCTTCGCATTCTAATGTCTAATGTGACAGTTTTTCATTGTCTAAAAACGCGCATAATATGCGTTTTAAAAAAATGAAACCTAGTTAGATCGATTTAGCGTCCGCGAAACCACCTGCTTACATAATTTCATGAAAATCGTTCGAGCCGTTTCCGAGATTCAGATTCTATATATATGTATAGGTACCTATATGCAAGAATTGCTTCTTTAAATGTATAAGATAAGATTCATTGAAATAAAACTTATCTTTCAAGTTGGAGCAAACTGCACAAGGTGTGACTAAGTGTGACTGAGTCCACTGCGGACCAACAACGTTACGCATAATCCTACTCATAAATAAATATCAATGTATGGATGTTTGGATATTTGGATGTTTGGATGTTTGTTGCTCAATCACGTCCTAACGTCTGAACGGATCAGGCTGAAATTTGGAATACAGATAGATAATAGGCTGGCAGAACACATAGGCTACTTTTTATCCCGAAAAAGTTACGGGAACTCCAAATTAATTATATATTTAGATTATATTTGGAATTAATATTTATTTGTTGTTTGACATTGTTGTTGTTTAATTGATAAAAATTATTTATGCGTGTGAAATCCGAACAAAAACAAATTAATTTATAAGTTTGTTTGAAACGTACATGACACATGATGTACCTAGGTATGGATTTAATTTTGTGACTCATAACATTAGGTACCTTTACAAATAAATAACAATGACTTTATATGATTTTAAATAGTATAGAATTCAAACCATTATCAAACAGACAATAAATTTCCATCCTAAGTGCGATGTGAAACCCATTCGAGGACGCCATCAACTTGAGGAGACTTCAGAAGAGCTTCACACTTACCCGCAACTTGAACGAAATTTTCGCTTTACAACTTTAAAGTTCGCCCAAGTTTAAGATCCCTCGTGTGAATTTACATGACGGAGCGTTTGCCTAGAGCTTAGTTGAAATATTGGGGAGGCTACGAGGAGTATATTGAGAGTACGCAGAAAACTGTACTAAGTCGAAAGGGACCATACACTCCTAATAAAATAAAAATGTGTGGGTGCTTAAGTCCACACGGCAGAAGTGAAAACTAAAATAAGGAATATCTATTAAAAACCATTGAATAATGCTAATAAGTGTGGAAACTGGGCAAACGTAGCGGTGATGAGTTGAGAGTGGGACAATTCGGATATGGGCAGCGGAACCCAAGAGGGCAACGTCTAGCTGATTTCTTGGAAAGGGAGAGCCTCAGAAACAACCAACTCAAGAAACAGCCACAACGAAAATGGACATGGATTAGCCCAGATGGTTCCACAAAAAATGAGATCGACTTCATTATGACGACTAAACGGCAAATATTCAGCGATGTCTCTGTGATCAGTAGGGTTAAGACCGGCAGCGATCACCGTATTGTAAGAGGCACGCTGAATCTAAACATTAAGTTCGAAAGATCACGTCTAATGAAGTCCACGCTCCGACCAAATTATGCTCAAATCGAAGATCTCGATAACTTTCAACTCGAACTTCAAAATCGCTTCGAAGCCTTAGATGAATGCGTAACGGCGGACGAAATAAACGACAGGCTGGTGGAAACTGTTCAAGCAGTTGGCAGGAAATTTTATAAGAGCCGACGCCAAAATAGAACCCAAAAGCTCTCCGATCATACTCTAAATCTCATGGCAGTTAGGCGAGATATGCGGTTGCAGTCTTCGGTCGACATGACGGTATACAGACGGCTCAATAGACGGATCTCTACTTGTGTGCGACGCGACATACGTTGCTTCAATACTTCGTGTATTGAAGAAGCGATCAAACGGAACCAAGGCTCGAAAGTGTTCGCAAGGAATCTGTCTCTTGGGCAAAGTCAGCTGGCCAAACTGAAGACCGATAGCGGTGACGTAGTCTCGTCGAAGCCCGAGATTTTGGAGGAGATTGAGAAGTTCTATGAACAGTTATACACCTCTACACACGCACAACCTGTCGTTGGCATGGCAAAAGACCCAAGAGCCAAGCTGACCCGACACTTTACCGAAGACATCCCGGAAGTCAGCCTGTATGAGATTAGGATGGCCCTCAAACAACTTAAGAACAACAAGGCACCTGGCGACGACGGAATTACGACTGAGCTTCTGAGAGCGGGTGGAAAACCGGTACTTAAAGTCCTCCAGAAGCTGTTCGACTCCGTCATACTTGACGGTAATACGCCAGAAGCGTGGAGCAGAAGTGTGGTGGTGCTCTTCTTCAAAAAAGGTGACAACACCTTGTTGAAGAACTACAGACCCATCTCACTTCTGAGCCACGTTTATAAGTTGTTTTCGAGGGTAATCACGAATCGTCTCGCACGCAGGTTTGACGACTTCCAGCCACCCGAACAAGCCGGTTTCCGAAAAGGCTATAGTACCGTAGACCACATACATACGCTTCGGCAGATTATACAGAAAACCGAGGAGTATAATCGGCCACTATGTATAGCGTATGTGGACTATGAGAAAGCCTTCGATTCCATCGAGACCTGGGCAGTGCTTCAGTCTCTCCAGCGATGCCGCATGGACTATCGCTATATCGAAGTGTTGAGGTGCATTTACAGCAAAGCCACAATGTCTGTCCGATTACAGGACCAGTGCACAAAACATATCCGGCTACAGAAAGGCGTGAGACAGGGAGATGTCATATCTCCGAAACTGTTCACTGCCGCGCTGGAAGATGTTTTCAAGCTACTGGACTGGAACGGACATGGCATCAATATCAACGGCGAATGCATCACTCACCTTCGGTTTGCCGACGATATAGTCATTGTGGCGGAGTCGATGGAGGACCTCGGTGCTATGCTCAGGGACCTCAGTAGAGTATCCCAACAGGTAGGTTTGAGGATGAATATGGACAAGACGAAGGTCATGTCAAATGTTCATGTCTCACCTGTACCGGTTATTGTTGGGAATACCACACTCGAAGTTGTTGACGAATACGTCTACCTGGGTCAAAAGATCCGATTGGGTAGATCCAACTTCGACAAAGAGGTCCAGCGAAGGATCCAACTCGGATGGGCAGCGTTCGGGAAACTACGGCACATCTTGGAGTCCAAAATACCCCAATGCTTGAAGACGAAAGTCTTCAATCAGTGCGTGTTGCCAGTGATGACTTATGGAACTGAGACGTGGTCCTTAACTGTGGGCCTCATAACAAAGCTCAAAGTCACACAGCGAGCTATGGAGCGAGCTATGCTCGGAGTCTCTTTGCGCGACAGAATCCGTAATGAGGATATTCGCAAAAGAACTAAAGTAGCCGACGTAGCTCGAAGAGTAGCTAAGCTGAAGTGGCAATGGGCAGGCCACATCGCTCGCAGAACTGACAACCGATGGGGAAGAAAGGTTCTCGAGTGGCGACCACGAACCGGAAGACGCAGTGTTGGACGGCCTCCCACTAGATGGACAGATGACCTCACGAAGGTCGCTGGAAACCGCTGGTTGCAGGTTGCGCAGGACCGTTCGTTGTGGAAATCTAGGGGGGAGGCCTATGTCCAGCAGTGGACGTCTTACGGCTGATGATGATGATGAATGCTAATAAAAAAAAAGATAACCTAACTATATTATAAATTAAATATAGTTAACACAGTGACACGACAGTGACAGATGCGGCTGAAGCAGTATAGGCAGATAGGCACATGGCCAAGAATAAATAAAAAAAAAAAACAAAATACATGTGTGGTCTGTGGTGCGCCGTAGCGAGTAGCGAGAGAGATAGAGAGTATCTAATGTCCCTCTCTTACAATTTGTTGACTAAATTATCTTTCTCGCTCTAGCATCCCGAGTTCACCTGAAAATTTCTCATCATTGCCGAGCGTGACGCTACGATTCAATTCACATCCCACGAAAAATCAGTCTATGGCGCGCCAAAAGAAGACTTCCATTCAAAAATTTGCTTTTCTATGATAAATTCCCGTACTCTAAATGAATGAAATGGGCAATTCTTATGGTTTCGTGACACTGGCATTCTACAGCGACGTGGCGTTGGAGCGGTGGCGGAGCTGCGAGCGGGAAGTGCGCTTGAAACGATTTATGGTTGAGTGAAATCTTGGGAGTCCGCTTTACTTACGAGTACATGCGTAATCGCAGTAGGTATATCTGTAGCTATACATATTTATTAACAAAAAATATACTATATTTATTAATAGAATACAATACACATGACGTATTAGGTACAGAACAGTAAAAAGTTCTAACTTCTTGCCTTCTTGCTTTAGTGCTTTACCTAGAAACAGCAATAAAGATTTTAAAATTTGTGGTCTACCGGCAGTCCCCATAACTGCCTATTTTTTGTTTGCAAGATTTCTGGGATACAATTGCAAAAGATGTGCACAACGATGAGGAAAACATTTACCCTTTTGGTTGACGCAAAAAATACGGAATAGCAAAAATTTTTTTTTTTTTTTTTTTTTTTTAACTGCTATAGGTTTACACTTGACCGCCATCTCGCCTGATGTTAAGCGATGATGCGGTCTACGATGGAGCGTGTTTACCTAGATAAAACCGATTCACTCTCGATTTGAAGACACAAAGATTGTAACCATCGGTATATTTTATTTTTGATACAAAAATAAAATATACACGATGAGGTCGCCATTTGTATAACCATTTTTTAAAATGAATGAGTATACGGGTAACTCACGTGTTTTACAATTACCCGTACCTACATTCTTTTAAAATATGTAATAACCACATAGGTTTTCATGCTATAATTGTATCACAATTCAAAAATACAACTTTTTGTGTTGTGAACATAAATTGTTTACGACTATCTAATATATGCTGAGTTGCTAAAGAAATGGTTATTTTGTCATTTCTACCCAAACATAGCCGCGTGCAGATACCTACTAATTGTTAGAATCTCATCGGTGGCTCCCTATCCTTATTCATCAGCCGAATGGCCGCTTATTACTGACAATTGGACAAACTCCAGTTACCGTTGTAGGCATCGATATTGAGATCGTTGGTTGTAGGTAGCTACTTATCTTTTCAATGCTCATTTGAAATTCAACTCCAAATGAAGTGATCTAAAAGCGCAGCCAGCGGCAGCTACGACTACGCAAACATACCTTCGTAAATCCCCCGTAATGCAGTAGAGTGGCACAAAAAACGCATTTGGGTGAGTGTTGTATTCTGTAATAACAAATGCAAACGTGGTAAGTCATTCGAAACTGAGAAAGTGTCTGGTATAACTTGGAAATTATTATATGAGTAGTTTAACTTTTGATACATAATTAAATGCACTACTTATTATTTATTACTTTTAAGTTCAGGTGCTAATTATTGTTTTGCCCGCTTTTTTTACTTTACAGCTAACTTATGTTTTTTTTGTGATGTGACGTATTTTAAATGCTATTTACTCATTGTTGAAAAATATTTATTTATTTTGGAGTGAATAATGTTAATGTAATATTTCAATAAATTGATAAAAAGTATTTTATAACATATTTGCTCGTAAAGGGTCTCTTATTGGACCAATTTCTGTATCGTAATGTATCTTATTACGCACTAGTGCTGTAATGTATAATGTAAAACGCACGGTTTCAAAATGCTCCGTCCACAGACTAGGTAGAGAGATATGCTCCGTCTAAAACGAACGGTAGCTTTTTAAATCTTAGTAAAGAGTTTTTATGTCAGAAAAGTGGAGTCAACTTTTTATGAATAAAATTAACTTTGAGAGGTAAAATATAATAAAGAATTATTAAATTCGTTAATTTAATTAATTTAGACCATAAATTACTTTAATTTTTCTGTAACAAAACACAAAAATATTAATTTACTTTATTATTATTGGCATACAGGCTGGTTCTGTGCCGTTGCTTAAAAAAAAAGGCGCCGATGCGCGCGCATTGCTAATCTGTGATCCATAGTGATTACTTACTCTGTGCTGTGATCTGTGATCAAGTAAATATTATTCCGCGCGTTTTTTTTCGCTGTATTGTTTTTATTTGAAAATGTCGTCAGAGTTTTGTTTATTTCCTCGCAAATATGTTATAAAACGTCGTATGACATACGTGCGCTTTGATAATTACAGCCTCTGCTAATTATAGCTCTCGCCTTCGGCTCGAGCTAGCAATAAAGCCTCGGCTGTAATTATCAACTTACCGCACTTATATCATAATGTACTATTATTCTCTAACTACTCTTGCAAAACGTTTTTAACGTATTATAAGTATACACTTGACTTGACAGTCAGACTCGCCTGATAATAAATAAGTGATGGTGCGGTCTACGATAAAAGAAATCGATGAACTCGCGATTTGAAGACACCAAGATTGTGTTCAACATAACCCAATATAAGAACTCATCTTGTTTCCTTGAGCGGAATCAGGTACAAAATTATGTAAAATGGTTATTAATGCTGTTGGTTAACTAACCTAAAATAGATTAATTTATTTTCTACGAAACTACACAATACCTACGCCAATTATATTAGTTGTAATAAAGTTCGTAAAAAATAAATAATTAAAAAATAATAAAACCTGACTAAAAAAACAACAGATAAGAAAAACACTACAAAGACCGAAACAAGATTGACAAAATAAAGTATGTACTAAAACCTAAAACATTACTACATTATAAACTGAAAGTCTAAGTTAAACAAATTACATAATGTTGGGCGGCAGGCGGGACCGGTATTGAAACAAAACCGGCGCGCGGCGCGGCGCCGGGCCCGCGCGCGGTCGCGGTTGGCAGCCGCTCCGTGTGAACCGGCCCTAAAACGTCGCAATGGTCCCAGAATTCCAGAACGTTCGCCTAAAGCTAAAGGTAGGTCATCCTAATACGATTTAGTAAGTAAGTTGGGATGACGTAGCTACATATCCAACCGCGAAATACTTTTTTTTTTATCGTGGGCAGAGCCTTTATTAACAAAACTAAAACACAATGAGAACTACACTACGCTACATACCTAACAACTACTTACACTAAGCACACCTGAATTATCCATAGACCAATGAAGGTCTACTGATAATCAAGATGTTCAAGCCCACTACCAATCGGAAGCGTACCCAGCATGCTGGCGGCATTACCACGCTGAATGGCAATGCTTATGCGTTGGGCCAAATAAACGCCGAAATACTTAATTTTTGAAATCGGTCCAGTAGTTCCTGAGATAAGACGTGATAAAAGACGATTTGTATAAATTTTTCAGGCATTCATTTATAGATAGACTAGCTATTACCCGCGACTTCGTCCGCGCGAAATAAATACTAAGGTAACTCAGGCAGTACCTATTTTTATACCCAGCCACATTTACGGTTACTAAAAACAGCTTATAATAAAACAATTTCATCAAAATCGGTTCAGTTAATTAGGTGTGAAAGCGTAAGAGACATTCGTTCCCCATTTCAACTCCAATTTCATCCCCATACAATGCAAAATTGCTAGAACAAACATTTATTGGCTTCGTGCCAAGTGCCTATATAAAGAGTTTCATAGTTTTATCTTCAACGATTGGGAACATCCATATTGATATTCATCCCCCATTTCAACCCCAATTTTGTCCCCGTACAGTTCGAAATTATACTTTCATGTATACTTTCATCCCCCATTTCAATCCCAATTTCATCCCTTTTACAAAATTGCTAGAACAAATATTAGTTTGCTCCGTGTCAAGAGTCTATATTCAGAGTTTCATTGTTTTATCTGCAACGATTAGGATTTTCCATGTTGACATTCATCCCCCATTTCAACCCCAATTTCACCCCCGTACAGTTCGAAAATACGAAATTGATAGAACAAACATTCGTTTGCTTCGTGTCAAGTGTCTATAAACAGAGTTTCATGGTTTTATCGTCAACGGTTGGGAACTTCCATATTGACATTCATCCCCCATTTGAAACCCAATTTCACCCTTATACAGTTCAAAATTACAAAATTGATAGAACAAACATTTAATTGCTTCGTTTCAAGTGTCTAGATACAAAATTTGATAACTTTACAATCACGAATTTTCATACAACCGTTCATCCCTTGTTTCACCCTCTTAGGGGTTGAATTTCGCAAAACCCCGTCTTAGCGAGCGCCTACGTGCTAAATGGGACCTCCATGCAAAATTTCAGATTCCTAGCATTTGTAGTTTCTGAGATTCCTTGATGAGTGACCTTTCGCTTTTATATATATAGATATGCAATTGTTCAGATTGGGAAAAAGTTGAGAGTTCGCAGTACTTATTCTATAACATATCCAGGGCCGGATTTAGAGGTAGCGGGTAGAGGTGCGGGGCAGAACTTCGTTGGGGACGTCGAAATACCCACACACCCTAGGTTAAGAATTTCTCAAGCAAAAACCGGGACTACAAATGCTTTAAAGATAACGTAAAAATTTCGAAATTAGATTTTATTCCCCGAAGTGTCTGTTGTAGAGGCCCCGGGGCGTCCTCTTTGCCCTTCTCGGCTCCTAAATCCGGCCCTGAACATATAATCAGTTATTATAAAGTATTCTAGCGTCACAGTATACTCTCCTGCATCAGATCTGATCACACTTTACAGAATACAGACCCAGGTAGTGTAGAAATGTAGATAAATAGTGGAAACTGGAGAGTGAAAAAGGGAAATGCAATTTGAAATGTGATTACTGCTTCCCTTTGATTATGTTCGCGCGCGATGTGTTTTCACGGAAGTGAGAGCCCATTCTATTTAGGTATACCTGCGATGATTTTGGAACGCCTGTTTTTAAATATGCTGTAGGTATTCGTTTTTGAGTTGCGCATTTAGATATCCATCAACATTTTATGGAAACAATCATGATTATCTATACTTGTAATAAAACTGTAGCGGGTCGAATTCTGTACATTGAAGAAATTTTGAAAAAAAAATTTTGGGGGCAGTCCGTAGTCTATACTGATGGCGAAACTGCATTTTTTTTCTTTCATGTCTGTCTGTCTTTCTGTATAGGGAACTCTCATTACGACGAAACTACTGATTCAATTGAAATGAAACTTGACATGATTGAAGATCATAGTAAGGAAATGGTAGCTGTCTACTTTTAATCCCCAAATTCTGCACGGTTTTCTTGCAGAAAGGGGTGAAAGTCAGAATGTGTATTTGGTTGTAACTCATGTTTGCGATGTTCAATTTCGTTAATTCTTATTTTGTTAGAAAGAACACATTATTAATATAGTCCTGTCAAAATTTTAACATTATCAGTCGATTGGTTCAAAAATTACATTGAAATGAAATAATAACGGTAATAATAAGTTCGGTACATACTAACTGCTAAGAATTCTGTGACACTGTAAACAACAGGGATGTAACGGAGGTCAGGTCGCAGTTTTTAAATTTGATTTCGGAATCAGAACTGAAGTCGGAGGCATAGGCAGGATTAGAAGTGGTGGCAGGAGATACATTTTTATTGGGTATTATTTTTTTGCCAAACACGTGGACACGATAAACATTGACGAGCACAATTACTTTTGCACAATTTAGGAATTTGAGATTTTGTATTTTCATTTATTATCCACCATAATAAGAGATTATCTCCAATATTTATACACTTTACCTCCGATTATAACCTCCGTTTTAAAAGTTTCGGAAACGAAGGTAAATACCTAGTAATCGAAAGTTCCGACTTATTGGAGTCAGAGTCGAAGCTCATCCCTGGTATACACACCGCGCTCAAATCCGCCATCCGTCATCTGTCGTCAGGTAATAATATTACAATACCTTTCTAATGTTTTTCCACATAAACTACAGATGGCAGCTCATGATACGAAACACGATCTGAGATTTATTAGAAAATGTGTAATGTAGTATTTGTTGTTGTAGCGGCAATATAAATACATTATCTGTGAGAATTACAACTGCCTAGCTATCACCGTTCTGGAGATACAGTCTGGTGACAGACGGACGGACGAACGGACGAACAGCGAAGTATCAGTAATAGGGTCCCGTTTTTACCATGTACATATATTATAAGGAAAACAGGGAGGTGGTTTTTTGAATATTAACAAAAACTGGATGACAAGATGTTCAAGCCAGCCAGTCGGAAGCGTGCCCAGCATACTGGCGGCAGTACCACGCTGAATAGCAATGTTTATGAGTAGGGCCAAATAAACGCCAGCATTTTGGTCACGCGTTGTGTCGGCCAAATGCTCAGGCACGAGTCTCAACCCCAAAAAACTCAAATATAAAACCACTACCCAGGGTTGCATATTTCAGCCGTTTGAAACGCTCAGCTGAATTAGCCGCTGCACTGGCCCTACTATGTGTCTCTGGAAGATGTGATGGTGCCAGAGTATCGACGCAAGCTGGGTCCCACACTAGGGGACGAACGAAGTAGCGGGTTCAGCTAGTTAAAAATATTTCATATTTATCTTTATTTGTGAAAATATGTGTACTATGTGCAAAAATATTTCATATTTATCTTTATTTGCGAAAATATGTGTATGTTTGTATACTTAATAGTAAATTTACCAGCGATTGTTTCATTAATTATTGGAGATACATTTAGTGTACCTATGTATACGTAATCCTGTATTTATTGAACAGGATAAATAAAAAAAACTTTTTCTTACAATCCCCTTCGAAAATCTAAAAATGTAGAAATTTAGGTTTGTTATTAAACAGCAGTTTAACAGTTTTAAGCTCATTTAAATCATGTTTATTTCTTGTTTATTCATAAAGTATTATTTTACATATCGAAACAATTACGATAATGTCATAACCATTTCCATAAATTATGAAAGTTATCATTAAGAACAATCTAATTAGTCTCTAAATAATAGAACGCCACGAGCTTTAAAAGTTGAATTACCTATAGTTTTGACGGCAAGAAAAACATCGTGAGAAAATTAGTAAGTATATACCTACCATGAAATGTATCATTAATGACATGCGTCATAAGCCATCCCCCGCTTGGCTAGCGTAGTGAGTTATGGCCTTAACTCTCTCATTGTGAGAGAAGGCCCCGAGTACCAGCAGTATGAACATTAAGTGGGCTACTTATGCTTCCGGTTATTATTCCGATTATCTGGAAGATACCGCTTTTAGCGACAAGGTCGCCATTTACCTACCAGGTAATTTTTTTTTTAAACTATATATCTGTTTAGTTTTATGTAGTGAGCATAGATTGTTTCTAACTATCTACTTTTATGTAGAGTTGCTAAAGAAATAGTTTTATCTCAAATCTACGCAGACATAGCCGCGTGAAGATACTAATATTTTCAAATTGCATTGTCGGCGAAGCAACTATTATTATTACTAAATATGTTTTAGCTAATATTTAGTTGCGTCGGTAGGCACAAGCGTGTCGAAACTCAAATTTTGACTAAAATTTAAATATGTTCACTTATTTATTTGTGTGAGATGGCACAATGTCGCATCTCTGATGTTATTTTGAATAAATTAATAGCAACGCGATCAGATGTTGAAACCACGCCTATTTTGCCAAACTGGACCTTGGCCTCTACTCATATACTATAAATGCAACGGGTTATTAAGAAAATCATCAGATTCGTTTAGTTCATCTAGTCATCAGCACTTCGAAACAACAAAATGAAAGCCTTCGTGAGTATTGGTGCAACTTCACTACTTTAGTTTCTTAACTTGAATCGTTAAATTTCAAACATGGCTATTAGTACTATTAGGCTATTATTACTTCAGATTTGGAATAACTCTATAATTTTTTTTAATTTGGACTTTTAGTACTTAACTAATTTTAAATCAAAATAAACACTTTAATATTACCTCTAAACGGTACAAAATATGCTATTCAGTTCTCGAATTTTCGATAAGTCGAGTGCGTTTTAGTTTTCACGGCGTTAGCTATGATTCGAATTGAACTAATCATTTTCGAATTCGTTTATCCAACTATTTTGGATGACTTTGTCCTTTTTTTAACAATAATATGATTTGACTTGACCTAATGTTAAGCCTAGATGCAGCGTGCGTTAATCATTAAATGATGTGCTCCAGTGTAATCAAGAAATTACGTATTTTTATTATAATTTGTATAATATCTTTAAATACTTACTTTTACTTAAAACGTAAAATTTCTCAAGTCTTGCCAATAAAATTTTCGATTATGCTTACTTAAACAAACTAAATAACTTTCTTCAATTCTATTATTTTGGCTAAATTAGCATAGCCTTTGACATTTTTATTACTGGAGGACCTGACGTCAGGCAAAGTCACTTTTTAGACTCTTTTAAAAACAAGACCCTTGTTAATCAATTATCACATTTAAATTTGTAACCAATTTGTATTATATTTTCCTCAGCTGTGTGTTCTCTTCGTCGCCGCCGCCATGGCCGCCCCCGAACCAGGCACCCGCGACAAGAGAGGACTATTACCCGTTAGCCCTTACGGTCTTGGTCTTGGCTACGGCGGTCTATACGGCGGATATGGCTACGGTCTCGGCTACGGTTACGGAGGCCTCGGATACGGCTACGGAGGTCTTGGCCACCACTTGCCTGTTCTGGCCGCTCCCGCGGTTGTAGCCGTCTCTAAGAAGGTCGTTGAAGACCCCCACAGCAACAAGGTAAGAAGCTAGAATTACTATATTCGATAGGTCTCCTATATTACTCCCTCCTAGACCATCAATTAAATTATTTCTGAGTAAGGATAATGACAAAAACTACAGGTTAGTGTGTCCAATTTAATAGCGTAAAGTACCTGACACTGCACCTGAGAGCTTTACAACCTATTTTTCCTTACTTTACGAGTAATAAAGATAGATAGTTTTACCTAATAAGATAGAGCTCAAAAAGTGAAATTGCTAGTAGGTAACAAAAGTGTTTATGAATAACTAAGTGTTTATGAAAAACTAAATGGTCAAAAAACAGAAGTAGTCCGAAGGTTTTCTCTAAATATTTTAAACGAAGAGTTACTTAACAATCCACATTCTCAACAAGCTATATTGAAACGCTAGCAGCTAGTCATATATATAAATGTAGTCCTTGTAACAAAATTGTATCTAATTTCTCCACAGGTTACCTCCGAGAAGAGAGTTCTAGCCGTCCCGGAACTGCACGCCGTGCACGCCGTTCCCGCCTTGCCCGTGCTCCCCGGCTTGCACGGACTTCCTCTGCACGGACTGCCCCTACACGGTCTGCCTCTGCACGGAGTCCACGCCCTCCCAGTTGCCCACGCGCTGTTGTGAGCTGCGTTGCGTTGACGCTACCCACCAAAAACTTGTTATGTTATAAAGTATTATTATATTTTTGTTAGTTATTTTTTTTTGTTTTTATTTGTTCCTGATACTTACCTTTTTTATTTAAAGTCGAAGATAAAGTTCTTTAATCATAAATGTACAATTAAGGCCCGGTTCACACGACGCGGCTGCCAACCGCGCCCGCGCGCGGGCGCGTCGCCGCGCCGCGCGACGGTTTTGTTTCAATGCTCACGAGACCGCAGGTTTTCGCGGTTTCTGCTCCGGAAAGCTACTGCGCAAGAATCGCGCGCAGCCACGCGGGCACCGCGCGGCTGCCGCAGCCGCCGCGGCCGTAAACCGCGTCGTGTGTATTGAATTCAATTTTATATGGAAATCTGCCGCGCCCGCGAGCGGGCGCGGTTGGCAGCCGCGCCGTGTGAATCGTCTCTTACACGTCAATTAATTTAATAAACAAAATAAACTATATTTGTACACAAAATTTAACCGACTTCAAAACTTCACAAATAAGCACTCAAAAGCGAAACATTAATTATTATAACCGCTACTCATCCATCTATTTGAACTTGGTGTCAATTAAGTCAACAAGCTAGTAGAAAGATTTGTACTATGTACGTAGTAAGTAGGCAAATAGTTCTAGGTTAGGTTAGTCTACTACCTCTATTCCTACTACTGTCTACTACCTGTTAGAATTGGCTGGCGCACCTACTACAAATAAATGAGTGGGTCGCGCTTTTAGATATGGCAGTGCATTTTACATTTAACATGATTTCCACATGTTTTGTCCATACACATTTTCGTATAAAAGGTTTCCTGAAAAATATCAATATGGACTGCCCATACAAATGAAAACTTATAAATTACAGTATGACTAATGTTGACCCAAACGTCACCTATATAGCTGCAGATATACTGCTATTACACATGTCGGTGACTCTAACCCTTACGATTTTCCACTACCAAAAAAGTACTGTCCTCGGATAAACAATTATCCTTATATCCCCGGGTGACGAGCGCAGTGCGGTGCTAGATTATGATTTGAACTATTTATGTTCCAATAGCTGCATGTCGCTGTGCTGTTATGGGCAGGCATGTTGCTTACCACCACGCACATGTTCTGCTCGTCTTGTCACTCTATCATATAAAAAGAAAAATAAGTTTCACTTCAATAACATTTTCTAAGTACAACTTATTTAAACATTAGCACCCAACCTAGGGACACCGCTAATCAAAGATAGGGGTTTCTTTTTCAATAAGCATTATTGCCTTGGTACTATGCCAGAGTTTTTAGAAGCTACCCGCGTTTTGTGATGTCGTCTGCTTATTTAAGCTATGCAATACCACAGTAAATACATAATGCAATTCTTTACTGTGGCAATACTATGCAGCAACGTTGGACTTGAATAGATCACCACGATATCTCTTGTCTTGTCGCTCTTGTGGAAGTGTCATATTTTTGTCGCGGCACATTACTATGTCGCCATAGCTAACATACACCTCATCTGCTTATGATTGGTACAAACGAACCGTGCGGAAAAACCTGCTCTATTTACTTATTCTTTATCTAAGGACTAGCCATTCTTCTGCCTTAAATAAATACTTTTCCCCCCAAACGTTATAAGCCAATTAAATAAAACTAATGTATGCAGTAATTAGATACTGTGACTCCACTCCACCTCTAAGAATTTCTGTTATACCTACTTAATTTTTGAAGAAAAGTGAATGGACCGTCTGTTTCGACAATTATTTGTAGTTTATAAGTTAATTTATTCTTCTGTTGACCAATATCGACCAAAATACTACGTAGGAGTTAATAATAGATAATAAATCAGTTAAACGGGTTTCTTGTAGGTTAGCGGGCCCTACCATTGACCGCATCATTGCGTAAAACGTCAGTCAGGGTCAAAAACCAACCTTACAAATAATATAACATTAAAATGACGTATTAGTATCATCATCGTAGTAATTATGCTAATTAATTTTGTAGATTAGATAAATCAATGATTGCTTAATTTAACACGAAAGTTGTGCATGGTCAGAAGGATAAAATATGCATTCTTGGTGAATGATATCGGTCTTTGTGAGAGCAGAGTCCGTCTGAGGAAGTATCACACCTTTGCCAGTTATTATACTCCCAAGCAGTAATGTATTCTGGTTTGAAGGGCAATGTTTCCAGTGAAACTACAGGACATAGAGATAAAACACCTTACAAATCTGAGTGACGAGCGCAGTGCTGTGCGTATTGGGTTTGGACTCTTCATATTTCAATAACTGCGTGTCGCTGTGCTTTTATGGACAGGCAAGTTACTTATGATCTGGCACATGTACTGCTCGTCTTGTCATTCAATACCAAAAAAAAATCCTCCTTCTCTAGTAAATTTGCACTGCAGTCAGCATGCTCATGTCTAAGGGTCTTGACGACAGTCTTCCAACCTCTGTTTGATGCTGTTACGGCATCACCTTTGACGGGGTCCGAGTCAATGTTATGGCACAACCCACTACCACGTCTACCATCGGCGTTTTGACAGGATCAGAGAATCGTAGACTGATTGTACTTAGCGTGGTGCGAATAACGGACCACGCAAAGCACTGCGATCGTTTCACAGGATCAAATACGGGAAAAAATTATCATACGGGAATATTATTCAACCCATACTTTTGTGTGGCCTGAAGCCCTAGCTGGTAGTAAGTCTGCCTGCGAAGCCGTGGGTTCGATTCCCACCCAGTGCAAATATTATTTTGTGTGATGAATTCAAACATTTGTACTATGCCTGGGTGTTTTATATGTAAAATAAGTATTATTATATCAGCTATCTGGCTTCCATATATAAATAAATATTGGAGGACAATTCACACACAACACCCTCTGACCCCAAACTAAGCAAAGCTTGTATGATGGCGGCCAGATAGCTGATGTAATACTTATATATTTTTAAATACATACTTATTTTACATAGAAACACCCAGACACAGTGCAAACATTTGAATTCATCACACAAATATTTGTACTGGGTGGGAATCGAACCCACGACCCTCGGCTTCGCAGGCAGAGCCAACCAACTACCAACCAAGCCAACCAAGCCAACTACCAACTAAGCCACGAGGCCAGTACAAGCTTTGCTTAGTTCGGGGTCAGATGGTGTAGAGTGTGAAATGTTCACTAATAGTTATTTTAATCTGAACGCGTCGTGTCAAGGATAACGTTTACATCGACTTACATACTCGTAACATGTAACTGTGTGTCATTCAAGCGGCCAAGGCTAAAAGCTGTCCGAGCTAATGGAGCGCTACAGAGTTGACGGTAAGCTGCTCAGGTAGAAAAACTAATCCGCTTGTACGGCGCTGAATAAACCAACAGTCGAGTCGCGACGTGTAAAAACGCTCAGTTTTATAAACCAGTGAGGGAGTCTAAAAATAAATTACTAGAGAAAATTGAAGTGGACTGAACTGGACAGAATAAGTTTTGGTATTTTCCTCCTTTACTAATTTAGCCTAAATTAAAATTTAAATCATTTAGGTTTCTTTTAGCTAATCGTGCTAAATTCTTGGCTATATATATATTGGCAGTGAAATGCATAAATACACATTTAAAATTAATGCAAAAGCGAAGAAGTAAGCTTTTCTAATGGATTTCAAAAGAAGAGGAGGTTCACAATTCACTTGTTGGTGTTTTTTTTATATAATACCTACGTATTGCTACGCAATAGCTCTACCACACTGTGGATCGATTTTGTTGATTGTTTTGTTTTGTAGTCGACCTTTGATCTTTCTGAGGAGGACAAATAGATTTTATCGAAATCGGTGTAGCGGGTTTTGAAATATTAACAAAAATCCAGAATTTGGTTTCCTCGAAACATTCGTACTATCTCGCTGTCTCGTTGGAACAGTGTGTTATGTGGATTTTACCAAAAATATGAAATGTTACTGAATGTCTGAGTTTAATTATAAATACAAATCGTTTTTTTTATCGAACTCTCTAATTACTTATACTTACGTGCATACGTACAGCATATCTGAAAGCATATCCGAAGCACAGCTGAAAGCAGTCCATATACTTACCGTACTCACCGTAGCTGACAACAATCTATAAATAAGTACTTAACACAGTAGGCTACCAACTTCTAAGTTGCAGTAAGCGAATTTGGCTAGACAAAGAAAGTATGGGATATCTGATAACTATTTGAAAGTAAAGTGTATATGTATGTACGTCACCGTAAAATTGAAAATACCGTCAGATTACAAATGGTCTAAGATCCCGCTATACAACGACCTTCACCGAGATGTTTATTTGCATAAACGTATTTTATATGTAATTTAATATGTCAATAAATATATTGCATTTGGGTTGCCTAGCAAATTTTAGTCCAGAGTTCGATTAATTAATAAATGTTTTTTTTATTTAAAATCGTAAACGGTACATACCACAGAAAAGTGTTCATGCCACAAAAGATGCAAAATTGTATTTTCTACAATAACGACCTCAATAATGTTTGCCCTAAAGTTTGTAGTTTCCGAGATATTGGCCAAGGTTGCAGCAATATTTTACTTTAAAAAATTAGGCAACTGGACATCCGGACTGATTTTTCGCAGGCAACCCTATACCACCGTGTTCATGATAAAATAATCTTTCATTTTATTTAATTTCAAACAGTCCAGACACCAAAATTAACCTAATCTACGTTATCGTTAGATTTTAATCTTCGAAATGTTTTTACAATTTTACGATAAAATATACATACATATAAGTATATTTATTTACAGATAAAATTAATAAAGCAGTTCAATCTAGAAGACAACAAAGTTAGTTTGGTACTGGTAGGAATTAGTATGTACCTGTCTAAGAAACTTAAGCGATTATCTAGTAAAGGCAGCTACTCTGTCTCAATTGGATTTTAAAACCCTTAACGCGCTAACAGCTTTATTCCTAATTCCATTTTTGCTTACAAAGAGCCAGGATGATGGAGATTTAAAGCATCAAAGAGATTCAATGGGTACCTACGGGCAGCCATAACGACTGGAGGGTCTTATCAATAGAGCATTTTTTCAAATGCTTGCGCAATACAAACGGCGAACGAATGAACTTTGGAATAGATTGCTTGAGTGGTTATTTATTGTTGTATATAAGTAATTAGAGTTTCGTCAAATGTAGTGAATCGTTTCTTATATGTTAACGCACGCCATCATGGATCGTTTTGGTGCTTCACATCAGGCGCAATGGCGGTCAAATGCAAAAAAAATGTATGTCATCATCTATAAAATAAAGTATGTTGCACGAGTCGGTCATCTCCAATCGATATATACTTGGTGTCTTTAAATTGAGTGTGAGTAGATTTCTTCTATGTAAGAGTTTTCCAATTAACCAGGTGGCAATCTAACGCAAACCTAAGATAGTAAATGTTTGTACCTAGTTATGCATCAACACCAGCAAGACCACTAGGTCTGTGCCCGTGTTAATAGTTTAACCAATCAATCTCGTGATTTGATATAATAGGTACTTATTGATCAAGTGTCGATGCATTTTTAACACGCTTTTATTAGCTTCACTTGTAACTAACTATGTATGTAAGAAAATTTTGGAATCTTAATTTCACCCACTTCCCGGTCTTCGATTAGGATGACATTTTGCACACGCTCTGAGTTCTGATGACAATACATGACTAGCTAAGAAACGTCATTACAAATCCAATATGGCGGCCTACCCCAGGTGGCGGACAGGCTGTTTGAAATCTACCCCCATGTTATGGGTATCAAATGAAAGGGTTTGCTGGCAGGAATATGAAAAAATAGTCACGTGACTTAAATCTAACATGGCGGACATCCAAGATCGCGGATTGGCTATTTGAAATGCACCCCCATGATATGGGTAGTAAATGAAAGGGTTTGCTGAATGGGATACGAAAAAAATAATCACGTAACCTAAATCCAACATGGCGGCCGTTCCAAGGTGGCGGATTGGCTATTTGAAGTGCAAAAGCGTGTTTTTTAGTTTTTTAAACTATTATAACAATTATTGATATTATTATTTACCTCATTATTCCAAACATTTAACAGACTTCCACATGTAACTTGTATTTTTTTTATTAAAATCAAATTGGTTTAGATTTTTTTTATCAAATGCACTCAAAGCAACATTTACGTCGGTTTAGTTTTATTAGAAGGCTACCAATATGACCCCAGCATATTTTTAACGAGCTTAATGTATAAACTTGGTAAATGCTTTGAACTTCGCTAATGCTTGTTTTCCCCGCCCAGTTTTCTTTATCAGATTGCAGAAGTTTCTGCGGCTAATTTGCGGAACTTCTTGCTGTGGTTTGATGGCAAACATCAATAAGGAAGTTGTCTAAGCACCTCGTAAAAGGAAGCTGCTGGGAAATTCAGACAAAACAGAATGTCGTTACAGACGTATTAATGGTACCTGAAAGTGTCACCACAACATGAAAGAAAAGTTTATATAAACTTAAGGCCGGTTTGCATTTTGATTAGTGCGAGTGCGATTGAGAGTGCGAGTAAGTAATCGTGACTGGTTACAGTGCACTCGCAATAATCAATCAGTGTCCACACGTGTTTGCTACTAATCACTCATCACTCAACACCTGCACTACTCACTCGCGCTCGTACTAGGTAATCAAAATGAAAACAGGCCTTTAGGTTGTTGCTAAATGCATTAAAGTTTTCCAAGGACTTACCTATCCCACTAATCCCACTAAAATTATAAATGTCAAAGTATGGGTGTTTGGATATTTGGATGTTGGTTGCTCAATCACGCCGTAAGGCCGTAACGTATGAACTGATCAGGTTGAAATTTGGAATACAGTTAGATTATAGTCTGGAAGAACACATAGGCTACTTTTTATCCCGGGAAAATAACGGGAACGACGAGAACGAGAACTACGCGGGTAAAACCGCGGGGCACTGCTAGTACAGTATACATCCCAACCAATCCCTGCTTCCGTAATCCGTTAGTCTTATTAATGTGGTAGTTGCTCTGTTTGTTACGCCTTAACTATTGAACCGATTTCAGTGAAATTTAGTACTTTTGCGAATGCGAATAAAAGGTTGTAACCATAATTCCTGGTGATGATGAAGGGATTGTGAACGGGGAGGAAATTTTGTTGAAAAACATTTTTTTTTGGGCTTTTAATTAAAAGGATACGAAACAACGAAAGACGAAAATAACTATGTCATTAAAAGTTTCCAAATATCTCTAATAATAATAGGCGAGTTTGTCATCGCCACTTTATAACAGTGAAATAAAATATCGTGAGGAAACCGACGTTTTCCAAGAAAGATATCTTTCGAAGACATGATATAATCTTACTAGAGCCGGAAATGCTTTGTATTACTAGAAGCGCCCGGGTAGTTCCTATTCCCGCTATTTTCCTGCGATGAAAAGCCTATGCATAGGCATAGGCTTTATGCATATATTTCCGTCTCTAGTAAGATTAAAACTGACATAGGTGCTATTCCACATTATTATAACCTAACATTGATTCCCATTTCAGCCCGATCCTTTCAGAGGTTCTGACGTAATTGAGCAACAAAGATTGAAACATCCAAACTTTCGAATTTATAATAGGATTAGTAGGATAATGCATTGTGTTTTATTCTGTAAGTACATAAAGTATAGCATTGAAAACATTTTTGACGCGCAGTTATTATTCTTTAATCTCATCGTTCTTAACTCCCAGAAGTGTTACCCACTCACACATTCATTTTTCCACCTTACCTACACGACTCATGAATGTCAGAATAGCAGTTTTCCACCGTGCTACATTTATAGTGGCGATAAATCTCAACTTTGAGCCATAAATATGACGGGATAAGGCTCCCAAATAGCGCAACTGAGGAATCTTTTTCATATTTTCAGGCACGTAGACAATATTTATGTCCTTCGCACTTTAAACTAGACACTCGGTAAACGAAGACATTCTAAATTCAATTAGTAGGTAAGATTTTGCTCGTTAAAACAATAATCATCAACCGGGAATTACATCGTTAATTGTAAGTTCAACTTTTGTTTTGAATAATAGGATTTTTCTTTAATTTTTTTTTACATTTAAAACACTGTGATATTACAAGCAGGCGTATAATTTACCATCAGGAGTATTTTTTTACAACATTTATAGGCTTACACTTGACCGCCATCTCACCTGTTAAGCTATGATGCGGTCTACGATGGAGTGTGTTTACCTACAAAAAACCTATTCACTATCGATTTGAAGACACCAATATTGTAGCCATAGGGAAAAGGGTCTGATTGAGCAGTCAACGCATTCCACATCCTAGACGTTCTTATCACAAAAGTAGAGTTTAAAACTCTTCGTGAGAGTCTTTGGAACATCAACCACGAAACGATGACGTCTTTTTGAACTTCTGAACTTTTTGAACCGCGTATGTTCTGATCGTCACGTTGCTAAATGTATTTGAAAAATATAGAGATGCACTCGACTTTTTGCGTAAATTGTATGCACTACACGTGCCCTATGTCACTGATTATTCTAAAATATGATTCGTAAACATGCACATGCAACAAACATGTCCGTCCGGGCATAACATCACCTGCGCTCATAGTTTCACGCATGCCGCGGCATATTATCACCTCACCGTGTCTGGTAGCGGAATAATGAGGCATTTACATAATTATGTCACATTAACCAATATCGTGAGACACCGGCATCTGTGCCAATGGCAACATAAATAATTATACGTTACTAAATGTCGTAACGATTGCTTTAATTAACGATTAGACTTTAAAGCAATATTTGTTTGAGTTTGATTGCGCTTCTATCATAATACAACTTAATCAAGAATTTTTGTTTTTTGGTAAACGCTAATTATGTAATTGCTTAACTAGCCATTTTATTTGTTTTTATTTTTTGTATGGTTATTTTTGTGGCCCAAAGAGTCTTTTCTTTATAAATTGAAAAAATGCATTTAGACAGTTCGATGCTCACATCAAATTCCATATTTTTTTTTAGTTGAGTCATTATATTAACGTGCGACAAGTTTAAAATTGATAATACATTGAGGGTCTACCGCCGAACGAAAAATGTCATAGCTTTGAAGTTTCTCTCTCTTTTCTTTTCGCTTGAAATCATAGAGACAGCATTAGCAAAGCGATAGCCGATTTAGTTAGGCGGTAGAAGCGTGGGTTGTCTAGTCAACAAGTGCTTTTTGGCGCGTACCTGCGCATCGGTAAAAAAACACTATGACATTTTTTTTGTCAAGCTCGCCAAAAGACATATAACTTTAAAATCTGACGATTTAAGAATATCTTTCACTTTTGAAGCCGTTTAAAAGAAAGTTCAGTGCCCGAATTCCGTTTAGACTCCAGCTTAAAGTAATAAATTATATTAACAGGTGCGATCTACCTGTTGCTGCTTCAGTGTTAGAATGCGGAATAGAAAATAAATTTTGAATAAACACGCTTTTGGAACACATGCAAAACATAAATAAATGATTTGGATTAAATAACTTCTACGTACAAATTTCAGTTGATAAACCTGTGTTCATTAGGGAAATTACACTACAATAATATATTTATAAACTAAATACACTATCATCATTCATCATCATATCAGCCGAATGACGTCAACTGCTGGACGAAAGTCTCCCCAAAGTTCTCTACAAAGACAGATCTTGCGGCGCACGCATCCTACGATTCCAGATTTCCAACGGATGTGTCTGCGTTATAGAAGGAATATTTACTGCAGTTATTTTGTGAAATGAGTCCCTGATATTACGATGCAGTTGAATGGGCACATCGTGCCATGCCGTATTGTCGAACTGCGGAGGTCTAGGACGTAAGTTAACGTCAACAACATCATATCTGTTGTTGTTGGTTCAAATCGCGCCTTTTCTGAGTATTGTTGCAAGTACATTTACACACATTTAACAATTATTTATTAAAATTGTTTGCGAATATTGGTATTGTACGTTTATTCAAAAAGAAAATGAATATCGATTAACAGTTTCATAAATTTAAATTTTACACATTCCTTTAAAAATAAAATACTCAAATTTGAACTTTAATGCTTTCCAAAAAGATAGCTAGGCTGTTGTGCACCGAAATTTTGCGATGCAATCTTGGCAAACGGCCAGTCCTCAATCCACCAGTTAAGCTTCGCTCCCGGCATTTTATCCACAAACTGATTCTATTACTCGCCGCAATCAGTCAAAAGAGCGGTGCGTCATTTTTCGCTTTTCCTTACATTTTTTTTCTAGTCAAAAAGCATTCTTCGCTGCAATAAGTTAGGAGGCACAAAAACAACGCTCTGGCTTTGTAATGGACCATCAAGGAGATAAAGCCTCTACGAAAACAGAAATGTAGGTCAGTGATGTACGTTCACCGTTATTCAGATATAATAAAATAATAATAAAAATAAAAATATTTATTTCAGACAAAGTCCATATCTTATTACATTACATATTACATTATAGTAAACAAGAAAAAAAAAGAAAATTGTCTTAAAATACTTAAAATAAAAACCTTAAAATGAATTGCTGAATGTCCTGCTTAATATTATCTCAAATAAAATAAAATGTAATTAAAAAATTGAATGAAAGAGAAATCGGAAAAAATATTACTTAATGATACATACTTAATAGGTTTGGAACCGGAATGACCAATATGCACACCAGTCCAGTACTGCATTATCGGGCAGTCCAGGTCCATCCGGGAGACAAAAAGTTCCAGATAACTGTTGCGGTACAAGTTGTAGATATTTCTACGAGTAAGTATATGAAAAGTTAGTGGATGTTACCTTGAGTGAGCCTGCCAAGAGGCAAGTAAAATATGATATCACAAAATCATTAATTAATTAAAAAAATATTTGGTATATTTGTTTATCTATTGTTTCGTATATAAAACATGAACTAAGCATGTTTTCTACTTCTTTCGACTGCTCAAAATTTTACAACTTTTTGAATTGCGTAGTTTGAGTAAATGCTCGGAATATCGCAGCAAGTTCAAGAAAAACATTAAAAACTTTTATTATGGCAAAAACGAAAAACGTTAAGAAAAACACAAGAAAAGGTACATATAGGTGATAAGAAATATGTACAATGAACTAGTGTGTTAGTGTGCACTGGACCCACAACACGACGCGAACTGTGTTAAATCCAGGCTCTAGGCTATGTGGGATCCAGTCTTCTCCTAATTTTAGGTACTAAAATGGAAAAAATAGGTACATAAAAAAACTCTCACACATTTCAAGATACTTACTAGTTACATATTTTATTTTTGCACTTATGTAGTTTTATGTGGGTACAATTATTTGTTTCACAGTTTTTAAAAATTACATTACTATGTAATTTAATTAGAATTTAGGTAGAAGAATTGTTAATGAAGTAGGCGATTAGAACGTCGATGCGATGTTGAGATGAATAATGTATGTGTAACATATTTGCATGTGTGCATGTTATATTAGTGTGTGTGATGAGAAACCGATAAGTCTGTTGGGTCGGTCTTGCAGTTGTGTGTTTCTATGTTGCGATACAAAATTAAATTTTTGAAGCTTCATTTGATCAGTCTCTGTTTTCCACGAGGGATTTACCCCCTGTCGAATCCCCGGCGCCGAGTCCACGGATAAATTGCCGTAGACAATGTCACAAAGCCTGCTCGGTGCTCGCTCGTTCCGTCGAGTCTTTGAACGAAATTGTAGTGATTTCGCTCAAATTCCGCTCGAATCTGTACCACAGACGATACGAGGCGTTGATTCCACACAGAAAACTGGGTAAGTTGTATTACAGCAGCTCAGATTTCAGATCTCTCTATTTAGTCTGTGGTTTTCAGTTCCTTGATCCCAATAGAAAAAAAAAATGGCAGTCGTAGGAACTGCCGATAGAAGTGAAAACTTATGACTCAGAATTTGTTAGCTTACCTTGGAAACTACACGGGTGTAACCGGAGGGCGTGGCCTGGTCATCATGGCATGACCATCTAGATATGCGTCAGCATTTCTGATTGGCTGACGCATTTCTAGATGGCCATGCCATGATGGGCAGGCCGCGCCCTTTTAGCATTTCCCATTGGCTGACGCATTTCTAGACGGCCATGCCATGATGGGCAGGCCGCGCCCTTTCAGCATTTCCCATTGGCTGACGCACTTCTAGATAGCCAATGGCTATGATCCCGAGTTTACCCGAAGATTTCTTATCATATCCGAGCGTGACGCTAAAAATCAATTCACAGCTCACGAAAAATCTGTCTAGGCGCGCCTAAAGAAGTTTTCACTTCAAAAAGTTTGTATGCCATTCGCGGTTGGAACCACAGACTAGGTAGAGAGATACTCTGTTGGGACTTTTGAGACAAATAGTGTGTGCCTTGTACCTACACTATCCATCTGTAAGTAAGTAGACCTAGTTTCATAGGCTAGTACAGTATCTTGATATCGCATCAATTCGTACCAACGATACATTTTTCATGCGAAAATCTTAAACTTCGCATTTGTGAACGAAGACTATCTATGAAAACACAGCAATTCGATATTAACGCCACACAGAAACGGACAAAACCTAACTGTTTTTCGATCCACCGTAGCATAATCCTATGTTTATGTTTTATCGATATTTTCTTGTCATTCCTTGTTTGTTTTCAATCGACAACGAAAGATACTTCTTTATATTTATTTTTTCTATAAATAGGCTAAGTCTATGGAACATGGCAGCTAAAGTGATTGAAAGGTGATTGATTGTGTTCGTCTTCACAATTTTCTTTTCTTTCATGTCTTGTTTAAGCGAATTTCTGTTTTCCTATGTTTACTCTACTGCAGAGAAGCTAAAATGGACACTATAATTTTGTATTTAACTAGTGTTTGTCAGTATGTGTCTATACGTCTTTGTTTTGTTTTCATCTGCTTTGTCATTATAATTACTTGAATCTGTAATATATTGTACAACTAATTAGCATTAGCATCACACTGAATGTTCCCACTGCTGGAACTCGGGGCCTTCTCTCGCAAGGAGACAGTCATGGCCATAATCTACCACGCTAGCTCAGTGCGGGCTGGTGCTTATCTATTCTATGCTAGTTCGGCTAGTGTAATGACATACACGATGTTTCCCTTCACCGTTTTAAGTTAGTGCCATAAACGTGGGATTTGAACCAGGGATCCGGATCAGCAGTCGTTCTCCGGACTAAACCAGCTGAATCATATATAATAAAAAAAAATGTCAGTCATAGGAACTGCCGATAGAAGTGAAAACTTATAACTCAGAATTTGATAGCTTACTTTAGAAACTACACGGGTGTAACCGGAGGGCGTGGCCTGGCCATCATAGCATGGCCATCTAGCATCTATCGTGGCTCATGCATTTCTAGATGGCCATGCCATGATGCCAGGACACGCCCTTTCAACATTTCCCATTGGCTGACACATTTCTAGATGGCCAAAGGCCATGGTCCCGAGTTTACCCGAAGATTTCTTATCATACCCCAGCGTGACGCTAGAATTCAATTCACACCCCACGAAAAATCTGTCTAGGCGCGCCAAAAGAAGTTTTCACTTCAATAAAATAAAAAGAATCTAACAGATAGTCGGTAGATACATCATGCTGTGCTTTTAAGTTTTGCAAAAACTAGCAAACATTCACATTTCAAGTATCCAAACTAAAATTATATTTGAGTAAATTTTGGAAAACTCTAATACCAATTTTCATTCCGAAGTCCGGTTAAAAATACGAGATTCTACATTTATTTATTCCGTTTAAAACGTTACATTTTTATCTGAGCCGTAACATTGCCTGTGTAAATAAAATTACTCTTTGACTGAACCAAACATTCCAGGCTTTTGTAAAACAATATTTTTCTGTTTGCGATGGCGAGAGTGCGATTTATTTGTCTTTTACATTTTGAATGAAATTCACAAAAAAATACCACAAAACAAATGACGTTTTTTAATAGCAGAAGTAAAATATTATGCCAGGGAGGAATTTATTATGGAAGTAAAATTCTCAGAAAGTGTACTGGCGTAAAGGAATGAATATAGCATATATTATATAATATAGAATATATAGCATTAGAACTTAACTATTTTTGAAATTTGTTTCTTTTTTAATAACGACGAGACGAGCAGGACATGTTCCTGATGGTAAGCCACATGCCTGCCACATAACAGCACAGTGACACGAAGCTATTGGAACTTGAAGAGTTCAAATCATTACCTAGCACTGCACTGCGCTCATCACCCAGAGATCTAAGATATTATATCTCTAAGCGCTGTAATTTATCTGGAAACATTGTCCCTTCAAACCGGAACACAGTAATGTTTGCACATTACTGCTTGGCGGTAGAATTACTGGCAAAGGTACTTGTGTGGTACTTCCCCAGACGGATTCTACCAAGAGTCCTACCACTACAAATTAATTTTTTTACAATAATGGCTGTTATTTTAGGTAATTACACCTAGGTAATTAAACGAGATATTTTTTAAATTTCATTTAAATTAATTTTGCTTTACCAATCAATACTAGGTAAATGTTAGAAGCCATATAAGCATAAGCATAAACAGTTTATTTTAAGTGTGTCTGTTGGGACTCTGGGCCAAATTTAATAAATAAGTATAATAAAAATAGGAATAGGATCAAGGCCGCCCGCCGTCATAGCCAAGTGCGGATTGGCGAATGTCACGTTAGTAAGAATTGTGTTTTAAAGTTTGTGCTTTTTAAAATAAGTTATTGAGCACACGGCTTATATTAGTCTTTTCAAAACCACGCTTCTTGTAACGCTGTTGAAACGTCGAGATAATGAAATAATATTTCAGGTCGCGATTAAGTCCTTTGCAATGTTTTCATTATTAGTTGAAATTGCTAGTTAAAAAAAAAAAATGTCAGTCATAGAAACTGCCGATAGAAGTGAAAACTTAAAATTCAGAATTTGATAGCTTACCTTGGAAGCTCCACGGGTGTAACCGGAGGGCGGGGCCTCGCCATCTTGGCATGGCCATCTAGAAAAGCGTCAGCATTTCCCATTGGCTGACGTATTTCTAGATGGCCAATAGCCATGATCCCGAGTTTACCCGAAGCTTTCTTATCATACTCGAGCGTGACGAATGAAATCAATTCACAACCCACGAAAAATCTGTCTAGGCGCGCCTAAAGAAGTTTTCACTTCAAAAAAGTTAATAAACTATGTGCGTTTATATTTGTCACTAGTGGGCCACTGTCGCTTCGCCCGTGGGTCATATTATATAGCCTATAGGACTCAGGCATCATGTACTTATACAACGGTGAATAATTTTTGAAATCTGCTTACTAGTTCCTGAGGTTAAATTAGCATTTAGCAAACAAAAAACCGCTTTTTTTTTAACTTCTATAGGTTTACACTTGACCGCCATCTCGCCTGATGTTAAGCGACGATGCGGTCTACGATGGAGCGTGTTTACCTAGAAAAAACCGATTCACTCTCGATTTGAAGACACAAAGATTGAACCATCGGGGAAAAACCACTCAGGCAACGCATTCCACAGCTTAGACGTTCCTATCACAAAATTAGAGTCGAATATCTTCGTTCGTGTCTTTGGAACATCAACCATGAAACGATGTCGCTTTTTCGAGCTACGAGCATTCCGATAGAAAAAAGGGCAAGGTGGTATCAGATCATGCAAATCAGTCGCACACTCTCCGAAGTGTATCCGATAAAAACTATCTAGCAATTTTTCTTCTAGCAATCTAGCTTTATAATATTCTAATATCTTAACGCACAGTTGAAATATAAAGGTTTGGTTTCAGCTAAGTAACAGATGTTTGGTAATAACTTAATCCTAATTTGAACTCGACTTGAGATAACTTTGTGAGCACGAAGATCGTACCCACAGCTTGGAAGGAATTTCATCTGCACTTTGAAAGTTACGCCCTTAGTTCAACGCTTCCGAAATTTTGTAATATTAGGTAAATGAAAATATTACGAATCTGATCAAAGAAAATACACGGAAAGCAGCGTACGGTCTGAGTAAAGATTCCTCAAATTAGTCTTACATGTTCAATGAGCAAAATTACAATACGAATACCTAAGTCATTACTACTAATATGTTACTGTATCTCTATCTACCTGTAGGGAAAGCCGAAAGCTACTGTACCGACTTACATAATTTAAACCTACAGAGCTTGAAAATGAGCACTAACCAATTTTTAATTTGAAAAAGAAATAAAAAAAAATTCAGGTTTTGAAAGAGGCGGTGAATGTTTGTGTGGAAGTTTCGTAATTTTTTAAGCGTTAAGTGAAAGGTGTAAAAATACATAGGCATTATAATCTGCCTATAGTTTAGAATTAATTTAGAGATTGTAAGTTAATTTGCCTCTTACTAATAATATTATTAACTAGTGGTCTACCCCGGCTCGTGATATATAATAGATAGCCCATAGCACTCAAGAATCACGTACATATCCAACGGTGAAATCATTTTTGAAATCGGTCCATTAGTTCCTGAGATTAGCGCTTTCAAACAAAATACTCTTCAGATTTATAATGTGTTTGGAGAATAGTTGGTCTGAGATTTGAATCTTTTTCTTAGGTTTAAATGGATAGAAATATGTCTTTATTTTTTCACGTAAAAACCAATTATCAAATTTGGATGGACCTTTACAACAATGTGAGTTACTAGCAGCGGCCCGCGGATTTACTCGCGTAGTCTCCGTTCAAATTTCAATTCAATCCGTTCAGACATTCCGACGTGATTGAGCATCAAACATTCAAATGTTGACACTTATAATTTTGTTAGGATGTAACAGGGTAGGTAACTTATTTTTTTATCCTAAAACTTTTACCAATCCTTAAGATATAACAGGAGTATTAAATAGGAATTTAACGCCATTCTTCGCAGGGTACATCCTTCATCACCCGTTGACCTACTGCAGTGAGTCTGTTATTAAATTATGTTCAGAAGACATGTGAACTGGAAGAAACATTAATACAACCCGGGCCCCGTCCCTCTGAATATTTCATGGCGATTTGTTAACATCCGGACTCCGGACTCCGGCCGGCCCTGCCAATGTAAAACGGATTATAGTTTTATTGCTGAGACGTGTTTTGGTATGTTTTGTTTCGAAAAAGAGAAATTGCTTGTTTGTAAATATTATTTGGTTCACTTAATATTGCTGGCCTGTTGGCTTAGTTGTTAGTAAGTCTGTCTGCCTGTCGTGGGTTCGATCCCCACCCAGTACAAATATTTGTGTGATGAATATAAATATTTGTACTGTCATCATCATCATCATCAACATCCCACTAAACGTTCACACTGCTGGGACTCGGGGCCTTCTCTCACAAGGAGAGAGTTAATGCCATAATCCACCACGCTGGCCCAGTGCGGGTTGGCGGATGACACATGACTTCGAAAGATTCTAGGTACATGTCGGTTTCATCACGATGTTTTCCTTCACCGTTTTAAGTTAACAGCATTACGCACATGCCTTCGAAAAGACAGTGGTGCGTGTGGGGTTTGAACCCGGGGTCTCCGGATCGGCAGCCGCCGTTCTCCCGACTAGACCAGCCGTAACTTATTTGTACTGTGCCTGAGTGTTTTCTTCGTAAATTGAGTATGTATTTAAAAATATATATGTATGATATCTGCTACATATCTGGCTTCCATAGTAACTTTGCTTAGTTTGGGATGGTTTGGGGCTAGACTTACCAATCCACCAATATTATTAAATGTTGTATCTAAGTAAACGAAAATTGTCATCGTCAAAAATTAATTAATTTGCTGGTTGCATGGAAGAGATTGCTCTCAGCATTAGGTCCGCCACCGCCGCCGCGCCAGGTAAGAAGCGTATTATTGTAAAATTTGAATTTGTTTGTGTCACAATAAAATAATTCTATTTACCTATTTAATTTTGCAAAGAAATATTTTTACGAAAATGTTTGGAACTAAACTGACTTCACCAAGAGTTTTAAGACGATTTATTTCTTTATCCTTTAGTTACTCTGTATAATACATTGCTTTTCAAACCAGAAGACGGTAATGGTTTCTCATTACTGCTATTATTATCATCGAAAAGTACTTTAATCTGGGGTCATTTGGATGAGTACTTTCGAAGCACAAGCAACCAATTTTTCCCATTACTAATACAGCTAGGACTGAGAAAAAAAATCTAACAAAACGGATTTCCCTATTGTCTAAAATTTTGTGAATGTTATATAGATCTTCTTAACAATGATGATACTCAATAAGGATTATATTTAAGTAAGTATACTCATCTTCCTGTAGTGAGGTGCGAGATTGTAACGCATTCAAAATTGGCTACAGTACCTTAGTATGGAAATTAAACTAAATATTGATTTGGGAAAAAGTTAGTATGCACTTAATTTCTCAAAATATGTAGATAATTATTGCCAGTCGTAGTGTGAGACGGACGGAAGCTTCCATACCAACTGATTCCGTAATTCCAGACATTTCGTAGAGTCCCTCGATCATTTTTCTCTCTTCCTCCTCAACCTCCGTGCGGATTAGTCGTGTCAGTGCCGGTCAAACAAATATTTATATTTTTGATTTTCTTTTTTTAACTTTGTTAGCCATTTTAGTACGATATTGACTGGGAAAGCATCATCGGCAAGAAGACTCAACAGCTAACTAATAGTCTCTCAAAAACGTGAAAGCCTGGTACATCGCCCCTCCACAGGACTAAATGTGAGTTGATCTTTGACATTTGCCTACGAATGACCAAATAGCAAGCCACCTGAGGACGGTCGTTATCCAAAATAGCAACAATTGGACTGTCATCAACAAACTACACCCTCTTTGCTACACACACAGAGTTACAGTCTCGACTTGCCACGCCTCCCGCAACCTTCATCTGTACGAGGAACTTGCACACACTCTTATTTTTTACCTGCGGACGGACATCTATTCGGCTCCGCTATACACCAAATCTCCCGCTTTTAGGCCTACTGGCGAAGCGCAGATTGCGAAAATGTCGGGTTACAAGCGTATTACACCGAAAAACGGGAATAAACCCAAGCCAAGAAATAACTCAGATCCGTCACCATCAAAACTAACTAGTTTAGATACTAAAATATTAGCATCACGAAAAACCAATCGATCAGAATGCGAGGATTCCGATGATTCAGCACCGAAAAGAATGCGACCCCAGTGCCAAGAATTACAAAATTTTAAGTCGGAAATGAAAAATATGCTTTCAGAAATGTTCGCCGAGTTTAGTAACTCACAAAATGACCGCATGAAATCAATAGAAAAACAGTTAAGTGAAGTAAAAAACCATACGTCGCCAATTGTTGATATTGAAAAATCTCTCGAATTTATGTCAGGCCAGCTGGCTGACATGCAAAGTAAAATTGACAAACTAGAGGGAGACAGAGGGCAGATTAGTGCGCAGCTTGTAACTCTTGAGGAAAAAATCGAGGCTATTGACAGATTATCTCGAAAAACGAGCATAGAAATAAGAGGCATTCCGAAACAAAGCAGGGAAAAAAAAGAAAACTTATTTTTTATGGTCGAGAACCTACTTACAACGCTCAAGGTAGAATATCTACCCTCAGATTTGCGTGACGCTTATCGCATACCAAATAAAAACATCAGCGCTTCCACAGTAGTAGTTGAATTTTCTAGCACTCGTCTCAAAGGTGCAGTCCTTACCAGCGCCAAAAAGTTTAATTTTGGCGTCAACTCGGCGAAACTGAACACTCAACAACTGGGATTGGAAGGACCCCCCCTAACACTATTTATTTCAGAACATCTCACGCCTAAGGCTAGATATTTACATTACCTAGCCCGAGAACTAGCCCGAACACATAGATACTCCTACTGTTGGACGTCTAACGGAATTATTTACTTGCGTAAAAGTGAAGGCTCAGCCCACATAATAGTAAATAGTATTGCTCAAATTGAAGAATTAAGGAAAAATGCATGACTTTATTGTATGGAAACATGTTCACTCAAAATATATTTCAATTTGTTATCATTTTGTAAACTACTTTTTGAAAAACCCGATCTTCATCTAATACGTAAATTCGATTTTATTTGTGTACTTCTATTTTTTATATACTACTATTTGAGTAAACAAGTATATGTAACAAACAACAAAAAAGATGTTATGAGGACAATTTTGTATCTCAAATTAGCTGAACATGTCTTTTTCTGGTCAGAATATTGTATTTTTGAGGGTTTATTTGTAATGCAAGTATCAATATTTAAAGTATGTAAATGCAACATAGCAGTCCTTCTAATTCAAATAATGGATATCTTTGATATTTCTATACGAATATTGTTTACAACCTGCTACTTGCACATAAATAACTTTTCTACGCACCTGCATATTAGTAAATCCCTGGGTATAACGCCATTTCACGTGTTACAATTACAAAACAACACAAATCCACTCACAAACACAATAAAAACATCTATCCTAAGTAATGAATACAACACAAAACAAACAAATTCTAGTATATTTTTTCATACACCGGCGTATGTGAGATCATTACATCGCTATGACGCGATAATTGTTTGTTATAATGCTTTTATAAGCTGCATTACAGAATCTTTAGCGACGACCGGTATTTTCGTACTTATCAACAACTATGCTGTGATAACGTCTCGACCGCCACAGATCACACGGCAACTAACAGTAAACCCCTTATCTAGCCCTCATCGCCCGCTATACACGCGTAGATATAATATTATATTCTACCACCTCAGTTCAATTTATTGTTCAACAACAAATGATAATAGTAACCAATTTATTTATTATTTCTGGAGGCGATTGACTTATTTAATTGTCTATCTGTGGCAAAATAAACAGGGCTTCGCTAGTATATACTATCATATAACAATTCACAACTATGAATTATTGTTAGGTGTAACTAGAAATAAAATACACCTCAAGATAAAACGAACTTATTGGGCCTTTCCCTTCTTAACCATACCCTGGGAAGGGTTGTACAATTATTGTACTAGGCATGTCATCCACCTATGCTCACAGTCTCAACGTAACACTAATATCTTACTATGGTTCCCGATTCATTTCACACTCCTCAAATTACATATTATAACTAACAATAAAAACATTACAAAAACTATTTTACTGCAATTACTTGATCAGTGTAAACCTTTTCAAGAGATTACAGGGTATTCTTTCATTGTACACAGTTACTTATATACATGGAGTAGTCATAAAAGTATCTTTTCGTGGCACCAATTTTATTCTGAAAAAAACACATCTAAAGCTATAACTAAGAATTACACTATGCCATCATATAATCTGACCAAACTAGCACTTAAATCAATAACACTGAATGTTAAAGTCTTATCTATAAACTGTAAACAAACTGTATACTTCTCTGTCTTTTGTGCCTCAGTTAATATTAGTGGAAATAAGAAAACAGTTATTTTTACATGTTTGCATATAGTACTCAAGTGCCTTGCACCACTAATTATAATTGTGTTATGTTCTGATTGGAAAGGTATGAGTTATATGATTTTGAATAAGACAGACACACAACCTTTTTACGTATATCTCTTATCTCTATATTTTTGTATAATTGTGAACGGAACTACTATCCAACTAGCAATTTACACACATTTGATTTTGAGCTTTTCCACTTGTCTTAACACTCGCACTTACAACCTCCTTACTATAATATTTAATTATGGACAACAATTCTAAAATGCAAGACGCTATAGATGACTTTGATACAGCTCATAGTAAATTTTCGTTAGTACCAGAAACGTGTGAGTCATATCTGGGGCTGGATCGAAGTAGAGACCAATTCACTATAGTCTCTCAAAACATTCGTAGCATACGCGCAAATTTCGACAAATTCGTGGTCTTTCTCTTACGCCTACGTTTTCAACCTGATATCATTATATTTACAGAATGTTGGTTAGATTCATCTTTTACTGGAATCCACTTGGATGGATACTGTTGCTCATACTCTAAGCAGAACCTAAACCAAAATGACGGAGTAGTAGTTATGTCAAAGGTTGGGCTTCCAGTAAGTATCACGGAGCCTCCGCTTTTGGAAGCCACTGGTCTTTTTATCAAAGTTTCGAATGAGCTCTCTATACTAGCTATTTATAGATCCCCATCTTTTGAAAGTATAAATATTTTTCTAAATTCCTTGGAAAACATACTTCACAAAATGAAGGGTACAAACACGTCCTTGATCATTGGAGACTTGAATATTGACATAATGCCGGTGCAGCAAAATTCAACGAAACAAAAGAAAGCTGATGAATATCTCAACCTGTTAGCATATCAAGGCTATAGTCCAGGCCACCAAATTCCAACTAGAGAGACTGCCTGTCTAGATCACGTATTGATTAAAAGCTCTAAAAGATCATCTATAGTAGTGTGTGCCAGCAATATTACTGATCACGATGCAGTGTTGATCTCAATTCCTGATAAGCCTAAATCCACTACCGCTCCTAGAAAATTAGTTAAAATAGACTACGAAAGAGTGGTAGGTGACCTGGAAGAAGTGGACTGGTCCAGTTTTTACAACCACGACAACGTGAATAATGCTGTCATTGAGTTTGTTGATATTTTAAACGCCATAGTCAATAAACACAAGACAGTAAAAATAGCTCGTAACTCTAAATACATACGAAGAGACTGGATAACTCCGGGTTTAATAAAGTGTATGAAAAAGAGGGACAAACTTAAGACTAACTCAAAGAAGCACCCACATAATTTAGAATTGTTAGAAAAATATAAAAAATATAGGAACTACTGCAACAATATTTTACAAAATCTTAAAAATGAATACGATTGTAACAAAATTAAATCAAACATAGGAAATAGTAAAGATCTCTGGAACTCAATCAAAGATGTTTGTAACTTTAGATCTACCAACGCTAAAAACAATGATCTGTTCAATTCAGCTCCTACCCCAAAACAGGCTCTAAACAATGTCAACCAATACTTCACATCAATCGGCAAGTCCCTGGCTACAGACATTTTAAGTAAAATAAAAACATCTGAACATGCTTTAGCACAGTCAGTTACAATACCTAACTCTCCCTCAAAGTCTATGTTTCTGGCTCCAGCTGACTCAGCTCTCATAAAGAAAATAATAGGGTCTCTAAAAACTAGGTCTGCTGTAGGTTCGGATAATGTATCTAATTATTTGCTAAAATGTGGTAAGCATGTGTTGGCCTTACCAATTGCATTCATATGTAATCTTAGTTTAAAATCTGGTATTTTCCCCGAAACCTTTAAAGATGCAGATGTATGCCCAATACATAAAGCAGGGGACACTGAAGAACCTTCAAATTATCGGCCAATATCTTTGTTGTCATCGATCTCCAAGATTTTGGAAAGAGTGGTAAGTAAGAGTTTTATGAGTTTCTTAGAAAAGGAAAAACTTATTAGTCCACAACAATTCGGATTTCGTTCCACCAAGTCAACGGAGGATGCCGTTACATCTCTGGTTGACTTTGTATCTGGCAAACTTGATGCAGGCCAGAGGTGTATTGCTGTCTTTCTCGATTTGGCAAAAGCTTTCGACACAGTCAGCGGGCCAATTCTCTTAAAAAAACTTGAATACCTTGGTATTCGTGGGACTGCTCTGGCATGGTTCACCTCCTATCTTGCTGGGCGAAGGCAACGTGTAAAAGTTGAAGGTATTCTAAGTGATTATGCGCAGATGTCATTCGGTGTTCCACAAGGAAGCGTGTTAGGTCCAGCCCTATTTCTAGCCTACATCAATGACCTTTGCCAACTAAAATTAGCAAATGCACAAATATTTGCATTTGCAGATGACACTGCCATTGTCTTCCACAGTAGTAAATGGGACGCAGTATCTAACATAGCCAACAAAGGACTGAGAGACATCGCGCACTGGCTTCAGCAGAACCTATTAACCTTAAATGTATTGAAAACTAAATTTATAGCATTCCGCATTTCTCGACGTTCTGCCCCTAAGCACTCCCTTTCAATCAACTTGCATACTTGCAATGTGGACTTGTACCAACAATGCCTATGTAACTGCCCCAGACTTGAACAGGTTAGCAATATAAAATATCTGGGAATATACATTGATGAGGCCCTAACCTGGACTAAACATTTACAAACGGTTCATAGCAGACTTAGAAAACTAATATTTATTTTTAAAAAATTAAGAACTATTGGAGACATAACGATAATCAATTTGGTTTATAACGCCCTTTGTAAGTCAATATTAACCTACTGCATCACTTCCTGGGGTTCAGCATGCTCTACACACCTCATCAAAGCTGAACGAGCACAAAGATTAATATTAAAAATAGCTCATAAAAAAACCTACAGATATCCTACTGATGACCTATATCAGGACACCAAACAATTGCGCATACGCCAGCTCTTTGTAAATGCATGTGTCTTAAAATTTCATAAATCTGCACTTGTAACCAGTAAATCCAAAAGAACCCACAGGTGGGACCTACCTAAGACTAAAACGAAAATTGGCCAAAGAAGTTACAACTTCTTAGGCTGTTATCTATATGGAACAATGAACAAAAAACTTGAAATTATAGGCGATACTAAAAACATTTGTAAAAGAAAGATCAAAGAATTCCTTATAACACTAAATTATAAAGATTCCGAAGAGTTAATAAGGCCAACTGTTTAAAAATAAAAATCTAAGAAATCGTTTCTCTACACACACGCACTTACACAACCACACCCTCAGACACATAAACACCCTCACACACACACACACAGCCTCCCTCACACACACATACACGAACACACCCTCACACAACCCCACGCACACACAGACACTCTCACACACACACACCCTCACCCCTCACACACACACACACACACACACACATCCCTCACACACATATATATATATACGTATTACTATTAAATGTATTGATTTATAAAGGTTGTTGAACTTAACCAAGCACCAGACCTGCGCACTTTAAATATTATACACCCTGGAAGAGAACTAGCTCCCACAGACACAGGGAATCCTAGTGTGGGAGCTAGGTACATCTTACTTATAACACACCCAGTACTTATGCTTAATTCCTTAGATTAAGATGCTAGATTAATTACAACGTTTTTGGATGTATATCATATTTTGTTTCTTTATTTTTTTAAATTTATATTGTATTAAGTTGTTCTACTTATTATTTATTAATTACTTTGGAATTGTAATACAATAATTGAACTTTGTAAGATTAGTTAAGTCACAATTTGGTACCAATAAACTTTATTATTATTATTATTATTATTATTTTCTGAGTATCTCTGGAATCTGTAATCTGATACTGCACCATGCAGTCTTGATATTTTAGGTTCCAATGAAGTATGATTGTTCATATTTTTTATCGACAATCGATCTTAAGTAAGTAATATCTCATTATTATGACTATCCTACTAATATTATAAATGCCAATGTATGGATGTTTGTTGCTCAATCACGCTGTAACTTATGAACGGAACGGGGAGAAATTTAGAATACAGGTAGATCATGGTCTGGAAAAACACATGGGCTACCTTTTGCCCCGGTAAAATAACTACGAGAGGAACACCGCGGGCGCTGCTAGTTTGATACATGTATATTATGATATCTGACTAATTTTATCGGATTTCAGAGTGAAACCAGTCCTAGAATGGCGAATAAAGTTATATGTCTCATGCAAAAAAAATGCATAGTTCCCGATCGGTGTAATTACAACGTTCCTTACACTGATCAGGATTATCTTGCGCTCTATTTATTTTCTCTTAAAATTAAAGTGATAATAATATCAAAGTATGTTGCTATATAATAGGTTTGGTGATCAAAAAGCCGGTCTCAGCGTTTTCTAAAAACAATGCGAGGTATCTTCATGACGAGTGAAAAGGTGAGGTATGGGCAAGTTTGCTCTATCATAGATTAAATTAAGTCATCACTTCTCATCAGGCCAGTTGTGGTTATACGCTGGTCTATTTCGATATGTGTAGATGTATAGTGTATACACATAGGACATCCTATGTGAGCAACAGTTTTAGTTCCAATAATAATAAATATATTATCAGTCAGCCGACACAAATTTTGTCCTAACAATAAGTGGAGGCCATTTGACGCAAAGCAACGAAAAGACGCCACCAATTAATAATTCCTTCCTTGGTAAAATAGGTTCCTAAACAAAAACCTAAATCTCCTTAATCTAAGGTAGCTAAGTTAAGCTTAGTTTTTTTTGTTAAGAAGCCTATTATATAAGATGTTTTGCATTTTTTTTCTCAAGCGTCTAAGTTCTAGATTATCCAGTATCAAGATACAAATCTGGACTACATATTTGATATCGTGACGGTCCATCATTGGAATCTCTATCAAGTATCGGCCCGTCCAGTCCGCTATTACGAAGATCTAGTTATGTAGTTGTATATGAGTAGGTATACAGTAGAAACATATATAGTCGTTGATCTATCCTTGTGTTATAAGATGCCACGATAGTTCCCAGCCTGAATACTGTTAGAAACCAGCCACAGTAAAAATTGTTTGTCATACTAATTTCATAACGAGCGAATCGTGTTTGTATATGTTTATTCTTAAGGTCTTTATGTATCTCTGTAATGGCTAAACTGATTTGAATTATTTAATACGTGGGAAGTACATTGCCTGGAATTACACATGATCATAATTTTATCTCGTTCATGTTAGTGGTTCCTGGTATCAGTTGCGTAAATCGTATATAGCCGAAATAAATTGTTGTGTAAAACGTGGTGCATTATTTATTAGTCAGTTAAATTGCTCTTATTACAAAAGCAGAGTCTCAGTGGTCAAATTATTTTTCATCCCACCAGCTCGGAAAGAGTACTTTTGCTCCTCGATATCAGGGCGCAAAAGTCGTTTTTACCCTCTAGAGGTTAAAGTAAATTTGAATTTAGAACATCGTGGGTTTTGAATTCAAAACATAATTTAACCTATTTAGTTCTACCTCCTTGGTGCCGAATTCATCATACATTTATTTTTAATTTGTTAAAAACTCATACTCGAAACCTCTTTGGTGTACTTTTTTTTTTTTTGCTTTGCGCGCAATTTTCTTTTCACGTATGGAGGATAGAGGTAAAGAATGTTATTTCAAATGGCAAAACATTTTGAAATGCTATGAATGAATCAATTGTAAGCGAATTGAAGTATGCCGAGTTGCCGAGTTAAATAATTAAATATTATTGACTACTAAAATAGTAATTAATAGATAATTTCAACTACTTGTGCAGTACAAAATAATGTAGTAAATATAACATCAAATAAATAATTACTATTTTGAGAAAACATGTAGGTACAATATATTTTGAAGTCAAAACTTCTTTTGGCGCGCCAAAGACCTTCCAAAGATCTTCTAGACTCGATCGTGGAGTGCAGGTTGATGTGGTTTATTTTGACTACCGGAAGGCGTTTGATAGAGTAAATAATGACATTTTGCTACAGAAGCTCAGCGCGTTGGGGTTTTCCCCAATGCTACTTAAATTCTTTGCTGACTATCTCCGTAACCGTCACCAGTACGTTCGACATGGTTTGTACGAATCTGAGCTCTATCACACGCCTTCAGGAGTGAGTCAGGGATCGGTGCTCGGGCCCTTACTCTTTAATTACATGGTCAACGATCTTCCTACAGTTGTAGAGCACTCAGAGTGTCTCCTTTATGCGGATGATTTCAAAATATTTCGAGAAATCAATACGCCGGAAGACTGTTTGAAGCTGCAGGAGGATATTGATTCCACTCACGGATGGAGTTCTAAGAACGAGATGGAAGTAAACTGCTCAAAGTGCTACGTCATGACTTTCGGTCGAATGCGACACCCAATCGAGTTCCAATACAAGCTAGGCCAGCAAGCAATTGCTCGGGTAACTTCGGTTAAAGATTTGGGTGTGGTATTCGACCGACAGCTGACGTTTAATGACCATATAGTTGCGGTGGCGGGAGAGTCATACAGACGTCTCGGTTTTGTGTTGCGTAACTCTGGAGATATGCTCAATATCGACGCTGTTAAGCTTGTGTTTAGTGCGCTAGTGCGTAGCAAACTCGAAGCAAGTGCTTGCGTCTGGCATCCGCATGAGAGCAAGTATACCCTTTTGTTGGAGAAGGTTCAAAAGGCCTTCCTCAGGTATTTGTACAAGCGTCTGTATGGGTATTATCCGTTTATGTATCCTACAAAATTCTTGCTGGGATCACTGGGTTATAACTCATTAGAAGTTAGACGATCTTATGACCAGCTGGCAACAATGTGCAAAATACTTCGAGGGAGAATTGATGCACCGGAGCTCTGTAGCCAGCTATCCTCCTTGTTTGTTCCCGATAAGTACCTCCGGAGCAGACGGCACAAGCTGTTTGCTCTCCCTAGGTGCAGAACAGTAGCGCATGCTACGTCACCGGTGCCGCGATCTCTTGGTGCGCTCAATGACATGCTAGACGCACAGCCAAAGTGCGATGTATTTGACGACGACTGGAGGGAATTGATGTCTGAGTGCTTACACTTTTGTGAGAAAATGGATAATGAATAATAACTACTCATAACCCTCCTTTAATAATTGATTGACTTTCGTGTTTTCTTTCATATATCGCTTTGGTATTTGTTATTTTTGTGTACTTACTTTTTATAATCTAATTTATGACATCTAATTGTATTTTTATCAATTTAATTTAATTTAACTGACTTATTTTCTATTAGACTAATATTTGAATGTGTGTAATTGTCAGAACATACCATATTTATTTTATCACGACATAAATGAATGTATCTATCATTAGTATAATTGGCATTATGCCGTTCTAATTGATTAAATAAATAAAAAATAAAATAAAAAGACAGATTTTTCGTGGGCTGTCAATTTAATTCTAGCGTCACGCTCGGGAATGATAAGAAATCTTCGGGTAAACTCGGGACCATAGCCAATAGCCATCTAGAAATGCCTCAGCCTTTCCCATTGGCCATTTAACAATGTGTCAGCATTTCTAGATGGCCATGCTCATAGCCACGCCCTCCGGTTTCACACGCGTAGTTTCCAAAGTAAAAATCAAATTCTGAGTTATAAGTTACCACTTTTATCGGCAGTGCCTATGACTGCCAATATTTTTCTTTCATGAATTCTGAATAGTACGTTTATTAATTTCCTTTAAAATGTACCCTGATGCAAATTTAGCACTACTATAATTTAATGCATTTGGGCGGACACTTTTTCATGTACACATGAAACTCCTTACCTCAATCGGTCAACTCTCCATATTTTCACGTCATATTGTTATTGTTAAAACCATGGCTAAATAAACTTAAGTTAACTAAAAAATAATAAAACTTATAAAATTGAATACAAGTGAAAAACCGAAATACCATAATAATAAGTGGTTCTAGCGACCACGAAGTTTATTTAACGCCAACAGAATCGACTGAAACTGAAAATGCGCAAAGCGTTTAGTAATTTCCTCGCTAGGGGGGATGAAAAATTACGTGTTACACTCGAGTGCAAAGATTTTTCACCTTGTGCCCTTTTGATTCCCTTGCTACGCTCAGGATTCTAATTTTTGAATCCCTCGCTACGCTCGTGATTCAACTTTAGAATCCTTCGCTTGCTCGGTCATCAAAATTGAGCACGCGGTTAAAAAGCCACTTTGCACTCTTGTATAACAAATAACTATTATAGTGTACAACTAGCTAGTTCAATAGAAACTTCAAAATGTCATCGCAAACTTCCTAGTTTTCGGTTTTCTTCGGTATGAGTATGAGTAACTTTTCATGGTTAAAGTTCCCAAGACACAAACATAAAAGGCTGATATCATTTTATACACGAAACACCTACACTGTATTGTGCCTAAGTAGGGTTTTCCGTGGATACGATCTTGATGTCTTCAAGTCTACATTGAATAGGTTTCTGGGAGGTAAACGCGCTGTTGTATCACAACGCATGCCATCAGGCGAGATGACGGTAATAACATAGGAAAAACCAACGATTACTCGGAGATACAACCAAAAGAAATTCCAGCTGCTTTGTATTTCGTCACTCCATCGAAATACGAAAGGCGGTTGGAAGCACAAGACCGAGGAAGCTGGGTGGTGTATCATGGGAGAAGCCTACGTCCAGCAGGGAACAAATTCAGGCGGATGATGATGATGATAACCAAAAGAAAGAAAATTAAAATAACTGAGCCCTACAGAACGTTGCGTGAAATGTAATTGAACAAACATTGCAACCCTACGCATTGCGTGTCACATTAATTTTATCCAAAGCCTCCGATTGTCTCCCTACCATTGTCCCTCGAACAAAACCAACGCGACCGCGACTACTCGCGACACGCGAAATCATTTTTATTATTATTTAACACCGTACCGTACTTTGGGACAGTGACTAACCACCTCATTCGAAACATATAGGTACTTGGGTGAGCATAAAAAAAATGGTTGTCTGTAAAGTCGGGTTACTGACGTTAGTTGAACGTGACAACTTCAACTACGCCTTAGAGCGAGGTAACGCCGGCGGCGAGGTAACGGCGTTAACGGCACATGACGTCATGTTTTGCGGGCGTGTAGCCGGCTTCATCGAATTATAAGACGTTGTCACGTCAAAAACTGTTTGAGCAAAGGCAAATGAGTCTAAAAATTTTCGTATGATTGTGTTGCAAGTTAATCATCTTTACGGCTATAAATATCAGTATTGTATGTGTGTATATCCAATTTAATTGATTTTTTATCGTGCAACAAACTCATTTACGCATACCGGCCATGTGGGGTACGGTCGATTTATGTAGGACTCAAAGTCTACCGACTATATCTTCCGCAGGATTTCATCTTTGTCGTATACAGCGAGAACGCGGGAACACTCGCAATCTTCTACAAACCCGCCACGGACTATCCATGTCCGGGCACTCTAGTCTATACAATTATAATAATAATAATAATAGACTGGTGCTGGTAGACCGGTCTCAGCGCCGGGCTGTGATCGTAGATATCACCGTACCACATGACGAGAACCTCGTGAAAGCCGAGAAGGACAAGCTAAGCAAGTACCTTGACTTGGCTCATGAGGTTACCGCCATGTGGGAAGTTGATTCGACGATCATAGTCCCAATAGTCGTGTCGGCTAACGGCCTTGTAGCGAAAAGTCTCGACCAACACCTTAAGAGACTTTCGCTAGACGGTTGGATCAAGGGTCAGATGCAGAAGGCGGTCATCCTCGACACAGCACGCATCGTCAGGAGGTTCCTCACTCTGCAGCCCTAACCACCGGTAGCTTGGGCACTGCCCCGCTGCTGGCGGCACCCTAGTTTTTAAGTTTTTTATAATGTTTATTTTATATATGTATTGTAAAAAATTTAAAAACTAAGAAGACAAATAAATGACTGATATAATAATAAATATTGGTGGACAATTCACACACAACACCATCTGACCCCAAACTAAGCAAAGCTTGTGTGATGGCGGCCAGATAGCTGATATAATACTTATATAGTTTTAAATACATACTTGTTATACATAGAAACACCCAGACACAGTGCAAACATTTGAATTCATCACACAAATATTTGCACTGGGTGGGGATCGAACCCACGACCCTCAGCTTCGCAGGCAGAGCTACTACCCACTAAGCCACAAGGCCAGTCATCTGAGGGGCCCTCAGACAAATTAATGGATAATTACTCAAAGGCAACACCCGTCACTGACGCACCAGAACACCCAAGCAATTCAAAGTTATCCACGACGCCGTAAGCTAAGAATCAAAAAGCCTAGCGAGCGACGCTACTTCAGGTCCAAAGACCCTAGCTAACCACCTCAGTTTTGTTCTGGAACAATTTAATATTGGTATATGGCCTACATACAAGGACGTGCATACAGATAGAAATATCGGTCAAGTTAAGTTCTCAAGTCTTTTATTATACGTCTTTATTTTCGTCTATTATTGACGTTTAAAATCTAAAACAAATTGTCATAATGATACATTCTTCAGATCTTTAGTACTGGAGTCACTAAAATACAGTGAAATTAACATGACAAGTAAGCCTGAATTTACATTTTCACTGCAAAAATACAACAGAAAACACCGGGTCTGAGCTCGGTAAAGAGTTTGTTTATGTTCCATAACTTTTAACCTGCCCCCAGTGCGATAGCAATATCCTAATTGACTTGGAGTTTTGTTTAGGCTTAAGGTAGAGCATCTGCGTAAATAACATTTTCATGTCTAATTTTTTCCCGCCAACGAATAGGCAGGGTTGTGTTTTTCGAGTATTTTATGTAGAGCGGTTTCACAAATTATCCACTGAAATGACCACCAAAATCCGTATTTATACTTTTATTTTTTTTGCCATGACTGTATGAAGTTTTTATTATACCTCAAATGATAAAAGGCTTGCACCTGAACGTCTGATGGACATCTTAGACGTTATTACGAAAGTAGAGTAAAATCTCTTAGTTTCAATCGTTGGTACGTCAACCACGAACCGATGTCACTTTTTCGAGCTACAATCAGTCCAATAGAAAGCTTAGCTTAAATCATGCAGGTCCGCAGGATACTCTCTGAAATGTATTCGTTAAAAACCCGACCACCCTGTGACTTTGCGGCGATGTTCAAGATTGAAGACTGCTTCGAACAACGGAGTCGTTGCCTATGAGTCTCTTGGTAATATTGCACAATACGTCACCTGTGGATAAATTGCAATTACATATATTGGTGACGCGATCCGACAATATATAATCTCCTCCAGAATACGTCTAACGCGTACGCCCCGCTCCGCTGCTCCCCGATACGCCGTCACATTAGCATTGGGAAACGCATACTCAATACATTTTAACCAACCCATAACATTTTACCCAAAAGTGCTTGCTCAACCAAGAGCGAAACCAGGGGGTACATTACCCCTCTGGACCCCCCCTCCTGGGTCTCCATGCCGGGGTCCAGTACCTATTTGGATCACTGTACCTATTTGGCCACCACTATGTGACCCCCCTTGGAGCCATAGCTGGATCCGCCCTAGTGCTCAACGTTGCTAAAGAAGTCTTTACTTCATATTTAACCGACTTCCAAAAGAGAGGAGGTTATCAATTCGGTCCTATGTTTTTTTTGTATGTATGTTACGTGATAGCACCGCCAATTGCGAATCGATTTTGATGGGTTTTCTTTGTTTGTTAGATAATAGGTTGTCCCCATATAAATTTTATCGAAATTGGTGTAGCGGTTTTGGAAATTTGAACAAAAAACTTAAATTTGGATTCACGTCTTTAGACGATATAGTGATAGATTCGTGTGAAATTTGGTCGAGTGTCTAAATTTAATTTTAAATTGAAGTCGGATTTTGTTTTTTTGAATTGATTATTGGTAGGCCAGTATGCCAGTATGCCACCTCCTGCCCTTGCACGGTTGCCTGATAGATATCGGTCTAAGCGATAAGGATATCGATAAGGCCGACAATTGAATTGCTAATATATTATTATTTTGTTTTGTGTTATTTGTTTTTGTATGCTTTGTGAATTTTTAATAAAGAGTTATTGTATTGTGTGTCGTTCAATCTTATACAATGTGTAAAAAAACGTCGTTCTCATTATAGACTCTCTCTGTGATAAGATATGGTACATACTGTGGCAGTCAACCACTATAACTTCAAAAGTATACGATTGTTAGTTCCCTAGTAAGACATGAAGTGTAGTTGGCTAAGTTTAAATAAGTACAAGGACTATGTTGACCTCAATCAAACTCCTGGGAAGTTTCATCAAAAGCGGGACAAATGGCTCACCTACATAAGGGAAAGTTTTATCGGAAAGCTCTAACTATTGGTACAAGTCCTCACCGGCGGGTAAGTAAAGTAAACTTCTAAGCTTTAAATTAACGTTTGATGATTTTTTACGCGCTTTTGCAGAGTTGTGACGTATTTGAAATAATTGTAATTAAAATACAAGTACAAAATACAAAATAGGTATTTTGTACGTAAATATCTTTTTTTTTCATATTTTGTTTGAAATACTTTACGACACGTATTTATAAAAATAAATAAATAAAACACTTTTTTACTTAAAGTACCTACTGATGTACTGCTAAGCTTTGAAAGCATCACGATGCTTTTCAAGATTGATTCGCTGCATTGATTCGGAGACCCTCAAATATTTAAGAGACGACGACACAATTCGGACTATTATCAACACATACCCAACCGTAAAAATGTGTTTTTCAAATTCAACGCCTACCGGTTATATATAGTTCGCCATCAGTGGGATGATTATTTTTAAAGTATGGTATGATAATGCGCCCATACAAACGCAACATTTCTAATGCCCTTTTACTGGACACTCTATAGAAAAAAAAACGATTTTTCATCCCAACACCTCGGAAAGAGTACTTTTGCTCCTCGATATCAGGGCGCAAAGCTCTAGAGAGTAAAGTAAAATTGAATTTAGAACATCGTGTGCACTAAGATTTTGAATTCAAAACATAATTATTAAACCTATTTATTTCTACCTTCTTGGTGCCGAATTTATAATATTTTTTTTTTAATTTGTTAAAAACTCAGAATCGGAGCCTCCTTGGTGTTCGTTTTTTAAAAATCTTTTGCGCTCAATTTGCTTTTCACGTATGGAGGATATAGGTAAGGAATGTTATCTCAAATGGCAGAACATTTAAAAATGCTATGAATTAATCAATTGTAAACGAATTTAATTATGCCGATTTAAATAACTTAATATTATTGTCGACTAAAATATTAACTAAAAGAAAATTTCAACTACTTGCGTAGTACAAAATAAAGCAGTAAATAAATATATCACCAAATAATTACTATTTTGTGAAAACATGTCGCTAGATTTTTTTTCATGAATTCTGAATAGTACATTTAGTTATTTCCTTTAAAATTTACTCTGATGCTAATTTAGCGCTACCATAATTTATTGGATTTATACACTTTTTCAGGTACACAGATGACACTCCTTACCTCAACCGGTCAACTCTCCATATTTTCACGTAATATTGTTATTATTATGGCTAAATAAACTAAAAGTTAAAACTCTAAAAACAGGAAAATTTAATCCCACCAAAAACATTCTGTAAAAAACTAGCCAAGTCTCGATGAAGCTGCATATTTATCTCTAAAAAGTAATGAAATCTAGACAAAGCCGTGCCAAGTCTAAGGTTCCTTACTGCGTTTTCTTTATTATTATAGTTATTGTTGTGTGAATTGGCCGTTGAAGGGTACACTAGTACACAAGGGTACAAAACCAGGTGCTCCATGACACCATTGCACCAATCTGTCGCCAAAACCGCTACCATTGACGCTGGAAAATGGCCACTTGGAAAACGTTGATTCAATAACCAGTCAATTGTTTTTGTTTTACTATTTACTAAATTATGTGTATCCTATATGGTGGGAACAATAAAGAATTTCAATAATACTTATGTGTAGGCGAGCCGGAAACAAACAGTTTAAAAAAATATTTCCAGTCTAGACGGACTTCTATTCATTGATAGAAGTCCGTCTGTACAGCAGACGACCGTCTGTACCGTCTGCAGAAGTCAGCATTCGATGCTGAATGCAGGTGCTTGCTGTTGATTAACAACAGCCTATTAAGAGACACTAGCGTCCAATTACCAATACCAGTATAGGGTATTATCTCGCTTAACAAACATAAGTAGTTACAACAGATACAACATAACGTGTTAACAAAATTGACTTGTATCCACTAACGGGCTAACGTATAAAGAATGTTCAACGGCCAAGTCACACAACATTAACTAAAATAATAAAGAAATCGCAGTAAGGAACCTTAGACTTGGCACGGCTTTGTCTAGATTTCATTACTTTTTAGAGATAAATATGCAGCTTCATCGAGACTTGGCTAGTTTTTTACAGAATGTTTTTGGTGGGATTTCACTTCTTTTTGTAGAAACGTGGACTTATTGATTTATTATATTAGACTAGCTGAACGTGCGCGCGTTGCTACGCCATCTATCGAAAATTGGTCGTACATATTAAAATTTTGAACAAATTCGGTTACTTTAGGTTCTAATGACGCAACCATTAACATTTGACATATGCTGTCACGCAACGAAAGCTCTCAAAAAGCAATATTTTTCCCCGTTTTTGTTACATTTTCCAGTCATGCTCCGCTCCTGTTGATAGTAGCGTAATGTTAAATAGCCTATAGCCTTCCTCGATAAATGGACTATCCTACAAAGAAATAATCTTTCAATTCGGACCAGTAGTTCCAGAGATCCTTGCGTTCAAACAAACAAACATACAAACAAACAAACAAACTCTTCAGCTTTATAATATTCGTATAGATGTATTATTTGACACATATTCTTTTTTTCCGGTTCTGATTCTTGTACAGTAGCAATTGAAGGGTTTTTTACAAAAACTGCATAACTTTTATGATCATAATTGTTCAGTAGACATAAAAAATCTATACTAGTTCAAAATAGTACTTTCTTAGGTACCATTTTTTGATAATATTGGTTGTCATATGGTATATTATGCAAAATATAGTAAATTAAATATATTTCTATTACTATTCTTTAATAAAATGCAATGAAACAAGCTATAATTATGTAGTTTTTGCAAAAAATAAGCATTTAAGTTGTTTTTGTTAAAAACAAAATTAGTTTGTTGCTGTTAGAAGTCTGCATATTTACAAATTATATTTAAAATAAAATCATATACCTACTTAATTTAAGGAATTTGAATAAAAAATGGATTACTAGTTTTCATTTATTTTATTTTCTACCCAACTAATCTAAATAACATTAATCAGCCTCATTCTTCTTCACTCTCATCTATTCTTACTCTTCTCCGCTGCTATTGTCTTCATTATCTATTTCTATCTCACCACAAGTGGCAGATTCTTCTTCAGTTATACTTCCTTCTACTGAATTCAAAATACTGTCATAAAAAGACATTTTTGATGGGTCGCTTAAAAATTTTTTGAGCCTATTTAAATCTGCAACTTTATTTGGATTTAGTTGTAGTTTCTGTTTGTACAATGGCACAAAAGTGGCTTCTGTAGGAAGAGCTTTCTTATTTCGAACTTTTATTGTGGTCCATCCTCCTGTAAAGTTATATTTGACAAACACAAAATGAGGAAATTCTTTTTCAATTTTCAACATCCGAACATTTTTTATTTTCATAGCAGGTTTGCTTTGTTTTAGAAAATAAGGCTCTAGAAACTTTTTTATATCATAAAACATGTCATGTCTTATTCTTTTAACTTCAAATGCAGAGGGATGTTTGCGTGCAGAACCTATTATAGCATCCCACTCATCTGCAGTCTCTACTGTGCGTATTTTCTTTAAATTACCAATCAGAGAAAAATCTTGATCGTTTGGGAGGTACGAGTGGCCACGAATCGGAAAAATATATTTAACTGACTTAAATAGTCCCAGAATATGAACTAAAGCATACAAAAAGTAAACCATGACATAGTTCTTATTTTGTCCTGGACATCCATCACTAAACAGCACTAAATGTTCATTATTAGTATCATGCTCAATAAAATATTTCAACAGTAGTGATGTAACATCATTCTGACCTTTTTTACCTTCAGTTTCGAGGTAGCTGTTCATACATACATTATTAGTTCCTAAGTCATGAATACCAAAAACAAAGTTCCACAGCTGCCGTGCATAAAATACATCACCTGTTCTTATATGTGGCAAAGGTAAGTTTTGCATGAAGTCAAAACTGAGGCACATACATTGCCCTTGTTGTGCTTTTAGTTTTTGTTGTTTTTTTATCTCATGAAATTTAGCAGCTTTAGCTAAATGTAATTTATGCTCTGTTTCTAGAAGTCTGACAGTTTCAGGCAGAGCAGCACTTTTAATCTTAAGTTTGTAGGAATCGCAAACTGCACAGGTATCAGTTCTAGGCAGACCGAACTTGATATTGAATTCTTTCTTGAAAACTGACCAGTACACTATAAAACTGACGTTAATTCGGTACATGTTCAAGAACATATTATGCATTTCTGTAACTGTTAGTTCCTCAGGCAAATAAAAAGTGTTTGGATTATCACGGCGAGAATAGTGAGATTGCCGAGCCGGAAATGATGAAATGTGACAACGTATTAAACTGAGAATACATTCTGGAGTCTTTCGTGCTCGGTTTTCTGTGTGTATACCTCGTTTGTCTCTTGGAGATGGAACGTTTGCTGCCATAAGATCTTGTAGTCGCCTAATACGCCCAACTGTTACACCATGAATATTGCAGAACGCAGTCAAACACACATTAGTCTCATCAAGTCCTGTGCGTATTTTGTATTTAAAAGAAGACATCCTGAATCTTTGTGGATTGTTAACAGTGTGTCTTGCTGCCGGAGAAGCTGACATCAAGCCCATTAAGTATGCGTCCTGTTCGTTTTTGGTCCCTATTGCATTGAAGTTCAATAATGTACTTTCTCTTTGAGTAGTGTTGACTTTCGTATAGCACTTGTATCTGTAAAGGAAGAAAACGTTTGATGACTCAATAAAAACACTATAAAATAACAAAAAACACTTTGACATAGCAAACTATTGCCAAGACATACCCGCAATCAGGACCTGTTTTTCGAGCTGGAACATGTTTGTTCATATGATTTATATGTTCGAGACCTTTAACTTTCTTATTTTTAATGATATTTTCTTTCTTTTCCTTCCTTTTTCGCCTTTTATTTGCAGATTTTTCACCATCATTTCCCTCCGAGTCAGACATCTTTGACAGCTAAGTGTCAATATTTTTTTTTTACAAAAAGTACTAAACTGCGTTCGGATATGTTGTTTTTGCGAAAATTTGAAAAAGTTATGTAGTTTTTGTAAAACTCATCGTTTTTTCGAAGGCAATTCCGGCCATTTTAGTTGTTTTTGTAAAAAATTAAATATACAGTGCGATTCCTTTTTTTTCAAGGAATCCAGTGCTGCCAATAACATAAAACGATAAAAATTGTTAGTTAAGCAGTTTTTGTAAAAAACCCTTCAATTACAGTAGCAACAGTTTTTCGTATTGCCCATTCGCGTTCATTATTTATGTAAGTGGACTCTTCATAATAGGCAAAGAACTTTAGAAGATTGGAAGAAGACTGCAAATAAATAAAAGCCAGTCTAGCTTAATCCAGAGTTTTCCTTTAATTTTATTTATATACATATATGCGTATTAAAATTTTGACTCTGACCATACATTATATTGTTATCCTAACTTTACAAATCTTTCTTTTCTTTTTTTCCGGTTCTGATTCTTGTACGGTAGCAACAGTTTTTCGTATTGCCCATTCGCGTTCATTATTTAAGTAGACTCTCCATAATAGGCAAAGAACTTTAGAAGATTGGAAGAAGCTTGCAAATAAATAAAGGCCAGTCTAGCCTTATCCAGAGTCGATTTTTTATGTACCAATAGTAGAATGGGGCATTACTATATCTCTTATACAGCTGAGACAAGCTGAGGGTTCTTCATCAGATACTTCAGACCTTCGATTTTTGACATCAAATGAAGAGACAAACAAAGTTGAATATATTTTGTAAAGGCGTGTTTTCAAATAACCAGGTATACCACCAGGTACTCCAAATTTTCGATATTCCTAGTTTTTGTAGTTTTCCCTTTATGTGGCCATTAAACCCTAAGTCTGTACCAAATTTCAGCTCTCTGAGTTTATGGGAAGTACTAGTTCTATTTTGATGATCATGAGTGAGTGAATGAGTGTCGTAAATGCGAAACTTTGCGTTCGCTTAACTTCGGAACTAAATGACGTACAGACTTGAAATTTTGGATTTTAAGTACGTGATTATAGCTTACTAGATGACGAAAATTTCAGCGTTCTGGTTTTATCCAGAGGTTCTCAAATAGGGGCCTGAAAATGCGACGAAATGGTTCCAGTAAAGGATGGTACGGCAGTGTTTGCTTCGCGCTCGACTTGGCGGGGGCACTGCCGTGCCCCCAGATACAAGTGAAAAACCGAAATAAGTGATTCTAGCGACAAATAAGTTTATTGACGCCAACAGAATGGACTGAAACTGTTAATAATGCGCAAAGCCCTCGCTAAGGTGAGATGATAAATTACATGTTGCACTCGAGTGCGAAGATTACGGAGTGCAAATAATAAAGGCTACTTATATCCTTATGCTTTACGGAACCCTAAAATACGAGCTAGAGCCAGACTGTCGTAATAAACATTTAGGCGCCAATCCGTCGGATTAATTCAATCAATAACCGTATGTTTCTATGTAGACACCTATGTCTATTATTCGACTTGACGACATTTATGATGTCCTAATGATTTATGATTTTCCTAAATTGTATGTATTTTAAATGGTATGAACAATAAAGAATTTTCATTCATTCATTCATTCATGATGTAGGAGAGATCTATTTTTTCTATGCTTTTTTTATATCGGTATGAAGATGTTTCTAGATCGGTGTAGGTATAAATATTTTTTTGTATAATATGGAGTAAACTGACATTAATTGCATGGCCGTACAAGTGCCACACAATTATTTGAAGAGGAATACTCCAAATCACTGTCTAACACGGCACTGCACTCACTGTCATAATTAAAAAAAAATTAACATACAACATTTTTTTTTCTGTGTGTGGGTGTTTAATATTAATAATAGGTACGTATGTATTTACAAATATACAAGTATTGTATCAGCTATCTGGCTTCCATAGTACAAGCTTTACTTAGCTTGGGCTAATTATTGGGCGTGTTGTGTGAAATATACCCAAAATATTTATTTAACCAAATGAAAAAAAAAATAGTCTCATATTTTTTTGTAAAAAATGTTTCGTCACTGTATTTTACCTACTTCACTACATACTCGTAGTACAAAACAAAGTAAGTCCCCGCTGTCTGTGTGTATATACGCTTAGATCTTAAAACTATCCAACGCATTTTGATGCGGTTTTTAATAATCGATATTATTCAAGAGAAAAGTTAAATGTGTATTACGTGCAAAATGGTAAACACTGATAACTTAAAAGGTTTCTAAAGTGATGTTATTATTAAACATCACGGATATGTCTATATTTTAGGGATAACCAACAATCATATTTTTTATTAGTATATTTAGTATCAGCATTGCACCCGTGCGAAGCCGGAGCAGGTCACGAGTAGAATATAAAACAGCATCTTTCGGAATCTGACATGACACAGTCACGCAAACAACCTAATTTGTATGTGCAGTCATTAATCTAGTGAAGGTAGTCGTAGCCACAGGATAATTCACATCACGCGTCTCCAATGCTAAGAGAGAGCCAACATCAGCCTAATATTGCCTCATGATGATGTCGAAGGAGTATAAAATGTTACGCATCTCGGGCATTCCTTACGAGTCCTGTCCCGACAGTACAGAACAAACAAACTAGCAATATGATGAAGATCGTTAGTATTTCTTTCATATTGTTACCAAAAAAATATCGTCCCCGTTCCCATAGAGACTCACCGGTGGGGCATGGGTCTCCCTCTAACTATGTAGGGAAGGTTTAGGCCATGGTCCACCACGCTGGCCAAATTGTGGGTAGCAGACTTCACTTACCTTTGAAGAGTTAAATCTTTTGCGACAAGCAGGTTTACTCTCGATATTTTTGGATTTGCAAAATGCACATGCCTTTGAAAAGACAGTGGTAGGCGTGGTATTTGAAACAGGGGTTCGGGATTGGCAGTTGCCGATCTCTTGACTAGACCCGCCGTGACTTACCTATATAGAATCAAAAATATATTTATGTATTTAGAAATTAATAAACGAGAAAAACCAATAAATGAAAATAGTTTTACATTATTTTAAATTAACATATACAAACTTGTATTTACGTTTAGTGATTTCTCTCAACATTAGAAAAAATAAGTGAAAAGTTGTAAATTGTGCTAATTTCTGTTATTTTCAGCTGGTTATTGTTTCCGCGATGGTCGCCCTCTCGGTAGCGAAGCCAGCCCTGGTGAGCGCCCCTCTGGTAGCGGCCGCCCCCGCCGCCGTAGTCACCGCCACCAGCTCTCAATACTTCCACCGCATCAATAACGGTGTAGCCGCCTACGTCGCCCCTGCCGCCGCCTACGTCGCCCCTGCCGCCGCCTACGTAGCCCCTGCAGCCAGCTACGTTGCCCCTGCAGCCAGCTACATCGCCCCTCCTGCCGCGGCGTACGTAGCTTCTTCTGCCCCGTATATAGCGGCTTCTCCTTACGTAGCTGCCGCTCCCTATGTTGCCGCCCCAGCACCTGTTATTGTTTGACAAGGTCTGCGTGATGAATGAGGCGATGTGATATTATGAATAAATTTTGAAAATATTCATTCGCATTTTTAAGTATTTTTGTAGAATAACTTGCGAACTGTAGTGCAGCCCCCGAAAAGAGTCCTACGATGTAAATTACTACACCGCTACAAAAAAATATTTTTTTTCATAAATTCAAAGAAACTGACTGTCATATTATTGCCATACCTACCGTAGTAATTTACATTATCTTTGATACTTTGATACCTACAATAATTAGATTTTAATTGTTAATGTCGTTTGGTTTATTAAGTGCCGTTAAGAATTTGTCTATCTATCTATATCACAGAAATCTAAATAATAAGGTACTAGAAGTCGCATGACCGCGTGACATTGTCGCCGCACAGGTGACTTGTAGGCCACCAGTGCTCGAATTGTAGTTTAGTCTTGTTCGAACCGGCAGGCGTGAATCATCTTTGAAACTTGTGTTATGGAGCATAAACAACTGTGGAAGTTCTTCCACAACTTGCAATTATACCAATAATGAGATTACATTTCACTGATAGGTATTTTATTTTATTTTAATTGTATTTTTTAATAAAATAAACGGAGCCCAATGATTCACTATGATAGTTATAAATTTTTGGTGTGATCGTCATTTTGCATACCATTGCTGCATACATTAATTAACATCTAAAGTGGTACAAGCATAAACAGCAATGTAATGTAAAATTAAAGATATCGTCATAACCTCTAATCTTCCATGGTACAACCGCAGGTAGCGATTGTGAGTTAGTGCTGTGACGGTCCACAATTTTACTTGCCAAAAATAAACGATGAAAATGTTATTTTAAATTTTACATAGTTTTATCGATAAAGTGACATAATAAATCGATAAAAAAATTGTACGCAATTAACATTACACCCGTACGTACAATCTTTTAATTCGCGGTAAACATTACTTCATAATTCATTAATTATTAACAAAAGTGTATACATACTGGCTATAACGCGCGATTGTTCGTCCGTGCAAAATAAATATTAAGATAACTGAGGCAGTATTTATCTATTGTAAGCTTTTATGTTTAAGACTTTATTAGTTTTCTTACAAAATCAGCGAGCAACACGGAAGGGAGTAGGCATACACAGCGTTTCCCCTCTGTCAAAGTACAAGTCCGCGTGGACCATGGAGTTTGATAATATACTGTGGCGTGGAATACACTGAGGGCGGGGCTAGATATGTGAATAGTGCTTTATTTTTTATGTGTTAGTGATTTGGCTGTGTGAGTATGGTCGGCAATGGATCGGTACAGGTATGTTTTGTACGTAATAGTGCGGCTTTACGCTAGTGTGCAACTTTCCCCTCCCGCAAGAAATTACAGAAAGATTTGAACAATCATTTTTAGCTAAGGCTACTTCCCTTCCGTGCTTGCGCGGAAGATCGAGTTGCTCGATGTACAAAATATACAACAACCTTTGTTCTTCAACTATATGTGGTGTCAGAATTACATAGTTCAGTTTTCGAAACAATAGTATACCCCATGTGACTCACTTATTTTATAGGTAGGCATATTGACTTTGTTGTAGTGTAATACACCTAATTAATGAAATCAATAATTACCTTTATCGAATGTTAAAATTGGACCGTACTTTGAAATATCGATATGTCGATACCAGAAGTATCAATTAATGTAAGGGACAAAACACGGTTTTTCAGGAGAGCCAAAAAACGATATTATTTTTTTAAATCTGTCCATAACTTTTTACTGTCTGCTCCAATTTTAATTGTGTCTAGAGCAAAGTTTCTTAGAATTACTTCTTCTTTCATGCTTTAAACGAAAGATTTAGAAATACCCAGCGGTTTAAAATATAGCATGTCCCTTACATTAAAAAAATATGTTTAGTTGTACCTTACGTTACTAATATTGTATGTGTAAGCCGTCAAGCATATTGTAAGCGGCAAGAGCAATAGAATATTAACCGTAATTCTATTGTAAAGGACTTTTAGAGTGTTGCATTTTGATGTAACCATAGATTATCTATTAAAATTATGGTATTTTAACACCATGAAAATAGGTTTTTTGCATGATTAATGGTAGTTTCAGAATTTGAATGTCTTAATTATATAATATAATTAATGTACTGGAAACGAACGACAGATCAACAAATATGAATTGTCTGAAAGATGGATGAATAAAATAATGTGAATGAAATGAATATTAATATAAGAAATAAATATGATTATATGAATAAATAATTAGTTATGGGCAGACAAATTATGGCGATAACTACTATAAGTTAATTAACTATTTTAATGGTGAAATTTAAATGGTTGGAATAACTTTTTCTATTTGGTATTTTATTTTTTCATCAGCTGTCATTACACCTTCATCGTCGTCAGTTTTTCTGAGGGTATCTTTAAACTGGCAATTTATTCGGAAGGTTCATATAATTATATTGATTCACCATGAAATCTTTTTGGTATTATACCGGCGTCACACAATTTTATCAGGTCATTTTATTTTGGAATGGAAATTCGTAGCCTCTCTTTATATAGAGATGGCAAATTGTTCCTTTGACTTATGTATATATTACTAGTACTTTCAGCTGTAAATTAATTTTGGTTGCTTATATAATTTTTCATTGTATAATGTTGTAATTTTACCACTAACAGCACTTCTTTTTTTTGCCAATCCTCTTGCGCTAAAATTCTTTGCAGGTAATTTTTAGGGACTTCTATGTCGTAAGTATCACCAGTCTATAACTTTGTATATTTAACTTAAATTTTCGTCAAAGCGTCTAAATGTGCATACCCTTATGTTTTTAAGATAATCATTCTTATAACTCTAACCATTAATTAAAGTAAGGGACATCATGTTATTTACATCGACTGATTTGAGGTTTAAGGTAAGGGTGTAATTTATTTAACCCTGGGACTTACTTTATTTTTCAGGGGGAAAAAATGTAAATGTCTGTTACATCACTTTTTCTGTCATAAATCGTTTTCCGCAGGCCAAAAATTTTTACTGTAAGGGATTTTTTTTTAACGATAGAATTTTTTTAATAACACCAATCGATAGAGCAGAAAATTCTGAATACAATGATATATATAACTCATTTTCGCCAAAATGTCCCTTACGTTAATTGATACTTCTGGTATCGATGTTTTAATTTTTGTCAAGCACTAGCGTATATGTGAAAAATTGTTTATTTTTCAATGTATTAGTAGGTTCACTGATAAGCGTTTATGGATGTGTGTGGTGCAATCACAGACCCAGGTTGATAATGTGCAGCTGTTGCTGTGTGTGTGGATCTGTATTTGAATAGTACGCGCATGTAGTAGTGACCGCGGGGGTAGGGGAAATGTGGCGACAAGCGTTTTGCAAGTAATTTGAGAGTTATGCCATTTCTATTACCTTATTATTTAGATTTCTGTGATCTATATCGACCGTATTTTTTTTACGGAGCTGCTTTAATTTTTTACTTTTTTTTTAAGTTAGGAAGCCGAAGTAGGTGCGCTGTCGTAGATAGTTCTGGACGTCTACTCTAATTCAACGAAAACGTAATTTCGAAATAAACTCGCGATTTTCCAACTCCGATTCTACTTCGATCCGTCGTTTTGTCCATTTAAATGTTCTAAGCCTACTCTAATTAGAGTATGCTTAGAACATTTAAACGTCAAACAATGTTGTATCGGACGAAACGAAGTAGAACGAGAGTAGGAAAGTCTTGAGCTTTTTTTCGAAATTTCGTTTTCGTAGAAACAGAGTAGACGTCCTGGAAATGGCTTGACTAGCCGTGGTGGCTGATTGTGCCTGGCTATAACAGCACAGTTGCATGTAGCTATTGGAAGATGAGCAGTTCAAATCACTATAATGCTAGGCACTAGGCTTTGCAATCCGGCGTCGTTTTCAATCCGGTCGGATTGATCATCATCATCGTCAACAGCCCACTAAATGTTCCCACTGCTGGGACTCGGGGTTTTCTTTCGCAAGGAGAGAGGCGGATTGATCAAATTTGAATTACGTTTGCTTTCCGGTTCAAAATGAATAGTTTTGTGAATACCTAAAATGCTGACTAATAATCTAAAAATTCTGACGCATTTCTAGATGGCTAATGGAAATTAATGCTAATGCATTACCAATTACGCATTACTGACCATAGTCCCGAGTTTACACGAAGATTTCTTATCATTCCCGAGCGTGAAGCTACAATTAAGTTCACAAAAGTCAGCGCCAAAAGAAGTTTTCACTTAAAAATAGGGATTCCTAAAAAGACATATTATTTTGATGGGACTTCCTACCTCCCAAATGATTTAAATTGAGGAATTTATTTTGTCTTGCTACTCACCAGCCAGGTCTACACTTCCGTGTTGGGATAAAAATAGCAGAAGTGTGTGACAACGGAGCCATGCATTATCACCGCTTGTAATGCTTCTAAAGTACATAGTCATGCAACTGATCAATTATTTTACTAAAAACTGCTAGCACCCGATCCGGTCACCGCATCCGGTAAATTGGTACCGGATGGTTGGTGACAGGTTAACCTGTCATGCCGGATCCGCCGGATAACCGGATCCGGTTTTCTGGATTGCTATCCCTACCTATCACTGCAAGGCGCTCGATACCCAGAGATACGCAATGTTCTATGTCTTTGGTCATTCCACAGGGAACATTACCGTTCAAACCGGAACATAGTAATATTTCCTTCCACATTACTGCTTAGCGGTAGAATAACTGGCAAAAGGTGTGGTACTTCCCCAGGCGGACTCTGCAAAGAGTCCATCATTGCAAATGTACAAACTAGTCATCACCATAGACTTTCCGCTAATGGAAACCATTGTGAGGAAACCGGTGAATAGGGTACAATCCTCAAAAAAACTAAGTAGCCCGTTAGTTAGATTGCCAAAAAATATTGTACACGTATTTTTTCTTTTGTTTCACAAACAAAAAATGACGAAGATACAGCGCTTCGAAGTTTCGTGTGACGTCACTTGTGAGCACGATTTTTACTCACGAGCGACGTCGCAAACCCCCACTCTCGAAGTTTGGTGGTCTATATCTTTGACGATTTTTAATATTATGAAAAAACAAAAAATACGTGTCCAATATTTTTCCATGATCTAGCTGACGGTCTAATCAGGATGGTGTATTTTTGACCCAGTCCGGTACCCTATTCCAAGACAAAACAATTCCTTTCGAGGACATGTGACGAGAGGTGTCCATTTCTCCAGCTTGGTGGATTCTGGCCTTGACTTTTTTGAGAAATGGCTCCGAATCTCAGCTATGTGACCATAAAATGGTCAAGCGTATCCCAATGAAACAGCTCGGCTTTAAAAAAGCCTCTTAAGGTGCGTCCCCCAGCAAAACGGGGTTTTTGTCCAGTTTTCAGAGCTATCTACTCATTAGCCAAAACAAATATCAACTGGTAAAAAATGTATTAAATTTCTACAATTTCTTGGCTTCAAAATGGTAGTTTTATTTTTTTGTTAATGGACTTATTGTTTAAATAATCGCCTCACAACGGAACCATGTAAAAAAATAAATAATTGTAGTTATCATGCATCTTCTCGGAAAACCTCCATTATTTTGATTTTGTACTTACACCAACGGATAGACAATTCCATTACGAACATTTTGGTAGAAATTTTTTTTTCAAAAGACCAAAATCTGATTTATAAAGAGTGTATTCTAAAAATTGAGCGTAAAACAGCGGCAAATCCTACTGTTTCTCTCTTGCTCTTTCTTGCGGTGTGCGATAAGGTAAGAAATACTCAAGGTCATTTGCTCGGGGTACGCCCTTAATAATTGGACAAAACAGCAGGTAACAGTTTATGCACACCAATGTATTATGTATGTAATTTACGTAAGCGTTGACGTCATCAACTTTCAGAACAACAAAGAGGTAATTAATTCTGTCGGAGTCATGACGTCGTTTGTTCTAGAATATTATGAAAGTCTGCGAATTTAATTATACGACTAACTTACGTAGCTGCGTCACTACTCTTGACTGTTGTTGATGGAGCCACTACCGTATATCCTACTAATGCTATCCTATTAAAATTTTAATAACAAAAGATTGGATGTTTGTTATTTGAAATCACATCGGAACGTCGGAATAGATCGAGTTGACATTTGGAACACAGATTCTAGTCCGGAAGAATACACAGACTACTTTTTATCACAGGAAAATAATAAAAACGGGAACTACGCGGGTAACACCGGTTTATGGATAATTGAGATGTTATTACTGTACATAGTTAATAAAGTATGTAGTGCAGTTCCCATTGTGATTTAGGTTTGTTAACTAAGGCTCCGCCCGTTTAAAAAAGATGGTTTGAATTGTAGTGGTAGGACTCTTAGCAGAGTCCGCCTGGGGAAGGACCACACCTTTGCCAGTTAACCGCCAAGCAGTAATGTGCAAATATTACTGTGTTCCGGTTTAAAGGGCAATGTTTCCAGAGATATTGCAGGGCTTAGAGATATAACAACTTAGATCTCTGGGTGACGAGCGCAGTGCAGTGCTAGGTAATTATTTGGACTCTTCATGTTCCAAGAGCTGCGTGTCACTGTGCTGTTATATGGCAGGTATGTTGCTTACCATCAGGCACATGTCTTGCTCGCCTTGTCATTTTTTATTTAAAAAAAAATGATGGTTTGAATGTTTAGATGTTTGGATTTTTATTGTCTAATCATGTCATAATGGCTGAACGAATCTGGTTGAAATTTGAAACACAATTAGAATATGGTCTGGAATAGCACATACACTACTTTTTATTCCGAGAAAACAACGTGAACGCGACCTACGCAAGTAAAACCACGGGCAGCTGTTTGTGTAGTTGTAGACAAACGTCGTAGACGGAAGATGTCATGGTTTCGTTATTTCGCCAGAGGACTTCATCGGTGGCGCGGAGTTTCAGTTCTCATAATGTAATTACAACTTTTTATGTACTTAGAAGTGGAGTTATCCCGTTGAGTTTGTTTGGGAAAATTCCACACCTTTCACGAGATTTGAAAATATTTACAATATATTTATTAATAACTTCAATGTTACATGTCATTTAAAAAAATAATTACAAAATTATTAATCTAATTGCTTAGATATTTCAATTAAAATTATACATATCTATAATCCGTAACTGTGTAAAAAAATATCATTTCAGTTAATGTCATTAATAATTCTCTTTTAACTTAATAAACATGTCATAGTTGTAAAATAATGACTCAGATAGCCACTTTCTTAGTTTGGCTTTAAACGCCGCGGCGGAAGGAGCATCACGCACGTCTACGGGTAGTCGGTTGAGAATGGCGGGGCCCAGCACGTAAACCGACTTCTCCGACTTCGCGAGTCTGTGCTTCGGCGTAACAAGTTGGTTTTGCCGCTTGTTGCTCCGCAAAAATCTCGTCTGATGTGACCCTCTTTTTTCAAAAAGGTGAGAGTTGTTGTGCGTAAATAAGGCCAGCTGGTAAATGAGTTCACAAGGCAACGGTAGGATTCGAAGCTCCTTGAAGAACTCCACACAAGAGACTCTATCTGAGACTCCAAAAATAGCGCGCAATGCCCGTTTCTGTACGACAAACAGCCTACAGAAATCTGCGGCTCGACCCCATAGCTCCAATCCATACGTAATGTTACTGTGGACAGTCGCGAAATAGCAGGAGCGCACGACGTCGCGGGTGGCGGTGGCCGCGAGCCGCCGGAGCGCAAAGCACGAGCGGCTCAGCTTTCCGCACACCTCGCCGATGTGCGTCTCCCACGTGAGCGCGCTGTCTATGTGGAAACCCAGTAACTTCGTACTGTCGACCTGTTGGAGTGGGGTGTCGCCGACTGTCACAGAGCACCTGCCAGCCAACCTTCCGTTAAGGCTGAATGTCATAAAGCAGGTCTTCTCCTTGTTCAGAGCCAATCCATTCACCCCGAACCACCAGTTGAGTCTTCTGGTCACCGTTCTCAACTCACTCTGCAGCTGACCGGCGGTCGGTGCGGTGATCACCGCGGCGACATCGTCGGCGTACATGTAAACCTCCGCGCCGTCGACGGCCGCGGGCAGGTCGTTGAGGAGAATGCTGAACAGAGTGTTAGAGAGACACGACCCCTGCGGAACGCCCATCTCGTTCTCTAACTCGGAAGATGACACCTTGCCCCTATCCCCAACCACGACCTGGGTTCTGCTCGACATGAACGCCGTTAGCAACGCCGCCGCGGGGCCGCGAATGCCATAGTGTTGTAACTTTTGAGCAACGAGAGCGTGGTCGGCGGTGTCGAACGCGCGCGAGAGGTCGCAGCAGAGCAGGGCGACGTGCTGGCCCGCCTCGCGCGCGCACAGCACGCGCCACACCACCTCGCGCACCAGGTCCGTGGTGGAGCGCCCGGCGCGGTACGCGTACTGCCGGTCCGACATGATACCACGATCCGTCACGAAGTTCAAGAGTCTGGCATTAAGTCCGACCTCGAATATTTTGCTCACAGCGGGGACGAGGGAAATAGGACGGTACGACTTAGGGTCTGTCTTCTTTCCTTTGCCTTTATATAGCGGGCTTATCTTCACTCTTTTAAGCGCCGTTGGATAAGTGCCGTCCCTGATACACATACTAAACAAGTGACTCATAGGGATGGCTATCGGTTCAATGGCGGCCTTAATTAATTCCGCGGATAGCCCGTAGAAGTCTGTACTTTTTTTTGGAGCGATACGTTTCGTCACGATCTTTACTACTTCATAAGGAGTGAACGGGAGAAGTCTGATGGACACATCGCTAGCGGTAGAACCGCCGGGCGCGTCGGCTTCGAGCGCGGCCAGCGCTTGAGCGCTGTCGGCCGCCGGCGCGCCGATGCGGCGGGCCGCCGCAGCAAATTCTACACTCAACGTATCCACCAGTTCCTTTTTTGACTGGAAATACTGGCCGTCCTTATCGCGCACCAGATCGGTGAAATCGACTCTTTCTCGGTTATTCCTGCCTAATTCAGTATTGATGACGCGCCACATACAGCGAGGGTTGTCACCAATCATTTTAGAATAGTAATTTACTCGCTTTTCCTTCAATAAAGTCAGATATTTCTGAGACAATTCGCTGTACTTATTGCGTAGGGATTCATGTGAAGGGAATGAGCTTTGTAAACGAGAAACTTCGCGCAATAGGTGCCTAAGATTGTGAACTTCGTCATCTACCCAATGCTTAGAAAAAATATTTGGTTGCATTTTTAGTGGAAAGCTTATGTCAAATTTACTCGTCACTATTTTTAGAAGACGTTCTGCCAAAGAATTACAACACCCGCTACAGCTCTGGATAACGTCGCACCAGTCGACCGAGTCCAAGGCAGCAATGAAGGTTTCTTTGTTTGCTGCACTGAAACTCCGACTCATGCGGTGAGCCGGCGCGGGTGCGCCCTGCCCCGACAACACCAAGCGCTGACATTTGTGATCGCTAAGCGGGGGTTGAGTGTCGACATTCGTAATGCTGGAGATACGCTGTGTTGATATATTTGTATAGACGTGATCTATTAATGATTTGCTATCCCCGTCTACCCGTGTGGGGCTGTCGACTTGTTGCGCGAAATCGTAGCTTGCAAGAATGTCGGACAGCTGTTTTCGCGCGCCAGAGTGCTCCAGGAGGTTTATATTTATGTCACCCACGATTACACATTCCAAGTTATCATCGGTGACTTTACAAAGGAGACGCTCGAAGAGTTCCAGATATTCCGAGGGGCTCGTGAGGTTCGAACGATACAGCCCGACTATCAGAATATTAGCATCTAGAAGGTGAACCGCGCAAACATCGAAAATTTGTTCTCGCGACAAATCGCAATAGTCACGCCTACTGATTGCCTTTATACCCGCCCGTACGTAGATGCAACTCCCGCCGTGCGCTATTTTTTCCCTACAACTAAACGACAAAAGGTCATAATTACATAATGTAACAGAAACTAACTGTTCTTTATGAAGCCAATGTTCTGTCAATATTAATACGTCGCAGGATAAATCCTTTGTCAGTAACGCTTCGAGCTGTTTTGTTTTGTTTGTTATACATCTGATATTTTGGTGACAGACGGTCAGGCCACTGCTAGGGCCGGCGGACCCGCTCCCGCGCCGGAGCGCCCGCGCCGGGGTCCCCGCCGGGGCGCGCCGCCCGCGCGCCCGCCGCCCTCGTGAAACCACTCGCTTATTTCTATATTAACAGGCCAGGCGTCGGCAGACATAAAATACTCAAAGTTGTCACTCGGCACAGTCAAAACGAAAGAGGAGTAGTGAGCGTGAGCTAACTTTAATTTCTCCGCAAAGTAATTTTCACAACGATTCTTCCTATTCATGTACGCCAAAACCATCTCAGATGTCGTTTCTGGGGCGAAGAAACATGCGTGAATTTTACGCATTCGTCGCACCGTTTTGAGTACGCTGTCGTTCGAACCGGTCCCCTTGACGACTTTGCGATCACGGGGTCCGCGTCCCTTGCGTCTGACGTTGTTGACTTTTACCCAACCACTGTCATCCGAACTATTCGTATTTGTTGACGCCGCTTCCAGTTGGGCCTGCGAGCTGTAGTTACTATCCGGGGCATCCGCAGGAGGAGCGGCCGCCGCGCCGTGCGGCCGCGCACTGGCGCGCGCGCCGCATCCACTCGAGCTCGCGGGGCCGGAGGGTGAGGGCGCGGCAGGGGGTGCCGGCGCCGGTCCGGTTCTCGCCTCATGTGTGCGCGCGCGCCGGCGTCGGTGTCGGTCCGGGGCCGTCTGCGTGTGCAGCGGGGGAGGGCGGGAGGGGGTCGTCAGCTGATCCGTTTCTTCGGCCGATTTTGAACTTTCGGTCGTCCCCTTACCTGCTTTCGCCTCATATATATCGATTTTTTCTCGTAGTACTTTCACTTCCAGCAAAATACTGCTTATTTTTTCTTCTATTGGAGCAACGTACTTCGCTAGTAATTTTTCGAGTGATTCTAACGTTGATTTGGCCATTTTTTAGTGGTGACAAATCAAAAATATACGAATGACACGACAGTCCACTGCGGGAGCGGACTCGTAACTTGTAATAATGTATTATATAACAATATTCTACTAGTAATAGGTAACTATTAACTGCAATTTTGAATAGTTATTTTAATATTTCACAACAGCGTGTTTTACGGGCGTGCGTTCTTTTATGTCGTAGTTTTCATGCAAATTTTATTTTTACAGCCTCTACTCAGCGTAGAGTAGGAAATAGTAGTACGTAAATTTAAAATTGTGTTTACGACTACTTCGTTACTTAGTTGCAAACGCATTCTACTCAGATTACACGTAAAATTTTAGTTGTAACATATTTAACGTAAGTTACAACTAAAAATTTCAAAACACCTCGGTCCTTTGCTAACATGAAATGGTAACGGTGTAAGTAAGTACTTATGTTTGACTTTTAAAATAGAGAGAACTCTAAACTAGAAAAGTAATTCCTTACATTATCTATTTGATTTTGACTAGTAAAGTAAAGTAAAAGTACTGAAAAGTAATTCTTTACACAACTAGTGGCCTAGCTTGTAGTATAGAAATAGAACATCTTTTAAAATACTAGTAGACCGATACAGACTTGCAAGAAACAAAAAAAAACATGAGTTACGGCAAAAAGGCGAAGTTTTAGAGTTAAGAGTGAGAATGATAATTAAATCTTCTTGGAAAACCTTTTTATTTCATAAAAACAAAAGTAACATAGAAGAACAAAATAGCACAAGTATTCAAGTAAATAATACTATGTATTTCTAAATAGTAAAAGAGTTTTTCATAACTTATATGATGGTCTTAGGGTCTTGGTGGTCTTGGTCTATGGTGTTTCATCAGTATGTACTGGTGAAGTATTGAACCTTGTGCAATGCAATAGTTGAGTGTTTGTCTGTGAAACACCACCGCATCCATCTACAGCAGCCGTTGCACTTGCGAGTGCGCCGCGTTGGAGCCCGCACTGTCAAACGTGACGCGGTCGCGTGCGCGCATTTCCCTCTGGAAAAGACTCTAAACGCAGATGAAACGTAAGTGTAAGTAATTTATAAATATCGACCACATACAACACGTGAATAACCCGTTCATTAATTAAGATAATATAACAACCACACTCGTTATAATAGTAAATAATACACATAACATCTGTCAAAATTCACTTCATCATCTTAGCTTTCTTCGCTTCAGCTTTTTCCTTCTTCTTTTGTATAGCAATCATTCTCTGCTCTTTCTTGAACTTCAAGAATGCCAGCTTTTCCGCTTTTGCTTCAGCTTCTTTCTTCTTCTTCAGAGCTCTCTTCAACTGAAATGTTACATTTTATTTCAGCTGATGTGAATGAAGTCAAAGTCATCCTAATTTTTCTTGCGGTCTGTATGTAATAAACCGAGTAGTCTAAATAACATAATACATAAATAAATTGACAAAAAATGCAAGTTAGGTTGGATCCGTTATGCAAATTCATGGTGGGCTGACTTAATCACACAGAGCTATGCACTTCATTCACACTTAACTAACAGGATATATTATTATGTTTAAACATTTTGACATTTTATATTATCAGTTATTCTCTAAAACAGACGGAGCCAACTGTTTTGGTTGGTTTAACTCGGAACTTCAACTCTCCCTCACACAAGAGGAAAGTGAAAGCCATAAGATCACACTCCTGGCCAAATATAGATTATCAGCTATCACACATCAAAAGATAAGAAAGAAAAATTATCTCATGACGTTTTCTTCTACTGTTTAATCTAGAAATGACGTCCAATAGCATTTTCAAAACTTGCACAGGCAGGATTTGAACCTACAATCTCGCAATTGAAAGTAAAAAGTTAGCAGTTCTTATAGTCTTCCATAATTCCTAAATGAAGTAAGATTTTAACTGATAGTACTTAAATCACACTGTTCGATTACCTTCTTCTTTTCTTTCCTGTTATCGAGTACTTGTCGCCAGCAAGTCTGCAGGATCCTCGCAGCATGATCCTTCTGGAAGTCTATCAGCTTGTCCTTCATCTCTTGTGCATATTCTGCTTCTCTTTCTGCCATCAGTGGAACAAATTCTTTGTCTTGTTCGACCAATCGCTCCTGCAGAGTAAAGAATTGTACAACATCGAGACCGTGTTTTCGTACGAGGGTGCTAATGTTACTTATCTCATAAAAACTGACAAAGTTCGAGTTGAACACTCAAATCAAGAGTTCCGTACCACCATAACCAATATCGAGATAAGTTTCCATCGTTACAGTCGAAATTCATACTCTACCCGAGACTCTCATCTTCTTTTGATGTTGGTTGTAGTACTCTGATTTACTAATTTTTTATGTAAAAATAAAATCATCTATCAACAACGACTAGATGGATTTAGGCGAAAATAGATGTGGCAGGCACACATAAACTGTATTCTAAAAATATAGCTTCTCTTTTTATGTGGAACTCTGATTAACATTAATTAATATCATGGATATGAGTACTTTGGAGCCAGACTAAAACCTTCTTGTTATAGGACTAATCAAACTTCATATTTCTTATAAGCGCGAAATCATTCGACTTTTCCATGTATATCCTGTCTGTCCTACTTGGTATATGTTTTCCGTTCACCGAGTAAACACTGACAATAAATGTTTGCGAATCTTAATAATATTTTAAATATTAAAGTTTGAATGTTTGTTTGTCAATCGTACTGCTAGATAGAAATAAACTCTTAATTATGACACAAAAAACTTAAAGTATTACAGAGACACACTTATTAACTGGCGGCACCACAAACTGGCGGCCTTATTGCTGAGACCAATCTCTTCCAGGCAACCAGCTAGTTACTTCTATAATTACATGTGAAAAAAGGTTATTCAAAGTACCTCCAAAATGCCGACTTTCCGCTCCTCTTCTTCGTATCTCACAGTAAAATCGTCTAATTCGTCTTGATTGTCCGCCATATCGTTATCATATTTCTGTATCCACGACAACAGCTGCGTCTCAACTTTACATCTGAAATATTTTTTATTTCTTTGGAAATTTGTTTGTAAAACACAATTGTAAGGATCTTCAATGACAAAGAATAAGTTTTAGTCATAATAGATGTATAAAATTACAATTAACACTGGAAATCTCGACCATGATACTATCTCTATCAAACACCCGGCATAACAATTTTGGACATTTTGGACATTTTGGGGACCGAGTCACCTCCGTCCGTGGGGAAACACCTGTGAATAGAAAACCCCACACGTGGTCCCTGGGTGGTGCTAATCAGGTGACAAATTACCGGTGGTAGGCTTCGGCCGTGGTTGGTGACCACCCACTAGTCTAAGTCACGACGCCAAGCGGCCTAGCCGTGTTCCGTCGTATTGTCTAGTGACACCATTAGGGGAAAACGGGTCAGAACAGTTGCTGCACAACTGCAAGACCGGTCTGTCACACACCAATACTGTACATCGGGAAGCTAGTCATGGAGGGTAGCGGGATCCGAGGCACGGTTTGCCGCACCGACCGCAGATAGTTGGGGGCCCAAGTAGTGAGCTAGCCACTCATGAAAGGCTGCTCCGCCATCTAGCGAAAAATCCCGGGATGCGCTATCCTGCCGGTTGGCGACCGGATGACAAGGCCAGATAGACATCCCCGGGGGGGCTCGGGCGTCCTCGCAGTCTCCAGGCTAGCTGCCCACTGGTGTATTCGTGTTGTGTGTTGTGACCAATGGTCAGTAGTGTGCAGCCTCGTTCTACTGCCGTTTTCCCACCGATCACTCTCTCAAAACAAAAATGAACAAAGCACACAATAGAAACAAGGTTAAAGAGCGGCTGCACGCCTTGTCGGTAAAAGTGCACCTCACAAATATTCAAGGTCTGCACTCCAATCTCTCAGCAGTCCACCATCACCTCGAGACTGAGCAGCCGACACTCTTTTTTCTTACGGAGACGCAGATAGGTTGTCCCTCGGACGTGGCGTACCTAACGTACCCAGGCTATACTCTGGAGCACAAAATTCCGGCCTCGTGCTGGAGTGTGCATGTACGCCCGTGACGACATCTGCTGTCGGCGTCTCCGTAACCTTGAGGATACTAGATTTTCGGTTCTTTGGGCACTGATAGACACAGGCATAGACAAAATTATCTATTCCTGTGTATATCGGTCGCACAGCGGAGACCAGGAGACGACTAGGCTCATTGATTATTTAAGTGAGGCGGCGGACGCGGCTCAACAGAAGTACCCTTCGGCTCAATTAGTGTTACTGGGGGATTTCAACGGCCATCACAAGGAATGGCTGTTCCCATACCGGGACACTGACCACGCTGGGCAGAAAACGAGAAAGCTAGCTTTATCATTAGACCTAACCCAGCTGGTCCAAGAGGCCACAAGAGTACCCGACGTTGAGTCGCATACACCTTATTACATACAATTGATACAAGTCAGCAGATTGGGACGAGATGCGCTCTTTCTTCGCGTCTTACCCATGGCAGCCATTGTGCTTCACTTCTGGTGATTCTTCAGTCTGCGCGGATGCTGTGACTAATGTAATACGTACGGCTATGGAATATTTCATTCCATACTCCGACGTCCCATTATCCAGCAAAGCTCGCCCATGGTTTGGTTCTCAATGTAAAAGTGCTGAAGCATTTAAACATGAGACCTACCTAGCCTGGGTTGATGCTCGACAGCGTAAAGCAAGGGACATACGCCAGAAGAAGAAAGCGTTCAACAAGGCTGCTAAGGCATGCAAAAAGGTTCTTCAGAGGGCTCGATTTGACCACATTAGTCGAATAGGGAACAAACTAGCTTCATACCCTGCGGGCAGCAAAGCGTTTTGGTCCCTAGCTAAATCGGTCGAATCGAACTTCTGCCGCCCCTCACTACCTCCAATGCTGAAACCTGATGGGACACTGGCTCACACTGCAACGGAGAAAGCAAACTTGTTTGCAACTCAGTTTGCGGAATCTTCTCGTCTAGATGCTGGTAGCGCGACACCTCCTACTCCACCCGGCTGTCCGACTTTTATGTCAGATATTCACATTCGCCAAATGGAGGTTCGCAAAGTGCTACGCAATCTGGACGTGAATAAAGCCAGTGGCCCAGATGGTATTCCTGCCTTAGTATTGAAGGCTTGTGCGCCTGAGTTGTCTCCGATACTGACGCGCCTATTTAGACTCTCTCTCCAAACTGGGCTAGTACCGAAGTCTTGGAAGCTTGCTAATGTGCAACCTGTGCCCAAAAAGGGTAGTCGTGCTGACCCTGCCAACTACAGGCCCATCTCGGTCACGTCCATACTCTGCAAGACTATGGAACGTGTCTTAAACCACAGGCTCCTGACGTACCTAGAATCAAACGACCTCCTCAGTGACCAGCAATACGGATTTCGCCGAAACCGGTCCACCGGGGATATTCTAGCGTACGTCACTCACATCTGGAGTGAAGCTATTGAGAAACACGGGGAAGCACTTGCAGTCTCCCTGGATATCTCAAAGGCTTTCGACAGGGTTTGGCATGATGGCCTTATAAGTAAGCTTTCTAGGTATGGTTTGTCTTCTGGGTTTATTGCGTGGATATCGGACTTTTTGAGGGATCGATCCATACGAGTCGTCATTGATGGCTGCTCGTCTGATCAAATGGATATTAATGCCGGAGTCCCTCAAGGGTCGGTACTCTCTGCAACGCTCTTCCTGCTACATATCAATGATCTGTTGAAGCCCGGTATCTTTGGGTACGCAGATGATAGCACCGTTGTAGAGAGTTACATATCTAGCGCGAGAGCCAGTGGGCAGCAAACTCAGGTACTGAGAGAGAGTCTGATCGAGCGTTTGAGCTTGACCCTTGAGGCGGTGTCTGAATGGGGCGATACCAATCTGGTCAAGTTCAACGAGAGTAAGACGCAGGCGTGTCTATTCTCCGCTAAAAGGAGTCCATTCGAACTGACTCCAACTTTTAGAGGTGTGTCCGTGCCGGTTTCTGACCGTCTTGAGCTTTTGGGCGTGACTTTGACCTCTACGCTCAACTTTGGCTCGTATATCGAATCTAAGGCTAAACTAGCTGCCAAAAAACTGGGTGTCCTTTCAAAAGTGCGAAGGTACTTCAAGTCTGAACAGTTGCTTACATTATATCAAGCACAGATTCGCTCCTGTATGGAGTACTGTTCGCACCTTTGGGATGGTTCGGCTAAGTATCAGTTGGAAGCTCTGGAATCGATCGAGAGACGTGCCAAAAGGCTCATAGGCAATGCTACTCTTGTGCGAAAAAAAATTCAAAGTCTTGAACATCGCCGTAAAATTGCTAGTCTATCGGTTTTTTATCGGATACACTTCGGAGAGTGTGCGACTGATTTACATGATCTAATACCACCTTGTCCTTTTTTCTATCGGAATGCTCGTAGCTCGAAAAAGCGTCATCGTTTCATGGTTGATGTTCCAAAGACACGAACGAAGAGATTTGACTCTACTTTTGTGATAAGAACGTCTAGGCTGTGGAATACGTTGCCTGAGTGGGTTTTCCCCGATGGTTACAATCTTTGTGTCTTCAAATCGAGAGTGAATCGGTTTTTTCTAGGTAAACACGCTTCATCGTAGACCGCATCGTCGCTTTACATCAGGCGAGATGGCGGTCAAGTGTAAACCTATAAAAGGTAAAAAAAAAAAAAAAATAACAAACGTTCAAAGGATTTATTTGAGCAATACCTACTAATATTATAAATGCGAAAGTTTGGATCTTAAGATGTGTACAATAACGTTGGAATTATCTGGATTAGATAAGGTGCAAAGCAGATAAATAATAATCTGGGATAACATTTAGACTACTTTTTTACCACGAGATAATATGGAGGGGAACTGCACAAGTGAAATCGCAGGATGCTATTTGTCTTCTAATATTCAAATGTGTTTGTGCCTTAGGTAAAGAATAAGTAAATATATCAAGTTTTTCCGCACGGTTCCTTGGTACCAATCGTAAGCAGATGAGGTGTATGTTAGCTATGGCAACAAAGTGATGTGCCGCGATATAAGTATGACACTTCCGGCAAGAGTGCTCAGACTCGTGTTTTCGGTGTACCGAAAGCAAAGTGACCGTTTGTTCTAACTCTATAGTCTATACACAGTATATGTAAACTCATTAAAAAATCGCTAATAATATTTCTTGTTGCTAACTCAGTTACCTTCGCGCTCTCAGAGCCTTCTCGTCCTTTATATTGTTCTTGAGAGTGTTCTCGTACATTTCTATAGTGTTCTGTTCATCTTCTTGCAGAAATTCATTTGTTACAATATGAGACCGCGTCTTCAACACCATTTGTCGCTCGGAGTCCAAACTAAAACATATTTTTTATTTTAAAAATGTTACTAATTTTTATAATAAAATATTCGATACAAATATGAAATAGCGTAGTCATATTTAAATATCAAGCAATTTAGTTGTCGCAATCCCACCGTTGACGACAAACGAAAGATATAACTGAGTAACTCGAACGACCCCATCGCCGCCGCTACATCGGCAGCCCTCAGCTCCTGGTAATAGTAAAAACATCGTCTTTTGTAATGGTGCCAGTAATAGGATCCAGCTTTGATGATAGGGGGAGGGGGCTTACATATTCGTGATCACTCTCTAGTTTGTACGAGTACTCTCCGTTAGTGTAGAGCCACCTTTTTCTGGGCTGCCAGGTCGTTGTTCCTTGACCCTCCCAATCGGCGGCCACCCAAGCCAAGGTCATGCTATGGGGTGTAGGGTCGTATTGTCTGGGGTGCCCTTGCGCTTGTCATCGTGGACGATGTAGTACTCGTTAAGTACGGTAAGACTAGGTTAGTAGGACCCCTGCACTTTCTGAGTAAATCCAAAGTTCGATAGTAGAGACCAACTGCCTATCAAGCTGGGGTGAGGTCATGCCCCCCCCCCCTCTGGGTTCAGAACCTAGGTAAACCACTAATTAAAACGCACGCACGCACTTTTTGCACGGTCTTGTAGCTTCACTACATCTATGTGACCCCCCTGGCGCCAAAGACCTATTCCTTTAAAAAACCTATTTGGTTGTGCATTACTTATAGTGTTAAATGTATCTAAAACGATATGAGGGGTTTTCTGTCCCCATTGTATTGTACCGTATTGTACAATTTTTAAAGTTAGGTTCCTTTAAAAAACAAACAACAACCTTTTTTTTAAGGTAAACAAGAGAGGGGAGAGACGTACTTCTTAGCATTCCATGGATTCACCGTGCGGCTGCCGGGTCCATCGTGTGGCAGAGAGAGAAATCTCGAATAGACCCCAAGACTTGTGACTCGGGCGTAGATTTAAAAGGGGCCCCTTACATTGACGTACGTCAACACTCACCTTCACTACTATTAACTTACATTTTCTTTCGTAATTTGGTAGAAGCTTCAAAGTTTTGCACCTGCAGATCATGCTCTAGGTTTGCAATGATCTGTGCTCTGACGACCAGGGTTTTTTCGAATTCTTCCCTTTCCTTCAGCAACGATTCGCTAAGTTCTGAAAAATGTGTTATTTTGCAATAACCATGCTACGATATATCCACTGTGTTTTCGAAGTCATGCGCATAATGCCGCTAAATTACCTACATACATATATCTAGAATCTTTCGAAGTCATGTGTCATCGACTTACCCGCAATGGATCAGCGTGGTAGATTATGGCCCTGACTCTCTCCTTGCTAGAGAGGGCCCCGAGTCCCACAGTGAGCTGCTTATGATTAGGTACCTAATTACCTATGCATGGCCTCGAAAATTCTTCGAAAATTTCGGTTTCCTCAAGATGTGTTTCCTTCACTGTTTTTGAGTTAGCGGCATTACGCACATGAATCGCAAACGACGACGTCGATATATGTTTTTTTTTAAACAAAATGAAGCGTCCTTTTTACACGAGTTCTTTTCTGGAAAGAAGACTTGCGACCGCTGCTTGGCCAGATAAGAATATCAATATATATTTTGTAGTCGTAGGACTCTTGGCAGAGTCCGCCTGGGGAAGTACCACACCTTTGCCAATTATTCTACCGCCAAGCAGTAATGTGTAAACGTTACTGTGTTCAGGTTTGAAGGGCAATGTTTCCAGAGAAATTACTGGGCTCAGAGATATCATATCTTAGATCTCTGGGTGACAAGCGCAGTACAGTGCTAGGTAATGATTTGGACTATTCATGTTCCAATAGCTGTGTGTCACTGTGCTGTTATGTGGCAGGGATGTTGCTTACCGTCAGGCACATGTCCTGCTCGTCTCGTCGCTTTACGATATAAAAAAAACAATCAAGTAAAGTGCCCAAGCAAGAATCCACCGAAGAGAAGTTATGGAATGATCCCGAGGATACAACACGTGGATTTTTATATTTGTTATATAGTATAGAGTGAAAAGTGACGAGACGATCGGGACATGTGCCTGATGGTAAACAACATGCCTGCCACATAACAGCACAGTGGCACGCAGCTATTGGAAAGAGTCCAAATCATTACCTAGCACTGCGCAGCGCTAGTCACCCAGAGATTTAAGATATTTTATCTCTTTGCCCTGTAATTTCACTGGAAACATTGCCCTTCAAACCGGAACACAGTCGTACGTAGTCTACTAGTAGTACATATTCAGAAAACTCATTCAATTTTATGAGTGTATAATGTTTCGAATTAGAATTATTAACAACAATAAAAAATATTCTTAAAAAATATCACCATACCAGCAATTTTAGCTATAAGTTTTGTATTAGAGATTTCAAGTTTTCTCGTAGTAATCTTCGCTTGCAATACTTCAGCTGCAGTCCACTTCAGCTGCCTCACAAACAAGTCGCGGTAAAGTTCAAAAACCAGCAGATATTCTAATGCAGGTGACGTTATCTTGGTCTGTTGGTCACAAAATATTCCATTATAAAATGTAACCCCCATTTAATTGATTAATGAAATTGAAACATTAAACAGCGGACGAAAGCGTCGTGAAAAAATTTGCAACGTAAATATATCTTCTACTTGCAACTAATTTCATAAATGTGAAAGTTTGTATGTTTGTTACTCTTTCAGACAAAAACTAAAGAAGGTATCTGGATGAAATATAGTACATAGATAGATTATAGTCTGGAATAACATATCATCAACATCAATAGCCCACTAAACGTTCCCACTGCTGGGACTCGGGGCCTTCTCTCGCAAGGAGAGAGTTGAGGCCATAATCCACCACGCTGGCCCAGTGCTGGTTGGTGGATGACACATGACTTCGAAAGGTTCTAGGTACATGTCGGTTTCCTCACGATGTTTTCCTTCACCGTTTTAAGTTAGCGGCATTACGCACATGACTTCGAAAAGACAGTGGTGCGTGTGGGGTTTGAACCCGGGGTCTCCGGATCGACAGTCAGATCGGAATAACATATAGTAATTAATAAACCTAATAGTAAAATAACCGAAACGGGAACTATGTGAGTGAAACCGCGGGATGCTACTAGTTTAATTTATCTTTTTTTTTTTTTTTTTTTTTTTTAACATTTATAGGTTTACACTTGACCACCATCTCGCCTGATGTTAAGCGACGATGCGGTCTAAGATGGAGCGTGCTTACCTAGAAGAAACCGATTCACTCTCGATTTGAAGACACCAAGATTATAACCATCGGGAAAAACCCACTCAGGCAACTCATTCCACAGTCGAGACGTTCTTATCACAAAAGTAGAGTCAAACCTCTTTGTTCGTGTCTTTGGAACATCAACCATGAAACGATGCCGCTTCTTCGAGTTACGAGAAGTCCGATAGAAAAAAGGGCTAGGTGGTATTAGATCATGCAGATCAGATGCACACTCTCCGAAGTGTATCCGATAATAAACCGATAAGCTAGCAATTTTCCGGCGATGTTCAAGAGTTTGCAGTCTTTTTCGCACAAGAGAATTATTGCCTATGAGCCTTTTAGCCCGCCTCTCGATCGATTCCAGAGCCTCAAGCTGATACTTAGCCGATCCATCCCAAAGGTGCGAACAGTACTCCATACAAGAGCGAATCTGTGCTTTATATAATAAAAGCAATTGTTCAGACTTGAAGTACTTTCGCACCTTTGAGAGGACACCTAGTTTTTTTGCAGCTAATTTAGCCTTGGACTCGATATATGAGCCAAAGTTGAGTGTAGATGTCAGGGTAACACCCAAAAGCTCAAGATGATCAGTAACCGGCACGGATACACCTCGAAAAGTAGGAGTCTGTAGAAATTGACTCCTTTTTGCGGAGAACAGACACGCCTGCGTCTTTCCTTCATTAAACTTGGCCAGATTGGTTTCGCCCCATTCAGAGACTGCCTCAAGGGCCAAGTTCAAACGCTCGACCATACTCTCTCTCAATACCTTAGTTTGTTGACCGCTGGCTCTCGCGCTAGACATGTAACTCTCCACAACGGTGCTATCATCTGCGTACCCAAAGATACCGGGCTTCAGCAGATCGTTGATATGTAGCAGAAAAAGCGTCGCAGAGAGTACCGACCCTTGAGGGACTCCGGCATTGATACCCATTTGGTCCGACGAGCAGCCATCAATGACAACTCGTATGGACCGATCTCTCAAGAAGTCCGATATCCACGCAATAAAACCTGGAGACAAACCATAACTAGAAAGCTTGCTAATAAGGCCATCATGCCAAACCCTGTCAAAAGCCTTCGAGATATCCAGGGAGACTGCAAGTGCTTCCCCGTGTTTCTCGATAGCTTCACTCCAGATGTGAGTGACATACGCCAGAATATCCCCAGTCGACCGGTTTCGGCGAAACCCGTATTGCCGGTCACTGAGGAGGTCGTTAGATTCTAGGTATGCCAGGAGCCTGCGGTTTAAGACACGTTCCATAGTCTTGCAGAGTATGGACGTGACCGAGATGGGCCTGTAGTTGGCAGGGTCAGCACGACTACCCTTTTTGGGCACAGGTTGCACGTTAGCAAGCTTCCACGATTTCGGTACTTGCCCAGTTTGGAGAGAGAGTCTATACAGGCGCGTTAGTACAGGAGACAACTCAGGTGCACAAGCCTTCAACACTAGGGCAGGAATTCCGTCCGGGCCGCTGGCTTTATTCACGTCCAGATTACGTAGCACTTTACGAACCTCCATTTGGCGAATATGCATTTCCGGCATCAAAGTCGGACTGCCAGGTGGAGTAGGAGGAATCGCACTACCAGCATCTAGACGCGAAGATTCCGCAAACTGAGATGCAAACAAGTTTGCCTTCTCCATTGCGGTGTGAGCCAGCGCCCCATCAGGTTTCAGCATTGGAGGCAGTGAAGAGCGGCAGAAGTTCGATTCGACCGATTTAGCTAGGGACCAAAACGCCTTGCTACCCGCAGGATACGAAGCTAGTTTGTTCCCTATTCGACTAATGTGGTCAAATCGAGCCCTCTGAAGAACCCTTTTGCATGCCTATCTACTAGTTTAGCTTAATCTATCCGACATCTAACCTTAGCATGAGTGATGAGTGAAACTAGAATATAACTTAACTTACTTCTGATTTAGACTTCTTCATCTGGAAGAGAAACAACCAAAAACCAAAATCAAATAATGGAATAGAATTTTAAATAAAACAAATAAGGAATATTCTTGTCATAAGTCAATCACTTAGGGATCCTACTAATATTATAAATGTTAAGGTTCGGATTATTCTGAACGGATCAGATTGAAGTTTGGAACATAGATATATTTATAGAGGTATAGTCTGAAAGAACGCGTTGATTACTTGTATCCCGCGTAAATAGCGGCAACGGGTAAAACCGCGGGTCACTGATAGTTAGCGAAGTTTCTAAAATGAGTACTATACAGGGTTACTGGTAATCAGCCTGCATCCGTTTTAGGGCATCTTCTGTATATTTAAACAAACAACTTTTGTTCTACATTTCGTAAAAACTCAATAGAAAACCCAAAAAAAAAAAGTGTTTGTTGCCCTTTTTTGTACTGTTTTGTCACTTTTTAGTGTTTTTTCAATTCGGCACATAATTTTTTGCGCGTTAAAGAGCGTACGCACTCTTGTTACGGAGAGTTCGATGCTGTTAGACCGTGCAAATACATTTATTATTTATTTTGTAAAAAAAACATAAATTTTTAAAAACTGTAGAACAAAAGTTGACGTATTGAATGTACCTAACATCCCCTTAAAAGGATGCAGGCTGATTACCAGTAACCCTGTATAGTATTCAAAAGAGTCTAATACAAATTCCGTATAAAATTGTACAGACAGCAATAGCAATACCAAAGATTTTGTTAGGCGACAGAAGCGTGAGGAGCCGTGGGTGGGTGAGAGTCTGTCGCTTAACTAAAATGGTTTCGGTTTTTATTATGCTTTATCTTTATATCCGTTTGAAAATAAAGGCAGGGCAACAACAAAGCTTTAATTGTTTTATTTAGGCGATCAATTTAGTTCTATAAAGTCTCCAGGAATCTGCATTAGTTCTTGTTCTTGTAAAGAGAAACTTGTCTAACGAAGAAACAACATCAAATTTATGAATTTATGAATATGATAAGATTGGTCTTAAAAATCCACAATCGTAACGTAAAAAGTAATTAAAGAAACGAAATTGAGTCCTAATTGAAATAGTTTAAATTAGATTTTGTAATACAGAGGCGGCACAGTGGTGGTAGTGGGGTTAACCAACTGAATAAAAGCGTTGTATCTCCGTTTAACACTTACCCGATAAATCATTTCGGCGATTATTAACCTAAGACTTGGGCAGCTGTTGATTACAGATATCAGATGTCCCTGTTCAGGACTCAGACGGTTTTGCATAGAGAAGTCACCCTGCAAGAATTAACGTTTCCTTAGAATATAATATCAAAGAAGGTACTAGTTAAGTATCAATATAAGTATAGCATTCCATACACAAATAAGTAGCACAATAAATGTTCCCACTGCTGGGACTCGGGGCTTTCTCTCGCAAGAAGAAAGTCAAGGCTATAATCCACCTCGCTGGCCCAATATGGTTTGGTAGATATGACACTTGGCCTCGAAAGAGTCTTGGGTGTCTTTCCTTCACAGTTTTTTTAAGTTAACGTTGTGTAGTATCATCGATCTTTATGTTCCCACTACCAGAACTCGGGCTTTTTCATAAGGATTGAGTCAAGGTCATCTTTTATCAAGTTAGTATTTTAACCACTTTTAGCCACGGGTTTTTATGTTATTTGTTGTAAATAATAATGAAGCATCGCAGATATGCTTCATAATACGCAGGCAAAAATAATTTGCCGCTTAACTCTGGCTTGTCTGAACTGTAACACACGCGAGTGCCCACGATGCAATATGATTTATTTCAATTAACTCCTTAAAGAGAACAATTTACGTTTAGGTACATCATCTCAATATCCTGTTAAAGTTTCTCAAAAAAATCCTTAATTTTACACACTGAACATTTTTCCGACTACATTTTTTTAAGAAGTGTGACGGAACGAGTTAGACGTTTCGTATAGGCAATCCATATATGTATTTATTATTTATTTCAGTGCTATGAGGATATTTGGGTAAGAAAAGTTAAACAAACTGCTATGTTCTGGTTTGAAAGGCAATGTTTCCAAAGAAATTACTGGGCATAGAGATAAACCATCTTATATCTCAGGGTGAGGAGCTAAGTACAGTGCTAGGTAATGATTCGGACTCTTCATGTTATAATAGCTGCGTGACACTGTGCTGTTGTGGGCAGGCGTATTACTTATACCATCAGGTACATTTTCTGCTAACCGTCACTCTATTAAAAAAGCCTTATACTGCACTGTGCTCGTTAACTCCGAGATATCTGATTATGTGTGCCTTGGTTTCCGTTTGATGGGTTGAAAAATTTCAGGTCCAAATAGATAAATTAATTTAAATTTGGCGGTAAAATTACCTTTTTTTTATTTTCTAAAATTATTCACCATTTTATCTTGGTGATATATACTTATTACAATCTAGTCTAATTTACCTAATTTACAGGTACTGGCAAAGTTATGTTAACTAATTGTATTTGGGCTAAAATCACGAATGTTCTAAGTATACCACTCACAGCCCTTATATCTTCCACGGCAGACATATTCAGGAGACTGTTGGAAAACAGATGACTGTCGTATTGTTCGTAAATGAACATGACTTCGTCGTAGCTCTGGCTGGTCAGTTCGTCTTTCAGCGTACCGTCTTTTACGAGCTGGGGTAAGCATATGGCGGCTCTAATCTTGTACAGAGCTTCGTCTAGAATCTTGGTGACGCGTTCCTCTTGGATCGTTGTTTCAAGATCTAGTGGTGATGAAGCTGTAACGATTTTATTTAGTTTAAGTTTTTTATACAAATATAGATTTGCATTTGACCGTCATCACGCATGATGTTAAGCAACGATGCGGCCTATATTTTTAAGTTAAGGTTTTTTATCCTAAAACTGCGGTTATGCCTTTTAGAAACAAGCTCTTCATTAAATTTCAGCTTTGATATCCTACTAATATTATACATGGGATAGTCTGGATGTTTGTTGCTCAATCACATCGGAACGTCTGAAAAGAGTTGAAATTTGGAACACGGTTATAGCACGGTCTATTAAATCATATTTATAGTTGTTCGACGAAGCCGTCTAGACGGGGCAATCGTGCGGGCCGCGCGGGGTGAGACGCGGGAAGCGCAGTCCTGCATTGCGTACATTACAATGTTAGCATTGCAGGAGCATGGCTCAGGGCTGTCGTCTTCCGTATATTTTAATTTTATTTTGGTAGGTACCACGTTTTTAAAATGGTGGCAACCCTGCCTGTGTCTAGACATTATCAGTGTTTCTCCCAAGATTAAAGGCGATAAACCACTGGTAGTATTTCTTTATACTGTGGTTATAGCATGGTGTGGTTTTGTACATAGGATATTTTTCATTACGAGAAAGCATAGGAAACGGGAATTGCGTGGGTAAAACCGCGGAGCACTTCTAGTATACTAATAAACATAACAAATTTATTTTTTAAATCAGATTCACCAGTCTCCTTAGTAAAGTCCTCGTCCCGTTGCTCGTATGTGGTGGCTGACTGTCCACTCCCGCTGCCGATGCTACCGGCAGACTTCGGTGATGAGAAAGTGGTCACCGACTGAGTCGTGTCCGAGGGAGAATAGTCTTCCGAGGGTGTCCCACTCTTGGCCATTTTGGACAAGCTAAATCAAGGCCGAGTTTTAGAAGAAGTACGAAGGGTCTAAAACAACATTGCACAAAAGTTATTATTCAAAGCCATAAGGCCATTAGCGTGATCGTTCATGACAGAACAAAAAAAAAGACGCTAGAATCGAAAACTAAAACAGAATATTTTTTAAATAATTGTTAATAATTAGAAATAAAGGTAATTACAATTTAAATTGAATTTAGCAAACGCTGACCCATTGCGAGTTACCGGACAACGAATGATCTCGAAAGATTCTAGGAAAATGTCGGTTTCTTCACAATGTTTACCTTCACCATTTTTATGTTAGCGGTATTACACACATGACTTCGAAAATACCGTTTATTTCCTTTGACACTACTGCTTGGCCCTACTGGTAGAGTCATGGGAAATTTTACTTGCCGTGGCAAGTAAAATTCCCGTGGCACTACTAGTAGTGCCACGGGTAAAAGTACATTTCCTGTGACACTACACCGTCGCTAGTAGTAATATTTATAAAAATAATATAGGAAATAATAATTTCCGTGACACTAATAATAGCAAAATAATATTCCCGTGACACGTGTGACTATTTTTCATTGATATTTTATGGCCTTTCCATTAAATGGCAATGAAAAATCAATCAAAACTCAATAAAAACAGGTGCATCCCAGTTATACTACTAACTGGGATGCACCCGTTTTTATTGACTGTAGCCATACCTATAGGTCCATAAATGTGTTCTTGAAATGTGAAATGGGTTCTTTGAAACCTAACCGGTTCGATTCCGTTAGTTAACTAGATGGACGGTGGAAACTAAATATTTCGCAAGGAATACCCAGGTAAAGCTAAGCCGTTGTAAAAAAAAGCTTTCCACGGATCACTCACGTGGTTTCAGGAGGTAAGTAGGGCTACTTACCACCGTCCACCTCCTGTTTAAAATATGTGTATTCTATACAATATTATTTCAACTTAACTTTTTCCTGTTCAATGAATACCATTTAAAACAGCATTTGATCATCATCATTTCTATTCACAGTTTAATTGAATATATGCTAAAGAGTAGTAAGTGGAATATTTGAGGTTTTAAAATTAAGCAGTATCATATTCAACTAGTCGTATAAAACAACTAATATAACTTCAACTGCCATCGGTGCACTCAAACTTGCTGAACACAAAGAAAAGTAATGTGTTTAAATGTGGGTTTTAATAAACACATTATGATAAGCAGATTATTTATATGTATATTTGAACTATATACTATATAAACTTTGAAACGCGTTTATCTCAAAACGCGTTTTACCACTACTTATAACCATTGATATAAATATTAACGAGTTCAATTATTGAACCCATACCTACTTTTGCTATGAATAAAGTTTTGAAATAAATTTTAAAATAAGTTTATTGTTCCTTTTAGTTTAGTTTTGTTCCTAACAGTCTTTCTATAAAGTCTAAACGGGCTTATTATTTTTTTAAACTTTAGAAGTGCCATGGGTAATGAGGTAATCCACTGGAAATTTTACAGTAGGCGTTCAGTCAATCAGAGCAGTAGAGTCACGGGAAAGTTAAATTTCCCATGACTCTACCAGTAGTGCCAAGCAGTAGTGTCAAAGGAAATAAACGGAAAATACAGTCGTATGCATGGGATTTGAACCAGGAGCTCCGGATCGGGAGTTAATGTTCTCCAGAGTAGTAACTTTTTACTCCAATCCAATCGTATTTCAATACTAATGTAGGAATAATCATTGCTCACCTTTTTAACCCCCAGGTCAGTGTATGTGAAAGTAAACAAAATAAATAATGGAGCACATTAACTTTCCTCTGAACAACGCTGGTCAGAGTCAATTCTCTTTAGCCATCACAAAGATATTAAAATGCACAAAAATAAATGCAAAAACTGCGCTCTCTTGAGTTAAAATCTTCTTTGAGCTGAGTTCGGGCTCGCCTGCGTTTGAAATATTATGTATTCTCTTTGATTGAAATGTGAAACAAGACATTTTGTTACAATAAAAAATGAAGTCTGAACAGTTTATTTTTATGTAAGGAGTTTTATTCTAAAGGATAGGAAATAGTATGTACATTTATTTCATCAAAATAAATCAAATCTATTTATTGATACGTGAAGCGAAACCTTATACTAAAAGTCCCAAAAAAAAAACTGATTAAAAAAAAAAAAAAAAAGAAACCTTATACCCTTTTTTACGAAAATTCAGTAAACAGAGAACTAACTCATTTGTCCCCCTGGAAAGGAATAATAAATTTTGCACACTTCGCATTCTACTAAAATTATAATCCTACTAATATGATACATGAAAAAGTTTGGATGTTTAGATATATCGATCGTTTTTGGTTCTCTGGTTGAGCTTTGGAACGGATTAGGATGAAATTGGGAACTAAGTTAAATTATAGTCTGGAATGATTAATCGATGGCTTTTATCATGGAGAAATAACGGGAACTGAAATTACGCGGGTAAAACCACGGGCCACTGCTATCATTTAATACATATGTATATCTACTTGGTACACGGTCTTACAGTCAGGAGAGCAGCAGAAAACAGTACAGTTCTCGTACAAGCGTACAAATGCTCCAACAAATTTATGCGCGCACGTGCTGCGTTACCATTAGGGTTGGTACGCTGCAAACAGTATCCGGCTTGTGATTACTTGTCTTTTTAACACGCTTATATTAGCTTCACTTGTAACTATAGTGCTCGCAATATAACTCTGCGCGTAGCAAAATATGGAACTAATTGACAGGCCGTCAACTTCTTATTTACGTCAGTTGACAAAAGTTTGTTTACGTTTGGTGTATTTATTAATTTCCAAAATAATTAATAGCTTTTATTCTGCTGAAAGTGATTAAAAGTGCTGGCCGTGGCTGGTTCTTGAAAATCAATCGTGGTTGTGAAGAAGAACGATACAATAAAGGGCCAAAAGTGCAGTTTTCCAAACGCAGAGCTATTTGACAACTAACATGTAGGGATACCATAGCAATCAAATCTCCACCTATTATCGGCATATTTTAAAGCTGAGGATTTAGGTTGAGGTGCGGCTTTGGGTTTGATTGTTTTATCGCCAATTTACCCGTGGGAAAAAATGTGTGTGCTTAAGACCGAATGTGAGAAAGTAGTTTTAAATGTTTTTTTTCATAATGTACAAATCAAAATAGAAAACACAGTGACACAGCAGTGAATATCAGCTGATTGTATCTTTCTCGCTCGGGTACACTCGGCGGTTCCATGTTCACCCGATCGACACTTTCACCTAACAGCGGTGCGCCAAAAGAAATGTTACTTAATTTTTTTTCAACGTTAGCTTGGATGCCCTTTGATCCTTAAATCTGTATTCATTACTGTATTTTTATTGTAGGCGTTTCAGAACGTACTGTCACGTGGTAATGGACAACGACCAACAATACCACTGCACTCAGATAAATAAAGCGGCTACAATGGGCAATGTAAAAGAAGAAAGCCAAAAGTGGCTTAAGAAAAATGAAATAGATTTCGACGATTGTAGGACAAATCCGCAGTTACTCGAATAAAGAGGCACAAAGAAGACCTACAATACCAAGTAGAATAACTATTTAAGGAACATGGACAGGAACTTTTGCGGTTACCGCCGTGATTCATCGTGATTTTAACCCTATTGAATAAAGAAGATGATTCTATGGAATCCAATGACTCATTAAAAGAACGTTTATGCGCCAAATTTTCAAATAGTGTTATTAATGGTCTCAATAAAAGATTTACAAGTTTAAATTAAATTCTTGTTATTTCGATGTTGGTGTAGGTTGAAAATGACAGATTTTTTATAATGTAATAAACTATAATAAAGTTTTCCTGGTGGTAAGAGACTCAGACAGCCTGTACCAATAATTACCAATGATACTTGGTCATACTGAACCAAACCAGCACTGCAAAGGCGTTCATTACTTCGAGACATATGTTCTTGAGTCTCAGTTGTCGTGCAGTTACTTAAATTGCTTCCCTGAAAAATCCCTTCCCGTACCTGTTTTATGAAGTTGTACGTTCCCAATGAACGGGAAGGGAACCTATTAGTGTGACCTGGCAACATTAAGTACGCCACCAGTCGCGCGCAGACTTATACTGCGAGCACTATAACTATGTACTTATGTAAGAAAATCTTGTAAAGAAAATTAATTTGATCCACTTCCGGTCTTTGATTAGGATGAAGTTTTGCACACGCTCTGAGTTCTGATGACAATACATGACTAGCTAAGAAACGTCATTATAAATCCAATATGGCGGCATCCCTAAGATGGCGGACTGGCTATTTGAAATGCACGCCCATTATATGGGTATCAAATGAAAGGGTTTGCTGAAAGGGATACGAAAGAAATATTTACGTAACCTAAATTTTGTAATTTTTAGTGCGTGCTAAAAGCGCGTTTTTTTAGTTTTTTTTAACTATTATACAGGATTACTGGTAATCAGCCTGCATCCTTTTAAGGGGATGTTAGGTACATTCAATACGTCAACTTTTGTTCTACAGTTTTAAAACAATTTTTTTTTTCTTTTACAAAAAAAATTAAAAAAATATTTGCACGGTCTAAAATCATACAACTCTTCGTAACATTTCGTAACAAGAGCGCGTACGGTATCTAACGCGCAAAAAATGATGTGCCGAAGTGAATAAACACTAAAAAGTTGCTAAACTGTACAAAAAAGGGCAACAAACACTATTTTTTTGAAGTGAAAACTTCTTTAGGCGCGCTATGGACAGAATTTTCGTGGGCTGTGAAATGGATTCATGATCACGTGATCATCACGCTCGGATATGATAAGAAATTTCGGGTAAACTCGGGATACTAGAGCGAGAAAGATAATGTGGTCAACAAACGTGCCAGACCGAGAAAGATAAATGTTAGAGGAGGACATGGGACAATAGATACTCTCTCTCTCTCTCGCTGCTCGCTACCGGCAACCAGTGTTGATACTTTAGCGACTTTGTCGCTGAAACTGGCGAATTTTTAAAACCTTTGATCGGATTTGGACGACGTGTTACCGACAAACAAAGGGGAATATACTAGTGTAGTGGAGAAGGAAAAACACAAGGTCATTGGGAGTCAGATCACATTTATAAGGAAATTAACTCATTCTCTCAAACATAAACAACATGGAAGTCTACCTTCCAATGTCTATACATACAGATAAATATACGCACATTATAGCAGGAACTTTCCCAATTATATTATTAACATTTTATTCAATCATTTGTATTTTCGTTTGAATCTTACATGATAATAATGTTAATTATTGCCTTAAGTTATTCCTTTTCCCTTTTTTCCTTTTAATTTAAATTGCTTAACATTGTAGGAACTTAGACCAGTGCCATTTCATATTCTTACTAGCAGCTATATTTCCGGGATAAAAATAGCTTATGTATTCTTCCAGACTGTTATTCCCTTAATAATTCAATTAAAACCGGCGACTTTGTTTCATAACTATTTGGCGACAAGCTCAAAATCATAGTGGCAACACTGACGGCTACCAACTCCAAAAGACTTTTCTTTGGGTGGGAAAACACGACGGGTGCTTTAAAATGTTCACAATCAAATTAATTAGTTTTGCTGTGTAAAAATTTCGTTTCTTTCGTGTAAATATATAGTTTTGTATATAGTCAATAGTATAAATAAATATGAGCGTCGCTAGCGACGGGGGTGACCCCGTTGAACAGACCAGAAAAAGAAAACTATTGAAGCCAAATCCAAGTGAAAATGTTTCTTACAAACTATTTAGAAAGCCCCTTTATAAAAGAAAGAGACTATTCCCAGAAAATCGTAGTGGAGACTGTGTAGTGTATGTGGAATCGACGGAACAGGAGAAAGTCGGTAACAAAAATCCTATTACACTCACCAACCTTTTTGCTGACAATGTTAGGGGCATCATAGGGGTGCACCGTGTGAATGCATACAAATACAAAGTTGGAGTAACTTTTAAAAAGCCGGCCCCGGCCAACAACTTGAACATGGACACTTTTTTTACTAACCATAAATGTGTATACAATCTGGGTATACAAATAAGTACTGCCTGAGTAACCATAGTATTTATTTCGCGCGGACTAAGTCGCGGGTAACAGCTACTTTGTATATAAATAAAATTTCAAGAAATATTTACTTTAATTTCTGGCTTGTTTTACTCGTTTATTCAACTAATACGATCCATAATATTTTATTATAATACGACATACCTATCTAATACAAAAATCAGCTAATGAAGTTTTTACTTCTGCCGTGTGGTCTTAAGCACACACCTTTTTTGGGTTATCTATTGAGTTTTAACGAAAGTTGTAGCACAAAAGTTGTTTGTTTAAATATACAGAACATGCCCTTAAACGGATGCAGGCTGATTACCAATAACCCTGTATACTATTTATGGTATAGAATGATGCGATCAGCAGAACATGCGCCTGATGATGAGCAACACGCCTGCCTATAACAGCCTAAAAATATATCCAAATCTTTACCTAGCGCTGCACTGCGCTCGTAACGTCGTAACCTAGAGAAAGATAATAAGATGTTGTATATCTATACTCACCAGCACTACTAGTACTAATCTAACCTGTAATTTCTATCAACAGGAAACCGAGACACGTGTCGAGGTCGCAGCGCGAACTGGCGCCCATACAATTCCATAATGTCAAGAGCTTGTCGCGGTCTCCGATCGCGGTCTCGTGCCGCGGTTTCAGCGCGAACCGCTACATTTAGACGCATCGCTGTCGGTTTGGCACCCAAATCCTTGGCATTTCTTATGCTTCGGCTACATCAGCAGGCTACGGCGAATATTCGTGTTAACGCGATGAATGTGGCCGGGTACATCGTGTCATCGCGTAGTATTCGGGCGAACACGATGTAGTAGATGTCTTCGACCGCCTTAATGTAGCCAGAGCTTTACTGGAATGACTTTGAACTGTTACTCGACCAGATATAACTTTCAGCTGAGTAGTTCATCCAACTAATATTATAATCCTACTTCCTACTAATTTTATAAATCCCATGCATGAATGTTTGTATGTTTGTTGCTCAATAACACCATAACGTTTGGACGGATTGGGCTTAAATTTGACTTTTATAGACTATAATGTGCAAAAACACAAAAGCTATTTATTATTCCGAAAAAAAAACCGGAAAAGATGGGAACTACGCGGGTTACCGCTAATATTCTAAAAATATTTTCTATAAAACGTTTCGTTAGTGACAACCCTGGCATCTTTACCAGGACACAGGTAACAAGGTGAGACAACAGATGGCACATGAATAAGCCAGCGGCGGTCGCGTTGAATATTTCACCGCGGGCCGCGCTGCGGCGTCCCTGCAATTCCACGGCTTGCTCCTTTTGCACAAAACCATAATGAATTACGTACGCTGGACTTACTTATGAATGAAGGTCTGCACTTCTTCTTTAAGGGGATTCGTTACTTGCACATTTTTGTAGTGAAAACTTTTTTTGGCCCGCCACAGTAGGATTTGTCGTGGGCTGTGAATTGATTTCTAGCGTCACGCTCGGGAATGAGAAAAAAATCTTCGGGTAAACTCGGGACCATGGTCATTGGCTATCTAGAAATGCGTGAGCAATTCCCATTGGCCACCTACAAATGCTGTCGCATTTCTAGATGTCCATGCTCATGGCCACACCCTCCGGTTTCACCCGCGTGGTTTCCAAAGTAAGCTATCGAATTCTGAGTTATAATTTTTAATTACTAAACTAAGTTTTAATTTCTATCGGCAGTTCCAATGACTGCCAATTTTTTTTTCTCAATTTTAGTTTGGCTCAAACTTGTTAAGTAAATGCTGCTTTGCACTGCTGAGACTCAGGGCCTTCTCTCGCAAGAAGAGAGCCAGGGCCATAAGCCTAATAAGTAGTATTGTGGGTATTCATCGATATTTCGTTACTAGTTTTATTAATTACTGAGTCCTTTTCCATCCTACGGTTGTCTGGAACAAATGCCCTCTTCTTTTCTGACAAAAATGTGTATTTCCAGGACATTTGATTGTTATTAATTTCTGTATTTTTTATTAAGCAAATTGGAATGTAATGGACTTAAATCAAACTAAGAATACCAATTTTAGTGGTAATCACACCAAATTATGAAAGGACAATGCCCATTTTTGACCCGCTAAAATAGTTGTCGTGTAGACATATGAGTTATATATTAAAAAATTGGTGATTTTTTGTTGTACTCGTGTGCGAAGTTATATAACTTTCTAACGTTCCAAAATAAAATAATTTGCATTTGTTTAAATTAAACCTACCATTTACCAACAAAGCTGACTTGTAAAATATTGTAATAACGAAACGGTACCTGCGTTTCGTTTTAGTGATCCGCGTTAGATTGAAATTGAAAATGGATATTATGTATATCAATTTCTTTCACAATGTCGTTTATTTACTACTTTTACATATTTAAATAACGATATATATAAATACGGCGACAAAGAAACTATCAAAGCTTTTTTTGGTAATGTAAACGAGGAAAAAGGTGGCATGCAATTTTCACCAAATCCAAATTGGTCAAAGATCAATGTCAAATTCAGCCTAGCGAAACTTAGTGCATTAAAATCGTTTCGTAAAAATGTATGAAACTTTACCAGACAATTTCCTCGCACAGTTTAGGTTCTTTTTCTTATGCTTCATTTATTTCACAACGTAATTTGCGAATGTAATTTTTACGTAGGTACATAAATACTTATTCTTGTCTTTTGACCGTTTCTCCGTCAAACCATCAGATACTTCAAATTGCTTGTCATAGCGTAGGGGAGACAGGGGTAGCTCTGAACACTTTTTATTATTTGGGTTTATACTAAATAATAAATATTAATTATATATATTTATCTGGACCCATGAAACTAACGCACTCTCCATATTTCTCAACCTCTATTTTGTTCATATTAGCTCTAGCCGCGGGGCACATTTGACACCTTTAGGGACATCTTTGAAAAACAAAGAAAAATTAAAAACTATGTAGTCTAGAATATAATATATTAGTATTTTACTATTGAACATAGGCATTTATAGTACCATACAATCGTTGAAATGAAATGAAATTTATTCCACACAAAATAGAGTACAATTTAAGATGTTATTAAAATTAATTAAGCGATCATTCTATTTTGCCAAGATCTCTGGCATATGGAATTATAATTATTGTTTTTGCATAAATTATATGTCAGTTGAGAAATTATACATAGGTAATAAAGAAAGAACTATTATCATAAAATTCGATTCAACATTTTCAATAGTTTTTTAACATTGAGTCACATGCAGGTTAAATGGTTTGTGTGTTTTTTTTTTTTTATACAATGTCAATACAAATCGCATAGCTATGGAATTATAATAATTGTTGCTATAGAATAAATTATGTCTGTAGAAAAATTGTATGGAGGCAATAATAAAAAAGAAAGAAATATTCTTTTAACATTAACACAAAATAAAATACATTTTCCATAGCTTTTTTTTATCATTGAGTCACAGGGGAGTCAAATGGTTTGAGGTAAAATAAAAAAATTATAATTTCGACACAGAGGTTAAGATATTAACTCAAATTTCTGTTGCGTAAATGGGCATACAGAAGATCGTTGACATCGCACAGCTCATTCGACATCATCTTAATTCACATAACTTTCCTTTTTCTTTTTTTTATTTCTACCTTGTTGACTATTACAAGAAACAATTAAGTCAATTGACTACTTTTTGGTGTATCAAAAATTGAAGAATGAAGTTGAAACTTAAAAAATAACTCATGATGGCAAAGTATTTGGTTGATTAGGTCCCGTTCTAGTAATATTGACTGAAATGTTCAAAAGTCCCCGGTAATTTTGTGTCAAATCTGCCCCAACACTATCTTTCATAAATAAAAACCTCTAGACTAAACAATTACATTATATTTGGGTCTGTATTAGCAGCATTAAAAGAGTTGGTACGCTCTACATATATTAAAAATGTTTACTGAATTATAAAAATAAAAGTTGTAATTTGAGAAACTTTTAATCCCAAAAAATATTGAATAAGACATAATTATGCTAAGCTATATGAATTGTTGAAGCTATATGAAGTAAGCTATATGAAGTTACGGTGGTCTAGTCGGGAGAACGGCGGCTGCCGATCCGGCGACCCCGGGTTCAAACCCCACACGCACCACTGTCTTTTCGAAGTCATGTGCGTAATGCCGCTAACTTAAAAACGGTGAAGGAAAACATCGTGAGGAAACCGACATGTACCTAGAATCTTTCGAAGTCATGTGTCATCCGCAAACCCGCACTGGGCCAGCGTGGTGGATTATGGCCTTAACTCTCTCCTGCGAGAGAAGGCCCCGAGTCCCAGCAGTGGGAACGTTTAGTGGGCTGTTGATGTTGATATGAATTGTTGATTGATGAATGTTTGAAGTTGATGAATGATTGAAGATGATGAATTGTCGATATGAATTGCAAATGCGTCGCCACTTTTGCATCTATCATTATCGAAAAAAGCGCAATAAATTGTTATCGGCAATCATTGCTTACGGATTGTATATTGTTTTTATTTAGCAAAATAGTTGTTTTATTATTATTAAATTAATTTTAAATGTTATTAAGTTATATGAGTATTTAATTTGTTGCACCGTAAAACATAAGCAACGAGCGGCCCGCTCCGGCTTCGCTCGAATAATCACCTAGATATCAACTGCAGCGCCATCTGCCGGGCTGATTTCTAAATTGAAACCTTCCAGGGCTCTACCCAAACGTATACAAAAAAAATCATTCAAATCGGTCCGGCCGTTTAGGAGGAGTTGATTAACAACAAAAAGTGGCATTGATTTTTATATATATAGATGTGTAAACAGAGTGTCGGAGATTTTAGAGTTAGAAAATGCAAAAATCAAAAAATATTTATTTATTTATTTTCTAACTTCTAACGACCTCTGCTCAAAATCGCCCAATCTCCCCTATTTTGATAAAGAAGCAAAATATTAATTATTATATTAATTTGATATTAATTATATAGTTTCATTTACGGTGGCTATTTTATCAATATGCCACGAATAAATCGTTTTATAACTTGTGAAATATGTGGATACAGAGCCATGCAAGTAAAAGGAGAAAAACGGAAATTCATGGCAAAGTTTCCGATAGATGAAATCCGGTAAGTGTTAAATCAGTTCAAAGAGAATGTATCAGTTGTACACTGTTAAGTGTACGTTTTATAGTCTAGCAAGTTATTAAAATCATCATTTATTGTTATTGTGGATAACTACTAGTGATGTACCTCAAATGTACCTTAAATCAAAGAGCCTTAAATATCGATAAATTTGAGACACACATCAGAGCAATGGAAGAAATAATAAGAATACCAATAATCAGGAGAATAATTTGCTTCGTAACAGTTACCTTAATAAGTACCTATATCCACATAGTATATTCAAAAGTAATATTATGTTAAGCTGAAATATCAGATTTAAAAAGTAAATTTAAACGTATATTAACTGACAAGTATATCTGAGTATATCCAGTACTCTCTCCTTGCGAGAGAAGGCCCCGAGTCCCAGCAGTGGGAACATTTAGTGGGCTGTGGATGATGATGATATCCAGTACCGCTTTATTTATTGTTGATGAGTGTAGTGTGTATGTCGCAGCATGCAACTAGCTTACTCAACCGTTTAATCAACAGCCTATCTTAGAAATTGTCTTTTAAGTAATTTGCATATATTTTTCAGGTGCAAGAAGTGGGTTAAAGCTGTGGGCAACGAAGATTTAGTATACGTTCGAATAGAAAAGTTACACTCATTGAAATATATATGTGGAGATCATTTTGAGAATAAAGTATTTCATAAGAAAAAAAACCGACTAAAAAAGTCTGCTATACCTATACCCACAAAAAACCTAAGACTGGCCCACTTCCTGACGAAATGCTAGTTGAATTTCCTTGTCGTATCAATTCTAAAACAAAATTTACCATAAATGTTTGTCAAGAGATACGCGACAATTAAAAATCGAAATGCCAGGTTGAACCAATAGCTGGGACTAGTAACTTGGGTATCGTCTTTTCAAAATCTTTATTGCTTTTTTTAACAAAAATAGTTTTTATCCCTTTTTTTCCTTATTATCCATTTTTTAATAATGTTTTAAGCGCCAAAGACTTAATATGTGGCACTATAGAGGTATTCTCGAATATCTTAATTTATATTATGTACACGTGGAGATTTATGAAGTGAAAACTTATTTAGGCGCACCACACATTGATTTTTCGTGGGCTTTGAATTGAGTTCAATCTTCACGCTTAAAAATGAAATAAATCTTTGGGAAAACTCGGAAACTCGTCAACATTTCTAGGTGACCATGTTTAGAAGCATGGGCATCTTGTCTCTTAGTCTAGATGGTCATTCTTAGAAGACTTATTTAGACGACAATGCTTTGAATATTTATTCCAGCGACCTCCGGTTTCACCCCCGTTGTTTCCTGTTAGTGAGCTATCAAATTCCAAGTTATAAAGGTTTCACTTCTAACTGCAGTCCCTATGGCTGCCATTTTTTTGTGTTATCAAATACTATTTCATTCAAACTTATTGTGATTTCGTGTTATTTAATGTCAAAATTACAATTAAGTTAGTATTGTTTATTCTCTCACACATTTTTATAATTGCTTTTCCTGTCGCTTTCATACATTATTTAGTTTTGAAACTCTTTATTTATAAAATTTTTAAATAAATAAATAAACATTATGTAAATACATTTAACAGGTGAATTATTGTAATAAACACAATATTTTTTGTTGTTTTTTAACCAAAAGTTTTTCATTTCAACTCGAGTCTTAGTTTAAGTCTGATGTTGTACTATTGTTGTATTACTTATGAATGTCTAACGTTGGACTCAAATGTAGACTCTATCCTTTTTTTGGACATTAAATGTTCAATTAATACTGAGCCTACTTTTTGGTCGAAATTTTATTATCGATATCGATAAAATGCGAAATCGATAAACTGCACTACACTACAACACTAAACAATCTGTTAGGTTGGTACTCATGTAGCATGTAGTTTTTGACATCCGTTGCCGTACGATTGGTATTGAACAGCCATGTAAATTGCTCAAAAAATTTGGTTCCTAGTGCCGCCTCTTACGTAGTATTTACATTCTCTTTGGTCAAATTGACAAATCAAAAAAAAGTAAACAAGCAAAATGCATGGTTTTCTTCCTAACTTTGGTTTTCTTCTTGTTTAAATTGGTTTTAACAAAACTGGGAATTATGTGAATCAGTGCTCCTTATTACTTACATAATTGTGGTAATAATTACATAAAACCATATATTGTTGTGATGGCTTGCTTGTGTTTTCTGATGGAAACCCTCGATTGTTATGAACCTTCTAAGACCACTGTCTCGAATACCAAAATAATGAAATATTTATATCACAATTAAGATATTCCTTTCTGTGACAATATTTCTATGCGACTGAAGTGTTCATACTCTACAGGAAATACGGGGATAGCGCTAAGTTGCTACAAAACCTATGCAATTACCAATTTTAAAACCCTGAGTTGCTTTTAGAAGACAGACACAAGCTGAAGCAAATAAAATAGATATACTATGTATATTTTAGTTGAAAATGATAGGGACAACCAGCAGAGGCCATCTTTCAGTACTGCTGTACTTGCATTGCAGAGTTCTTCGTGAGATTTCTAGGATGGCCAGACACCAGGACCACATAAATCCACGAGCAGAGTATTTTGGCTATGTAGTAGTTTTGGGCTATTAAATATATAAAGTTATTATTAAATGTAAATATAATTATATGATAGCAAACAATATATTTTATTTATCCTCTCTTGCATTGGTTTGAATATAGATTCAGTAGAAAGATATCGGTGAACAGTATTATCTACACTGATTTAAGTATTTTGTCAGGAAACCATGATAGGATGAGCGAAACATGTGCCTGATGGTAAGCAAGAAAACATGCTTGCCTTTAACAAGACACACTGTCTTGTGTCATAAATTATTAGAACATGAAGACAAGTCTACATCATCAGACCTAGCCCTGCACTCAGTTAGTTTAAGGCTTGTTTACCCTATGATAATTCCATCCGAGAACTATTTTATGGTAATCAGTTGGTAGTGAAAAGTACTATTATTCCTATTTATTCTGATAAGAAATATGTTTTGAAAGACAATACCATAGTTCTTTCTTTTCTCTTCTGTTCTAATCCAAAAGAAAACATAATTCTAAAATATTTTGACAGTAAACATAACCTTACTTTTGGTTTAACTGTAACTCATTTTTGGTATTTAGGAAATGAAAAACACCAACAGCAGACGTTTATAGAAGCATTAACAATCCTAATTAGATACTATTCATCTCTTTACACTTTCAGTATCAAAAAAAGTTGGCCAGGTTTTTCAATGTATGGGACGTGGGCATTGTCCTTTCAATTTATCGATCATGCTTTTATTATTCTTATTTATAATATTTTAAATTATTTGTAAATAATTTTGATTTACTTCACAAATTTGTAATGTAGTTGGCATTCTCGGTATTTTTTTATAATATTTTAAATTATTTGTAAATAATTTTGATTTACTTCACAAATTTGTAATGTAGTTGGCATTCTCGGTATTTTTTCGTGAAAAAAATAGCTTACGTGTTCTTCCTGACTAAAGTCTAACTGTGTTCCATTTACATTTTAGCCAGATCCGTTCATACGTTACGACTTGATTGAGCAACAAATATCCAAACATCCAAATGTCCAAACGTCCATACATTAATATTTATAATATTAGTAGGATATGATTGTAATAGGCGATTTTCGGTCTTGATAAATAGATAAATAAATTACTCAAAAATGTAGGCGTGTTGCGCCTTAACGTAATAGTCGTAACGCTACGTTCTAGGACGTGAAACGCGTAAAAGAAAATTGGTCAGTGAGCATTCAGTTGTTTCGTAAAGCACCATCGGATACTACTGCATGCTGAAAATGTGAACATGTAGAGCAAGTTCTTTTAGTAATTGTTCCAGTAGTAATGTCTACCGGTATATTGTATGTTTTTTCTAGCTTACGTGTTTTTATGGTTGTGAGACTCTCAGCAGAGTTCATCTGGGGATGAGCTATGAGCTACCACACCTTTGCCAGTTCGTAATGTACACAAAATGTTGTGTTGGTTTCATCAGCAATGTCTCCAGATAATTTAATTCAAGAGACAAATTAGATGGTGATAATTCAAGAGGGCAAAGTGAATCATCTAGTTATCTAGTGTATCTGAGTGTTGAGCGCTGTTCAGTGCATCAATGTGATTTAGGCTGTTCGTACTCAAATAGTTGTGTGACTCTATGTTGTTATAGCCAGGCGCGTTGCTTACCATAAGGCACATTTCGAGCTCTTCCCTTACTATAAAAGACTGTACCATAAATACTATAAAAACTACAATATAAAAGAAACATCTAGTAAAAATGCACACAGCTCTATCTATGTAGGTACACTGATACAGTGGATTTAATGTAATTCCCCAGGTCAATAAAACCTGTACGATCTGAGTGGAAACACAAACAAGTCGGTTGTGACGTCAACAGACGCATAAAACACTTTCACTATTAAAAGTCTTGCTTATGGCCGGTGGAGCCCAAATAAAAGCCACTCGAGCGTGCGCTGGGTCGCAGGGTTCACCTCACATAGCGCAAAAATATTGAGAAAAACAACTCTTACGAAATAATTTGATTAGTTGCTATTTATTCGGCTTTAAACATTTATTTTAGCTATCACGGTTTTCTGTACACTAGTCTATATTAATTACGAAATATTTACCTTAGTTATGTGGTGGAAGTAGTCCCTAATATTTTAATGCCCCATGATCACGGTACACCGATGTATGCAGGGAGTCAACACAAAAGTGGTTTGCAATTTGCAATTGCATCGGCAATTTGATTATTTTGATAAGTAACGGGACATATTCTACTATTTAATCACGGTAAATGCTACGTTGAAAGGACTTAAATTTTGAGAAATATTTTTTGCCTCTCACTAGTTGAAAGCCGAGGATGAAGCTGTTTTATGGGCGACGGTCTATGCACAGCAGTAATCAAGTGTGGGATGATTATAAAATTATTATGATATCTTTTTACTACAATGGGGAAAAAAGGTTTATGTTGTATGTTCAGATTTATATTAAACATATTTAAATCTAGTTATTACTATTTGATGGTGAATTACGATAATGTGCAGTTCAGCGTATTTGAGATGAAGTAAAGTTGAATATCAAAACTACGGCGCATGCATAGTCCGTACTTTGACGAGATTTTCAAAAATATTTTTATGGCGTTTATGATCCCATAGCCGATAGGTAACCGATTTGTTTACACGCTAGTAGCGACACAAGTAAAGCAATAGGTACTTGAAAATACCAACAAGTAAAAGCCGGGTCACACAGAGGCGGGAGCCGCGAGAAAGCGATCCGATAGCCATCCAGTGCCAAGCGATAGCGGTCCGTACCACGTCACACAGGGCGACCGCCCGCAGCCCGCGGCGGGCAGGTGGCGAGAGCACAGCCAAAACCGATCAAATTGTTCACGACCTTTCATTAATTTACTACAATCGCATCTTTCTATCGTGTTGGGCACAGTACAGGCAACACAATTATAAAACAAAATTTCACAAGTTATTTGGGAAGTATCACATCCAATTTATAAAGTTTTGACCTACGTGCTAAAACGTGGACACTGACAGTCAAAATGGTACGTAAGCTCAAAGTCGCTGAGCGAGCTATGAAAAGGGCTATACTTGGAATTTATCTGAGGGGTAACATTCGCAATGAAGTAATTAGTCAGAAACCTAAGGTGACCGAAATAGCTCAGCATATTAGCAAGCTGAAGTGGCAGTGGGCCAGGCACATCTGTCACAGACTTGATAATCGGGGACAATCTATCAGCACGTGCCAGACATTCTCGGATTTTTCAGAGTCACACTCGCATACAGGACTGCTCTTATGCTTAAATCTGTACAGGTATTCTGCTATTCCTCCGTGTCCCGTCAACACATCATCATAATTTTTCGAGCATACATCATATGCTCGAAAAATTATGTGTCAAAGTGAATATACACTAAACAGCCGATAAACAGTGCGAGACAGGATAACAAACACAATTTTTTTGGGATATGTATTGAGTTATAACAAAAGTTGTTTCTTTAAATATTTCCTTAAACGCATGCAGGGTGATTCCCAGTAACCTTGTATAAGTAATTGTTACATTTAACGCACTACACTTGCCTTTGCATTGCACTTGCCTGCCAATTGCATGATCTGTTTATACAACAAAAGGAGAGTCACAGTGCATTTTTAAAATCTTCGGAATATCAACCATGAAACGAATTTCGAGAAATATTTCGTTCAGTCCATTTATCAGGTCTATGATTGCTACAACAGTTCGCAATAGCCATCAGTTGCCTGGAGGCAATAAACTCGGTCTAATTACTGGATCCTCTCGCCCTCGCCGGCTGGAGAAACTGTACCTTCCGGTAATGTGATGCTACTGGGACCGCCGGGACGACTCCACAGGACTGTTACGTAACCTGGCGTGCGACTTCGATAGAGCGGATATAACGTCTTTGTCTTATGCGACTTTTATAACTCCTGGTTTATACGACGCCATCGCAACCACAGAACAGATATCATCTGTTCTGTGATCGCAACGGTTAGTACGGCGAGCGTTAGCTGCAACGCCGAAGACTAGCCTAGAGTTCAACTTGCAGATGGCCATTAAGGAGACAAATACGGTCGTGGTGGAGGCTCAGAGCTAGAAAGAGGCGACTTGAAAATTAACAAAAGCCTAAAGAGGACTAGAAAAGTAGCTTGAAAATGTACCCTACTGCCCCTTATTTTCCTTTTCTTCTCCTAATGCAGGATGTGTTAAAAAAAAACAAATGACAAACATCACAGACCCCGGAGTGTGAGAAGTTGCTAAATTCAAAAGACTAAAAAAAAACGGCTAAGTGCGAGTCGGACTCGCCCATGAAGGGTTCCGTAGCAGCAAGTAACATAATACATAAGTTCTTATAGTTCGTTGTTACTTTGATCGATGATATAGTAATAGTATATTTATAAAAAACTAAGTACTAACTAGACCAAGTTCAAACAAATTTTTGTTTGAAGATTGCATGGCAATGTCCATCATCTTTTTTTTAGTTTTGTCATTCTCTTATTTAAGAAGTTAAAGGGACTCACCACTTTGGAAGTGTATCTCGTGCAAATTATTCAGTGAAGAAAAAAAAATATTACAAACCTCAGTAGAATTTTGAAAGACCTATCCATAGACAATCCACACGTTTGGGTTTGATGTTTTTTTTTTGTGTCAGTTCTAAGTATGAGGCAACCCCAAAATGTTTTGTTTTTTTAATATTATTATACACACATCTTGATGCGGTTAACAGAATACATCTACTTACTAAGTTTCAACAGTGTAGTTTTCATAGTTTCGGCAAAAAGTGGCTGTGACGGACGGACCGACAGACAGACATGACGAATCTATGAGGGACCCGTTTTTACGTTTTACGGAACCCTGAAAAGAACACGAAATGTTGACGTGACTGTCTGTACATTTGTTTGTGGTATTCCAAAACGCATGGACCAGTTTTTATGCGTTGGTTTTTCGAAGTCTGATGTGAGTTGGTTCTCAGAAGCCAAAAATATTAGATATGGGTATTTTACATTGTTTGAAATATTTGAAAAATTTAACTGCAGTGATCTAAACAACTTATATTTAAAAGTATTCATTATGAGGGAAGTTTTTTTATAAAACTTTGATGGTTTCGAAAACTCATTCAAGTAAAAGTTTTATTTAATAAGGCAGCTAGATCGTCGTGACTCGAGTAACATGAAGCCACTGAGGCGCTCCGGGTAAATATTGGAGCTATGTCTGGACTCCAGGGAACGGGATATAGAGATAGTGAGAGAGAATTGGAAAGAGGGTTGTGTAGAAAGTACAATTCTTCCTTTATTTTAATCCCATTTATTTAATCAACGATTTGACCTATGTTATTAATGTTCGTTGTATATAATTATTTAAAAAACAAACGTTATATGAATCATACTTATATTACAAACTAACTGTGCCCTGCCGTCTCCATTCTCGTTAGTATCTCGAAATGAAAATTAGCTTATGTGCTATTCCAGACTATAATCTAATTGTGTTCCAAATGCCAAATGTCTACCTCATCCGTTCAGCCGTTCCGATGTCATTGAACAACAAACATCAAAACATCCAATGCTTTACATTTAAAATGTTTATAGGATGTCAATGTTTGGATGTTTGTTGTCTCGTAAGGAGAGAGTAAAGGCCATTTTCCATCACGATGGCCCAGTGCGGGATGGGAGACGACGCATAACCTCGAAAGATTCATGTATAATGCCGGTATCCTTACTATGTTTTTCCTTCAAAGGTAACCTGATGATAAATTTGTACATTTGCACTTGGAAAAAACTTTGAAGTGCAGATGGGCTCCGAACTTACAACCTCACTATTGTGAATAGCACTTTCTACCCATTATATATACCACCCTTTAAATACGCATACCTATTATGTTACGGCTTTTCTAGTCGGGAGAACGGCAACTGCCGCTCCAAAGCTCCTGATTCAAATCCCACGGGCACCATTGTCTTTTTGAAATCATGTGCGTAATGCCCCTAACTTAAAACAATAAAGAAAAACATCGTGAAGATTCTGACACGTTACTAGAAGTACCTGGGTCACCGAGCTTTGCTCGGTTTAAATAAGTACTAAAAATACTTAGATCCTCTTAGATTTTCTTAAAAAAAAAGAATACTTGAAAAAAAAGAGAACCCGTCTGGATTCGAACCCGCAGCTCTTAATTCGTGACCGCCACAAACGCCCGACTTCCCGTCTAAGCCAATTATGCTGTCACGTCACGCGGCGAAATTTACCTTCGCATTCTAATGTCTAATGTGACAGATTTTCATTGTCTGAAAACGCGCATAATATGCGTTTTTTTTAAATGAAACCTAGTTAGATCGATTTATCGTCCCCGAAACCCCCTGCATACATAATTTCATCAAAATCATTCGCGCCGTTTCCGAGATTCAGATTCTATATATATATACATATTTATATAGGTACAAGAATTGCTCGTTTAAAGGTATAAGATAAGATAAGATAAGATATTTCGAGGGGCGTCATGCGTCATACACCAACCCACACTGGGCCAGCGTGGTAGATTACGGCCTGGGCTATCTCCTTGCGAGAGAAGGCCCCGAGTCCCAGCTGTGGGAATATTTAGTTGATTGGTCCATGAAAGACCTGATGAAGGGAAATACTCCACTATTCCTCAAGCGTAAGCTCATGGACATGTGCATTCTCCCCATTTTAACCTACGGAGCGCAAACTTGGTCCTTGACTAAAAGTCAGATGTCCGATCTTGCGATCTGTCAAAGGGCTATGGAACGCAGTATTCTAAACATAAAGCTAACTGACCGGATTAGAAACACCATACTGCGTTCCAAGACTCAAATAGCCGATGTGACCCAAAAGGCTGCTAGCTTGAAGTGGAATTGGGCTGGACACGTCTGCCGCATGTCAGATGATCTTTGGGCCAAGATCACTACACAGTGGAAGCCAGACCGCAAAAGACGTTGCGGTAGACCATCTAAGCGATGGCGGGATGACCTCGACAAACATCTCAATGATTGGTATATACTGGCTCAGGATAGAGATAAGTGGAAAAAGGGTAGGGAGGCCTTTGCCCAGCATTGGGACATTTCAGGCTCTTAATAATAATAATTATGTTATACCGCATACGAAAGGTAATATATTTCATTATGATTGTGAGGCAAATTTATAACTAATAAGAAATGGATACCTGGTGTCTTCTTGATCCTACTAATCCTACTTCCTGCTAAAATTATAAATGTCAATGTATGAATGTTTGTTGCTCAATCACGTCCTAACGTATGCACGGATCGGGCTGAAATTTGGAACACAGGTAGATTATAGTCAGGAAGAACATATAGGCTATTTTTATCCCGAAAAAACAACGGGCACGGGAACTACGCGGGTAACACCGCGGGGCGCTGCTAGTAATATACATTTAATACGCTCACTTATGGTTTAATTGAAGTCCTTCGAATGTCATTACACTTAGTCCTTGGGGCTGATACCTATGTATTTTCTCACGATTTAGTTTATCACACGCGGTGGCCACGAATTATCGGATTTATTCATTTCGATATCATTATTTTACACATAGATGATGTGGTTTAGCGCGAATGCGTTTTAGGCGGGGTTCAACGACACACTGATTGTCACTGATGACTAAGTGGTAGGTAATCAAGGAATGAGTTTTTGAGATGTGTGTGTGTGTGTGTGTTTGTGCGCGTGTAATCATAGACAAATAAATAATAAATATTATAAAGAACGGCGAACGTACAATGATGTTAAAATAAATTGAAATCATCAATTAATTTTCCCATGTCAACTGAACCGCCATTTCGTAATCAATTCGTATTTCACGCATTCATTGCGGAAGCGGCTCGTGTTATGACGAATGGCTTCGAATTTATTAATTAATGGCATCGTAATTTCATTTCAATAGCTATTATACTGAAAATGTGCAATTATTTTGTACATGCCTATTGCGGTTAAGCTGTTTATTATGACATGACATTTAGTTCTGTAGTGGTAGGACGCATAGCAGAATCTGCCTAGGGAAGTATCACACTGTTGGTAGTTATTCTATCGCCAAGCTGTAATATCAAAACCAAACATTACTGTTATCCGTTTTGAAGGGTAATATTTTCGGAGAAAGGGCAAATAGATAAATCCCCTTGTATTTCTTGTCACCTTTGTGACGAACACAGTGTAGGGCTGGCCGCTATTTGAACTCTTCAAGTTCAAATAGCGGCGTAGGACTTGGCTGATATGGGCTTGTTTGTTGCATCAGGCGCAAGTCTTACTTGCCTCGTTACTCTATATTACTAAAAAATCATAATGAAAGGTGTGTCACGTTGTCGCGTAATTCACTTTGTTGATGTTATTAAATTAAAAACCGACTCGCAACATTTTTTCATTAGAATTTCGTGCATTTACATAATTTGTTCCTCTTCCCCGTAATATTTCAATGTACACCGGCCCGAGATAAAAGTTTATATTTTACTTTATGTGTCTACATTTTTCATGATTTTATTTATAACAGACTTGTATTTAACCGTGATTTTGTGCATGTAGTATTTAAGAATAATCTTAGAAATCCTGATTTAATAACAGTTATGGTATGAGAACATCTTGCGCGTGATCGAGAGTCCTGACCGCCCTAGGCTAATTGTAAGGACGCACTTCTGCCAAATGTATTAAAATCAGTTGCTCCCGAGGGGCTCTGCTGACTCCCAGACTTTTAGCCAACAGCGCACTTAGTTTTAGTCTTTCGTCTCGGTCTAATTGAAATATTATATATGTAAGCCCTGTACAATATAAACGTCACCTATGTGTTCAAATCGCGAAAGTTTAAAAGAATGAAATATTTATGGTATAATACAATGAAGTTATTAATATTATATTAATAGTGCATGCGAAGACACGGTTTCAGCGCACCCTCCCGATCCTCGCGCCCTAGGCTGCTGTCTTATTAGCCTAAGGGTTAACCAGGCCCTGACTGAACATCAGAGCGAGTACCTAATCCCTTACTAAATTGATAAGCTACAGGAGGAATTACAAAATAGTCTTTAACAAATGTGTGTGTGTTTAAAATACATCATGTTATTCCCTTGTACAGATTTTTGAAGTGAAAATTTCTTTTGGTGCGCCTAGACAGATTTTTCGTGGGCTGTGAAATGAATTCTAGCGTCACGCTCGGATATGATAAGAAATCTTCGGGTAAACTCGGGACTATAGCCATTGGCTATCTAGAAATGCATCATCCAATGGGAAATGCTAAAAGGGCGTGGCCTGCCCATCATGGTATGGCCATCTAGAAATGCGTCAGCCAATGGGGAATGCTGGTGCATTTCTAGATGGTCATGCCATGTTGACTAGACCACGCCCTCCGATTACACCCGTGTAGTTTCCAAAGTAAGCTATCAAATTCCGAGTTATAAGTTTTCACTTCTATTGGCAGTTCCTATTACTCCATTTTTTTTTCTATTTTAAATTTCTCTCAATCCCTATTGTCTGGAAGAGATTGTTCTTCAAGAAGAATTTAGTCGTGTCTGGAAATTGCTTAGATCTACTTTTTCGTCACAAAATGGGTGTCGGCAAAGTTAAAGTTTTATTTGCTAAACATTGTGATTGACTACAAAAAGGATATTAAAATTAAATGGTGAATGCTGCACAATTTCAACCTAACCTAATTTCGTTAACAATATCCTGGCCTGATGTAGCTCCGAGTAGTACCATCAGAATACAACGTCTTGTCTGTGTATCCAGTAACGAACGCTGCAACGCAACCTGGCTCGGAACAAACCCATTAATTACATTAATTATCTTCCGCTCGCCGCTTGGTAAACTACCTCTATAGTAGTTTACAGAGCAGCTAACTATCTCGCTGCAAGGTTTCCTAATAAACACGGTTTAGATTGGATTATTCCCGGTTTACGAGCATATTTATAAGTGCGACTTTAAGTTTTATTAGGGCATTTCGTTATAACCTACTATACTATTATAATTAGTCCGTCAACTAGGTTATGGAAAAATATGGGACACGCATGTTTTGTTTCATCTAATTATTAAAAACTTTAGGATTATTTAATAATTAGATGAAACCAAAAATTGGCTACAACGCCCAGGTTGTGATGTGACTCTTGTTCCCTCGGGGACTTACATACGAGTCGGTAATCGCAATCAAAACCAAGGCAAACATGAAGCTGCATGAGAGCGTGCCTGAAGACACCGATGATGCCATGCGTTCTGCACAAAGAGTCACATTCCTACCACGCCGTCCACCCCGACTCGCCCTTCTATCGCCTAACTAAATCGGCTTTAGCTTTGCTATTGCTGTCTTTATCTATTCAGGCGAAAAGAAAAGAGAGGGCAACATCAAAGCTATGACAGTTTTAGTTAGACGGTAGACCTTCCGCTATGCTCCCTTCTATGCCCCGCTATGCTCTCTCCCTTTTTGTATCATCGCATCCCGTGACTCAGCACAAGCACAAGTGGCAACATTAGTTTGCCGTTTCCTACTTCTGTGATCGGCGATCTGGAATATTACGTGGCAAATTAATCATGTGTGATTATAATGTTTTTGAGACTGTAATAAAATAGTAATTAAAAATATGTTTTTAAAAACAAGCTTTTATTTCAATGCTCTAAAACGAAGAAAATACATTTTGAATGCAAGCAAACCCACCATTTTATTAAACTATACAATTTATATATTTTTTAAATATTGATAGAAATAAAAGCGCTGTCGCGAGACACAAACATTTTCGATTTACGAGTAAGTGCACGTGCGATGTTCGCGATTTAACGTAAATTACCCGTTTATGTCATTATGTGAACGGGTAATTTACGTTCAATCGCAATAAATAAACATGGTCAATTTTTTTTTATACCTTTAAAAATACCAAGTTTTAAAGGTTTTAAAAATGTATAGGTACTCTTACCATGGACGTATAAAAAAAGTCGGACGTAGTCTTGCTAAAACAAAAACTGTGTCCATCGAGTCGGCCACAGAATATGCACATGTGCGCTGTCACATACAAGCTGACGCGTACGGTTCACTAATGTTTCAAAACATTTTTTGACAAAACATCACTTTAAAACCAACGAGTCGTATAATATTCATTGCAAAAACTTTACAATACAAAAATGTTTCATTTTACAAACAACATTTCGCATGATATTTATTTCAAAAATACCTTACATCAACAAATGTTTTATTTTACAAACCATCATTTGATAACCAATTGCATGGAAAACGTTTCACTTCTAAGTGAAACGTTTTAACATGTGCATTGTATCGAATGACATTTTGTTTTTTGTTCATTTTTCATTTCATAAATTATTCTTTTTACAAATTTAGCATTTACCAAAATATAATTTTAAACAAATATTTTATAAGTGCCCGATACATTGTTGATGTAAATGATCAATTCTGATTTGGTTCTGTCATTTAATTTAGACCGCTCCGATTAGGGTCTATCACTGAGATTTGACTCTGGGTGGGCTCCCGCCAGAAGCTCTGCGGTCAGCCCTGAGTGTCGCTTCTCCATACTCGGCCTGCGCTCCACTGCGGAGGTCGCCGGCTCGCTTCGCTCACCACCTCCCCCCTTCGCTGCGCTTGGCCTCGCATGGCTCGCTCCACTCAGGACCTCCCTTAAGCTTCTGGCTCCCGCATTTTTATATACACTCTAGGGGTAGTAGCGACAAGACTAGGTGGAGTCGGGTGCTCTGAGTTGGATTTGGGTCCTAAGTAACCTAATCGTACCGTCTATCTATCTATGTGGTTACTTAGATATTCAAAAATTACAATCAAGTGTTTATGCAATTTAATAAATGTTTGTTTTATTTATTGAGTTGTTTCCCAAACAACATTTTATAAAATGAAAATTTGTCAAGCGTTGGTTTTGTATTTAAGCATTTGGTAGTTAACAAAAATATTAAAACAATCATTTGTCAAATAATACGTTATGGAATGAATGTTTGTCAAATAATCAGTTTTAGAAATAACCAATTTGTAAATTTTTTTTGTATAATAATCATTTCACTACGCGTGAGTTTGTCTAACGTTGGTTATCACATGTCGGATTGTGAAAAAAAGTTTATTAAAAGAACGGATACCGACGCGTACACATCAGTGGGTCATTACACGCGCTACTTGTGTATATGTATGCGTGTCAGCCTATCAGTGACAACCTGACAACGCACACGAGCAAATGTGGCCGACTCTAGTGACACAGTTTTTGTTTTAGCGAGACTACGTCCGACTTTTCTATACGTCCATGACTCTTACATGGAAATAATGGCACGTGGCCAAAATGGGAACTAACGCCGTCGCGTCGTCAAGCCAATCAGGGTTGCCGATGCCCGATTTCCCGAGGAAAAAATATTGCTTTTTGAAAGCTTTCATTGCGTGACAGCATGTGTCTATCTTTCAAAGGTTGCGTCATTAGAACCTGAGGTAACCGAATTTGTTCAAAATTTGAATTGGAACGACCAATTTTCGATAGAAGGCGTAGCAACGCGCGCACGGATCAGCTAGTCTAAAGCTGCGTCTACGCTAGGAGAGCCGAGCACGAGCCGAACACAATTCGTCTGGTGTGGACCGACTTACAACTTACAAGCCTCGAACGAGCGCGCTGCGCTAGACGAATTGTGTTCGGCTCGTGCTCTGCTTGAGCTCCGCTCGTGTTAGCCTCTCCTAGCGTAGACGCGGCTTAATATAATAGGTACCTACTTATATAATTCTAAATACATACTTAAGATACATAGAAATACCCAGATACACAACATATATTCGCTTTTAGCGATAAGGCCGCCGATTGTAACACTAGTTTTATTTAATTTTTAATTTTACTGTATTGTTATGTTTCGGTGTGTACAATAAAGAGTATCTATCTATCTATCTATCTATATATTTGTATTATTCTCACAAATATTTGTCTTGCGTGGGAATCGAACCTACGACCTCCGACCTACTTACTAGCAGGCAGACTTACTCGTACTACCAACTAAGGCACGAATTCAGTCAAGCATAGCAGACATAATATTTTATATAGATAAGTAGGCCAAAGATATGCTATTATTACCAATCGTCTACATATTATAATAAGTTGTAATTGGCATCTCTCTACGGTTTTCGGAATTTATAAATTGTAAAGGTAAATCTGCGTTCAGCGACGATGCGGTCTACGATGGAGCGTGTTTACAAAACCTAGAAGAACCCGATTCACTCTCGATTTGAATACAGAAAGATTGTAACCAACAGGGAAAACCCACAGAGGCAACGTATTCCACAGCCTAGACGTTATTATCACAAAAGTAGAGTCAAACCTCTTCGTTCGTGTCTTTGGAACATCAACCATGAAATGATGTCGCTTTTTCGAGCTACGAGCATTCCGATAGAAAAAAAGGACAAGGTGGTATTACATCATGTAAATCAACACGTATTTGGTAATGTTCGATGTCGTAAAGCCTCTGCCTGAGATTCTATATCTAACACCGAAAAATTACCGTAGCATAAGTAGCCTACTAAATGTTCCCACTGCTGTGACTCGGGGCCTTCTCTCGCAAGGAATCCACGCCCAAGAAGTCCACCACGCTAGGCCAGTGTGGATTGTGCTGGATGACGTATGACCTCGAAAGATTTTTAAACATTTCCTAACATTGTTTGTCTTCACCGTTTTCAAGTTAGCAGCGTTGCACGCATGACTTTGAGAGGACTTTAGTGGTGCTCGTGGAATTTGAACCATTCTCCCGGATCGGCAGTTGCCATTCTCCATACACCAGTTACTTACTTACGTGTTACTTTGCAAATAATAATGACCGTAATGTTGGCTAATCGCCACTAGTAGCACCACACCGAAATAAAGTACCCCCTGGAGTGTACAGCGTACAGCACGTTCTCAATCACGGGATTGCCGGCGGTCGTCGCTTTATTTATTTCCTACCGGATACACTTCCACCACAAAGTAACTTGCGGCTAACACTCGTGGGTTTAGTGTTTAAATAGATTACTCGCAACGCCCGGTGGTTTTACCCGCGTAGTTCCTGTGCCCGGAATTATCCGGCGATAAAAAATAGCCTTCATACGTTCAGTCGTTATTGACTAACAAACATCCTAACATTGACATTTGTAATATTAGTGAGATATTTTAGCTGTATTGCTCTCATAGTAAATGCTTTGTTTATTTTCGTGCTATATGGTGTTGTGTGAGAAATGTAAACCAATTTGTTTAAATGTTTTGTTGTTTCTTACTATTTAACGGAGTTACAACTAGAACACATTTTCATTTATATAGCGTTTTGTATGTCAAACTACATGCGGAATACTCTAAATTAACATAGACTACTTTAACACCCCATTACATAAACTAAAGGTGAAAGCCGTATACCTGAAAACCATAATAACAAAGCGTATATTTTCTCATTGCAACTGTAATTCTCTTCAGAATTAAAATAACTTCAATAACGTAGGTCATCTAGTTTTACCACCCTAGCTTCCAACGTTGGCCAACTACTTTTCCATTTGCAAGTTGCAGTTAAATTCAATTTGGCTCCGTCGGTTCAAATTAAGCTGCCTAGCTGCAACTTAAATGAACAGGGCGAGCGCTAACGATAGGCGAATAAAAACAGACAAATTATTCGATTGTTTCGCGCACTTGAATACATCGGTCGACAAATACTTTATTTTTACTTTAGGACTGGTTAGTTTTAACATTTTACTAAAAGTAAATAACAGAATTATAATAATATGTAAAATCTTACTTTTTTTAAAGTAAAACTATAGTATAAAGTAATGAAGATTTGATCTCTGGGATCAAATCTTTATTTCCAGACTATTGAGCTACTAGATTATTTTATAATCTATACCTACTTAAATACATTATTCAATTAACATAATTGTATAAAAATGAAGTGTTACTTAATCTGCGCAATAATAAATTAATTTTCTCTGAAAAAAAAAGAACTACTTAAAATAAAAATTAAACTAAGTAACTAATTAACTAACTAACACAATGTACCAAAGAGACAGCAAAGTAGGACGAATACATCATCGAAGTAAGGAAATTTATCTCTGAAAAACTCTGATTTCGGTAACATTTATATGAGACCTTTTCTGAAGTATGATCTACGAAACTAGAAAAAAATATCAAAATACTTTCACAATTGGCTGAACTAGACCGTATCATACATACAAAAAAAAAAACAACCAAATTGAGAAGTTTATTAAAATGTGGAATATTCTGCCAGGAACACTTTCATACTCCTATAATCTGGAAATATTTGTACAAATACTGAATACTACGTGTCTATAAGTCCCTGAGTTCCTTGTAAGGCGAGGCAAACGTAGGTACCGAAGTCCTTTCAGTATTAAAAATAAAAACAGTACCAACTTTTCACACGTTTCGGTTACCATCAGGTATGTCTTGCTCGTCCCGTTGCACCTAAAAAAATTTGGTCTCTACCTGATAAAAAAATAAACTATTTCGCCGTAAAATTATCAATACTTTGTAATCTGACGTCGTTAGATTGTAATCTGACAGTTTTTACAATTTTACGGTGACATCTACATCACATCCAAATACATAACTGTTCAGTTCAGTAGTAGGTAAAGTAAGAAATTAATAAACGAACCTTTGAGTTTCAAATATTATAAATATTATCGTTTATTTAACCACAGTATAATAAATTTAAACTCAGGGCTTTGTTTATTCGATTCGATTAAACAGTTATATCAGTCGATAATTGTTTCTATTCCGAATTTTCCCATCGCTACAAACGCGGTGGTCAATTAAATGGGGTAATAATCGTGATAATAACACTATCGTAGCTGACTTTACCGTAGGCCGATTTGGCTTCATCATCATCATCATCAACAGCCCACTAAACGTTCCCACTGCTGGGACTCGGGGCCTTCTCTCGCAAGGAGAGAGTTGGCTTACAGTTTGTTAATTTTAGAGAATGAAAACTACTTGTACTACTAAAACTACTGTAGGTACATTAAGTTTATTTATAAATAAATAAACTTAATGTACCTACAGTTTGTTAATTTTAGAGAATGAAAACTACTTGTACTACTAAAACTACTGTATTATTTATATTTATAAATAAATAATAATAATAATAACTAATGAAACTTATGCGGCTAACAAGGAAAGGGTAACCCATTAATATGGAGACACGTCAAAATAAAACACGTATAGGGCCGCTGCCCGGGGGCGATCGCCGGGGCGCGTCTGTAGCTGGCCACGGGCGCGACAGCATGCTAGCCAGTGACTCTCGGCTGGTCGGCTGGGCGGAAGTCGGGGACGCGGGGGGTAGGGGAATGTCCTCAAGGACTACAGCCGCGAGTAGGAAACGCAGGATTATAAGTACAAGTAGCAGTATTTCATCAACCCCCGCTGAAGATGTTTCGCAGGAGGCTTGTGCCACCCAACCTGCGACCACTAAAGCGGGAAAACCCAGAGTGCGCATGAAATGGGACGATCAGATAAATACATTTATCATGCGCACATACTACTATATTACAAGATTAGACACAGATAGGACTATGTATTGTACTAAACTTCATGAAAAATTCAAAGAAGAATATCCACACTTAAAAGACATATCAGCACAAAGAATTGCAGATCAACGGCGAGTTATTCTACGTAATAAATTATTATCAGACACTGCTATAGATAAAATTAAATCTGAAGTAGCTCAACAACTGAGTAGAGAACAAGATAGTATAAACACTAATCCAACAATAGAATTACAAGACTCTTCTGACTCAATACCACACCCACCATATGAACCGTTTAGTCAACCGCCACCCTCTCTTGAAGCAAATCATCTGACATCAGTATCGGACATCCCACACACATTTTCTCATGCCTCAACACAAACTACGTCACTAACAACACCTACTGAGTTATTAAACGAAATCAGTACTCAGAATCCAACGATGCTTTCAAGTTCTACACAAGAATTAAAAGAACAGTTAGAAACAACACTCGCTAAATACACAGGAACAGAGCCATCAAGTAGACCAAAACTACCTCGGCTTAGAGAAAACAAAAAACTCTACGAATTTGTGGATGCTTTCAATCAACATATACTAGGACAATTTTTTTCTGTAGATTCAGACTTAACTCACATACATACACTAATATATTGCAGCGCAATGACAATCTGCTCCAGGTTAGGTCATAAAATTTCCACCAATATCGAAAATTCTAAATTAATAAGGAGGCCTTTGAATACACCGGCGTGGCAACAAAGATTAGAAAACGATATAAAAAAATTGAGGGCTGACATAGGTAGGCTAACACAATTCATTAACAACAACAGAGGGAAGAAACTAGTCAATAGAGTCAATAAGATATTTGTTAAGCTTTTAAGGTACATTCTAGTCATGAGAAGGATAACAATAGACCAGAAGAATTTCTAGATACTTTAAAACAAAAACTGGCTCTAAAATCACAGCGTTTAGCGCGGTACAAAAAAGCACTACAGAGAAAAATAGACAATAAACTATTTGGTAATAATGAGAAGGCATTTTACAGATCTCTTCACATAAAAGCAAACACTCCCTCATCAGAGGTACCTACTGAATCAGATCTTAAAAGTTACTGGGTCAAAATATGGAAAAGACAGGCTCCACATAATGAAAATTCTGAGTGGATAAAACAAGAAATAGACCGATCGAGCGATATTGAACCGATGGACTATGACGATATTACTGCGACAGATATTGAAGAAATTACCAGAAAGTCAAAAAATTGGAAAGCTGCAGGAATAGACGGTGTACACAATTTTTGGCTCAAAAAATTTACAACTCTACATAACTGCTTAGCCAATAATATTTCAAACGTTATAAGGGGTTCAGAAGAATTACCACAATTTGTTACAAAAGGAATCACATACATGCTTCCTAAAAGTGACAACACTTCTGACCCATCTCAGTACCGGCCCATAACATGTTTGCCTACACTCTACAAATTAATAACAACCTGTATAGCTCACAAAATTAATAGACACATAGAACGTAATAATATACTATCTTAAGAACAAAAAGGGTGCAGACGGAGGCATATGGGATGCAAAGAGCAACTAATTATAGATTCAACTATTCTTAAACACGCTACCTCACATAACAGAAACCTACATCTTACCTATATCGATTACAAAAAAGCATTTGACAGCGTTCCACATTCATGGTTGATTCAAATCCTTCAGATTTATAAAATAGACCCGCATATCATAAACTTCCTGAACAGTGTCATGTCTCATTGGCGTACAACACTATCACTCAATATAAACTCTAATAATATCATAACAGAAGAAATCCCTATTGAGAATGGTATTCAGGGAGATTCACTTAGCCCTATATGGTTCTGTTTGGCCCTCAATCCACTATCATCATCATCATCATCAGCCCGTGTTCGTCCACTGCTGGACATAGGCCTCTCCTATATTTCGCCATTCAGCCCGATCCTCAGTTTTGCGTTTCCAACCGCCACCAGCCGCCTTTCGTATATCGTCACTCCATCTAGTCTCAGGGCGTCCTACACTACGTTTACCGATTCGCGGTCTCCACTCCAGAACCCGTCTACCCCAACGGTTATCGGGTCTGCGACAGATGTGACCGGCCCATTGCCACTTCAGTCTGCTAATACGCTGAGCTATGTCGGTGACTTTAGTTCTCTGACGAATTACTTCATTGCGGATGCAATCCCTCAGAGAAACCCCAAGCATAGCCCTTTCCATAGCTCGCTGAGCGACCTTGAGCTTTCGGACCATTTTCACTGTCAGTGTCCACGTTTCAGCACCGTAGGTCATAACAGGTAGAACGCACTGGTTGAACATTTTTGTCTTAAGACTTTGTGGGATGGGTGACGAGAAGACTCGACGAAGTTTTCCAAATGCTGCCCAGCCCAACTGGATTCTTCTCATGGCCTCACTCTCAAAGCTACTCCTACCTAGTTCGAGCGTCTGCCCTAGGTAAATGTATTTCTGGACAATTTCAAGAGTGATTTCATTTACGACAATCGGCCCCGGTGCAACGAACTCGTTACACATGACCTTGGTTTTATCCAAATTCATCCGGAGGCCGATGCGTTGAGAAGCGTTAGCCAGGCCATCCAACATCCACTGCAAGTCCTCCAGCGACTCTGCCATAATGACGATGTCGTCTGCAAACCGTAGGTGAGAGATGTACTCGCCGTTGATATTTAGGCCACGTCCAACCCAATCCAGCGTCTTGAACATATCCTCTAGTGCGTTTGAGAACAATTTCGGGGAAATAACATCCCCTTGCCTCACGCCTCGATGCAGAGGAATTTGTTTAGTCTGCTGGTCTTGAATTTGAACCGCCATCGTAGCGGCGTCGTACAAACACCTCATCACCTCGATGTATCGCCAATCGACTTGGCATCGCTGTAAGGACTCCAGAACAGCCCAGGTTTCGACTGAGTCAAATGCCTTCTCATAGTCCACAAACGCTAAGCAAAGTGGCCGATTGTACTCCTTTGTCTTCTGTACAATCTGCCGTACCGTGTGAATGTGGTCTATGGTGCTGTACCCACTTCGAAACCCGGCCTGTTCAGGAGGTTGAAACTCGTCGAGTCTTCGGGCGAGACGATTTGTGATAACTCTTGAGAATAACTTATAGACATGGCTCAGAAGCGATATTGGTCTGTAATTCTTTAAAAGGGTCTTATCTCCCTTTTTAAAGAAGAGGACGACCACACTTCTATGCCATGCCCGTGGAGTTCTCCCGGTGAAGAGGACGGCATTAAACAGTTCTTGGAGCTCTTTTATCAGTGAAGTTCCACCAGACTTTAAGAGCTCTGTTGTAATCCCGTCCTCGCCCGCGGCCTTTCCATTTTTCAGTTGTCCAAGAGCCATCACAATTTCGTCCAGACTGATCTCAGGCAGGTCTTCTGTGTAGTGGCGTGTTAGAGTAGCTCTTTTGTCCTGGTTTTGTGGGAGATGAGAAGCATGCGATGCGTACAGCTGGCCGTAAAAGTCTTCCACTTCCGAGAGAATATCCGCTTTGGATACAACGACTCTCCCCGTCGAGGTGGTTAATTTCGTCAGGTGGCTTCTACCTAGTGACTTGACGAACACTTTTGACCCCCGATTTTGCTCAATTGATTTTTCAATCAAGAGCGTGTTAGCTAATCGGAGGTCACGTCGTACAAGTTTGGTAATCTTCTTGTTTAGAGCCCCTTGTTCTGACGAATTTAACGTGGGATTTCGTCGTTCCTCCATGAGATGCAGAGTTTCCGTCGAAAGCTTTGACTTTCTGCCTTTGCGCCGCATTTTGCAGAATTTTGTGCCCTCATCCCGTAGGACATCCACCACTCCGTCGAGCTTCTGGTCAACGCTGTCTGTGGTTTCCAAGGCAGCAAATCGGTTCTCCAGTTTTAGCTGGAATGTTTCAGACTCAAGTATGGTTTGGAGAATGTTCGGACGGAGCGTTGACCTCATCAAACGGACGCGTTCAAGCTTATAATTGATATTCAGGGTGCCTCGTACAAGCCTGTGATCGCTCCCGGTAGCAAACCTAGAGATCACTGAGACATCCCTGAATATACGTCGTTTATCCGCAATGATGAAGTCAATTTCATTTTTCGTCCGTCCGTCGGGGCTTCGCCAAGTCCACTTCCTCTGGGGCTGCTTCTTGTAGAAAGAGTTCATTAGAAACAGCCTTTCCTTCTCAAGGAAGTCGACCAGCATTTGGCCCCTGTCATTCCTACGTCCCAAACCATATGGTCCTACTACCGATTCACTGCAAGTCCGTACTCCCACTTTGGCGTTAAAATCCCCCATAACAACGTTGAAGTGGGCTTTGGAGGTATGGTGCAGTGCCTTTGATATGTCCTCATACAAAGCCTCAACTTCTGAATCTGGGTATGCCTCCCAGGGTGCGTACGCCATGACTACTTTGAGAGTATACCTCTCGGTCAACTTCAGCACAAGGTACGCGACCCTCGGAGACACACTTGCAATTTCCAAAACGTTGTTACGGAGAGTCTTGTGAACCAGAAACCCGACACCACCTTGCGATAACTGGTGACCTTCACGATAGTACATTAGATGGCCTGATTCCAAGGTTACGGTGTCCTCTCCCGCTCTTCGGACTTCACATAACCCAAGAATGTGCCATCTTATGTGGGTCAGCTCTTCTTCCAGCTGCGCAAGCCTATCGTCGTCGCGAATCGTTCGTCCATTGTGTACAGCCAGGGTCAGTTGGGGTTGGCGGCCTACGGTAGCCCGGGGATTCTTCGCACCCCCTGCCCTGCCGTTACCATGACCGCCGCCTTGGCCAGGAATAGCAGGGCGGCCGGGAACTAGGGGCCTTTTACTTCTTGGACTTTTCATAGGAGGTATTGCCCATAGTCGCCACGCTGGGCATGCGGGTTGGCGACCGCAGGGCACAATTTCTTGCACCGGTGACGCTGCTGCCCGTCACCGCCCGAGATTTAAATTGTGCCATTTGTTGTGATGGTTTAACCGCCATCAGTCGGTTTCCCCATTTGTGGGCTTTTACCACAGGCAGGGGGGACCGATGCCACATTCTATGCCCGGGCACCAGGGCCACCAGGGCACCAGGGCCAATCCACTATCGCATATCCTAAATAACACAAACTATGGTTACAAATTAACACAACATATCAAAATAAATCATCTCCTTTACATGGACGATTTAAAAATCTTTACCAAAACAGAAAAGGAAATGAATGAACTTATAAAAATTACATCTGAATTTAGCACTGATATTAACATGTCATTTGGTCTTGATAAATGCAAAACACTTCACTTAAATAGGGGTAAAGTATCTAATACAGTAACAAACCATGGCAGTACCCACCTACCTAATAACTATCTTAATTTCACCACAATGGAAGAATCTGATACATATAAATACTTAGGGCTACATCAAGGAAGATCAATAAACCATACAGATATTAAAAAACATTTAGGCCAAGAATACATACGCCGATTAAACCAAGTTTGCAAAAAATCATTGTATTCTAAAAATCTATGCAAAGCAATCAACACCTATGCCATACCAGTACTAACATATTCCTTTGGAATTATCAAGTGGACAAGCACAGACATACACAATTTAGAAATAAAAACTCGCACTACACTTACGAAACATAACTACCTCCATCCAAAATCAGCAATAGAAAGAATGACCATCCAAAGACAGAAAGGGGGAAGAGGGATAATCGATTTGAGGGCACTCTGGGAAGGCCAGGTACAAAAGTTAAGACATTTCTTTTACGAAAAATCACACCATAGTGCAATTCACAAATCAATAGTAGAATCAGATACCAGTTACACACCGTTGAATCTAACAGATCAAAACAAAGAATTTCCTCATGTGCAAAACGCCGAAATCTCAAAATTAACAAAATGGCGTAGCAAAGAGTTACATGGACGTCACATTCATGACTTGGAGCTACCTCATATAGATACCCAAGCTTCAAATAAATGGCTGAAACTTGGCTCTCTCTTTCCGGAAACCGAAGGGTTTATGATAGCAATCCAAGACCAGGTAATCAACACTAAAAACTACAGGAAGTACATAATAAAGGACCCTAACACAATAAACGATAAATGCAGAAAATGTCAACGATATTCAGAAACAATTCAACACATAACCAGTGCCTGCCCAAATCTAACACAGACCGACTATACACACCGACATAATCAAATATCACACATAATTCATCAAAAACTAGCTATTAAACATGTACTACTACCAAGCAAATCTACTCCATACTACCAGTATGTTCCTAAACCAGTACTGGAGAGCACCAACTACAAACTGTATTTTGACAGGGCGATTTTAACTGATAAAACTATTCACAATAACAGGCCCGACATCACACTGATTGATAAACATAACAAAACTGTTTATTTAATAGATATAGCTGTACCTAATACCCATAGCTGGGCACCGTTAATCAAATAGTTAACTTCGTTAATCGTTAATCCGTTACAAAAAAAAGTTAACTTCGTTAAACGTTAAAGCGTTACATTTCGTAAGAATTAACGGAAGTTAACGTTAATCGTTAATCCGTTAATATGCGTATTGGATTTTTATATCGTTGTGTTAGTGAACTTATAAAACCTGTTGGTTTAGGTTCTGAAGGTTAACAGGTTAGGAAAAAACCAAATACTTGTAGAATTTAATTTTATTATTGAAGTGAAAACTTCTTTAGGCGCGCTGAGTCAGATTTTTCGTGGGCTGTGAATTGAATTCTAGCGTCACGCTCGGGTATGATAAGAAATCTTCGGGTAAACGCGGGACCATGGCTATTGGCCGTCTAGAAATGCGTCAGCCAATGAGAAATGCTGAAAGGGCGTGGCCTGGCCATCATGGCATGGCCATCTAGAAATGCATCAGCCAATAGGAAATGCTGCTGCTTTTCTAGATGGACATGCCATGATGACCAGGCCACGCCCTCCGGTTACACCCGTGTAGTTTCCAAGGTATGCTATCAAATTCTGAGTTATAAGTTTTTACTTCTATCGGCAGTTTCTATGACTGCCATTTTTTTTTTTAATTTAATGTGTAATTTAATCGTCGGGCATAATGCGCATAGGTATCTTTTTCCCCTCATAAACATTAACATGTCGAAGCTCTCGTCTGAAAGCGAGGCTCGCTTTGATGTTAAAATGTCTTTACCCGTGGATAGCAGACGTTCAACTGCAGCGTTTGAGGACTATTTTCCAAATTTCAACCCAATCCTTTCCCGTTCCCAGACGTTCTGGCGTGATGAAACAACAAACATTACAACATCCAAAAATTGCCATTTATAATATTAGTAAGGTGTTAAACAGTGGCATTTTCATTGGTATCCGTTCTTTTGAAAAACTTTTTTTCACAAACCGACATGTGATAACCAACGTTAGACAAACTCACGGGTAGTGAAATGATCATTATATAAAAAAATATTTAGTAAATTGGTTATATCTCAAACTAATTATTTGACAAATATTCATTCCATAACGTATTATTTGACAAATGATTCTTTTAATATTTTTGTGAACTACCAAATGCTTAAATACAAAACCAACGTTTAACAAATTTTCATTTTATAATGTGTTGTTTGGGAAACATTTCAATTTATAAAACAAACATTTATTAAATTGCATAAAAACTATATTGTAATTTTTTAATATCTAGGAAACCACACCGGTACGATTAGGTTACTTAGGACTCAAATCCAACTCGGAGCACCCCGACTCCACCTAGTCTTGTCGCTACTACCCCTAGAGTGTATATAAAAATGCGGGAGCCAGAAGCTTAAGGGAGGTCCTGAGTGGAGCGAGCCATGCGAGGCCAAGCGCAGCGAAGGGGGGAGGTGGCGAGCGAAGCGACCCGGCGACCTCCGTAGTGGGGCGCAGGCCGAGTATGGAGAAGCGACACTCAGGGCTGACCGCAGAGCTTCTGGCGGGAGCCCACCCGGAGTCAAATCTCAGTGATAGACCCTAATCGGAGCGGTAGTCTAAAGTACATGACAGAACTAAATCAGAATTGATAATTTATATAGACAATGTTTCGGGTACTTTTGAAATATTTGTTATAAATTATATTTTGGTAAATGATAAATTTGTAAAAAGAATAATTTATGAAATGTAAAATGGACAAAAAACAAAATGTCATTCGATACATTGTTTAAGTGAAACGTTTGCCATGCAATTGGTTATAAAATGATGGTTTGTAAAATAAAACATTTGTTGATGTAAGGTATTTTTGAAATAAATATCATGCGAAATGTTGTTTGTAAAATGAAACATTTTTGTGTTGTAAAGTTTTTGCAATGAATATTATGCGATTCGTTGGTTTTAAAGTGATGTTTTGTCAAAAAATGTTTGTGAAACATTAGTGAACCATTTTCATTGTATACCTCCATTTCTTCATTTTTATACATTGATTTGTTCATTTTATTTAACTTTTCTTTGGTTAGTTGAAATGAACTACCACCGATTTTATTAAAAGAAAGTTACAATACAGATAAACGATCAAAAAAGTGTGATTGAATTTATCGGGGAGTTCCCCACTAGCTATGGATTACTATAATCTACTTGGTTTACTAGGGATGTGTGAAATATTCAACTAAATTGTAAACGTCAGTCAAAATCGAGTATGTCTATGCTCAAATTTTCAGCCAAAAAGAACTCGGGATTATCGGAAACATGACTTATGATAACAAAATTATATTTGTTTTCATATAACGTCAACCGATCATGCCACAGGCTAAAATGACGCCTCAATCCTGCCAAAATTGCAGGAACCCGCCACATATAGCCACACTGCGCCCAGCACTTTTCGTTTCAGACTTGTCTGAACCTATTTTTTGCGCCGCGCCGAGGTCCCGTGCGGTAAATAGTTGGATTAACGATTAACGGACTTCTGCATAATTAACGGAAGTTAACATGTCCGTTAGCATTTTTAAAAGTTAACTTAAAAGTTAATCCGTTAATCAAAATGTTAACTTCGTTAATTAACGATTAACGGATTAACGAGTTAATGCCCAGCTATGCTAATACCCACAACTTACATCGTACCATTACAGAAAAGATAAATAAATATACAGAGCTTAAAGAAGAGATAATTAGAATCTGGAAAATGAATAAAGTATACATAGTACCATTGGTGCTGTCCAGTACAGGAGTAATTCCTAAACATTTGACTCAGGCCTTAAAATTAATAGACATTCCCGAGAACACGTACATGACAATGCAGAAAGCTGCAATTTTAAGTACATGCCGCATAGTCCGCAAATTCCTTCAAGAAGATCTAAATAATCTTCACGTTTCAGAACATGAAGTTCACTTGGTTTAGGCCCGTGACTTCATAATGTCTACCAAAGTGTAGTCTTTAACACTTTGAGGGGAAAAAACGTACCCATAAAAATAATAATATTTATAATTAATAACTATTTATAAATAAACGTCTTTTATCTGTAGGTACTTATCTAAGTATATTTAGTATTTAAACCGAGCAAAGTTCGGTCACCCAGATACTGTATTGTAAAATGACGAGGATTGCAATTTTACAGTGACATGTTTATAGATTTTTTATATGAAACAGGTTTACGTTCGACTTGCCAGATGTTAAACAGTAGGCAGATATACGAAACCAAAACTTGCAATATACAGCGTGGCGCTTTGGCGCCGACATTAAATTAAACCACATACCATATTTTTAAACATTCTGTAAAATTAAATTTCTTGTATCGTTTTTATTGACTGAATTATTTGCAATTTTCAAAAATTCCAAATTAGAGCAACCTGTATCTAAAAATGTAAGTCAGAGGTCGTTAGCTCGCAGGCCACAGATCCATATGTTTCATCAATGAAAATTAAGCGAAAGGCAAATACAAAGAAAGAGATAAGACACAACACACTCGTTTGTGTGCGAAGTAATGCACTGCAGAAAAAATGTGCTCTTCTAATTTATTGTCCTTCTCTCTACTAGTACTTAGTACTAGTTCACTCGTTGACCTTGACACATCTCTCGCGCTAAAACTTTAACTGTAAATATCTACTTTTGTGTTGTGATTTTGTTGTGTGAGTTATTTAATTGGTGATGTCGAATAGTATGCAGATATGATTTTAGTTCACGCAGAAACCTATCAAATAGGTGCCCTTGCAATAACGATGTACCTATCGCGAAATATATGGGAATACAAGCAAAGATCGTAGAATACAAGGCGGTGCCCTACACATCCGCGAACGATTGTACTTCCTTTTAGTAGCTCCTAGGTCTCAACGCCCAGATCGGCCAAAGTCACGAAAAATTCAAACTTGAGGAAGTTCGACGAAAATGTCTTACAATATTTTGAAGATCGTCCCAAAGCAAGTCGTCGACAAAGTGCGAGTTTCCCAGAGCATTTACAGATATCTGCGTCCGTTCAAACATTGTACGCCGTTTAAGAGTCTGTGTTCGCGATAGTGGTGGTTGGTGGTCACATTGAGCATTTAAAAATGTGGACCATAACAGTGTGGCTCTGTTAGTTTTGTGCCTACGATTTCAAAATAAGCCGCCGCGCCGCTTGACAAAAGCGAGGCGCGCTTAGCTACTCGCGAAACGATGCGTTGCCGTTCCTCATCGCTGCGACACAGATGAGAAGTAGTTACCACGGCTTCGAGTCGAAAAGATGTAAGTACCTACCTAGAATCTTTATTACGCTATACTTAGTTTAGCTATTATGCGATAGGTAATTTGATTTAAAACAATAATATTTTATTTGAAAGAGTTTGTTTACGAAATTGAAATCGATTCGTGGGAAGATGTTTTTTAGTTCAGCAGCTGTCACGCTAGGTACCTACCTAATGTTTTTTGTTAGTACGAGTACTAAGTGGCCTTGAAGTAACGGATAACATCGAACGAGAAGTTATCATCATCATCAACAGCCCACTAAATGTTCCCACTGCTGGGACTCGGGGCCTTCTCTCGCAAGGAGAGAGCTAAGGCCATAATCCACCATGCTGGCTCAGTGCGGGTTGGTGGATGATATAGGTATGACTTCGAAAGATTCTAGGTACTTACATGTCGGTTTCCTCACGTTGTTGATGTTTTCCTTCACCGTTTTAAGTTAGCGGCATTAGGCGCATGACTTCGAAAAAACAGTGGTGCGTGTGGGATTCGAACCCGGGCTCTCCGGATCGGCAGGCGCCGCGCCGTTCTCCCGACTAGACCAGCCGTAAGCCGTAACTTTGGCAAAGTGCCATTCACCAACTTGCACTTTGGCAGGGTGGTGGATTATGGCTTTTACTCTCTTCTTGCGAGAGAAGGCCCTGAGTCCCAGCAGGGGGAACATTTGGTGAGATGTTTATGCGAAGTGTCCTTGCCTTGATTCTGACTACAGGCACCTAAATAATTTAATAAATCATTGCTTTGAATTACTTCAATTCAAATCAATTATTTAGTTGTGTTTCGCCAAAGTTACAATAGACACCTACCTACCTAGGTACCTACGCATTTACCAATTTACTTTTTGTTTATCTCTTATCCTTATTATTTGGTAGGTATTCGGTTTATTAATGATGAATAAGTATTGAACATCGATATAAACCAAGTATTGAAGCTTTTGGCGTGATGTAGGTACATACATATTCTCTTCCCCGTTCTAAATTATCGCGCATTTGTAAGTAACCTACCACCTACCCCTCTCAACCGGCGCCGGCGTGCATTTGCGAGTACGTGCGCCGTCTCGACCGGCGCGCTTTTGTAAAGTACCTACCCCTCTCGGGCGGCGCGCGCAACGTTGCCATACTTACACGTAAGCTTGTACTAATATTTATTCTGTGACATAAGTCACGCACACAACTAACGTATTTGAATGAATCTAGTACACAGGATAATTTTTGCGACGTTGTCAGTTCTACGGAAACCGAATGCAACTCACGCACACAACTGACGTTGTTGAAAGAATCTGAGCACAGGATGATTTGGATTCGATTGCTTGATACAATTATTTAGTTTGTTAGAAAATATTTTTTTTTTAATATGCGAATATATTGTTTTTATACCGTTTGTATGATTACTGGTCAGGAACCCTACCTGTGTGTTAATTTAATGTCGGCACCGACGCGCCACGCTGTATGTATATAGTATACTACTAATCCCACTAATATCATACACTTGAAAGTTTGTAAGACTGTTTCGATGTATGTTGATGTGTGATGTATCTTTCACGCAAAAACAATTGAAATAGTTTGGATTAAATTTGGTACATAAATAGACCACCTATGGTCTGGAATAACAAATAGGCAATTTTTATCCCGGGAAAACAGCAGGATCGGGAACTACACGGTAGAAACCGCGGGGCACTGCTAGTTATGATAATATAATGCTCTTAAAATTCTATCTCCAATTAAAATTCAAACTACACGATGTCTTCGTCTCTGCAATGAATAATAATTACAGGTCATCGAGTCGGAGGAGCGTCATTAACAGAAAACACGTACAGGCGGCCCCGGCGGCGGCGACTGGAGAGAAATTATCTTGACAATATTACCGGTACATACTATAATAGCAGTAAGGAATATAAGGCTGCCCTGGTGGCTTAGTTGGTAGTAAGTCTGCCGGCTAAGCCGTGGGTCGTGGTTTCGATCCCCACTCAGTGCAAATATTTGTGTGATGAATACAGATATATTTGTACTGTGCCTGGGTGCTTTCTGTGTATAATAAGTATGTATTTAAAAATATATAAGTATTATAATAATAATAATAATATAAAAAAAAAAAAAAAAACCGCTGTCACCACTACACATTTTCACTGACGATGCGTGCTGTGTCGAGGATGACCGCCTTCTGCATCTGACCCTTGATCCAACCGTCTAGCGAAAGTCTCTTGAGACGTACATAATATAAAAAAAAAAAAAAAAACCGCTGTCACCACTACACATTTTTTTCGTGCAGTGTTTCATTTTATTCAGTTTTTTCCATTTCTTTTCATTTTATAGTCCATATTTACTGAAAACTGATCAAAGGAACTTCAAGCAATACAAAAAAATGTGTGTGTGCTTAAGACCACACGGCAGAAGTGAAAACTTCATATTCTGATTTTTGTATTAGGTAGGTATAATGCCCGGTTTACATTATTCCAGTCCAGCGATCGAATCCAGCGCTGGAATGCTTACAGCAAATATGTAAACTGGCACTGGAAAGCATGAAACAAGCCAGAAATTAAAGTTAATTTTTATTTTCCCACTAGGCCATAAAGATAACAGTAAGCTCAAAACAAAATTTGATTTGCTGTTTGTATGTTAAGTTGTTGAAATATTTTGGAGGGATAAATATCAGAAAACTACTAAACTCAGGAACACAACAGCAAAGAGCAATTAGTTGACAATGTTATTATGTTTATCTTTAAACATATAATATATACCTAAATAAAATATACATATATTTAAACAATTCACTTTTTACTATTTAATTTATTTATTAAGCCCAGATCAATTCACAACATGATGTTTGCTCTAATTACTAGTAGTTTTAATACAATAACTACATACTTAAAAATAACTAATACTTAGTTTACTTAAGTAGCTCTCTACAAACGTTTATTATGTTTACAAAGTATTTTGAGTTATGTAAGTTTTCAATTCAATTTAATTTGCAAAACATGGGTTGTAAATTTTTTATATTATTACATAATGTTGAAGCTATATAAAGGTCGGCCATGCTTTAACCGTATGGCATGCAAATATCTATGTTATAAGTTTATCTTTTAAAATTCATGTTACAGAATTCATTATATAAACTGACTAAAACAATAAAAAGTCAAATTTACATGTCTAAGGTACCCAATATTTGGGTAAATAAATAATACCAATATTAGTTATAAGACTACAGGCCCGTGAACAAAATTTACTGGTCAAATGAACCACCAGGATACCTATGTAGGATGATAGAAGGGTATAAAGTAATAAGATTCAGCACTATACTGTCACTTGTAAGCTTTCCAACTGAGTACAGTCCCATTGGACAGGGATTGCAAACCTCAATCATTTCTCCTAGTCGCATGATTTTTGTACGGCATTGCGAAATAATGGATTAGAAGAGGTATTGAAACTGTATGGAACCATTGCTGTACATAATCAAATGACCATATTTACACTGTAAATCGTCAGCATATCGTAATTTATTCCAAACAAACTAATAATTATAAATCTAAAATGTATATTTTTTATAGTTTCCATACCTCTTCTAATGTATTATTAAATATGGGAAAATGGTTAATTTTTAGGTGATTTAATGTAACCTTGTAATCAAGGCATATGGTGACCGAACCATCGGGTTTTCGGGTTTTTTCACTGGAACTTCTGGTGTACCTACCGCACTCACTGTTCACACAAATAAAGTATCTTTTTATTTTGCAATAGTGTAAAACATTCAATTTCCAGTGTTCTTTTCTTTGCAAATGGAACGTGACATGCTGGATATAGGTATTATGTGTAGTTTTCCTAAAGTAGCTGTATGTACCATAGTATAGTATTGTGTCCTTGATTGGATGGACAGGATGAAAGATGGTTAGGCACGGCGCACTGTAAACTGTTTATTGATGCGTAGGTAATGCAGATATTTTTCGTGTAGTTAGTTCCACAACTGGTCAATTCTCGCAAAAAAATTCTCCTCACTAATAGTTTATGGATTTCCATGTATTCTTGTCCAATGTTTGTGTAGGTATCCCAGAAGTCTTTTTGTTTTTATTTATGTCTTCTCGTGTCGTTATCGTGAATGAATTTCATTAATATCAGGTTAGATTCTCTTATCGCGTCGCGCGTCGTAGCGGTCGCGTGGAATGCAGTTTTCGTCATTTCACTTATTTTCGTGATATACCTACCCGGTTGATTCTCGTCGTCACTTTTATATATTGAGTTAGGCCGAGTATGATTAATTGTATGTAAGCACGGAACATTCACTTTTTACTATTAAATCAGATTTAACTTACAATAACAAAAACAAAATTGTTTGTTTAGGTTTGCTTTGACGTTTGAATTTGAAGCTGGTACTGCTGGTAGCCGGCAGTGTTGCCACGTCGATTTTGAGCTTGTCGCCAAATAGTATTGAAAAAAAGTCTCCGGTTTTGATTGAATTATTAATGATGTCAAACAGTAGACATTTATAGTCTTTTACTTCCGGCGTTACCCATGATGAGTCATTTTTATTAATATTATTACACAATTTCTGTAATGGAAAACAAATATCAAATTTATTCCTAATAATATTTAACATTGTCTCAGTTTTTTGAGACGCATTGCTATTTCTATTCAATAATTTATTCCAATCAACGCTATCCAATGATATAACGAAGTTGCGTTGATTGGAATGAGAAAACGTTCTTACATAACGGGAGATAGGCAGTTGTTTATGCGCAACCAAACTACACTTAACGCCACAATGGTCACTCAAGTTGGTAGAGATAGGTTCCGCAACTACAGAGGCCGCGGGTAAGTTTGTATAAGCAACATCTAAACTTGTCGATGTTGAAGCCGTCACCCTAGTAGGAAAATCCACCCTGTTGGTCATGCCATGAGCCGATAGTAAATTTATTAACGTTCTTTCGTCACTTTTCGATGTATGTGCTGGATTTATGTTAACATCTCCAACGATTATGCAATCTATACCTAAATCCGCAATATTCTCGAGCAATCTTTCGAAATGACTTAAAAATTGTTTCGTACTTTACTAAATTAGTTCGATAAACGCAAATTACAGAAATGTCATATTCAATTAAGTTAATTGCAGAAATTTCAATAAATAATTCTACCGATAACGAGGTAAGTTCAATATTTTCCACACATTTAGTAGCGTTACTAACATAAATGCAGGACCCGCCGTGTTCATTATGCCGCCTACAATAGTACGAGGCGAGCTTATAACCATCTATGGCCACACATTTTAGATTATCTTCTTTATTCCAGTGCTCCGTTATTGCAAGTACGTCGCACTTGAGTTCGCCTCGCAGCAATACTTCTAACATTCCCGTCTTGTTGTTAATGGAGCGAATGTTTTGGTGATTTACGGTAATCGATTTTCGCAGTGCGGACGCATCATCGCTATCATTATTAATCGGTGCAGGCGCGTGAGCGCTGCGGCTCCGTGCCGGAGGACTGCTCGAGCCGGGCGCCGCCGCGGGCCGCGTCGCTCCCCACTCCGCGGCGGCGGCCGAGAAACCAATCGGACAGCCGGACTAGGGGTGGCCAGCTACTCGAGGCGCTGATTAATGAGTACATACTCTCAGGGAATCCTATGACAAATGCAGCATGTTTTCCTGATAATACGTTGCGTTTCGTCGCCGTATATTTTTCGCATGGCTTTATCTTGTTCAGGTAGTTTAAGACATTTTGCTCCGTCGTTTCAGGTTTGAACGACCAAGCCTGGATGTGTTTGAGTTGCTCAACAGTTTGAAGTTCGTTGTCAACTTGTCCGCTACCTTTTATTATTTGGCGCGACTTTCGAGTTGATCGCTTTTTTTCTACTTTATTCCAGCCGTCATTATAGTTTGAAATATCGTTTCCACTAATATCAGGACCAGAACAAGATCCGGTATCGATACTGCTATCTGATACAATTACCTTTTTAAAAGGCTTCTCCCTAGTGGCTTGCTGCTTTGGTAGGGACCTGTTTGTCTCTGCAGTTATTATTGTAGGCGTTCGAGAATCGGTCGGAGTAGCGGTAGTTCCGCCGCTCGTCGTCTTGGATTGTGATGCTGCAGCTGCGGCCGCTGCAGAGTTCAGCCGAGCTTGGCGTATCGGTCATTGTTTAGTTGCAACAACGTCAGTAGTTGTAGTCAAGTTTTCGGTAATTCGGTTTGCGTTCTACCCTCAAAATCCAATTTTAGTTGAGTGATTAACTCGGTTTGTATAGAAATTGTTGTGGCTTGCCTGGATAACGATGTGTTTTGTTCCTTCACCAACGCTCGCAGTGCACCCACTTCATCCTTCAGGAAAGCGACGGTCTTCAACACCTCCATCACGTGAGTTTCAAGGTTTTTAAGTGACATTGTGATTTTAAAAGATTAAAATTACGGAGACGTACGTCCGAACGTCAAGTTTGACGTTAATACATCTCTAATACTGATGCTTTTCGTTTAACCAATCTATTACCTATTCTCAATAATATCTAATCTATAATCAATCTATTACATATTGATGTATACAAAACTGACAAATAATTAATAATAGGTGTAAAAACAAACTTATGTTTGAAGTCATTGATTTACTCTACGCGCTCGTCAAATTACCTACTAAAAGTGCCTATCGGGCTGGCGGCATTCCCACGCTAGGTAATGCAATGGCCTGGGAAATATTTTGGTCTAGATAAAAACCTGAGCGAGACCATTTGTTTTCGAAGCATTATATATTTGAATGTGTGTTTCAAGTGGCGTGAACATTTTATTTACAAGCCAGACGTTGTCGGACATTCCTCACTCAGCACTAACGAGCCTTTAACTAACCAATGCTTATATTATGGGAGCCCAACCACTGATATAATTATTTTGCAATTGTATATATAGGTAAGTATTTATGATACATAGAAACACCAACACACAACAAATATTGGCATTTTTCTCAAAATATTTGTCCAGAATGGAAGGAATCGACCCCACGACTCCGTCTCCGCGGGCAAACTTACTATCAATGTTTATAAAAACCTTACTAGTTTCGTACATAGGTCTTATACTTACTTACGGTGTATCATATCATATAACCTTATCGATCTTAAATACCTACTTATACGGTTCTGTGATATTGTATTATTTCCTCATATTCCGACTCATTATGAAGATTACCAACACCAGCATAAAACAATATCCTAATGTTTCTCAGTAATATCCTAATGCCCCCAAAATCTTTAATACGATCCTCGAGCGTCAAAACGACGAAATATGATGACTGCGCTTATCTCTTGGGATTTCACCGTACCAAACTTCCCTTATCGCAGCTTAACCGCCAAATTAAACCTTATCAGAATACATTAAGGTTGGGAAGACGATGGTATCAGAATTAGGTCGCAGCCATACAGGTGTTGGTTGCATATTTTGACATAATGATAAATAGGGGAATATTAGACTTGTGGCGTAAACTGCTATTTGTATTAGGGGTTTATTATAAGTATTACATACGTGGCCATAGACGCCCATGACAGATGGTTCAATTTATCTTTAGGACACTTATTGATGACTATAAACAGCAATTTAGGGCAATATTTGTGTAGTAGGTACGGATATTTGTTATGTACTTATCTGAGTGTTTCCCGTAAGTAAGTAGGTATGTCTTTCAAAAGATAAGTGTGTAATATCAGCTTCCATAGTGTAAGCATTGCTTAGTTTGGAGTTAAGTATATCGTGCTAAGTGAAAAATGTCAACCAATTATTGTAAAAAAAAAAACATGCGACAGGTACATCATTTATGTAACCTGCGCAGGAACTAGAACTACTACTACTAGACAGATTCCAAAAAAACATTTTAAAGTGAAAACTTCATTTTAAAGTGAAAACTTCTCTTGGCGCACTACAGACAGATTTTCAGTGGACTGTAAATTGAAATCTAGCGTCACGCTTATAATAAAAGTCCGTTATTCGTTCTCCTTGTGTCATTTATTTCCATATAGGTACTTAGGTACATAGGTACAACAATTATATTTTAACAATGCTATAAATTATTACTGCCGACCATCTTTCGGCTCTGATGAGAAAATGAGAATGAAACCTTGTATGCCAACTACCAGACTATTTATGTTAATTTTACTAAACTTTGTATGTTGGTACACTGTAAAATAACTGCTTGTAAAGGTGGTGATTAAGAAACCAATAGTTGGTAGGTTGGCACGACCGGAATTCAACGCAAGAGTTACCATGCATAATAATGTGGTAATAAATGTGAAATAACAAAATTCGACTAAATTATGAATAAAGACTAAAAATCATAACATTCGGCCATCCGACCACGTGTTGCCTCCCGGCATACACTAATTAATCTCATAAATTATAATAGTAGTGAATAATACAATTTCAAATATACAAACTAGAGAAAGTACCTACCAAAATTATATAACTAAGTTTAACGTAGGTAGTACATTAAATAACGTTATGTAGATACATACCTACATATAATAACAACAAGTAGATCAACAAGTAGATAACAATGAATTAATGTTCAACTGTTAGGCAAGTAAGTACATGAACTTTTTAATTTTATACAATTTAAGATTTTTATCCAAAACTTACTTTTTATGTCTTATCAACACCATAAATAACAAATTTCTGTATTAACACAGTAATGTACAACAAATACGAATTGTACAAATTATTTGACCATTATCTAAATAATATATTGGTTATATATTAACAAATGCAAGTCTTATTTCACGTGAGACAATTGCACATACAGTAAGTATAGTACACTAGACAAACAAACTAAAAATCATATACATGTAGAGATTTTGTGATTGTTTTATTTATATTTACTTGTCAAACATCTGACTATTTACAGAAAACCTATTTACATTAGACTGTAAAACATAAAATTCTATTAAGTCAATTTCACTAAATTGTGTCAAAAGAGCCATTAAAATAAATAAATTATGTACAATAATTCCGAGAATTTAGACATTAACTAAGTTCCAAAGGAATCGGTTTACTTATAGGTCAAAATAATAAATGTCTTTGTTAGCGGAAATGGGTATTTGCTAGGAGATCTTATACCTCATTCCAAATCTACGTGAATAAAATGTATACAAATCAATGTCACTCACAATATGACCGACCAGCATTTCTCAACCTTTGTTTTACAAGGTTCTAGTATAGGTTCTAGGATCGTTCTAGGATATTCGAGGCGAATCAATAATTTGATGAAAATAAGTCTTGAATGCAAAATCGAGAGTTTGAGAAACACAGATCAAATTGCTAGTACTTAAAATCATATTTCTATCATCCTACCATTACTATCTATAACTTTTAAAATAAGATAGTATTTAATTATTTGATCAATACAAATCCAAGTATATTGTATTTAAGATCGCAATAAATTCGAATCATATTTGTGAAAAATATTAGTATAAGACAATTCAAAAAAATACTAAGATTGAATGTACTATAAATGATTACATTGAAAACTTTATATTCAATCTTACGGCATAAAAATATTAAGTTCTCTATGACAATTTGATGACAAACTTCATTTTTCAGTACTTTAAAGCTGTCAGTATTTACATTATCTTTGCTGCCTTTTGAAGGACTACCATCTTCGCATTATTATTGTTTACATTTAATATTTTTAGAAAATAAATTAGGCATTTACAATAATTCAATGATAATGGCAGCAAAGAAATAAACTAACCAATGCAATATAATAATACCAATGTCCATGAATTAGTAAAAGGCCAAAAATCTGTAACTGGTACTAGGTGCTTGTGGAGTTGCCCATGCAAGGGCTGCCAATTTCACATTATTATTATTAACAGGCACATAATCATAAATTATTTATATGGAACAAAATAATGATAATGAAAGGCATTGTAGCAATGATAAGATAATAATGATACCAATGTCCACGAATAAGTAAAAGCTTACAAATCTGAATCTAAGTTATCAGTCAGTTTTTATTTAATGTAAATGGTTGTAAATCATAGGAGGCATGTAAAATTAACTTTCTTTGTAGTGTTTGCTTAGTGTTGTGCTATGCATAGGAATTCTTATTGTGTGTTTGTGACATTCACTCTTCAAATAATGACGAACGACAAATTGTTACGCAAAAAATTTGTTTTGAGATGTATAAATTATGTCTAATCTACTTATCTATCAAAATGTCTTGATACATAATTTCTGAAATTAATCAGAGTTTTAATCTAGAGTTTTCATCGGATCTACCATCAGAACTGTTTATCATCTACTACTCTAATCCCAGGGTCAGACATGTTTTAAATAAATTGCGAAAAAGTTTGGTTTGATTGTTTTGGATACCAATGCTTATTTAGTCTATAGTTTCTTGTAAACCTGAACTTGTTGCATTTTGAGGAATATTAAATATCTTAAATAGTCGGGCATTTCAAACCAAAACATAGTTACTGTCGCAATTGTTTCAGTGCGCTCTATCGCGCTATTATTTATTCTCATTGAATCTTGCTCAAGCACTTGTTTCAACCGCGCTCATGACTAACCACTATTTTGCCCAGAAAAGGTTTAAAACAGGGGGGCACAATAAGTGACGTCACGACTTGCGGAAATGAGATAGTCTAATTATCTATCACTTGTGAAAAAAAGAGAAAGAGATACTGATTTTTCGTCCTTATCACCGTGGCCGGTTTTTTCTCTGGCTAAATTACTAATCTGACACCGCGTTGCCAAACAAAAGTCTGTTCAAAGCTCAGACTCGGATATTTTATGTTTTATTAAATATTGTGTGCATTTAAAGAAGATTCAAAGCTTGTTTGTGAAAGACTGTTAAGAGATTGGTGATATTAATGTTAAACAATGTGCGGTGTGTAGTATTATAAGCTGCAATAGCCTCTGCAAAAGAAAAATCAATGGAATCTCATTTTACACGTAAGTAGACAATATTTGTTATGACGACTTGATAGAAATTCATATTAATGCCTTCTAGATATCTACGTGAATTAAATTTATACAATAACGGCAGTATCTAATCCAAAATTTGCAAAATATGTAAAATGTAAACATAACCTAAATAACAAAACAAACAAAAAAGTGTGACCAGTTATTTCTTACAAATTTACCCATGAAATATACAAGTCGGTACATAATTGACAGTTTATTTACTGACCGTTTACTAATAATAGGTACTAGATTTTGCCTGCGGATTCGCATTTGTTAGTTTTTTAAGTGAAAACTTCCTTTGGCGCACTACATACAAATTTTTCGTGGCCCGTGAATTGAGCTCAAACATCATGCTTGGGAATTAAATAAATCTTCGGGTGAACTCGGAGCTATGGCCACAAATACGTAAACATTTTTAGATGGTCATGGCGTGTTACCATGGTTACCATTACCTATACATAATTACATATCTAGTCTAGATGGCCATGACGCTTCAATTTCTGTTTCTGCTCCCACTGCCATTCCAACTCTTGTTTTCTGGAGTAGGAATTGCATTAAACTCCCATTAACTTACACTATCTCATCTCGCTAACAAGATAACATGATGCTTTTAGTAGGTATAAACCCTACTCACTACACCTACTTCATACCCACTCACACAAGAGACCTATCAATTGTGTGAGTAGATATGAAGCTCTAAGCTTTCAAAATAAAAGATTATTCATACACATTTTCACCTTTGATTTAACCCTTTTGTTTGAACTTTTACAGAAATAATTATGCAACTTGAATGTATCACTAGATTTCTAGTAATAATTTGGATTGTTTTATTTATTCAAATTAATTATTATTTCGCAGATGTGCCGTTCCGAAGAAGAGGATAAAATATTGTGTGAATAATAAAGCAACATTTTTCATGAAGTACAGATTATCAAATAAATCAATCATTCTAAATTACCACAACATCTAAATAATAGTAGCCTGTCTACTACAACAAGGTCTACTAACATTGGAATGTTCTATACCTAAGTTCCGAGTTGCCCCGTGCGAAGCCTGGGCGAGCTGCTACTATGATATAAATATGACAGGCAAACTACATTCTTATAACGTTGAATGTAAAGTACCATTTGAAATAAATGTTTTATTGCACTGTTTTTGATTATTTATTTAAGTACCTCCTATTTTAGTTATATTAGGTACATAAAACCTCTTTTTAAAATGTAATTTTAGAATGTACAGAACACGGGGTGAATTCATCAGACTATCGCTGCACTACCCATATCTAGTGGAATATTTTCTTTATGGCAATACTTTTTGAGTATTGAATTGAAAATTGAATTGAAATTGAATTGGAATTGAAAGAACGAGAAGCACTTAGTAATCATGAACTCTATAAATCTTGAGGTTAAAAATCTTTGGTTTAAAATAGTTTGATTGAACCCTTCTGCTTGACAGTTTTCTTGTTTTATTATCAAAATCTGGCTAACAAAATAAGATTTTGATTCTTGAATAATATCGTTATTGCGTTGTTACAGGTTCTAACCTATTCCCGTTCGGCGGGAAAAATACTACTGTTGATTTTATTTTTAAAGTCTGTTCTACGTAGAGAGGCTCTAGTTGATCTGGGTATTTATTAATAATTATGCTATTTACGTAACTCACTTTTTGTTCGGTTTCCAGTAAAACATTAGTTATCTTTCAAAACAGTAAGTACTTAACACAAGGCAATTCCTAAAAATTTTGGCCAATTAGCAAAAGTGTTCGAAGAACCATCTAAACCTCAATTGATTATTTAATCGATTTCAACACTTAGTACCCGAATGCCCGAGATGTGCTCGGTTTAAACACTAAGGTCATCGATATAAATCAATAGATGTGCACTGAGCACCTTGAAATTAGTAATAAACTGCGTCTCTGTGTGTATCGTAAGTGGTTTACAAACAACCAATATACTTGACCCCATAATCGCTAGCGGTGAGATTTGCTGTGGTTTTTGAGATTAAAGAAAACAGAACAGGTGTTCCGGCTCTAAATAATTAAGTGCCTGTGCTCCATTCCTAATTGTTCGATTCCGTAATCCATAAATTACATTTTAATGCACCGCCTTTCTGCCAGTAATCTCATGTTTGTGTACCAGTCTTCAGTTTGTCATAAAATACCCATTCGTGAAAATTCAATCATTGCCTGAAGTTCGATTTATCATTTATCATTTATTTATTTATTTTTTTGGAAAAGTTGACCATATATATTTTTTTAATTTTTTTTTTTTTACTTTGGAAAATTTTCAGTAGTTTATTCTGCCATTCTTCGCAAGTGAAAACAACTGTTGGCAAGGACTCAAATGATTTTTCTGCTAGCCCATCTAATTTTCATAACATGTTTTGACGAGAAATGTATTAGTTTCGTTATTGGTCATCTCGACCGTATATAATGGCACACTTGTCGACTTTTCTTAAGCCAAAGTCAAAGTTATTTAATTGACGTGTAATGTACAATTTTGCTGGCTAACTACACTATCACACCATGTACAAACTAATTTGATGTTATCCAGCAATCAATGGTTTGAGCTCTAATCTTGACAAATTGTGATGAAACGCGATTACAATTAACACAGACTTAACATTTTTAACATTCACAGCTTACTTGTTTCCTTCCGGGTCTTTAGAGGTTCATTACTAGGTCGAGTTTCTGAAGAATATTATCAAAGAGATGACATCAGAATCCGCACCTTTTTACTTTTCTTTGTCCATCGCCACCCAGGTGGTGGACCCGGGGTGTACCCACATCGTCTTCGGCATATTTGTATTCTCTGAAATTTAAACATAAATCCCGACAGTATCTGTTTACGTACTAACAGTAACACAGTCTAAGATATCTAGTTGTGCGATTCAATTTCCTTTTTTTTTTTTTTTTTTTACACATGCAAATAATCGAAAATAACAGTTTATATACCAATAATAATAACATAGCCTTAGACACCCAGCTGTATGATTTAGGATTTTCCAATGTTACATGAATATTATTCATACCATAAATTATTATTAAATCATTCATAAACAAAAATAGAACTAGCTGTCTAATCAGTCGGTTCAGTCAGTTATCAAGTACTAGCGGTATGCTCTTGCTTTGGTATACAGAATATTCAAGCTCAGACATTTACGCAACTCTGCGGTACGTTAGACCACGTTATTTGGGAAACGAAATATTATTTAAATAAACAAGCAAATCTTTTCCTCTGGTAATATTTGTCACCAGCATAGAAAATAATTTAATTCAAAAACACAATTACAATTCAATACCATAATGACATGTTTGTATGACTGTATTTTAAATTATTGCAATTGAATAATACTTTTGTAAAAACATTGTGATATTTTAATTCTATGAGTCATGTAACTTGCAATTAATATTTTTGATTTGATTTTTGTTAAATTAATAGATTAAATAATCAGAAGATCTGTAATAATGAAGTTCTACTATTATTGGACTTATTACATTTGTAAATTTGTTTTAAAATTTCAGCGACATTAAGCGTATATTTTTCTCTGTTACACAGTGAGGTATTTATTATCAATCAGTTTTCCAGCGGAACATACTGGCTCACATTCAGTTATCCATCAAAAACATGCTGGCTCACTTTCAGTTATCCATCAAAAACATGCTGGCTCACTTTCAGTTATCCATCAAAAACATGCTGGCTCACTTTCAGTTATCCATCAAAAACATGCTGGCTCACTTTCAGTTATCCATCACATACTCGCTCATAGTCAGTCCATTATCCAGCGAGACAAAATACTCGCTCATAGTCCATTATCCAGCGAGACAAAATACTCGCTCATAGTCCATTATCCAGCGAGACACATACTCGCTCATAGTCCATTATCCAGCGAGACACATACTCGCTCATAGTCCATTATCCAGCGAGACACATACTCGCTCATAGTCCATTATCCAGCGAGAGGCTGCGAGACACACTCGCTCATAGTCCATTATCCAGCGAGACACATACTCGCTCATAGTCCATTATCCAGCGAGACACATACTCGCTCATAGTCCCTTATCAAGCGAGAAACATACTCGCTCATAGTCCATTATCAAGCGAGAAACATACTCGCTTATAATCAGCTATCGAGTGAATCAGCTATCGAGCGAATCAGCTATCGAGCGAATCAGCTATCGAGCGAATCAGCTATCGAGCGAATCAGTTATCGAGCGAATCAGTTATCGAGCGAATCAGTTATCGAGCGAATCAGTTATTGAACGAGAAACATTCTAGCTTATAATCAGTTACCGAGCGAGAAACATACTCGCTCATAGTCAGATATTCAGCGAGATACATACTCGCTCAGCAGAAATATCAATAATACGTAATTTAAATAAACAATAAAACGATAGTGGATCGTGGTTTTGAACCCAAAGATTAACACACAGTTTTGTTATAGAAAAAGTTATCCACAGTCTCGACAAAAATAATACCGCTTCTTTAAAATAGCGTTTGAAATAATTTGTAACTTCAACAAAATCTTAAGTGGGTCACTCATACCTAGTTATCGAGCAAAAACATACTCGCTCAGTTTTATCCAGCGGAAAAAAAACAATTTCAATTAACAAAAACAAACATTAACAGTCGCGTAAAAAGATTTTGAACGAAATAGTTGTGACTTCAAAACAATCATATATGGGGGTAGTCATAAAATATTGATGTGCTGATAAAAACAAGCTTTTGCTAAAATAAGCGAGGTAGTTAAACATTAATAATCGAGATTTTCAATTGACAAGCGCAAACAACAGTACAAGTCACACATGCCAATGCTATCAGAGAGTAGCCCCGATCGAGCAATGAAATGTCCGATTTTAAAACGCATGCGAGTGTACAATGAACGCTTCCAAAGAGTAGCCTTGGCCAAGGATCAATGCACATCAAACATACATTAACACAGTCATGATTGCGCGCATCATTATCAAATCTCGATTAAATGAAAGCCAATTAAATACTCGTAATTAAACTATGTGCTCGCGAGATCATTGAAAGAAAAATGATTAGCATAGTACAGTACACATCAAACATTTCAATGCTATCAGAGAGTAGCCCCGATCGAGCAATGAAATGTCCAACTTACTTAAACGCATGCGAGTATACGATGAACACTGCCAAAGAGTAGCCTTGGCCGAGGATCAACACACATCACACACGCATTAATTTGCACATTATATTACGCGTATCATTATTCAATCCAAATTTAAAATAAAGTATAAAAAAAACTTCGTGGGCGTTACATCAATACTTCAACATTTGAAAAATAACTTTTCAACATACCTTCGTTTCTGGTTTTGTTCCCTCTTCTGAGATATAATAAAAGTCCGTTATTCGTTCTCCTTGTGTCATTTATTTCCATATAGGTACTTAGGTACATAGGTACAACAATTATATTTTAACAATGCTATAAATTATTACTGCCGACCATCTTTCGGCTCTGATGAGAAAATGAGAATGAAACCTTGTATGCCAACTACCAGACTATTTATGTTAATTTTACTAAACTTTGTATGTTGGTACACTGTAAAATAACTGCTTGTAAAGGTGGTGATTAAGAAACCAATAGTTGGTAGGTTGGCACGACCGGAATTCAACGCAAGAGTTACCATGCATAATAATGTGGTAATAAATGTGAAATAACAAAATTCGACTAAATTATGAATAAAGACTAAAAATCATAACACGCTCGGGAATAATAAGAAATCTTCGGGTAAACTCGGGACTAGAGGGCTATGTTCATAGCCACGCCCTCCGGTTTCACCCGCGTATTTTCCAAAGTAAGCTCAGGCGCAGGACAAACACAAGTGGCGTGTGGCGTATGGTGTGTGTCGTGCGGCGTGTGGCGCGGCGTCACTTCTTTAATAGTTCATACAAAATATATAGAAGTGGCGGGGCGCGAGACAAATACAAGTGGGGTGGCGCGGGTGTGGCGCGGGCGCCGCTTCCAAGTGAACGGCGCCATAACAGGGCGCGGCGCAGTCCGCGCCACACGCCACACGCCACTTGTGTTTGTCCCGCGTCTTAAATACTGAGTTATAAGTTTTAATTTCTATCGCCAGTTCCTATGACTGTCAACTTTTTTTTATTTCGCCGTTGTCCATGTACGTGATCCCTGAATGCTATAGATATAAGTATGTGTCATGGTCGAAGCGGGGGCGGACAGCTAGTCAGAGATGAATGCATTTTATTTTGACAAATTTCTAAATGAATCCCAAAGTTATGTAAGTTACGTTCTTGGTAGAAAGCAGCAGTTCTAGTCTGAATTAAAAACTTTGATGTTACGAAAAAGTTGTACGCATTTTTAGGGTTCCGTACCCAAAGGGTAAAAAAACGTTACCCTATTACTGCGACTTGGCTGTCCGTCCGTCCGTCCGTCTGTCACCAGGCTGTATCTCAAGAACGGCGATAGCTAGACAGTTGAAATTTTCACAGATGATGTATTTCTATTGCCGCTTTAACAACAAGTACTAAAAATAAAATAAAATAAATATTTAACGGGGGCTCCCATACAACAAACTTGATTTATTACAGTTTCTTGCTCGATTAGTCCGTTCCCAGCAAACTAGATGGCGCCACTAGTACACTAAAATGCGCATTCGACCTCGTCGTTCGTAAGGTAAAATCAAAATTTAGATGAACTTTTGGTTGAATGCCTGTCTGTGGAAACTGCAATGGTTTATGTATACGGAATCCAAATAAAGCCAGCGGATTTCGCCGTTTATTTGCTAATAGTACGGAACCCTTCGTGCGGGAGTCCCACTCGCACTTGGCCACGTTTTTTTAACGAAACAGGCTTTGTTTGATTGCCTAAACAACACAAAATCTTTTTTCTTGGAATCTCGGTCTAGACTAAGGACATTATGGTCCAACCACGTTCATTTAACTTCTTTCAGAAGATGGTATTTTAATTTAAGGTTTATTGAAAAGCTATTAAGTTCAAAATGGTACGAAATTGGGTTTAAGCGCATTGTTTGGTCACGGTACAGGAAAACTGACAGTAAGGCCAAGGACCACAGTAATATTATCTACAGTATTCCGACTTCATACAAACGGACGAAACGCGAGCTATAGGTACATACACGCCTCGATCTCGGCATGCGCTCAGCAAGCAGGCAGTCGCGACTGTGCCGCAGTTACGAACGGACGGTGCGTTGTTTTTTAACAATAACCGCGCGTTTTAATCACTAAAAATAAGTTCAAGTAGGTACATATTTAGTACGATATATTGTGCTGTTTTTGGTTGCATGAATTCTTCAATAACACATCCAGATGTTTAGACTAAGCATGGTTAGATTATAAAATAATTTTACTAACTAGTAGGTGTACATGTGTGTATTTTTAGGCGCGGGTCAAATACAAGAGGCGTAGCGCAAGCGAGGCGCGGGTGCGGCGCGAGCGTGGCGCCAGCACAGCGTAGAACAGGCGCGCTAAACGGTGTCGGAAAGGCGAGGCGCGGCTCGCAGTTACTGTAACTTGATCGATTATAACTGTAAAGATCCGGGTGATTTTCTACTAACTCGCAGAATTTAATTAATTTGTTTAAATTTAATTTGAATTCTATATCGTCACGCATTTTCGCCGTTTAGTTCAGTCTTGTGTACACCGACCGGCATGCCACTGCTAACAGCGGGTGCGCCGAGCCCGCCATCTCAGTATGTCTCGCACGAGACATACTTTCACATATCTTCTTCCCGCCACTTCTATACATTTTGTATGAAATATTAAAGAAGTGACGCCGCGCCCGCGCCGCGCCCGCTCCACGCCCTCGCCCGACGCCTCTTGTGTTTGTCCCGCGCCTTACGGTAGTAAGTAAGTATTTCCTTTTATCTCCCGAAACAAAAGATGACTGAATGAATAAATTAAGAAAATAAAAGGCGAAACTGATTGACACGATGACACAAGTGATATGAATAGGTAGTTCACAAGTATAGTAATATCACAAAACAAAATCGAAACACAAAATAGGCAAATGTAATCATAATGTTGGAGGTGGTGGTGGTCAGCGGGTAGCTCTATCGCTTGTTTACGTACCCCCTAGCTGTAGGTATACATTTCAAAGATACGGCTCAGTTTAATTACTTGCTGTAAAGATAATATTACCGTGGTAATGCCGTTATCAATCGAACATTCAATATAAATGCGAAGTACTAAATCATTATTCTTCTCTACGCAGGCAATTCGTAGTTTTTCCCAGAATTATAAGATTCCAGCAAATATTGTACGATCAGGTGAAATTTAGAAGCAAGCAACCCCTGTTTCTAAGCTATGTTATGCTAACTTACTGAATGCTATTAGGCAGCCCCGGATCTTCAATATTTTTTAGGCGGGGCAAAATCTGAAAAATGGCGCCCCCACCCACTTATCTTTGATTTTTCTTTCTTTTTTTTTGAGGCGGGGGGGGGGGCTGAAAACTCAAAAATCCTAAGTTAATGCATCTACTCATGACCACTATGCAGGGACAAACATGTCGGGCTCGACACAACGGACGGACATGGTGCCCCTACCAACTAAAACTCCCTCGAATTTGACCGTGACCCTGCCAAGTACCGCTCTTGCGGGCCCGCGAACCTCCGCATTTGGCTCTAATGACGCTCTGGTAATTATAAATGTTGGTGGACACTTTACACACAACACCGACTAACTCCAAACTAAGCAAAGCTTGAAACCTTTTACTTACTATGGAAACCAAACAACAGCTGATATCTCTCTCATGCACGCTGCTAATGATAGACGCGGTCCCACCTCTGTCGTCTGGAAGACTTAGGAATTTTACTTGACCGATTAGAGAATCAGCAGAGTAACCTTACCCAGTCTTCTAGCCCCTTTCCCCTGACAACACACATTGCTCAAAAGAGACAGTAGCGCGTGTAGAAGCCCTCTCTTCCGGCCAGCAACAAGATGCCACCATGGCAAAACAATATACTTTTTGAATCAGTTCAAATAGATTAATGGCTTCTTAGCATGATGAAGCAGAATGAATACCTGCAAGATGTTGGCTACGGTTGGTTAAGGTTTTTTTGTATAGAGTGACAAGACGAACACGACACAAGTATGATTGACATGCCTGCCCAGAACAAAAGCACAGTTGATACGCAGCTGCTATTGGAACACGAAAAGTCTTATTCATTACCTAGCATTACACTGCGCTCGTCACTCGGAGCCACAGAAATCTAAATAATAAGGTACTAGAAGTCGCATGACCGCGTGACATTGTCGCCGCACAGGTGACTTGTAGGCCACCAGTGTTCCAGTTGAAGTTTAGTCTTCTTCGAACCGGCTGGCGTGAATCATCTTTAAAACTTGTGTTATGCGGCATAAACAACTGTGGAAGTTCTTCCACAACTTGCAATTATATCAATAATGAGATTATATTTCACTGATAGGTATTTTATTTTATTTTAATTGTATTTTTTACTAAAATAAACGGAGCCCAATGATTCACTATGATAGTTATTCATTTTTGGTGTTATCGTCGTTTTGCATACCATTGCTGCGTACATTAATTAACATCTAGAGTGGTACAAGCATAAACAGCAATGTAATGTAAAATTAAAGAAATCGTCATAATCTCTAATCTTCCATTGTACAACCGCAGGTAGCGGTCATGAGCTAGTGCTGTGACGGCTCAATTTTACTTGGCCAAAAATAAACGATGAAAATTGTATTTTAAATTTTACCTTTTTTATCGATAAATTAACATAAAATATCGATAAAAAAAATGTACACTGTTAACACCCATACGTAAAATCTTTTAATTCGCGGTAAAGATTACTTCATAATTCATAAATTATTAACAAAAGTATAAACATACTAGCTATAACGCGCGATTGTTCATCCGTGCAAAATAAATATTAAGGTAACAGATGCAGTATTTAGCTATTGTAAGCATTCATTTTTAAGACTTTATTAGTTTTCATACAAAATCAGCGAACAACACGGAAGGGAGTAGGCATACACAGCGTTAACCTCTGTCAAAGTGCAAGTCCGCGGAGTTTGATAATATACCGTGGCGTGGAATACACTGAGGGCGGGGCTAGATATGTGAATGGTGCTTTATTTTTTATGTGTTAGTGATTTGGCTGCGTGAGTATGGTCGGTAATGGATCGGTACAGGTATGTTTTCTATGTAATATTGCGGCTTTGCGCTAGTGTGCAACTTTCCCCTCCCGCAAGAAATGACAAAGATTTGCACAATATTTTTTAGCTAAGGCTACTTCCCTTCCGTGCTTGCACGGAAGATCGAGTTGCTCGATGTACAAAATATACAACAACCTTTGTTCTTCAACTATACCTAAGCCCATATGGTGTCAGAATTACATAGTTCAGTTTTCGAAACAATAGTATACCCCGTGTGACTCACTTATTTTATAAGCATATTGACTTTGTTGTAGTGTAATACACCTAATTAATGAAATCAATAATAACCTTTATCGAATGTTAAAATTGGACCGTACTTTGAAATATCGATATGTTTTAATTTTTGTCAAGCACTAGCGTAAATGTGAAAAATTGTTTATTTTTCAATGTATTAGTAGGTTCACTGATAAGCGTTTATGGATGTGTGTGGTGCAATCACAGACCTAGTTTGTTAATGTGCAGCTGTTCGTGTGTGAGTGACTTTGTATTGGAATAGTACGCGCATGTAGTAGTGACCGCGGGGGTAGGGGAAATGTGGCGACAAGCGTTTTGCAAGTAATTTGAGAGTTATGCCATTTCTATTACCTTATTATTTAGATTTCTGTGCTCGGAGATATAAAGTGGTTTATCTCTTAGCCCAGTAATTTATCTGGAGACATTGACGCTAAACCTGAACACAGTAATGTTTGTACATTTCTGCTTGACAGCAGAATAACTAGCTAAGGTGTAGTACTTCCCCAGGCGGACTCCGCAAAGAGCTCTAAAATGACCAATACTAAACTGAAATGAGTCAAACATGGCACGGATTCAGCCAGCTCAATCCTTTCTGTTATTTTGGCTTGTATTCTATTGTGGATGCCGGATGATGGATGTGGATGATGGATTGATGTGGATGCGATATATTGATATATATATATATATATATATATATAAATGTTCTTAATAGGCCCGCTGCTACCTGTTCTGTCGCCCGAGTGCAGTACAACTTCAATAGTTGTAAGACGCATTCGACCTTCGGGCTCTGGCACCACCATTGAAAGGAAATAATTTAACCGCCCTTAAAGAAGTCATCAGCGATAGGACGAGTCTGAGATGAAGAAGTCCACGACAGTATACCTAATGCTGCTAGTAAAAGGATGCCGATGTAAAGTTTGGTGTGTCTGGCCCGGCTATTCAATGCATTCTTCAACACTTCCGGACATTTTCCCTCAATATGGAACACTTGTAAGGTAAATAGTACTACCAAAACCTGGCAAAGATCCTAGCTCTTTTTGCCGATGAAAGCGCATACATATGTACATACTCACGCAACCTACAGATTGCAGCTAACAGGGCTTCTCGAACACAGAAGCTTTTCGATTCACAGTCAGGATGGATCGACAGATGACGCAGCGTTGTAAATATTGTAGCGTTGTAGGAAAAACGGCTGCACTACGAACAGGCCTAAATAGAATACATCTTTACCATTACTACTGTAACTTCGAGAACAGGCCATCAGGTAGGAACGCACAGTCAAATGAGCACCCACATCAACGCAAGCTTGAGCATGCACTCTCAAACCAGCTACGAAGTCTAGCAAGCGAAAGTGGGTCGAGTATTGCTGGAGCCAATCTTGGGCTCCAAGCTGATGTTACGAATCAAACTAGGCATATACTAGACCTACATTCGTATGCGTCTTAACTATAGTGCGACCAGTAAAAAAAATAGACTACAAGTTAAGTATAATATCACCCTGAGGATGATTCCAGAAGCCGGCCGGTACTTATGAAATGTTGTGATCGCCCAAGATTTGAACATCAAAACGGTGGATGTGTGGTCAGTCTGGCACGCGGTGTGCTTGACTACGCAGACTATGGGCCACATCCACACCTACAGAACATCGCGCCTCACCATTCATGCCATCTTTATGTACGTACCTAGTGTACTTTCCCTCGTGATCTCCTTCTGGCTGAACAGGAAGAAAGAAAAGAGGCGATGACTCCATAGAAGACCCAACCTAGTGAATATAGATCCCCCATGCCCTGACGAAGCCTACGAGAACGTTAAGGCACAGATAAGAAAATAGTTTCGTTAAGGGCGCAAAAGTGCTGATGTTCACCCGTGCCGTGCTATGCAGAAGCTTGCACCACATTTTCCCTGGAGTGTCTCCAGGCGTCCAGCCCCGGTAAAAAGGTTCATCTCGAAACCGGTGCCTAGCCTCCCCCAAAATGAGTAAAAAAGAATTTATGATGATAATTTTGGATCGGATATTATGACGATGACTTGAAATACCTGATGAGTCGCTTTACCGGGGCGTGTGGCGTGACGCCCCAGTGCGGGGTACGCTTTGCACGCCCGCTTACGGTGGCCCTGCGGATCTGCGGCTTAACTAAATCTGCTTTGGCTTTGCTAGTGCTGTTTCTATAATTTGAAGCGAAAAGAAAAGAGAAATAGCCTTAGCTTTAGCATCATAATCATAATTACATCACATTTTCGAACAACTAAATAATCGATGTCTTTACATTAAATTGCTGAACAGATTGCTATGAGATTTTGTGTAGCTGATATCTCAGAATAAATAATTAGACATTTGAACTTGCAAACGTGATGCAAGTAACATTACATTTCTTAAATACAGCCGAATTGAGATCATCCTTTATTGATGGAAAATAGGGTATGGTCATGTTTCATGGATGATCCTAAATTTCTTAGTCCGAGCGTAACATTCTTGGAAAACTTGTGATATCTCTTTCTCCATCTCAACATTTATTTAATACTGAAACTTTATTTTTGTAAGCCTTTTTTGAAGCGTAAGTTTCAAATGAACCGAACCTGACCCGAAAATCGGTTCGGTGCGCCATCTACACGCTTCGTGAGGAAGAAACCACCAACGACTTACGTTTGTGGGACGCATTATCTTACAATCACAACTCTTGTGTTGTTAATCAAAGCAATAAATAAATGAATATTGGTGGAAAGTTCACACACAACACAATCTAGCCCCAAACTAAGCAAAGCTTGTACTATGGGAGCTAGACAGCTGATATGACTATGATATGATGATATGATATGATATGATGATGAGCTGACGTGTTACTTATTATATTATATTAACACTACCTACAGCACACGATATTTTTAAAAACAAGTTCTTCCTAAGGTTGCCTGGAAGAGATCGCTTTAAGCGATAAGGCCGCCCATTGCTCTGTAAATTATTGAATCGTAAATTGTATCTATTAGTGTTAAATGTATTGTAAAATTGTGGATGTAATAAAGAATTATATTATTATTATACACTCATTTATTGATTTTCTTAATTTTAAAGTTTTTTACAATATATATATAAAATAAACATTATAAAAAACTTAAAAACTAGGGTGCCGCCAGCAGCGGGGCAGGGCCCAAGCTACCGGTGGTTAGGGCTGCAGAGAGAGGAACCTCCTGACGATGCGCGCTGTGTCTAGGATGACTGCCTTCTGTATCTGACCCTTGATCCAACCGTCTAGCGAAAGCCTCTTGAGATGTTGGTCGAGGCTTTTCGCTATAAGGCCGTTTGCCGACACGACTATTGGGACTATGATCGTCGAATCAACATCCCACATGGCGGTAACCTCATGAGCCAAGTCAAGGTACTTGCTAAGCTTGTCCTTCTCGGCTTTCACGAGGTTCTCGTCATGTGGTACGGTGATATCAACGATCACATCCCGGCGCTGAGACCGGTCTACCAGCACGATATCAGGCTTATTGGCGACAATAGTCCTGTCCGTGATGATAGAGCGGTCCCAGTAGAGCAACGCACGACCATTCTCGAGAACTGGCAGAGGTGCGTACTTATAGTACGGCACCTCGGACTCGACAAGGCAGTATCGAAGAGCAAGTTGCTGGTGGATGATCCTGGCTACTAGGTTATGTCTGTGCAAGTACTCGCCGTTAGCAAGATGCGAACAACCGGAAATAACATGACGAAGTGATTCGCCTGGACGGCGGCATGCCCGACAAATGTCGACCGTACCGTCCTTCATTATGTATTTCCGGTAATTGTTCGTCTTGATAACTTCGTCTGCAATTGCACAGGCAAAACCCTCGGTTTCTCCGAAGAGGTCCCCGAAGCGCAGCCAGTTCACCGACGCGAGCGGATTCACATCGGGTCCCGTCAGGGCCCGATAGAATCGCCCGTGTAGCTCCTTGCTTTTCCATACCTCCTTGCGATCATCAGTGCTGAGCACTGATGGTTTGCGCCAGTTCTCGTTTGCCAATGAAAGAGGCGTGAAGCTCCTGTCAACTGCCACAACATCGCGATGCATCCCGGACTCACTGTTGCGGAAATAATCCCTGAGACTGCATACCTCGCGGTTGTGAAGGTTCTTGGCATTTAAAAAGCCTCGACCCCCCCATTTCCGCGGGATATACAGTCTCATAACAGACGAGCGCGGGTGTAGCATGCGGTGTGTTGTGAGCAGTTGACGGACCTTTCTATCCAGGGCGTCGAGCTCAGTCTGAGTCCATCTCAGTATGCCAAAGGAGTATATCAGCAGAGGCATTACCCAACCGTTGAAGGCTCGCGCCTTGTTACCGCCTGACAAAAGACTTTTAAGAACTTTTGTCAGCCGGCAAAAGAAGCGCTCCTTCACCGATTTCTTAATGTCATCTGCTGATATACCCAACGACTGTGACATACCGAGATATTTGTAGGTCTCGTCTTCGGAGAGGGATCTGAGAGTTATAGTCTCGGAAAGTTGTAAATTCTCTGAATTTACTACTTTCCCTCGCTGTACATGCATGACCGCACACTTGTCGACACCGAACTCCATCTTGATGGCGTTACTAAAAACCTCTGTGGTTTTTAATAGCTCCAACAAGTCTTGGCGTTTCGGTGCAAAAAGTTTGAGGTCGTCCATGTACAGCAAATGAGATATAACCTCACCTCCTCTACGAAGACGATAGCCTAACTCTGAATCTTTCAGCAGAGTGCTGAGAGGATTCAGACTTAGGCACCACCATAGGGAACTCAGACTGTCTCCCTGAAATATTCCCCTTTCAATCTTTATCAAGTCCTCCGAAACAAACGAGCTGTCTACGCTACCTGGTTGACGAAGGACTGTGACCCACTGTCCCATGCATTTGCTTAGAAAAAATTTTAGAGTTGGATTTATTTTGTACAACTCTAAAACTCTTTCTAGCCACGAATGGGGCACCGCGTCATGGGCCTTCTTATAGTCAATCCAAGCAGCGGAGAGGGCTCCCTTGTTTCGTTTGACTTGTTGGCAAATGGTCGTGTCAATGAGGAGCAGCTCCTTAGTACCACGGGACCCAATCTTACATCCATTCTGAGAGGAGGCCAAAACGTTATTTGCGACAATATGCGCGTTAATTTTTGCTCTCAGAATGGATGTAAGCAGCTTATAGATGGTAGGCAAGCACGTGATGGGTCTGTAGTTCTTTGGTTCCGTGGTACTACCAGACTTATGGAGCAGGAAGGTGACTCCGGTGGTCATGAAACTGGGAAGAGAACCCGTCTCGAGGGCTTCTTGGAATTGTGTTGCCAAACGCTCATGTGAGCATCGAAACCACTTTATCCAGAAGTTGTGCAATCCGTCCGGCCCAGGACTTTTCCAGTTCTGAGCCGTCCGGATAGCAGAACCAACGTCTTCGAAGTCTATTGAAATAGACTCCATGGTTTCGATAGACTCACACGCACGCTCGACAACACGCATCCAAGTTCCTTCTGTGTGCTCGACAGGCACCGACCAGATGCTGCGCCAGAAGTTTTTCGTAGCGCTGGCATCCGGTAGCTGTCCATCGCTCACACGTCGACTAGTTCCCTCCCAGTTTCTATACACCTTCCTTTGATCACTTTGGAAGTCGCGATTTTGCCGATATCGACTCACACGCTCTCTGTAGCGGCGAATACGGTTTGCCCACGCATAAACTTTCTGCTTCAGATAGTCAATGCGTTCCGTAACATTGGCTAGGTAGTGCTGGGGACTGATACCAGTCCCTGCGAATGCCTGTGTCACGAAACGCATGACTCGGGGACGACTGTTCCCCTGACTGAAGCAGATTAGCTTTGCTATAAGAGTCCTGAATGTGCTGATACGCCGTTCTATTCGCATTTGCCATGCGGGTGCATCTCCGGCGGTTCGCGTTGTACGGTCAGTGTCTGGAAACTTGACACGTGCAACGCGACACGCCGCGATAGCACCACAGTAGAGAATAGAATGGGTATCAGTCAAATCTTTGCTAGTACCCAGGTAGGGCACTAGCAAAGTATTCAGGGCTCCCATCAAAGCTAAATTCCGTTTATGGGTGGGTAAACGTGGTAAGCGCGGCCTAGAGTTTGGTGTGAGTCGATATTGGAAGATCGCGTCTTCCAAAGCACTCCTCAGTTGCCCTCTTACCTGGTCAGATACATTACTACTCGCCGAGTCTTCCTCCTCGATGTCGGGGTCGGCCGGCGCCGCAAGTGTCGCCACTGACGCTGGCACTGAGGCCAGTGTCAGAGTCGACGATGCGGCGGGCGGATCCCGGGACAAGGCAGAAGCTGGGCGAGTATGTTGTTCCTCCAGGCGTAGCCGATCAAGTGTCAAGTCATCCAACAGCTTGCACCGGCGAATGGCTCGAACTTGATCTGAAAGTCGTTGTGCGGATACGGCGACGGTTGGTTCAAGGGCCTGAAACAGAAGTAACATCCTGGCACAGTACGCGGTCAGGTGGGTTCCTCCCTCTGTAGCCCTGTAATAGGCGCGCATGCAGTTCTCATTCATTTGCTGAGTCCATCGCATGCGACGCACTACACCACCGGTAGCGGGGGCCGGGCGCGAGGCAGAATGCCTCACAGGTCCCAAGCGTGCCGGCAGCGGCGGACGGCCTCGACGTCCTGCTCTTCTGGGCGGCGGGGTCCGCGTCGTGTCCTCGTCACTCGATGAAGCACTAGTGCCACGGGGTGTCACAAAAACTTCGTCCCCCGACGACGAGTTCGATGATGACGGTGACGGAACACGAATTGGTGTTGGTCGTGCGTTTATGGAATCCGCTTCATTTTTTCGTCTTGACCGTGTTAACATTATTTACGTTGTTGTATCCATATCTTGTCTTGATTTGTTTACAAAATATTGAAAAGTTTTTGATGAGTTTTGGTTGTCAAGCTGTTGTCAAAATGCATGGCGCAGTTTTCTATGGAAAATTAGGTCTAATTGATACAGTTTTGTATATTTTTGAAGTGAAAACTTCTTTAGGCGCGTTAGACACAGAATTTTCGTGGGCTGTGAAATGGATTAATGATCACGTGATCATCACGCTCGGATATGATAAGAAATTTCGGGTAAACTCGGGGTGCTTGAGCGAGAAAGATAATGGGGTCAACAAACGTGCCAGACCGAGAAAGATAATTGTTAGAGGAGGACATGGGACAATAGATACTCTCTCTCTCTCTCGCTGCTCGCTACCGGCTCCCAGTGTTGACACTTTAGCGACTTTCGCGCTGAAACTGGCGAATTTTAAAACTTTTTAGCGGATTAATATAAGGACGTGTTAGGACGTGTAGCGACAGAGGGAAATATACTAGTGGGTTGGAGAAGGCAACGGGACGAAGAAGTTCATTGGGATCAGATCAGGGTAGCGATTCTGAAACCATTCGGTTGCATCCGACACGGAATCTCATCTCTCGGTCTTTGTCATGCTAAACAGATAAGACAAAGACCGAGAGATGAGATTCCGTGTCGGATGCAACCGAATGGTTTCAGAATCGCTACCCAGTTCAGATCATAAAATGAAATTAACTCATTCTCTCAAACATAAACAACATAGAAGGCTACCTATATACCTATATAATACCTACCTATACAAACTCTACTTCCAATTTCTATACATACACATAAATATAATATGCATTATAGCAGGGACTTTCCCAATTACATTATTACCATTCTATTAAATAATTTGTATTTTCGTTCAAATCTTACGTGTTATTAATGTTAATTATTACCTTAAGTTGTTCCTTTTCATTTAAATTATTTAACATTGTAGGTACTCAGAACAGTGTTTTTTTATATTTCTACTAGCAACTAAATTCCCGCGATAAAAAGTAGCATATGTGTTCTTCCAGACTGTTCTCATGTTTATTCCCTTAAACTTAGTAAAGTAGTTCCAAATAATAATACAATTATTAAATTTATTTCTGACATGACAGATTACTATGACTCGCTTATAAAAAGTACGAAATCTCGACATTACTCTAATTTGATTTATTCCGGCAATAATGCTTCCAAAGCGATGTGGTGTGTCGTAAATAATGAGAGAGGAAAATATAACAGTCCTCACATTGATTTTACAGACACAATTAAAAATGTAGATGGCTCAAAATTTGAAAACAAGAAGGCCGCTCTAAACGCTATGAATGAGAGGTTTGTTCCATTCCGGGACTAGGCTGTTCACACGTCTGAACGTCCAAGGGGTTCTATTGCTAACATGCTAAATAATACGAGGGTCATAATGCATAACAGGCATATAACACGATTGTTAAGAAGAACGACTGTTACATGCATTACTGGTAATATGGTTTACTTGTCAGAACGAGCTAGTACCGAAAAGTACTACGTGTTACATAGTCCAAATGTTAGAACGATCGAGTGTCAGAATGTACAAAATTCATCACGACATCATTGTTAAAACGAGTAAGAGTCAAAATGTACAGTTTGTGTCAGTGTCATAATGTCAGGCACTAATATTGCATCTACGAGTGTTGTTTGTTATCCAAGGAGTTTGCTATTCACATAGTAGGTACTCAAACACTCTTTCGAGTGCTACTATAAATGACTAAACCCACCTTCCACTTGAAAATTGAAATTGGTTGTCAGATATGTCAGCTTCGTCCTTCATTCATTCCGGACGTATTTGGTGTATGGAAAAGGATAATTATTTTAAAATGGGAGAACAATCACCCGAGCAACGATTTTCCTTTTGCACAAATCAAAAAGGTAATCGCACATTATTATACGGCATACACAGGTACAATTTGTCAGTGAAAAATAGAAGTGGTACTAGTCTTTGGAAATGTATAAATCGGCTTTCTTGTGGTGCGTCAATGACAATAGACATAACCGAAACTAAAAAATTACGTGAAAATGTGCATACATGTACTCCATCGTCATCGAAAAATAAGATTCACGTTGCAACTCAACTTTGTAAAAGAAAAGTATGTGAAAATTATCAATCAGTTCAAGAAATATATGAAGAATGCTTCATTCCTCAAATAGAGGAATCTGATTCTGATTCTGTCGATTCGATCTCAATGCCAGTATTTGAAAATAAAAAACGGTCCCTATATCGAGCAAGAAAAAGATTTTTGGAAGTTAAGAAAACGTCATTTAGAATATTAGAAGAAGTAGAATTACCAAAGATTTTAAAGGATAACTTTTTACTGTGGGAAGACGGGACAAGTGATAAAATTTTATTATTTGGCACAAATTTTACACAAAAATATTTACATAGTATTGATAATGATAGAATGTGGTTTGGAGACGGTACATTCGAAGCAGCTCCGGCGCCTTGGGAACAATTGTTCACTATTCATTTGGATGTCAACAGCACAGAAGAGAGAACCAATATCGTACCAGTGCTGTATGCTTTGTTGCCTAATAAAAAAACTGATACTTACATACGTTTATATTCATACTTAAAAAATAACCTGAATGTTGACATCAAAAAATATAAATCGGATTTTGAGAAGGCCCAAATAAATGCCATTAAAGAAGTTTACCCAGGGTGTGAATTGAACGGATGTTTCTTCCACTTTAACAAAGCTATATGGCGAAAAGCAGAGAAGTTAAAACTTTTAGAGATTAAAGATGGACGAAAACTTGCAGAGTTAGCATCATATTTACCACTATTGCCTAAACACTTGTTAACGGTTGGATGGACAGAAATTTTAAATAGCATTTCAGAGAAAAGTGACGAAATAGAAAAATTTGAAACATATTTTGTTAAGCAATGGCTGTCGAAAAATTGTATTGAACTAATTAGCTGTGCTAATCAACGCCACCGAACAAATAATAGCTTGGAGGGATGGCACAATCGGCTAATGAAGAGGATGCGGTGCAAGCCAAACTTATTTACATTTGTTCATCTATTACGCAAGGAAGCAAAATACCAAGAATCAAAAATTAAGAACGCACTATTTGAGCAGATCAAACGTAGAAAGTGTGATATTATTTTTGATCAAAAAAAACAATATTTCTTAAACCAACTGGACAATCAGCAAATTAGTCCGCTTAATTATTTGAAAAACATTGCAAAGCTTAAACGTAATGAAAAACAATACAACAATTAAGCCTTACAAAGTATTTACAAGCCTAATATCTATATATATACATATAAGTTATTTTTAAGTTAAGAATTAATTGTTTTGTTTTTACTAAGATTAATATAAATGAATATGTGAAGTTATTTTTAAGTAAAGAATTAATTGTTTTGTTTTTATTAAAAATGCAATGATAATAAATATAAAGATAACTACGATTAATATAAATGAATGTATGTGTTATTTCACTTATTTTTTTTAAAAAAGAAGACACGATACCTACATTCTCATTAACCTTCGTTTACGGGTAGGTAGGTATATTTTCTGGCATTGTTAGATTCAGACATTTAGTCAATAACGTGATTGGTTACTAAAATATTTTAACATTTAAAAATTTTGTCATTGTCATGACTTGACATAAACACATATTAAAATTTGTACATTCTGACACAGGCACGATATAACGTAAATATAATCTCAATTTTAGTCATTTTGACACTACGTCATTCTAACTATTCAAGTGTTGTACTTTTTGTCACTTACACAATATTACACTTGGACGTTCAGACGTGTCAACAACCTAGTCCCGGAATGGTTTGTTCAGGCGGCCGTAGCGTGTCGCGCGCCACGCGCTGACGTTATCCAAGCGCTCAGCTCGCTGGCGAGCGCGCGCGCGCCGGCCGACCGCTCTCTGCGGTTGCAGAGGTTTACTGCGGACGAAGTACTACGCATTGTTGTTAATAAAATACCATCGAAAACTTCTAAGGACATCTATGATATATCGTCAAATTTAATGAGACAGGCTATCGAGTCGTTAGCCCCTATATTGGCTATTAACAGTTGCTTACAGGAGGGCTCGTTCCCGAACGTTCTTAAAATCAGTAAAGTCTCCCCAATGTATAAGGGGAAGGGAAGTCGAGAAAGTATCGACAGTTACAGGCCGGTCTCGATTATACCTGCTGTTGCCAAAATTTTTGAGAATGGCCTTAGTACTCGGCTTATCAAATTCTTGACGGAAACGAATGCTCTTTCCAATAGACAATATGCGTATCGCGAGGGGCGCTCGACCGCGGATGTGGTGCGTGAAGTGGTGCGCCGTGTCGTGATGGCCCGGGAGTCTAAGCCTAAACTGCAGGTAGCGATTCTGTGTTGTGACCTGTCTAAAGCTTTTGATGTTGCCGACCGCGACGTGCTATCTGTTAAACTACAGCATTATGGTGTTGTCGGTGCTGCTCATTTGCTTCTGACGGGTCTGATGCGGGACAGAGCTCAAGTAGTCGTCGGTGGATTAGAGAAATCGGATCCCATGACGTCGGAAATGGGTGTGGCTCAGGGGTCATCAGTATCCAACATCCTGTTCTCACTGCTCATGAATGACCTGCCCGAGGCGGTGACCGCTGCAGAAGTACTGATGTACGCAGATGACGTAGTCGCAGTGGTCACGGCACCGACTGTTGAGGATCTGGAGAGGAAACTGAACGATGCCGCGGCTCAGCTTTTTACCTGGTTCAACCTGAGCGGTCTGGTTCTGAACCTTACCAAGACTCATTTCATGAAATTCAGCTTGTCTGGTAAGCCATCAAGATCGTTACAAGTAAGGTTGAATGGAGTGAGTATTGATGAGCAGGAATCGACGATATTTCTTGGCTTTGAGTTGGACTGTGGCTTAAGGTGGGATCACCACATCGATAAAGTATGCGGAAAGCTCGGAAGTGCCTGCTTTGCACTAAGCCGAGTGGCGAAGCTGGTCCCCAGTGAAGTGGCGCGTGCATGCTACTTCGCGACGGTGCACTCCCAGTTACAATACGGCGCTGAAATGTGGGCCAGAGCTGCGGACTGGGAGCGCGCCTTCCGTATGCAAAAGCGGGCAGTACGGTGTGTGGCGAAAGTGCCGTGGGATACTCCGGCTCGCCCTTATTTCAAGGACCTGGGCATAATGACGTTACCCGCCATTCTGATTTATCAGGTGGCGGTGTACGCCAGGATCAACCTCGGCGAGTACGAGGAGTGCGGTGCCCGGCACTCGTACCCCACACGCGCTGGCCACAAGCTGGCAGCGGTCCCACACTCCCTCACCAAGTCCTCCAAGTTGACTCATGTCATGGCTCCCATAGTTTACAATCAGTTGCCCAGCGACGTCACAACGATAGAGAGCCTAAATGTATTTAAAATAAAACTTAAAAAATGGCTTATCGAGCAATCTTTCTACGACTTCAGTGAATTTTATAATTTTAAAATATGAGTATTAATGTAAATTTAATAACATTTATTAATTTATTATTCCTATGACATTTTTATGGTGATATTTTTTGTTAATTTATTATTCTTATGACATTATTATGGTGATATTTTTTATTAATTTATTATTCTTATGACATTATTATGGTGATATTGTTTGACATGTAAAATTGGATTTTATGAATAAATTATGATTATGATGATTATGATCATCTCGATTATCTTTAGACCTTCATTGGTCTATGGATAATTCAGATGTGCTTAGTGTACCTAAGTTGTTAGGAATGTAGTGCACTGTAGTTCTCATTGCATATTAGTTTTAAAATAAATTAAACATTAGACATAAACGTACATGTACAAGGGAAACCTTTATTCAGATAAAGTTTGATCCGTCCCGCTGTAGGTATACAAAAACGCAGAAAAGTAGGCTCCCGTTGAGTTTATTTGTGTAACAAGTTTTATATAGAGATCGCATTTTGAATACAAATGGAGTCACAAAGGGACGGACTCGTAAAATTATTATTTTCCATTCAGCGGGCCATGCGGCGGGCTTATGTGTTCGCGCACACTTGAGTTTTTTTTAACATTACTAAAAATATTTTGTTTTTTTTTTGTAGTGAAATAGTAGTAGTAATAGCGTAGTGTAGACATAGTAATAGCGTAGCGGGATGCACGTTAGACGTATTTTGGATGGGTGAAATCTTGCGTCACCGACATGCGCAAATGCAGTTTTTCTGTAGCCATGCAGGTGATGTATTGTGCAACATAGGGAAACACCACACATTTACTTACTATTAGTTACAGTTATTCTACTGCCAAGTAGTGCAAACATCACTGTGTTCCGGTTCGAAGGACAATGTATTGGTAGAAATTACAGGACATAACGTAGCCATGCAGGTGATGTATTGTGCAACATAGGGAAACACCACACCTTTACTTACTATTAGTTACAGTTATTCTACTGCCAAGTAGTGCAAACATCACTGTGTTCCGGTTTGAAGGACAATTTATTGGTAGAAATTACAGGACATAGACAAACATAAATGTATCTTATATCACTGGGCGATGAGCACGATGCAGTTCTAGGTAATGATTTGGACTAATCACGTTCCAATATCTACGCGATACTGTGCTTACCATCAACCACATGGCCAGCTCGTTATACCACTCTTTGTATAATAAAACAAAACTTTTTTTCAGTGTTTTGGTGTTTCTATGTACAATAAGTAGATATGTATATGAATTTACAACTATATACGAGTAAGTATAACACCTATCTGGCTCCCATAGATAGAGGGACAGCTACACTTTATTGCCACACCAAAAAAAATAGAATACACAATAAAAAAAATAAAAACGAACCTTAAAAACCAGTAAAAACAAGTGACAAGTTGACGGCCTTATCGCTAAAAGCAATCTCTTCCATCATAGTACAAGCATTGCTTGCACACAACACCATCTAGACATTTCCACCAATATTATAACAAAAAAAAAATTGCGGAAGGATTTCATGTATGCGCTGTGTCTTAGGCCGGTGGCCCGCACCCAGCCAAAAGCGAAACTTTATGAAACGTACAAAAATAAAAGTAGGTACTCGTGACGGTATTACATCGTAAAATTCCGCGAATATCTCTTACGACGCTTTAAAAGAGTTGCACCCGACTTCTTAACGTTCGAAATGGACCCGTAATATCGAAATGGCTTTAATTTCGCTACTCTTTACGACGGACTGCATAGATCAAACTCAATAAGCGTAAAACGATTTCATCTCGTATATTGCATTTCATCTTGCAATTTTATTATCGTAACTACTAATTTAATGAATGGAAAAGTTTATTGAAAAAAAATGAAAGTGTGTAGGGAAAACCACGTATAATAATATGTGTAGGGAAAAGCACATCGAACCCGATTCGGATTTAGTTTATTTTACGTAAAATTTCGTTTGAATAAAAGATAAAAACAAATATTTCGAGATATTTACAAAGCAAAATACAAGAAGTCCCCAGTCCATATTCAATGAAAAGTAAAGAGACGAGGTTATAGTTTGAGTAAAAAATAGACACTAAATCGACACCAGTCGAGTGTAAAAATATTGCTCTAATGGCCTAGCCTAGTGGCAAAAAGGTTCACAAGTGTATGGTTCGAATAGCACCTGCACCTCTGACTATCTTTGTCATTGGCTTAAACAGGGAATGAAAATATTGTTAGGCAACCGGTATTTTCCAAGAAAATAATCTTTTGAGGACTTTGCCAGGGCGGTGCGGTGGTGCTAGACACTCTTGTTTGAGAAGGCACAAAATCCCTGAAATTAATACATAAATTTGGGCTGTTTATGCTTTCAATTAATGTGAGTAACAGTTAAAGTTTAAAAGAAACAATTTCACTTATAAAGGGTTTGGACGTACACGACAATGAATATTTCCTTAGATGGCAGCTGAAGCTTTGCGGGTGGTTAGTTTTAAATGTAACATTTTCACTTATAAATAGTTTGACGTCCACAATTAAATTTCCTTCTAGAATATTTTGTTTGATTCCCTTAGATAGTTGCTAAAAGCTTTGAGAGTGATGACTTTTAAAGACATCAATTTCACTTATAAAAAGTTAGTTTCGACGTATATGACTATGAATATTTCCTTAGATATCAGCTGAAAGCTTTGAGGGTGGTAAGTTTTAAAAACAACAATTTCACTTATAAATAATTTTGACGTATACGACTATGAATATTTCCTTAGATAGCAGCTGAAGGGTTTGAAAGAGGCGCATGTTAGCCGAAGTATTCCCGCTATGCCAGAATGGCCTCGGGACCTTTTTTCATTACACTGACTGTGCATTCCGGAACCATCGGCAATTGGCGATGGAGGGTGCTACTGTCGGATAAGATAATAACGTTAAAATTGTTATTCTACATATTATACCTACACAATACATACTTATCCACAAAAATATTTGTCTGAGGAGGTGTGTGTAAACTTATAAGTATGTCGCTTCTATAAACATTTCATTCATAAACTTCGTAGTTTTAATAATGTTTGCTAGCCTTTGAACATAAAAATTTCGTGTAACGTGTTTGTCCGCCATGAACCATGAAACTGCTAAACCGATTTTAGTCAAATTCGCACATGCACACCGCGTGCAGTTCGATCGAACATACCTCAATATACGGCAGAACAACGCTTGTGGGGTCACCTAGAGTTATTATTATAAAAATAATAATACATAATAAACTATGAATAACGTCATTATTACTTATACCGTTTCTACACAGTATGACACAGTACTAATATTATAAGGCTGAACAGTTTGTTTGTTTGAAAGTACGAACTACTGGACCGATTTCAATTTTTTTTTCATTTATTTCCTGAGTGATATAAATAGGTTATAATGTACTACGGGCAAAGTCAGGGCGGATTGCTAATAATTGATATTCAAACATTTAAGATTTTTATGGAACATCAAACTCCACGGACACCTGGTTCTATGTTTTTATTAAAAGAACTTAATTTTCCACTGAAAATATGTCACGAGCAGTCCATTGTTTTTTTTAAATAAAGAGTAAAGAGACGAGCTGGACATGTGCCTGATGGTAAGCAACATGCCTGCCACATAACAGTACAGTGACACGCAGCTATTGGAACATGAAGAGTCCAAATCATTACCTAGCAGAGATCTAAGTTGTTACAGTCCGCGAGGTATAAGCTGAGCTTTGCATTAGTGTGAGTGATCACCAAAAGTACAGTCAGACGCAGGACGCTGTGACCATGTTCTCTTAATAAGGTGTCAATTTTATATTCAATAAATCGTTGTTTATTATGCAGTATCAATTGTATATTGGTATAAACGATAGGCCTGCCCTGAATACGGTATTCGGAAATTTTAAGTAAATAAGTTATACGTAGGTGACGGATCTCATGCTTTTCCATTAAAATTTTTCTGTTATTCTCTGTCCTTGACCATTTGAATCCTAAAAGAGATACTTCTTTTCGCAATGACCATATTGATCCTGGATAGTTAATGTCAGCTTGTTGTTTAAGAGTTTGTTGTCTGACTGTACTTTTGGTAATAGATGCGTATGCATGTGATCACTCACACTAATGCAAAGCTCAGCTTATACCTCGCGGACTGTATATCTCTAAGCCCTGTAATTTCTCTGGAAACATTAAAAAGCTTTAAATTTAAAAGATTAATTAGCTTCTACTTACAAGCTTGATGCTATTCATTGCCCTCCCCAACCATATTCTCGTTTCGTTCAAAAGGTTTTAATTCAATAATTTCTTGTTACTTTTATAGGCTTACTTGACCGCCATCTCACCTTAAGCGACGCTGCGGTTTACGATGGAGCGTGTTTACCTAGAAGAAATTGATTCACTCTCGATTTGAAGACACCAAGATTATACCTATCGGGCAAAACCCACTCAGGCAACCCATTCCACAATTTGTGAGTTATTAAAGACAAAACTCTCCTGCTGTTAGTAGGGCTCTTTTGGCCAGACTATTGCAATCGAGGGCACCACCCGCTTCAATCACTCCAATCAGTTTCCAATCATTTACAAGCCCTTCACTCGACACACCCTGTACACAGCGACAACTTTATTTATACATTCTCAAAATTAACTAAACTAAAATTATTTACAATAAATAATTGCTTTTGTTCTGAATTTCCGATGTTGGCGCCGTCACTGAACTGTATGCTATAGTGGTCAGCTTAATAAATGCTTTGACGCATTTTTCAGTCGTTTTTCACGCTGGAGCGAATTCTAGGCAGAGTGTGATTGCTATTCATCATGTTACGTCTGCTTTGAAGTTGTAGTAAAAATAGCGAATAAAGTCATATCGAGCTGGTTGAAAAAAAAATTGAAGTCGTTGTTGTATGGCAATGAAATATTAAGTACCTGGGTGACCGAGCTTTGCTCGGTTTAAATACTAAATATACTTAGATACCTACAGATTACAGACTCCAAGAAATAGATTTTCTTAAAAAAAACGAATTGAAAAAAAAAGAGAACCCATCTGGATTCGAACCCGGAGCTACTAATTCGTGACCGCTATGAGCGCCCGACTTCCCGTCTGAGCTAATGTCTAATGTGACAGTTTTTAATTGTCTAAAAACGCGCATAATATGCGTTTTTTTTTAATAAGACCTAGTTAGATCGATTTATCGTCCCCGAAATCCCCTGCATACATAATTTCATGAAAATCCGTCGAGCCGTTTCCGAGATTCAGATTCTATATATATATACATATTTATATAGGTACCTACAAGATAAGATTCGTAATGGGATGTTTTCATTTAAGGAATGATAATAATTAATTGTACTGTTTGAATACGTATTAGGTTATATATACCTACATACGTGAATTCTCCGATACGTGTCCACAGATTTAAGTCATACTAATATTATAAATGTGAAAATTTGTTTATCTAGATGTTTGGAAGTTTCCGGCTCAATCACGTCGTAACGTATGACTGGGTCGCGTTGAAATTTGGAACACAGATTACCTAGGTATATAGTCTGGAATATTATATTAGTTTTTATCGCAGGGATAATATGGGAACAGGACCTAGTTAACTTTCGGGAGCGCGTTGAACTGTTTTTAAAAACTAATTTAATTAAAACCAACTACGTCTAGATGAGCCAGAGAGTATATTAAGACTGACTTTGCTTAGAACTATAAGGCTTAAAGAGAACTTATTATCTATCCCAGACGCAAGTCTGCATTTCTGGGTGGCATGGCGTGATGTCGCACGATTCTGCGTAGGCGCAGACGCTAGGTCAGCAAATAAGGTACCGGACTGGGTCAAAAATACACTATTCTAATTAGTCCGTCACCTAGATCATGGAAAAATATGGGACACGTATTTTTTGTTTTTTTTTTAAATATTAAAAATCGACAAAGATATAGAACATCAAACTTCGAGAGTGGGGGGTCGCGACGTCACTCGTGAGTAAAAATCGTAGGCACGAGTGACGACACGCGAAACTTCTAAGCGCTGTATCTTCGTAATTTTTTGTTTGTGAAACAAAAGAAAAAATACGTGTACAATATTTTTTTGCAATCTAACTGACGAACTAATTAGTTTTTTTGAGGATTGTACCCTATTACGGAGGTTCGCGGGAACATAACGACCTACGCTAGTAAATGTAACATTTGGGACTCTGCTAGTAAACCATATTTTCGTCTCCTTTTACGTTTAACGTTAGAAATGTCGAACATTTCATACAGATACTAGCGGTCCGCCCCGGTGTCGCCCGTGGTACATAATATAATTATAGCTTATCTATTACGTACATATCCAACGGTTAAAGAATTTTGAAATTGGTCTAGTAGCTCCAGAGATTAGCGCGAAAAACCTCTCCAACTTCATAATATTACTACATAATATCACTATCACTACATAGTATAAAACAAAGTCACTTACCGCGTCTGTTTGTCCCTATGTATCCTTAGATATTTAATACTACCAAACAGATTTTGATACGGGTTTTTCAATAGATAGAGTGATTCAAGAGGAAGTATTATGTGTAGAATACGTTCATAGTACAGTAGAGAGCCAGTGGTAATTTTGAAGATTTCTAAAACGATGTCATAAATAAACACAATTTTTGCGCTTAAATTGCAAACACTGGCTGAACTCTACGAGGTAGATCAAAATAATGTACAGCAGTATTGTACACCTTAAAAATATCTACAAAAAAGCTCGTTACGGTATATGTTTATCTCTTTGGGATGGGTGCCTAAAAACGCATAATTTTTTGTTCCTAATTTACTTTGTCATAATGAATGTAGCATAAATTATAGTGTCATTATGCAACTGTTGCATAATTTTTTTTTTGCATGATGTGTTTTAAGCATAAAATTTTGTGAAAGCAATTTTGTATAATACTTTATTTTGTAAGGTGTAACTTCTAAGAATTTAAGTTTGCTGTTCTTTTTTTTTCTAGTTTGACTGTAATGCTTCGGCTACATTAGCGGAGGAAGATTCTTATCATGTTGGCATAAAATTTCGTGTTCACACAAATTCGTGTTCGGGTATAGGTGATGTTCTTGTCTACATTGAGGCGGGCGAAGACATTACTGCATCGCCTTCGACCGAAAACTACGCGATGATAGGATGTACCTACCCGGCCATATTCATCGCGTTAACACTAGCCGGCTAATGTAGCCAAAGCATAATTAATTAATTATTTCTACAATTGATTGACACTTGAATAGTTTTTCATTTAATTTAATTTTGGAATGTAATAAGTGTAATTGGCATTAAATTTGTCGTTCTTATTAGTATGAATAAATAAATAACAATCTATTGAACTACATTAAATTCGACTATTGATGAGATGCATCTTAGTCTTTAGGCATATTGATAAGACACATAATATTCTTTAGGCATTTTTTAATTAGTTGTTGTGCTACTAAACATAGACCCAGGTTACATAGGACCCAGATCCGACTCGGAGCACCCCGACTTCACCTAGTCTTGTCGCTACTACCCCTAGAGTATATATAAAAAATGCGGGAGCCAGAAACTCAAGGGAGGTCCTGAGTGGAGCGAGCCATGCGAGGCCAAGCGTAGCGAAGAGGGGAGGTGGCGAGCAAAGCGAGCCGGCGACCTCCGTAGTGGAGCGTAGGCCGAGTATGGAGAAGCGACAGAAGCGACAGTGGAGACCCGGAGTCAAAAAGTGTCATATTTCTTAGGTGTACCGTCTGCTTTTTTCGATGTGTGTCTTTAAATATTATGCTATGTCATATTTATGCTATTTATGGTTATGTGTTTAAACATTATGCGAAAACAGTTATGCGTTTATTTGTTATGGTAAATTATCATTAGTCCTAAAAACGTTATGCCTACTTAAATTATTACAAAAAATGTTATGCTATCCCATATAGACCCCTTTGGGATAACCCACAATATCCATTTTAATTAGTATGTTCAGTATCAGCATTGCACCCGTGCGAATCCAGGGCGGGTCGCTAGTTATAGATAAATTCGAGAGGTGTGGCAGGTTTTTGGCGTAATTCTCGAGTAAACGTTTAAAACACGGTGGTTAGCCGTTGAATTTCGAAATTTACGCAAAATTAGTCCACATGCCACTAAACGCGATCAGATAAACGCTATCAACCTAAATTAAACCTACTAACATTCAACACTAACAGGCTTCAGAGTCGTAACGTGAAAATGTGATAAAAAGCAAATTAGAGTTCTTATCTACATTTAGCCAGGAAAATTAGGGTTCTTTTTCACATGGCTCCCACGTTTGGATTCCACTGAACGGACACGTGTCGCATCTGTCAACTGACTCTTGTGGCTAATTAAGCGAGAGCGAGCGACGACGGCGAGACGCCCATACGTCAATGTCAGGTTGACATTTCACGGGGAAATTGAATATTGTGAAAGGCTCTTAAGATTTGGTCGGTTTACGGTAAAACGAGGATGAAAGAGCAAAAGGTGCGGGTTGAATAAGTCGAATGCCAGCCCTGAAATTGGTAATTTTATGATGAGAGAAGAAAAATCACGGAAAAGAGTAAAGTTAAAAAGATACAATTACGAATGAGTTTGAACTGTTACTTTAAATAATCCTCAACGTTATGAACGAAATATGGTCTTGCAATAACAGACACGTATCCTATTAGGTAATATTATAAATATCAATGTTTGGACGTCGGTTTGAAATTTAGAACTCAGTTGGATTCTAGTCTGGAAGAACACAAACATATGCAACTTTTAATCCCGGGAAAATAAAGGAAACCGAAACTACTCGGGTGAAACCGCAGGGCATTGCTAGTAATTACTTTTTTTTTTTTTTTTATAGCATAGAGTGACGAGACGAGCAGGTCATGTGCCTGATGGTAAGCAACATGCCTGCCACATAACAGCACAGTAACACACAGCTATTGAAACATGATAGTCCAAATCATTACCTAGCACTGCACTGCGCTCGTCACCCAGAGATCTAAGATATTATGTCTCTAAGCCCTGTAATTTCTCTGGAATCATTGCCCTTCAAACCGGAACACAGTAATGTTTGCACATTACTGCTTGGCGGTAGAATATTTGGCAAAGGTGTGGTACTTCCCCAGGCGGACTCTGCTAAGAGTCCTACCACTACTAAAACTACTAAAACTACTCTGGACTTCCAAGATAAATCCATAGATTGTACATACGCCGCCGCCGGGAGAAATCCACTCAAGAATTCGTAATAAACGTTCTTATTACGAAAGTGGAGTCAAACCTCGCGAGTCTTTGGACCGTCAACTATGAAACGATGTTGCTCTTTCGAGTTACGAGCTTATGATACTATGCAGTCCGATTCAAAAAAACTGGATCATGCAGGTGCAGAAATATTACAGGGCTTAGAAATATAACATCTTAGATCTCTGGATGAGGGGCGCAGTGCAGTGCTAGGTAATGATTTGGACTCTTCATGTTCCAATAGCTGCATGTCACTGTGCTCTTATGTGGCAGGCATGTTGCTTACCATCAGGCACATGTCCTGTTCGTCTTGTCACTCTTTACTTTAATAACTTTTTTTTATTCCGATTAATAGTCTCCATATGACAATATCCGCGCGAATCCGGAACAGGCTTATAACAGTAATATATTTAGAAGATAATATTTACCGGGATAATGCCAGTGGTCGAGCATACAATATTTCGTCCCAATTTCGTGCGCCATGTTTCCGCTTAAACTGACGAATGGTTCAAGAATTTTCATTTGAAGCTATTCAACCATAATAAAATTTGTCCGACAAGATTGCCTGCTGCAGCAATCTTCAATTCCCGTGGCCCGTGGTCGTACGGCTCTCTCGGTCTTTCACAAACTTATTGGAAACATTTGATTCAATAAGAGCTCCGGATATTACGGAGGAGATTAAATTGAAACATTTCAGATGAAACATGAGATAGGTTATTAGATTTTCTAGACGTACAAGAATTGTTTTGTGCTAGTTTTATGATCATTCATATTAAATTTACCTGGAAAGCTGGCCCGGTATGTTTTTAAATGCCAGGTATTTTTCAATATTTCAACAAGACTAAAACATTGCTTAATTTGAAAAGCACCGTTTGTAAAATGAAATTTTCATTTGATTGCAACAGATATATGTAACTGTAGAGAGAGGGGAGACCATTTCCCTTAAATTGGAACCAGGTAAGCCAATATAAGTGCAATAACTATTTTTATAGGGCAGAACCTTTATTAGCAAATCTAAATTAAAATGAAAGCTACACTACACTCCTCACTAATTGCTTAGTTAATATGAACACTTGGGAGTGTAGCTGTTCTTCTTCTATGAATCTTCGTTGTTTAATAACGGTGGAACGCAATGTATTATAAATTTGTAAATAGTCTGAAATTTGGAACGTTGATAGATTTTAGTCTAGAAAAGCACGTAAGTATGCCATATCTAATGTATCTTGAAAACATATAATACGAAATGCCACAGAGAAAAGTCTTTCTTGGTTCTAAGCTGGCAATACTGCCGGAAAACGCAAGCGAAATTCTACTAATTCTAGTACTCAACTAATATTATAAATGTGAAAGTTAGGCTGTTTAAATGTGTGGATGTTTATAGCACACTGTTAGAATATACATAGATTGCATTAGGACGTAGGTTACTTTTTATTTTTTGTTATAAATCCTAATTATCAAAATGGCGGCTTTATTGCTGACAACAATATTTTATCTTTCACACTACCAGTGGAAGGGAAATAGTTCAGCAGATTATCACCTTTTTATCCACAGATGTAGTTCAGTGTACTTTCTAGTGGCAAAATACGATGTGCGAGCTCCAACGATAAAGTTCCCGTAATGGACACAGCAATCAATTAGCACGACGCTGCTACGGCGGGCTTTTGGAGGAAACCACGTACTACGTTGCAGCCAGAGATACAAGGAACAAATTACTTAAAACGGAATACTGAATGAATCTTGTTGGTGGTTGGATACTAAGCATTATTTGTCCAATCTTCTGAAATTTGATCTGAAACTGATTTATGTTTCTTAATTTGTAATTGTATTTGTTATTGTGTATCTATGTATCAGAATATGAAACAAGTTTGTTTGATTAAGTATTTGAATGTATGTATAATAGTCTGGTGGTCGCCCAGTTGTCGAAATTCGACCATTAATCAATATTAATCTATTTCAATATGATCACAGTCTTTAACAATATTAGGGTTCCGTAAAACGTAAAAACGGAAACCTTATAGATTCGTCATGTCTGTCCATCCGTATGTTATAGCCACTGTTTTTCCCAAACCATAAGAACTATTATGTACTGTTGAAAGTTGGTAAGTACCTATGTAGTTGTATTCTGTGAACCGCATTAAGATTTACACAATTTTTTTTTTTTTTTAATTTTTAGGTGTGCCCCATACTTAGCCAAACATATTTTTTGTATACTGAATAATTTGCGCTAGAGACACTTCACAAATGGTAAAATATGTGTAGTACTGTAACTCCCCCTGTAACTTCTAAAATAAGAGAATGATAAAACTAAAAAAAAATATGATGTACATTACTACCTACCATGCAAACTTCCACCGAAAATTGGTTTCAACTCGATCTATTAGTTACTTAGTAGTTTTTTTAGTACGTCATAAATACACTATTATTAAAACATCGATCAAAGTTACAACTAACTACAAGAACTTATGTACCTACCTATTATGTTACTTGCTGCTACGGTACCCTTCATGTGTAAATCCACTTCGCATTTGGTCACTTTTTTTATTATGTATTAACACTATTCCATATGGTATTTATTACTAGTCAAGTCCTTTTCATTAGATACCGACATTGAGAGAGTTGTGAAAAACAAATGTAATTCGCCATTTTGTAGTGGCGGCCATCTTGGATTTGAAATTTATTGAAGTATATACTACTTCTACTAGTCAAGCCCTTTCATTTGATATTCACATTGGGAGGGAGGTACTAAAAATATTTTATCCTTAATGTTATGCTTAATTTAAGTCTTAAGGGTTAAAAATAGTGTTCGTTATGCGTGTGTGTCAAATACATTGTACTAGTGTGAAATGTTATAAGAAAATATAACTAATGAGTTTTGAATGCATGCGAGGTCGAACTACCGCAGCATTTGACACCTAATATAACTCAATTTATTATGATTTTTTTTTCGTAAGATTGTACGCAAAATATTCAAGACACATCCGTACCTAGGTGAATCACGTAGATTCGTACCACTTCTAGGTATTGGAAATTCACAAGACCTATATTCGATTTCTTCAGGAAAAGTATTCCAAGGAGGCAGAGTTGGTTTACTTCTGATTTGATTGTGGAGTTGCTTTTTACATATTTATGAGGTTTTTAGGATTCTGTAACCAATAACGACCAAAACCCGAGAGTACCCAAGAAAGTAAAGAAGAAGAAGTATTTTTATGTTACTTTTGTCTATCTGAACACACGTATTTGAAATAACTAACACAGAAAAGAGTTAATTTCTTATAATTGTATCCTTTTGGGCTCAAAATTTCCAGATAATTAAGAAATTTCTGGGTGATGAGCTGATGAGTGCTGTGTGCTGGGTTATTAAATAAATAAATAAATAATTTTTTAAATAAAATTTGGGATCTTCGTGTTCCAATACTCCAATAGCTACGTGACATTGTGATGTTATAGGCAGGCGTATTGCTAACCATCAGGCACATAACAGTACTGTACCTGCTCGTTTCGTTAATAAAAAAAAAGCTTCAACATTGCTTCAGTAAGATAACTGGATAATACCAGGCGTTGAAGGTAAGCATCCACTCCGAACATTAGAGGCATTTAGACAGGGTAAGTGACGGGCGAAGAAAATTTCCATACTTAAAACATTAAGGTGTATGATTTAATTATCGGTAATATTATCGGGTACAAACTTTACTAATTTACTTTACTAATTACTAATAGGTATAATCGGGTATAATCCAAACCTTCCCAAATAAAATCTCACCTGCACCTGCAACCACCAAATGCAATCTTCGTTGTATTCTCACTGCTAGGACTGGAGGAATTCTCTCACAAGGAGAGTGAGAAAGTCATAACCCACCACACCAGCCAAGTGCGGACTAGCTAGCAGATGACGCATTTCCACGAAAAACATCTCTCTCAGAACATGCCGTTTTCTTCACCATGTTTTCCGTCTTGACCGACGACGTGCAAGCCTATAGAGAAGACCTCTCTGTTGTCGACCTTTCTCGCCACTAGTCTACCCATATTCTTGGTGGTATGGAATAGATGGAAAGGACCGATTCCATTTAATTTTTGTCAAAAAATAGTTTAAAAAGTAAGTGTATTCAGAACAAATTTCTAAACTCTCTGATGAACTCTTTTTATAAATATGTAATTTTACCTAATATTTAGGAATAGGAGTATATACTCCTATTATTTCCTAAATATTTAGGAAAAATTTTTTTTAACTCAGACAATGTGACTGCCAGATAAAAAAAGCCATAGGTAATTCCTGCCCCAATTTTATGGATAAACTCAGATGTTTGTGCTTAGTTTAAGCTGTTATTTAAGTGTGATGTGTATGTAGTAATGTAGTGTAGTTCTCATTGTAATTAAGCTTTGTTAATAACGTCGCGCGTAAGAAATTAGATATAAGGCTTTAAAATGCAATCCTTCAGTAACTGCGATTCTTATTAGTGTATTCATGTTTAATTAATAATCGAGTAGTATTAAATGGCTTCATGCCGATCCCATCGTGTGTTCCCTCGAGGCTTGCATATCTGGCGGTTCGTTTATTGCAGTAATTTGATCAGGGATTCAGCGAACACCATCCCTGTTTGTTTGTCTACTCACATCCTGAATGTTTACCCAACTTTATCCCTATTCGAAATATCGACATCGTTTCATGGTTGATGCTCCAAAGACTCGAACAAAGAAGACTCCGCTTTTGTAATAATATACTTAGTAACTTTGGAATACGTTGCCTGAGTGGGTGATTAGTTATACACCCACTAACTAATGGATATACTCTGGATGTTTTTAAATCTAGAGTGTGTAGTTTTTTTTTCAGGTAGGTTTTCGCACTCCATCATTGGCCAGAGTATCTCAAGATCAATTAAGATGCTAGTCGTATGCAAACTTTTTATAAAAAAAACTTGAACTAAAAGTAAGTAGAAGAGAGATAAAAGCCGAGAGTTTTTAAAAATCTAACAAAGAAATATCTATAGATATATCATAATAATAGAATGATGTGCTTTATCACTTATCTTCTTACTCTGTCATGTAATTTATTTCCTTGTGCACACATTAATAGACAACATAGGTACTCAGTTCGTTACCGTGCTCTGAGTGGCGAAGCTAGTTCTAATCAGAATCAATAACCTATAACCCTATCGTAGTAATTGGATCAATTCACACACCAGCTGAAATGCAGGTAGAATCCGTACCATCATTAATGCCATGGGAAGAGTAGCGCCACAATCTTGTATGTTATGATGATGTTCAATAATTGCCAGCGTAGTTCAGCTTTTTGGACACCGGCTTTTAATTAATGGTGGTCCGGGCCTAGGCATTTACGTTCACATAAGCTTGCCTGTCAGGGGTGATATGATTCCCATCTATTAAATCTTAGGGCTGCCAACGATCACAAATTAATGTTAGGTAGTTTTGTTATATGTAAATTATATTGTTCGTGATTTTGAAAAAAACTGATATAAAATATGTAAATTAAAATAGGTAGGTACTATAGCTGCAACCGTTTCCGTTATTTTCCCGGAATTAAAATTAGTATGTGTTCTTCCAGAGTAACGTTACGTTAGCTCGTACGTTTCGACTTGATTGAGCAACAAACATCCAAACTTTGCCATTTATAGGTAATATTAATAAGATAGATAATTCTGTGAGATAAATAATGTGTAGTGGTAGGACTCTTAGCAGAGTCCGCCTGGGGAAGTACCACACCTTTGCCAGTTATTCTACCGCCAAGCAGTAATGTGCAAACATTACTGTGTTCTGGTTTGAAGGGGAATGTTTCCAGAGAAATTACAGGGCTTAGAGATATAACATCTTGGATCTCTGGGTGACGAGCGCAGTGCAGTGCTAAGTAATGTTTTGGACTCTTCATGTTCCAATAGCTGCGTGTCACTGTGCTGTCATGTGGCAGGCATGTTGCTTACCATCAGCCCCATGTCTTGCTCGTCTCAGCACGCTTTATTAAAAAAAAAAAAACAACCCGTAACATAAATATAAACTATGTAAGTTTTAATATATTCAATTAATTTAAACTTAAGTATTAGATATTTTAACCTTAGATAAGTATTTAAGTTATTCGTCGTTTCGTCATTTAAAACTGACGTTGCGCGTTGTAAGCAGAAATAAGTAACAATAAACTATCACAAAAGTTAACTTTGAAAGGTTCTAGGCAGGGGGGCACAATAATTGACGTCACGACTTGCGGAAATGAGATAGTCTAATTATCTATCACTTGTGAAAAAAAGAGAAAGAGATCCTGAGTTTCCGTCCTTATCACCGTGGCCGGCTTTTTCTCTGGCTAAATTACAAATCTGACACCGCGTTGCCAAACAAAAGTCTGTTCAAAGCTCAGACTCGGATTTTTTATGTTTTATTAAATATTGTGTGTATTTAAAGAAGATTCAAAGCTGGATTGTGAAAGACTGTTAAAAGATTGGTGATATTTGTGTTAAACAATGTGCGTTGTGTAGTATTATAAGCTGCAATAGCCTCTGCAAAAGAAAAATCAATGGAATCTCATTTTACACGTAAGTAGACAATATTTGTTATGACGACTTGATAGAAATTCATATTAATGCCTTCTAGATATCTACGTGAATTAAATTTATACAATAACGGCAGTATCTAATCCAAAATTAGCTAAATATGTAAAATGTAAACATAACCTAAATAACAAAACAAACAAAAAAGTGTGACCAGTTATTTCTTACAAATTTACCCATGAAATATACAAGTCGGTACATATTTGACAGTTTATTTACTGACCGTTTACTAATAATAGGTACTAGATTTTGCCTGCGGATTCGCATTTGTTAGTTTTTTAAGTGAAAACTTTCTTTGGCGCACTACATACAGATTTTTCGTGAGCCGTGAATTGAACTCAAACATCATGCTTGGGAATGAAATAAATCTTCGGGTGAACTCGGAGCTATGGCCACAAATGCGTAAACATTTTTAGATGGTCATGGCGTTTTACCTTGGTTACCATTACCTATACATAATTACATATCTAGTCTAGATGGCCATGACGCTTCAATTTCTGTTTCTACTCCCACTGCCATTCCAACTCTTGTTTTCTGGAGTAGGAATTGCATCAAACTCCCATTAACTTACACTATCTCATCTCGCTAACAAGATAACATGATGCTTTTAATAGGTATAAACCCTACTCACTACACCTACTTCATACCCACTCACACAAGAGACCTATCAATTGTGTGAGTAGATATGAAGCTCTAAGCTTTCAAAATAAAAGATTATTCATACACATTTTCACCTCTGATTTAACCCTTTTGTTTGAACTTTTACAGAAATAATTATGCAACTTGAATGTATCACTATATTTCTGGTAATAATTTGGATTGTTTTATTTATTCAAATTAATTATTATTTCGCAGATGTGCCGTTCCGAAGAAGAGGATAAAATATTGTGTGAATAATAAAGCAACATTTTTCATGAAGTACAGATTATCAAATAAATCAATCATTCTGAATTACCACAACATCTAAATAATAGTAGCCTGTCTACTACAACAAGTTCTACTAACATTGAAATGTTCTATACCTAAGTTCCGAGTTGCCCCGTGCGACGCCTGGGCGAGCTGCTACTATGATATAAATATGACAGGCAAACTATATTCTTATAACGTTGAATGTAAAGTACCATTTGAAATAAATGTTTTATTGCCCTGTTTTTGATGATTTATTTAAGTACCTCCTATTTTAGTTATGTTATTACATAAACCCTCTTTTTAAAATGTAATTTTAGAATGCACAGAACACGGGGTGAATTCATCAGACTATCGCTGCACTACCCATATCTAGTGGAATATTTTCTTTATGGCAATACTTTTTGAGTATTGAATTGAAAATTGAATTGAAATTGAATTGTAATTGAAAGAAGGAGAAGCACTTAGTAGTCATGAACTCTATAAATCTTGAGGTTAAAAATCTTTGGTTCTAGGCGTACCTAACGTTTTATAATCTGTGGTTCTGTTTTGCATTAAAAATGCATGAAGCTCGGTTGAAAATTTTACGTTTTATTTCATAAGAAAGCCGTGATTTTTGTGGAAATAAATATGCAAACCCAAAAATTCGACATATTTTCCTAATATAAGCCTTCGAAAAAAATCGTAGCCACATGTAAAATGTTTATGTAAAGGCGTATTCACGTCAAAACAACACGATCGGAACGATTTACGCAACGTGACACACGCCAATCTTACCGTCACTCCAATCAGGGCCCCGTCCCTCCTGTCACTTGTCTCGCTCCTGGGACGCAGCTCAGTCCTTGCTTTACCATGAGCTCTTACTGCCTAGAATGTTCGACTCAAATAATACTGATCCAGAAGCTGTAAACCCTATTGCTCATATCAATAAGGTTCGCAGTCGCGATACACAAAATGTTGATCGTCAATTGTCTCGTAAAACCATCGCAATAGGATCTCATGGTAGGAGTCTTCGACGCTGAGTAATTGGTTCATTTGATTACCTGCAGCCAGGTGAAGTGGAGCTGGGTATTGATTCTGGAACAATCTAGTTAGCGCGTACATTGGTTGACGTTTTGGTGTAGGCGTCAATTACCCTAAATCAATTGAATATATCGACCCATTTCTAACATTGTCGATATTTTACATTACCGCTAACTAAAAGCTAAATTACTAGACGGTCACAGTTTCACTTGACTCAACTATAATATCAAATATCAACTGTCTGGTTCGAGCATCTTGATCTATAGACCTTAACAGGTTGATTGTATATCTTCGAATGTAATTTCTCATTTAGTAATGCTCTAACTTCACTCAGAAGTTTGTTTGATCATCTATTGTACTGTATATTGAATATATCTATTGTATTCTGTCTTTCTGTCTCTATAGTAGAAGTGCAGTAAGTTCTATACTAGAACGAGTATCTAAAGCTGCACTAGTAGGATCATATCGGATTTGGCTGGGCAGGGAGAGAAATACGAGTAGTGAAGGTGAGTGTTGTGACGTACACAAAGGGGCACAAAGGGACTTTTAAACCTACGCCCGAGTCACAAGTCTTGGGGTCTACTCGAGATTTCTCTCTCTGCCACACGATGGACCCGGCACCCGCACGGTGACAAACCGTGGACAGACAGAAAATTGCATACAAAATTGTCCATATTTCATATCAAAGCGTAAGTACACAAAATAAAAAACAAAGCTTAGAACAAAGTATGTACTCGTAATAGAGTTAATACAAAAGTATAAGTCGAGATTGAACTATTAAACCCACAGAACAGATATGTTCTGTGATTAAACCACAAAACATTCTTTCCGTATTGTATCTTCCTTTCGAGATCTCATACACATTACGAATTTAAATAATTCGTATCAAATTAGAACTTCATAACAATTCTTTAAAACTCGTCTGAAAAATAAAATATCTCTTTCGCGGCGAATAATTGTGAAATCATCCGACGGGGATATTAAAAACATTTTATTTTTCGTTCCGGATCGCCGAGTGGCCCCGTTTGTTTCGTTAATTAAATTTTAACTTTTCTTTACAAATTATTTCGCAAATCTTACATTTCGTTGCAAAGAATCTCAAGAGTATTTGATTTTAGGGGTTGGTTTTTTTAAAAATAAGGTAGGTACCATTGCTAATCATAAATATAAAACAACAATTTCAAACATCGGAAAAACTATGTAAATGGAAAAAGAAACTGCAAGATCTACTAATGCAAGACCTTAGACCCTGGATGGACATATTGATCAAACTCAAAAACACAAGACAATATCCTGATGAAACACAAGACGTTGGCGAAATTGTGCTCACCAAACATTTATCTCACACAAATATATATCACCAAATAGAAGCCAGAAATGAATCGAAGATGAAGAATCAGATGACATAAATAAAAACCAGAAATTAATAGAAGATGAGGAAGAAGAAGACTTTAATCAGCTGACTATTATTTAAAAAAAAAATCTTTTTGTTTTTATTTAAAAATTAAGACTAACAAATTGTCTTGCCAGACATATTGCATGCCTCTCGCAGAGGCCAGTTTGTATGGGGCAACTTTTAAAATGTTTTGTATTATATTATCTTATCTTACCTACAAACAGCAATAAAGATTTTTGTATTTGTATTTGAAACCACGTGAATGTTTGAAACCGATTAATAAACATATTTATTTTCCCACAGGAAAGTTGTTATTTATTTACCGGTGGGGTCCATTTTCATTTGATAGAGTATATATTCCAAAATAATTCATAATACAGTCACTGAGGCTTCAGATTCAAATTGAACCCACACGTACGGATGGTGTAAGTATTTCTAAAATATGTAATGTGTTAGACTTACAAATTTACTGAATTATGTTATGTTCCTGTGAAAAATAATTTTCCAATTTTCAAAAAACCAAAAATAAATGTAAGTAAATAGGTAATGTACATGTCCAACTGTCCAGGCAGTCAAACATTTATCGATTTTTTTTTATTTGCTACTTTCGAAAAAATTTGCGTCTTTCGGGGAACCGATAAATACAATTTATGAGTTGAAACTTCCTATTTCCCACTAATAAGCCCTCGACTATTCCGAAGCTTACCCGTAAAAGGTCGATTAGTGACTCTTCACGAGTGGCGTCCTCCAAGCCGCCTCCCCCAAGATCAAGGGTTACCAGCCAAGTTAAAGCCAGACCTTTTTACGAGACTTCGACCTTCATAACGAGTTATTTTTATGCTGAGTATTATTGCAGGTTTTGGCTGTTATTCAAACTTTGTAAGAAATTTGAATATCGGGGCTTACTCAGTTGTTAGTATGTCTGCTCAACGTAGGTCGTGGCTTCGATTCTCACCCAGGACACACATAAATAGATAGATACTCTTTATTGTTCATACCAAAAGAAAAACAGATTACGGATAAAGAAAAACAATAACAGGTAGTGCTACAACAAGCGGTACAACAAACATGTGTGTAATGCAAACTGATGTTTCTTCTAGCTGTATCTACGTGTCTCAAATATGTATTTAAAACTTATTGACGTGATAACGTCTTATAATTCGATGAAGCCGGCTGCACGCCCACAAAACATGACGTCATGTACCGTTACCGTCGGTCGTTACCGTCGGTCGTTACCTCGCCGCATGTTTGTTACAGTTGTATTAATTATTTCGATCAGTAGTTCAAGCGGGGATGTAGCTCAGTGGTAGAGCGTTCGCTTTGCATGTGAAATGCCCCGGGTTCGATCCCCGGCATCTAAAAGCTTTTTTGCATTGTTTTGATTGAAAATGACTAAATTCTACTGATTACTTTTTACATACAAATCTATTAAACAAATGAAATTAAAATTTTCTTTTGAAAAATGCTACCATTCCATCAGTATTTTCTTAAGACGTTGTCACGTTCTATCGTCAGTAAACCGACTTTACAGACAAACATTTTTTTTATTAATATGTTTTGTCAACTATTTGGCTTCTATAGTACTTCTACTTCTTTACTACTTTTTTATTAAATTTAATTAATCACCATGAACTCTGTGCCTTTTTTAGGGTTCCGTAAAACGTAAAAACGCTTTTTGCCGAAACTATTGGAACTACACTGTTGAAACTTGGTAAATGTTGTAAATGTTGAGGTTTCTAATATCATTTTCGTATACACTGAATAGTTTGCGCGAGACACACTTCCAAAGTGGTAAAATGTGTGTCCCCCCCCTCTAACTTCTAAAGTAAGAGAATGAAAAATCTAAAAAAAAATTATAATGTACATTACCATGCAAACTACCAACGAAAATTAGTTTGAACTCGATCTGATGAGTAGTTTTTTTTAGTACGTCATAAATACACTATTATTGAAATATTATTATCATTATTGAAATACTATTATTGAAACTTCGATCAAAATTACAACGAACTACAAGAACTAAGTGTACTATGTATATTATGTTACTTGTTGCAACGGAACCCTTTATGGGCGAGTCCAACTCGCACTTGACCACTTTATTTTTATTAACACGCTTTTGTTAGTTCTTCACTTGTGACTATGTATGTAAGAAAATCTTGGAATCTTAATTTGACCCACTTCCCGTTCTTCGATTAGGATGAAATTTTGCACACGCTCTGAGTTCTGATGACATTACATAACTAGCTAAAAAACGTCTTTACAAATCCAATATGGTGGCCTCTCCAAGATGGTGGACTGGCTGTTTGAAATCCACCCCCATGATATGGGTATCCAATGAAAGGGTTTGCTGTCAGGACGGATGTAATTAAAACTCTTCCTGCACTTAATTGGCGGGAAATAGCCATCAACAAAGAGGCCAGAGAAAGGAGAAGACGAGAGAGACTCCGGGATATGAGCGCAGTGCCAGTTAGGCATTGATTTAATATCTTCATATTCAGATATCTGAGTGGCACTGACACAGTGAGAAGTATGTCGTACCTATACAGTACCCGGCGATAAGTATTGCACATCGGCCTTTGGAGGGAGACAGTCGGCTGATTTCGGCTTCGTAGAGCATTATCTCCGTCACACACTACCTATGTGACGTTTTGTCAGTCGTTGTTCAAGTGCGATAGAGTGCGGTCGCGTCCAGTTAAAAAAAATATATATAGAGTTGTTAACACCCCCAAATTTAAATAATTTAAAGTTGTACTATGGCATCTTTAGGAAAAAAAGGGAAACCTTTACGAGGTCAGTCACGCCAAATTATCTACAATGTTTATAAATATTTTCTAACCTTTTCAATATTTTTAAGCTGACAGATTTAAAAAAAATGAAGATAAAACTGTAAGTTATTTTAAGAAGGTTCAAGCGCGAGTTGCAAATGCCACTGGAATTTCAAGAAGAACTTTGAACAATATATTAAACGAAGTCAGTACTGAAACACATTCTACTGAAATTAAGTTTAGCACTCCAAAAAAAGGGAGACCAAAAAAGCAATTTCGTTTGGATATGGACGATTTTGATTATGATGTTGTTCAAAGAATGGTGTATGATTTTCACTTACGATTTAATGAATTGCCAACAATAAAGTCATTAAAAGCTAAATTATGTGAAGCTATTAATTACAATGGGTCTGAAAAGACGTTGAGAAAAATACTTCACGAGATGGGATTTCGGTTCAATTCAAGGTTAATTTTTTTCAATTTTTTCAATTCAAAATTCAAGGTTAATGGAAAAGCACGATGTAAGCCTCAAACGAATGGAATATCTCGATAAAATGCGCAAATTTCGCGAAAGAGGAAAAAATATCGTCTACATGGATGATTCTTACATACATACATCCCACACTAAAGGGAAATAGACTACAGGCCCGTGAACAAAATTTACGGGTCAAATGAACCAGCAGGAGACCTATGTGGGATGATAGACGGGTACAAAATAATAAGATTCAGCACTATGCCGTCACTTGTAAGCTGTCCAACTGAGTGCAGGTGAGAATTCAAAAGTGCAAGTAGAGTGGGTACATTTTGATCAATTGTTTCTGCACGGCATTCTTACCATCTCATAGATCCGTGAAAAATAATGAGAAAACGCGTAGTGCCGTACAAAAATAGTGATCGACAAAATCGGAAACATTATTGATAATCCGGAATTTTTTAGGGAAAATTTGGTCATTTGATACTGTACGGCATCTGTTCCATACAGTTGCAATACCTCTTCTAACCCATTATTCCGCAACGCCGTACAAAAATAACGGTCCAAGAGAAAATGATCGGGGGTTCAACTTCCTCTTTTCAGTGATCCGGAGAGGTGATTTGACACAACGTAAAATTAATTTATTCCGAAAGTATTTTGTCCATAGATACAAATTTTATACGTGCCGGACATTTTTGTTAGTCCAAAAGTCAGTAAATGGCAAAAAACCTCCAGAACATTGCATATGACGAAATGTACTTTAGGGTGATAGTTGGTACGATTTTTTAACGACATTCTGATAATTTATTTGAATTTAATGTATGACTAAGAAAAGTTAACGCCGTACAAATCTGAAAGTTCATATTAAAGGCCAGTAAAAATATAATTTAACTTACAAATTTTCGTTCCCAATTTATTTATTATAAAGTGTATGATCACTTACTGAGCATAAAATAACAAAATGTTGACAGATTCAGGTGGATCTTTAAGCGTCATCTTGAAAAAAACGTTTTCTCGGGAACCATGTACTTTAGGGCAAATATTATTGGAGTCATTATTGTAGAAAGTATAATTTAACACCTTTTGTTGCCCAAAACTTTTTGTTAAACGTACCGTTTACGGCCCATTTAATGAACCGGGTTTTTTATCGCTGCTGATAGCTCTTGAGATATTTATATAAATAAAACGCATCATCAATCCATGTTTAAAGACCGGTTTATTCTCTACAACTTTTGCCAAAATTGTTTTTTTTTTAAAGTCTGTTATATTTTGAGTTTGAAGAAGTTTAATGTTGGACGCATCACTATATTGCCATAGCTAACATACACCTCATGTGCGTGAAAAACCTGATCTATATTTATTTACTTATTTTTTATCAGAATTTTCATGGTCTAATAACCGACCACAAACAAAACTATTGTTTATTTTAATACAATTCTTGATTTATAATATTTTTGGCGGAATAAGAGATTTTAAACGTCTTATAAATCAAAAAGTATGGACATTACAAAAAAAAAGCTTTTCACAAAAGTTGTAGAGAATAAACTGATCTTTAAGAATAGTTCAATTCGTTTTATTGATTAATTTAACATTTCAAGAGATATCGGCCGTGATAGAAAAACCGGTATTTAAATGGGCCATAAATCGCAAACGGTACGTTTCACAAAAAAGTTTTCTTGGAACAAAAAGTGTAAAATTTTATTTTCTACAATAAAAATCTCAATAGTTTTTGCCCTTAAGTACATGCTTTCCGAGTTTCCGAGTTTCTAACTAAGTGGTACATATTTTGTTTGATTAAGGGTTAAAATGTACGGCATTATTTTTTTCCAATTTATTTACTTGAATACTATTTAAAACAATGATAATATGTTGAAGATTCTTATAGTTAATTAATCTATGGTTATTCAAATAATTGAAAACTTGCATGTTTTGTATTCCCCTGTTACTTTTTTTAGAACACTTTCTTTTGTACGGCATTATTATACAACAATAGTTTTTAGCAATGTCATGTAGAAAAATAAGACGCCGTACAGGATCAAATGACCTACCACCTTTATAAATGAAGTATACGATGAAATTAATGTAATTATCGGTGAACATTCAATTGAACAGTAATTTTTAGACGGCATTATTTTTAATTGTCCGTTTGAGTGCTAGATAATCATTTGGAACCGATGCCGTACTTTTTCAAATCACCTCTCCGGATCACTGAAAAGAGGAAGTTGAACCCCCGATCATTTCCACTTGGACCATTATTTTTATACGGCGTTTCGGAATAATGGGTTAGAAGAGGTATTGCAACTGTATGGAACCGATGCCGTACAGTATCAAATGACAAAATTTTCCCTCAAAATTTCCGGATTATCAATAATGTTTCCGACTTCGTGGATCGTGGATCACTATTTTTGTACGGCACTACGCGATTTCACATTATTTTTCATGGATCTATTGGATGGTAAGAATGCCGTACAGAAACAAATGACCAAAATGTACCCACTCTACTTGCACTTTTGAATTCTCACCTGCACTCAGTTGGACAGCTTACAAGTGACGGCATTGTGCTGAATCTTATTATTTTGTACCCGTCTATCATCCCACATAGGTCTCCTGCTGGTTCATTTGACCCGTAAATTTTGTTCACGGGCCTGTAGTCTAAAATCTTGGAGTGATGATAAGAAAAAAGGAGTAAAAAAGCCAATTTCAAAAGGGCAACGTTTGATAATAGTTCATGCGGGAAATGAAAAATGCTTTGTACCCGGTCCCTTTTTAACGTATAAATCCACGGATACTACAGGTGACTATCACAATGAAATGAATAACGATAACTACGAGAAATGGCTGGTTAATCAATTATTCCCAAATATACCCAGTGATTCCGTTCTAGTTATCGACAACGCACCCTATCACAACAATAAATATGTTGAAAGATCCCCCCACTCAAACATCATTAAACAGGAAATGATCAACTGGTTAAACAGACATGAAATTCCAGTTGATCCAAAATTAACAAATACCCAGATTTATGCTATTATAATTATGTCAGCACAAGGAGAGGTATATAGAGTTTTCCGTGGACAAAGTACTTGCCGAACATGGGCACACTGTGTTGCGATTGCCACCGTATCATCCGGATTTTAATCCAATTGAAAATATAAATATGGTCTCAACTAAAAAGCTGTGTAGCCTCTAGAAATGTGGGTATCAATTTAACTAAAGTAAAAACGTTATTGACTGAAAAAGTAAACATGATCGGGACTGAAGAGTGGAAAAAGATTTGCGATCACACAATCAAATGTGAGAATGAATATAAAAGCATTAAACACGGTTTAGACAATTACACTGATATACTAGTGATAAATACGGCTGATAGTGACAGTGATATTGACCTCTTTGAGAGCACAGATAGTGAAATGGAAGTAATTGAGAATAAGAATTATTATTATTTTTATTACAATGTCGCACTTTAACAATAGGTACAATGGTGTTTATTATGTACACTACAGCTGTAATTTTCCAAAATAATTAAATACGTAAACATAATGTGAACATATTCTTAGGGTTCCGTAAAACGTACAAACGGAACCCTTATAGATTCGTCGTGTCTGTCTGTCTGTCCGTATGTCACAGCCACTTTTTGCCGAAACTATGAGAACTACACTGTTGAAACTTTGTAAGTAGATGTATTCTGTGAACCGCATTACGATTTTTTCAAAAAAAAAGTAAAATTACGGTTGCCCCTCATACTGAGAACTGAAACTCAATTTTTTTTCCATAAAACCTACACGTGTGGGTGTCTATCGATAGGTCTTCAAAAATGATGTTGAGGTTTCTAATATAATTTTTGTCTACACTGAATAATTTGCGCGCGAGACACTTCCAAAGTGGTAAATTGTGTGTCCCCCCCCCCTTCTAACTTCTAAAGTAAGAGAATGAAAAAACTAAAAAAAATATATAATGTACATTACCATGCAAACTACCAACGAAAATTGGTTTGAACTCGATCTGATGAGTAGTTTTTTTTAGTACGTCATAAATACACTATTATTAAAACTTCAATCAAAGTTACAACGAACTACAAGAACTATGTGTACTATGTATATTATGTTACTTGCTGCAACGGAACCCTTCATGGGCGAGTCCAACTCGCACTTGGCTACTTTTTTAATTTATTTTACTCGAACCTAAAGCCATCACTTATAGAACACTTATTGGTGTATTTTATACAAAGAATAAAAATAACTATTAAAAGAAGCAAATTAAAATTGTTTTAACAGCTCCTAATAGATACCGCACTGTTTGTATTTCGTGCTACAGAGATGACGCTCTACGAAGCCGAAGTTGGCCGATTGTCTCTTTCCAGGTGTCGATGTGCAATATTTATCGCCGGGTACTGTACCTTCAGACGCACGCTTATTTATGTATCGTCATTTTTATTTTAAATTATACAAAACTCTGTATTTACGGTATGAAAAGTCAAAGGCAACCTCATGAACCGCAGCTAGTGCATAATAAATATCAAGTGACCCTACAAAGTGCAGAGTTAAAACAACCCCACATTTAAATCCGTTACCTCCTTTGAAACTTCCCAACGAGTTATCCAAATACTTGAAAACTAGCGACTCTGATCCCTTTGAATTTAACTTTTTCGACAACAAAGCAAGCTTCATCAGAATGCAAACCGGAAAAGAAGTCAATTGGAGGTGCTGGTTTGAGGCAAATACGAAAAATAAATCCAAAAATCTTTATTTGCAACTGGGACAAAGTTTGCGAAGTTATCTTGTTGTATTTTATTTTTGTGGTGAAATGAAAGTGTGAATTTCTTTCTGAGGTGCAAACGAATTTACACTTTTTTAATATTGTGTGCTGGAAGTGGCAGTCTTTACTCGAATATGATAATAAAGTAATTTAGAGTGAGTACTTTTGTGGTAGATTGGTGATGAGACACCGACACTTACTATTATTGTGGCTACACAGTCGATCGTAGTCTATCTATACCTGATACTTGATAAAGATAAAATCCCTCGGATGAGACAGATTTTCCAAGTACTACCAACTCTATCAAGTTAAGTTCTCGATCCTGGTACTAGGCCAGGTAATAAAATACCGTTTGTGCCTTTGGTAAAATCACAGATTCCCTTTAGGTACAGATACTATTTATTTTTAATCTTTCCTGCAGTCAAAAATTGTAAATTGAACGAAATTCAGTTTGCTTATAAATTATGCTGTTTTACCATTCGGATAACATCTCCGATAGACAATAAAGTTGCTTATCTAGACAATGAAACATAATTAGCGAATTTTTAATAAAAAATTTGGAGCGTTTTTAAAGTCAGTAGAAAGATTTTAACGAAACATTTAGCTGGGTTTGTTCAGTAAAGCGAAGCATTTCTAGAATTTAGCCGAATAAGATAAGGGTGCGAAGTGGTTCTCCAGACGAGGAGGGGTTTATAAATTTCCTGCAGTAAATCTACTGAAACGGAAGATATAACGGTTATGTAGTTCCCTTTGAAGAGAGAAACTACGTGTGCTCTACGGGTTTACTCATACATCAAACGGTTAGTCAAAACATTCATGAAATAATTTATTTTCTTCGAAAAAACAAACAAGCCGACATCAATTTAAAATTAATCTCATTCATTCGACCAAATTTCTAATTTCTAAGTCATCCAGATAAATTTTAGTTTTTTGTTTATATTTCAAAACCGCCACATACTTTTTATTACCATTACGATATAAATAAATAAATATTGGTGGACAATTCACATACAACACCATCTGACCCCAAACTAAGCAAAGATGGCGGCCAGATAGCTGATATAATATTTATATACCTAGTTTTAAATACATACTTAATGTACATAGGTACATATCTTTTTTAATCAGGTTAAAAATGAATAAAATAGATGCAATGACGATATACGTAACACATCAAGAAGTAAATGGAATCACAAAGCAGATGATGGTGCAGAGTGGCAGTGGGAATGGCTTATCTCCAAAAGTGGGCTAGGATAAAGACACAAATAATCTTACATCTCTAGGCGCCGAGCTCAGGGCTGGGCAGTGATTCAGATTCTCCATGTTCATTCGTTTTCATTTGGATTCTTCTATAATAAATCTTAGCACATTAATAAACGTATTTACTTTGTACAAAAACTAGTGGTCCGTCCCGTCTTCACCCGTGGTACTTGATATATAGCTTATTATAGCACTCAGAGATCACGTTCAAATTCAACGATGAAATATTTTTTAAATCGGTCCAGTAGTTCCTGAGGTTGGCGCGTTCAAAGAAAAAATAGAAAAAACCTATTCGCCTTTATAATTTTAGTAGTAGATATTTGCAGCGAAATGTCATGTTTCCAGATGTTCAGAATAATATGTCAACTGGCAATGTGACAATAGAATAGGGTAATATACAAAGTTACCACCGCGTTACCGCAATGTTCCCACGCAGAATTCTTTTATATTACATTTGTCTAATAGTTCTTTCTAACTACACCTGACTGAGCATTTTCTCTAACTTGACATTCGATTTCACGCGATGTTAGCTCTAAACCCATATTAGACGAGAGCTTCTGGAATTTACAATTTTAATTTGACCGCGACCGAAAAAAAAAACTAATATTATAAGCAGCTATTGGAACATGAAGAGTCAAAATCATTACCTAGCACCGCACTGCGCTCGTCACCCGGAGATATAAGTTGTTTTATTTCTAAACCCAGTAATTTATCTGGAAACATTGCCCTTCAAACCGGAACACAGTAATGTATGCCCACTACTTTTTGGCGGCAGGATACAATACAATACAAAACACTTTATTATACCACAAAACCATACAGGAATACAATGATAATACTTAAAAATTAGAACATTTTGGGCACAAAACGCGATCTTATCGCTAATAGCGATCTCTTCCAGATAACCCTTTGAGCGTTAGAACCTGGTAATAAGAAAGCGTAGTGGTGTGGTTTCCTTGATACATAAATAATTGTACAAATATAACAAATACAGGATAACTGGCAAAGATGTGATACTTCCCCAGGCGGACTCTCCCAAGAGCCCTACCCTACCACTACCGTAATATAAGCTTTTACTTTGTATAAGCAAAGCATCGTCAGCATGCCGCTATTTTAAACCTAACTGCCATGTTGAAGGCTTCCACTCGTTGCTCTGCTGTAATTATTCCTGTTTTAATTATTTTTGACTGCGTGTTCGCTGTTACTTCCCTTTTCGTAAGATAACATTAAATGGTGTTATTATTCCAAAGCAAAACTTAATTTATTTCATTCCCATGAACCTGAACCCAATATGTATTGGCGCAGTTAATGACGGACGTACATAGGTGATCATTGCAATATGGCGCCCGATATGTCATAGTCGACACACGTCTGCTGTGCTAATAGATTAATTCGTACCATAATTAAATCTATTGCGCTCCTTTTAGAAGTCATAGGTATATTTAAATGTGATATATAACACGAATTAAGATATTACAACAATTACCTATGCTTGTTAGGACTACGTTTTCAAATTTTATAAAAGAATAGGAAGAAGAATGATACGTTATCAGCTGCTTTATAATTAATTAATTAATTTAGACATAAACTGTAGTAGTTTATTTGAAGCTAATTGACTCCTAAATGTCTAAGTTAGTATTTTAAAAATATCACATAAACCATTATGAAATATTGGTCTGTTAATTTTTCTATTTAAATTTTCATTCGTTCTCTCTTTTTATATGTTTCTGTAGGTCACTGTCAGGCGGTTATTTGTATTATGTATGTTTATTATTACTGTATGTATGTGTTTGTTTATTTATCAAGAATATTTATATCATAGGTATATATAAATATGTACGATATTGTTAAGTAGTATTTTTATTTATTTTGCTAGCATAAATTTAATGACGACATTAGTATTGTTTTCTTCGTGCTGTTACTTTCGCACCATATCCTCAGTTTGTTTTTAGCTTTCTCTTATTTTGGTTATTAATGGTTGCCTGGAAGAAAACGCTATAAGCGATAAGGCCACCATTTATGGCACTAGTTATAAGTTATTTTATTTGCTATTGTTTTTTTATTGTACATGTTTTTCTGGTGTGCATAATAAAGTGTTTCTGTCTGTCTGTCTGTCTGTCTGTCATGCACTGAACATTTAATTAAAATCAGCATACCTTGAAAATGTCACTTAACCATTAAATTACACTAAATAACTAACTATTATCATATTATTTTATATTGAAAACTACCAGCGTCCTGTAGTTTTTCCTGCGCAGTTCCTGTTTCCTTTATTTTCCCCATTATAAAAAGTAGTCTATGTGGTATTCCAGGTTGTAATCTGTGAACCAAATTTCAACCTAATAAGTTCAAACGTATCACTAAAATCACAATGCCTTGAAACAAAAGAACACCGTACCTTGAAAATAGAGTGCTCGCAATATAACTCTGCGCGTAGCAAAATATGGAACTAATTGACAGGCCGTCAACTTCTTGTTAACGTCAGTTGACAAAAGTTTGTTTACGTTTGCTATATTTATTAATTTCCAAAGTAATTAAAAGCTTTTATTATGCCGAAAGTGATTAAAAGTGCTGGCCGTGGCTGGTTCTTGAAAATCAATCGTGGTTGTGAAGAAGAACGATACAATAACGGGCCAAAAGTGCAGTTTTCCAAACGCAGAGCTATTTGACAACTAATACGTGGGGATACCATAGCAATCAAATCTCCACTTATTATTGGCATATTTTAAAATAATTTAAAATTGGAAAAAATGTGAGTGCTTAAATGTGACCGAATGTGAAAAACTAGTTATAAATGTTTTTTTTTCGCAGTGAAGATCAGCTGATTGTATCTTTCTCGCTCGGGTACACTCGGCGGTTCCATGTTCACCCGATCGACCCTTTTACCTAACAGCGTCAGCTTTATTTACCACTTAAAGGAAAATTTGTGGGCGGCGCGCCAAACGAAATTTTACTTAATTTTTTTTTCAACGTTAGCTTGGGTGCTCTTTGATCCTTAACTCTGTATTAATTACTGTATTTTTATTATAGGCATTTCAGAACGTACTGTCACGTGGTAATGGACAACGCATTATACCACTGCACTCAGATAAATCAAGCCGCTACAATGGGCAATGTAAAAGAAGAAAGCCAAAAGTGACTTAAGAAAAATGAAATAGATTTCGACGATTGTAGGACAAATCCGCAGTTACTCGAATAAAGAGGCACAAAGAAGACCCACAATACCAAGTAGAATAACTGTTAAAGGAACATGGACAGGAACTTTTGCGGTTACCGCCGTGATTCATCGTGATTTTAACCCTATTGAAAAAAGAAGATGATTCTATGGAAGCCAATGACTAATTAAAAGAACATTCATGCGCCAAATTTTCAAATATGTAGTGTTATTTATGGTCTCAATAAAAGATTTACAAGTTTAAATTAAATTCTTGTTATTTCTTTTGTTAATAAACTATAATAAAGTTTTCTTGGTGGTAAGAGACTCAGACAGCCTATACCAATTACCAATGATACTTGGTCATACTGAACCAAACCAGTACTGCAAAGTTGAGTCTCAGTTGTCGTGTAGTTACTTAAATAGTTTCTCTGAAAAATCCCTTCTCGTAGGTACCTGTTTTATGAAGTTGTACGTTCCCAATGAACGGGAAGGGAACCTATTAGCTTGACCTGGCAACATTAAGTACGCCACCAGTCGCGCGCAGACTTATACTGCGAGCACTATACCACTAGAATGACACAAAATTACAGTAAAGTAAAGTCCCTTAGGCTGTGCTAAGTAAAATCGCTGCAAAGTACACAAAAATGGTGGCAAGAGCTATGGGGGCGCTACGAAAGTCTACGAGCAAAGTATGGGTGTCAACCTTACCCCTAGGGGAAACAAGACATGGGTCGGAACCCGGATTTTGGGAAAAGCGGAAAATTATAGTCTACTATGATAATGGAATTGGTTTACAATGTAAATAAAGTTATGTAGGAGTTGTTCGAGGGTCGGGACGAAATATAATGGGGACGCGGGAAAGGTTTATCAATTTTGTTTAAATTGTGTACCTTAAATAACATGAATGCTCACATGTGCAAAATACAGGTAATTTAAAATGAGACAGTAATCTAATTGTGATTATGCTAATAAAGTAGTAGGTCTTTGGGTTTAAACGTACGGCCTTAATGAAAAAAAAAGTTTCATCAAACCCGTACGTGGTACTTGGTTTGTCTATGGATAGGTCTTCAAAAATGATGCTAAGGTTTATAATTTTTGTTTATACTAAATTAATTGCTCGAGAGACACTTCCAAAGTGGTAAATGTGCCCCCCTGTAACTTCTAAACCAAGAGAATGATAAAACTTTTTTATAAACATGAGGTACCTACCTACATTACTATAGAAACTTCTACCGAAAATTAGTTTGAACCTTTGAACTCGATCTAGAAAGTAGTTTTATTTTAGTACGGCATAAATACACTTTTATTAAAATATCGGTCAAAGTAACAACGAACTACAAGAACTTTTCTATTATGTTACTTGCTGCTACGAAACCCTTCGTGGGTGAGTCCGACTCGCACTTGACCGCTTTTATTTACTGATTAGGTGGCCAATTTCTACTTTGTTTTTATTAAATAGCAATACTAGGTAAATCATAGTGGGCATTTCACACCTAACATCAATCTTGTGTATTAAACAAAATTAAGTACCATTAATAATCAAAATAATTAATCAATTTTGATGTTTTATTTGTTTGGTATTTGGATCATAGTTCAGAGGTGGTCCCACATAAAATTGAATTCGATAAAATCGAAATCGGTGTAAGTGGTTTCTGAAATGTCAACTACCAAACTAAATTACCCTTACCACTTACATTTATTGGACGATGTAATCGTAGGTTTCATAGAAAATGTAAAATTTAGTTGAGTTGCTGAATTTAATGTTAAATTGAAGTCATAGTTCAAAAAACGTTTTACTCCATGGATGAGTTTTTATATAGCAGAAACTAAAACCGGTTTATTTATACTCTATGAGCCTAATGTTTAACTGACATTTTATTTTATTTGTTATATGTACTTATTGATTAATAATGTTGTTTTTAATAATTAATAGTAATTGTTTGTAAGTTTTGTAGTGAACCAATTTTGTTTTACTAACATAGTTTTTTTTTAAAGAAGAATGTCAGAATAAGGTAGCGAATTTAAGAAGAAAGATGTTACAAATCAAACTGATTACATTCTTTACTTAGTTTTAAATAAGTCTAAAAGCAAAAGCAAGCTATCCTTTCCAGCTAAGCTCTCAACAACCAGCGAAGGGCAGGGCAGTCCATTAGCCCTGCCTAGCGACCTAGACTACGCCGCTTAGAATTCTAATGTCACTCGCTCAAGTGTCCGCTTTCGGGCTTAGGGCCGCTTTACATGCGACTCGGCTTGGAAACTTACTATAGAACAGTTTATTAGTTTGTCAAGGTCAAGTGTTCTTCAAAGTAAGTGATGCTGTATTCCTAACATTTACATAAAGATCTGAGTAAACAATAGGTATGGTGATTAAAAAACTATTTTATGTTTCCTAAGTAAAATGAGTTGTTAACTATTGGAAATTAACCATCCCGTTTTCGACGAAGGTTATAGGTACACCATCTGATAGGTTTTCCTAGTTTGTATACGGTACCAATACACTTCTACATGGAAATACAAAATATACATGGACAGTTAGATTATAAAAAAAATTACAAAAAGTAAATATATATTGTTTTTTTACAGTTTTACAAACAAAAAATGTCGCAAAAATATTGCTTAGAAGTTTCAAGTGACGAATAATTAACATGGAATATTTTTTACTCAGTGATCATCGCAATTGTGACGTCGTGGAGTCCTACTGTCCTAGTTGCGACGAACACGTTCGTTTTAATACTCCTTGCATCTTTGAGTACTTTTCCAAGTGCAGGTCGTACCAGTTTGTCCTCACTACTGGCTTTATCGGTGATAGAAAACATCACGTAGAAACCGGTATATTTAAAAAAATCTGTATATTTTTCATCTTACGAGGACTTGTTAACTTTACGGTACATTTACAGGCTCGTACTTAATTTGCGCTTATTCTGTACTGCCTTATCTATTTATGCAATGGCAGTATTGTGTGGCTACGCTCTCGTCCATCGTTGTTACTTAGTACTTAGCGGCTAATTGATGAGCATTGATTGTCCGGCCTCTGCCACCTGATACCACCCCTTCCCCTCCCCCGCGTCGTGAATTACACTTACATGACACATAACGCACACATCACAAATGATGAATACTGGCATGCTTGCTAATGTCTATAGCTGTCTGTCTCAGACACTATAACTGCATGATAGTCCCATTTCCTATACAGAGAATAATTCCTTATAAATAAAAAATATCCACCGTCATAGAATAGATACCTACAGAGACAAGACGTGTGAAGAAAATTGGAGCATTAAACTGATACTGAACTGATTTTTCCGCAAACTTACTTGTCAAATACAGTTCTATGTTTTGCTAACAGTGGCGCCATTGTTCTTCGATAAATTTATGTAACAAAATCGAACATTGGCGTTGGCACACCCTTTGCTACCACCGGCACCACCGCGAAATTGAGAACTATCTTTGGTACATTTGCGTTCTGATTACGCATTACATTTGAAAAATATTTCTTAAAAAAAATCATCCTTCTTATATTTTTACTAGCGGCCCATTCCGGCTGCGCTCGGATATTGTCATTTAAAGACTATTCGTATTCGTAGGCGGGCTGTTTTCCGCAACTCGACGTCTCGATGCGCCTATTTTGCGTGATTTAAAGACTATTAATCGAAATAAAAACTATCCTATCTCTCAAGTTGGACCAGACTGCTCACGGTGTGCCAATTTAATTTAAAATCGGTTAAGTAGTTTAGGAATCCATCGCGGACAAACATCGTGACAGGAGATTTATATATATTAAGATTTATTTTGATAAGGATTAATACCAAGGTACAAATGAAGAGCCTTTTCAAGAGGCGGCATATATAAATTAATATTTTAGAATAAAAAACTGCTTACTGTGACTTAACTATAATATTTAGACGTATGCTGTCGCGACACTTTTTGTAGATAATAATGAGTTCTGCAAAGTCGTAGTAAATGATTTTGTTCTATCATCAATAGTTTTCGCAGCGCACGCGACGTAAGGAATTTTTCAGGTCATTTTTTTACACCTTATGTTACATTATTGGAGTTTTAGTAACGATCCCTAATTTTTTTTTAAATATAATATAGCCTTTGTTACTCGGGAATAATGTAGCTTTCCAAAGGTGAAAGAATTTTTGAAATCGGTCCAGTAGTTTCGGAGCCTATTCATTACAAACAAACAAATCTTTCCTCTTTATAATATTAGTAAAGATAACTACTACACATCTTGCCCTTTTAAATCTCAATAAAAACAAAATAACTAAGGAAATTCTCATATTATGTGTGAGTAGCAAGTGCGTACCTGCTCCAATTTTTTGCCAGCAAAAAATAACGAAAAACAAAAAACGTGTTTTTCACCTCCAACTCCATTCCCGTGCATAAAAAATTAAGCGGCAAAGATTGCTTCGGAACGAACCCGCGAAAGAAGGCAGAGGTCAATTTGAAAAAAGAACACGAATTACCAGCCAAGTGCTTCGTAAATGTTGGCCGAGCCAACCTCTGTGGGATTAAACTTTTTTTATTTTACTTTTTAAAAGCCGAGTGGCGCAGACAGATAGGACAACCAGACATTTGACTCGAATATTTTAATTATTATGTTCATATACTTATATTGGTTTTATTTCGTTTATGGGAATTTTAATCTACTAAAATTATTCTATTTATAACCTTAAATCCTTAACTACTCATTTCCAGACAAAGTCCATTATCCTAATAGACTACAGGCCCGTGAACAAAATTTACGGGTCAAATGAACCAGCAGGAGACCTATGTAGGATGATAGACGGGTACAAAATAATAAGATTCAGCACTATGCCGTCACTTGTAAGCTGTCCAACTGAGTGCAGGTGAGAATTCAAAAGTGCAAGTAGAGTGGGTACATTTTGGTCATTTGTTTCTGTACGGCATTCTTACCATCCAATAGATCCATGAAAAATAATGAGAAAACGCGTAGTGCCGTACAAAAATAGTGGTCCACGAAGTCGGAAACATTATTGATAAGCCGGAAATTTTGAGGGAAAATTTGGTCATTTGATACAGTACGGCATCGATTCCATACAGTTGCAATACCTCTTCTAACCCATTATTCCGCAACGCCGTACAAAAATAATGGTCCAAGAGGAAATGATCTGGGGTTCAACTTCCTCTTTTCAGTGATCCGGAGGGGTGATTTGACACAACGTAAAATTAATTTATTCCGAAAGTATTTTGTGCATAGATAAAAATTTTATACGTGCCGTACATTTTTGTTAGTCCAATAGTCAGTAAATGGCAATAAACCTCCAGAACATTGCATATGACGAAATGTACTTTAGGGTGATAGTTGGTACGATTTTTTAACGGCATTCTGATAATTTATTTGAATTTAATATAAATATGTCTAAGAAAAGTTCTGTACAAATCTGAAAGTTCATACTAAAGGCCCGTAAAAATAGAATTTAACTTTTAAATTTTCGATCCAAATTTATTTTCTATAAGGTGTATGATCACTTACTGACCATAAAATCACGAAATGTTGACAGATTCAGGTGGATCTTTAAGCGTCATCTTGAAAAAACGTTGTCTCGGGCACTATGTACTTTAGGGCAAAAATTATTGAAGTCATTATTGTAGACAATATAATTTTACACCTTTTGTTGCCCAAAACTTATTTGTTAAAAGTACCTACCGTTTACGGCTCATTTAGTGAACCGGGTTTTCTATCGCCGATATGCCGATAACTTTTGAGATATTTAGATAAATAAGACGCATCAATCCATGTTTAAAGACCAGTTTATTCTCTACAACTTTTGCCAAAATTGTTTTTTTAAAGTCTGTGCTTTTTGAGTTATAAGAAGTTTAATGTTGAACGCATCACTATATTGCCATAGCTAACATACACCTCATCTGCATGAAAAACCTGATCTATTTATTTACTTATTCTTTATCAAAGTTTTCATCGTCTAACAACCCACCACAAACAAAACTATTGTTTATTTTAATACTATTTATAATATTTTTGGCGGAATAACAGATTTTGAACGTCTTATAAATCAAAACGTATGAACATTACAAAAAAACGCTTTACTAAAGTTGTAGAAAATAAACTGATCTTTAAGAATAGTTCAATGCGTTTTATTGATTAATCAAATATTTCAAGAGTTATCGGCCGTGATAGAAAAATCGGTATTTTAAATGGGTCATAAATCGCAAACGGTACGTTTCACAAAAAAGTTTTCTCGGCACAAAAAGTGTAAAATTTTATTTTCTACAATAGTTAGCTCAATAATTTTTGCCCTAAAGTACATAGTTTCTGAGTTTCCAAGTATCTAACCAAGTGGTACATATTTTGTTCGATGAAGGGTTAAAATGTACGGCATTATTGTTTTCAAATTTATTTACTTGAATACTATTTAAAACAATGATAATATGTTGAACTTTGCTATAGTTAATTAATCTATGGTTATTCAAATAAACGAAAACTTGCATGTTTTGTATTCCTCTGTAACTTTTTTTAGAACACTTTCTTTTGTACGGCATTATTATACAACAATAGTTTTTAGCAATGTCATGTAGAAAAATAAGGTACCGTACAGGATCAAATGACCTACTACCTTTATAAATGAAGTATACGATGAAATTAAGGTAATTATCGATAAACATTCAAATGAACAGTAATTTTTAGACGGCATTATTTTTAATTGTTCGTTTGAGTGCTAGATAATCATTTGGAACCGATGCCGTACTTTTTCAAATCACCCCTCCGGATCACTGAAAAGAGGAAGTTGAACCCCAGATCATTTCCTCTTGGACCATTATTTTTGTACGGCGTTGCGGAATAATGGGTTAGAAGAGGTATTGCAACTGTATGGAATCGATGCCGTACTGTATCAAATGACCAAATTTTCCCTCAAAATTTCCGGATTATCAATAATGTTTCCGACTTCGTGGATCACTATTTTTGTACGGCACTACGCGTTTTCTCATTATTTTTCATGGATCTATTGGATGGTAAGAATGCCGTACAGAAACAAATGACCAAAATGTACCCACTCTACTTGCACTTTTGAATTCTCACCTGCACTCAGTTGGACAGCTTACAAGTGACGGCATAGTGCTGAATCTTATTATTTTGTACCCGTCTATCATCCTATATAGGTCTCCTGCTGGTTCATTTGACCCGTAAATTTTGTTCACGGGCCTGTAGTCTATAAGATACAGTTAGACAGTGAAAAATGCTTAGTTTATTTGGAAAACAATGGCAATATATTTTATAGTATAGAGTGACGAGACGAGCAGGACATGTGTCTGATGGTAAGAAACACGCCTCTCCATAACAGCACAGTGACAAGTGTTGGTACAGGAAAAGCACTGCACTGCGCTCGTCGCTCAGTCACCCGGATGATATGTATTCTCATAAAGCGGGAGGGAAACCTGCCAAAAAAGGCTACAGAAATTTTCGCTCTAAAAATTATAATTTGCTAAAATCGATCAAACGGTTTCAGACGTGTACGATCACAAACACCATGAAAGATATTGTAAATCTATACCTGCTAATATTATAAAGCTGAAGAAGTTATTATTTGAACGCGCTAATCACAGGCACTACTGGCCCGATTTCACAAATTCTTTCACCGTTGCATATATGTACGTGATCCCGGATGCTATATATTTTACTAGCTTTTGCCCGCGGCTTCGCTCGCGTTAAGCGTAATTATTAACTATGTTGAGTTTCAAGTTTTCAAGATGTAAATTTCATGCAAATATCTCAATGGAATAAAAAGTTTCATACAATCGTTCATCCCCTATTTAACCCCCTTGGGGGTCGAATTTATCAAAATCCTTTCTTAGCGGGTGCTACGTCATAACATCTACCTGCATGCCAAATTTCAGCTCGATCCCTCTAGTGGTTTGAGCTGTGCGTTGATAGATCACTAAGTCAGTCACCTTTGAGTTTTATATATATATATATAGATAGATATATATAGATAGATATCACGGGCGGAATCGAGGCGGACCGCTATTTTGAAAACATAGGTAAAACAAGATTCCATTATTCAATTATTATTACAATAATAACATAAGTATAAAGTTGCTTACACTTAGCGAAAATTATTCCAATTCTCGTCCAATAAGCAAACAATAATATCGACAAACCTTCAATAAAAGTCTACGTTAACAAAAGTAACAATCAATTAACGGCGCTCAAGCTCACAATACTTAGTTTCCTTTGATTTCTATGCAGAGGAAAGTCTTCTCTAACTAGATAGAGTTAGAGTACAAAATTGTGAAGTGTGTTAGTAAAGTATTGGGTCCGTGTTTCATTCATTGTACGGTTTACAGTTGAACCCATTTGTCGCGTTGCTTGATAATAACCGCGTTTGATATTTTCCAATAGATAAGTACCCAATTCACTCAAACCTTTGAAATAAAAATAAAATGGAAATCTGACTTTCGTATCAGTCGGATTGATCTCGTGGCCTAGTTACCAGTGTACTGAGTGTGCTCTCTGATCGTAGGTCGTGGATTCGATTTCCACACAAAACAAATTTAATATCTGTGTAATGAATACGGATGTCTATTCTGTATCTGTAATGTGGGTGTATCTATTCTATCTATGTAAAATTCATAAGAATGAATTTCAAATAATAAGTACGTTTGTGTGCTACCTACTAGTAGTATCCCGCGGTTCCACTCTAGTAGTGCCTTTTACCGTTATTTTTTCGAGATGAAAAGTAGTCTAGGTTCTAGACTTTTTTTTTTTTTTTTAACTTTTATAGGTTCACACTTGACCGCCATCTCGCCTGATGTTAAGCGACGATGCGGTCTACGATGGAGCGTGTTTACCTAGAAAAAAACCGATTCACTCTCGATTTGAAGACACAAAGATTGTAACTATCGGGGAAAACCCACTCAGGCAACGTATTCCATAGCCTAGACGTTCTTATCACAAAAGTAGAGTCGAATCTCTTCGTTCGTGTCTTTGGAACATCAACCATGAAACGATGTCGCTTTTTCGAGCTACGAGCATTCCGATAGAAAAAAGGACAAGGTGGTATCAGATCATGCAGATCAGCCGCACACTCTCCGAAGTGTATCCGATCCGATCCGATCCGAGACTATTACATATATATGTGCCAAATTACATCCAGATCCTTTCTCTAGTTTTTGCTTGTTTCGAATTGACACTTTCGGATTGATAGAGGTAATTTATAAAGGAAATAGGATAGCATTTCATGGATTCCATAGTACGAGCTTTGCTTAGTTTGGGTCTAAAAGGTATTATAGTCCGTGCCAGATGTATTGGCAATGAAGTTCGTTCACCTCTGGTCAGCTGCTCGTAAACAAAAGAGTATAACTTACAATTATGCCAAAATCGATCACAAGTACAGATACATCATTTTAACATCGATTTTCATTACAATTCTACATAGTGCAAGAACACACATGAGTTACCTATATTTATTTGCCTATTTACATTATCTTCATAATTGTTGTCCATTATTTACGTAAAAAGAGTTTATCCCGCTAAGACTATTATTTTCTGTTGTAATTTATTTCAATAATTTGTGACCAACATCAGTTTTCATAATTATTCATATTTAGCAGTATTCTTTTAGCAATCCTTGATCGTTGTATTCCGCAAAAATTATTTAAAATTAATATGAATAAGAAATACAATTGGCTAACGCGAGGTATAAAAACCGCCTGTAGAAACAAACGATTACTTAAGCCATTAGTAATGTATAGTAAACACCCATCTTTGACTAGTTACTACAAAAAATATGTAAAACTATTAAAAAAGACAGTTAGCAAATCAAAAAGAAACGAGTACATCCGGGAAATGAAAAAATCCGAAAATAAAAACAAAACTATGTGGAAAATAATACGAGAACGTACTAATAAACATATGAAAAGGGATAAAACTAATTTGAAATTAAAATTTAATAATAATGTCATATCAGACCCGCAGCAAGTTGCAAACGCGTTTAACGAGTACTTCTCATGTGTAGGCGCTGCGACCGCCGGGGCGCAGCCGGCGCGCGGCCGGCCGGTCATGTGCCCGACGAACAATTCCATGTTCTTACGCGCAGCCGAACCGCGGGAAATATATTTAATTATCAAAAATTTAAAAAGTAAATACAGTTATGGTGTAGATGAGCTCCCACCAATATTAATGAAGCACTGTGCTCAAGAATTAACTCTGCCGTTTTATTTGCTCGTAAATCAGTCCTTTGCGGAAGGGACTTTCCCAGATCTATTGAAACAAGCCCTGGTAAAACCAATTCATAAAAAATCATCCAAATTAGATCCAAGCAATAGGCCTGTAGCCTATCGCGTTATTGCCTACCTCATCAAAAATATTTGAAAAGGCCATGCAAATTCGTTTGAATTCATTTTGCGAAAAATACGAGATTTTTGATGACTCCCAAAACGGTTTTAGAAAAAATCGCTCGACTGTGTTAGCTGTATATCAATTAATTGACAAAATATTAAATATATTAAATGATAAGAAATATGCAATTGGAATCTTATTAGATATGACTAAGGCCTACGATAAAGTCAAATTTGACATTTTACTTGACAAATTGTATGGTATAGGTGTACGAGGTGTGGCACATAAGTGGTTCTGCTCGTACCTCGAGGGTCGCGAGCAATACGTAGAAATTGAAAGTTACGACGAACACACAGGAACTATAAATATTACGAGATCTAAACCTACAAAAATAAATAATTCAATACCCCAAGGTAGTGTCATTGGCTGTATCCTTTTTTTAATTTATATAAATGATCTCCCAAAATCAATTGACAAAACATGCATATTATTTGCAGATGACGTATCAATATTGACATCCTGTAATAAAAATAATAATAATTTAATTCAAACCCTAATTGACATTTTTAATAATTTTATCAAATGGATGTCTGATCATAATCTTGACATAAATTTACTAAAAACGAATTTAATTCAATTTAGACCCCATCAAAAACCCCCCCTTGACATACATTTTTCTTACAATAATTATAAATTTGAATTTGTTGACGCGGCTAAATTACTAGGCATAGAAATCGACACACATATCAACTGGAAACGACACGTTGATAAATTAAAATCTAAATTATCAAGTTTTACTTATGCCCTTAGGGAATTGAGAAAAGCAACAGACTTTAGCACTGCTTTATCAGCCTATTATGCTTATGCTTTCTCTTGGCTTAATTACGGAATAATCCTTTGGGGAAACAGTGTTAATGCTAGTGATCTATTCGTTATTCAGAAAAAATGCATACGGATCCTGGCAAACATTAAGTTCCCAAACATTAACGTACCACAGTTCCACAAAAAATATTTTGTCAAATTCAAAATTCTAACCGTAGTCTCCATGTACGTTTTGGAACATTGCAAATTTGTGCGAAGAAATCCGCGATTCTTCAAAAGACTTGCTGACGGGCGAAATTACCCAACTAGATGCAACCACAAATTCAATCTGAACCTACCACATTCAAAACTAACATTGCATAGCTCGGGTCCAAACTCAATGTCAGTAAAACTATACAACAAATTGCCTTACAAACTAAAACAAATAAATTCTGACGAAAAGTTTGTCAAAGTCTTAAAAAATATATTACTCGAGAAAGGTTACTACACAATAGACGAATATCTTGCCGATAAATCAATTATTATAGAATAAGTCGATCCGCTCCGCACGACACGAATTATATTGCCACACCCAATCAGGGTAATTATGGTGACATTAGTAACTGTAACATGTACTTTTAGATAAGACCAACAATTGTACCATAATATGCAATAAATGATTGAGTATTGAGTATTGAGTATTGAGTATTAAGTAAAAAAATAAGCATTATAATAGCTTTTGTAGCAATCACGAAACTATTTCTGAAAAATATACCAAAAGAAAGTTACGCGTCTTGGCTTCGGCTATTTTGTGACGTCTACGTAGCTACGTTATATGTGACCGATCTAATTGATACTGTTTGACGGTATAATGGCTTATATTAGTTTTCTTGCAAGAATATAATTTACAAGTCATTATTTTTTATAATTGTTTAGAAAAGTTAACAGGAAACACTAATGTTCTCTAATATGTTACCAAATATTTTTAAAATATAGTACTGTATATACTGTAAAAGGTTTGTAACTGCAGCTAGTCAACGTCCTTGTTAAAAAAAGTCAACGACCTTCATTGGCAATACCTCCGATGCCTGCGAAATAATTAATAATAATATTGTTTACATGTATTTTCTCGTAAGTGAATTTTTTGAGAAAATAAATATCTTAAACCATAAACCACTGACACATCACATCTGACACGGACTATATATAAAGTGTCTCCAAATTATTATTTATTTATTCATATTAGACGTCCCAAACACACGAATAATCTTTTTCTTACAAAAGCGAAACAGACGAATTCCAGTAAATATATAGAATTCAGAACGGAATGTGATGAGATTTTGTAGGACCAATATGAAATTATCCTACTGTTATTTAAATATGTGAATATGAAAGTTACGTAGTTGTTACTCCGTCACGTCGGGACAGTTCAACTGATCGGATTGAAATTTTGAATACAATTAGATTATAGTCTAGATTATCTGTGCCCGCGGTTTCACCAGTGTTTTAAGGGTTCTGGACTGGACTGGACCCTAAATATTTTACTCAAGTAAGATTAGTGTACATATCTTATGCCTTAGTAGGTAGGTATCTGGTAGTAAAATTCACTTTCATTTGAAGTTAGTAAAAAGTTGTTAATTTGATATTACATACCTACAGACACTCCAACTTTATTTATTTGTATAGATTAACACACATACTTTTCATCGCGGGAAAATTACGGGAACGAGAACTACAATGGCGGGTAAAACCGTGGTACACTACTAGTCTCAAATAAAAAATAAACTTTCCGAATATGTTAATAATATACATTTTTTTTATATCACTTGTTAGATTTGCGAAAATATTTCAATGAACTTTAAATTCAGACTGTTGCGGCACAAAATCGTGGTCAGAATTAGAGAAGGGCTAGGAAAGCAGGGATTAGCTTAGCAACAACAGGACAGACATACGTAACTCATCGAACACAAAAACAGTCTAATGCCTGAGCTACACGAGGCTAGTTTTTCAAGCTAGGATAGCAAGCTAGTGTTAGTAAGCTAGCATGCTAGTCTTTCTAGCTTCGTGTAGACAAAACTAGCGTTGCGTATGGACTAAGAGCCCATGAACCCCAGACCTTCGTTATTTTATAAAAGCTGAAAGTTTGTCAGCGTATGCTCCCAATACAGGTAAGAACGAAGGCACATTATGAAGTTTGGGTCATCCTGGCTTTGGCAGATAAACGGTACTAAAGGTGAACTGATCTAAATTTGTCAAATCATAAAGCCTGATATTTCGGTAATACCTTCAGAATATTATTAAAAATCACACCAATAATTACTAGACACTTAACATCGTGGTAAACACTTGCCAGACACCCATATTGTGTTAATGTTCATCCAATTATAATTCTACTTGCGTCATAATATGAGCGCTGATTTTTATACATAATACTTGGGCAACAATTAGCAGCCTAATTATCATAAGCAGCCCACTAAAAGTTCCCACTGCTGGGATTCGGGGCCTTAGTACCATTTATCAGCCAAAGCCAGGATGACCCAAACTTCATAAGGGTCCGTCGTTCTTACCTGTGTTAGGAGCATGCGCTGACAAGTTTTCAGCTTTTATAAAATAACGAAGGTCTGGGGTTCACGGGCTCTTGACCTAGCTAGAAGTACTAGCTTGCTACTTGCTAGCCTGCTATCCTAGTTTGAAAAACTAGCCTCGTGTAGCTCGGGCATAAAGGTGTACGAAACCGATATTCATTTCTTATTTTCACCGTTATCTAATCTAATTTATTTTCGCCAAAAAAACAAAATACTTCAATATACCTAGTATATTTAAAGTTAGACTCGACCAAATTTCATAAGAAGCTTTATGAAATTGTTATTAAGTCGTTTAAATAAATTTAAAAACATTTTAATTTAAATTTATAACTGTTCAAAAACCGCCGATTTTGATGAAATATATATTTTCATTTTCATTAACATTTCTGAACTATAATGTACCAAACAAAAAAAGCATCAACGATTCTCAATTGTAGAGCTGTCGCGTAGCATACAAAAAAACAACCGAATTTGAGAACCTCCTCCGCTTTTGATGTCGGTTAAAAAGCATTAAGTTTACTAAAAATTAAATTATCTAGAAACATTGTTGCAGTGTTGCCAGAAATGCCAGAATAAATTGGCCTTAATGCGACTGTTTATTAATTACACTTTGACTTGGGTCACGATAGCTTGTGGCCGTAATAGCCTGTAATGTAAATTTCTTTGTTTTTTTTTATATATTTATAGTATTAACTTTTAGGTACTTACTACTGATCTTAGACATAATTTTATATTAGAATAGAAGTGTAGCAGCACTATATGTCTAGCTATACAGGAAACAAACATTTTGTGAAACATTAGTGCTTTTTATCCCAGGACAAGAATAACAGGAACGGGAACTACGGGGGTAAAACCGCAAGCCGGTGCTAGTAGGTATATATGTAGCTGAGTATACGTCAATTTTAATAGTTTGACATATGTTTTACCCATCTGTCATTCTGAAAACGTTTATTCCAATACTTTACGAACGCAACTCAGACCGCTATCCAACTATTCTAGTAATTACTGCTGGCAACACCAAACCACAAAGTGCAGTAAAATACACCACTCCTATATTGCTTCTAGCACCGTGCTGCCTCTAGATAATGGCCGTCTTTACAACCTACTAGTAGTAGAATAACTACCAAGTGTATGGTAGGAAATGGTAGTAAATGGTAGTTTCTCGTCTCCGCCCGCGGCGAAGCAATTTGCTTCGTATTTCCGGATAGAATGGACAATTTCGCCGGAATATTCGCATTTAGAAGTATCTGTGTGGAATTTCTGAGAAAAAATTCAATAGGTAAAGTACAGACTACTTACTAAGTATAGGTACCTACTTAGCATATTAATCAAGGGGAAACAAACTTAGAGCATTTTATTTAGAGTGTAACATAATTACTATCGTATTTACCATGTATTTACGTTATGTATTATTTTTTGTTTAAAATTTGCAACGTTGCGTAAAAATAAAATTATTGTGCAAAAATGTTACTTAGGTATGTTGTATTTTATCGCGCGACACAAGCAACTATTTTCTGATCTGTGGGGACGAAAGTTCGAGACACATTTCGAAACCCTACTATTTTTGTCTTCTTTTCTATTTGACATTACAAAACATTGTAAAAGCCGGGTCACACAGAGGCGATCCGATAGCAATAGCGATAGCGATCCGAGACGGGATTTTTTGTAATGTTCGAATTTGTATGCAACTTGACACACAGCAAGCGGGCGCGATCCCATACTCGGATACGATCCGGATCGCTATCGGATCGCTATCGCTATCGGATCGCCTCCGTATGACCCGGCTTTTCGTCAAATTGGTGGTTGTCCACCTGAGTTGTCCAGCAGTAACAATTTGACCGCTTTTTGACGTGCATACCTAATGCTTATTCAGAGTAAATTTGGCCATGTTTTGCCAATTAGAATGTGGCCATAAGATTTATCTCATGAAGATAATATTAATTGTTGTTTTCAGAACTTAACTTTACAAGCCAATTCAAAATTATAAAAATAAATAAAAAATACTAAATAGAGGAACACTGCACTACATACCGAAGTACTTACATTAAGCACATCTGTATTAAATACTTATTTATTATACCGATGAAGGCCTTCAGATAATAAAAATGATCAAGCCCACTACCAGTCTGAAGCGTGTCTAGTATGCTAGTGGCATACGTGAACAAAATAATCGAAATGGTTTCGTTTTTTTTTTCGTAGTTTTAATTTTATTGGCATTAAGTTTTGGATTGATAAAATATTATTTTTTAGATTTTATATAGTGCAGCTAGTCGTACCCTCAGTGCTACGCCAATCTAGCTAAAGCAAGACGCTGTTTTGCGAGATATCTCTGTGGGCAGTGCCCAATAAATGTGCTGGAACGGTTACTGTTATCACCGAGGCCCCGTGACACACCCCGGACACTCGGCCTAAAATCTATACAGACGGTGCAGTTGACATACCTACACTCACACAACTACGCATATGTCGTTCGAACACATTTACGCATGTGTGCGTGTCATCTAGGGTTACTAAATTATTTTAGTAAGTTAAGTACACTTACCCAAAGAGAAAACTTTATTCTGACAATATATTAATTAATCACTCCACATATTTCGCGTATTTCATTATAGACTAGTCACAGAACATTAGATTAGCTATAACTACGTTCATAAGATGCATTAAAAAGCGGTATCACAGTTTACTATATCAGAGTATTATACACTGCACAAACTACTTATTAATTATTAACACATCATGTCAGCGACCAGTAAAGAGAAAGCACATGATTTTTCAACTCAAAACTCCAAATTAAATGTTGTAAACAAACATTTACTAATTGTTATCAACTATGGCCGATAATGTTGCTAGTTCCAGATTTAATTTATTACTAATGCTTAAAAGAATATTACTTTTGTATGTTGATAAATAGTGATTTATTTATTCGCATTATAGTAAGGATCGCATAAAACTTTAAATATTGTGAATTTGCGCCGAATAAACAAAAATCGGTTTCAATTTTAAATTAAATTCAGAAACTTACTTGACCAAATTTCAACGACGATCATAAAAAACTTGAACAAAAATAAACGAAGGTAATTTTTAGTTTTGTTTTCATATTTCAAAACTATGATCTACCAAAAAAAAAAAAAAGAAACATCATAGAAGACATGGCCCAAATCGTACCCTGACCTCGGCACAAAATAATTGTATCTAATCTCAAAAAATCTAATAATTGTATGCAAATATATTTTAAGAAAAAAAATTACATCACTCCCATAACCCAAATTAGTGGCTAACATGTTTTTTTATCAGTGTAGTTTTGTAGGCGTTTTTTTTAAAAGTTCACCAATACTGTTTGCAATCCGATGTAATCATCATCATCATAACATCTTAGCATACACCTCTCTTCAAGTACGCCTCATATCCCAGGCCTATGTTAGTGCTGTGCTTGTGCTAGTACTTGTCCAGATTTGACCCGCGATGTAAGCATACTGATAATTGAATACAAAGTCCAAAGTACATTACCAAAAGTAAGCGTATTATCATGAATTATTTTACTTACACTCGTTAAATTTGAATTCAATTCCAAGGCCACCCATCGCGAAAAGAACCTAAGCATATTCGTGCATTGTTTGATATATATCTTTATGACTCAGCCGGTATATATTATTTTTATATCATTAACACCAAATTATACAATATATTTTGTTCCATAAAACGAGCTTTTGACACGAACTTCTACAGGCAAAAAAACGCAGGTTAGCCACTCAAACGGATGATGATGATAGTTTAGAATATTATTACTAATAACTTAAAATTCGAGGTACATCAAAAAACCCAGGTGTGGCACCTGGGTTTTTTCAATGTGATTTGGGCTTATGTCCTTTGTTTCACAATAAATGGAGCTATCACGTAACAAACATATAAACGAATTGAGATCCGTCTCCTTTTTTGAAGTTGGTTAAAAATTAAACTAAATCGTAGTAGTACCGGTAGTACTAGAACCGGTAAAGTATATAAGTCAATGTCAAAGCCGTTAATTACTGAATAAGAACCGGTAAAGTTTATAAGACAATGTCAAAGCCGTTAATTACTGAATAAGTTTTAGTTTAAAAATATCGTTATTTTTTTTTGGAACTATCCATTCCAATAGTCAATGTACTCGTATCCTCTTACTGGTTTTAATGAACGGTTGTTGCGAAATCTTAAATAAGCATACTACTTACTAGATGAAATCCTATATTCATTGTTCACTATTGACCGACATAATATATACATTATACATGGACGCACATAAAAGTACAGATAGTCTAATATAGAACCTGTTTCTTTTTTTTGAGTCGGTTGAATGCTAAGAAATAATCACTTATCAATAAATCTGAATAGTAGCAATCTTAGTAAAAAAATCCACTAAATTGGCAACACTAGTGACTAGTAACTTCGTGAATTGCGAACTATACCTACTCTGCGCCATCACTCGTTACCATACGTTATTGGCGCCACTGACGTATTTCACAACGATTAACGAAAGCCGCAGTTTAAAAACAACGAGTTTAATAATTTCGTCACAGGACTTCAGTGTTGTCGCGTACTTCTAACCAGAATAGCTTAACACAGTTTATAAAAATGATTCAATCTTTGTAGAAATTCTTATGAAATGAAAAATCTCTTATTCTTGTTTCGTATAATAGACGAAAAATTTGGTACCATTTTGTTAAATAATACAGCATCATGGTCGTATTCGCATAGAAAATTATCGTCCGATATAACCCTTCGTTGAGTGATTCTCGCGTCCTTGCGGGGTAGGAAGCTTGAAACTGGCGGGGGGTGGGGAGTGTCCGTTCTATCTGTATTATCTATTCTATGCCCGTGACTCGACTTCCCATTGAGAAATTTAATTTAATGAACCTTTGTTTTTTGTTTTCCTTTTAGTTCACTCTGATAACGATTATGGTTTGTTTTTATTTAGCTTTTACTACTGACAAATTTTCAAATTTGGAACGACGTGGAAACCCTTTACAGAATGCGAATGTTGAGCAACGTCTTGAACTAAAGTCTTGAACTTGGTGTTAGTGCAGTAACTTTATACATTACCGTATGCGTTAAATCCGGTAGATCTGTAGTGTAGTGCATAGTAGTCTACTAGTCAAGCTCTTTCATTTGATACCCATATTAAGGCATTAGTGAAAAAAAAGTAGCCAAGTGCGAGTTGGACTCGCCCATGAAGGGTTCCGTTCCAGCAAGTAACATAATATACATAGTATACATAGTTCTTGTAGTTCGTTGTAACTTTGATCGAAGTTTTAATAATAGTGTATTTATGACGTACTAAAAACTACTACTCATCAGATCGAGTTCAAACTAATTTTCGTTGGTAGTTTTCATGGTAATGTACATCATATATTTTTTTTATTTTTTTCATTCTCTTACTTTAGAAGTTAGAAGGGGGGGGACACACATTTTACCACTTTGGAAGCGTCTCTCGCGCAAGTTATTCAGTGTAGACAAAAATTATATTAGAAACCTCAACATCATTTTGTGAGACCTATCGATAGACACCCCACACGTGTAGGTTTGATGAAAAAAATAATTTTTGAGCTTCAGTTCTCAGTATGGGGGGCACCCCTAATTTATGTTTTTTTAAAAAACTTTTGTAAAAATCTTAATGCGGTTCACAGAATACATCTACTTACCAAGTTTCAACAGTGTAGTTCTCATAGTTTCGGCAAAAAGTGGCTGTGACATACGGACGGACAGACAGACAGACAGACAGACAGACAGACAGACAGACAGACAGACAGACATGACGAATCTATAAGGGTTCCGTTTTTACGTTTTACGGAACCCTAAATAAAGTAGCCAAGTGCGAGTTGGACTCGCCCATGAAGGGTTCCGTTCCAGCAAGTAACATAGTACACATAGTTCTTGTAGTTCGTTGTAACTTTGATCGAAGTTTTAATAATAGTGTATTTATGACGTAGTAAAAAAAACTACTCATCAGATCAAGTTCAAACTAATTTTCGTTGGTAGTTTTCATGGTAATGTACATCATATATTTTTTTTAGTTTTTTCATTCTCTTACTTTAGAAGTTAGAGGGGGGGGACACACATTTTACCACTTTGGAAGCGTCTCTCGCGCAAGTTATTCAGTGTAGACAAAAATTATATTAGAAACCTCAACATAATTTTTTAAGACTTATCGACAGACACCCCACACGTGTAGGTTTGATGAAAAAAATTTTTTTCAGCTTCAGTTCTCAGTATGGGGGGCACAACTAATTTTTGTTTTTTTAAAAAACTTTTGTAAAAATCTTAATGCGGTTCACAGAATACATCTACTTACCAAGTTTCAACAGTGTAGTTCTCATAGTTTCGGCAAAAAGTGGCTGTGACATACGGACGGACAGACAGACAGACAGACAGACAGACATGACGAATCTATAAGGGTTCCGTTTTTACGTTTTACGGAACCCTAAAAATGATGTAGTTCGCCATTTTGTGATTTGAAATTTGTTATACTGTATAGTACTCTACTAGTCAAGCCCTTTCATTTGATACCCATATTGAGGTAGATTGTGATGAAATATTTGGTCTGCCATTTGGTGGAGGCGGCCATCTTGAATCGATATTAACCAAAAATAGCTCAAAACATCAACACAAAAATTTATCTTCAAATAAAAAAAACCGCATCGAAATCGGCCCATCCGTTTCAGCTCTACGGTGTCATAGACAGATACACATAGAGACAGACCTGTATGTGTGTCTGTCTATAAGATAGACAGACTTCGACGTCAAATTTATAACACCTCTTTTTTTGGTCGGGGGTTAAAAACCGCAGTAACTGTGCCACAAAGTGGTCAAGTAAGAGTTAAAATATTGCAAAAAATTGCGAAGTACGAAAAAAGTTATAAACTTTGAAAGACTTATTCTCAGAAACTATTGGGTGTACAGAGACAATTCTAGTATCATATTGTAGCAAATTTAGTCTACTTTATAAACGCCATAGGAAAAATTTTACAAAAACTAGTCGTTTAGGGTTATAATCGCCAAAATTTGAAAAATAAACGATTTTTTCGCCGTTTTTTCGATTTTTGACAAAGTTGCGTTCCTCGCTCGAGTAATCGAGTAATCGATCCATAAATTAAAATGATATGATTAAGTAAACAAACCTGAAAACCCAAATCAACTATGAATCTATCGTAGTGCTACACTACATTACAGAAAATGTTGCCCTCAATTTTGGTACACGTGGTAAAAACCTCATCTACCAAGAAATTATGACTGCATTATTTACATCTGCCTGAACAAATACACATCCATCGTTTTAAAGTCCGTTGTAAATATCTAATCAAAGAATGCAAAACATTTTCTTTGTAATAAAAACAAAAAACCAAGAAACATTTTTAATATTCAACTAATTTTCAAACACGTAACGAAGAATCTCATCCGAAACGTGGGTCTTTGGTTGGAGCCGCGAACTCTCAACATTCGTCGTTATTCGTCCAAAAGTCGCCGGTATATTTATTCGGAACAAGCAAATCCAGAAACATAAAGTTTTATTCGTACTGAAAGACAAACTACAAAAATCTATCAAAACAATATTTCTATTTATAGGTACCCGACTGAAAGAAGGGTTATGTTTTTCGTGCGGCGTATCTTATCTTGTGTAATAGTCCGAGATCCCAGAGCTCCCAGACGTCACCTATTTTCTGATGAATGAAATGTGGACGATTGAGTAGAGTTAGTAAGTACTAAGAACTAAGAATATTAGTAGGATTTCACATACATATTGTGTGAGTGTGGACTGGACCTACACTACCTGTGTTGAGGGATGCAGACTTCTTCTAATTTTATAAATGTAAAATGGGATGAAGAGACAGTAGTTTTAAAAAGAGAGACGAACTTCTTAGCATTCCATGGATTCACCGTGCTGGGTCCATCGTGTGGCAAAGAGACCTTAGATTAGACCTTGTCCCCTTAGATTGGTCTATCTTATTGTAAAAAGCAACAAAATAATAATTGTCTGACGAACATATTTACAAATGGAGCATGAGAATTATGTGAAGTTTTTAGACAATTACTTTGGAGTTGTTAAGCAAAACGGCCGACGGAAAGTGTCTGGGAGTATTGGGGCCTTGTTTTTAAGGATATTGCCTACAACATACGTGAAAATCACTTATTAGAAAACACGTGAAGTAAGTAATGTTTGTATGTACCTCCATTACCCCATATCTCAAAATTGGCCGTCTAAGCAAGTTAGCGAGTAAGCATGTGTTCTTAGTACTTACTAACTCTACTCAATCGTCCACATTACATGCATCAGAAAATAGGTGACGTCTGGGAGCTCTGGAATCTTACTCTATAACGGCTGGATGGATTTTGACAATTAATATATTGTAGATTCATGAATAGCTACATAAATATTACCAGCACGAATGTTGATAATGCGAACTCACAAGATTTCACCTATGTAAAATGCGCACTGCACGCTCTGCTAATCTACCGCCGCTCCGACGCTACGCTGCCATACATTAGTATGTCCAAGGTATGTCCCCTTGAAATATTTTCCCCAGCCAAAAGTGCCCAACAGCGACTAAAAAGTTTTCTCTACAAAAAGTTGATCATTGGTGGACATGGTGTTCCGTCGCTTTCGCTGTGAAGCATGCTTTACTCATCCCGAACACGGAAACCGCCGCTAATACGATGCCATGAATATTACAATCACGTGCGCGTTTAATGAAACTCTGAAACTCTCCAAGTTTTTTTCGTTTGCTTAGCTTCGTTTTGTCGAAACGAACTGAACAGAACAAAAAAATAACGATTTTTATTTAAATCCTAGATAGAAAAGTATTTGTAGTTTCAGCACACACTTACATTTTAGTGCAGAGACAAGAGTGAGTCATAAGTAAGAGATAGGAATATTTATAGGTAGCTTTACTAATATTATAATGCTGAAATGTTTATTAATTTGAACGCGCTAATCTAAGGAACTACTGCACCGATTTCAAAAAATATTTTATAACATATTTGCTCGTAAAGGGTCTCTTATTGGACCAATTTCTGTATCGTAGTGTATCTTATTAAGTACTTGTGCTGTAATCACAGAGTAAGTAATTACGTGCTGTAATGTGTAATGTAAAACGCACGGTTTCAAAATGCTCCGTCCACAGACTAGGTAGAGAGATATGCTCCGTCTAAAACGAATGGTACCTTTTTAAATCTTAGTAAATAGTTTTTATGTCAGAAAAGTGTGGTCAACATTTTATGAATAAAATTAACTTTGAGGAAAAAAAAAATTTAATTCGTTAATTTAATTAATTTTGACCATACATTACTTTAATTTTACTGTAACAAAACACAAAAATATTAATTTACTTTATTACTAATGGCATACCGGCTTGTTCTGTGCCGTTGCTTAAAAAAAAAGGCGCCGATGCGCGCGCATTGCTAATCTGTGATCCATAGTGATTACTTACTCTGTGCTGTGATCTGTGATCAAGTAAATATTATTCCGCGCCTTTTTTTTCGCTTTATTGTTTTTATTTGAAAATGTCGTCAGAGTTTTGTTTATTTCCTCGCAAATATGTTATAAAATGTCGTATGACATACGTGCCCTTTGATAATTACAGCCTCTGCTAAATTAGCAATAAAGCCTCGGCTGTAATTATTATCAACTTAGCGCACTTATATCATAGTGTACTATTACCGTTAGATATGGACGTGATCCCTCATTATTATAGGCTATAATATGTTATATGTACCACGGGCAAAGCCCTGGCGGATCGCTAGTTTACTATGTATGGTGCTAAGCGTTATAATATGTTGAACCCAATATGTCCGTTAAAGTGTAGTGAAATGAAATTAGTCGTTCAATTAAATTCAATTAATAACAATCCCTCTATCCTACTAACATTACCTACAGTAGGCCAGTCACCGTAGACATAAAAATCGCGCTAGGTCGCAAATAATAGCCAGGTTCTGTTTTTTCTGATGTTGTTGGGATAGATACCAGTAGTGTAAAACCCAAATTTGCAAACACGAAAAACCTGTGCTAGTTTCGTGGTGCTCGAGAAACCTCAACATTTTCGGACTTTTTTCAGTTTTTATTTTACAACTACTAAAATATGCATTTAACAGCAAAGTCACCTATGATAGTATTAAAGAAGACAAAATAAGCAATAATATGAACGCAGTTCCAGGTCTGTATGGCTAACAAATCTCAAGATATAACACTTCAAAAATGGGATTTTTTTCCAAAAAGTTCTCTATCTATCCTAACAACATACCAAAAATTCAGAACCTGGTTATTATTTGCAACCTAGAGAGTTTACATTAAATCTATGGTTGTCTAAATCTTTATTAAACTTTTAAAATTATAAAATGGGACAGTTTTTCGTATTTATCTTTTTTTATAACAGTCTTTTCAGCTAATTTTACATTTATAAAATTAGAAGAAGTCTGCATCCCTCAACACACGTAGTGTAGGGTTCAGTCCATACTTACACAATATGTGAAATCTTACTAATATGATAAAAGTCAATGTTTGGATGTTTGTTGCTCAATCACGTCGCGTCGCAACGAATGAACGGATCGGGGAGAAATTTGGACCACAGTTAGATCATAGTCTGGAAGAACACATATGTAGGCTATTTATCCCGGTAAAATAACTGGAACGGGAACTACACACGTAACACCGCTGGGCACTGCTAGTATATAATAGTTAATTATTTTAATTTCCTGTCGCATGTACTTTTTCTTGTGTTTTTAATGTAATTAAAGTCATTCATTATTGGACCAAAAAGTTGTTTCATATAATTTCACATAACCTTAGGAAATCTTCAAACTGAGAAACGAATAAATATAGTTAGATAGATAGATAAACTCTTTATTGCACTTACATAACAAAGAAAAAAACAGAAAAAACTTATATTAAAGTAGCAATTGGCGACCTTATCGCTGAGAGCGATTTCTTCCAGGCAACCGTAGGATGGTAAAAACATAAATAAATTAATAATGGAAGACAGGGAGTACAATTAGGAGTAGTAACAATTTAGAATAACTAGCAACTAATTTAAAATACAACAATAGATATATATAAATATTACATAATTATATCGATTTTACATCCTAATACACAAATAATTTTATAATAATAGACTAATAGATAATTAATTAATAATAACATGTTCAACAAATTAAAATATTTAAAGATGAATAGATTACAATTTAATGGACTTTAAGGAGAATAATGATTTTAACTAGCTGATGACTGCAACAAGTAGAACTCTTTAACTTGGTTCTTAAAAACAGCAAGAGAAGGAGCTTGCCTAATGTTGACGGGCAAGGCATTCCACAACTGGACAGCTTGCAAAGCAAATGACTTGCCATAAAAAGTTTCGCTGCGCGCCGGCGGTGTTTCAAGGAACAAGTTATATTTTGACCTGAGCGGTAGACCATGTGCATTGCTCCAATACGTAAAAAGTTTTTTCAAATACCGCGGAAAAGAGGGGTTAAATAATGCGCTATAGAGAAAATACAAAATATGAGCATTCCGACGAAAGCGAATGGGGAGCCACTTGAGCTGTATACGAAATTGAGATACATGATCATACTTGCGTAAACCAAATATGAATCTTATACAATAAATTTGGAGACGCTCAAGTTTATCTAGCTGATCTTCTTTGAGGTCAAGAAAGCAGACGTCTGCGTAGTCCAGGATGGGGAGAAGAAGAGATTGTGCAAGCGCAATTTTAGTAGCAGTGGGTAAAAAATTACGTAATCGTCTCAATGACCCGCCCGATGCAAACAGCTTACAGCTGATCGATTTTAGGTGTGATTCCCAGCTCAACGTGCGGTCAAAAATAACGCCAAGATTCTTAACTGATTCGCTATACGATATAGTGACCCCATTAAAAACAATCTTAGGGATTGCGGACCAATCGACTCTAGCTATTATGTAAGCACTGCCGAGTATAATAACCTGGGTCTTGTTGGGGTTTACATCTAAGCCGAAGGAGTTACTCCAGTGTACAATCTGCTTAAGATCGGCATTTACGATGTCAATAGCCACACTTAAGTCAGGGAGTCGAGCTTGCGAGTAAATTTGGAGATCGTCTGCATAAAGGTGGTAGAAAGAAGTTAAACAGTGAGAAATGGAATTGATAAAGATGGCAAATAGAAGTGATGATAGCACGCCGCCTTGAGGGACTATTGTTGTATAGTTATATAGTTTTATTGTTGGATCCAGTAAAGTTATATTGACGTATATATTTTATTGATTTTTTAATTTAACATCCATTAACGAAGATTACGCTGGTATTTTATGTTAAATATTTTTTTTTATGATAGGTATGTTAAATATTTTTCCCACCGAAAGCCCTTATACAGCTTTTATAACCAAAGTGATTATTCCAAATGTATGGAATTTATGTAGTAAATAACATGACATATAAAGTAAATAAAAGTAAATAACATATTTCAAAATTATTGATGTGATTAATAAGTCTCTTGACGTGAGTATTTCAGGAGTACTCACAGTACAAATGAATGAAGTTTTGTAAATCTGACGAGGCCATAAATGTAACTTATATTATTTTAACAATAGTAATGTATGTATTCAATTTATGTCAATAAAAATATCTTATCTTATCTTTTTTTTTTTATATCTAACAGTTTTTTTAAATAGTTGTAGAACATTTTTATTATAAAAAACTACTTATATATTCCAGCAGTAATTCCACGGGTAATTCATTACCACCGAAAAAACTGCCACGACTACCCGTGTCGCTACGTTCCGTCGCATTTACGTAGCTGCCGAAGGGTGTTGATATGCAAATTCCTGAAGCATTAAATTCGGCGAGCAGCCAAACGTAATAAAACGCTATAAACACGATTTACTGCATTTTTCCACCCTTTCAAACAATCCTGGTGTCCCGCGGTTCTTGATTATTATCCCCATTATTTATCCCCTCACTTGTCTACGGGCTTAGGTATTTTTATGACGTCATTTTGTATCCGTAAGTGCATCGGTTCAAAAAGTTTTGTGGCCTCGGTACTTGGTATTTGATAAATTGTGCAAAAGGGGATGGCAGGCCTCCTTCATAAATTTGAATTTATCGCTCATTTCGTCTCTTTTCGCGCATTATTTTGAAAGGTTTAAGGGAAATGTTTTGAGTTATAACCTACATAAGAAAGCCTGGTGTCTGCGCCGCATAATGTTGAAAGAATTAATACAGAACATTACATGTGCAACGAGTTCGTTGCTCCGGGACCGATTGCCTGGATGGGATCAGGCTCGAAATCGTTCAGAAATGTGATTACGCAGGACGCTCGAACTGGGTGGAAACTAATTTTGAGAATGCAGAAATGATTTCAACTAAGCTGGGCAGCTTTTGGGAAACTTTGTCGAGACTTCTCGTCTCATCCCACAGAGTTTGAAGTCAACCAGTTTGTCATACCTGCCATGACTCACCTGAAACATAGTTATTGCAGTAGTAATGGACCGTAAGTTCAAAGTCGTTCAGGAAGTTATGGAAAAAATAATGCTTGTGTTTTATTGCAATAAAATCGTCCACCGGAGAGCAAACTCAACGATTAGCAAGCTGAAACGGCAGTGGTCATATCTGTTGGAGACCTGATTACCGTTGGGACATACGAGTTCTGGAATGTGGAGACCACGAACCTCGATTCGGTAAACGAAGTGTGGAATGCCTTCGAACTAAATTAAGTGAAGTTGGACGGAAGTAAGCTGGTGAAACCTTTGGAACTCTTTTACTAGAAATAATTGAAAGCCGAAATATGATTTGATTCATATAATACGTTTTATTTCTGTAATCTGTTCATATAATATGTAAAATCTAGAATTAAATCAAAATTATCAATTTGTTAATATGTATTGACCTTACTACATATTGAAAAAAATTGGCAGTCATAGGAACTGCCGATAGAAGTGAAAACTTATAACTTAGAATTTGATAGCTTACTTTGGCAACTACACGGGTGTAACCGGAAGGCGTGGCCTAGTCATCATGGCATGGCCATCTAGAAATGCGTCAGCATTTCCCATTGGCTCACGCATTTCTAGATGGCCATGTCATGATGGCCGGATCACGCCCTTTCAGCATTTCCCATTGGTTGACGCATTTCTAGATGGCCAATGGCCATGATCCCGAGTTTACCCGAAGATTTCTTATCATACCCGAGCGTGACGCTAGAATTCAATTCACACCCCACGAAAAATATGTCTAGGCGCGCCAAACGAAGTTTTCACTTCAAAAACGAATTAGCTTGTAACATTTTCAAAATATTTCAGTCACTAGGCTGTGGTATAGATATACAACTGCGAAGAAATAGCTATTGAAATAAATCATCTTATATCTCCTGGTGAGAGCGTGATGCAGTGCCAGGTAAAGGTTTGGACTCTTCATGTAGGTACCAATGCCTACGCGACTGAACAGATATGAGCAGGCATGTTACTTGAAATTAGGTTTTGCTTGTCCCATTACTTTTTACTATAGGTACAAAAGAAAAATGCAAGACGTTTAAAAAGCTAAGTAGTAAATTTTTACAACAGGCTGTTTGTAGCACCCTGTCGCTATTATAAATCTCTGTTTTCAAACTACAGCGATTTAAAATAAAAGGCATAGTCTGGGTACGCGAACTATTAAGCATAAAATGTATTGAAATAGTTTGGGCTGCGCTGAATATAAAGGATGCTACAAACACGGCGCCCACTTGGAAATAATGATGCAAAAATGGGATTTTGTGCACCGCCGCCTGCACCGGCCGGGAGCGAGAGGAAATATGAAATATTGACTGCGGCGTGTAGACATTCCTGCATATAGAACCTCTCTTAATCTTTTTGTTTTCTTCACTCATTGAATATTTTTTTATAGACCCCATACTTTTTTATATTGAAAATACATTTAGGCACTGAGCACTTTTTGGGTAAAAAAATCATGGAATACACGTCATTGTCACCCAACGCTCCTCGAAAATATATGTATCTTTTACTAAAGCACCATCTGCGATTTTTGCAGAGGATAGATTAATGTGAGCTGTGAAATTGTAAGTTATAAGTTTTCACTTCTATCGGAAGCCATAGCTGCCATTTTTTGAAGTGAAAACTTCTTTAGGCGCGCCTAGACAGATTTTTCGTGGACTGTAAAATGACTTCTAGCGTCACGCTCGGATATGATAAGAAATCTTCGGATAAACTCGGGACCATAGTCATTGGCTATCTAGAAATGCGTCATCCAATGGGAAATGCTAAAAGGGCGTGGCCTGCCCATCATGCCATGGCCATCTAGAAATGCGTCAGCCAATGGGAAATGCTGGTGCATTTCTAGATGGTCATGCCATGATGACCAGTCCACACCCTTCGGTTACACCCATGTAGTTTACAAAGTAAGCTATCAAATTCAGAGTTATAAGTTTTCACTTCTATCGGCAATTCCTATGACTGCCAATTTTTTTTTTAAGATCAGGTTTTCCGGCCTATTGATATATTCAAGACTATATATAGCTTTCAAAAAATAATAGGCGAATTTTAACACTTGAGAAATATTCGCAATATATTTTATTACATACGAGCCAAAATGTATGTATTGTAAGAATTTCATTCAATTAATTATAATTTTATCATTTCTTTCAGTATGGCTCCAAGTTTCATTCTAGGGTTTTTCTCAAATCTCAAAACAGGCTTTTTATTTTTTGACAACTTTTAATGCGTTTTGTTAACTAAATATTAAAACCGTTACTCTGGAGGTTTCAACATATTCAGCGCAAAGGCGATTTATATTTAAAGTACACATTTATGTCAATTTTAATTATTATCAAAATCATTTCAATTATTATTTTGTCTGTCACAGCAGCATATTTAAATCAAATATTAATTCGCCAAATACGAGGGTCAAACTGAAAGTTCTTAGAACTGGCCACTTATAAACAATATAATAAAAAAATAATTCTATAATTTGAAAATAGAACTCTTTGCCAATATTACTGAGTATATACTTCATTCATTTGTCATTTGTTTTACGATTTGGCGGCAAATTGAAAATTGTCTGTGTCACGTCAACATGAATTTAACACGAGAAAATTTTCGTGCAATGATTTTTTATGACTTTCGATGTCATTTAAGTCAACAAGAAAGTTATGATAGACTACGATTGGCCTTTCACGATGAAGCCCCATCTCGTGCGACTGTTTACAACTGGTTTAATGAGTTTAAACGTGGTCGCACTAATCTCACTGATGATTTACGTGAGGGACGGCCTTCTACGGCGACGACTGAAGATAACATCTGTGTTGTGCGGCGTATGATAGAGACTGACAAAAGAGTGACCTATCAGCAGATTCGGACAAGCTTAGGCATCGGTATGAGTCAAGTGCACAAAATCCTACACGAACATTTAGCGGTCAGGAAGCTTTGCGCCCGGTGGATACCTCATAATTTGACTGAGGCTCAAAAACTCCATCGTGTGGATTGGTGCCGTAAAATGATTGAAAGATTTAACGGAGGTGACTCAAATGCTGTGTTCGACATACTAACAGGTGACGAAAACTGGATTTACTGTTATGATCCTGAAACCAAAAGACAATCTGCTCAGTGGGTGTTTCCTTTCGAGGAGTTGCCAACTAAAGTGAAGAGAGATCGAAGTGCGGGGAAAAAAATGGTGGCCTCGTTCTTTGGAAGGATAGGTCATTTCGCAACAATTGTGTTAGAGGATCAAAAAACAGTTTCTGCAGAATGGTACACTACCAATTGTTTGCCACTTGTCTTGGAAAAAGTTCGAGAGAAACGACCTCGCAGTAGGATCCTCCTTCACCACGACAACGCCTCATCGCACACCGCCAAGCGAACGATCGACTATTTGGCGACATCAAACGTTGAATTACTGGGTCACCCGCCGTATAGCCCCGACCTCGCGCCTTGTGATTTTTATTTATTTTCAAAAATTAAAGAAAAACTTAAAGGAAAGCGGTTTATGAATGCTGAAGAAGCGGTGGCTGCGTATCGCGATGCCATTGAAGAGACCCCTAAAGACGAGTGGGCAAAGTGCTTTTCCCAGTGGTTCCATCGCATGCAGCGGTGTATTGACGTGAATGGACAATATTTTGAAAAGATATAATAAAACTAATAACTGGCTAATGTAATCAGTTTTTGATTTTCTAAGAACTTTCAGTTTGACCCTCGTATTTTAATCAAATTGAAACTAATCAAATTGAAGTTCGTACATACAGTGCAGAGAACAGAATGTTGTACTAGGTACTTCTACTACCTACTTAAAGTAAGTGGGAAATAAATATTCGGTTCTGGTTCTTGAGGTTCTAACTATGTTAAAACTTTTAACATATTCATCAACGGCAGTAAAAACAATAAAAGTGGCCAAGTGCGAGTCGAACTCGTCCATGAAGGGTTCCGTTGCAGCAAGTAACATAATATAGGTAGGTAAGTAACATAAGTTCATGTAGTTTGTTGTAACTTTGATCGATGTTTTAATAACAGTGTATTTATGACGTACTAAAAATTTTTGTTGGAAGTTTGTATGGTAATCATGTATATTTTTTTAGTTTTATCATTCTCTTATTTTAGAAGATACAGGGGACACATTTTACCATTTTGGAAGTGTCTCTCGCGCAAATTACCTATTCAGCGTAGAAAAAAAATATTAGAAACCTCAACATCATTTTTAAAGACCCATCCATAGACAGCCACACGTATGGGTTTGATGGAAAAAAAATTGAGTTTCAGTTCCAAGTATGGGGCACCCCCAAACTTTATTATTTTTTTTTATTTTTTTTTTTGGAAAAATCTTAATGCAGTTTATAGAATACATCTATTTAGGTACCAAGTTTCAACAGTATAGTTCTCATAATTTCGGCAAAAAGTGGGTGTAACATACGGACGGACAGACAGACAGACATGACGAATCTATAAGGGTTCCATTTTTACATTTTACGGAACCCTAAAAAGTATGAAAAATAATTTCCATTATTTTGTCTGTCACAGCAGCACATTTAAATTCAAATATTCCTTCCCCATTGAAGTTCGTACATAAATTGCAGAGAACTGCAGAAGTACGGGTACATGCGAAGCATCGCTCCAGGGCTCTTCTCCCGCCCGCGATATTTCACGAACATCGGCGAAATCCGACCAAAGCCCCGATTGAATTCATAGCGATTTGATTGAGTCGCGGATTAGGCTAGATATACCGGGATGTGGATGCTTTTGTCCTTAAATAAGCTTGTTTAATCTCGGAGTTTGTGTTCGAAATGTTTAAAATTAATGTTTCGCAGTAATCTCGTCCAGGCGATTGACTATTCATAGCTACGCTTCGTGGTATTACAACTTGACCATGAATATTTTTTACCTTATCGCACACCTTAAGAAAGATTAGTCTATATAGGTAAGTATATCAGAGGTAATAAATATTTCTGCCATAATGTTCATAATTATTATTAAATTCCCTATCGGTAGGTGTAAATAACCAAATAATGCCGGGTTTTCGAGTAGATGCATGTTTTTATTAGGGTTCCGTAAAACGTAAAAACGGAACCCTTATAGATTCGTCAAGTCTGTCTGTCTGTCTGTCTGTCTGTCTGTCCGTCCGTATGTCACAGCCACTTTTTGCCGAAACTATGAGAACTACACTGTTGAAACTTGGTAAGTAGATGTATTCTGTGAACCGCATTAAGATTTGAACAAAAAAAATTAAAAATAAGAAAAATTAGGGTTGCCCCCCATACTGAGAACTGAAACTCAAAAAATTTTTTTTCATCAAACCTACACGTGTGGGGTGTCTATCGATAGGTCTTCAAAAATGATGTTGAGGTTTCTAAGATAATTTTCGTCTACACTGAATAATTTGCGCGAGAGAAACTTCCAAAGTGGTAAAATGTGTGTCCCCCCCCCCCTCTAACTTCTAAAGTAAGAGAATGAAAAATCTAAAAAAAATATATGATGTACATTACCATGTAAACTACCAACGAAAATTAGTTTGAACTCGATCTGATGAGTAGTTTTTTTTAGTACGTCATAAATACACTATTATTGAAACTTCGATCAAAGTTACAACGAACTACAAGAACTATGTGTACTATGTATATTATGTTACTTGCTGCAACGGAACCCTTCATGGGCGAGTTCAACTCGCACTTGGCCATTTTATTATTATTTAAAAAACTTGCGGTTTCGTTACAAACTCATAAAGTGGCTTCTTGTAAAATTATGTACTAAAGTGACTTCGTGTAAAATTATGTACTTATAGTAATTTTGGCTATGTGTGAATTACCATAAATAAATAAAAAATATTGGTGGACAATTCACACACAGCTAGGCTCCATCTGACCCCATACTAAGCAAAGCTACCGCCAAGCAGTAATGTGCAAACATTACTGTGTTCCGGTTTGAAGGGCAATGATTCCAGAGAAATTACAGGGCTTAGAGACATAATATCTTAGATCTCTGGGTGACGAGCGCAGTGCAGTGCTAGGTAATGATTTGGACTCATCATCATCATCATCAGCCTATCTTAGTCCACTGCTGGACATAGGCCTCTCCCATGGCTCGCCACTCAGCCCTATCCTCGGCTATACGTCTCCATCCACTGCCTGCTGTCTTCCGTATATCGTCACTCCATCTAGTCTCATGGTGTCCTACACTACGTTTACCGATTCGTGGTCTCCACTCAAGAACACGTCTACTCCAACGGTTATCGGTTCTTCGACAGATATGGCCGGCCCATTGCCACTTCAGTTTGCTAATGCGTTGAGCTATGTCGGTTACCTTGGTTCTCTGACGGATCACTTCGTTCCGAATACGATCTCTCAGAGAAACTCCAAGCATAGCTCTCTCCATAGCTCGCTGAGCGACTTTAAATTTGTGGACCGCTTTAACTGTCAGTGTCCAAGTTTCGGCACCGTAGGTCATGACAGGTAGGACACACTGATTAAAGACTTTTGTCTTTAGACATTGTGGTATAGACGACGAGAAGACACGACGTAGTTTACCAAATGCTGCCCAGCCCAGCTGAATCCTTCTCCTGGCCTCACTCTCGAAATTGTGCTTGCCTAGTTCGAGCGTCAGCCCTAGGTACACATATTTCTGAACAATTTCTAGAGGGACGCCATTTATAGCAACCGGTCCCGGAGTTATACGTTCGTTAACCATGATCTTGGTTTTATCCACGTTCATCCGGAGACCTATGCGTTGAGAAGCATCAACTAGGCCATTCAGCATCGACTGTAAGTCCTCCAACGATTCAGCCATTATGACGATGTCGTCAGCAAATCGTAGGTGAGAGATGTACTCGCCACTTATATTTATGCCACGCCCAGCCCAATCCAGCGTCTTAAACATATCTTCGAGAGCGTTAGAGAACAATTTGGGGGAAATCACGTCCCCTTGTCTCACTCCTCGACGAAGATGGATATGGTTCGTCTGCTGGTTTTGGACTTGGACTGTCATCGTTGCGGCGTTATATAGACATCTCAGCACCTCGATGTATCGCCAGTCGACTTGACACCGTTGCAAGGACTCCAGAACAGCCCAGGTTTCGATCGAGTCGAATGCTTTCTCGTAGTCCACAAACGCTAAGCATAGGGGCCGATTATACTCTTTGGTCTTCTGTATAATCTGCCGCACTGTGTGAATGTGATCTACAGTACTGTACCCGCTTCGAAACCCGGCCTGTTCAGGGGGTTGGAACTCGTCGAGTCTTCGCACCAGACGGTTTGTGATAACCCTTGAAAACAGCTTGTAGACATGGTTTAGCAAGGATATCGGTCTATAGTTTTTCAAAAACGTCTTCTCGCCTTTTTTGAAGAACAAAATGACCACGCCGTTATGCCATGCCCTCGGAGTTCTCCCGGTGAAGAGGACAGTATTAAACAGGGCTTGGAGCTCTTTTTTGGATTTGGACTATCATGTTCCAATAGCTGTGTGTTACTGTGCTGTTATGTGGCAGGCATCTTGCTTACCATCAGGCACATGACCTGTTCGTCTCGTCACTCTATGCTATAAAAAAAAAAAGCTTTTACTATGACGGCCAGATAGCTGATATAGTACTTATATAGTTTTAAATACATACTTATTATCCATAGAAACACCCAGACACAGTACAAATATTTAAATTCATCACACAAATATTTTCACTGGGTCGGAACCAAACTCACGACCCTCGGCTTCGCGGGCAGAGTTACTACCCACTTAGCCACGAGGTCAGTCGAATTATTATTATTAATTTTGACAGAATATGCGATTAATTAATTATCTCAGCAATTATTTTGCTTATAAATTTTAAAGTTAAAAAGATTGTGCCCAAATATGTCGATATCCGAATGTCAATGAAATTGATTCATCTATAAATCTACTTGGTAAAGGTACCAAGCGTTTTTCTCCGAAATGTAGGCGTAAACGGAGTAACTTGTATGAAACGTAAGGTAATTTTGTTTTACTATAAAGTATAAACCTAGGTGTATTTGCTATTATTGGTTTTCTTCAATTTTACACCACATCGACAAGATGGGTGCTAAAGTCAGCAGTGCGTGCTTTGCGCTAAGACGAGTATCCCGAGTGGTGTCTGCGGAAGTGTCACGTGCGTGTTACTTCGCCACAGTGCATTTTCGGTTACAATACGGCGCCGAGCTATACCCGCGCGCTGCCGACTGGGGAGCGTGCGTTCCGCGCCCAAAAACGTGCCGTACGTGCCATCGTTGGCGTATCGCAATGCACATCCGTCAGACCATATTTCAAAGAGCTTGGCATACCTACTTACGTTACCTGCTATATTGATCTACCAGGTGGCTGTTTATGTCAGAAATAATCTAGAATCATACAATACGCGAGGAGAGAGACATTCTCAAAACATACGTAACGCGGACAAGCTGGATGTCATATCACACTCTCTCACAAGGTCACGGAAGCTAACTCACATTATGGGACCTGAAGTTTATAACACTCTTCACAAAATAGTCATATCTGCCCCAAGTTTCGGCAGCTTCAAAAACAAATTAAAGTCTTGGCTTATCGATCAAACTTTTTATAGTTACACCGAAGTTTTAGAGAGTGATGGCAAAGTCCTATAAAAATGTATGCAAAAATTTGACAATTGTTATAAAAACATATTATAGTCATATAATGCTTGACAGTTTTCTGTACAGTAAAGTAGTCATTTCAAACTTTGAAAATGTATACAATTTGTATGCTCTTTCTTTTGTTTTTTTTTTAATTATTGACGTGTCAATTGTACATTTATGAATAAAGTACTTTGATTTTCATATAATCTATCTGTGAGTCTATCTATCTAGAAAGTGTAGGTATCACCTCACTAAAATGGTATTGATATTGATAATGGTCTTTATGAATAAAGTACTTTGACTTTCATATAATCTATCTGTGAGTCTATCTATCTAGAAAGTGTAGGTATCACCTCACTAAAATGGTATTGATATTGATAATGGTCTTTATGAATAAAGTACTTTGACTTTCATATAATCTATCTGTGAGTCTTTCTTGACTCACATATTGACATTTATGAATAAAGTACTTTGACTTTCATATTATAATCTATCTGTGAGTCTATCTATCTAGAAAGTGTAGGTATCACCTCACTAAAATGGTATTGATATTGATAATGGTCTTTGATATTGGTATGTATTTATTTTCGTTATGAATTAAAGAGAAAACTATAACAAAGCCATGACAGTTTTAGTTAAGCGGTCGAAGTGCACAGATCACAATTAATAAATAATAAAGTGGCCAAGTGCGAGTTGAACTCGCCCATGAAGGGTTCCGTTGCAGCAAGTAACATAATATACATAGTACACATAGTTCTTGTAGTTCCTTGTAACTTTGATCGAAGTTTTAATAATAGTATTTATGACGTACTAAAAAAAAACTACTCATCAGATCGAGTTCAAACTAATTTTCGTTGGTAGTTTACATGGTAATGTATAACAACCGTGTCGCCCCGCAGATCGACACCTACTTGGATAACAGTCAGCACGGGTTCAGATCGGGACGTTCAACAGGTTCGAACCAAATCAATTTTGTGGATTATGTTACTTCAAGTATGGATGCTGGCCTGCAGGTTGATGTAGCCTATTTTGATTTCCAAAAAGCATTCGATCGAGTAGAAAACGATATCCTTCTACAAAAGTGTGCTGGTATCGGTTTTAATCCCAAGCTTCTTTCACTATTCGCTAGTTATCTTTCGAATCAATCGCAATATGTCCAGCTACCTGGTTCTAGATGGCAAAGCAGTAACTATTATACGAGATCCGGTGTGAGTCAAGGCTCGACGCTCGGTCCGACGCAGTTTCTAATAATGGTCAATGATTTGCCGAAGTCCATCACCACTTCTAAATGTCTGATGTTCGCCGACGATCTCAAGCTGTATACAGCGGTTGGCAGCGTATCGGACTGTGAGGCCCTTCAGGAGGCAATCAATTCGGCATGCGGATGGAGTGGCGATAACCAGCTACTATTTAACGGCAGTAAATGTAACGTTATTACCTTTACTAGGAAAGAGACGCCGATTATTTATAAATACTGTTTAACTGACAATAATAGTATAGAGAAAATTCATGAAGTTAAAGATCTAGGTTTGACATTGGATACTGAAATTAATTTTAGAAATCACGTTAATAATATTTGTAAAGAGGCTTATCGAATGTTAGGATTTATCATGCGTACGTCCTATAACTTCCGGGATCTGCGAGCACCGTTGGCACTGTATACGGCTTACGTACGCAGCAAGCTGGAGTACAACGCGATAGTTTGGGATCCCCATGAAAAAAAGTACTCACTCATGGTTGAGAAGATTCAACGCAAATTCGCGCGTTTTATTTATAAAAAGAGGTACGGGTACTACCCATATATGTATCCGTCACTATTTGTGTACGGTATGGTGGGTTTGTACAGTTTGGAACTGAGGCGGAAGATGCAGCTGTTAATGCACTATTATTATTTACTAAATAATAAGTTGAACAACCCCGATACACTGAGCGAGGTGCGGCTGGCGGTGCCGGGGGTGGGCCGGCGCGGGCCGGGCGCGCTCGCGCCGCGCCGCCGCCGGCCTCTGCTGGCGCCGCCGCCGGGGCTGCGGACCGTGCGCGGCTACAACGCACCCACGCCGCGATTTATACAACTTTTAAACGGCATACTCACTCAAAAACCGGATCTGGACATTTTCTTTGATAAACAAGGAAATTTTAAGGCTGAAATTGTCGCCTATCTCAGCTCAAACATGTGACGTTTTGGTTATTCTTTTTTAGCTGTAAGTTATATGTTTAAATTGAATTAAATAAATAAATAAATATCATATATTTTTTTTAGATTTTTCATTGTCTTACTTTAGAAGTTAGAGGGGGGGGACACACATTTTACCACTTTGGAAGTGTCTCTCGCGCAAATTATTCAGTGTAGACGAAAATGATTTTAGAAACCTCAATATCATTTTTAAAGACCTATCGATAGACATCCCACACGTGTAGGTATGATGAAAAAAAATTTTTTGAGTTTCAGTTCTCAGTATGGGGGGCAACCCTAATTTTTCTTATTTTTAATTTTTTTTGTTCAAATCTTAATGCGATTCACAGAATACATCTACTTACCAAGTTTCAACAGTGTAGTTCTCATAGTTTCGGCAAAAAGTGGCTGTGACATACGGACGGACAGACAGACAGACAGACAGACAGACAGACAGACATGACGAATCTATAAGGGTTCCGTTTTTACGTTTTACGGAACCCTAAAAAGTACCTAAACTCACACAGTTTAAGGTTCAAACTATTCTCACATACCTTTGTCAACAACAAAATTCAAAACTCAATTAAATACAGGTTCAATAAAACTTGTGGCGCTCGACAGCAAAATTTTAATCAGCTAACTGCAACATCTGTTCAAAGTTAGGCATCATAACTAGAAAACTGCATTGTGACCAGGTGCGGTCTGAAGACTGAAGGGGAGAGGCACAGTGGGCATGACCCCCTAAAACGCACACGTCAAATTGTAAAATCTACTATACAAAAACAATAAAAAAAACATAATTTGCCCCTAGCTTGTGATGCATTGCATGAATTGCTAACATCTAACGGCGCATTAATTTTCCGTTTGTTGTATAATATGTGAAAACATATTAATGTTGGATGTATTTGTAGAATAGACGAGACGAACTTCTTAGCATTCCATGGATTCACCGTGCGGGTGCCGGGTCCATCGTATGGCAGAGAGAGAAATCTCGAGTAGACCCCAAGACTTGTGACTCGGGCATAGGTTTAAAAGGTGCCCCTTTTGGTGACGTACGTCAACACTCACCTTCACTACTCGTATTTCTCTCCCTGCCCAGCCAATTCCGATATGATCCTACTAGTGCAGCTTTAGATATTCGTTCTAGTATGGAACTGCACTTCTTACTGCACTTCTGGACAAGCCAAGGTCTTTAAGAGCGGGCCTAGTGCCAGGAAAAAATCAAATTTCACCCGCGCGTCGCCCTTCCCCTCTCCAATACGCCGCATCGCCGCGAGTAAGATAGAAGCTACGATCACTCAAGGTCATCGTTCCCCGAAATCCAGTATATGAAAACATTCAGATTAAGACGCTGACAACAGCCAAATGGCACTTTTTTCAATACCAATTTAGCAAAATGTGTATGGTTTGAGATAATGAGTAAAATATATGTTATTCTTGAACATATTTATGAGTGACCCGAGGTCATAAATACAAGATTTGGTAAAAAAATCACGATAGAAAAAATTCGTAAACAAACCTCTAAAAATTAGTTTTAGACTTAGATATCAGTGTAATTAGGAGACGGACACTAGTAATTTTTTAAATTATGACGTATTATATTTTGACAAAGGACATTGCTGGTTTATATTTTGGTTTAATTAAAAAACTCACACTTATTTAATTGTTTTTAAAAAGTCGAAACGTATCGCATCTTCCTTCTCTTTCACTCTTATAAGATCTGACAGTGTCGGAAGAGACGTCTTGCTACACGGACGCACGTCGCTCTTTGCTCCGTTCGCCGTTCAATATTCAATAAATAAAAATGATCAATTCTTACAAACGTTAATTGAGTTCATATGGTCTAAAAATTTGACACCTTAGTAATCAGGAAGTTTGGCTCAACGGTTAGTGAGCAACGTACGTCAGCGGTGGACGGATGTAACACTGAGATCGAACCTCACCACTGTGAAATCTTTTTGCATGTTTTTTTTCATAACATTGTTGTTAGATTCTTTCTCCGATGTTTTCAAGCTTTTATACTATATTAAAATTTAGTTTCACCTGTCCCAAAGCCACAGATTAGAAAATAGTTACTACGAAACCGGAAGCTTATTATCAAATCTTGCAAAAAGTTGAAATCTCGCATTATAGGTACGTGTGTAAATTTTATTGCAAACAATGGTATGAAAATTTTATGATGCTGATCTGATGATGGAGCCGGAAAGTTGCCATAGGAACTCAGGAATGAAAAGACATAGCCCCACCGAGTTTGGACTTATTTTCTTTGTCTTGACGAGTACTTTGGTGATAGATGGTAACCAGGGTCTGATGATGGAGCAGGAAGGTGGTCATAGGAACTCAGTAATTAAACGACATAGCTCCACCGAGTTTGGACTCGTTTTTTGTCTTGACGAGTACTTTAGTGCTAGATGGTAACCAAGGTCTGATGATGGAGCTGGGAAGTGGTCATAGGAACTCAACAATTAAACGACATAGCTCTACCGAGTTTGGATTCGTTTTCTTTATCTTGACGAGTACTTTAGTGCTAGATGGTAACTAAGGTCTGATGATGGAGCTGGAAGGTGGTCATAGGAACTCAACAATTAAACGACATAGCTCCACCGAGTTTGGACTCGTTTTCTTTGTCATGACGAGTACTTTAGTGCTAGATGGTAACCAAGGTCTGATGATGGAGCTGCAAGGTGGTCATAGGAACTCAGTAATTAAACGACATATCCCCACCGAGTTTGGGCTCTTTTGATTTGTCTTGAGAAGTACTTTGGTGCTAGACGGCAACCAGGGTCTGATGATGGAACTGGAAGGTGGTCATAGGAACCCAGCAATTAAACGACGTAACCCCAATAACCCCATCGAGCTTGGGATCATTTGATTTGTCTTGACGAGTACTTTGGTGCTAGATGGCAACCAGGGTCTGATGAAGGTGCTGGAAGGTGGTTAAGGGATGACAGTAATTAAACGAGTACATTGGTGTTAAATTCTAAGACGCTGTTAAAGTCTACGTTATGGCTCATCTATTCGGGAGAACGGTGACTGCCGATTCGGACCCCCACGCGCACCACTCGATGTCAGCGTGTAATGCCGCTAACTTATAAACGATGAAGGAAAACATCGTGAGGAAACCGACATGTAAACTTACTAGGTACTTGTACCTAGAGTGTAGGTACACCTCATGTGACATTTACCAACCCATACTTGGTTAGCGTGGTGGATTTATAACCTAGCCCCAGCCTAGATCTCTCCTTGCGAGTGAAGGCCCAGAGTCCCAGCAGTGAGAATAAATAGTGGGTTGCTTACGCAGATTGTAACCAGGTCTGATGATTAAGCGGAAAGATGGCCCTACGTAGTTTAATTTTGCAAGAGACGTCATTTCTTTAATACTACATTTTTAGATTTGGCGATGTATTGAAAATAAATCGCTGCTTTGAGACAAAAGAACCACAACTCAAAATTCAGTTATTTTATTTTTCAACTTTCCTACTTCTGACGATTTTCTACCATTCTCTATGTATTTTAATTGGCTATTACTTGATTATTTCTACATTGTGTTAAAATTAATAATCATAAGAATAAAATTAATATAAATGTGTGGAAGCGGGGTTTGTATAAAATAGACATGATTTTTACCGTTTTCATAGATATTGGTACGGGATACTTCATTCGTTCATTCGACTTGCACTTGGCACACACTTGGCTTATTTTATATACATTTGATATATCTTATGTATCATGTAAAAATACCGTGTAATTAGTCTCTTAGCCCTCTAAAGCCCATTAACCTTACCCAGCTTCGTCGGATCGACGATGCGAATGTGAAAAAAAAAAATCTAAATTTTAAGTGCGCTGTCGCACCCATTGCTGCTTCCGTATAGTCTTAGTTGGGCCGTTGCCCTCATAACACACGGTAATATTTCTTATATGGGAGGCCTGTGAGAGCCAGACCAGCAACCATGACTCGTCGAATCGACGAAGTTTTGTATTTATGACACTTTTTTACAATAAGGAAGTTTCCAATTGGATAAAATCAAAAAATGATTACATAGATTTAAAGATAATAGAAATAAATTATACAAACTGCAAAAAATACTTGGATATCTCAATAAATGACGAATCTGTGAACATTTTAAAATTACTAATTAAAAATCAAAAAGCCGCGCGGCGCGTTCACCGTGTGACGTCACGAGCTACGACGCGGTCGCGCTGTAGGTTAGAAAGGACGCAATAGAATCTGATTTCGCGGCAGAGAAACCAAAATTTCGTGCTAATACTATCTCGAATGTGGTGACGTATAGCATTGACACTATTATCATAGTTTAAATTGTTTTATTCGCAGACGATACCTCTGTGTTATTTAAAATTAAGAGAGGGGGGCAAATGGATTACTGTTGTATCAATAAAAATTTAAATATTTTGAGCGACTGGTTCGACGCCAACAACTTAGCTTTAAATCCGGGAAAAACAAAACGCATACGTTTTTCACTGTCACATTTACAAAACTTTAACGTGAAAATAGCTATAAAAGGTCAAATAATTGAACAAATCCAATCCACGTTATTTTTAGGAATATTTATTATGACTCCAAACTCCAATGGAGTCCTCATATAAATAAATTGGCGGACAAACTTAGTTCAGCTGCACATGCTGTTCGCCAAATAAGAGGAATATCAGATGTGGCAACTGCCAGGCTTGTTTACCATGGATACTTCCACAGCATAATGTCTTACGGTATATTATTGTGGGGTTCGGCGGCAGAAATACAATATTTGTGCTACAAAAGAGAGCAATACGCGCTATCTATAAGTTAGGCCCTAGACAATATTTGAGAGATTTATTTAATACAATTGGAATCCTCACAGTGCCATCGCTTTACATATATGAGTGCATCATGTATGCTAGAAAAAATAGATGTCACTATGCTAATAAGTCCGATGCATCGCATTATAAAAATAGACATGTGTATCCGCGTTATAGATTACACGAGACGGACATTTCTTTCATAAGAAACAGTGTTCGTTATTATAACATTGTTCCAGAAAAGGTAACAAGCCTAAATGAGACAAAGTTTAAAAATGAAGTCAAAAAATATCTGGTATGCAGGGCTTACTATGAAGACAAACAATTTTTAAAGGACAAAAATAATTGGACAAAATCATTTTCTACACGTACATTGACATACATTTTGTAATATCTCTTTTATATGTATATATTTTTTAAAAATTCAAGTTTTAATATAATTCTGTCGTTTTCATACATTCTGACAACGCCTCTCTATCGCTGCATTGAACTGACTAGGCCCAACTGAATGGCCGCTATTTATTTTTAAATTATTTTCTTTTATATACTTCTTTATAACTTGAATATAATTTAAATTTGTATAGTATAATTTAAATTTGTTGAATTTTTTAAACTATTCTTTGTATTTTGTAAATGACGCTACCAAGTGTATATCTGTTATACCTAAGGTCTGAAATAAAGAATCTGAATCTGAAGTTTATATTAATAAAATTGACGTAAAGTTTAGACTATGACCTAATCCCCATTAGTGCGCGGACAGTCTAATAAAATTTACCAATAGTCGACAGGCAAAAGTTTTGGTGTTTTAAACTAGGTAATAATCCGTGGTAATCAAGTGCATATATAAGAAGTGTCAATCAAACTTTCAACATAAGTTAATCATTATTTACCTACCTATTTTCTCTACCATTCTATTATTATTTTTTTTGTTTTTAAATTAACGGCATTACGCACATGACTCCGTAAAGACAGTGGTGCGCATGCGTTGGATTCGAACGAGAGGCTCCGAATCAGTAGTTGCCGTTATCCCAACTAGCCGTAACACTCCCATGTAATACACTAAATTTTCCCACAGTTGGGACTCGGGGCCTTATCTCGCAAGGATAATGCAGGCTTTAATCCACCACACTTAATCTTTCCTCACGATGTTTTCCTTCATCACTTTTTTAAAGTTCAAAACTACAGTGGTGCGTGTGGCGTGTGAGACCAGCCATAATTTATTCTACATTTTTTTTCTTCAAATATAAACATAATCAGTGAAATTGGACAACAACAAAGGCGTTTCGGTTTTCGGTACGTTTGTATGGACTAGTGGCGTTGTTTTTTTTTTTAGCGGCCAAAGATCTGTTATCACTTTATTATATCAGTGAATAACCTTGACGCTATATATAATGTGCAATCAGATTTGCTCTAGGTAATATCGGAGCTGAATTATGGGCTATCAAAGTTATTTATTTTTTGTATTTTTGTATGGGCTTAGAGGCTTCGTTTTTTTTAGCGGCTAAAGATGTGTTAGAGCTTTTTTGAAATATTACTTTACATCAAGGGTATTCGTGCAATTAGATTTGCTGTAAGTTATGTCGGAGCGGAATTATTGCCTTTCAAAGTTTTTTTTGGGTAATTAAAAAAAAACATTATAGTGACAACGGATCTTTGGCCGCTTTAGAATATGGCGATACCAGTCCATGTAAAAAAACTTTGAAAGACCATTACTCAGCTCCAATTTGACGTAAATTAAATCTGATTGAACCAATACCCCTGAGGTATGGTAATGTTTTAAAAAAGTGACAACAGATCTTTGGCCGCTGAAGGAAATGGCACCACTAATCCGTATAAAAATACACAGAAAAACAAAAGCCAAAACTCAGTTCCGATATGACTTACAGCAAATCTGATTGCAAAAAAAACGACGCCAACTTTACTCAAACCCCTTTATATAAAACGAATTTATACTCATGTAGGATATGTATGTATACTGAATGTAATTATTATTTTTTGTTACTTTGACTTTCACAAAGCCTTTTTACAAATGTTGTTGTAATTGACGAGACTCCTTTACAGCTGAAATTTTAATATCTACATTGTTATTTGACATTTTAAAACCATTTAAAACAAAGACATTTGCATGATATAAATAGGCTTGTTTCCACTAAGAATTAATTGGATGGATTAGAGGTTCTTACTATTGATTAAGATATAGAGATTTAAAAAAATAAAACAGTTTATCAAAATAAGTAAAGATTATTAATATTTTTAGTAAAGAAAATCTGAAAAAATAGGCATTGAGTCACGTTACAGTTAACACCAATCAGAAAATGTGACGTCACACCGTACTAAACATCACTAGACATTACTAATGTTGTTGACATTTTTATAGTACTAATATTATTATTTTTTATTTTTATTTATTCTTCGCCATGGATACTAGTTCTTCAGCCGCTTAACTGAACTAGTTTGTTATTGTTTTACCACTATTCTTGAGGAAAAGTGACAGTTTTTTTAACATTTACATTACTAAGATTATATATACTGTGTCAAATGCTTTCATCAAAATGATCTTCACAAAAATACATTCTTGATTTAGTGGCCATCATTCCTCCTCGCAAGCGTTTGCCACTTTTTTCGCATTTGTGGATCGTTTGGAACATAGATGAATAATTTGTTTGGCGTATTTATACTTGTGCTTGTAAACTGGGGCACTATGCAGTTCTTGTAATACGAGGGATTCATTTTAAATTAAAAACGTTGACTAAGTCCTTACACAAACACATATGTTTGCCCCGGCGTGACATCATTCAAGACGCCATAACAGTCTGGAGCGTTTTTGTGCAGAAATTTGTTTGCTTTTTTGAAATGCAAAACACATATTATTGTAAATGTAAGTTTTTTTCAAAAATATAGATGTTTCGGAATACTATCAACATTAAGCTATATTATTAACCAATTTTTTAAATTTAGTACAAAAGCCTATTCCAAAACCTCTTCCATTACAGTTTATAAATGTTTCATTTTACAAACGTTTCGCATGTTTTACATTTTTAAAACATAATAATAACTTTTGAAATAAAAATAATTTTGTAAAATTTTGTTTGTGGACCTTTCGTTACAAAGCAGCAAAATGGTATTGTTGTAAAATCTTGTTTTTCGTGTTGTAATGAGCAATAGTTGTGGATTATTAACTCGCGGGCTCCTCTATTGATGATGATGATAACTATTATACAATATAAATAAATAAATAAATAAATAAATAAATAAATATTGGTGGACAATTCACACACAACACCATCTGACCCCAAACTAAGCAAAGCTTGTGTGATGGCGGCCAGATAGCTGATATAATACTTAAATAGTTTTAAATATATACTTATTATACATAGAAACACCCAGACACAGTGCAAACATTTGAATTCATCACACAAATATTTGCACTGGGTGGGGATCGAACCCACGACCTTCGGCTTCGCAGGCAGAGCTACTACCAACTAAGCCACGAGGCCAGTCAACGTACGTCAGTCAGTCAATATACGTATTTAATGATTGACAACGTTCATAGCGCGTTGAAAACACTAGCTTTCGTCGATCACCGAAGTTAAGCAACGGCCGGCGTAGTCAGTACTTAGATGGGTGACCGCCTGGGAATGGGAACACTATGTAATGTTGGCTTTTTGCTGTAGCTACTTTTATGCAATTAATGTTCGTGTCGAATAAATCTATTTGACTTCAAATAGATGAGTGAGTAGCGCTTATAATAATTAAATTAATTTATTTTTCGAGTGCCTATTGGTGATTTCGAAGTCGGTTTAATTTTGTGTATAAAATAAATTAATTAGTAATTGTGTATTATTGTAATTGTATACCGTACATTCACTAAAATCATTAGACAAAAATTAGACAATCTGGCGAAAAGAAATTTCATTATGTCTGTAAGCGGTGGAAAGTTAGTTATTATTTATAGGCTTTACTCATAAAATTTCGATAATGTTCTTCACAATCTGAAAAAGTGCAAAAAGATATTGAATGAAATTACAAAATATTTTAAAAAGCGCCATCTATGATCTTCGCGCGGTAGCTTTTTGTTTCCATCAATACTAACTAATAATGTCGTCGGCTGAACGCGGTTTGCATGTGGGGGCGCTGTCTTATCGAAGTTTTGAAGAGGCGTGGCTTAAATTTGAATTTGTGAATTTCATTTATGTGTTGTCAGCACCTTAATCACAGATGTTTTTAAAAAAATACATCAATTTGTTTTTTATTGTCTATAAACACACAATAAACCATTTATTGAAAAACAGTCGAATGAAAGAAATGAAAACTAAATATGACTGAATCACAAGATTTAGTCATTTATTTATTTAATATGAAGTCGTGTTTTATAATTAAATAAATGCGTGTTTTACGATATCATATATAAAAAGGGCATCAGTCTATTGCTTAAAAAAATGTGTGCACTTAGACCGCACAGTAGAAGTGAACACTTTATTAGGAGTTTTATTTATTTATTCTGTAATAATATAATATGTAACCGCAACTTTGATATATTTTGTAATACTAAATAGCATGACCATGTTAGTAGGATAAATAGAAAAAAGACATTAATCAAACTTTGTATTTTTAAAATTAAATATAAATCAAAATAGCACAGCGACACTGCAGTGAAGAGCAGCTTTATCTTTTTCATTCAGGTACCCTTGGCGGTCTCTAGTTCACCCGATGGAGCTTTTCATCTTGGATCGCAACAGATCAGCTTCACTTACAGCTCCCGGAAAAAAATCTGGCGCACCACCAAAAGTAGTTTTCATTCCGAAAAAAGGAATAGATTTCATCCCCACGTCACTCTTCTTCCGCCGCGTTAGCGCTAATAGAAAGATACGAGCTAAGCTCACCTTAGGTCATAATATAACTAAGTACAGTAAGTACACGTAACATTACGATAAATCACAGATACTGTAAGAGTTACTAATGAATGCGCGTGTAGGTAAAATTATTAAGTTTCTATTTTTACATAGTATCTAAATTGAGAACAAAGAACGAAAGATGTTGAAAGAAAGAAAGAGGTGGACTGATATTGATGAGTTTAGATAAATATGTATACTAGGTTTCTGATTAACCTGTACTCTGCATTTATTTTTGGATAATTCAGGTAACATTGTATGTGGATGCTAGAACTAATAATGATTAGGTAGATAAATATTTAATAATAATGAAATTTACATAAATATGTAAGTAATATTTTTCTATTTAACAACCGCCAAACAAACAAACACCTCAGTTCAAAATACCAGAAATCAAATTACCTAATGGTTGTTTCACTTAATGTTGTTGTTATTGGTTTAAATATATTTAAACTAGGTAGGTATTAGTATTTGTAATCATTGTACATAATATTTTCTTGTTTTTTAAAAGCACAAACATGTAGATTATTTACCAATCTATTTACCCGAAAATACGTTTCGTTTTCAAGTATAGACAATGTGTGGTTGTGTCGGTTTCCATCTGTGTAAAAAATAAAATAAAGTGGCCAAGTGCGAGTTGGACTCGCCCATGAAGGGTTCCGTTGCAGCAAGTAACATAATATACATAGTACATATAGTTCTTGTAGTTCGTTGTAACTTTGATCGAAAGGAGACGGCTCATTTCTGCCCCAAGTCGTTTCAAGTTTAGGTACTTAATTAGCCCCGGAGACCTAAACAAGTTATTTAATTAAAATAACATATAATTAAATAATTCAAACTGTACATTCAATACTAACCTGCCAAGCGGGGATTGCAAATTGGTGATATAAAAGTACCTGAATGACTATGTATAAGTAATTTTGTATGAAGGTACTGTAGTTCCATAAAACCAAACTAGATGGCGTTGTACGGCGCTAACACACGCTTGCGAAGTTTTTGTGAATTTAAATAAGGCTGTTAAGGTTTAATTCGTAATTTGTCTTCGGGTCAGTAGTCAGTACCCAATTTGAATATTCTTAATATTAGTACCTATGTGTACAGATTAAAGTCAAAGTCAGCCATGTTTTTCTCTATTATTGTTTAGTTGAAGTTTACGTACAGTAAGAATTCGTTCGAAAATCGATTCGCTCGGTGACATGGAATTTCTTAAATTTTCCAAAGGTTTCGTATTTTTTTGTGGTTTGGCCGAATCTCCGGTCCTTCTCTGTGTTGAGTCGACATTATTCTGAGCACAGTACCTAAGTCGCAAAGTAATGAATTTACTACCTTCTTTTAGTAGTAAGTACATAATCACGTTCTTGATTGCCTACTTGCGGCGTTATTTTTTTTCAATGTTTTAGTTGATATCTTTCAAACCCCGCTATACAGGATAAAAACATAAACGGTTCCTCAATATATATTAAAAATCCTATACAATGATCCAATTTTGGTCAAGTCTCTTGCACTTTTTCTGTGGGGCAAATGCCCATGGAAAATGGGCCGTCTCCTTTCAATAATATTGTATTTATGACGTACTAAAAAAAAACTACTCATCAGATCGAGTTCAAACTAATTTTCGTTGGTAGTTTACATGGTAATTTACATCATATTTTTTTTTTGAGTTTTCATTCTCTTTAGAAGTTAGAGGGGGACACACACACATTTTACCACTTTGGAAGTGTATCTCGCGCAAATTATTCAGTGTAGACGAAAATGAGTTTTAAAACCTCAACATCATTTTTGAAGACCTATCGATAGACACACCACAAGTGTAGGTCGGATGAAAAAAAAATTGTTGAGTTTCAATTCTCAGTATGGGGCAATTCCCATGGGGGCAACCCGAATTTTTTTTTTTTTTAATTTTTTTGTTCAAATCTTAATGCAGTTTACAGAATACATCTACTTACCAAGTTTCAACAGTGTAGTTCCCATAGTTTCGGCAAAAAGTGGCTGTGACATACGGACGGACAGACAGACAGACATGACGAATCTATATGGGTTCCGTTTTTACGTTTTACGGAACCCTAAAAAAGTATTGCTGAAGTAATTACCATCTAGACACACTGAACCCCATGTCATCAAAAATAAGTAAAACTTGAAGCCCACCCGCCCACTATAGTGATAACATTATACATGTAAATAGAAAACATCTGTAAAAGTATAAACGTCACGTGTCAGAAAACACTTTTCAAACAATCTCGATTTAGGAAAGGATTCTTAACATGATTTTAATTTCCAGATAGCTAATGTTACGTATAACTTAACTACCCATTGTTGATATCGAAAAATATAAATATGTCTAAGAGAAAATAAAACCAATCAGAAAGTGAACAAATTCACAGGCAACAGCTTGCTTGCTTGCTTGTATTATTTATAATAAATTTTAAACCAACAATTTTATAAACAAGAAAGATCACATTGTTTGTAAGGAAAAACCTTCCTACCTACCTTCAAAACTACTGGACTTATTTCTTTTCTTCATTATATTACTACCTTATTCTTAATTACCGTAGCACCATTAGCCCTTCACGTGCTTTCCGCAAAGCAATCAAAGCATAGTTGCGTAAGCAAAGCTCTCTATTGGAAGACGGATTGTGACATGTATAGGTACGTTTTAACACGTTATAATGTTGGTACTAGCCTGTTCGGAATTACAATTACGCAAATTAATTTATATGGAATTTCAATTACAATAGAAATAAAGGAGACTGCTCATTTTTGCCCCACGTCGTTTCAAGTTTAGGTACTTAATTAGCCCCGGAGACCTAAAAATGTTATTTAAGTAAATTAACATTTAATTAAATAATGCAATCTGTACATTCAAAACTAACGTGCCAAGCGGGGATTGCAAATTGGTGTGATTAAAAGTACTTTAATGACTGTACCTAAAGCCAGCCATGTTTTTTCTCTTTTTTTCTTCTGTTGACGTTTACGTAAAGTGAACGTGCTTGTGTCATTTTGCCCGGATTGCGACATTCTAGTTTTGACGCCAACGTGAAAAAAACATGTCGCCTTATTGTATTATTTTCTTTAACTTGTGTATTTTCGAGTGGCAATGTGCAATATAATTATTAGGTGGGTTATTACAAATTACTATTTCATGTTCGTGAACGTACTTCTTTGACGGTTTTTAGTAAAATATATAATAATATAATATAATATTTGATAAACACTGTGAATATATAATAAGAATATGTGATAATGATCTAGCCGGCACGTACGGACTGTTCCACGAGTTTTCTTCAAACGCGTGCAGGGTTAACCAAAAACATATATATCAAGACACATGCTGGAAAGTTTACCATAAAATATACATTCTCCTTTCTCCCTATTTTAATAGATCTAATGCTCAGCAGACGTGCCACGATGGATCGTCTGCTGATAAACATATTCATCAAGTTTGCATTTCTTTAATCTGAAAAGTTTATGTTAAAAATATACTTAAAACATTATTTTCCGCAGACCTCAATTCATATAAATATTTTCTGATCGTTTGTTTCAATTGTCACTAAAACTTAAAACTATTAATTTATTCATCATACAAAATTTATTATGTACACAATGACTTGTTTGGGGTTTTGCATGTACTACCACAGATTGCTCTTTTATTCAATTGAATTTTTAAAATGTATTAAATTTATTAAAAACAATGTTGGTAAACTTATCTTTTTAACAATAATAGATACCTACCTACTTTTTTACCTATTATTGTACATACTACGAACCTATTCCAAAACAAAATTTGACTTACCTAACTAAAACATACATTAAGTACCTGACTAATATTCCAAAATGTTTACGTTTAGTTCTCTTTTTTCGCAGAAAACTTATTATCCTTTCATCCCATTTTTTAATTCACGCACGCATTTGCCTGACAGAGCGTCCGTAAACAACCTTCCACATCGAGCGTTGCCCGACAACTGACCAGGACCCAAATGTCTATTTAATATCTAACCTGGTACGCATAAAGTCGAGAATAGCATGACACAGTTTAGAGTGGAAATTAATTTGAATTCGGCAGTCAGTTTTTGACCAAGTTTTATTTAATTACGCAAAAATTGAACATAAATTCAAAAAACTATTCGGTTACTTAAATAGAGCGTAAAATTAGACATTTTATTAGCGAAAAATAATGTGGGGTCATCGCTGATAATTTCGAGTACTCGAATTAAAATGGGTTTTTTCGGTGTAATTTTTATTTTTTTATTGTAAAAAAATCTGATCTATTTTTAAAATTCTATCCGGTCATTGTGCTTCTCCTTGGTTGTACCCACACGTCAATATTTTTATTGTTATAGTTTTATCTTTCTTAACGACGGTGAGTGGCGTCGAAAATGATCTTTTTTGCGTTTTCTGGCTTTAGGCGCGCTCTTAAGCAGGTTATAGAGAGATTTTGCTGGTTTTGATTTTGTGTATTGTGGAATAACGTGTAATTTACACGATATTATAGTATTTAGTAGTGGTAGGACTCTTAGCAGAGTCCGCCTGGGGAAGTACCACACCTTTGCCAAATATTCTACCGCCAAGCAGTATGTGCGAACATTACTGTGTTCCGGTTTGAAGGGCAATGATTCCAGAGAAATTACAGGGCTTAGAGACATAATATCTTAGATCTCTGGGTGACGAGCGCAGTGCAGTGCTAGGTAATGATTTGGACTATCATGTTCCAATAGCTGCGTTTTACTGTGCTGTTATGTGGCAGGCATGTTGCTTACCATCAGGCACATGACCTGCTCGTCTCGTCACTCTGTGCTATAAAAAAAAAAAAAAAAAAATTTATGTGATCCCTCCAAAATTTTAAGCTACGACCGCACCTGATCGTTAGATGCACAGTTTATGAACATTTCAGTCAAAGAAATAGTTACTTGCGGCAAGGAGGAAATCTATTATCAACATTATTGTAATTTATATTGTCTTGTAATATGTCTTTAAAATTAAAAGTAATCGTGGATATAATGTGGGCGTAATGTTGCCATTGGCTCATCAGCTAAGCGTTTCATGAAATAGAAACGGAATAGGAAAGTCTCTAACGTTATAGAACAAGAGCCCGTGAACCCCAGACCTTCGTTATTTTATAAAAGCTGAAAACTTTGTCAGCGCATGCTCCTAACACAGGTAAGAACGATGGACCATTATGAAGTTTGGGTCATCCTGGCTTTGGCAAATAAACGGTACTAAGGCCCCAAGTCCCAGCAGTGGACTTTTAGTGGGCTGCTTATGATAATTAGGCTGCTAATTGTTACCCAAATATTATGTTTAAAAATAAGCGCGCATATTATGGCGCAAGTAGAATTATAATTGCATGAACATTAACACAACATGGGTGTCTGGCAAGTGCTTACCACGATGTTAAGTGTCTAGCAATTATTGGTGTAATTTTTAATAATATTCTGAAGGTATTACCAAAATATCAGACTTTATATTTTGACAAATTTAGATCAGTACACCTTGAGTACCGTTTATCTGCCAAAGCCAGGATGTTCCAAACTTCATCATGGGCCATCGTTCTTACCTGTGTTGGGAGAATACTCTGACAAACGTTCAGCTTTTATAAAATAACGAAGGTCTGGGGTGCATGGGCTCTTGGTCCATTAATAATCTAGGTACCGTAAGCCACACCTTACTCGTAAAAACGCTAGCAAATTTTGTCTTATTTTCAAATTAATATTTTATTTTAAATCTGTACTGCTTATTAAGGGCGTACCCGAGAAAATGAACTTGAGTATTTCTTACCTTATCGCACACCGCAAGAAAGAGCAAGAGAGAAACAGTAGGATTTGCCGCTGTTTTACGCTAAATTTTTAGGATATACTCTTTATAAAATCAGATTTTGGTCTTTTGAAAAAAATATTTCTACCAAAATGTTCGTAATGGAATTGTCTATCCGTTGGTGTAAGTACAAAATCAAAATAATGGAGGTTTTCCGAGGAGATGCATGATAACTAGTATTAATTTTTTCATGGTTTCGTTGTGAGGCGATTATTTAAACAATAAGTCCAAAAACAAAAAAATAAAACTACCATTTTGAAGCCAAGAAGTTGTAGAAATTTAATGTATTTTTTACCAGTTGATATTTGTTTTCGCTAATGAGTAGATAGCTCTGAAAACTGGACAAAAAACTCGTTTTGCTGGGGGACGCACCTTAATAAAATTCTCATTTTATAACTTTACTAGCAGCGCGTTCCGGCATTGGTCGGGTAATGTCATTTTGTAAATAAATGTCATTATCCGAGTGAAACCGGAAGTCTACGAGAAGACCTAATAGAATAGATGTCCCGTAGTCCAGTAACTTTATACATTTCAGTATGCGTTAAATCCGGTAGATCTGAGTTGAGAGTTGCAGACTTGTTTATGATGTTGGCCTAATGATTAATCCAAGTTTGTGACCTCGAGCACCGAACGCAACTTTGTCAAAAATCGAAAAATCGTTTATTTTTCAAATTTTGGCGATTATAACCCTAAACGACTAGTTTTTAAAAAACTTAACTATAAAGTAAACTAAATTTGCTACAATATGATACTAGAATTGTCTCTGTACACCCAATAGTTTATCGCGACATTAGATTTCATATATTAAAATGATTTGTCTAGCTTGACTTTTATTTATTAGCTTTTTCTGAAATAGGAATAACCATTACATTATTATTGTTAAGTACTTTAGAATTACTATATTATACTGTGAATCGAATTCGAAACTTTCAAGTCGAATTGACCTGGACGTCTACTCTGTTTCTACGAAAACGAAATTTCGAAAAAAAACTCGCGACTTTCCTTCTCTCGTTCTACTTCGTTTCGTCCGGTACAACATTATTTGCCGTTTGAAGTTCTAAGAATACTCTAATTAAAGTAGGCTTAGAACATTTCAACGGACAAAACGACGGATCGAAGTAGAATCGGAATGGAAAGTCGCGAGTTTATTTCGAAATTACGTTTTCGTAGAAAGAGAGAAGACGTCCAGGACGTCTACTCTAATTGTACGTGATTTTCCAACTCCGATTCTACTTTGATCCGTCGTTTTGTCTGTTTAAATGTTCTAAGCCTACTCTAATTAGAGTATGCTTAGAACATTTAAACGTCAAACAATGTTGTATCGGACGAAACGAAGTAGAACGAGAGAAGGAAAGTCGCGAGTTTTTTTTCGAAATTTCGTTTTTGTAGAAACAGAGTAGACGTCTTCTACCTAGTTGTTGTACGAATAATTACTATAGTAGATCCAACCGTTTATTTTCTTTTTGACAGCACCAATAGAACGTAACTGCGTCATGTTACGCAAAAGTTCACTTTTAAATGCGAGGTTTTAAAAATATGACAACTGCTTAAATTTGCTCCTTGATCCCGTATAATAATCATCTTTGACAAATTGAGTCCATAAGTGCATTAGATTTTTTATAAATTACATAAAAAAACAAACGTTTTTAAAAATTTACGTTCTATGGGTGATGTTGATAGCCATAGAACGTAAATTTTTGATTTAGTATTTAGTCTAATTATACATATCCGTAAATTAAGTTGGAATTTCAGCAAAACTGTAATGATTGATTCAAGATTGAATCAGAAAGTACGTTACGATGGCTTAATAAAACTATCGAAGCGTGAAAACTCGATTGCAGATTTAACTTCGCGTCGAGTCGCGCCTGCACGGGTACATCATAATTCGATTCGTCTGGTGAATCGATCAACGACAGGAAGTCTTCGCTTGCTAGACGCCGCCTTTCGAGCCTCCTAGCCTCTTGTCGGAATAGCATTGCAGTTATTAAATCTTGTATTTGTTTATTCTAAAAAGTCACAAAGTATTCCTTGTAGGCTTATATTTTTTTAATCACACTGTTTAATGACAGACACCTGGATTTTTTACAGGAACTTGCTATTTTAATTACATAATAATAAATACAATAATTACTCCCACACATCTGTACCGTTGAGCTTCGTAGATCCGAACATCAAAAAATCAACCACAGTTTGGATTCACGGAACGTTTGGATTATAGTGGATATATGAGCGACAAAAAATTATAACCATTTTTATTTTAGACGTTTTATTTTGGAAGAGTAATTGCGAAATATTTTAATTCACCTTATAACTGTATAATACTATACCAGGTTGTAAACATAACACACGATCTAAATTATGATTTAACTAGAAGCGCCCCGCGGTGTTACCCGCGAAGTTCCCGTTCCCGTTGTTCCCGTTGTTTTTCCGGGATAAAAAGCCTATGTATTCTTCCAGACTATAATCTATATGTGTTCCAAATTTCAGCCCGATACGTTCATACGTTAGAACGTGATTGAGCAACAAACATCCAAACATCCATACATTCACATTTATAATATTAGTAGGATTACCAGGAGTTCTATCGTGACCACGGCGGTTGTAACGCTGCCGGAACTTCGTGGTGATTAAATAATTATTTATATCGTGATTAAGTCCACTGTTTACGATAAAAGTTCAAATCAAAAAGTTTAACTGTTACTTACCTGTGACAGTAAAACAAAGCTTATACCTATAAATCTAAGTGGTAATTTTCAATTTATTTTATGTTCTGTTCCATGCCATTAGTAGTATAAAATAACCACCCCTCATGTCACAAAGTGTACATAAACTCTCAACTGGCACTTACAAAACAACTAGAAAGCACATCGAACGCATTCTTCCTACCCCACAATAGCTTCTATCACGCTAAACGGCCGATTCGCGCCCAAGGGTCCAGCCGCTTGATTCCGTAGTGACAAAACTAAAAAATCTAAATATACTCTGACATGAGTTGTCCATAGAGCAAATTTAGAGGGTAATTCATTTTAGATCACATTATTTAAGTATGTTTGCTTATGATTTCCATTCATCCATCGACACTGAAAATTAAATGTATTGGATTGACAAAAGCGATTATATCACGTCTCTTCAAATAATACCTGGATTTTTTGTCTGTCATGTTCCAAACGCTGTCCAAATGCCACGCTGATATTGGATTACAGGAAAAGAAATGTCTGACCTGATATGGATATTTTTAGTATGATTATTACGAATTCAGAAGAAACCCCTTATTTTATTTATTACAAGCGCTTAATAGTCTTTCAAAAAAATGTATTTTGCCCAAAAAGCAATTCACTCATATCCATCTTTCAATCAAGTATTGCAGGAACCAATGATTTAGATTCGATGAAAAGTAGAATAAGTGTGTTAATCTATATTATTACTTAGTTATTACTTAGATAATCTCAGTTAAATCATGTCAACCATTCCTGAGATACATAGAAAGAAACATACACCCAAATTTTCGCCTCTACACTATTAGGCATTATAACGCATTATTATTAAAAGTACATAATTTACGGAATGAAAGTATTGGACATCATTAATACTCTGAAGTCTATCCGCCATATCCTAAACATTCAAAGCTTTCGTGAGCCAAAAACCTGTAACTTTTTTGGGAAATTCATTTCGCTTTGGAAATTATCGACACAATTGTGATGTCAAACGTACTCAAAGGGACAATGCTCAAAGTTTGTGCTCAGGTTTTGTAATGTGATGGTTTGTATCTCGATATGTATATGTGGCTTAGTTTATTTACGCTAAATTGTGGTTCAGCAATTGTATATATGTTTAAAATTGATATTATTTCAAAATTACCGTCGTGAAAGGAATGTTGTAGCTAATCAATTACTAGAAGTTGTATGGATATTAGTTGGCTACCATATACTGCAGGTCTATTTTTAAGCTCAGCAAAATTTCCAGCGGAGCATGTTTTCGTTTTGATGAGTTGTCGCCGTGAATGCAGCCCCTAAGCAGCCGTGTCGGAGGCTTCAGGGTAACTGGGTCACGCCTCGTGCCCCGTCTCTAATCCGCGGGAAATATTGCGGTTGCCTTACTTGTGCTTGGGAATTTAAGCAGGAAGCGTCTTTGTTTGTTTTCTGTTTGCTATTACATCATGTATAGCAAATATTTGATACTAGCAGCTCCCTGAGGTTTTCCTCTTGTAGTTCCAGTTCTTGTTATTTTCCCGCTATGTAAAGTAGCCTGAATCCTAGCTTCAAACTGTAATTTAAATATGCCCCAAATTTCCGCTCGATCTCGATCGACTTCGATGAGCACATTTCTATGTAACACAAAGTTTTATTCTTTAATTATTATATTTTTGTTATTATATTTGTATAACATAAAATATTTATACTTAATTAGACATAATTAAACAGTAATGAGGTGTTTTCAGAATTTGTAATATCTATCTAAATTTGGTCTCAATTGCGGAAAAAATGGGTATTATTTTGTTACAGGTTTTTATAGTGTAGAGTGCGGATACAATGACAGGACATGTGCCTGATGGTAAACCACATGCCTGCCAGATAACAGCACAGTGACACGCTATTAGAACATGGAGAGTCAAAATCATTCAATCATCACCTAGCACTGCACTGCGCTAGTCACCCAGAGATATCAGATGTTTTAGATATATCTATGCCCTGTAATTCATTAGAAACATTGTCCTTCAAACTGGAACACAGTAGTGTTTGAACATTACTGCTTGGCGGTAGAATAACTGGCAAAGGTGTGGTACTTCCCCACACGGACTCTACAAAAGAGTCCTACCACTACACTAAAATTTTACTGGTTCTTCATAAGTAAGTACGTCAATAATTCAACATATTTATCACTCACATCTGTCATGTTGTAAACGCTTCATTGGGTAGGTAAAACCCTCAGTATAACGGTAAATTTAATTCCATTGAAAGTATATTAATTAAAAATCTTTTCTAATGCTGTAAACCACAGCCAGCGTTGATTTATCATCATAATTCAATCAGCAGTCCTCAGCCGGTGTTCCACTGACAGCCACTCCCGTGATGAGTGGTCGAGGATTCTTTAGGGCATTCCCGCACTGCGAATACGGAACGCGCGATTATTTAACTGCTTTTCTTTTTCGTGAGTTTGTTTTCATCAACGAAGAAACTTTAAGTATTTTAATGGGAATGCAATGATTTAATCAATACTAGAAATCTATGCCATACTTTATTTTACTAAATGTAAAAACTACTATAGACGGAAATACAATTATTATAAATATTAATGGACATTTCACACATAATTGGATAAATACTAAAAATAAAACTGATATTCAGCAACTATCCGGCCAGACTTAACTATCAGGCCAGATATCAAAGTGTCAGACAGTACCTATGTGTAATGCCAAACTATAACAAAATAAATTTCGAACTCAAGTAGGTTATAGCATAACCAATTTGAGTTCCAAATGTCTTCCTGTTCTCTTTAGCTCTTACGAAGTAACTCAGCAACAAACATACAAACATCTGCATTTTTTATAAATAAGAAGGAAAGTCGGAAGTACGATTCTTAAATCAAATTATAATAAAAGTTATTACAAATAAACAAAACGCAATTTTTTATCGGGCTATCACGGGTTTCTGGGCTATTTGTGAGGCCAGTTGGTACCTTAAAAAAAATCTAATAATATTTTTAAGATTTCAGTGTCGCTGACTTCAGAGTGTATTGCCAACTTTCAATACCATACGAATTATCAGCCACTATAAAATAAACAAAACTAAATTAAAGCCGCCTATTCAAGGACTGGCTATTTTGCAATTACAATTTCATGTGGTAAGATAAATAACATAATGTGTAATTTATGGTAATTTACATAAAACATAACAATATAACAGTAACGTCCCTCTTTAAATAATGTCAAGATATTGTTTTTTTTTTTTAATATGATTCAGAACCAAATTTAAATTAAAACCACAATCTCAAATGGCTAATACTTTACTATCTCACATTACGTAAAACGTCAAAATATCAAACTATACGGGTGTAACCGGAAGGCGTGGCCTCGCCATCATGGCATGGCCATCTAGAAATGCGTCAGCATTTCCCATTGGCTGACGCGTTTCTAGATGGCCATGCCATGATGGCGAGGCCACGCCCTTTCAGCATTTCGCATTGGCTGACGCATTTCTAGATGCCCAATCGCCAAGTCCCGAGTTTACCCGAAGATTATCATACCCGAGCGTGACGGTAGAATTCAATTTACACCCCACGAAAATTCGTCTAGGCGCGCCTAAAGAAGTTTTCCCTTCAAAAAATACAGTACTAATATAATAAATTTATAGTATAAAACTAATGAGTTCTATTTATTTATTTTTAGGCGTTGTTAATTCGTGTAGGTAAATATCTTCATTTTCATCACCAACAAACTTTGTAAAAAAAGTCTGTTTGATATCTCCGCAATGCGAACAGGGTTTTACGTTCATGAATCTGCGGCTCATTGTAGCTCAATACTAAGTATTATTGGTTCTCGATTGATCCCCCTTGATTGCTTTCCAATGTAGATTATGCAGCGAGGATCCGTTTATTTATACTACTTCACCGCAGAAAATAGTATTTATTACGCATCTGGTCTGAAAACTCGGATTTATTTCCAATTCTGTTCGTAGTTACGATGTATTTTAACGTGTTATTTCTTACTAGCAGTTGCCGAGGTTTCCCCCGTGTAATACCCGATCATGTTATTTTCCCGAGATCAAAATAGCGTATGTGTTATTCCAAACCATTATCTAACTTCAATAAATTTCATCATAATCTCTTCAGTCGTTTTTGCGTGACAAGTAACAAATATACATCCATATATTCTTACAAAGTTTCTCGTTTATAATATTGGTAGAATTTTTAAGCGCCGACGCAAAAACAAGGACGGTGTTATAATTTTGACTTGGCTTTCTCTTTCTCTCTCTCTGACTCTCTCTGTGTGTGTGTATATGTGCGCATGTGGCATCGTAGTTCCTGAACAAATGAACTAATTTGGATATTTTTTTGTTTGAAAGGTGAATTAGTCCGGAGGTTTCTTAGCTATGTTTCAGCAGCCCCGGACGGATACTATTGTTTTTTAGGGTTCCGTACCCAAAGGGTAAAAACGGAACCCTATTACTGAGACTTGGCTGTCCGTCCGTCCGTCCGTCTGTCACCAGGCTGTATCTCAAGAACGGTGATAGCTAGACAGTTTAAATTTTCACAGATGATGTATTTCCAGATCGCTTTCAGCGATAAGGCCGCCCACTGTCGCACTAATTTACTATGTTTTGTTTATGTTTGGTATGTATTTTTATTTTTGGTGTGTCAATAAAGAGTATCTATCTATCTATCTATTTCTATTGCCGCGAATAGCGAAATTGCGAATAGCGAAATTGCGATGTATAAGGAATTCCGGATAAAGCCAAAGAGGTTTTCGCTGTTTATTTGCTAATGGTACGGAACCCTTCGTGCGGGAGTCCCACTCGCACTTGGCCGGTTATTTTAAACATCCAAAACTAAATTAATTGGGTATCTTGCGCTCTATTTTTGTTTCTTAATTTGGGGATTTTTAATTATTTGATCCTTTTTCAACTACTTTATAACCATTGTGCTCGTAATTCGAAATTTTTTATCTTGTATTTTATAACGAACTGAAGGTAAGCTAAATATACTACTAGCCAAAATTCATTGATTTCTTCATCATCATACCCGGTTTACATTATTCCAGTCCAGCGATCGAATCCAGCGCCGGATTGCTTCCTGGAAAAATGTAAACCGGTACTGGAAAGCATCAATCCAGTGCTAATGCTTTCCAGTGCCGGTTCAAAAATCAAAACGTGTAAACAATACCCACGATCGAAGCCTCATAACAACATAATAACTCTTGAAAAATCACGCAACTTTCCCCCATATTACCGCAAACAAAGAAGACAGGAGAACATCGCGAAAACCATTATGTTAAAAGCAAGTGAATAAATACTCCATTTCCGTGGCCCGGGTCTCACATTACGAAGACTGACATCGTCATATTTCAATATTCATCTCAGACGGCCGCCAGTGACGGATTCGCCTTAGGGCAGAGCCTAGGGTGACCAGATATTAGGGGCGACGAACCGTTGCAAAATGTACATTGTTTACTGATGCCACAAGCTTTCGAAAGAAATAAACCGGTTTTGCAAATATTGCTTAATTTGCAACTTTCGATATTTAAACACACAATATTAACGAGAAAAGATTATCTTCTCGTGACCACTTCCAAAAATATTAAAAATCGGTTGTCTGTAATGTTACTGACGATAGTTGAACGTGACAACTTCAACTCCAAGCCTTAAATGGAACGCCTCAGAGCGAGGTAACGCCGCATGACGTCAAGTTTTTTCGTGCGTGCAGCCGGCTTCATCGAATTATAAGACGTTGTCACGTCAAAAAAAAAAACTTACTAGGTATTTAAGAAACGTACGTATAGGTACGAGTTACGCGGCTCGTAAGTTAAGCGGCTGGAAATGTAAGACTAAGGATTGGGCTGAGTGGCGTATTACGGGTAGATCAATGTCTGCTCTAGTCGGGAGAATGGCGACTGCCGATACGAACCCCTGGGTTCAAATCCCACGCGCATTACTGTCTTTTCGAAGTCATGTACGTCATGCTGCTAACTTAAAAAGGTGTAGGAAAACATTGTGACAAAACTGACATGTACCTAGAGTCTTTCGAGGTCATGTGTCATCCAACCCGCACTGGGCCTGCGTGGTGGATTATGACCTTGAATCTCTCCTTGCGAGAGAAAGCCCTGAGTCCCAACAATGGGAATATTTAGCTATTTTTATGCTTATGCCATTGTCCAGAAACGAGTACAGGCGAGTGATGATGGTCTACGAGTACGTAAAGGTTAAATGACACGCCTTAGATCGATTTGGATGTCTACTCACTTTCTACGAAAAACGTAATTTCGAAATAAACTCTCGACTTTCCTACTCCGGTTCTACTTCGTTTCGTCCGACAGAATATTGATTGACGTTTAAATGTTCTAAGCCTACATACTCTGGTTAGAGTAGGTTTAGAACGGATCGAAGTAGAACAGGACGTCTACTTTGTTTCTACGAAAACGAAATTTCGAAAAAAAACTCGCGACTTTCCTACTCTCGTTCTACTTCGTTTCGTCCGATACAACATTGTTTGACGTTTAAATGTTTTAAGCATACTCTAATTAGAGTAGGCTTAGAACATTTAAACGCATAAAACGACGGATCGAAGTTGGAAAATCGCGAGTTTATTTCGAAATTACGTTTTCGTTGAATTAGAGTAGACGTCCTGGAGTAGGACAGTCGCGAGTTTATTTCGAAATTACGTTTTTCGTAGCAAGAGAGTAGACGTCCAGGACGTCTACTCTAATTCTACGAAAACGTAATTTCGAAAAAAAACTCGCGACTTTCCTGCTCTCGTTCTACTTCGTTTCGTCCGATACAACTTTGTTTGACGTTTAAATGTTCTAAGCTTACTGTAATTTGCGTATGCTTAGGACATTTAAACGGACAAAACGACGGATCGAAGTCAAATCAAGGATAGAAAGTCGCGAGTTTATTTCGAAATTACGTTTTCGTAGAAAGAGAGTCGACGTCCAGGAGTGCAAATCCGGCTCTGGCAGTGGGTAAACTGCCCGCTTAGCTTATATCGCGCCGGAATACCAAATGTATGTAGATGTTATTGGACGTTTTGCCAGGGTAGGGACTGAAGTTGTGACTCCCACACAAGATCTTTCATAGCTTAGCACGCGGCGAAGAAAGGACTATGAATTTTATTGAACGTAAACCACAATGCTCTACTATACTTTGCATAGCATTAACTTAGTTTTTTAACCAACTTAAGAAAACGAGGAGGTAATCAATTCGTTTGTTTGTTTTTTTTTTTCGTATTTGCGTTAGACGATAGTTCCGCCAATTATTGTGAATCGATTTCAATGTATTTTATTAGAGCATAGTTTAAAATTTAGAAGTAGCCCCATATACATTTTATCGAAATCGTTGCTATGGTTTTTTGAAATTTGAACAAAAAACGTATAGGTATTTGCTTACTTTTATCTGGATGACGTCATCATAGCTTCAACAAGATCAATAACTAACCTCGCCGCACAGCTATACCTGCGTTGTTTCAGCCCCGTAATATCCCACGATAAAAAATTGCTTATGTGCTTATTTTAAACTTTCCAAACTTCATCAAAATCCATTCCACCGTTCTGGTGTGACTAAGCAAAAAACACCCAAACATTTGCAACACCAGTGCAAATATTTGAATTCATCACACAAATATTTGCACAGGTGGGAATCAAACCCACGTCCCTTGGCTTCGCAGGCAGATTTTAACCCACTAAGCCACGAGGCCAGTCTCTTCTTTTTTCTTTAATAATACTCCTATAAATAATAAGTTCTTAATATTATGATCCTTTCCATGTTCCAGGTATCTACTAAAACATACGTAGACCAACAGCCGCGAATCGAACCGACGACGAAGCGACGAATAAAACGCATTTGTTCGCCGTCCTATGAAATATTCCTAGAAAAATATACTTTGCCAGAGCAAGTTCAAAGGCAGTCGGACATTAGCGCAATCTCACTGCGCTATAGAGACGTCAGCTAGCACCGGATGCGACCGGCCCCGCTAGAATCACTTCGCGTCAGTCGACAATACAGTTTGAAAAGTTATCTATTTCCGAGATGTTAATCTATTCTATTTATATGTATAGTCATCTGTGATAGGCATAAAACACACAAATACAAACCATTTATTTGTATAGTTCTGAAAAAATACAAAGCTTTACACATTTGAGAATGATTTGGCTGTCTGTTTGTTACAACTAATTTCTAAAACAACTGGACTAATTTTTAGTGGTAGGCTACATTAATTTTAGAAGAAATAAAGTGGCCAAGTGCGAGTTGGACTCGCCCATGAAGGGTTCCGTTGCAGCAAGTAACATAATATAGGTACATAGTACACATAGTTCTTGTAGTTCGTTGTAACTTTGACCGAAGTTTCAATAATAGTGTATTAATACAATAATATCCTAAAAAAAACTACTCATCAGATCGAGTTCAAACCAATTGTTGGTAGTTTACATGGTAATGTACATCATATGTTTTTTTTAGATTTTTCATTCTCTTACTTTAGAAGTTAGAGGGGGGGGACACAAATTTTACCACTTTGGAAGTGTCTCTCGCACAAATTATTCAGAGTAGACGAAAATTATTTTAGAAACCTCAACATCATTTTTGAAGACCTATCGATAGACATCCCACAACACGTGTAGGTTTGATGAAAAAAAAATTTTTGAGTTTAAGTTCTCAGTATGGGGGGCAACCCTAATTTTTCTTTTTTTTAAATTGTTTTGTTCAAATCTTAATGCGGTTCACAGAATACATCTACTTACCAAGTTTCAACAGTGTAGTTCTCATAGTTTCGGCAAAAAGTGGCTGTGACATACGGACGGACAGACAGACAGACATGACGAATCTATAAGGGTTCCGTTTTTACGTTTTACGGAACCCTAGAAATGGCGTCTTGGGTTACCGATATAAATAGGTACCTACAACTCATACTGGTACAGTTAAAATTTTAGTATTAAACAGCAATTATGTGACCTGTAAAGCTACAGACACCTATAGGTATATACTTACTGCTTTCAAACTCGACTGAAGCAAACTCACAAAATTTCCCTCATCCAAAAAGCGTGTAACACGCAGGTACCGATTACCCGCTCCGTCGCAGCTCCGACGCTACGCCGCTACAATAGCGTGGCGTTGACGCAAACCTATACTTTTTTATTCAAAAATAAAGTTCCGCAAAAACAAATATAACTTCGCGAAGTAGAAACAATGTTGACCGGGGGGTCTACCGCCGAACGAAAAATGTCATCGCTTTGATGTTTCTCTTTCTTAATTTCTTTTCGCTTGAAATGATAGAGACAGCATTAGCGAAGCGATAGCCGATTTAGTTAGGCGGTAGAAGCGCGGGTTAAAAAAATATGGTGTTACGAAGTTCGGGTTGGCTAAATTCAAATAAACATTGAACAATAATAATAAAGTGGTCTATTATTTTGTTGCGGAGTTGTTTTAAAACTTAGATATTTCCTAAAATATTTATTAAAATCAAATAACATCAAGGGCAATTTTGCTCAAAATGATAAATTACATATTAACTAATACTAAGAACTATCGTAAGAACTTTGGGTATCGAAACTAGTATTATACATTAATAATTGTATAATACTAGTTTCGATACCCAAAGTAAGTTCTCGAAAACAAGCGTTGGATAAATGCGTGCTTCATAACAATATTGGTTTAATAGAAACATAAGTACATATTTTCTGGACGGAGCAACGACTATCCTTATCGTTTTTATTAGTTGCTGTCGACGTTATTTTTATTACAACAAGTGTTGATAACTGCTGGGGACAAAAAAGACCTTTGCGTGTATTTTGTCCATAAGATAATTGTATTATCAACCCCTTTGACCCTTCTGAATCTTAGTATCTACTCGTATAGTAAAATTATCCGCCTGGGGAAGTACCACACCTTTGCCAGTTATTCTGCCGCCAAGCAGTAATGTGTAAGCGTTACTGTGTTCCGGTTTGAAGGAAAATGTTTCCAGAGAAATTACTGGGCTTAGAGATATATCACCTTACATCTCTGGATGACGAGCGCAGTGCAGTGCAGGTAATGATTTGGACTCTTCATGTTCCAATAGCTGCGTGTCACTGTGCTGTTATGTGGCAGGCATGTTGCATACCATCAGGCACATGACCCGCTTGTCTCGTCACTCTTTATTTAAAAAAAAAATACATTGGCCGGGATTCGGAACCACGCGGATGCAGCCGCGGGGCGCTGCTAGTTGTATAACACACTTATGATGAAATCAGTAGAGTATTAAGCGTAGAATTTAAATGAGTCCTTCAATTTCTAAGATATCTATAATTAACTAGCGGCCCGTTCCGGCTTTGCTCGGATAATAATCTAGATACCAACTGCAGCGCCATCTGCCGGGCTGATTTGTGAATCTAAACCATTGAGGTTTAGCCCTACCCAAACACATACAGAAAAATTCATTCAAATCGGTTCAGCCGATTAGGAGGAGTTCACTAACAACGAAAAGTGGCATTGATTTTTATATATATAGATTACCTTCACATTAGATTTTGGGGTTCACTATAATTAAAAAAAACATTTAATAAAAAGCTATACATGCCGAATGAATTCATTGTAATAATCAATTCGATTGTTTTAATATCACATAACCAAAATAATGATTACTACTACGTACTAAAAAGTAATACCGACTAAAAATATGTGATAATTTACATGATTTTTTCTATAATTCGTATGCGTTTAAAAAAAGGATTCAAATCACAAAAACATAAAATTACATAATATGTCAAACTGCTACGTAGATAAATAAGTATTTAAACCCTTTATTTTCACTGACAACATTGAAAAACCCTTGCTACGAGTATTATACATCACACGAACAACATCATTTAATATGGGGAAATATTGGTAATCATTGCTCACTCAACACCATGTAGTTCCTAACTCAGGAAAGGACTTCAATAGAAGTCAAATAACTCGAATAAAATATAAAATTTGTGTAAAAATATAGCTATGATACATAGAAGCACCTACACACAAAAAAATATACCCAGAGATAGTACACATAAACAAAGTCAGAGCCCTAAATTAGGGCTACCGAGTAGACATCTAAGTATATTAATTAAGAAACACAGAAACCTGTTCTCCCAATTTTCTAGACAAAACATGCCCAATTCCCAATTGCTCTTGCACAACTCAAATAAAGAATCGAGGCGGACTGCCAATCAGGTTGGTATTTGACTAAGTATAACTCCGATAGCTACCTAACTTCGTTTACTCTCGAACTCCTACTCTCTGGGTATCGGAGTTTGCAGTTGGCTTCTTGTTTCTTCGGCTTCAGTATTAGCAGTAATAATAAATGGGATTATTTGTTTGAAACAGTGTAAGCAGGTTACTTACAGTCTGATTCCCGAATAACACTTCTGTCGTAATAATCATAATAAAAGAGATAGTTATTTCATGTAGGTACTTCTGTTTAAAGAAATTTGTCGTACTCGTAATAGTCCAAAGTAAAAAGAAATTAGTTAATTGATTTAGTAGGTATTTTATGTAGTTGAATACCAACCATAGTCGACTCTTAACAACGTTAACGTTTACGATGTTGTTCGTGTGATGTATAATACTCGTAGCAAGGGTTTTTCAATGTTGTCGGTGAAAATAAAGGGTTTAAATACTTATTTATCTACGTAGCAGTTTGACATATTATGTATTTTTTTTTTGTGATTTGAATCCTTTTTGTTTTAACTTTGCACAGTACTGAATTGCCATTCGAATGTTTTCAATTACCTGACGACATTTCTGTCGCATTACAACGACGTGGTCACGAGAAGACTGAAGGATATACATATATTGATAGATAAACATTTTTTAATCGTCGATATACACCAATGCTTGACCGGCATCTCATGTGATGTAAAGTGGCCACGTGATTTACGATACGCGAGCACTTTTAGTTGAAAGAGACCCATTCACTCGCAACTTGAAGACGACGTATCCATCTGGAAGCCCCACTCAAACAAAGCCATTCCACTGTCTAGCTGTTCGCATAACGGAAATGGAAACCTTCCACTTCTTCCGGGTCTTAGGAACCACGACAGACTGTGACATTTCGAACAGTCTTATACCATAATCTATAATCCACCGCTCTGGCCCAGTGCGGGTTGCACGACTGACCTGACCTGACTGGCTTGACCTGAAAAGATTTTTGAAACGCGCTGGTTTTCTCTCGATGTTATTCTTCCCTTGCAAAAATCCACACATGTTCATTTGCGGAACAAAACTTCAACTCAAAACATCAACACGTTCTACCCACTAGAATAGGTCATCATGGTTCAAATATAACTATTTTTTTTTACATCTCGAAATTTAATTATACCTAGAGTACATAAATATTTTAAAACCATCAAGTAAACTTAAAGTGCAAACACCGCTGACTGTACATTATACTGGTATCATATAATACAAAACCATAACACAATATCAATATTCGAGTAGATAGTAAATAAGAGCTCAGATTACGAATACTTCCTGTTCCATAGCTCCCCCGTATTATGCGAGGGTGACAATTAGGGCGGAATATCGTTTAGCGGAGTTGTGATTGATGCCAATTTCACCCTCAACTGTCTTGAATTATGCAAGCTCTTCATTAACTTTCATAAATTACTTTAGGATTTGGGTTATTCGGGGCGATGTTACGTACCTCGCGAACCTCGAGATGGGAGACGGGAATGTAAGGTAATCCACGGTTTCTTGGTAGGCGGTCGACTTTACGTCGTGAAGTCGTGATTTTATGTGTGAGCTTGATTACAGTAGGTACTTCGGTACGGTTTAAGAGTCTACAGTTTCGCACGAAATTCTAAAAGTTTGTGCTTCTAATTTATCATCTCCAATAATATCTAGAAAAAAAATATTACACACAAAAAATAGGTCAGTCTTTCTTGTCGACGTTTTCTTGTTACAGCTTTTTTTTAAATAAAGAGTGACGAGACATGCAAGTAAGCAACATGCCTGCCACATAACAGCACAGTGACACGCAGCTATTGGAACATGAAGAGTCCAAATCATTACCTAGCACTGCACTGCGCTCGTCACCCAGAGATCTAAGATGTTATATCTCTAAGCCCTGTAATTCCTCTGGAAACATTGCTCTTCAAACCGAAACACAGTTTTACTAAACATAATTCCATTGATCTTAGTGAACGATCTCCCATGACCATTTCGCCGAAAAGTCGCTGTCGTGTCAATTTCAAACTCCGTAATCTACATGTGATACTCAAAATTAATACCTATTAAAATATAGGGAGATTCAGACATATATTTTATGACTCAATTACTGTTACACATATCTCAATTTTGATCCCATTTATCAATAAAAAAATAAAATCTTGAGGTTTTATACCGCAGTTTTAGCGCAGTTTATTAGCAGTCACAATAATTCCAAAATAAAATTATAATACGATAATACTTTCTTTGTAGAAACTAATTCTATGGGCTAGTAAAAATTGAACTAACCAAAAAAACTTTTTTTACAAAATTTTATCGTATTCTCTGCAGTACTTATGTACAAATTTGCCATCACCACTGGTTCTAACGATGCTAATGATGAGAGAAAATTTCGTGAAGAAACTGGCATATTCCAAGAATGTTTCGGGGTCATGCGTCCCCAGCACTGGACCATTTTGGTGGATTTTGGTTTTATTCTCCCCTAGCGAGAGAAGGCCCGAGCCGATTCCCAGCAGTGGGAATATTTAATGGGCTGCTGCTTGCTTATTCTAACAGTCTTTTGAACAAAAGCTCATAGGCAACGACACTCTAGTTCTAGTGTGAAAAGGACTTCAGTCTTGAACAAAGCCGCAATATTGCTAGTTTATCGGTATTTTATCGGATACACTTCGGGGAGTGTGCAGCTGATCTCTATGATTAAATATCACATGCCCCTTTTTTCTATCGAAGTTCTCGTATCTCTAAGAAGCGACATCATTTCATCGTTGATGTTCCAAATACATGAACGAAGAGGTATGGCTCTACTTTTGTAATAAAAACGTCTAGGCTGTGGAATTCGTTGCCCGAGTGGGTTTTTTCCAGTGATTATAATCTTGGTGTCTTCAAATCGATAATGGATCGGTCTCTTCTAGGTAAGCACGCTGTGGTCAAGTGAAAAACTACACAAATTAAAAAAAACTTAAAACTGTCATTTTTATAGTGTCCCTAACATCCTAAAACTCTTTCCAGAGTCCGCTTGGGGAAGTACCATACCGCTTGCCGTTTATTCCACCGCCAAGCAGTGATGTGGAAATACAAACATCAGTGTTCTGATTTGAAGGGCTGTGTTTCCAGATTATTAGATACCTACAGGAGAAGTAGAAAAAGCACATTTGTCGCCTGCTGAACAGGCTGAAACCTGGTGATTTTTTTTTGTAGGTGTTTAAAAAAAAAGTTTCAATAGGGTACCGGACTGGGTCAAAAATACACCATCCTAATTAGTCCGTCAGCTAGATCATGGAAAAATATTGGACACGTATTTTTTGTTTTTTCATAATATTAAAAATCGTCAAAGATATAGACCATCAAACTTCGAGAGTCGGGGGTTGCGACGTCACTCGTGAGTAAAAATCGTACTCACAAGTGACGTCACACGAAACTTCGAAGCGCTGTTGTATCTTCGTCATTTTTTGTTTGTGAAACAAAAGAAAAAATACGTGTACAATATTTTTTGGCAATCTAACTAACGGGCTACTTAGTTTTTTTTAGGATTGTACCCTATTCGAAACATTTCCTGTTGCTGTTTCATTTACCAATTTTTATCTGAAATTTTTTAACACTCGATAATTACGATATTAATAGGATTATCCTCTTAGGAGAAAACTAGTTTGCGTCCTATTGACGTCCTATTTTGCAACACCCTTATGGGAGTTTTGTACAAAGTTACATAATATTCAATACATGTGCACTGTGAAAATCAATATACAAATATGTATAAGGTAAATCACTTCGACCTAAAACCTTTAAACAAGTCTCCTCATCAACCTTCACAAATATTTTCAATTAAATTAACTCCGTCCGAATTACAACCCTTGCTGAAAGGTGACTGACCCAGTTTCAGAGCCCTTCGCTTCGTTATCAACGCTTATCATAAATTTCTTTGATGAAGTTTAAAGACTTTGTATTCACACATATTCCAAGCAGGATAGATCCTACTTGGATCCTACTAACATTACAAATGTCAAAGTTTGGATGTTTGACTGTTTATTGCTCAATCACGTTGGAACAGCTGAACGCATCGGGTTGGAATTTGAAACACAGTAAGATTATAGTTTGGAATAGCACGTAGGCTAGTTTTTATCCCGGGAAAATACGGTAACTGGAACTACGCAGGCAAAACAATGAAAAGCGTCAGTATTCCGTTATCATCGTCAGGCCTTCATCAGCCAGCTCCTGACAACTTGACATACGAGTAGGCCTCCCCAATTTACGTCACTGACTTGGCTTGACAGCTCCTGTCATCTACTGTTTAGGTGACGTTTACCGCCGGTTTATGTAGATGGCGGCTCCACCTGGCCGGAAGGTTTTTTTAAAATAGATAGAGTGACGAGACGAGACGCCTGATGGTAAGCAACATACCTGCCACATAACAACAGCAGCGTGACACGCCGCTATTGGCACATGAAGAGTCCAAATGGTTATCTAGCACTGCACTGCGCTCGTCACCCAGAGTTATAAGGTGCTTTATCTCTATGCCCTGTAATTTCATTGGAAATATTGCCCTTCAAACCGGAACACATTAATGTTTGCTTGGCGGTAGAATAACTGGCAAAGGTGTGGTACTTCTTTTGACTTTGAAAGCAATTAAAGAGTTTTAAAGGTCAACTTGAATACTTATCTACTGAAAAGATCCTCATTGTAAAACTTTTCTTAGTAAATAATGGAAACATTATCCTGCTGCAATTTCCTTCTTACCTTTTTAACTTAGAAATTGGCGTAAAGTAAAATGAAAAAGGCTGCTTTATCTTTAAATTTAAGAACAAGGCTGCATTTTGTCACCTTTTTTATTACAGAATTTAATTCCACTGTGGTTTAGTGGCGGGTTCATGTTTTTGCGTAGTCTGACCCAGTAGCCTACATTCAAAATGTACCTACTTATACCTATTACGGAGGGATTTCGTTGGCGTTGTAAAAATAATCCTTAATGTTCTACCAATTTTGGTAGAACGCTTGAAACGAAAACGAACTGAAAAGAAACGAAAACGCCTGGCCAAACCATACTAGCATGGTAAAGACTTCACAATTGGTTGACTTAATATCAGGCGCATGACTTAAGGCTGGTTTGCATTAGTGCCATTGCGAGTGCGAGTGAGTAATCGCGACTGATTACTATGCACTCGCAATAATCAATCGGTGTCCACACGTGTTTGCTACTAATCACTCAACACCTGCACTACTCACTCGCACTCGCACAAATCAAAATGAAAACAGGCCTGTACCTACACGTCACTCTCCGAGTACAAAAAAATGGTTGTCTGTAATTCAGTCAGTCTGTAATCGATTCACGGTCGATAATTTTATGTGAAAACATAGAAAACATTGATGAAAAATGCTAATTTTTATTGATGGAATGTCATTCATTTGTAAAATGTTGTCGCTGTCTTTCTACTACACGGACGGACGCATCGGCCGATTAAGTGGAAGAGAGATAGATGCTTCACATGCCAAACGCTTAGACCCACAGAAATATTTAGATTTCTGTGCTTAGACCTATCGTGCCTCTCTATAACACCAAATTTCCATCTGTCACAATAAATAAGCGATTTTAAACTACATTTTAGTCGAGTGACCCAGTTTGGAGCCATCTCGTTATCGCGCTTATCATATTTCAGGGGCTTACAGTGCTTAGAGGCTAGATTGGCGCGCGCCCAACTGCGCTTCGTGAGATACTCTACAAACAACTTTGCAGCACATTATAGAGCCACTATAGCAATTTCCACTCGGATATTGTAAAATTAATGCAATAAATTTTGTTACATTTATTTAGCCAATGTCGGTTAGATGGTTTGTAGTAGGAACCGCGTCGGGCAAATTTCACGCTTTGCTTCATTCTCCGTTAGACTACCCGCACAATGCAATTTACGTTTCTGCTACTTAATTTTTTATTCATGAAGTTGTTATTATCCTTGCTCTGGACAGCTAATGTATAATGGGCGCTGTCTTATGGAAAACATTTTAATGTTTTCCAGCTTTGGAAGAATTAAGAAGTTGCAACTTTTTTGAAGTTATACCTACTGCTTTTTGATAGGTTGGGAAAAACCTGCCTACCTGACTGCCAAAAAACGTCATGATAAAGTCGGCTGATGACTGTCTCTTCAGAAAAAAAATTGATGATGTGTGCGCAACTGCGCATACCTCAAAACACATTGAAGTTAGTTGCGTATTTTTGAAGTGAAAACTTCTTTAGGCGCGCTATAGACAGAATTTTCGTGGGGTGTGAAATGGATTCATCAATCGTCACGCTTGGATATGATAATGGATCGGATCGGATATGAAATCTTCGGGTAAACTCGGTAAAAACGGCCAGGTAGGTACCAGGACGTCTACTCTGTTTCTACGAAAACGAAATTTCGAAAAAAAACTCGCGACTTTCCTACTCTCGTTCTACTTCGTTTCGTCCGATGCAACATTGTTTGACGTTTAAATATTCTAAGCATACTCTAATTAGAGAAGGCTTAGAACATTTAAACGGACAAAACGACGGATCGAAGTAGAATCGGAGTTGGAAAATCGCGAGTTTATTTCGAAATTACGTTTTCGTAGAATTAGAGTAGACGTCCTGGGCAACAGAAACAGTAAAGAGTTTCGATTACCTACCTCCAACAGCCCAGCGTTTATCTCCAGATACCAGGACAACAGAAATACAAAAGAGTTGCGTTTGCCCCTAGGTACCAGTACCAGGGCAACAGAAAGTTTTCACTTCTATCGGCAGTTCCTATGACTGCCAATTTTTTTTTTTCTTTAGGCTCAAATCACACCAAAGAAGCAGCGGCGCGCAGCGCAGCGACGAGTAGTTTCATTGTAATGCCATTTAAACCTCTATAGCCATTTTTGTAATACATAGTATCGCTTGAGAAAACTCAAACGACAAAGAGCTCCTAAGCAGCGGCAGCACCCGATATCCCAAGCGATACTGTATATTATAGCAGTGATACTAAGGTTTTAAATCGCATTGCCTACAATGAAACTCCTCATCGCTGCGCTGCGCGACTATGCTCCTTTGGCGAGAGTGGAGTGGAGTGGAGTGACATCTACGGCAGTTCGCTTCAAGTGGCTCCTACTGCCTAGCCAACTTTAAGCTAGCACAAAAAGAGATGTTAAAATTAAACAAGTATTACTCCTTACGTGCGTACATAAGTAGGTAGACACACGCTTTTTTTAATCGATATAGCGTCGACGTAGTTACTTGGTAGTTACATCATTGCGATTTGTTCTTGATAGGTTTGCATTTGACCGAAATGTCGCAACGATGCAGCCTGCGATGGAGCTTTTTTTAAAGAAACTGATTCTCGCTCGACTAGTAAGACACCTAAGATTTCTTGAGAGGTTTGTTGGTCTTCAAGAGGTTTGTTGTTGTTGTTATTATTTTGTTTCTTTGTTTGAGTGAGTTGAAACGATATCGCTTATTTGGGCGACATAATTTTTTCGTAATCGGGAACATCCTTCGTCTTTGTTATCTACGTTCAGAATGACAGAGATGGAACGTTGATGCCGTTTCAATATCAGTTCCAGCGAATCAACTCTTACAAACTGTCCTAAACTTATTTTAACTAAGGAAACTAGGTAAAAAGAAAAGATGATATTCATTAAGAAATAAAAACTTTTATTATTATCAGTTCAAATATCGTATTTACATTTTTTAAACGAGTAAAAGCACATTGTTTATACATTGTTTAAAATAATATAAAAGTGTAGTAACTACGACTGTAGCGGGACAACATTATGTCGTCAAAAAAAATAAAAATTAAATGTAATCAATTAAAATAATTATTCCATAGTAGAGTGTAAACTTTATTAAACAATTCTCATAGCGCGGTCCGTGTGTGGCGCGGAACTTGTAGAAAAGCAATGGCAACTCGTAATAGGACTGCAGTTACTATAGACTCGATCGCGTACGGACTGTCAAACTATACGAATATCTACCCTAAGCAGTAGGTAATACGGCAGTATTTCAATGTAAGCGCAAACCATCTCGAACTTCACCCCTCGGGATTACGTGTAAATAACGCTTCAATCAAAATAATACCCTATTAGCTAATAGAGTTAGAGTGGAAATCCGCATGCGCACAAATAGCCGCAATCTCCCGAGCGAGTGCCAGAGAAAATGTGCTGGTTTTCCTCGCTAAAGCCAATAAGCAATCGAGTCTAGAGAAATAATAACAACTAATAAAACATATATGTACAGAATTCGTTCCATTGTAACGCGAACGGCTAACATCAGTTCTTCATAATACAAATGCAAGTTGTATACAATAGAATTTCGACTTATTCTTTTCGAATATAAATGCTCATTTTGCTTACATTTACATGTTACGCGGGCGGTGCGCCCCAGTGCCTCACTCAACGGGTGAAATATTTACCTCTCCATTAAAAGTCGGCGATTCTGAATTGAATCTAGGAACTGAAAGCTAGTGAAAACTGGGTTTTATTTCATTTACACTAGAACCAATTTTGAAGGCACAGTTTTAAAGTTAATTGATTAAAATCTCACTATTCTTTACTTTACGGACTTTAATGCAAGATATACTAATTTATTTTGAATTTTAGAATGTGTCTTCAATATTGGCCCAATTTGTTTACGTTCCGATTTAACTCAAAATCGCGACCAACTCACACAAACATAAAACTTAACAAATCTATACACTGAAAATATTGCGTTTCATAATCTATACAATTTTACGTACTATTTTGGTGTTCGGAACCGAATTTTATTAACTACTTGTAAGTTCAGAAGGTGGTACTTTTTGTGACTATAGTAATTTTTTTACATCTTTTTTTTTGTGCTCGAGCAATTTATTTCGAGTCCACCCTCTGATCTTAAATCGTTTCTAAAGCTCATATTTAGGTTTTACACTAGGTTGATCTACGCTCGCTAACTTATGACCTGTGCCATATTTACGACAGTACTGGATATGCAAATGTAAAGAACATTTTCGAACTCATTTGAATGTAAAGTTGGAAATGAGAAGATCAGGCCGAGTGGCGAGTCACGAGAGAAGTCCATGTCCAGCAGTAGACATAGACCTCTCCCAGGAAGATAGACTAATGATTATGATTGGAAGAAACACTTAAATAAATCTAAGTAATGTGTCGTTTTCTTTTTCATAAAGGTCTATTAACCAAAGATTACTATTTTCAATCTGACTTTCAATGCGTGTATTTTTATTTTTAGATAAAAAAATCTTTTAAATACTTTTATAACAACAATACAACTCGAACTCGAAATAAATTGGTGTTGAAAACTTTGCTAAAAATGTTTTTTAAAGTCCCAAATTTATAAAAGCCTCATGATGCGTAATCTTCTTACAAAGTATTTTTTTATTTTTAATGTTTTGTATGAATCGTCTCGCATGATAGCGCAACAAAACATTGATTTGGCTACGAAGTTTTTAAGTCGAAACAAATTCCAGAAAAAGAAAGAACACAAATTACATTCGAAAATGCCGAAGTTGTGAAAATATGCAAAATGAGGGCGGCACTTTCGAAATAACAGTCCATAAACAGCATATTGAGTACTGCCGGAATAGGCCCGGATCACACCCGCACACCGGCAACAACGTACAAACTTACATTACCGATTCTCTGATAGTGGCAGTGATGACTGTTGCGTCGTTTATCTAATAAGGCTCCACCGATCTCTTCCATTTGCCGGGATTCAAACGGGACACGTCTTGTTCACAATTGGACAACAGTCGGCAACGAAAATGGAACAACGATCTGGACGTCTACTATCTTTCTACGAAAGCGTAATTTCGTAATAAACTCGCGACATTCCTACTCCGGTTCTACTTCGATCCGTCGTTTCTTCCATTATCATAATTAATCATAACAATGTTCGATCGGACGAAACAAAATAGTACCGGAGTAGAAAAGTCGCGAGTTTATTTCGAAATTATGTTTTTCGTAGAAAGTGAGTAGACGTCCTGTTTTTAAACCCGTCTCACAAATTTTTTTAAGAGGTATCTGCCGTTCTCTTTTCAAATCACTCATGAAAGAGAACAACAGTAACGCCATAAATAACTATGTAAGACGGTCGACAAGCGCCTCCTAAATCAATCGTCTTCGGTTTTGCTATTGCTGTCTCTATAATTTCAAGCGAAGAGAAAAGAAAGAGCAATATCAAGGCTAAGACAGTTTGAATTAGGCGGCAGACTCTCCGGTATCGTGACTACACAGATTGTGGTACCATTCCAATGCCGCCAAATGTCTGTCCAGAAAAGTCACCTTCAACGGTAAGAGTAGGTAACGTCTTATCATGAAAATCACATAAATTAGCTTCTTGAGACACGGAACCTCAAAACCAATTTTATTTTACAAGAATGTAATTAACTAGAATTATCTGCAAGTACAGAATAATTGAATATCAATATCGTCTTGTTATAGATTACGAATAATTTATTGTCTATGGAAGTAAATGCGACATTAAACATAGACAACAAAATCTAAATTTCATTCAATTTCGCTCTGAATACCATTTACGCACTATTTTATTTACACAAACAACCTTTGTTATTAAAAACAGTGGAACAAACGAATTGAATAAGCGATCTACAGCCGCGTTTTCTAAGCACATTTTAATACATTCTAAACAAAACTTTAGTTCAATCATTTGGTGAACCGTAGAGATAACGTTGTCGCAAGTGAAACCCATTATCGATATCAACTTCCATAGACAACATTTCTGTCTACATTGAAGCGTTAATTTATAATTGTTGGCACAAATTGGTGTTACATGTTCTGCTACAATCTATTCTCAAATCACAGATACGAAGTCTAAATTAGACAAGACGATATATCGAACTTTATTATTTATTTTACAATTATTTATCTATTTAGACCGTGGTTGCCAGTGTGCCGATTATACGGTACGCAGCGTGGGAGAATACTATGGGGATGGAGTAGACTATACTAGCTACATGACTACAATAGTAACAAAACTGATTATTTATACATTAAGATTTATTAAATAAGAATGTAGAAGGCAAGTAACTACAGAAACAATTGAAAAGACAATATAATTGATTTTCTAAAAATGTCGACTCATCAAATTTGTTTCAGGAATGCAATTTTTTGATACTTTTGAATTTAAGGACTAATCCACGAATTCGAGCTCATAAACTTCTCTGATACGTAGATAAAAATTAAGATTTTAAATATAAATAGAATGCTTTTGCCCATGAATATACAACGCGCATGCATAGAATCAAACGACCTATCTTTCTGTGCTCTTGTTTAACATCGAACGAGAAAGCGGTCGACTGTTAGCCTATTGATGATTTAAACAGGTAAAGTACCTACATACGTAGTATTTAAAGAAATATTGACGTACCTACAGAATAATCAAATTAGCTAGCAAACATTTTTGATTAAATCATGAACAATATAGGAGCTATGTATAGTCAACAACTCCCCCATAATTTCCCTCAACTCCACCATAACTAAGTTCCTACCTAACAGTGAGGGAGCCACCTCACTAACTGATTTAATTTAATTCAACTAGTCTTTACTCTAGACGGACTACCTCCCATCTACGCTCCCTAGCCGGATCGAAGAGACTTATATTTAAGAATTTCCCTATCACGTTACAATATACAGTAGGACGGTCCCACACTTTACTTGAGATCTGTCTACAAAGAGTGTATTTACAATGTCTTCCAATTAAACCACACGGTACATCCAATAAATCGATTATTATTTCAACTAAACAACAATTCATTTGAACGTAAATAAACAAGAATTAAAAAATAAAATCTGTAGTGTATTTCCGTTGTTTTTTTTTTAAATTTAATTTGAGTTTAGTTTTGAAACTAAGTTAACTTTTTTTATACAAATTTCTACGCTTTTAAGCAAATTTCTTTAACTTTCCATTTTGGTTACCATGTGATTTAATTTTGAAGATAAAGTAATCATACACTGTACAATTTTGGTGTAATATTCAATTCACATGTTATCACGGTATATCTCGCAACTGAAAGTGTGTATATGTGAGAAGCTAACGCAAGCGTGCAATAAATAGAACCACCATACTCGTCACAGTATACCAAACAGTAAGAATATACGAAACAAAAAAAAATGTTGATAGCAATAAAGCCACCGCCAAGGAATGATGAAAGTCTAGGAGTTCAGTATGATCATTTTCGATACATTAATAAGTATATTTAGATGTCATGGGAAACTTCAACGATTGTATAACTTGTTATATAGGGTATTGAAAATTCTCATTTTGATTTGATTTGATACTGACACCATATTTGCAACTCCTTTGCAGAAACAAAAAAAATGTTGATAGCAATAAAGCCACCGCCAAGGAATGATGAAAGTCTAGGAATTCAGTATGATCAGTTTCGATACATTAATAAGTATATTTAGATGTCATGGGAAATACTTCAACGATTGTATGACTTGTTATATATATTTGGGTATTGAAAATTCTCATTTTGATTTGATTTGATACTGACACCATATTTGCAACTTCTTTGCATACCTGTAATGATCGAGCGAGATACAATTACATAATTCATGATATTCAATCACTTGATAATTCAATAATTATACTTTCAAGAAGAACACTTGATAAAAATGTATTGACGTACTGTTTAGTTTACTGTGAATACTGTGTTGCCACACTTACTTTATTGAGCACCGTGGAAGGAATGCGTGCATAAGACTGTGACCGGTCGTTTAACTACCGACTACACAAATTAACAGTTGCTAAGAGCAATTTATTGTAATTGGGTATACTTTTAATTTGCATGTCAAAATAAATGCTTGCTATTTTGTGCTAAAGTACATGTGTTGAACTTATCGCGTATTTTAAAACTAAAAATGATGTATAATATTATGCCATTAATCGGCGATTTAGATCTTTTAAAATTTATAATGTGTCTTCAAACTAGGATTTACTGACGCAATACTTGTAGTAAAATCAACGACTTTCCATTTTATGGACATCTAAGAGATTCAGACATCTCTTTAGCACAACCTGTGCTAATAACAATGTTACGTTCACGTTCATTGTAATTGTTCTATGCAAATGTGAGTTTCGAGTATATTATTTTTAGCTCTTAGAAACTGAATTATCAATGTAATCGCTAGTTTTACCTCGATGTTTTAAATTTTCGTGTGTAATCTATATTTTTTTTAAGTGACAGAAGTGAGTAAATCGGAGGGGATCAAGACATCGTATAGTTATCATAAGACTGCATTAGAGTTACATCATCGACATTTATCCCTTAGTAAATATAAATAAACATCTTCAAAACTTTTACCAAATTATGAGCATATATTTCCAGAATAAAAATCTTTTTTTAAAATAATAAGTCATACTCTTCTCGATTATAGATATACATGGCACACTGCTCCGTTTATATACTTTTAAGATATATACACTCGTTACCTATCAGTTTTACCTTGTCGCCATAGAATAATTGAATTATTTGGATGGATATTCCGTTTGAAGCTTACAAGCGAGATACGAAAGGATGGACAAAACAAAGGGTGTCGGAATACTGTCGGCGGCATTGTATGCGCCCTCTATACTAACACGAGCATCGGCAACTCGGCCGCATATCGACGCAATTAAAACTATAGGAATTGAAACGTACTAACTAACGGTCGCGGCCGGACGCGTCGGTTGGCGATCGTCGGACGTCGATCGTCGGACGTCGATCGTCGGACGTCGATCGTCGGACGTCGGTCGTCGATCGTCGAGCGTCGGTCGTCGGCCGCCGACCGGAGGAGGATCTGGGCGCTTCGGTCTCGGTGGGGGCTCACTTGATCGTCGCGTGCCGCGTCTCTTGATGTAAACTCACGCCTTCTATTGTGAAGATCGACACTTCTGTAACAACGAATACAACTTGTCAGTACTTAAATCGATCTTTTACGACGTATACTTCCTCGAGGTTCTGTTAACTTCAATTTAACTGCACACATCTATAAAGAAGTATATTTATGATGAAAGATATAACCGCAATTTTTGACCTAGATTTCGTGGTACTGGGCCACACGGTCATATTTATTTGGACGACGTAAATGTGCTATTTTATACCTTAAGTGGTTAATACATAGTGAGACCGGGGCGACATTGCAGTGAGGCATCGTGCGTTTTATAATCATGTGCTTCCTTCCGTAGAGGTTCCTTACCAAAGGCGAGCGTCTTGGGCCACAACTCATAGGAAAGTATGGTGCAATGCATCAGCCAACTGAAGGCCGATCAGACTTTTGCACCCTCGCATCTTTTGCGTGCTCAAGGTTTAGTGATCGGGTATATAAGGACTGTTGACTGTCGCTCTGAAAACACTAGCGACAGTGTGTAACACTCGGTACGTGATATTGGTCTGATGTTCTCTAGCTTAACTCGACCTTAGTTCGATTTTTATTTTAGGTATCATTCACTGTATGCTTTTTAGCGTAAATTTGAAAAGTCTAGATTTTCGGGTTCTGCGTTAACCCAAAGTCCGGTAGGTATTAAGCCTTTTGAAGCCAGCTAAAACTATAGGTCTTTCTCAAAAAAAAAAAATGTCGAAAGTGCGCACTGCGCGCATACAGGCCGCTACTATTATGGGTTCTTCTCAACAACAAAAAACTCTCGTCAGTGCGCACTGCGTACATTTAACCAGTAGTAAACCGTCGTTCCCTCACTAAACTATGTAGGTACTAATCATAGTGCAAGTCGCGTCGCCTCAGCGTGTCGTCAGGCGAGACACTCAGCCCAGTTCTCCTCCATCGGTGTTTTACGTTACGTTACATTGCGCTACATTACGTTACGTAACGTTACGTATATTGTCTCGTACAGTAAGGGTCAGCGCAGACAGAACGGAGCGCAGTAGAGAGGATTTTGAAAATTGAAACTTGAAAATAAACTTTAAAATTATTAAGTATTATAAATTGCATAAATGCTTGAACCTTATTCCCGCGTATCTTCGAGGACGCGCGAGCATCTTTTGTCAGGTTCAAGCATTTCTGCACTTTATTGTTGTAGTTTTAATGTTATTTTCAAGTGCGTTCATAAAATCCTCTCCGCTGACCCTAAAGCGAGTACTAACCGTCGTGCAAGTCGCGCAGTCTCGGCGTGATGTCCGCGAAGTAAGGCACGGCGAGCGCGCGCGGGGCGGAGGCTCGGCGCGCCGGGTCGGGCTGCAGCAGCGCGGCGGCCAGGCGCTCGGCGTCGCGGCCCGCGTCGCGCAGCCGCGGGTAGGCGGCGCCGAGCGCGCGCGCCGGCCACGAGCCCCAGCGGGCCACGTGCGCGCGCAGCGTCGCCAGCCGCGACACGCCCGCCCAGCTCTCCTCCGTCGGCGTGCCCACCACCTGCACCGCGTGCAAACAACGCTCTTATAACACTCTACAACACACGGCATGTAATTTTATGCTGGGGCCACACTAACGAGAAATGCCATTAATTACAATACAATACCATACAAAAACACTTTATTGGCACCACAAACAAAGTTGACAATAAGTAACTCAACATATAATAACAGAATATAATGGGCACAAAAGGCGATCTTATCGCTAAAAGCGATTTCTTCCAGATAACCTTTGCTTCGTAAGGAAACTAGATTTGTAAGATTATGGGCAGTGGTGCGACTTTCAATATAAATAAACACGGGTATTAATTATCGCGATAATGGACGTTAACTGTAGGTGTATTTTACACCTACGGTTTATGTCCATTAGGGGTATTTTACACCAACGGTTAACGTCCATTATCGCGATAATTAATGGCATTTCTCGTTAGTGTGGCCCCAGCATTAGGTGGGGTCCAGAAAATAACAAGCGATCATAATCCATTTTACATTTACCTAGAACATTTACCTACCTACCTACTTTACCTAGGACATTTACCTAGAATTTTTCGAAGTCATGTATACTGTCCTGTAGTGGTAGGACTCTTAGCAGAGTCCGCCTGGGGAAGTACCACACCTTTGCCAATTATTCTACCGCCAAGTAGTAATGTGCAAACATTACTGTGTTCCGGTTTGAAGGGCAATGTTTCCAGAGAAATTACAGGGCTTAGAGATATAACAACTTAGATCTCTGGGTGACGAGCGCAGTGCAATGCTAGGTAATGATTTGGACTCTTCATGTTCCAATAGCTGGGTGTTACTGTGCTGTTATGTGGCAGGCATGTTGCTTACCATCAGGCACATGTCCTGTTCGTCTCGTCACTCTTTATTTAAAAAAAAAACTCCACCAAGCCGCACTGGGCCAGCGTGGTGGATTATGGCCTTAACTCTCTCTAACGAGAGAAGGCCCCGAGTCCCAGGAGTGAGAACATTTAGTGGGCTGTTGATGATGATTGTGAGGCGGTTGGAACGGTAGGATGGTTACCTTGAATATCTTGTCGAGCTGGTCGTGCGTGTCGCGCACGCCCGGGAAGGTGGGCACGCCGCACAGCATCTCCACGAAGATGCAGCCCACGCCCCACATGTCCAGCGACGTCGAGTACTCCGTGCTGCCCAGGAGCACGTCTGCGCGACACGAGGATTTCGTTACTTTTCAAATAAAACTATATAACAATCCTATTAATTTTATAAATGTCAATGTTTGTAAGTTTAGTTGTTCGGATGTTTAAGGTGTTTGGATATCTGTATATATGTTAGTTGCTCAATCGTCTCAAACATTTAAACGGATCGGGATGAAATTTGGAACAGATTATTAGTCCGGAAGAACACATAGGCTTTAATCCCGAGAAAATAACAGGAACGGGAACTACGCGGGTGTAACCGCGGGGCGCTGCTAGTAAAACTACACAACAATCCTATTAATCACAACTAGAGGGCGCCAGCTGTACTTATACGAGAAAATGTTCAGAGGTAGAAAAAACTTTAATACTGCTATGGAACAAGAAAATAAGTCAGAAAAAATATTTTTGAGATGTGCTTACTGTCTACAAAATTATGACATAGATGACACAAATGTTTCAGAGAAAAGATATTACTTGATGTCCGCTGAAAATAGGAGTTCATGGAAGTGTAAGACATGCTATGATACACCAATCGAAAAATCACAAATTACAACGTGTTCTTCTACGAGCTCGTCTACTGAGTCTGAGTATGTTACCAATGTCACTCAACGACAACCACGTACAAGGGCCATATCACTAAGTTCAGCTATAGATCTAACACAGAACAATATAACCCTAGAACAAGGATATTTAACATCGACTTTACTTAGCGAATCACTACGTACCTTACCAAACAGGTCCACAGAACATTATGAAATTTCAGAATTGAAAATAGAATTACAACAACTAAGATCTAAACTAGAGATAGCTGACGCAGAAGTGGACAAGTTATGTCTGGAAAATTTGGAACTTCAAAAACAATGTAAACAAAAAGATCTGACAATTAAAACTTTAAAATACATGAATGGAACAGTCAACGCTAATTTATCTAATAAGCAACTAGATCATAAACTCCAACATTACATAACTCCGATAAGACTTACATCGAGAAGAAATACAGATAAAACCAATACATTACATTTATCACCTTTAGAGTTGGGTTCTCCAAAACCTCTAGACGCCGCCGGTACAATGGATAGTATTCCGATTGGAGTTGGTAAATGTGGCTTCATAAAACGAAGAGAAAATATCAAGAAGAACGAAGTCATTAAGACCAAACAGATTATGGAATCACAGCATTATAAGAGCTCCAACAAAACATACAACGAAAATACGAAACAAACATCAGAAACTTGCACTACTCTAAAAGAAACGGCAAAAGAAAAACACATAAGAAAATTAAATTTACATGAAAACAAAAATAAAATATCAATATTTGGAGACCAGCATCTGTTGGGTCTGGCAGCGAAATTAACGAAGCTATGGAAGGGTGAATGGAACGATAACTATGACATAACAGCTGACATAAAACCTGATGCTAAATCTTCACAAGTCCTTCAATACTGTAATTGCAATGAAACAAAACTGAAAAACACAGATATTGTAATTTTGTCAATAGGTGCAAATGACACAAACCCAGTTGATGTAATAAATCAATTATGTCTAGCGCTGGACAAATTGAGAAATACTAAAGTCTTTGTGCTGCCAACAGCCCGAAGCAAGTACTTAAACACAACTTACTTAAATACACATATTTTTGCGGTAACAAAACTATACGAAAATTGTACGTTCTTAAATATCATAGACTTTAACAAAACTCAAAAAGCCAATGTATTACCAATAGCTCAACAAATTATCCACGAAATCTCTAAGCTTGATTATGATCGACATTTCATATGGTCTCAAAGTAAAATGACTAAAACTTGTAACACCAAATATATCAACAATGATGACAAAAATACTAAAGGTACAATATTGGCGTACTTTAAGCCAAACAAGAGAATATCACATTCAGTGAAAAACACTACAACACAAAAAACTGAAAAGAAAGGCACTATTCCATTTTATTTTAAAACAAATATAAAAACAGCTACAAATACTAAACTATCAACTACAACCAAAACATTTTTTCGATCCTAGAAAGTACGCTGATATAACAATACTCCACCAAAATATAGCAAGTATACTAAATAAACTCTATAATTTAACGGTGGTACTCAATGACTTTCAACAAAGAAAGATGGAGATAGAAATTGTTTGCCTATGTGAAACATTTGTCCAGAGAAATTCTGAAAAGAACATAATAATACCCAATTATAAAATAGCCGATACTTTCTGCAGGAGAAATGAAAAACGCGGTGGATCATGTATCTTACTTAAAAATATAACCGAATTTCGACCCTTAGGTATTACTAATCAGCTATGCTCGGTTGGATCCTTTGAAGCGTGTGGAATAGAAATACCAACATACAGCCTAGTAGTAGTCTGCATTTATAGAGTCCCCCGCAAAACTAACATCGAAGATTTTTTCACAAAACTAAATATCCTGCTACATAGTCTCACGAATAAAAAATATCACAAGAAAAAAGTTGTGATATGCGGTGACTGGAATATCAACACACTAAATATAAATGACAAATATACTATTGAATTGCAATCTATAATGAAAAACTATAATTTTAGGATACATATAACAAAACCAACAAGAAAAAACAAAACCTGTATTGACTTAATAGCAAGTAACATATATAAAGTGGAATCGAATATCCACGTTTTAGCTTTATCAGATCATGAAACAGGGCAAACCTTGACTCTAAAGGTAAATAAAAACGAAACTATGCCTTATTGGTTTGAAAAAAAGCGCGACTATGCTGAAGACAATATCAGAAAATTCAAGGAATCACTATCATCCCTCTCTTTCTCAGAAATATTCAAAATAATGGACTCTGATCAAGCTTTCAATGAGTTTCACTCTACATTTACTCTTTTTCACAATCTTTGTTTTCCAATCTTGAAAATAAAAAAACGCAATCAAACAAATAAACTACAATGGTTGACAAGAGGGTTAAAACTTTCATGCTGTACAAAGCGAAAGCTGTATCTAAAGTACATCAGGTCAGAAGCAAACAGTGTGAAATCATTAAATAAAATAAATTATTCTAAATATAATAAACTCTTAAGAAAATGCATGCAAAAATCTCAACTATTACATAATAATAAATACATAGCGAATAACAAAAACAAATGTAAAGCAAGCTGGCAGATCATCAATAATAATCACACAACAAACACAATTACCAGACGAGATATTGAACAAATAGAAATAAATGGCAAAATAATATCAGACCCCCAGGACATTAGCAAAGAATTTAATAACTTTTACGTAAACTTGACTTCAAATCAGACTAGAAACATCCAATCAGATTGTTATTCGAATATACAGACCAGTCAAAAGTCTATATATCTGTCACCAACAGATCCAGTTGAAATTTACAAACTCATTATGTCATTAAAAAATAGCACATCAGTGGGGTATGATGACATCAATACTAAAACTATAAAAATAGTAACTGCACCTTTTATTTGTGAGATTCTGAGTCACATAATAAATCTTACTTTCGAGCAGGGAAACTTCCCGAGTAAATTGAAGCTATCAGTAGTCAAACCGATATATAAAAAGGGAGAAGAACACGATATGAACAACTATAGGCCCATAACACTCATATCAGTATTCTCCAAAGTTGTGGAAAAGGCTATGTTCGGTAGAATTTCTAAGTTTTTGGAAAAGAACAACATTCTAACACCTGAACAATTTGGTTTTAGGAAAGGCAGGTCTACAGCTCATGCTTGTTTTGATTTAGTTAAAACAATTACAGAGAGCCTCGAGGCGAAAACATCTATAGTTGCAGTCTTTCTTGACATGAGCAAAGCTTTCGATTTTGTAAATCACGATATCCTAGTAAACAAACTAGAAAGGTACGGAATACGGGGAAATGCATCAAAATGGATATCCTCTTACTTAAATGATAGAAAGCAATGTACAGAAATAGTTAGACTAGAGGGAAATGAAAAACGGATCTTTAGATCACAGTTTGCTACAAATCCTAGCGGAGTACCTCAAGGAAGTATTGGTGGACCAATACTTTTTACGTCATATATAAACGACCTCCCCACCTCTACATCGCACAAATGCATCTTATTTGCCGATGACACGACCATACTAGTAAAATGTAACGATAAAGAAAATCTAGCAAACGAATTAAAAGAAGCAATAGACTTTACTACTAATTATCTAAATATTAACGGATTAAATGTGAATATTGACAAAACTAACATAATACAATTTAAAACAAAAAATTCAAAAGACATAAAATTAAATATACTCAAAGACAATAATCAAATAAATAAAGTAATTTGTACAAAATTCCTGGGCATCCACATTGATGAACTACTAAATTGGAAAACACACTGTGCCACAGTATGTGATAAATTAAATAGATTCGTTTTCGCGCTTAGACGACTGCGACAAGTTGTGTCCGAAAAAGCGTCTCTTTGTGCTTACCACGGGTATGTGTCATCTGTACTTAACTATGGCATAATCATATATGGAAATTCAGTGAGTTTTACATCGGTTTTCAGAGTGCAAAAAAAGTGCATAAGGGCTATATGTGGAGCCCGCTTTAGAGATCATTGTAGGCCTCTATTTAAACGCTTAAGAATCCTCCCACTAGCATGTATGTACATAAAGGAAATGTGTTTATTTGTTACGAAAAATAGGCATTATTTTGAAAATCTTGCATCAACTAGACAAGACAAGATCATATTTCCTAATAGAGTCAGACTTGAATTGAGCCAACGAAACACATACTGTATGGCAATAAAAATATTTAACAAGTTGCCTAATAACATCAAAAAGTTGCCACACCATAAATTTAAAAAAGGCCTCACGGAATACTTACTAGAGAACTGTTTTTACAAGGTCACAGACTATCTTAAATATTGTAAACCTTAACTGTGCTGTACCTAAATATTGATGTATTGACATAAAGAATATTTAAAATTAAGTATGTATTCTAACAAAATAGGAAATGTAAAACAAATTGTATTGGATTTTGACGTCGTTAATATTATATTGTTTATCCTAAATTGACTTGCTTAGACATTACTCAGCAAAATTAATATTGCACGCCCGAAAGGGCCAAACTGTTGTGACCATGTATTATATTTAATGACATCTTTTGTACACAGTTATAGCAATAAATGTTTCTGATTTCTGATTAATATTAGAAATCGTTGTGGCTCCATCACGTCCTAACGTCTGAACGGATCGGGCTGCAATTTGAAACACAGTTCGATTTTATTATAGTCTACAATTTACATAGGCTACTTTTTATAACCACAATATTTATTTGAGTTCATGTGTTCATTAAATAGGTGTATACAGAACAATAAGAGCGCTATAATCAGCCTTTTAGCATGCAAAAATAATTAAAATTCGGAAATCGTGGAGTAACATAACATTTAAATTTCAATTAATTGTTACGGGATCAAAACGGGAACTGCGCGGATAAAATCGCAGGACACTGATAGTAATTGTCTTCTATGCTAATATTATAAAGAGATAAAGTTGGATGTTTGTACATTTGTAGGGGGGCAATCTCTGGATCTACTAAACCGATTTTAAAAATTCTTTCACCGTTGGATATATTCGTAATCCCCGAGTGCCATAGGCTATTATATGAACCACGGGCGAAGCCGGGCGGACCGCTAGTATTGTATAAGTCTAGTCTAATGTCTTATTGTATAAGTCTAGTCTAATGTCTTATTGTATAAGTCTAGTCTAATGTCTTATTGTATAAGTCTAGTCTTATGTCTTATTGTATAAGTCTAGCCTAATGTCTTATTGTATAAGTCTAGTCTAATGTATTATCGTATAAGTCTAGTCTTATGTCTTATTGTATAAGTCTAGCCTAATGTTTTATTGTATAAGGTTTGTCGCCACTAGACGTTGCAGGCGCAAATAAGAGCCGCCGCCTCACGCCTGGGATTCAGTACCCGGGGCACTGATCTAGCCTCCTTTGGAATCACACGTTACAATTGTATAACGCGAGATGAGATGATATAAAGGCATTTTTCAATTCTTCTGCTTCGTTACGTGTCAGCGATTAAATTTTCAGATATCGTGGTGGGCTGTGAATTGAATTCTAGCGTCACGCACGCCGTAGCGGCCACGCGTGAGCATTGGCCATTGGCCATTTAAGGTCACGCCCTCCGGTTTCACCCGCGTAGTTTCTAAAGTAAGCTAACAAATTCTGAGTTATACGTTTTTTTTTAATTTTCATATTTATTATTTTCAAATAAGTACTAAACAATGTACGACAGACTATAGAGACTGCAACGTATTCACATACTTCGAACTGGTCGCTCAGAGTATAGTAAGTATGCTGAGTGCGAGTTTTGTCGACTACAAAACGCGTTCTATCGTGAGCGCGTAAACGTAACAATAATTGTATGAAGTACTCCAGCGCCGTAAGACGCTGTAAATTTACAAATTTCATCATAAATAATAGACCATATCAATTGAAAAATACACCTGTATACTGAGTGCGACTTATGTCCACTACAAAACGCGTTCTACTTCTTAAGCGCATAAACATGAATAGATTCTTTTCAGTATCTTTATTTGTAGTATATTTATTACTATACTATATTTCAGTAGATTGAGCAACAAACATCCAAATAAATTCAACATGTTTCGCTACAAAATTAACAAAAATTTCTATACAAACCCATTAACACCGAACTAATAGTAACTGCTCGAAAAGAAAATGAGTAATTACCTGGAGGCCTGTACCAGAGTGTGACCACTTCGTGTGAGTAGGTGTGACTGGGTACGGACTTGGCGCGCGCAAGTCCGAAGTCGGCCAGTTTCAACTCGCCGTGGGAACTTATTAATAAATTCTGAGGTTTCACGTCCCTGCAAAAAGAAAAAAACATTCATAACCAATTACAAACCAATTTCATTTTTTTTATAATATAGAGTGACGAGACGAGCAAGGCAGGCGACAGATGGTAAGCAACAAGCCTGCCCACAAAAGTCAAGTGCCACGCTACTAATTGAACATGAAGAGTCTAAATCACTGCCTAGCACTGCGCTGCGTTCATCACCCAGATGTTTTGTCTCTTAGCCCAGTAATTACACTTTAAACCGGAAACACAGAAATGTTTACACACTACTGCTTGGCGGTAGAATAACAGGCGTGGCGTGACTCTGTAACGAGATCTAACACTTCAATATTAAAATACATCTTACATACCTCCAACAATAAATAATAATAATCTTTGTTTAAAAAACTTTCTTCGTCTTACGTCTCTTTCGTGAACGTACAATATTGAACGTTGGTAATGAAGGTACATACAAACATTACTTACTTCACGCATTTTCTAATAAGTGATTTTCACGTATGTTGGAGGATATATCCTTAAAAATAAGGTCCCAATACTCCCAGACACTTTCCGTCGGCCGTTTTGCTTAACAACTCCAAAATAATAATTTAACTTCACTTAAATTCTCATGCTCCATTTGTAAATATGTTCGTCAGACAACTATTTTGTTGCTTTTTCCAATAAGATAGACCAATTTAAGGAGGCAATCATCCCCTATTTATCTTAGGCAATTATCCCCTTAGACGTCAATCTAAGGGTCTAAGCAAGTTAGCGAGTAAGCATGTGTTCTCAGTACTTACTAACTCTACTCAATCGTCCACATTTCATTCATCAGAAAATAGGTGACGTCTGGGAGCTCTGGGATCTTTCTCTATTATAGGTATTTCAAGCACTAGTCAAAAACTTTGTACTGGCTTCATCTCAAATTTAATTTAATTATTACCCTGTCGATACATATATGTACACTTATGGACATTTATGTATGTATGGCCTGGTATGGCCTTAGTTGGTAGTAAGTCTGCCATCGAAGCCATGGGTCGTGGGTTCGACCCAGTGCAAATATTTGTTTCATGAATACAAATACTTGTACTGTGTCTGGGTGTTTTCTATGTTTAATAAGTATGTATTTAAAAATATATAAGCATTATATCACCCATCTGGCTCGCATAGTACAAGCATTGCTTAGTTTGGGGCTAGACGGTATTACGTGTGAAATGTCCACCACCACCAATATACAAAATTCACACAGTACAAGTATCGTATTGGTACAATGTCTTTTATCGTCTTTACTCTACTTATATTCTACACAATTTCATATCAGTTACATTTTCGAGTTCCTAAAATAACTCAGCTCCTCACAACTTTCTTTAGTTGTCAAAATAAGACGTCGCGTCGCGTCGTCAAGAAAACTTCGCCGGATTATTACTTTCGAAAGCATTGAGGGTAGTCTGAAGCGGAGACGCCACAAAAAAAAACTTTTATTAGCTTTCGTTATATCGCCGTTGAACTTTTCAGAAAGAAACCGGAATTAGTTTTGACGTAACCTATTATATTCTGGCGGGGGAACGAGACTCGGCGAAGAAAATGTATTGTACTCTTTGCAACTTGTGTTTTTTAGGGTTCCGTAAAACGTAAAAACGGAACCCTTATAGATTCGTCATGTCTGTCTGTCTGTCTGTCCGTCCGAATGTCACAGCCACTTTTTGCCGAAACTATGAGAACTACACTATTGAAACTTGGTAAGTAGATGTATTCTGTGAACCGCATTAAGATTTTTACAAAAAAAATTAAAAAAAAGAAAAATTAGGGTTGCCCCCCAAACTTAGAACTGAAACTCAAACATTTTTTTTTATCAAACCTGTGTGGGATGTCTATCGATAGGTCTTCAAAAATTATGTTGAGGTTTCTAATATAGTTTTTGTCTACACTGAATAATTTGCGCGAGAGACACTTCCAAAGTGGTAAAATGTGTCCCCCCTCCCCTCTAACTTCTAAAATAAGAGAATGAAAAATCTAAAAAAAATAGATGATGTACATTACCATGCAAACTACCAACGAAAATTGGTTTGAACTCGATCTCATGAGTAGTTTTTTTTAGTACGTCATAAATACATAATTATTAAAACTTCGATCAAAGTTACAACGAACTAAAAAAACTATGTGTACTATGTATATTATGTTACTTGCTGCAACGGAACCCTTCATAGGCGAGTCCAACTCGCACTTGGCTACATTATTTTTGTTTCTTATTGTTAGATTCTGTATGATTTTCAAGCATAGAAAATATGCTTTAATTACAACTACAGCGAAGATTTAATTTACAAAATGAGCTAGCTCGTAATCTTAAAGATATTATTTTCCCTGAAACGGTTACGTAGGCTGGGATCCATAGAAACCAAAATCCAAAACGGATCCACGAACGAACAATAAAAACGAATGATTGCGCAGCAGTCGCAGCGATTCCTCGCATCGAATTATATTGCAAAAATACATTCATCTTGGTTATCGGGACTATACTCCCAGAGTGTGTTCAGCATTTCTAGTTTGTCAAAGAGCTGCACGATTTAAAACTCAATTCAGTTGAATTTGCGCTTGCAAATCTTGCCTTATAGTTATTTCGATAATTTTAAAACTAAATATCGTTTGACACCCCTATTTTTTCTTAGCAAAATCGATAAGATTTAAAAAGCTAGATTTGTTGAATGTGAACAAAGAAACACTCCAATGTTAAAATCAGCCTAGATATACGAAAAATCCTCTATTTACTATCAAATGAAACTCAGGTGATCTGTAGTGGTAGGACTCTTGGCAGAGTCCGCCTGGGGAAGGACCACACCTTTGCCAGTTATTCTACCGCCAAACAGTAACGTGCAAACATTACTGTGTTCCGGTTTGAAGGGCAATGTTCCCAGAGAAATTACAGGGCTTAGAGATAGAACAACTTAGATCTCTGGGTGACGAGCGCAGTGCAGTGCTAGGTAATGATTTGGACTCTTCATGTTCCAATAGCTGCGTGTCACTGTGCTATTATGTGGCAGGCATGTTGCTTACCATCAGCCACATGTCCTGCCCGTCTCGTCACTCTTTATTAAAAAAAAATATATAAGTATATACAATAATAATGCTCATACAACGCTCCGCTACTCACCTGTGTAAAACTCTTCTCCGATGGCAGTAGGACAACCCTCGCAGAAGTTGGAACATGAACAGTTTCACGTTGTGATGGCTGAGGCCGCCGGGGTGCCTCTCCATGTACTGTGACAGGTCTGTGTCCTGCGGGCCAAAGAGATCGTTTAGCTAAAATCATAATTTGTGCAAAATAAACTCTAGTAGTTATAAGAATTAGGTTGATAACATTGTAAAAGTATGTTTCCAAACTTCGCTGCACGCAGCAATGCTGACACAGAGCACTACTGCCGCCTAACTAAATCGGATTTGGCATTGCGATTGCTGTCTCTATAATTTCAAGCGAAAAGAAAGGAGAGAGCCATATCAAATCTAAGACAGTTTTAGTTAAGCGGACCCCCTGGTCCCTATATAGTCACTATAAGTTTATATGAGATTACATTCCAAGCTACGCAGCAATATCGCAGCAGCAATGCAGCAACTATTTGTGGACTAATAGTGGTTCAGCAGCACTGCTGCCTGCAGCGGAATTCGGAATCACACCTTAACCCTGGATTTAGACTTAGTTAGAAAACGATCGTCGACACGGAACGTAAGACGCAGCTACGTATTTCCAATATTCGTCTCTCAGATTAATGGACCTATGGCAGTTGCCGTCTATTCCCTACCGACTGGTATAAGTTGTACTCGCACTCTACACAACTACCACGCATACCTTGTGAAAATACTTAGCTTTCTCTATGCATATGAAAGAACATAGTTTGAATTTTCGTGATATGTGACATAATCTAAAACTACATATGTGACAGAATATTTAAACATTATAATGTGAAGTAGGTATTAGGGGTTTGTCGCCTCAAGCCGTTGCAGACGCGAATAGCAGCACCGACCAATCCGGAGGTAGAGAGACCGGTGCCTCGCGCCTGGGAATCGAGTCTCGGGGCACTGATCTAGCCTCTTGCTAAAATCACGCGCTACACTCGTGTAACGCGGGACACGTGATTGGAGGCATTTCAGACATCATAACAATGAATCAACGTACCTTGTATAATGTTCAATGGGTAGAGTAAATTACGCACAATAAACGATTTAGTACTAATTGGGAACATGACGTCAGGCAATAAAATCTGGATGCAAATTTAAATAAATATAACTATAAAATATAGTATGTAACTGAAGACAGCATTCACAGAAATTTTAAAGTATTTTAAGAATATTTTCTTTTTCACGTTGGATGGGGTTAGGCTGTAGCTTGCTTGACCAAGTAACATAAGGTGAAACGAGGCGTTGGAAGACCTCCCCACTAGAATAGGGGTTCCCAAATTTATTTTGTCTGCTGGCCACTTTGAGAACAAATACTTTTTTAACGCCCCCATTTTTTCACATATCTACTAAAAAAACACTTGTCCCACCCTTGTCCCACTTTAGGTGGGGTCGGTACAACATGTACGTTTCCTCCATTCATCTCTGTCATTCGTCAGATCTAAGCTCACTCCTTTCCTACTCATGCCGTCTTTCACACAATCCATCCACGCTTTTTTGGTCGACCTCTCCCATGGCATCCATCTATATTAATAAGCAAAACTCTTAAAAACCACTATAACTTCAAATTAAATTAATTAATTATTGTGACCTATATTATTAAATAAACATTCATTCTAAACGAGTCTTTTACTATAACCCGCAAATGTTAACTTGAGACATAAGCCCAGTAGGTGGTAGTACACAACGGACTTCAAGTCTCTACACAACGCCCACATATTTTTTCTGGGTCTCTTACCGCCTCCCTTTAGGACTGCAACGCCCACAAGGGGACGTTATAACCCTCTTTGGGAAAGGCTGCACCAGATGGACAGATGACTTCACAAAGGTCGCTGGAAATAGCTGGTTGCAGGATCTATAATACCACATATATAATAAATAAATAAAATAAATAAATAAATATTGGTGGACAATTCACACGCAACACCATCTGACCACAAACTGAGCAAAACTTGTGTGATGGCGGCCAGATAGCTGATATAATACTTATATAGTTTTAAATACATACTTATTATACATAATACCACAGTATAAAGAAATACTACCAGTAGTTCATCGCCTTTCTTCTTGGGAGCAACACCGATAATGTCTAGACACGGGTACGCTTGCCGCAATTTTAAAGATGTGGCACTAAAATAAAATTTACACATACGGAAGACGTCAGCCCTGAGCTGCGCTCCTGCTATACTAACATTGTAATGTAGGCAATGCAGGAGCGCGCTTCCCGCGTCTCACTCCGCGACGACCTTATGATTTAATAGACTGTGATAATACTGACCACGAACTCGAAGACGAACGTGAGCGTCTCGCGCGTGTGCACGATGTCGTGTAACGTCACTATGTTGGCGTGCTTCAGTTCCTTGAGCAGCGACGCCTCGCGGATCGCCGTGAAGGGGGCGCCCTCTTCTTCCTGCAGTCGGATCTCTTTCAGCGCCACCACTTGTTGCGTTAGACTGGACGAAAGAAAATAAAACCTTATTAATACAGGTGTACTGCAATATAGCTCTAGAACTCTAGATGAATCAAAAGAGTCCATTGATGTCTTTATGTTGATAGTAATACAGTTCAAATTTACAAAGTTCTATTTAAATATAAAATCATAAATGTATGAGGCGCAAAATTAAAAAAATTTTAATCATTATTTTTCTTCTAAAAAACTAACCACCGACTTCTGAAAGCCGAATTCAGTACCTCCAGCTTGTATTAAGTCGGTCAAAAATATATTGATTGTAAAGGCCTCATCAGTAAAAATGGCGATGAAGGAAACCACAAACCGATACATTGTTAGCACATATTTTTTTGTTTTTGTTAATTTCTACAAAAGCGGTGAAACCAATTTCGACAAAAATGTACCCCTTAGCAAAATGCGATCTATCAAACCAAAAAAGAATTTTCAAAAAAGATTGATAATTGTCGGAGTTATCGTGATACATACATAAAAAACATACAAATATATAATTGAGAACTTTCACATTTTTTTGCAAATCGTTTAAATAGTAAAAGTCTAATAATCTTTATTTCAACCCATCACGCACGTGACGCAGTAATATAACAAAAATTGTTATCGTAAAGCTGTGAAAAATTTAAGAGATATGTAAAAGTTGAAATAAATCCCTAAAATCATCGCTGTACGAGTACAACAACCTCATGGAACATGCTTAGGCTTTTAAAACGGCCCTTAATTTACGAACCTCGGCCGTATCTTTGCATATTTAAAATTTAGCAAAAGTGAACCTTTTACATTTAGAATGTAGGATCCTTTCATATCTGGAAATCATATTTACCCGCCTCTTTCATTAAAATCTTAAAAGTCTCACGACGTACCCCAAGTTAATATCCGGAGCTGGTAATAAACTTCCAATATTAGAAGATATCAATTTCCCATCAAAGAAAATAATATGGTTTCTTTAACATATCGAGCAGGTACATCACCCATGTACACAGGTAAGACTATATAAAGCATGAGTTACATATGCCGGTGGCCGCGTTTACAACAGTGAGCGAAGCGGGAGCGGAAGCGGAGAGATTTAAGTACAAGTCTACGACAATCTACCGAACGTGTAGCGACACATCTGCCAAAGGTTAGGCGCTGAAAGTTTAGCGGCTAAAGTTTTAGTCGTAATATTCCGTTGGTATGATAAACCAAACGATCACAATCCAGCGTTTACAGCGCTCTACTCGGTGTACACAGTCGCGTAACGTTTCACATGATATGTCGCTTGCAAAATGCGAAATACGAGTACAGTGAATGCGTTTGTTGAAACAATCGCACGAAATTAGATTCGGTGCTACGCCGAACACGACGTAGTTTCGGCTGATGTGTCATAGGGAACCTGAACAACTCTGCAATCGTTTTCAACCGAATGTTCAGCAACGTACATTCCGCAGATCTGTCTCTCTGCACTAACTTAAACAACTATTACGTACATACACTGATACTGCTTTTTTATTTTAGTTATGTACATCGGTATCGGTACCGGCCACAGAGTAGCGATCTCAATTGTTTTTTCTCATCTCAAAAATCACCCAAAGCCCCGAAAAATGTTCCATTAAAAAAAATCGTCTCGTCCAAAATTCACAAAACCGTCCGGAGGCAAGTCCAGATTTTAGAAAAAGGGACCCGGGGATTTGGAAATCGTTTAGTATTTGATGTTAGTTTTCCGCGCCGCTCATCACTGTACCCGCATCGACGGCATAACGAATGTATGGGATCCGAGACGATATTAACTACGAAGATAAATAGGAATGATAGCTCAATCCGGGTATCTATAGCAATAACAGTAAAGGTTCATTGCCGCTGAATAACTAGGGATTTGACGATACACGGAAGTGTCGGTAGCTATTTCGTATCGGTGATGGAAATTAATTCTAGGGAAAAATAAATTTACTGCTAAGACACCACATTTCAATTACAAGCAGAGTATCAACTAGAAAATCGGATTCTAAAATAGTATTTATTGTATGAACCTATGAACGGTGGATCTGGAACTAAGCTGCGTCCGCATATTAGATACCCGGCTAATAGAGTCAAAGACAAAGTTTTCTTACTAACATATATAAATACGTCTATACATTTATTTATAAGTCAGCCATAATAATGGTATAACAATATACTTCGATTAAATTAAATAAGAGTAGAATATAAGTACTTATCATACGCACTGTGAAATTGTGTTTGTTTTTCCATTCAACAACTGTCGAAATCGGGCCACAGCTGGTGAGGATATTTATACAAATTTATACAAAAACCTACATTCGAGTCAACCTCTTTTTTGAAGCTGATAAAAATATGAATTAAAAAGAGCGCCCGGTGTTTTAGTAGTTCCCGTTCCAGTACTTTTCCCGCGTAACCCGCGTTTCCCGAACATAGGAAAATCCTATGTTCTTTTTCAGATATATCTTTATCTTCATAATCTTTTTGAATTCCAAATTTCAACGCGATCCGTTCGGACATCCCGACGTGATTAAACAACAAACACCTAAGCACCCAAATTCCACATTATTTCATAAGTAGAATTGTTATAATATTATTAACTAGAGAAACAGTTACATACGAATAAGTTAAACTCTATCATCTCAGCTAATTTTATAAGCATCAGACAGACGTAAAATTATTTAAAACACGACCCCCACGTAACGTCCGCAAAAACAAAATTAATTAATTCAAGGATAGTAGTGGTAATTTATTACCACCAGTGGCGTGAGAAAAAACGTCGTGAAACACTAACTCTTCGCCTCAAGACATAAATGGCGTTCGTAATTACGCCTGTAAAATTATGTAAACAAACTGCCAGCTTTGCCTTTGGCTTTTGAAATTAGTGAGAATTCAGTAAATTTCAGAGCGTTGCCAACTAATTAAGAACTAGCCCCTGAAATGTTTCCGCTTAGAAGATGTTGTAAATGTTAGAAGTTAGAAAGGATTAGTATAGGATGGTAGAGTATATATATATTTTAAATAAATATGATCGCAATGTTCACAGAGCTTTTAAATATAACAGAATGGAATAAACTGCCGGCCTCACAGTTCCCTGACGTTTGCCGACACCGGCAAGTGAGTTAGAGGTCAAACGCGGACCTACGTATTTTAAAAAAATTGCAGTAAAACATATTACTGTAAATATTGTTCTTAAACTTTCGCGATTTGAACACTTTGTCACTTAGGCTGCCGAAAATATTGTAAAATAATGGAAAACATTGTAGAACGTGATTAAATCCTCTATAATATTTACAATATGTAGAGAGTGTAGAGTTTTTATCAGAGCATTTATATCTGAGTTTAAAGAGAAAAACGTTTAATGCATTTTGAAGTCAACATTAAACAACTTGTTATAAGACACGCTAAGAGAGTACATTTGACGAATCATAAGATCACAGTCCACATTGTAACCGGAAATTACGAAAAGCCGCGGAACTGACGTAAGACGACTTCAATAGCTGAGTAGATATCATAGATATTTCTATATAGAACGGATAATAATTCTATTTCACATATCAAACACGAAAGTTACATCTCACAGTACAATTACGTAGATGTCGTAGAAACTTCTCCAAGTTATGAATACGACAATTTGGCGGGAGCATGGTTGTTACCGCGCCGCAAGGGTTGGAGGCAGTTCATTCAGTATTCACGAGCAATGAACACTGCAAGTTCCGCTCGAGTTTATCGCTCCACTTAACATAGTAGTGCTTGTACAAATCAATTAATATAACGCTGTCTTTGTGGTTTAGATCTTAACTCTCGACGGATGAGACGTGTTTTTTTCTCAGCAAAGAGAGACGTAGCAAGCTACGTTGAGTTTTCTTTTCAATTTGTTTTTCACGGCAATTATGGGAACAAGGACAATTTGACTTTTCTTTCTTTTCTCGCAACGTTGTTCTTGTTGTATATTTATAACGTGGCTCAGTACGTAAGACAAGAAACTGAAGAAATTTGAGGTTCAGTAAAGATAATACTAATTATGAGCACGGTTTATTTCCAGCGGTTTGTTATTAAAACATGTTAATACTATTGCACCTGTTACTGACAACATGAGATAACAAAAACTGATCTTACAAAGAATGAGAAACTTACTTCCTTATAATTTTCTAGGACAAGAGAATAAATCTGTAAGGGTACTTAGTGTCAATGAGTAATTATTATAGCGTTGTTACATATTGTCACATTGCAATTAAAAAATACTACCCATTACACGCACGAAAAATCAAAAATTCTAAAGATCCTGATTACAAATTACCTATGTTTAGCGTCTAGAGACTTTAGTTAACTAAGAAAACATACGTGTAAATAAATACATTTGTAGGTACCAAATCCTAAATTTTTTATTAAAACCAAAACAAGAACCATGAAAAAAATAACACGCTGTTTTTGGGTAGTCCAATAAAAAAGGGACTAGAATTTCTCATTCCAAAAATAGCATGGTCAATGTAATTGATAAGGAAAACGTACAAAAGACTGCTGAGTCGCAGGTAGGGGTGAATGAGGTCGATCTCGGGGTAGTCCGATAAAAATACCCCAAAATTTGCTGTCTCTAATAGGCCAGATTACAAAGAGATTTAATTTAGATATTTCAAAATTTTGCGTGATACAGTTAATTAAATTAAAGATAAACAGACTTGATTAAAAACCGAATCAACATAAAATACAAAAGACAGTATTTAATTACTAAATTGTGGTGAACGCTGTTTAATGTCAGAATTCCAAATCAAATTACGCTTTCATTTAGCGACAAATTTCTATTTAACTATGGATATTTCAATGAAATATAACATCGTTTGGAAGGCTTGTAATTTTAGAGAACAATTAATAAAGCTTAGAGGCAATTATATTGTCGTCAAGAGACACCCGGCTTCACTCTAGAAGACTTATTCATTTCAGTTCGTGTTTCACAGCAATGGCGGTTCTGGTAATGACAGGACATAACAATTAACAATAGAAGCCTAGACAACAATACAGAAACAGATGAGAGAAGAAAACTTTATGTAGAAACTGTGCTACCCGGGATTCAGCTGCCACGCGAGTGGAAAATTAATTTTGGACTAGAAGTTCGGTAGGGCACTTCCGCTACCTACATGTATATGGTTCCATGCTCATGTACGAAAAATGAAACTGTGTAAAATTACAATTCTACATTAAATTTGATCTCCGTAAAAAGTTTAGGCTTTGATGCATCGAATTAGTTCAATTTCATTGGGCCCTGAAGCGTATGAGTATGCTTCAAAAACTCTTTGTTGCGTTTCAATTTGACGGCAAACTCAGGCAATGCAACAACTTTTGAGCTACACGTTATGTGCCAAAACACGGCTATTTTGTATCACTAGTAGAAAATGGTATTCTTAATTACTCCCGAGACTACAGTAAAAAGTAAAGACATTTATTTGACATAAGAAATCTGACAACTTTTTCTTGTTTTGCAGTCTACATACATATATGTATTTAGACCAAAAATTCTCTACATCATAGTTACTTCTAGAAATGAAAAATGCTGCCACATTCTTAAACTGCCATCCTTTTCTCATTCTGCAGTCTGTGATTCACCAAACTGCACAGTTAGAGCTAAAATTCCCTGCATCATATCCTTGGTTACCCTTGCATATAAAGAATCCTGCACTGTCACATTTTATACGCTCGAAAGTGTTTTCTGCTGTACTTTACTCTGGATTCTTTCGAGAATATTATTCTAGATGTTTCAGCAGTTTTGTAACAGACCGAGTAGAACATTTTTATGTTAGGTATATCATTTATTATTTAACGTTTCAGTCTAGAGAGTAAAATATTACTTACTTTCATCCACGATATTGTATGTACCTACAGAATGTGGTTTCTTTGCTTTTGCTTAACTTAACTATTTTATTCCATTATCGGTTTATGTTTGTCGCTGTATTAAATATAGTATTTATAAGATTAGTAAGGATAGATAACATTTTCAAGTTTCATTGTCTCTTTTATTACAGTGGTTGTTATACGAGTGATATCTGAATTACAATTTTTAATGTAATTTTTTCAGAATTGGTATCATTTTTATTTTATACAACTTTGTAAAACTATTCGTAGTTTAGTAGTGGTAGGATTCTTAGCAGAGTCCGCCTGGGGAAGTACCACCCCGTTGTCAGTTATTCTACCGCCAAGCAGCAATGTGCAAACATTACTGTGTTCCGGTTTGAAGGGCAATGTTTCCAGAGAAATTACAGGGCTTAGAGATATAACAACTTAGATCTCTGGGTGACGAGCGCAGTGCAGTGCTAGGTAATGATTTGGACTGTTCATGTTCCAATAGCTGCGTGTCACTGTGCTGTTATGTGGCAGGCATGTTGCTTACCATCAGGCACATGGCCTGCTCGTCTCGTCACTCTTTATTTATAAAAAAATCTTTCTTTTAATTTTATTGCGCTGTATTTTTAATTTATGCAACTACGTCGATATTTTTGGCGACAGTCACCCAATGGAAAATACTTTTTGTGTTCGATTAATAGAGTAATATAGAGATGTGCAAAAAAAATGTGTATTTTCACCACAGCCGTAATACATTAGTCACTGGTATTATTATACTTCATGGAATAAAACATGACTGCATTGATTAATTTTCGTCGGTGCAACCTTGCACTTTGCACACTTTTTACGACCACAATATATCAGTCTATTAGATAGCAGTATAGGTAGATTGAAAGCGGTTTCCTTGTAAATTAATTGCTACATAATGAATTGCAAATCGCTACGACTTCCTCTATTAAGCAATACATAGTGTTTAACACGAGCGCAGTGTTTATTTATAGTTGTAAATATAACGGATTCTCGATTTATTTTCTGCCTATTTGAGTTTGTGGAACATAACTGCAACACTGTGATTAAAATTTTAAACTTAAAAGGCAACATTATCATCATAAGCCTATTCTGGTAGGTATACAACTGGATACAGGCCTCTCCCATGATACGCCACAGCCCTGTCCTCGGGTTTTCTTCTCCAGCCAATGATTGCTGCCTTACGTACCAATATTGTCTTTTTAATCAAGTTTCAGGCCGTCTTAAGTTACATTTGCCGCTTCGAGGTCAGAAACTCAGGTTGTAGTGGTAGGACTCATAGCAGAGTCCGCCTGGGGAAGTACCACACCTTTGTGAGTTATTCTACCGCCAAGCAGTAATGTACAAACATTACTGGTTTCCGGTTTAGATCTCTGGGTGACGAGCGCAATGCAGTGCTAGGTAATGATTTGGACTCTGCATGTTCCAATAGCTGCGTGTCACTGTGCTGTTATGTGGCAGGCATGTTGGTTACCATCAGGCAAATGTCCTGCTCCTCTCGTCGCTCTTTATTTATAAAAAAAAAAGAATACATGTTAATTGTTACAAATTAACTTAAGATTGAATAGATGAGCAGTACGGACGCTCGATGGTAACAATACAGCTACGCACAACTCCACGCAATTTTAAAACGTAAGTTAAATAACTGCCAACCTCTTAAATGTGCTCGTTACATAGATTTATAAACAAATATGAATTCCTATGCCAAAAAAAATATATATTAAACATTGCCTTTTCAATCGGAACAACGTTTACATTACTATTTGGCGACAGACTACAAAGTACATCTTAGCTAGTTTACATGTAACATAGCTGTTAAAATTGCTTCCAACCATTACTGCAACTAGATACAAGTCAGACAGTTATGCAAATTGAAAGTACTAAGTATTATGACTCAAAGAAGATATAACTCGCCCCCGTTGGCTGACTCATCAAGAAGGATGCTGAATGTAATATGCCGTTAGAATATGTTTACTCACTGCTTAATGATTCTCATAGGTACTGTGTGTGTGTGGATAATGGGCCAGCTATACTTTCGAGATGGTAGAAATTATTGCACTGCCGTAATCTACACTTCACTCTTTCCGGAGGGTCTTTGGTCCATTTAATACATTAGCAAATTAAAAAAAAAAAAGTATTTTTAGCATTTCATTATTTGGGCTCTTTTTTCTTTATCACTTTTTCTTATACATTTTTTTCATTGGGGCTAATTTCGACTAATTTGAAATAATGAATGATCTTATTGTATGGTGGACCATAAAGAAAGCTACCATAGAATAAGCTAAGAAAGAGGGCCTTAAATGTCCATCACTGGTTCATTTTATGACCTGTTTAAACAATTACAGTTTTATTTAAAAAAAAAATACAACAATAACATACAGATCTGAAATCAGTTGAATTTATACGGGTAAACTGTCTTTTCTATCCGTATGTTACCTTTATCAAATACGACTAAGTACCTAAAAGCATTTGCTTTGAGAAACATTACGCAAGGTTTATTGTTTGGCTAAATATTGTATTTGAGTAACGCTGTCTCATCTCTGAGATTAAAATGTAACATGTGGGTTACATCAGAATATAATACAGCAAAATATAATTATTTTGTATAATTTAACCTCAGAACAAGACTACAGCTGTAAGTCTCACGAAAACTCGACGGGATATGTATTAAATAAGTAGTTCTATATGGATAGACTTATGTATCGTACACGAAAGTACACGAGATTATAATAACGTCAAAATTGTTCCTTGGCATTTACGACAAAAACATCCACAAAAATCCCCAGATAACACGTAATTTAGGCTAACGCTTCACCTCCACTTCGGCCACTATGTATGTTAATTATTATAATGCAGCTTTCCAAAAGAATGTATCACCCTTCTTAGTAAGAAATGTAACGTTTACTCCCTTCAGTAGAGCTGGACCCCTCATATCATACAAGCATACAACGTGAGTTAAATAAGGTTACCGAACGGTCGAATAATAAAGGTCAAGGTCTAAGGTTAACGTTGCTTGGAAGAGATTGCTTTTAATGATATGGCCGCCGATCGCAATACTACTTTTTATTGATTTTCTTCTCCTGTATAAGTGTTTTTGTTTTTGGTGTGCACAATAATGAGTGTCTATCTATCTAAATAGTTTAATAGCAATCTCTTTTTTTTTTTGGGCAGTCGGGTAAAGATATCAACAATTAAATTAGAACAATAAAGAAGAATACTCACTTGCTATATCCTTTATAAACAGTAGCGTAGGAGCCCTCGCCGAGTTGCTCGAGTTTTATGTAAGCTTCGGATTTCCCGAACGGAGAGTCGCCCTGTTGACGAAAACAAAGCGTTCATTCATCACTTTATAACAGAGACTTGCGGGACCTTACCAATGGCTAACTTAAAAACTACAAAATCATCGTACGCATAAAAATATAAATGTGTTTTTACAGTTGGGAGTCGGGATATTTTCTATCAAAGAGAAGTTATACAGGGTTATTGGTAATCAGCCTGCATCCGTTTAAGGGCATGTTCTGTATATTTAAACAAACAACTTTTGTTCTACAACTTTCGTTAAAACTCAATAGACAACCCAAAAAAAAATAGTGTTTGTTGCCCTTTTTTGTACTGTTTAGCGACTTTTTAGTGTTTATTCACTTCGACACATCATTTTTTGCGCGTTAAAGAGCGTACGCGCTCTCGTTACGAATTGTTACGAAGAGTTCGATGCTTTTAGGCCGTGCAAATATTTTTTAAATTTTTTTTGTAAAAGAAAAAAAAACTCTTTTTTTTTTAAACTGTAGAACAAAAGTTGACGTATGGAATGTACCTAACATCCCCTTAAAAGGATGCAGGCTGATTACCAATAACCCTGTATATTGGTAGGGGACAATTTGCAGAGCCCGCTTGGGCCTCCCCAATATACCATACCTTTGCCAGTTATTCTACCGCCAAGCAGTAATGTGCAAACATCACTATATTCTGGTTTGAAAGGGAATGTTTCCAGAGAAATTACAGGGCATAGAAATCATCTTATTTATCTGGATGATCAGCGCAGTGGCTAGGCAATAATTGGAATCTTCATATTCCAACAGCTTTGTGACACTGTGCTGTTTGTGGCAGACGTGTTGTTTACCATCAGGCACAGGTCCTGCGCGTCCCGTCACACAAAAAGAGAGAATAACTTTATCCAAGTGCGGAGGGGTCGATGACATGACGACAGTCCTCGAAAAATATTGTTCTTGGTACATGTCGCTTTCCTCGCGATGTTTTCTTCTCCGATATATTCAGGTATAAGGAAATTCGTAGGTGCATCTATCATCATCATCCTGTTTTCACCTACTCCTGACCAGAGAGTTCATGGCGTAAATGAAAAAAACTGTAACTCTTTAATATTTTAAGAACGTGCATATTAACGCTTATTAAAATATTAAAGAGTTACAGTTTTTTCATTTACGCGATGAAATCTGTGGTCAGAAGTAGGTGAAAACAGGATGATGATGATAGATGTACCTACGAGTTTCCTTATACGGAAACACTCAAAGAGCAGAAAGTTCGTCTGTAGGTAACACAACATAATTTTAAATTCACAGTCAATGGTGCGATCGTTCTAATTTTCGTTCGATGTGTCGCTTAAAACGTCAACTATTAACACCGTGCCAGCTGAATTAAGTTCCAATAGAGCAAGGCATAACGTTTATATTGCGTCGGATGTCATCTTGAAATAGGTGCACTAGATAAAGCGAATTCCAAATATTATGTAAATCTTGGGTCGATGACATTTGAAAAGTCGCGAGTCATGCATGAGTGACACTAGCACATGATCGAGAGAGGTCTATGTTCAGTAGCCAGCACAACCGGCTGAAAATGTTTATTGAAAATGTTTATCACGATGAACAACACAAATATCTGTGGTTTTAGCCTGCTAAAACAGAAAAGGTATTATTTTAATAAATTAATATTGGTTAACATTTTTTTATGTGGGAGAAATGCATTTCCGCGTATCTACTATGCTGGGACATGGCGGGGTATGTCGGGCTAGACACCACGGATGAATATGCCCCTCTACTGCTAACACCCGGTTTATCCAGCTATGATTTGGGGGCAGAGTCGCAGGACCACTCTCGTATTCTACCGCCACCTTTCCATTGCCACCGCCCTTGCGTTGCATTGTAACAAATTCGAAAGATACAGCAACAAAAATAAGAGTGAATTTGTATGTTTTGTTGGTGCATCTTACCACAACAACACACATGTCTGAAGCGGATGGCACTCGCGCTCGCAGTGTTCCCAATCGTTCCGAAGTATCGTGTCCGTGACCGAGGTCTATGTCTACGTTGTATGTAGATTTACTTCTATACCTTGTTTTTTGCGCTTTACGCTACATAAAATATCAGTATGATTAGGTCTAGGTAAATGGTGTGAATATGTATTATCTGTATTACAGATCAACGCTAATAGCACAGCTTACCGAGTCGTAGTTCCGTGATAATTGCAGAGTAAAGATACCTACAACTCCGAGATAGAGTAAGCTTGCGGATAACAATGTACAGTTCAAGCAGTCAATTAAAATTAAATGCCCGTAACTTCTAACGAGTAAGTAGTAAAAACTCTAGCTCTAACAAGATTATTTTTATAAACTCAATTTCTTTTAACATTGGTCGCATTCACCAGAGTGCAACTCCATAACAAAGCACGACAACTTTTTCTAGCATCAAATTGTTTATTCAAACTAATGGTAGGGGCGAGCGCTCGGCAGACTGTAATCCCAGCAATTTACGAGGGCCCACACCGTGCACGTTGAAAATGCTGATTTCAGAGCCGTCACAGACGCTGTATTACAGAATAAATAATGAATAAACTTCAATGGAACGATGAGTTTCTATTTCGTTCATTATGGGAGACTGCTTTGATAGGTAAATCATAAAAGACAAGTTAACGTTTTATCGTCATCGCCTTTTCATCGTCTGCTGCTGGATGTCATATCGCAATTTATGCTGACAGCGGTATTAATTTGCTTAGAAGCCGTGGTGGGCTAGTGACGAGAACGTTCAATTTTACAAGCGTGAGGTAGTAGGTTCGAATTCCACCTGCACATCTGATTATTTTTCTACATTGAAGGAGAACAACGTAAGGAACCCAGCATGTTTGTGCAAAGACATAATTATATCATGAACATGGGCCATACTCATACCCCAACCCTTACCTGATCATGTGGTAGATTAAAAGCTCGACTCTCTTGAGCCCCGAGCCTCTACAGTGGAAATATAAAGTAGACTTAAGCAGTTGTTGCTGCATATCTTTCTCTACCTACCTAAGTACAGCCTTCTAGTGCCTTACTATAACGGTAATACCATAGTAGATTTCGCTCTGACATTGATCTCTCTCTTTATTTTCATTTGAAATTAAAAATAGGGATAGTAAAGCTAAAACTGTTTCAGTAAGGAGTTTGAAGAGGCTATCTTCACTATCTACCTTCAATGCTATGTTCACGGACTACCTTCAATGTCTAACCATTAGATTGGACTTTGTCCCTCAACTCTCAGAAAGCTCTGAATCTTTTATGTTGCCACATTACAAGACACAGGTACCATCGAATAGTCTATTACCAAAACTATTTACCGTCTAGAACTAGACAACACCGAACTACCATTCGTTCTTCATTTATATTCCACGAATGTATTTAAGTTTTTGTGTTCTCAACTGAACTGGAACCTAATAACTTAACACCGTAGTACATACTACGGAATTGTCTCCCAAAAATGTGTGGCTTCTAGACGACGCTATAGTTTATGTCAAAATATCATAATCAACATTATCTTCAGGTCGTTAACGCTCACTGTTGAGCATATAAGCCTCTTCAGTACTAGTAAGTACTTGTCCAAGACAAACTGTCGGAAATTCTCGAATGCAGATGACATTCTCCGAACCTATTTAACGTTTCCGAATTCCAAAAGCTCTCTGCAGCGTCAGTGTATTATGTAGTTATTTGTTCGGTACAAAAAGCTACACACAATGTGCGGTAATTGCTTCTGGCGGTTGAATAATGTATCCGGAGCGAGAATTACGTTTAACCTTCGAAAATATGGGGCTACTATTACCGTTATCGCCAGGTATTAACATAAATGTTAAGTCTAGATTAGCACTTCTATTAGGCAATTAAAATTAGCAGCTTAACTGTCGATCAAGAGGCCGTTACAGACAAGATAGCATCTAGGCGCATAAATTTCGAGTTAAAGTCTAGTCTTGGTTGGCTTAATTTATGCATATAGGTATGCTTTAGTAATTAATTGTTGTGACCTATGCAAGACCAATCAATCTCTATAGCTGGCCACAAAGTAAGCTTACTATAAAAACACCTCATAGTCCAAAGGGATTAATTATAAAAAAAACTTAGAGTTCATGTTTTTTTGCATCTTTTCTTAGTTTGTTTTTCTTTGGTGGTTTGATTTGTTTACGATAAACACGTTTTTTATGCCGTTAAATCGCATGTATTTTACTTCTATAAAAAAAAAAGTTCAGATATACCATCATTGGACGTCGCACGAACTTCGAACCCACATCTCTCGTCCTGGAAGACATTGCTCGCTAAGCTGTCAGTGGTTAGTCTTAGCTACGAACAATCCTAAAACACGGACCATATTGAACGTACGTAAGTCGAATCAATGTAATGGTTAAACATTTCCAAGCAACAGAAAGTTGGGAACTCGAGGTTTATTACCGCCCGGAGCTGAGTTAGAGTACGACCTGACGTTATTTATAACGATTAGTTTATATTGTGAGGTATCGCTGAAGTAACCATCCGATGGAAATACTTGCTGCGCCTGATATTGTGTGGGAGCACGCAAATAATTCTGGGATATTACTTTCAGACATGCGTACATAGATTCCTTTGAGACCATTCTCCTATATTTATATTCTCTAAATATTTGACTATTTCTATCGGAGTAATGTTACAAAAATTAATTTATCCCTTTTCTTTTTCTTGTTCTAACGTTGTTTGTGAATCTTTTTCTTGTGTTGCATTTTATTTATTGTTGTTAGCAAGAACCTTAGTACCGAGCTTAATAAACAGTAGCTGGGAGTTTGCTGAAACTCGTTTTTAATAGAGAGTCATCACAAATTTAAAAGATTGCACAGGACTCATTCGCGATAAAAAAATGCTTAATTATGTCATAATGTACTCGGTAACTAATACGAATACAAATCACGAAAGCTTTTTTTCTTTTACAGGACAGTTGAGAATGGGACTCAGGTGGCTTCTACTGCCTACCGAACTCGGCGTTAGTGCAGAAGGTGCCAGTCCCTACTAACACACGCAGAACATACTTTAAAGCATACACATAGCAAAAGTTCAAAACTGCCCGCCTATTTCCTATTCCATATCTAATTCTAAACGGTTTGATTGGATCATCTTCTATTCTTTCATCGGTAAATTCTCTGTAGCATGCTTTTCTTAATTCTTTTTTTCTGCATTATAGTATTCTTGCCAAGTTAAATTTTATTTAGATTATTGAGTGAACTCTCATGTTTATATATTAGTTTCCTCTCAGAAGTTAGGATGCCGTGCCGGCTGTAGCGCTGAGTTTCGCTTTCTTCGCGCTAATGTTGCCTGTCTAAATATTTGAGTCAGCTAATGCGTTTTGCTCGAGTGGCGGAGTGTATGCGGGCTGCGTCGCGGCTCGCGGCGCCAGCTGTCTCGCATCACGTAACATCTCCTTTTCAGTTGTTACTTTTCAGAAGTTTGAAGAACTGTGTTTATTTTGAAAGTTCTTCAGTCAAGATTCGTAGCGAAATTTTGAGTTTTTTATTAACAATAAAGAGTATTGAAAGATGTCTTCTTACTTGCGGTTATTGTGTGTTACACAGAGTTCTTGTATATTGCGAGCAAGAGTATTTTATTGTTAACACTAATACACATTCAACACTTATTACATGTCTGACAGTTTGGATATTTGTAGCTCATTCACGTCGAAACGCTACCTACACCCTCCTCCTATCAAATGGAAATCCAAGCTGACCAAAATGATAAATTCCATTTGATAAACGCATCATCTAAATCACGTTAAAACTGAAACCTATGTAGGACAATAAATTCAGGTAATGCCAAATAGAACTAAGCATATAATTTTTTGTAACATTTTATAGCAATCCAAACGCCAATTTTACCCAAAATGCTATTCACGCTCGAGAAGTAGTAGATGCATTTTTCAACGTTGCACTTGGCAACATTCCCCTACGGACGGTTGAATTGGAAACTCAGCAGTCGATTAAGTGAATAAATAGAGGTGCTATCGGCGTACAAATACGTCAGACTAGTGTTTACGGAATGCACTTAGTTGATTAGACGAATTGAGGAGTGCCGATGGAAGTGGCCTCGTCTGTATTAGTGTTAAAAATCAATGTTACTAGGTATTTCAATGGCGAACGCTTCTAATTTGCAATTCATACTACACTAGGACGTGGATCGATGTAAATAAAGATCCTGCGTTTTTGTCAGAAGCTTTTCTGTGTTGCGCGTCTTACGTCAAGAGCTATTCACAAAAATTTATGATTATTAAGAAACTGACCCGGAAATTATTGGTAGGGCTGAGACTACAAGTGACTAAACTCATTTCTAGGATTTAAGAGATAATATTCCGTGTGGTAATAGAGCACATTTTTTGGCACATAACTTTTCTGGTTGTAAGGTGCATACGATGAGAAAAGTTGACCACTCCGCCATTACAGTATTCTGGTATGAGGAAGGTCAATGTATCAAGAGCAACACGATGTATACATCATTTACAGATATAACAAAATTATTTCCAGTAGACGTTTTTTCATTAATTGAATAATAAATATTCATCACACAAATGTTTGTCACAGATAAGATTCGAACTCATGACCTACGGCTTTTGCGGGCACGAGACCAATCTATTATATCCATCTGTTTAGGGTAAGTAATTTTGTTTCAGTTAACCGAAACAGATGTTTTTTTAAATCTGGATTGCAAAAAATAATTATTGTATTACTGTATATCAACGGACCTCTCCTTAGATATCGCTTTAATCCCGAAAAATCGAAAAAAAAGTACAAACAAAAACGAGCTTAATAAACATCACTGATACACTCCTGTCGTTGAAATCTTATTTTAAAAGTAAGATACTTTTAAAATAAGATTTCAACGCTATGATAACGCCTTTTTTGTAAATGGTGAATTTCATTGAACAAAAAGTTAGAGCGTTGAGTAAATTACGCCAAACATTAGCCAATATCTAACAGATTTCCCGCCACAGCCACGCAACGAGCCCTGTATCTCGATCGCACAATACATCAACGTCGTGTCCTTATGTAAGATATTTGTATTCACCACATAAACAGTTTGGTTCCATGTCACAGCCAAAAGTTCTGGAATACCCTATACGAAAAGTGAGTGAAAGAGCTTAGTCGCGAGTGCGACATGGTGATAAAACGAGATGAGATATGTTTCTGACTTTATTAAACACGTTTCTCACTAGCTCGAAAGTATCCTGAAATTTTCTTGTGTAGGTACATAGTGTAAGACGTACTGCGTGAACGAAATCAACCAAAAAGCCTAGCAAGTAAACATCATTCTGATAAATACTTTGTCTTAAAGAGCTTTGCGAACTTTTGTGACTCTTCGTATACCTACTTCAAAGAACGGCTAGCTAGACCAAGAAACAAACTAAAACTGAAGATTGCATGGGCATAAATTAAGTTATTTACAATATTTAAAATTCAGTCATTTTTAGCGTTATTTGAATTATAGTAAGTAATATGAGATTTTGAATTTACAACGATACGCTAAGTTTCGATGCTAACTAAAACCTGGGGAAGTATCGGGTGGAAGAAGCCAATGTCCAGCAGAGAACTAGAACAGGTTGGTGATGATGATGATGATGTTTTGACAATAAATAAATTTCTTCCCAATTGATTGCTGTTTTCATTCTCATAGTAAATGTAGTTTAGCCTAAAAAAAGCAAGAACATCGTTACAGCGACAAGGCACTCAGAGTTAAGATATTTATGTAGCCGGCGCGCCACGCACACCCGCTTTCGATCATTTATCACTATTCCCACTTTTATATTTATTTACTTACATATGACACGGGGGTTCTGCGAAATGGGCCATATTGCGGCAATAGAGCCCTAAAAGGCGGCATTTATCACGGATTAATGTACGTATTCGACGAGCCATATTTGCGGCCGTGTCGGAATAGAAATATGGGCTAATTTTATCATCATATTAATCTTATGTCCAATCAATATTTAGCAGACATTTATGTTGTCGTAAGTCGTAACTCACCCCGAAGGCACTAAATCGCTTGGTGCGTCTATTGGAATGGTCGTGAGGCCCGAGAAAGGCCTCGGACTTGGGCCTGGGTGGCCTTTTGGGCCTCATCACCACTCTCGCGTCTTCTCTTGCACTCTCGTCGAGGAGTTTCGAGTCGGATGACACTGACAATTGTCTTCGTACTCGATACTCGCCGTTGCCGCCACCACTCCATTCTGTGGACAAATAACAAAACGAAACTAAATAGACGAGTAGTAGATACTTATATTTTCAGTAGGTACATACAAGGTGTAGAAGATTAAATGTTTTATACAGACTTTTTAGTTTTGTTGGATTGAACGGGCAACACAAAAAGCAGTTTGCAGGCGCTACGTTGTGCTGCGGTGCGATATGAGAGCGCAAACTGCAAACTTTTATGGAATGACAGGAGTCGGGGAAGCGGAACATTTTAGCGCGAAATTGCCGAAATATCCAACGAGGGCGACTATTTTTCCGGCCACCAAAACGAAAAAATAAAAATAAAATTTTAACGAATAGATATTTCACATCGAAATATCAATTCAGGAAGAAAAAGATACTCTTATATAAATTTTATGGAGACAATAAAACGATAAGAACACAAAACAACGAGACTCCATTTCCCGGAAAATTTCTCAAAGAAACAGTTATTGTCGCTTTCGTTCAATTTCGGTTCCCTCGGTTATCGAGTACCGTTTTTGACGTCGCAATATACCATCCCTCACATCCTCTCGCGATACAACCATCATGGTTCTGCAATACAAACATTTCGAATGAAAGCCCGCCAATTGACAGAATGAAAATCCCGTCTGAATTTCCCCCGCAAGCACTTAGCGAGCAAATTAATTCACGAGCGAAAATAAAAAATGCGGCGTCGAACGACGTTGTTTGAAAGATTGAAAGAAGCTATTTTTCTCGCATGCCGTCGATATTACGGTATCGAGCGCGAATCTGAGAGCTCTCGGGCGACGCGTTAGCGTCACAAAGAGCCGGTATTGATGCGGAGTAAACGCGAATCGAATAAATCATTCGCAGACAACGAAATCGTTTGTAGTGAGCGAATCGATCGCGAACACAATCGATTACGGTGATTAAAACTTAAAACGAGGAATAATCGAAGCTGTCGCTGCCGTATGGTAAACTCGCATCATAATGGGATCTTCGTTGTCTTCAGTGGGATGTTTACGACTCAATAAGGAAGCGCCGTTTCCTCTTACATAATTTAAAGTGTTTTTTTATTCCCGACGGTGTTTCGCGAATACGGAAACGACCGAGGAAGAAAATTGATTTATGTCTTATGTATGAGAAATACAAAATTCAGTGGGTGCGTTTTGCGTGCCTGTTTTCTCTGTATAGAGAGTTAAGGGGTGTAAAAATCGAATTACATGGAATTCGATGATGGGGACGCGAATTCGCGGCGCTGTATCCCGGATGGGTAAAGTGGGTGGGTCACGAGGGTAGGTCACCCTGACGTCACCGCGGCTGCAGACACACGAAACGCTATGATAATTTTATTGGCCGAGTCCTTGGTATTATTCTCAAACGAAATTTGTTAATACATACAGAAAAATATAAATGTTACCATTTTATATTAATACGACAATCCGCTCGGAGCTTATCTACCGTTAACTAAAACATTACATAGACGGTACTTCTGAATAATGTCGCTGTCTAATCGTGAAATAATGATTAGGATCTGTTCATTACTTCTGCAGTTCATTATGCGTTTAAACAAATATTTCGTCTTGGTAGCATTAAAACTGTATTGAACTAACATAAACACAATAATATCTACCGTGTTTATTCATAGTCACAAGATCTGCACATTTCGGCACAGTTCAAACAAACGTAATTGTAGCATAATATCTGTAGATTCTTTATAATTGATAACAAAAACAAAACATTTTTTTTGTACTAAACTTAATAATATCCTTGTAGAGGGAGGCTGTAGAAGTGAAAACGTGTTTCGGTGAACGAACGCGGAAGTCCAATTAAAACTTTTGTATGTTTTCCAATAACTGGTGTATTTTAACGCCGAGAAAATTTAATTTTAACTGATATCCAATTTATAATTGCTCGCATAAAGTTATTCAACTTCAGTTCTATTTTTGCTGCAGAATATGGGACTATAGCAACGAGTATTTGTATTTCTTAATTATTTAACCACATTAAGTTTTCCTGGCGGTTTCGCTTGACTTTCCATTTACTAAGAGAGGTTTGAATGTTTTTTGTTCTATCACTTTGTAAGAAATGAACAGATATATATTATTTTTATAGGTTTACAATTGGCCACTATCTCGCCTGATGTTAAGCGCCGATGCGGTCTGTTATAGAGCGTCTCACTCTCGATTTGAAGACAAAATGTTTTCTTGGGAAATAATAATAATAATCCCACATACACTACACACTTCACTCAAAACTCTTGACATGCACTCTTACACATTTGTACAACTCTAAAAAGCAGTAGTGTTGAATACCTGCCGAATTGTTCGAAAATTCTTATCGCTAAATCAATAGCATACCCGAAGAGTTTATATTATATTCAATAGCATACATACATTGCTGTAAATTTTCACCCCACTTTTCGTTTGGCAATAATGCCCGCGAAACGTGGATAGTCCTCGTTCTACGAGAGAAAATTAAAAAGTCACGTAAAATAATAATAATAATAATAAAGCGAATTAAAAAGTCACGTAAAATAATAATAATAATAAATTGTAGCGAAAAGTCTCGACCAACACCTTAAGAGACTTTCGCTAGACGGTTGGATCAAGGGTCAGATGCAGAAGGCGGTCATCCTCGACACAGCACGCATCGTCAGGAGGTTCCTCACTCTGCAGCCCTAACCACCGGTAGCTTGGGCACTGCCCCGCTGCTGGCGGCACCCTAGTTTTTAAGTTTTTTATAATGTTTATTTTATATATGTATTGTAAAAAATTTAAAAACTAAGAAGACAAATAAATGACTGATAATAATAATAAAGACTTTATTTCAGGCATATACACCCATAATATAAAACTAAAACTTATCAGTAGTATTAAAAATATATGACACATAATTATAAGTCAACCTTATTCGCACTGTATAATGGTTCTCTCGGTTTCCCTTCACCATTTAGCCAGTGGTGATGAGAAACTCGTAAATCTGAACTTGGAAAGATACTCACGAGGTGAAGGCAGGATTCGAACTGCCTACCTCACTATTGTGAAACCGGACGATCTAACCACAATGCCACCACGGCTTAACTACGAATCTAATAATACAAAGATGACAAAACGTTATTATTACGTATTATTACGTTTTTTTTCTATGGGTTGTTAGTAAGTATCTACATATACTTATATGGTAAAAATCCTACACATGTATATGAAGCCGAAGAATAGCAATTTTTTTTATGTATGACTGACAGCAAAAGGAGTGATATTTTATTATTCATGATCGCAGGAATAATCCGTTTCGGCTTCACGGACATTTCAGCCACCTACAACCGTGCGAGCACCACATTACCATTAAAACCAGTGATATGCGGTCGTTTCAGAGGATGTAATATGTACGCACACTTCGGATGGGCTTTTTACTGCTCTGGCATTTTGATGTTATGCCATACTTTTCAATCCATTTCGGCTCTAAGGACATTGACATTAAGTATAACCAACGGTTCGTGGACTATAAGCCATGTATTATACATTTCGCACTTCCTGCAACCTGTAAATGATAAAACGACAAAAGCATTTAGTTTATACAGAGTACCCAAATCACTTGTCCTAAATCAAAAATAAATGAACAATTCTGCCTACAGGGCCAACTCTGACCTCACTCTGAAAAGCCAGACTATTATCAAAAAGCTATGCTCAAATCGGACTGGGCGGGTCATATATGTAACGAAATCCGTAACAACTCTGGGCCAAACGAACTAACTAATTGGGTCCCACAACATGTACGGCCGGGAGACCCAGGAAGAGATGGCGGACCGAACTCGATATTTTAGGGAAGATTGCAAGACTGTTGCTCCGGACCGGGAAATGCGGGGCAAAGGTTAAGAGATGCTCTGCAATTTTTAACTACGGTTTTTGTTGTAGTACATTATACAAAGTGAGGAGACGAACAAAATATTCGTCTGATGGAAAGCAACACGCCCGTAACAGTACTACGCAGCTACAGATAGCCTAGCACTGCAATGCGCTCGTCACCCGGAGGTTGGTATACTATGATTTTCTCTTTGCCCTATGATTTCTTTGGAAACATTGTCACTCAAACCAAAATACAGTACTTTCAGCTGGGCGGTACTTAAAAGAACTCTAACGTGTAGTACTACCTCAAGCGGACTCTGCAAAGAGTCCTGTTACTGCCAAGCGTGACAAGACAACTATTTACCTAATTTAGCTTGGTTATACGGTACGCAAGACCCGATCACGAGTCGCGAAAAAAAACGTCGCTTTCAACGTGCGACTTTTGTAGGATTACTTTTTTGTAGTTTTCGGGACAGTTCTATAATTGTATTAAAGTTATTAACCTGCGTTACCCTGTTATATTGCGAATGGAAACAGTCACTGGCTTCGTATGAGTACATAGTGGTACTCACTTTGTAGTGGTAGGAGTCTTGGCAGATTCCGCCTGGGGAACGACCACACCTTTACCAGTTATTCTACCGCCAAGCAGTAATATGCAAACATTACTTTGTTCCGGTTTGAAGGGCAATGTTTCCAGAGAAATTACAAGGCTTAGAGATATAATAACTTAGATCTCTTGGTGGCGAGCGCAGTGCAGCGCTAGGTAATGATTTGGATTCATCATGTTCCAATAGCTGCGTGTCACTGTGCTGTTATGTGGCAGGCATGTTGCTTACCATCAGGCACATGTCCTGCTCGTCTCGCCACTCTTTATTTAAAAAAAAAACATGCTGTATATGATATGACACGCCCAGAAAAAATAGTCACAACAAAGGAATGACTTCCGTCATGTAATGAATGTATGTTATATTTCACGGCGCAACATAAAAGTGTTTATCGAGCTCTACATTCCGTAATTTCGACCCCACCCACTTTGAAATGAGCATTTGCGTAATGAAAATGGACAGGCGTCTTTTCAGTTAAGTGACAGGTGTTATGCCCGAAACGGAACACGCAATTAGGTTAATTATTAAGGTATTAATGTTTCACGTATTTGAGTGGCACCTGTATCTAATTTCTACTCTTTTGATGACGAGCATTCGTGTGTATGTTCATTTACGCAATAAAATAATCTAACGAGGATCTCTAAAGAAGGAGTACTATATATATGTATACATATATCCAATGTTCAATCCTAAACCAGGTTATTGGTTGCAAATAAAACCCTTTTTATAATACGACTAGCGGCCCGCTCCGGCTTCGCTCGAATAATAACCTAGATATCAACTGCAGCGCCATCTGCCGTAGCCTATGTTACTCGGGAATAATGTAGCTTTCCAAAGGTGAAAGAATTTTTGAAATCGGTCCAGTAGTTTCGGAGCCTATTCATTACAAACAAACAAACAAATCTTTCCTCTTTATAATATTAGTATAGAAGTACAAATAGTTCAGATTACAAAACTTTAAATGAAGGAAAGCAACGGACCATAATCCTATTTAAATTGTCCGAAGTGATAAACAAGTAGTTACCGAAAATATAACAAGCTTTAATATGTAAGTTTTCCGGAACCCCAATTATAATTGAACCATATTTGTGACTGTAGAAAACGCGAAACTGGAATGCTATCCAACCCAAAAGTTTCATGATAACGCGAGCAATAATATGACCATACTTTGTCCATACATCCTGTCGGACACAATTTCATGACATATGACCGAGTGACGTGACCCAATTAGAAAACTTTTCGAATTATCCCGAAACATCCCTCTACGTAATTCAATTAATTGTTTGGGGGACTTATGTATCGCGGATTATATTCGTAGTGGGTAACCGCCACTTCTGCTCTACCGAAACACCAAGTTTGTTTTTTTTACATTATAATATACTGCTAGCAGGGCCCCGTGGTTTTACTCTCGTATTTCCTTCTCCCGTAATTTTCCCGCGATAAAACATATTTATAATATTCTAAGTTATAATTTAATTGTGTACCAAATTACAACCCGATCCGTTCAAAAGCTTCGTTGCGAATGAGCAACAAATATCTAAACTTTCGCATTTATAATATTAGAAGGAAGTAGGACTATACATAGGTATTTACATTTGTTTTATGGTGTAGGTATATACTATATACATAAGAATTCCATCTCAGAGCGCATTGTTGCTTTACACCACACCGTCCACACCGGATGGCGGTCAAGCGTATGCCTTTCAAGCGTATTGTTTAATTTTATTTTAAATAAATAAAATAAATAAATATTGGTGGACAATTCACACACAACACCATCTGACCCCAAACTAAGCAAAGCTTGTATGATGGCGACCAGATAGCTGATATAATACTTAAATAGTTTTTAAATACATACTTATTATACATATAAACACCCAGACACAGTGCAAATTTGAATTCATCACACAAATATTTGCACTGGGTGGGGATCGAACCCACGACCATCGGCTTCGCAGGCAGAGCTGCTACTAAGCCACGAGGCCTGTCGAAATGAATGAATACGTCGCTATTTACTTACTGTTCAATATGTTTTTTATATAAAATAAATTCATATTTCATTCATCAATTATTTATTATTAACATAAAACCAATAATTAAAAAAAAAGTTTTCTTTCTTTAGGGGGATTACCCCCTTTTATTGGATTTTCCCTTAAGTGACTAATTTACCACAGAATAAACTTTCACCATTTTTAAGACATCATTCACCATATGACATTCCACGAACTTCAAACACGTACACATTAATTACAAGCACAACCTTTAGCAAGTACTCGACAGTACAATATATCTCTCTCGTACAAGTGCCAACAAGCTCTCTAAAGACCTAAAGCCTTTAGTGCTTGGTCTAACCGTCGACCCCTAGTAAAATTTAATGCCTAAATACCTACCTCAAAGTAACCTGACCTAACCCGCGCCCATTTTAATTACGTCCTGACCTTTGCGAGTGAATGGAATTAGTCGAGTCACCGCCGCATGATAAAATAGATTTTGGAGCCAAAAATTTTCAAAGCAGTTTCTTGCTAATTATTCAGGCTTTGTAGAGAAACAATGAGAGCTGAACGATGATCAATTGGTCAGGGTTAAGCACTAATTAAACGACTGATTTTTAATGGAAGAGCCAAAATGGCATTTTTGAAATTATCGTAAGTAAAAAGTAATGATCCGACTTAGGATTTTTATGCAATTTATATAGCGCCACAATGGCATGCCTCTGGTAGCAAAATCGAATTAACATTGTCAAGTGGGTAATTATGTAATGGCAATATATACATTGTAATTATCAGCTAGTCCGGTAGTTATGGAAGCCTACGTGTGAGGACAGAACAAAAATAATATTTTCAAAATATACACACAAACTCTGCACACGCGATAAAAAGTAGTACCTATATGTGCTATTCCAGAATAAAATCTACCTATGTTTCAAACTTCCAGCGATTCCGACGTGATTGGGCAACAAACATTGTCACTTATAACATAAGTAGGACAAACAAACAGCCCTTGTAACATTACTGTTTCCTTACACCGTTTAGCCTGTTGTGTATAACATAATACATCGGATGTTCACACCATGCACTACCATGGCTTCATTCGTAATACACCAGGACTTAATACAATAACAGCCTATACAATCACACAGCTTTCAATCTAGCAAATTATAATTAGAAATTCGTAGGTGATTATTAGCAAGTGCGAATATGCAGAGCGTACGTGATCATGCCATGATTACAGCGAGTATGCCAATTTCATTAGGGAGTGTCAATTGAACTGGTAATTGTTACGGGTTTCCGCGAGGGCGAGGTAGTCGCTGCTTAAAATTATATTCATCATAATGCAGTAGGTATTAGGTATATGTATAATGTCGGTGACGTTGGATCTATTTTCAGTTTCTGCCACATTCTGTATATAGATTTGTATGTTTCAGGATAATAGTTACGAAGTAGCATGTATTAATGTTATTGCAACTATTTAATGGCTAATTTTGACTCGAAATTAATTTGCTCTACATATCACCTCTATTTTGACGTAATTATCAGGACATTGGAAGTTGTCGCTATAACCGATAAGGCCGCCATCTGTCACGCTAGCTCCAAGTTTCTATTTTATTTTGATATTACTGCTTGTCAGTAGAACAACTGATGTAGAGGTAGTTTTCCTAACGGAAGCTGCAAATGGCCCTACTACTATTAAAATGAAATGACAATACGTGATCCCTAGTGAATGTATCATTTCATTAAGAAAATTTAATGAAATACGGTAACCACTAACTTTGACGGGATAAAAGTAGTCCCGTCATAATTCAAGTAATATACTACGTATACATCCCTAGCATTTGAGTTATTTTAAATCCATACAGCCATTAAAGAGATACGTCGTAACAAACGTACTCACTTATAAATACACAAACTTTCACTTCATCAAACAAATAATATTCGCGTGATAAGGATAGTCGCAATAAAATTACAGTTATTTGTTTTTAAAGAGCCCTATGGCAGTTGTTTTCAATTGGACTCTACTGCCTACCGAACTTTGGGCCAACTTATCTGTTTCCAATGTTTCCAGAGAAATTACAGGGCTTAGAGATATAACAACTTAGATCTCTGGGTGACGAGCGCAGTGCAGTGCTAGGTAATGATTTGGACTGTTCATGTTCCAATAGCTGCGTGTCACTGTGCTATTATGTGGCAGGCATGTTGCTTACCATCAGGCACATGACCTGCTCGTCTCGTCTCTCTTTATTAAAAAAAAAACTATTCTATGACAGCACAGAAAACGCAGGGCCTACTAACCTAATCTTAGCTAAAGTTAAGTAAATATAGTTACGTATATACATGCCAATCAATATTTCTAACGTCTACTTTAAAAAACAAAATAAATCCTTTGTATTGTAGACTTTAAACAAACTCCTTAAAACCCCTTTCAGATTTCGGACAGTGCAACCACAAACATGAGTCAGAATTTGTTATGACATACGACGAACACGGGTCCCTTATTAGTGTGTGTTTAATTATTCAAGATGGTTTAAAAATGTCCCTTTATACAAACGGCCGCTTCGTTTACATTCTCTATTCCAACCTTTGTTTGAGTTTCGAGTTAGGAAGGCACTATTTTCAGATATACATATTGTGTACATTTATTACTAGCAGCTATTTATTATTATTTATTACTATAAAAATATGTGATAAAATAAATGAAGATGTGCTATTCCAGACTATAATATAACAGTGTTACAAATTTCAATTCAATACGTTCTAGCGTTCCAACGTGATTTAAGCAACAAACATAAAAACAAATCCATGTTTTCACAAGCATTATTAAGGTATTTTTGTATAGTGTAGAGTGACGGGATGAGCAGGGCATGTGCCTGATGGTAAGCAACACGCCTACCCATAACAGCACAGTATCAAGCCGCTATTGGTAGGTAATAATTACCTAAAACTGCTCTGCGGTCGTCACCCAGAGATATAAGATTGATGTTATACCTCTAAGTGACGTGAATATAGATGTCCAGTAATTACTGTAGAAACAATGCCCTTCAAACCGGAATACAGTGATGTTTGCACATTACTGCTATTCATTAATATAGCCAAATTTAGGACTATAGGGTATTTATATTGACTATTAGAATATAAATATGTATTAGGCTAAATAATACGAGTCTGAGTTGTTTTATACAGAGGACATTTTGTGTCGACAAGCGTTTGTTAGTCAACCATTCATCAGAAACCAAAAAGGAAAATCAAAAATGGGGAAAGTGGATGAAAATAAAGCAAAAAGGACGTATTGTAACAAAACCAATGAATATTGCAATCCGCGCAAATTGTTTTGTTAAGCGTATTGAAAACAATCTTTTGAAATTTGATGATATTGACGAGCAAGAGTAAATTTTTTTAGACGATAGGTAGAGGTATAATTACGTTAAGTGTGTTTTACGACAACATACTTTTTAGGGTTCCGTAAAACGTAAAAACGGAACCCTTATAGATTCGTCATGTCTGTCTGTCTGTCTGTCTGTCTGTCTGTCTGTCTGTCCGTCCGTATGTCACAGCCACTTTTTGCCGAAACTACTAAAACTACACTGTTGAAACTTGGTAAGTAGATGTATTCTGTGAACCGCATCAAGATTTGAACAAAAACATTTTAAAAAAAGAAAAATTAGGGTTGCCCCCCATACTGAGAACTGAAACTGAAAAATATTTTTTTCATCAAGCCTACACGTGTGGGTGTCTATCGATAGGTCTTCAAAAATGATGTTGAGGTTTCTAAAATCATTTTCGTCTACACTGAATAATTTGCGCGAGAGACACTTCCAAAGTGGTAAAATGTGTGTCCCCCCCCCCCCCCTCTAACTTCTAAAGTAAGAGAATGAAAAATCTAAAAAAAATATATGAAGTACATTACCATGTAATCTACCAACGAAAATTAGTTTGAACTCGATCTGATGAGTACTTTTTTTTAGTACGTCATAAATACACTATTATTGAAACTTCGATCAAAGTTACAACGAACTACAAGAACTATGTGTACTATGTATATTATGTTACTTGCTCCAACGGAACCCTTCATGGGCGAGTCCAACTCGCACTTGGCCACTTTATTTACTTTTAAGTTTTACGCTTGTAAAGTAAGTAGGTACATAAACAGCTCCCTAAGCAAAACCAAATTAGGTACAAAATTCTTGTCGGTCTTTTGGTTATTTTTATCTAAGTTTCATCATTATCATTTTCAACCTTCTTGATGCCTCCTATGGCTATGGACAGACGTCTTTGTTACTAAGCCATCTGCCTTGGTACTGCGCCTATGTCCTTCATTCCATCTTTTATAAACAGAAAAAAGACGTTTCGAACATCATCTTACGGTTGCTTGCCTTTAGGTTTTCTCTCGGATACATTTCCGCGAATGTGTGCAGGAATTGCACATTCGATCCAATACCCACTCGCCTCTTTTTACTATCGGACGACCGGATATACTAACTTAGGCGCAATCGGTACATGATAGATATTCGAATCCATGTTTATCTAAGCACTGCACTGTTTCCCGATAAGTAAAACCTGGACTTGTTGTTTGGTTTGTCAGATAAATATATTTAATTATGTTATTTAGATAATTTCGTCCGTAGGCACTAAACCGAACCTTGCTGATAAAACCTAACAAAGTGTTGTAAACATTTCGTTTACAAAACAAATTGGACATTAACTAACAACCCGCTCACTTATATAATGACTATGACTAAACACAAAGTGGAATTAACTTAACAATTTAATTACTCGCAATAAGAACTTCAACGAGAATAAAGTTGGTGAAATTAATATAACTCTATACAACGATATTTTCTATAAATTGAACTCGTTTACATTTCTCGGTAGGTACCGCCAACTTTCCGATGAGTTTCTGACGCTCCTAAAAGGATATTGGATGGATATTACCTTGTAATGGACTAAAAAGCTATTAGTTATTAATAGATATTGTGTTATCCTGATATTGGTTTTGAGACTGTTTATATTTACCTGATGGTAAACGCCAGTGCAGTAGGAGGTAGATGTTCGCTCACATAGAAGATACGTATATTCACTTTGATCTTGAAAAATGCTGGATTATATTTCACAGGAATGAATAAATCCTGCAGTTTATGCTACTGTTTAGCATATCTTGTTGTTTTAATAATATCTAAAGAATTAGCAAGACTATCTGGCACTTTTAAGAGTCAATATGTGTAATGTTAGTGAAACGGATGTTCAAAAGTTTTCTTTTATGGTATTCCAACAGTGTGAAAGATCTATATATAATCTTCTTTTCGATCGTTAGAAGTTCGAAATCGAAAAAGTGATACGAGTACTTTGGTTTGATCATTTTTCAGCTGAGCGTGGCCCTACTTTAGGTTGGTAAAGCGATATTGAATTTACCGAGTTTTCAATCGTGTAACGGAAATTAAAGAAGCGATGCTTTACCTGTTTGTAAGTGTGTTTAGAACGTGGCAGTTAATATCATTATCGCTGAAGTACGTATAGTGTTCGGCTTGGTAAATATTTGTTGCGGTAACTTTACTCAAATGTCAGGCGCGTCAAACTGTCGCGGCGTATGGCCGTATGGTCCACAGAACGTTTCGGCTCGGAATACGTTGTGTTTGGATGGCCGAAACCCTGTGCTATTAGCTCACTAATCAATAGATACACAATGTAAATGGCACATGTATGTAATACGTAGTTACACAATCCACGGGATCAAATAAATAATCACATTTACAGGTCACACGAGGTAGTAGAAACGGGTCTGAATTCCATGCTTATATAAACTATCAAAAATTGTGTATCTTGAATTACCTAGTAGCTATTAGAGATTTACATAGATAATATAGTTCGTTATATACCATGACAATCAAAGTTTACATTCTCTTTATTTTTTTCTAAAGTAGCGGTAGAAAAAAATTCTCTTGACAGTATTTACCATTAGTATTTATATTAAAATTACACACGTATCTTTTCAGCAATCTGGCTTCCATGGTACAAGCTTTGCTAAATTCGGGGTAAGCATGTGTTGTGTGAAAAAGTGTCGACCGATATTTATTTATCTTATTTACAAACCATGAGTGCGTCAATGTAGATTTTCTTTGTCGAGTCACATTACATATTTTTTTCGAAAAAGTTTTGGTTTGACAACTCAATAGAGTTATTGTCAAAAGCGGGTTTGATGCCTCGGCTACATTAGCAGGCTACGGCGAATATTCGTGTTAACGCGATGAATGTGGCCGGGTACATCGTGTCATCGCGTAGTAGGTATTCGGGCGAAGACGATGTTGTAAATGTCTTCGCCCGCCTTAATGTAGACAAGAACATCGCCTATGTCCGAACACGAATTTTTGTCGCACCAACACGATACGAATCTTCGCCCGCTAATGTAGCCGAAGTATTAAAAATAAATTGTTGAATTTAAAAAGTTTGAACGCCCTCATCCTGTTCGTATTTCAAACTGTGTCATTTCCCTCGCACACACACCTTACGTTTCCGCTCCGATTCGCACATTCGCGGCACCATCCACATCACAAGTCGCTTGCAGCCGCGGAAACCCCTTTTATACATACGTTTGTTTACAAATCTCCACAACAATGCGGGGATGGCGGTGCCGTGTCCCGGGATCGTTCCGCGATTATTTCGCCAACCGCGAAAATATCATTCGGTGCGGGAACTTTCGAACCGATTTCCTTATCGGTACGAAAATACGCTTTGATCGCGGAGGAGCTTTGTCTAAATACCTCCAGTCTTTTGAACGTTTCGTACATTTCAAATGGTTCTCTCTGTTAAATAAATACGTACGTTTCTTACTCTACATTATTGGAAAACGTAATTAAACTTTATGTTACTTGGTTTGTTTGTGAAATAAATGTTTTTAAAATGAAAACGCATCACACCGGGCTAATATAGTAGGTACAGCGGCGTGCAATAATTTAACAAAGATGATCTGAAATGGCCGCACTAGATTGTTACTGTAAATAAAAAAATATACAATTTTCATCATCATCCACAGCATTATCTATCCCCTTGCAGTCACTCTAGCTCTGACGCTCTTTTGATTGAAGATATAAAACAGTTTATTTTTGTCCAGCAAAAATGCTGACAACATTGCCCTTCAAATCAGAACATAGTGACACACATCTGTATGATAGATAGTTAGCCATGATGTGACCAACTCCGCAAAAGAGTTCTAGTTTAATAATATCTTAGGTATCTGCCATGACTCAAAGGATATTGCTATTTTTCTCAACGTCGCATGGGTTAGAAGTTAGAACATTTTACGACTAAGGTTTAGTATATGAATCACCTCGAGCCACGAGTAAAAGGAACAAGGTAGTAACAGTTTTAGTGGCGGTAAAGCACCAGAACGAAAGCTAGTCTACATAAAACTATAATATAAGACCCGGATTACACGGCATCTCGCTGAAAGATAAGTTCTTTTCATAGAGGAAACTTTTAGGACAGTTTATGAGAACAGGAAAAGGGATGAAATAAGTTTCCTGTGGAAGATATGATAATCTCGAACTACGCAGCTTCGCCTTTGTTAGCGAGCAAATTGCGGGAAAACATGTGGATGGTGAAACAGAAAGAAAACAACATGAAACATTCGTTAACTATTTTTCCGACCAAGGTTGAACTTCAGCGTCTCACGCAATGACGTTATATCACATGGATACAACATCTCAAACGAAAGTTGCAAATAAAGAGTTCTTATTTTATCTATGCGTATTAAGATGCTTATAGAAATTACAGATAAATCATCTTATATCTCTGGGTGACGAGCGCAATGCAGTGTTAGGCAGATTCGAATGTTGAGGAGGTCAAGCGCAGGACAATATTTGACGATAAGTTTAATGTCGCCATATATAGAACACTCTAACTCGATTTTGTACGATTATATTAGTATCGGAATGTAGAACTGACACGTTACATAGTAAATACATGGTTATCTTTTCGATTCTTCGATATATACTCCAGCTACATCAGTTGTCCAACATTTCAACAATCAAATAATATTTACGTTGAAACTTAATAAACATTTCTAAATTTTTTCTTATATTAAAAGATGTAATCCACGTTCAAAGTAATTTTAAAACAGAATTCTAATTCAGAAAGTTTCATTAAAGTCACTAAGTCCACTTCACCTAAAAATGATGTTTTGTTTACCTCGATTCCCTGCCCGCAGTTTCTAATTAGGATGTCGTACACGATCGTTTAATTACGCCCTCGTCGCATATTTTATTCAAACGCAATAATAACATACGCGGACACGATGCAAATTCTGTGTAAATGTTTAGCATTCACATCTGGTAGATTGGTGGACTACAAACGGCGCTGCAAATTGTGCAGTAGGAGCTCTATCGACAAGACGTTTTTAACTCGATAAATAAATACTTCCATGATAATAAATCTATCAATTTTTCTTTTTTTATCATTTATAGGTATACACTTGACCACCATCTCGCCTGATGTTAAGCGACGATGCGGTCAAAGATGGAGCGTGCTTACCTAGAAAAAACCGATTCACTCTATTTGAAGACACCAAGATTATAACCATCCATATAAATTACCTTACTTGCACTTACGACTTATATCTGAAGCATTAGAAAATATATGTACCTAAAATTTTTCAGGTCACGGAGTCCCACCATAATATATACCTAACAAGTTTTTGTAGTGGTAGGACTCATTGCAGAGTGCACTTGAAAAAGTACCACACCTTTGTCAGTTATACTACCCCCAAGCAGTAGTGTACCAACATCTGTGTTCCGGTTTAAAGGACAACGTTTCCAGAGAAATTACAGGGCGTAGTGGTAAAAATAATTTTACATCTCTATGCGACAAGCGCAGTACAGTGCTAGGTAATGATTTCTATTCTACATGATCCGATAGTTGCGTGACACTGTACTATTATGGGCAGGTGTGTTACCTACAATTTGTAACTCTATACTTAAAAAAATAAGTTTTTCAGCCTCATGCGTTCCACTACACCAGCGTTTCCCAAAGTGGGCGATAACGCCCCCTTCTGGGCGCTGCAGGCCTAAAGGGGGGCTGTAAGAGACCCAGAAAAAAAATTTGGGTCGTTTTGTAGAGGCCTGGAGTCCGTTTTGTACTACTTACTGGGTGTCAGGTCTCAAGTTGACTCTAGCGGGTTATAGTAAAAGTCTCGTTTAGAAGAAATGTTTAATCTTCGCTAATATAGCTCACAATCATTAATTACTCGTAATTTAATTTGAAGTTACAAATAGTGGTTTTTAAGTATGTGACAAAATGGGGGCGCTAATATTTTTTTATTTTTTTCAAACCACTTTGAAATATAGCAATACTTTATAGCAAACAAAATAAGTTTGGGAACCCCTGTACTACAACTGTTTACAAACTGCGATACTGCGGAAGCATGTACTGTGCCAATAGCGCCACGCTGTCCATATGACGCGAGGCAATTAGTGGTGTTAACTCACGCCTCGTGTCAACGTACTTTTTACTGCGAGCATCCCGGGCGGGTCAATGAAATCTGCACGCAAATGTTGTGCAGAACCTGCCATCTAAAAGAAAATTTGAATCCACCCCCAAAGCCGATCCTTTGGAGAAGTCAAAATAGAACCACAGAAGTAAACACAAAATTATATTTCTTGTTTTATCGGAAGCAAAAATACAACGACTATGCTCTAGTTAAACTGAAATCATCTCTTAGGTTAAGTTAAGATGTCTAAATTATGGGTATTAGTAACCTGAAGTGAATTGTTTTTGATATTTCAGTAATTCCGTTGCGATATCCTCGACTTAGCTATCATAAAAATAGTCTTTTACTTATTTACTGTTTTCACTTTATTAATGTATTGGTACACAATTTTGGTGGACTAAATAAATCATTCTGATGGTCACCAGACCCTGAGTCCTTAATTTTAGCCAAAAAACCTTGTTACTAACGTCATCTCTTAAAATTACAATTCCGCTTGGAAATCGGACCTTCCGTTCCGGAATTTCCACACTGTAAACACAGAGACGAATCAAGGTTTGAAACTTATAACATACTAGCAGCGTCCCCCAGTTTTACCCGCGTAGTTCCCGATCCCGTTACTTTTCGGACATAAAAAATTGCCCATGTGCTATTCCAGACTATAATCTAATGGGTTCCAAATTTCGATCCGTTCCGACGTGATTGAGCAACCGACATCCAAACTTACCCATTTATAATATCAGTAGGATAGTAAAACTAGCGGCTCGTTCCGGCTTCGCTCGTCTAATATGATATTATTATAACAAACTGCAATAAAAAAATTGCGATTCTATCTTTCAAGTTGGACCAAATTACACATAAATGCAAATGATCGTGAATATCGGTTGACTTGGTTAACAGGGATCATTACGACACTGGATTTTTTATTTTAAGATATTGCGATGCGTCTGTTTAATGATGTCCTAGAAAAATGTCACGAGAAGATATTGCACTACAACGGTATGCTATTTCGGTCAAATAACATAACAATAACTTATTGAGTGTGTGATCTACGGTATTCCTACTTCGCACATTTTCCGCCAGAATAGACTTGTTTGTAGTACTCATTGACAGACAAGTGGCGCTTTACATATTTTTATTGATGTGTTCAATCAATTAGTCGCGAAAACAGAACGAAATGGCTGCAAAACGAAGTTCAAATATTATATTTTAAGGAAAATATCCCTTGAAAAGTAAGAACTTATGTAGGTTATGGCCTTCGTATCAAATTTCGATATCGATATGGGTAAAACGCTAAGCGTGATGGAATGTCGTTACCCAAATGCACTACATACTTCCGTGTGGGAAGGAATACGTATGGGGGGGGTAATCTTAAGTATTCATAAAAGTTTGATATTTATTGCTTGCCCTTATAGCGGGCCAGTGAAATGTTGGCAGCATGACAGACGCATTGCGACATCCCGAATACTCTCACAGTGCAAACACATTGCCATTAGTCATACAACATGTAGATGAAACTACAGAGGCCAAGTGCACCCGGCTAAGTACACTCGCGTTGATGACTAAGGTCGGAAGTCATGTGTCATTAGAACTGTCAATTGTACCTACACAATGTTTACTCAATGTTATAATGTTATCCTACTAATATCAATACGACTGCTTGGATGTTTGCACGTGAAAATAAATATTTTGCGCCAGAAACAATCGGGTTAAAATTTGAAACACAGATAGATTAGTCTGGAAAATACAAAGAAAAGCAAATTACGCGGAACCGCAGAGGGCTACTAGTTCTTAACACATTTTTAACTTCTTACTGGAATGGGAAGACAATCCAGTTAACCCAATTGAGACTCAATCAACAGGAATTAAGATTTAAATTAACAGGAAGAGGGCGAGTCCGCCGGTGGGCTCGTGCCTCGTGAGGGGTTAAAAATGTTTGTGTATCAACGAACGACGTACACATGAGTTATAATAATAAAGTTGGCTGAATTGGACTGAAGTTTAAACCGCATTCCGCACTCTTAACTAGGTCGGATTCAGCGAACCTCATCACACGCGACTAACTCGTTTACTAATAATGGAGTGTGTAAGAACTACATTCCTTTTAATAATAAACCAAAAGACAAAAGCAGAGGTCTAAATTTTCCTATTTCCAAGTGAACAGACAGCCCTTGCATCTGCATAAGTGCTCAAAGATTTGCTATGTTGAGTAACAACTGTGATCCGGTATTCCGTTTCAGGTAGAAGCAGTTTACACGTAGCTGACCATAATCCGCTCAAGCTGCCAAAGCGTCTGGCCGGAGTTACCTCACCGCGTCTCGACCTTGTTTAGGAATTCTGTCTTAGCAATGGCGACTGGCAATATTTCCCAGTTGGTTTCCAAAGGTAGGTATGTATTCCGCTCGTGATAACTTGAATGGCTTATTAGGTTTCTCTATAGAAACTTTGAAAAGCAAGACGTAAGTTCTGTCCGTGTGTGATATCGAATTTTCAAGCATTCAAACTTCGATATTAATAGTATTAATAGTAATAGACCCGTTCTGGCTTTTGTGTGCTTCGGATATTGTCATAAAATATACCATTAAAATCTCTCAAGTTTGACCAAATTACAAATAGATACCAACTTTCGTAAATATCGGTTGAATTGGTGAAGAGTTCACTATGAACAAACATCATGGCACTGGATTTTTTTATATTAAGACTAGGGGCCCGTCCCAACTTCGTTTGGGTTGCACAAATAAATAATCCATACAGCCAATTGAGACGCTATCTGTTCGCGACGATCAATATCAACATTCAACATTAGTAGTCAGTTTATTGTTGATTAAAATTATTGAGAACTATCTATCAAGTCGGATCAAATCACATGTCCTGTTCGTCTCGTCACTTTTTATTAAGAAGTGACGAGACGAACAGGACATGTGCCTGACGGTAAGCAACATGCCTGACACATAACAGCAAGAGTGACACAGCTATTGGAACACGAAGAGTCCAAATCATAACCTAGCACTGCACTGCGCTTGTCACCCAGAGATCTAAGATGTTATATCTCTAAGCCCTGTAATTTCTCTGGAAACATTGCCCTTCAAACCGGAACACAGTAATGTTTGCACATTACTGCTTGGCGGTAGAATAACTGGTAAAGGTGTGGTCCTTCCCCAGGCGGAATCTGCCAAGACTCCTACCACTACAAAGTGAGTACCACTATGTACTCATACGAAGCCAGTGATTGTTTCCATTCGCAATATAACAGGGTAAGGCAGGTTAATAACTTTAATAAAATTATAGAACTGTCCCTGAATCTACAAATAAGGTAATCCTACAAATATCGTACTTTCAAAGCGACGTTCGCGACTCGTGATCGGGTCTTGCTTACGGTATAAGTAACCTTGGTAAATTAGGTAAATAGTTGTATTGTCACGCTTGGTAGTAACAGGACTCTTTGCAGAGTCCGCTTGAGGTAGTACTACACGTTTGACAGTTCTTTTAAGTACCGTCCAGCTGTAGGTCCTGTATTTTGGTTTGAGCGGCAATGTTGCTAAAAAAATCATGGGGCAAAGAGAAAATCAAAGTATACCAACCTCCGGGTGACGACCGCATTGCAAAGCTAGGCTGTCATTTGCACTCTTCATGTTATATAGCTGCGTAGTACTGTTATGGGCAAAGGTGTAATACTTCCCCAGGGGGACTCTTCTAAGAGTCGTACTACTACAAAAAACGATAGACTCGGTGAAGAGTTCACTGGGAACAAACATGCTGCCCTGGTATTTTTACAAACTAAAATGAAGATATACTGACCATAATGACTGTCCTTGTCGTGCGGTATGTTCCCGTTGGGCTCGAGCCGGTCGAGGCACTCCTCCGAGTAGCCGTTGTACGGCAGCTTCCCTCGACCGCCGCCGTTCTGTTGCCGCCCGCGACACTCGCCGTTCTCGCCGTCGGGCTCGTCTTTCGTTGCTGCAACAAGAAAACAATCACTTAGATAGATAGATAGAAAACTCTTTATTGTGACACAAACAAACAGAACCATTACAGTAAAACACCTACGAACTAGTACCACAAATGGTGCCCTTTTTGGTAAGAGCTATCTTTTCCAGCTAAAATAAAATGCGCCTAATATAAGTTGAGGTGAGGGGACAATAGTACTAACCCTACTAATATTATAAATCTCAATGTTTCGATATTTTGATACTTGTTGCTCAATCCTGTCCTGAGGTCAGAACGGATCTGGTTGAAATTTGGAACACAGATTATAGTCTGCAAGAATCACGTTTCTACCTCTATACAGTTCAAATGTACATAATCTAGACTCTACTAGTCACTAGTCTAATAGTCGAGTCATCATCAGCCTATATTGATCCTCTGCTGGACATAGGCATCTCCCATAATACGCCACTCAGCCTGATTCCTCAGTCTTACGTTTCCAAATGCCACTCTAGTAGTAAAATGAAAATATTTACATCTCTGTCCAGCCAATGACGTTTCAATTCCCATCTCTCTCGGCAGGCCTGTAATGATTCTGCAGCTTTGACGACAAAATAAATCGCGTTAATGGATATTCACGTCCATTCAACTCGTAATTGTAATTCTAAAGCACCATTGATCCGAAGTTTCCTCTTTATTGAGGCGTTAATGAAAAAGTCTAAAGTTAAAAAAAGGTTTTCCGGCGGACAAAATGCGAACGCCCTTTGTAGGGACTCCCAATTTCCTGGCCCTAAATTGATATATCATTGTTTCGGAGGGTGGAAAGATTTGTTAATTAATTTATATTAACGTAGATAAAAGTGATATATAAATAAATATTTTTTTGCCGATTTTTCACACAAATATTGTAACTTCATTCCTTACACACCACTCAAGCCTCAATCTGAAAAGAGCGTATAGGTACTCGTATTATGGATACAAAACAGCTGTAATAATACTTAATTTTAAATACATACTTATGATACGCAGAAACACAAACACAAAACAAATAGTTGGGATTTTGGAATCTTGGTACACTATGTATAACCTCGCCTTAACAAGTAACATGTGTTATAAACAAGATCTACGAGTAAGGTAGCAGGCTTGGACAGAAGATACATATTCACTCTCCGTTTAAAGAATGGTGCTGGCAGAATTATTGAATGGAACCCACAACCTACGGCTCTGTGGACAGACTCACTATCAACTAAGCCAAGATATCAGACACGATTTAATAAGTATAACGTAATATTATTTTGATAGAAATGCCGTCAAGAAAGCAGATGGTGTACTAGATGGATAGTGGATACACTTAATTGAACAAGCCAAATAAAAATTATAATTATAAAATTAAAACAATTTATCCACTTAAACGCAGTACGATTGGTGGCTTTATCGCTGACAATGAATTCTTACAGGCAACCTTAAAGTAGAAAAAATAAATTGGGATACTAAATGGTTGTTATTGTTACCTTGGCCTACAGATATCTTTACTTACTATATACTTTACGAAGTTTTGCTTGAAGAAACCATTATAAAATAGTTCTTCGTCGTACATTAATCTGTTCAACGGTAGCAGCGTGGGTAACAACAGGTCGTGCGCAACGAATTAGTACTTCCAAGAGCCCGCTAAGACCACAACATGCATACATTTCACAAACGACTAGACGGAATTTCACAAAAGACCTCACTCACAAAGCTCGCGTTCAAGCAATTAAATGCAGAGTAACCGCAATACACGAGTCTAAATTACAAGCCTTCGGGTTCACACGCGATCTTGCAGAAACCATTAATTCATGGATGACAATTAACGCGTTGTTTTGATCCAGCGAATACGGCATGGATCACTATGCTATCGCTCAGCCGCATTCAATCGGCTTTCACTCGAATCCGTTCAAATGTCACGGACTAGAAATGCACACTTGACTGATTACAGCTCTTAATCTTTTACATTTATTATTTAGTTGTGTGGTTTGAAATGGAAAATAGAATCTGGTAGACCGAATGAATTTTCCAATTCAACTCTCACAAAGATTTCTACGATGTTTATTCAAATAAAAAGATCGTTAAACGTGATGATGTACGTTTGTTATATGCATGTAGTTTACTAAGCAAGCATGTTACGTCTTGTTCGAAAGTAACCAATCAGATTTGCAGAAAAAAATAAATTATAACCCACATATTGTTTGGACCATGGATTATCTTAATCGTCACCTAACCAAATTGGAGAAAAAAGTTAATATAGCCTCAGAGTTGATGTCTTCACCTCAGACTGTACGAACGCATAAAACAATTTAATCGTTACTGTATCTACTAAGTTCTTCGAAAAGTTTGAATCATTAACGGTTCGTGTCTAAAATTTTATCCAAAAGGCGAAGTCGGATATAAAGCTCGACTTATAACGATAAAAAATAATTGTCCTGAAATTCGTAAGTCTCCGAGCCAAAGCTATTAAGCCCTGAACTATCCAAAAGCAAGTTATTAAAAATACTTCGTGAAAGGAAAACTCAACCGCTATTTATTCTTTCATAAACTTCGGTGCTCCATCTATACCGCTTTCTTCATTTTAATTATAATACTAGTGAGCGGTTAGCGAAGTATATTGTGTTGAGCGGAGGTTGTAAGCAAAATTAATGATATTGTACGTTATTGCAGAATTATGAGGGATTTGGTTAATAACAATGTGTTCGCTCATGCGTTCGAAGTTAGGGCTGTCAGCCGGCGTTTTTAATCGGCCACTGCTCTAGATTTGTAGACAAGGTTCGACAATTTTTGGTCCAGCACAAAACTTTAGTACAAAATGCCCAGGAAATTCATTTTTTTTTCGTTTCGAATCAAATAAGTACTAGTATACCAGAATTATTAAACAATATACATTTGTGTGGTATTACAATAGGTCTCATAAATTATTTTGTTGTGTTTATTGTCTACTTTTACTATCGTTATCTTGTATTATTAATTATAAGGAGCACAATAGCCACCAAGTTAATATCGACTGATGTCTGAAATAAAGGTTCATCTAAAATACTAGATATCCTGTGAAAAATCACCTCTTAGATCTGAACACAATAAATTACTTAACAAGGTTTGTGTGAATTCACCGTCGTATCACCTTTTCAATTATATCCAGTTATCTTATTAAATTCAACAACCCTATAGAGAAAACCAGCTGTAAATAAATTACTCATAATCAAGTGCCAAATTTCCCAATGAATGAACACAATTGTCGTGTCAAAAGCGGTATTCGTTGCGGCAGCGCAATTTACAGGACAGCGTCAGACGCGGGACGTCAAATATTAAATTTACTCATTGAAAATTATTAATTTGTTAATTTTACTACTGCTACTGTTTGCGACACAATGACTCTACGATTCATGACTAAGATAGGGCAGAATGGTGGGTGTGACTGCAGTTAGGTGACCTGCCCTTTGTCGTACAAGCTTACTCCAAAAGGGTGTATTGAGCCGGAAAAGATGTGTTACCTTAGAGTATATAGTTATTTATTCTCTAAGTGTGTTACCTATACTTGTAAATAATTGGTTTTAGGATTCCACTCGTAACGAAAGTGTTAGTAAGTATTTATCCAAATTCGTCAAGATTGAATCAAATATTACATCAGATCCGTGGTATTACGTCACTAAGCACTATCGTGACAGATAACGTTACATCTTTGTAAGATAATTGTTTTACATTTGATTACAAAGATAAACATTTGATGAAGCCACTATTGATACAGATTTGATACTAACGTTTGATATCATCCACGGTAGTATTTTGGTTATCACAGACCCACTAAACATTGCTGAGATAGGAACCCGTAAATTTGTAGATGGATAGACAGACCAAACTTAATTATCAGAAGCAGAAAAAAAAAGATGGAGAGACAGACAGTCCGGTGGTAAGATATAGTGAGCCCATACTACTTATTGCATTTATCTCTTGAGTTTACATCACCAGGCCTAGAAATTATATTGAGACGGTCTTATCTCTAACAGCAATCTTTTTCAGACAACCTTAGGGTGGAAAAAATAAGTGTGGCAAGTTATAAGACGGTGTGCATTTGACATGGAATGTAAATACACACAATAAATTAAAATATATCCAACTAAAACATTTATATAATGATAAAATTAAAATAAATGAACATGTATTTTTTTGCATGCTCATGCATATATACCTTCTTACTAGGATTATTTTAGAAAATTTGACGCAGGGTTTACCCTACGTCGGAAAAGCCACGAAACATACAAACATATTTGATTATATAATATTTCTGACCTCATTACTGGTGTCAAAATATATAGCAAACATATGGTACTACTTACTCTTAAAGTAATGCAAAGATTTATGCAAAACATCTAACATGTAAGAAGGATTGCCTTCTTACATACAAAGAGAGAAGACTGTACCTATTGGAATAGCAGAGAGACAGGCAACTGCCTCAACGCCTCAACGGCCAGCTATCTATCTGCATAATAGAAACCAGTGTGGCTTTGCAACCCCGGTTTCCCTCGACAGGATATGAAGCGACAACTGGCGCAAAGGGGGCAGACAACTTTAATTAGGTCTGCCGTGTCGGCGCTAAGAGGAAATTGCACGTTGCAAATTAAATGGGACAGATAAAGATGACACATTAACATTTTGTTTAAATTAACTTTCCATACGTAATCTGAGGTTCGTTGAATAATAATATACGGCGGAATTCAATTTTTATAATTGTCAACCATTACTACCCCACTACAGTGTAAAGACCTCTTAACGCCCACTCGAATACATACAAATACACGTGAAAGAAACGAACTATTCAATTTAAGACTTTTCAATCGTTCTTCAGTTTCAGCCCAGAAAGTAACATGGGTGACTTTTAAATCCAAAAATATGTTCCCGGGAGATACCACAAAACAAACAAATGAATGAAAAAACAAAAATATCTCTCGTATGATAGTAGATACGGGTCAGCAGTGTAGTGGCACAAATTTTACTAATGATCAAATAGCGATTGCGGTATCGTCGTCATTCCACCTTCCTGGAATGACAGTACCGTAACAAAACGAAAATAATTGTATGTAGCGTCCAATCTAATACATCTGCGCTCGTGACATTTGTGGCATAAACCATAAATATAGGCTTAGTTCCAATACATACAATTGATTCTGTAAAGAAAAATTCAGAGGGGTATATTATTCTCTATTTAAAACGTCATAAAGTAATAATTAAAAGCTCGTTCTACGAAGCGAGCTTTGATTTTTTTCTACAACCGCATTAAAATCGATTTTCCTAAAGTCACCGAAAGCTTATCGAGTAAATCGTCAGTAAACTGATTCCTCGTCTAAATCAGCACTGTTCGAAAAACATAGCATTAAAACTTTTAATGAGGTTATTAATCAATGCTCACGTTCTGTCAAATTATTCGAACAATTACGTCGAAATGCGGCTGCAAATTACCGAATAAAACTTACACCTCGAGCAAATTAATTATACATTCAGGACATTCCTCACTGTTTCGCGCGTCTCCAAATCGAGAGCCCATCTGTTGGTAAAAGGAGTGGTACAACTTTCTTGACCAAATTTATATATTTTCCGCTTGCACTGCTGATTTGGTGTTATAAGCGAAATTTCTATTATGGCACTTTACATTTCGAGTTTGTTGCTGAGACGTTCTGATTTCCCCAAAGTAATACGCGCAACAGATGTATCAGAATGGAATTGCATGACCAGATTAATATCAGTACTTTAGCACAAACTACACAACATTAATTTTACATAAACTAATCCACAAAAGCTGCTCACAGCTGAAACACAGCTTTGTATATTCTCTGCTGTAAAGTTTGAAAGGCAGAATTGCGAATGCAATCCGGAATAAACTACAAGCCTTAACTTTTGTCTCAAACATTCACATGCAGCTGCTGCGGCGCAGGGAATTTCTATAGTTCGCTTTACTTAGAAACGGGCAAAGTAAGGCGACAACTGGTGCCTCGGGCGCGTCGGGGGTCGGGGCGGCGCGCGACGGCTTAATTGAGACGCGGTTGAGCATTCCACACGCGAGCGTTAAAGCAATTTTTACAGACACTTCTTCTGCCACTCCGCCGGTTCACTTACATACCGTGCATGACGACTAGACGCGAGCTCTGAAGAGCACTCGACCGAACCTAACGGACGCCACCGCGCAATAACTCACAATTATCAGATTACAGTATTGAAATAGTAGCCAATGTTCACATGGGCGATAATTCGTGCAAACATCCCATGAATGCAACACTAATCTTGGCAAAACAACGGTTATCAGTTTTTTCCGGGTTGGATTATCGTGGGATTAGAGCAAAGTCGCAGCCAGGCACGCGCGGGTTGCGATAACTTCACTTCTTAGTTTACGATTCGATGTGACCAGTTTACGAGAGACGTTGCAATCTGACCTCACGTTCTTTGAAAATAAGGTGCTGTAAATTTCATTTAGCTGGGTTAGTATGTAACATGTAGCCGAGAACAATGCAAGCACAGCACACGTTCGCGTGCCGATACCGGCTCCGTTGTTTCCTTCAGATGCAATTAGATATGGGGTCGTTTCCTTGTTTTCACCTTCCTCAGTTTCCGTCGGTGTAACTTTTTATCAGAGCGAGCGATCGATCACTATTTCCCCACGATCCACTTCCAGTGATTTGTCAAACGGGATTGCTATTTCGTGAGGGGGAAATCTTAGCAAAGTAAATTAATGTGAAACAATTGGCAATTTGCGACACTTGCAGAAATCTAGGGGCCGTGTGGCTCGCCCTTTTACTCGTTTGCGTTTCGGCTTGTCATCATGACCATAGCTTGCGTTAAGTTATAGATCTGTTAGCTTTAGTGGCAGTTTGCTTAGTAATGTTCGCGCCTACTAAATGAAGTAACCGGGAGCGACAAATAGCTTCATAGTGGAGCTGACAAATGATTTGGCACTTTCTTTTGTGGACTGTTCTCTATTGTCTCGCGAGTTTAAAGTTAAGTTTAGCTGCAGTAGTTAGCGGTCGTAACGTCAACGTGACTCATAAAGTAACACCACAATCACGAACGCGACTCGGGAACTATTCGCCTTGAGGTCATAACACATAACTTAGGTGTTTTATTGTGGCACGAAACAAGGTACAACTACATTATTTCCTAGTAATCACGACAGTATGGACTGTTAGGTTTAGTCATTCATACATATTGTACGTATATATCTGAGAAATGAGAAACAAGGCACGCAGCAATCATAACTTTTAATTCAAGGACTGCAATCGTATTTCAACGACCCATACGTGTCCAACTACTGGACATGGCTTCATATTAATCATTCGGGAGATCGGATTAAGATCTTTCCTTAGCAAAGTTCAACCTGTTCTATTTATGTATTTATCTATCAACAAGCATATTATGTCACGTTATTTTTCTTCCCATATAGAGAAAAAATGATTTTGAAAGACTGACACAGTGGTAATCACCAGGTGAGGATAAAAACCAATCATACAACCCACTGGAGAAATTGGTGACTTCACAAGACTGTAATCGCTTTTTGAAGTGAAACAATAATACGTAAAATTTTCCACATATTTTTGTTAAGCTCAATAAAATATAGGTACGTAATAGTTTCCGTTACTAGCAAATCTTACTGTTTACTTACTATTACTAGCCAGTGTTTTTAGAGCGCTAAATAAACGTGAGTCCCACCTTTACCTCAGTTTGTATTAAACCTCGGCGGCGTGTGGAAATATTAGCATAGCGTCCCCGGTCTGCTCGCTGTTATTAGAGCATACATCGAGAATGAGCTGGGAAATTATAAGCAACCAATGTACCGAGATTTTATTACTCGCTTGTAAAACTTAGGTACACCGCTCTACCGACTATAATAACGTTGTAAAGGGCGTCTGCTTGTAAGGTAATACTTCTAAAATTGAAATTCTTTTTCGTATATCGTCTGGTAAGCTCTTGCATCAATGGTTATTAAAGCACCAGTTATGGTCTCGGGTGTGGGATGTAACTATGTACATATAGTCTACAACGTTGGCCTTTACTTTTGTAAACGACCATAGAAACAACAAATATAAAGAAAAATAAGTAAAACATTGTTTTTAAAATTGTCAAATAACTCCGATAAAATAGGTTTCTTAGCAATGTTTTCATCATCTTTAAATCAAGTGTTAACGCCAAATTGTTGTTAGATACATTCCAAGTTATCACCACTATACGGCCGCTGAAATGGAGACAACCTGACAAAGTATAATCATAATAATTTGGCAACCCATATATACCTAACCGTAAGGCTGCAGGTATGGCAAAAAACCACCCATCCCTAAAACCACAATAAAACAGTCCGAAACCAGACACAATAAGAAAAATCTATTTCCACGGGCGGGCGCGGGCAATAAGTCAGCCGCAAGAGCGGATAGTGTTGCATCGCGTACGGCTGCGGTGTCGAGTGACGGAAGCTACACGCATGACCGACGGCCTTGCCCGCCCGTCTCATAAATAATCAAAATATTTGCCGCATAAACATGTCTTCGATGGAGAAATACGGACGAATTCGTGGTATTCTCAAGAGAGCGGACGATGGAACCAAACTTGTACGCATACGACATTCTCTTAATTCTTGGGATTCTCGTAACTCGTAAGACATGGTCTGATAACTTGGCGATATATTATTTCCACAATATTGGAAGTAGGTATGTTTGACAGACACATATATATGGAGCATTTGATGATAAATCAATAACTACCGTTTTAAAAAATCTTAGGAGATTTCTCAGCATTATTAATCATAAAAACTTACGTAAATAAATCGTTGTTCGGTGACCAAAATGCAGGCCTTTATTTTGCTCAGCGAATAAGTATCGCCTTTCAACGTGGCAACGGGACCAGCATTTTGGGCACGATTCCCACTGGCACTGGTCTTCTAGATTAAGTTCGTGTACATTTTGTAAATAAATATATATGTATATGTGTATGTATGTATTATCTTAAATACATAATCGCACAAACACACACAAGCACTTATACAATGAGTTCTTTCCGTCTATATCCGGTTAAATAAATTCACGCATCCTAAATATTGCTAATATAAGACTGTAAAATTATTCAATTCAATGTATGTAATATCTAAAGAGCTAAAGACCTATCTAACTAAGGCTGTATATGTATTTATCTTTGAATCAACGGAGCACTTAATTGATTGTATTAATCACTCTTATTTGGCTACTTTGATATATACCAGAGTGATGTAAGTACTTTGTAATAATTGTGCCGATTTAATTTAATCCAATTCCAATTTGATTTGTAATATGTGAACCCTGTTATAATAAGTATTCCAATTGTTTTTGTCACTATTTAATTTTAACTTTTACTAACAACTGTATTGAAATTGATTTGAATTTTTCTTTTTGTTTATGATAAGTTTAATTACTGACAACTTTACTCTGTGGGCGCTAACTCTGCATTCCGCGTACAATGTAATATCTAATTTGTTATTACCGGGTGCCCAAGATACAGGCGTAGCCTAGTTTGGGAGCCACCGGACAAACTGCCGAATTAAAATTGGTTTAAAGATATATAGAATGTGCTTTAGCTTAAGGATAACAAGAAATGTAACTTTGTGATTTGGTGAATAAATGGCTTATCTTATCTTATCTTATGTATGTATATATTGATTTTAATATTATTTCACTGTTCGGTTAGTTGTAGTTGTATTGGCAGAACTGATCCTAAATGACACATACATGAACTTATACAAAATTAACTAAAAATGAATTGAATAATTTAAAACAAAACGGGCCCGTTAGCACCCGGTTCTGTTCAGGGTGGATTAGTAGATGAGTGACGAGTGCTGTACTTTTCTGTACTAAATTGCTACTACATTTTGTTAATTAACAATATTTTTTTATATGTATAAATTTGTAAATACTAAATATGGGGGTGAAACAAGGAGACCGAGACAAGATTTTACAAATCAGCACAGAATTTTACAAGAAACTTTATTCCGAAACCACAGTTTCAAGAAGCATTACATCTGAGTATTCATGTTCTTCAGATATTGTTCCTATAACTGGTTACGAAGTACACATAGCGCTTCGCAACATGAAATATAACAAAGCTCCAGGTCACGATAACATCACAACTGAAGCATTAAGGGTTGGAGAACCAACATTGCTACCGCACATAACAAATCTTTTCAACTCTATTTTGCAAACAGGCGTATTCCCTGATTCTTTCTGTCATTCCAACATTATTCTCATACACAAGAAAGGGAAAAAATCTAATATCGAGAATTACCGACCAATTAGCCTTATATCACATTTATATAAAACTTTTATTAAGGTAATTGAAAGTAGAATAGCTGGTACTCTTGACAGACATCAACCTCTAGAACAGGCTGGATTTCGCAAAGGACTCTCTACCACCGACCATTTACATGCAATTAATCAGATTATAGAAAAGCATAACGAATTTAATCTACCCCTTTACTTGGTTTTTGTGGATTACTCAAAAGCATTCGACAGCATCAGCCACAACGCCATTTTTGAAGCATTAAAAAATCAAAACGTAAATGAAACCTACATCCATTTATTAAAGAATATTTACCGCAACAGTACAGCTTCCATCAAATTGAATAATACAGGACCATCCTTTCACATCGATAAAGGAGTCAAGCAGGGTGACCCGCTGTCTCCAAAACTATTTACATCCACTTTAGAAGAGGTTTTCCGCAAATTGGCGCCAGGCTGGGAAGAAAGAGGCATTCAAATCGAAACCAAGAGGCTAACAAACCTGCGGTTTGCTGATGACATCGTCCTTTTTTCTTCCTCAGCAACTAATTTGAGTCACATGCTACAAGACCTCAGTAGAGCGAGCTCTAACGTCGGACTGAAGATGAATATGTCGAAGACCAAGGTTATGACCAACAGTGTAAAACGTAAGATCCTAGTCGATAGCGTTGAGATTGAGTATGTCCATGAGTATGTGTACTTGGGCCAATTAGTCTCTTTCCAGGCGCGACAAGAAGCAGAAGTTTCACGTCGCATCGAAAACGCCTGGAAGAGCTATTGGTCCATGAAAGAACTCATGAAGGGAAATATGTCTCTATCCCTAAAACGCAGACTCATGGACATGTGCATCCTCCCTATCTTAACATATGGAGCACAAACATGGTCTTTGACTAAAAGTCAAAAGTCCGACCTTTCTGTTTGCCAACGGGCTATGGAGCGCAGTATTCTCGGAGTAAAACTAACGGATAGAATACAAAACACCATACTGCGTTCTAAAACCGGAATAGCCGATGTGACTCAAAAAGCAGCCAATTTGAAGTGGGATTGGGCTGGACATGTTTGCCGCATGTCGGATGATCATTGGGCCAAAACTACCACGCAGTGGAAGCCAGATCGCAAACGACGACGCGGCAGACCAAAGAAACGATGGCAAGACGACCTCGACGAATATCGGCAAGATTGGACTGTGTTAGCCGTTGATAGGGAAAAGTGGAAGGAGGGTAGGGAGGCCTTTGCCCAACATTGGGACAAGACAGGCACATAATAAAATAATAAATATTTTTCACAAAATAATTTACTAAGAGAACAACCATATTCTTAGGCATTGTCTTCTGAAACACAGTTAAACCTATTAGGAGCCAATTTATACGTACCTATCGATTTTTTGTAAACTTTTTTTTTTTAATTAAATGTTTTGTATTTGCTTCATACTGAATTATTTGTTTGGGGAGCACATAATCAGGTAGTCTAAAAAGGTCCCTTAAAAGGTTTTAGTACAATGGTAGTAAAGGTGTAACTTTATTGATTTATACTAGCGGTCCTCCTCGGTTTCGGCCGTTATACATATTATTATACGACGAAAATATCCAACGATGAAGGAATTTTTAAAATCGGATCTATAGTTCCTGAAATTAGCACGTTCAAACAAATAAACTCTTCAGCTGTATAATATTAGTATAGAAGTACAACAAACGCGACTTTTTCAGAATCCGTCGTAGAAAATATGACAAAACAAGATGTCAAAGGACAGCTAATTAATACGAGCAGTTTACGTGAAAGAAAATAAACTTCGTCAAGACTCGCGATGCGACGCCGACGTGAAAAAAGTTGGATTCATTAGGAACTTGATACAAAGCGAAGAAACTGTTTCAAGTCAAAGGAATATTAATTAGTCCAGCTCATTAGCACAGAATATAAAATATGCAGTCAGGAAACGCTAAAAAGTCAAGCTTTGTCCACATTAAAAAAACATATTATAAACGCGCAAGCTTGAGTATTTGTTGCTCATTCGCGTCCCGACAGCTGAACGGATCGAGTTGAAATTTGGATCATATATTTATACGAATCTATACTAATATTATAAAGCTGAAGAGTTTGTTTGTTTGTTTGAACGCTAGGATCTCGGAAACTACTGGACCGATAGGAAAGATTATTTTTTTGTTGGATACTCCATTTATCGAGGAAGGCTATAGGGTATATAACATTACGCTACTATCAACGTACTATCAGGTACGGAGTATGAGTGAAGAATGTAAAGAAAACGGGGAAAAATATTTCTCTTCGAGAGCTTTAGTTCCGTGAATTTAAATTCTCTTTGGTCGTTGAAGTCTGTGACGGCGCGTGTCTACATTTGAAGTTAGTGTCATTTGAAGTAATCAAATATTTGTTCTACAACAATGCATTGTTGCTTATTTACGTATTTTTAGGGTTCCGTAAAACGTAATAAAGTGGCCAGCAATGGATATTTTAGTATGGATTTTCCTCAAATAGACGCGGGTGAAACCGCGGGGCACAGCTAGTACATATTATAAAGCTGAAGAAAAAAATGTTTGAACGCGCTAATCTCAGGAACTACCGGACCGATTTCAATTCTTCACCGTTGGATATTATGTATGTAGGTTTGTAGGTACGGATCCGTGAGTGCTATAGGCCATATTATAATGTAACAAGAGCGAAGCCGGGACGAACTGCTTGTAGTTTATATATTGCAATAGCACATTTTAGTAGTGGTAGGACTCTTGGCAGAGTCCGCCTGGGGAAGTACCACACCTTTGCCAACCTTTACCGCCAAGCAGGAATGTGAAAATATTACTGTGTTCCGGTTTGAAGGGCAATGTTTCCAGAGAAATTACAGGGCTTACAGATATAATATCTTAGATCTCTGGGTGATGAGCGCAGTGCAGTGCTAGATAATGATTTGGACTCTTCATGGTCCAATAGCTGCGTGTCAATTGTGCTGTTATGTGGCAAGCATGTTGTTTACCATCAGGTACATGACCTGCTCGTCTCGTCACTCTATGTTATAAAAAATGGTTATTTATTTCTTTGTCATCGCAGAAAAATTACAAAAACGGAAACTACACTGCATGCATATTTTTAGAGTTCCGTACCCAAAGGGTAAAAACGGGACCCTATTACTGAGACTTCGCTGTCAGAACGGTGATAGCTAGACAGCAGATTTTTTTTCATGTGTGTGTAAAACAGTATCATAAGCATGGACGTATAAAAAAGTCGGACGTAGTCTCGCTAAAACAAAAACTGTGTCACTAGAGTCGGCCACATTTGCACGTGTGTAATGTCAGGTTGTCACTGATAGGCTGCCACGCACACATATACACAAGTAGCGCGTGTAATGACCCGCTGATGTGTGCGTGTCAGCCGGTATGTGACAGCGCACACGTGTATATTATGTGGCCGACTCGATGGACAGTTTTTGTTTTAGCGAGACTACGTCCAACTTTTTTTATACGTCCATGATCATAAGTAAATTTATACATTCATACAACTAATTTATATAACAACAGATAACACGCAATGCTATTTTGCAACTTAATATTCAATAGTCTTACAAAACTGTGAGTTTAACAGTTATCGACTCATATTTTTGTTAAACATTGGACCGTCTTATAAATCGTACTTATTGCTCTCGAGACATTAAACTGAACGACAGTAAAACTGTAACGAAGTCATAAAACAGACGTTAAAATACTTTAACATAAGATCGACAACTAAGCCAGACATTTGAATAGGTATATGGTATAGATTTTATACCTGTTCAGACGGAAGGCAAAAGGGGCGTGTTGAGTTACCTACGAGTATTTTAGACGAGATAACTAGCTGACTCGGCAAATATTCTCATACAAATTATCAACCGAATGAGATTTCAAAGTGATACGAGATTTTACGTAAACGTCAAACGTCACGTAAATGCACACATCAATGAACCACGACTTCAATACTTTTAATATTTTTAGATAACAGTCTAAACGATCTTGATCAAATTTGTATGAGATGTACAAGAAACACTAAATAAATGCACTTAACACTGCTCATCACATTTTTCAAACCAAGAAACTTCTTGCCATGTTACATAGTAAGAATAGTCTCGGCGGCCACAACGCTTTGTCACTGTATCTGATAAAAGGACAAACGACAAAAGTCGGCAAGTCGTCAACCAACGGCAACGTACGACTCTCGTCATCAATATTCATCCCAGAGCCAGCCAAGTGAGAAGTGAAGAGGGTGAGACATGCGTCGGCCGAGGATACTGGATCCACTTGGATCTCATTAGCTATGGATATTAGTATGCATGAAAAATGCGGTTTTGTCGGGGGAAACACTTTCTTTCCTCTTGATTGACACGACTTGCAATTGTATTCATAGTGTATTTATTAGAAAGTAAGGGAACCATCTTAGATATTCATGAAAATGTGCAACCGTCTAAATAATCTCTGCTATTTTCTTGTTGTGTATGTAATCTACATAATAATACGGTTCGAAATTTCATTTTCTGATGTAGGTACCACGAGTATATTGCGAAATCTAGGTAAACTTACCTTCCATCAGATTAAGCATAATTACTTCAAATCAAATTTAAAATCTAGGAAATGGAAATAAAATATAATAAATAGACATACTTTGTCATACAGTGTGATGAATGTACAACACAGAGACAATAGAAAGGAACTGACCAAGACACGGCTTTTAAGGTGCACTTATACGGGCGACTAAAATTGCTCAATTCCAGTCAATACTCGTCAACTATGACGTCACGACAACATCAAGCAATTTACGGCAACGGCAACAAGCATCAATACTGCGCAATATTGAGCAATATCGCGCAACTTCATCAACTAGGCAATACTGTCCTACACGAGCATTTCAGTATTCGCTCGCTATGGACGACATTGTTCTTGCTGCGGCGGCTTGTAGCGCCACCCGACCTCTCGCTCTCCCCGCGGAAGCAAGACGGCAAGCCGCAAAACAAACAAGTGCGAATGAGATATATACAAAAATTGCTAGGAATTTCCAAGTCCATTGGATATTCGTCAATTCGTATCGGCGACATTGAGCAATATGAAATATCTGGAGCAATTAGAAGCAATATCGCCGAAATAATTGCCACAATTAATTGCCCTCGTGTAAGCGCACCTTTAGTTTCGAGTTCGAGTCAGGGAGTTGTCAGAGTATCATGATAGATGCCTTAGTTGTTATTTTTAAATTAATAAATGACTTGTCTTGACTAAGTTTTGCAGAATCACGTGCAATTTACAGAGTACTACCTACAGGCCGTAATTCACAGTTCCCAAAATGCTAACGGAAAATATTTGGGTTAGGCACTACGACTTGACCCAAAGACTCACTATGATAGCGCGCAATCTTAGGTCACGATTGTTATTGTGTTAGTGTTCATAAATTTAAGACCATCTATCTATGTAAGACACATCCACCAGCAATATGGGTCGACCACCATATTAGAACTATCGCGGGTCGAATCTGGATTCGATTAGCACCGAGACAGGAGAAAAGGCTAGGCCCAGCAGTGGGATAGAGAAGTTTGTTGATGACGATGTAAAGATAGATAAACTCGTTATTGCACGTACTACAATACCTAAAAAATATAGTAGCAATTGACTTTGTCAGTAAGAGAATGAAAAATATTTTGAGATTTCAGAATAGAGACGAGAGGAAGACGAAAACGTATATATAAAGAAGAAGTGACATACACTTATCGTCCTTATATTAAAAATCTGAAAGCTTTAATATTTGTTGCTTAATCACGATGGAACACATCAGATTTTTTTTAGACCAACGGTTATAGTCAAGTATAGCATAAGTACTACTCTAGACTACAATCTAACTTTTTACAGCGGGAAAATCAAGGTAACTAATTAAGCGAGTAAAGTTGCGAGGCGCTGCTAGCACTTTTAAAATAGGAATACGAGGGTCAAACTGAAAGTTCTTAGAAAATCAAAAACTGCTTACATTAGCCAGTTATTAGTTTTATTATATCTTTTCAAAATATTGTCCATTCACGTCAATACACCGCTGCATGCGATGGAACCACTGGGAAAAGCACTTTGCCCACTCGTCCTTAGGGGTCTCTTCAATGGCATCGCGATACGCAGCCACCGCTTCTTCAGCATTCATAAACCGCTTTCCATTAAGTTTTTCTTTAATTTTTGAAAATAAATAAAAATCACAAGGCGCGAGGTCGGGGCTATACGGCGGGTGACTCAGTAATTCAACGTTTGATGTCGCCAAATAGTCGATCGTTCGCTTGGCGGTGTGCGATGAGGCGTTGTCGTGGTGAAGGAGGATCCTACTGCGAGGTCGTTTCTCTCGAACTTTTTCCAAGACAAGTGGCAAACAATTGGTAGTGTACCATTCTGCAGAAACTGTTTTTTGATTCTCTAACACAATTGTTGCGAAATGACCTATCCTTCCAAAGAACGAGGCCACCATTCTTTTCCCCGCACTTCGATCTCTCTTCACTTTAGTTGGCAACTCCTCGAAAGGAAACACCCACTGAGCAGATTGTCTTTTGGTTTCAGGATCATAACAGTAAATCCAGCTTTCGTCACCTGTTAGTATGTCGAACACAGCATTTGAGTCACCTCCGTTAAATCTTTCAATCATTTTACGGCACCAATCCACACGATGGAGTTTTTGAGACTCAGTCAAATTATGAGGTATCCACCGGGCGCAAAGCTTCCTGACCGCTAAATGTTCGTGTAGGATTTTGTGCACTTGACTCATACCGATGCCTAAGCTTGTCCAAATCTGCTGATAGGTCACTCTTTTGTCAGTCTCTATCATACGCCGCACAACACAGATGTTATCTTCAGTCGTCGCCGTAGAAGGTCGTCCCTCACGTAAATCATCAGTGAGATTAGTGCGACCACGTTTAAACTCATTAAACCAGTTGTAAACAGTCGCACGAGATGGGGCTTCATCGTGAAAGGCCAATCGTAGTCTATCATAACTTTCTTGTTGACTGAAATGACATCGAAAGTCATAAAAAATCATTGCACGAAAATTTTCTCGTGTTAAATTCATGTTGACGTGACACAGACAATTTTCAATTTGCCGCCAAATCGTAAAACAAATGACAAATGAATGAAGTATATACTCAGTAATATTGGCAAAGAGTTCTATTTTCAAATTATAGAATTATTTTTTTATTATATTGTTTATAAGTGGCCAGTTCTAAGAACTTTCAGTTTGACCCTCGTACAGTATAATACCACATTGGTAATACATACATAAATAATACTAATATTTATGTATGTAGTTAAAAATAAATAACAACTAAATTTGGTATTTATCTTTTCCTCATTTGTCGTTTTGAATCCGGCTGCTGGCCTATTTACAGAAATGGTGTCTGGGTTGGAGTTATTGCAAGAGTCTCAACGAATAGGATCACCTTCAGGCTGAGGAATAGATGGTCTGATCTGATGCGGTATTCTGACACTACACTGTCTGTAATGTCGTATGATGTAGTTCATAATATATTTCGATGCTTAAAATGAGGATACCATTCGAAACGAATAAGATAACTCGAAATTCCATGTATTCATGTCGATCGGTCGGAAATTTCAGGCCACACCACCAATTTGCATGATATATTACAACTTTAAGTGCGATCAGTAAGTAGCGAATAGGCTTTTCACACATTAATAAGTCTTAAGTTCTTGCATGTTCTGTCTTCCACAGCGGTTGTGTTGTTTATTTATAGCCTATTCAAGACCCCTTGGTTTCAATTCGCAGGCCAACATTAGTTCCATTACAGAGTCCAACTCTTGTGTCAAAGTTGACGAGGGTCGGAGCGGTCAGCGCTGCTTTCAGCATCGCCGGCTTATCGCCCACTGGTATTTGAACTACTCAAAGTGGTTCGTACATTAAGCCACTAAGGAGACTCCTGGTGGAAGCGAAATCTTGCTAGGAGATATTTGTAAGAAAGTACTTTATAAAGCACATAAAGTGGGAGATTAAATGTTAGCACATGTTATTAATAGTAAATATTCTTATTGCATTCCATTTTACTGAGCATTTAACTCATACCTCTAGAGTGGCACAAAACTTACAATTATGGAATATATACAGAGCTTAGTCAACTTAACATACCATTCCATTATGTCACAATAAAGAGTTTCCTATCTACTTTTTTCGGGTTCCGTAAAACGTAAAAACGGAACCCTTATATATTCGTCATGTCTGTCTGTCTGTCCGTCAGTATGTCACAGCCACTTTTTGGCGAAACTATGAGAACTACACTGTTGAAACTTGGTAAGTAGATGTATTCTGTGAACCGCATTAAGATTTTTACAAAAAAAATTAAAAAAAAGAAAAATTAGGGTTGCCTCCCCATACTGAGAACTGAAACTAAATTATTATTTTTCATCGAACCTACACTTGTGGGGTGTCTATCGATAGGTCTTCAAAAATGATGTTGAGGTTTCTGATATAATTTTTCTCTACACTGAATAATTTGCGCGAGAGACACTTCCAAAGTGGTAAAATGTGTCCCCCCCCCCCCCCCCCTCTAACTTCTAAAGTAAGAGAATAAAAAACTAAAACAAATATATGATGTACATTACCATGCAAACTACCAACGAAAATTGGTTTGAACTCGATCTGATGAGTAGTTTTTTTTTAGTACGTCATAAATACACTATTATTAAAACTTCGAGCAAAGTTACAACGAACTACAAGAACTGTGTGTACTATGTATATTATGTTACTTGCTGCAACGGAACCCTTCATGGGCGAGTCCAACTCGCACTTGGCCACTTTATTTTTAATAAAGCTGTTGATTTGTTGCATAACGGAATAGCAGCCTACTTTACGTCCCCACTGCTGGGACTTAGGCCGTCTTTCATGAGGAGAAAGTCAAGGCCAGTCTTACATGCTGGTTCCCGGATGACTGACTTCATCGAAAGATCTCTTCCTTAAACATGCCGATTTCCTCACGATGTTTTCTTTCGCCGTTAAAGACGATGGTGACATATATGCTCCTGGAAAATATTGATAGAGGCAGGCGGGCTTCGAACCTCACGATTGCGAAATCGGACGTTCTCGACTAATTGGTAATTTATGTCATTATCGAGTAGTGTCAGTAGCCAAAGTAGTAGTACAAAGGGCATCTTCGTCTTACCGCAACCCAATTTCCCCCAAATCACTGTGTTCCTGCATACGAACGATTTCACTAGTAAACTGAAGCTACCTACGACGGAAACTTTGCTGGATTGCGGCTTACTCCAAGTGGTTTTGTTGGTTCGGGGAAGTTAAGCTATTGTTTTCGTTTGATAAGATTTCTTTGAGAATTAAGTTTTATAAGAAATCTCATTTCACGGTCATCCTCGGGAGATAATAGTTTTCGTAAAGCAATTTCGATTTAGATACTAATTTATTAATAGCACAGAAACAGAGTTATATTGAAAATGTTGCGTTTAAACTTACAGAGTGAAGGTAGACTAACTAATTAGTGTTTCAAATTTCACTTTTAATTTAGTATGTTTCTGACAAAATACATTCATTTTGACACGACGCGACGTTGCCTTTTCCTGTAATATTTTACTAATAATACTATAAAAGTGTAAGTAGGTATGGATATTTGAAAGTTGAGTGTTTGTAATAATAACTTCACACTCAATAACACAAACACTCAACCTTCAACGATGCGTCAAAGAAAAAAAATGAAAAAAGAAAAAAAATGAAAAAAGAAGTAAAAATTGATACATTTTATTGGTCTGGAATAGACTTTTTATCTATATATAAATCTACGAGTAAAAAGTAGCGGGTAGATGCTAGTGGTATGGCTGAACAACATGCAATTCGTGGTCAAACGCTAGGCGTTGTTGTATAAAAAACTAAAGACTAAAGACTATCGTGTAAAAATAACACCAACATACTAGCTCACCTTTTAAAATTAATACAAATATAGGATGACTCATGTGCATTTACTTATCCCTATTAGAAGTTTGCGGTATTATTTAGATTTAGCTCATCACGGGTCAGAGCGCAGCGCAAAATTTTAACGAAATTAACCTAGCTTTTACCGGATTTCTGACGGCACAATTGGGCGAGCTAAAAGGCTGGCGAGGCGTCATTTCGCGATACTTTCCCCGTCGGCGGCGATATAGGTCACTCTGCACAGGCTCCCGCCATTAAACCTGCTCCACATATCTGGAGTGCGGCGGCATTGAGCTAAATCTCGCTGTAAGACGAGCTCCTTTCACGAAAAAAAGGTTGAATTTTACACAGTTTTTTTACTTGTTATGCGAGTCTTGTCTCCTTTGCTTACATTGGCTCAGGCGGAGTCACACGATAAAAATAAATGATTGGAGTTAGGATATTATTATAATTAACTTTTCAGTGGTAGGACTCTGAGACCGCCTGGGGAAGTATCACATCTTTGCCAGTTGTTCTACCGCCAAGCAGTAATGTGCAAACATCAATGTGTTCAGGTTCAAAGGATGGTGTTTCCAGAGAACGTACAGATCATAGAGATAAATCATCTTATATATCTGGGTGACAAGCTGACAAGCGCAGTGAAGCTAGGTAATGACTTGTACTCTTTCTGTTCCATTAATTGCGTGATATTGTGGTGTTATGGGCAGGTGTGTTGATTACCATCAGGCACATGTCCTGCTCTCACTTGTCACTGTTTAATATAAAAAATCTAAAACATTTGAGATACTAATTACCCCAGCTGAAATACGCGAAAGCAATAATTTGAAACAGATTTTGTATTTATGGCAGAAAAAGAGTTGATTGTATCCAGATTTTGTTTGCGGTTTTGAACCTACGACCACAAGATTCTATAGCACAGTTTATAAGCATTAAGCGACTACGACTTCATCATAAATTTATTCGAATACTATTACGAAACTACAAACTAGAAGTAGAAGGGAACATTTCTAATGAAACTAATAAAGATCGATGGCTCAATCACCCGTTACGATTGTCGCAGATAAGACAACCACTAAACTAAACTTTAGAAACGGAGTCATCAACTCCGTCTGTCCGTTCGTACAACAATAAAGAGCGATTTAATAGTTCTTGTTTTTGCTCTGTATAAGAGTCAGGTGAGCCGAGCCGACGTTTCTGCGCGAAAGTGATTTGTCGGTTGAAAGCGGATGAGTTATTTCGGTTCATGTGGCTCATTTGAAATGAATGAAAAAGAAAACTAGTTTAAATATTTCCGTCATTAATAACAGCTAGCATAGGAAACGACGTAACATTTATTTGATAAAAAAATAGACTCATGTTAAGCTGTCATTTCGCATTATATCTTCGACATGACTGTTTTAAAGGTACGTGATTAACAAAAGGTTTATTTGGAATTGAGCGTCTTTTTTTGGCACCCGCAAAATACTCCCGGCTCCGCAACACAATGGAACCCTAAAGAACCCTTCCAGGATATTGTACACTCGATAAGGTCGAGCTCGTTCTGTGAATGAGCGTCGTCTACAAACAACAATAATGCGATAAAGCAAATATTGGCCGATAAAGCCGCCTCTAGGGACTCGTAGGCGGCTTTCGAACTAAGATTTTTTGTATTCCCCAAACAACCAGAGTGGAAGAGCCGTATTTTACTATTTTACGAGTACTTTAGCATGCTGGTTTTATTCAAGGTCAAGCTAATTCCGATAGAGTTTATTTAGAAATTACAGTAGGGTAGCGGCGCCAATTAAGCCAACTCCACATTTCCGGGCGCCACATAAGCGGTCAATTTTTATTTGATAAAACGTAAGGCAACGTGACCGTATATAACCATGAACACCCACCCCTGTACCCCAGGGCTATGCTAGTCGCGTCACATCACGTAATGTGACCGACCTACATTCGAAAAGGGGGCGGGTGTTACCGGAAGGTTGAACTTCACACGGTCGCTTCAGAAGGCCATAAAAGACCACCAAGTAAGGGCTTATCTTGGGAATTGCGCGTGCCGGGGGAACGAATAAACCCATCGGAACGTTCGTGGGAACCTTACACTCGGATTGAGCTACTTAACATTAAATGAACGAGAAATGACGTAAGCTAAATTCACCAATTGAAAATAACAAGCGCAAGTAATTACAATAAATTCAGAGATAAGAAAGTTTCTTTAATAAAAACGTTATGATGTCATAACTTATTAGTTCTAATTTGCTATGATATCATAGAATCGATAAACTTCAATGAAAATGATAAATTGATAAGGTTTTCGCGGAAGGGCTGAATGTTATAATATTTATTTTTCTGAATCACAATACCGTGAAGAATCTAACGCTGCAACAAAAGTGACCAAGTAATCAATAAGCGCACAGACCACGTTCTAAAATTAATTTGTCAAAGCTATATTTGCTTCGGTATCGCGTCCAAACATACGATAAGATACGCGTATCTAGCCCACGCTCACTTAAATAATATTTCACCGGCAAAATTACACCGAAGTGGATATATTTTAATGACCCACTAACAGCTTTTTAGCTTTATTAGGAACGTTACATAAGACTTAAACTTAGGATTAATGCAAAGGAAAAAGGTTCCATAATTTAATACTACGGTGACTAAGAGATAAAGGCGGAGTTACATTGTGAGAGATCACAAGATCTCAGACAAGACTTGGGTTAATTTTTAATATGTGTACCTAGTACAGTCCGCGAGGTATAAGCTGAGCTTTGCATTAGTGTGAGTGATCACATGCATACGCATCTATTACCAAAAGTACAGTCAGACAACAAACTCTTAAACAACAAGCTGACATTAACTATCCAAGATCAATATGGTCATTGCGAAAAGAAGTATCTCTTTTAGGATTCAAATGGTCAAGGACAGAGAATAACAGAAAAATTTTAATGGAAAAGCATGAGATCCGTCACCTACGTATGACTTATTTACTTAAAATTTCCGAATACCGTATTCAGGGCAGGCCTATCGTTTATACCGATGAAACATATATTGACACCACTCACACTTCATCAAAATCATATTCAGATGGCAGCACTTCTGGTTTGAAGAAACACCTTATTAAGAGAACATGGTCACAGCGTCCTGCGTCTGACTGTACTTTTGGTAATCACTCACACTAATGCAAAGCTCAGCTTATACCTCGCGGACTGTACCTACGTATTATTTAGTCATTAGAGTTCAAATATGTCAATATTCTTTTGGATATACTATTGCTTGCAAAAGGTATTATTTTAATTTTGTTATTCTGTACCATGAAAAGTAATTTACAATTCCGAACCTTAACTATTTACTATTGAACAAACAGTTACATCAACGTACAATCTCTGCGTCGTGTTAATACCAAATAAGAAAGAACTGAAGTCGGTTAAAAAAGAAAACATTATTCGAAAACCATCGACTACGGAGACCATCTAAGATCTAAGTGATCAAAGTGCGAACTTAGTTACACATTTCAAATTGTTAGTGAGGAATTAGTTTCCACACCCTTCCACCAAGTTCACTGTGTATCCTTTGTTTGTAGGATCCTACATTACACAGACTTAACGCTCCATTGGCTTGGAAACGACTCTCCTAGTGCTCGACAATAGCATCGGATATATTAAAAGATACATCACGAATGAGATCAATACATTCGTCCGTGCATAATTCCATTCGAAGCGTTGCATGGCATAATGGCATTGTCGCTAAGTTAAATATACACACAATTTCACAGCTGCATTCCTACAACACTTGTGTCAATTGATAGTCACGTTATTCCATTTCTTAAGAAAGGTACTCGTGTAAGCGTTCATATCTTTATAAGTTCGAAACTATAAAAACGGCAAGCAATATTTGACGGCAAGCATTATTTGATAAAACAGAAGACTTTTTACAAATAAAACCGTCATTAAACTTTCTCAAAGATGAGGCGGGCAAAGAGTCAGGGACAGTCGTTAACCCGGTGTAAACAATTCAGGCCAAACAATCGGCACGACTATAGAGGGGGCAATTCAAGCAAACAAACTGTCGGCCCCACTGGCGCAGACATATGACTCATAATATGAAAAAGGTAACTGTGCTACTTGTGCCAGCGAACTGCAAATTTTAAATTAGCACTTCACGAGACTAAATACACCTAAATGAAGCGTGTCAAAAGTACATTTTAGAACGATAACGCTAATATTAGTAATGCTAAAATTAAATCAGTATCAGGACTAATTCCGGCTCAAACTTGATAATGTGCCAAGCGAAGCAGTCGCATCTAAAACAATAAACACGTTCGATGAACCCGATAAATTTATATTATAGCCATCAACAATACTATAACAGCAGGATCGTTGCAAAGGGCATTCATAGTAAATTATGGAATGAAGCGGTAAATAAAGTAACGATAAATTCAAGAGCAAGCAAGTTATGAACGCGATAAATTCCAATGGCTTCGGGTCAACCGCATTGCTATTTGTTAAGTTTAAGTTACGGCTTTGTCACAGGAATATTACTACTAAGGAAAATGTCATCTTAGCCATACAACTCTAAAAGAAATTATATGGTTAAGCCTGTCTCACTCACTATCTCACAGCAATATTTTTCTTTTTACTTTTACAAAATAAACTAACACCGGCTTTGTATAAACTTTCCTTGCCACCTACGTGGTCATTCTGAGGGCAGCGCGATGCGTTCATCGAAATGATGTCAGTAAGTACATCGAACCCTACACAAGATATTACCAGGAGCTTACGTAACGGACCGACACTTGAGCAACAGACAATTGAAGGCAATAAAGAAGAAAACATTCTCAAGTGGGCAGGAATCACTATTAATTAGGGATGGGCCGAAATTCGTTTTACATTCGGTTTAACCGAACTTCGGCAGCTTGAACCGAACTTCGTCATTCGGCCGAATTTCGGTTAAAATGCCGAACATTCTGCACTAAATACATGTACTTCCACTATCATAATAAAAGTTAATGAAAAAACATATCTGTAGCAACAGTGATATAAAATAAGTCTGATATACCTACTCATAGTCATTTATTTGAAATAGAAAAAGTAATCATACGTGATGAACAAAAAACTTAAATTGGTCTTTTTAACTGTCTGTTTCTTTATAAAATATCCAAACACTTGATTTTTTTCCAGTCATCTTCAAAACAAAGTATAAGTACAAATAAATATTGATAAAATCTAACAATCAAAACAACAAAAATCACGTAAAAAAAAAAATTGCGTAATGTAAACAATAGCTCGTGACAAGCCGGTGACGTCTTTAGTCAAATGACTAGCTGGCTAACGGCCCCGCGGGTAAGCGCGGAGTCACACCCTCGTCACTGGCTAAACGGCGCGAGCTAAGTACCTACTCGTTCGGGTCCTCCCGGGTGTACTAAAATCACAAGGCCGCCGGCCGTTTGCCCGAGTTGACGTGCGAACGAACGCTGAGTGCGCGCATAAATAATGTCGCGGCGTTATTGTATTGTGAATGCCTGCAATCTGCAATAGCAAGAAACTAAAATGTAGAAGTAATTTATCTTATTTTAAATTGCCGAAACAGGAAGCAAGGGAAGTGTTTTTATTGTTAATATTTATTTTTGAGCTAAATTTTGGTAGGTTTCAAATTTTAATCGAACAGAATATAGAAACAGTGGTGTGTAATATGTATAATATTTATTTTGAATAGATACAGTAGAGGTTATGCATACACATTATTTTGTCTGAAATACCTTTTACCCTATCTTTATTATGTCTCATTAAGTCTAATAAAAATTTTGACGAGATACTTTTTTTAATATTCATGTACATAATTAATGATACTAATTTTTTCATTTATTCGACGGTATGAAAATAACTTACAACTACCTACATTGTATAACCAAAATAAATTTCAGTATCAATTGACTATAAAACGTACCTACTTAAAAAAAAGCTATAGAATTTTTAACCGAATTGAAAGAAGGAGGCGGTTCTGGGCTTAATTTTTATTGGATGTAAGTATTTTTCGCGATAGCTCAGCTAATTGTGAACCATTTTTTACCCCCCGACTAAAAAAGGGTGTTCTAAGTTTGACGTCGATTTTTTAAAAAGGTTTATTTTTGTGCGGTGGTTCTTAGCTATGTTTGGTTAATATCGATTCAAAATAATACCTCCCTCCACAAAATCGCGGACAAAATATTTCTTCACAACCTACCTCTATATGGGTATCAAATGAATGGGTTTCTCTAATGGAGTACTGTAGTGGTAGGACTAATAGCAGAGTCCGCCTGAGGAAGTACCACACCTTTGTCAGTTCTTCTACCGCCAAGCAGTAATGTGCAAACATTATTGTGTTCCGGTTTAAAGGGCAATGTTTCCAGTGAAATTACAGGGCTTAGAGATATTACATCTTAGATCTCTGGGCGACGAGGGCAGTGTAGTGCCAGGTAATGATTTGGACTCTTCATGTTCCAATAGCTGCGTGTCACTGTGCTGTTATGTGACAGGCATGTTTCTTACCATCAGGCACATGTCCTGCTCGTCTCGTCACTCTTTATTTAAAAAAAACACAATAACGTTTGCACATTACTGCTTCGCGGTAGAATAACTGGCAAAGGTGTGGTCCTTCCCCAGGCGGACTCTGCCAAGAATCCTACCACTACTACCACCTAACACCATTTCGTACAACCCTAGCACGTTTGGTCAATGACGTAAGCAGACGGCAAGTCACACGGTGTGCACGGCATTTACAACTCTGCGTGGGTGTGTTAAGGTGTATTTTTGCTTACAAGTAACAGTAGGTAAGTAGTATACGACAGTTTAGGTTATTATCGTGTAGGTATTTGCACTTTTGTATGGAAGTGATGCATCTGTTACGAAGTAACTATTTTCTGATCTGTGGCGGAGTGCGGGCGGGGCACATCTAGCAATATTTGCAGCAAGAACGTAAACAAGTCACAACACGAAAAAGCGCGGCGAAATTGAACCGAAGTTCGGCCGAACTTCGGCCGAATTTTTCATTTTTACCGAATGTTCGGCCGAAGTTCGTATTCGGTTCAAACCACATTCGGCCCATCCCTACTATTAATGTAACATTAGGGGCACAACTGCTGTGCAACAATTGCTGTGAATTGAACACGTCAAGACTGTTTTGTAACTATAGGGAAGGGAAATTAACAAACCAAGCTAAGCCGTCATGAAATTCAAAAAGTTAGAAAAAAACTCACGGACGCCTTCACAAAAGTATTTGAATAGGTTGAAGACAATGGGGCGGGTCGACAAAAGGCAGTTCGTCCAGGCTCAGCGCGGTCGCGTTGCAAGGAAACAATACCGTGTGCCTGTGCGGTCGAGTGGGTCGACATACCCGCATATTGTGTCGTAATAAGCATACTATACGATACAGAAAACTCTAATACATTCATAACACTTTCTATATTGTTTTAGAGTTACGATAGAGAAATTTCGCCGGTGCAAAGATATCGTAAAATATTTAATATCGTCCAAGAGAGCTAAGAATAACCAATAAAGGAGTCTGGCTGGACGTACAGTCAGAGCATGTGGCAGAACAACTAGGGCAGATAACCATTGTCACTACTGGCCGAGGAAGTCGGCTATCAATCAACCAGCAGATAATGGAGATGTTGAACCCCCGTGAAACTCCGGAAGCAATCGTTCCGAACACAATAAGTAGGCATATCGGCAGCCCTCATTACGCATAGGGTCACGCGGTAATGATGTTGTTCCTGTTCGATACAACAGAAAATGACTCAATATACCGCAGAATTTGAACACAGCTATTTCAAACGTCTACATTTTGTTTAACAATTAGAATATCTCGAAGAACTTGTTCAACATTTGAAAGCCAGGCCTGCACTGCACATGGTACACAAAGTAAAGTAAAAAATATACAATGTGTCGATAGGCCAACGGAGAGGACAGAAAAATAATACAAATAAGGACAGTTTCTTAATTACCGATACAACATGAGCTAGTCGGCTTCTGGGCAGTATGGTACAGATAGTGAACGCCATGTAAGGCCCGAAGCAAGTCTAATAGCGTGTATCGACTGAATCATTGAAGGTCGCGAGTCACCCACGTGTTGGTACTTCCTTTGTGATCAACTATGATAGATGTAGTTACGACAAAGATGATTGTCGGTCAATTAAACTTGTACTTTATGAGTTTATCAGATGCAGTGTTGGCTCTGAGGAGTCATTTGTATTCAGTTAATTGATTATATTTAGAGTTAACAACGCAAACTTATATCATAATTGCGTGTTTTTGCATGTATGAACACAACTTCGTCATGCTGCAACGCCTATAATGCAACATTTCATTAATTAGCGACATAAATTATAGATTAGTTTGACGTATGATATCTTCATTCCACTGCCTTTTTTATGTGTGTTATATGCCCGACTTTATGTGGGATATGTACCAGACGTCCGCATCCTACATTAATTTTTATCATTCGTCATCTGGGTCACAATCACAAGTTGTGGCAATTACCTGTCGCCATGCGATAGTCCAGTCTTCTGTGACCCGTAATTGGTTTATTTCTTGAAATTTATAGTAACAGATTTTAAAATTATTCAAAATAGTATCAGTAACTGATTGACAGTGCATTAAATAAATAACAATTCCATTTTTATGATGTCCGAAGCAAGCAACTTCATCTTTGTCTCGAGTGCCCAAATTATTCATCTCAAAACGGAATTGCTACTGCCTCCAAAATCTCAATCATCATTGAATAAATGATTTGAATGTAAGTCTCCTTCCCAAAATGGTTGGTTTGAATGCGCTTCAGTGATATTCCATTGTAATGTAATGGTACAACCAATTGAGGTTCATAACAATATGTATCTGGTTATAGAGGTCGTGACGTTATCGCTCCTTTTATTACATAACAAACGGTGATTCACATGAGGGATGTGTGATGCAGATAATTGTGGAATGGTATTATTGTATAGTTGGTTTGTACTTGAATATCTAATGAATATCGATGATCCCATATTAATAAGAGACATAGCGAGATAGCGACAGAATGGTACAATGCTATATAATCTGTTGATACATGTAAATTACGATATTTATGATACACTCATAATTAACGTAACCCTAATGAAGACTTTTTTCCAAGCCATCTGTCGTTTTTTATCATTGTCATTTAGTACAAATTAGCGATAGATGGCTTGGAATCGATTGTTTACGTTAACATATCAGGTGCGATCCAAACTAAAAGTTTCTTTATAAAATACTTTTAATGTACTTGCTTTAGTTTGTTATTATTTATCATTTGATTTTTCAAACAAAAAAAATAAATAAATAAATAATCATTTCAAACCATTGAGATCTACAGCTTACATAATTTTAGCCCTTTTTATTTCGTTATTATCTTGGGTTTGCGTAAAATAATATCGTTATGACACTGATACTATACTCAGCAAATCAGATCTACACAGACACACACACATGTAAAGAGTCACTGTTTACAATGTGACCTTTCGGATTGGATTGTAGTTATCTCGTGACCTTCGACGAATCAATATGAATGGTTTATAGATCATGACACTGGGAAAGCGACTTAATGTAGTATATACTTATTTTTCTCTCAAACATCAAGAAACAAAATGGCAATAACAAAATCTAGCACAACAATTTCACAAAAAAAACACTGGACTACTTAAAATTTAACACAAAAAAGAACCAAATTTTAAGCACTAGTTATCAATAAAATAAAGTAGCCAAGTGCGAGTTGGACTCGCCCATGAAGGGTTCCGTTGCAGCAAGTAACATAATATACATAGTACACATAGTTCTTGTAGTTCGTTGTAACTTTGATCGAAGTTTTAATAATAGTGTATTTATGACGCACTAAAAAAAAACTACTCATCAGATCGAGTTCAAACTAATTTTCGTTGGTAGTTTTCATGGTAATGTACATCATATATTTTTTTTAGATTTTTCATTCTCTTACTTTAGAAGTTAGAGGGGGGGGGACACACATTTTACCACTTTGGAAGCGTCTCTCGCGCAAGTTATTCAGTGTAGACAAAAATTATTTTAGAAACCTCAACATCATTTTTGAAGACCTATCGATAGAAACCCCACACGTGTAGGTTTGAAGAAAAAAAAATTTTTGAGCTTCAGTTCTCAGTATGGGGGGCACCCCTAATTTTTGTTTTTTTTACAAAACTTTTGTAAAAATCTTAATGCGGTTCACAGAATACATCTACTTACCAAGTTTCAACAGTGTAGTTCTCATAGTTTCGGCAAAAAGTGGCTGTGACATACGGACGGACAGACAGACAGACAGACAGACAGACAGACAGACAGACATGACGAATCTATAAGGGTTCCGTTTTTACGTTTTACGGAACCCTAAAAACAGGCAATAAACCGAATCGTTGAACCTAGAAAAATGTTTTCAAGGTATCGCACATAAAACAACAACACGCACGGATTTGAGCCTCCTCACATTTTTAAAAGTAACTTAAAATCTGACTCGACAATATTAGCATTTCAATCACATCTGAAAAACCGAATGGATCGATTTCGTATTTGTAATGTAGGTAAGTTATAGTCTCCAATAGAGGTGTGCTATTGGAGACACACACAACCTTTATTTCCGAAAAGAAATAGTACATTTCTAAATATATCAAATACTACGTCGAATAATCGTCGATTACGTGTCCTCGGTATTGAAATAACCATACGATAACATTGTTTAAATAAAACTGTAAAACGTAATTAACGACTTGGATAACGGTACCATAACCATATATAACAAACAATCGTTTGTTAAACGTAAACAAAGATTCGAACGTAAATAACAATAACGGTTATATTAGTAGTGATTGTAAATAGTAGTAATCACAGTCTATTAATTTCTTTAAACCCTGGTAGTACCTAATAGCATAGTCTATTAAATCATACAGTCGTTCGATGAAGCCGTCTAGACAAGGCAATCGTGCAGGGCGTGCGGGTTGAGACGCGGGAAGCGCGCTCCCGCATTGCCTACATTACAATGTTAGTCTTGGAGGAGCGCGGCTCAGGGCTGACATCTTCCGTATGTTTGAATTTTATTTGGGTGCCACGTTTTTAAAATTGCGACAACCCTACCTGTGTCTGGACACTCTGGATATTATCGGGGTTTCTCCCATGATCAAAGGCGATGAACTAGGTACTGGTAGTATTTCTTTATACTGTGCTAATAGTCCGTAACTACTGTTCCACAAATTAACAAAACGAAAACAACGAAGTTAAAAACGGCAATGTTTTCGTAACCACACAAACAAGTAATCAGGGTCTGGTAGTTAAACTAGCAAACAATCATTTTTGTGTGCACGCAATGTGTGCGTAATGCACGATACCGTAAAAGTTACAGTACCTACGTAAATATGAAGTTGAAAAAGTATCCAGATTGTAGATCAAATAAGTTTTAGTAGGAGTAGGACTATGCGCAGAGTCTGCCTGTCACCTGAGAAACTTACCGAGCACTACATTATAAACACGACTTTAAAAAAAAATCGTTTTCGTACTTACTAAATGTAAGAAATATAAAAATGGCATAGCTTTTTAACTATAACTGTTAACAAAATAAATGACACCGTTATATCCTACAATTTAAATCTTTAAATTTGCTACTTAGGACTTTCTTAATTTTCAGTCAATCTCGCTAATCTGCGAGCAGGGAAAGAACGGAACGACGATGGGCGGCAATCGGCACTCAATTTTCCCCGTTTACTGATTACGTAGGTACGTACTTACTTAAAGTCATTGACGAACATTAAAAAAAACATATAGCAATATTAACCTTTTCCTTTTTCGAAGTCGTTTAAAAATTACTAAAAAATTAGCTCAAAAAAGTTAATATTATTAAAAACTAATAACATTGTTATATTTAGAAGAAATGTTACATGTTCTGATATTAATTTCAGAGTAATAAAAATCTATGAATAGCTCAAATAAGCCAGATCTATAATAAAAGCCCTTCAGTAACCTAAGCAAATTTTATTACAGTAGAGCGCTACATAAAAATAGTACTCAAAATGTAACAATCATTTCGGGGTTGTGTTTGGCGTAATAAAAACCGTAACCTTAGATGTTTTGGATGAAAAGAAACAACGAAACGCTCTCCAAAAGAGCTATCAAATCACGACGAATACAGCGAGCCCCTTCAACATTCTCGAGTGTTCTTTGATCTCAGCATTAGCCAAGTACCAGAACATTAGGGGCGACGCGAGTACCGAGTACGTACCAAAGCGGATGTGTTTAGGAGACCGATGAACGCATTCGGTATAAACAAATTCGTACTTGAATAGTTTGTAACGAATAGCTGACTTCCTGTGGTACAGTCATGAGCGTTCGACTGAAACGGTATATTGACTGATAAGGGAAGGGCGGGCCTCAATACTGCTACCGCGATTTATCTAACAACTATTTGATCAGTTCGATAAGAATGATGTAATAAACTACTTACAATATCGATGTACAAACAGCACACTTTATGTTCCCACTACTGGGCCTCGAGGCTTTGTTTAACCAGTAGAGAGTAAAACCCTTAAAGCCTTTACTTAACTAACTACTAACTTAAGGTTGACGGATAACAAAGAAACGAAGAGGTGTCTTCTGAGCAAGCATGTTGTACTTTAGAGCTTAAGTACCTTTTACCGCCTAACTAAATCGGTTTTGGTTTTGCTATTGCTGTCTTTATAATTTCAAGCGAAGAGAAAAGAGAGCAAAAGCTAAGACAGTTTTAGTTGGGCGGTACTCTTGTCTGCACTCTGTACCCTATGTTACTTTGTAAGGCGAGGTCCAGACGTAATATCCTTCAATATTACAAATAAATTACAATTGTTATCGATGTCTTTCTAAGAACATTTCAGTACAAAACATCGTCACTAAAACTTGTGCATCGACAGAATCAACCATTTGGCTTTAGGAAAAACATTAAGGAGTAGATAGGGTGGAACCTGCGACCTCGTGCTTGTACGAATACAATCGAACGTTCTTGTCACTATACCATCACGGCTTATACATAGCTTCCACAAGCAATAGCTAAATTACAGTTATAGTAGAGTCAAGCAGACAGTATATGCTTAAACAACAAATATTCATGAAGGGAATTCCCTCAAATAATTTAATACAGTGTAATCGTAATAAATCAGTTTTAGGGAAATACTGACATAACACAAAGTGTGTTATAACAACACGATTCCACATAATCTCGACGGTAAAGCTCGTTAATCTAATAAATCTGTAAATTCCGTTGCTAGTCGGCTTTAAGACCTCACTTATCATAAGACAAACAAACATGTACGGCTGATGTAGTGGTGTTGTTTTAACGTTCATTAACTTTCGTTTGTACGGCGTTTCTATTTTTATTCTGCAATACGAGTTTCGCTTGTTAGCAGCAACAACTTTTGGTAGAACAGGAAGACAGGCTCAAGTGATGAATGTTCCAAAGGGATCCATAAATCAAGACCACGGCCACCAACGTGAATTCTGTCGTAACAAAATCTATTGCAATATTATATCGGTTATATAAAAGCTAGACCGAAATGCCAAAGTCATCAAAACTAATTTCGGATTGCGAAACTGGGCAATAAATGAAGCAGGCAATATTAACAATTATTTCATAGATGTTTTCTCAATGTTCCGTGCATAAGCAACCCACTTTTATTCTGGGACACAACTCAAAACTTTTTCTTTTTTCGTTGGGGCTTTTCGCACAGGTACCATACTGGCCAAATGCGGATTGGCGGAAAACGCAGTTCCTCAAAAGATATATTACTTTAGCCATTTAGCTTTAAAGCCAGTACTGATGACAACCTTATCATATCTGCACTTGTATTAATACTCACAGGTTGACACAGGATTCGAACCCTGCGACGATCTAAATAGGATTTACGTTCATCGTTCAACTAGGATATACCTATACGTATTATGTTTTGGAATCCATTAAGGCGAGCTCGAAAGGGAAGTAACTTGTAGAGCGAAAATAGCAGAGATTCCTAAAAGGCGTTCGACATAACCGATGTTTACGTTGTTAAAATCTCTTGGGGTAAATGGACCTTTAAGGAAAACAGCTTAATCGATTCATGACTTTGGGTCGAAGGGATAAACTTATACCGATAGATTAGGAATAAATGATATTAAAAGCAAGAACAACATTACCACAGAATAATCCTTTAAGACTTATAAACAATAAGACTAAACGGATTATATTGTACATTGACAAAACAATAGCAACGAAGGTCAGAAAGCGTAACAGGCATAAAACTTAACTATACGGTTAGGTATAATCAGTGTGGATCATTGAGGTGCAATAAACTCAAGTGCACTGACGTAGAAATCTAAAAATACGACGCACAGCAGTTTCGTAACATCAATAACAAGGTTCGAGAGTATCTATAACAAGCTATACTAAAACGTAACTGAAGCGAACCGTTCTTTTGCTTGACCGAAAGGTGAAGCAACATAGGCTAGACAGTTGTGAACGTCTCAAGGTAAGACAGATACAATTCTATGCAGATGATTTAGATCATTGCAAATCGAGGTTGTGTCATATCTATAATGTAATGGATTTAAATTTGATTGCAATGCCGGTCCTAGACTCATCAACGTTAATAAACGAAATTGCTTCGTATTTTTGCTCTGACGTGAGCTATAAAAAGTTCCTTGCTCCATAGATTGGAACTGATAAAGATCATAAGACTATCGACTTTGCCGAAAGTCATGTGAAACAAACAATATTTGGTAGAATTCCTCTTTTTATTAGCCTGTCTAGATGGGTTCATTCTCAATTGTTTCATTTTGTTGATCAAATTGAATTATTCGACGAATAAGATCTATGCCAGAATATGATTGTGTATGATGTAACTGCCTATTCAATTTCTTTAGAAGCTGAAACACTTCATGTTATTTGTTCTGATCTATGGGCCAAGAATAATTTAAGAACAAAAAAAGGAAAGATAGGTATAGCATTTTGATTCTAGGCTAAAACAGCAACATTGTCCCCACTTTGTGCAGTTTAAATCAAAGCGTAGGTGTTGTGTTAATCTAGTTTATACATCACGATTGAATGTTGTTAATATCACAGAATTTCGCCCACACTTCGAGCCATTAGTACCTCTTGTGGCTGTTCTCAAAATAGAAACGAGGAAAATTTACTCGTCACATTAGGCATAAATATGTTTTCATAAAGTATTACGGCAAATGAAGAGAGAATTGAACTATTTTATTATTAGAATCCTTAATCATCTAAGGCCGTAACACGTTAAGGGTGACCGTTTTTATAACCAATAAAAGTCGTGCGAGTAATAACCTGCGCTGCCAAAATGCCTTTTTAACTTGATCTTTTATCGTATATTTACAGAATGTTTCAGTGATAAAAATAGCTAGGTATAAAAAGCAATGATCACGACAGTCATTACAATGTTTAATCGTGATATTATACCTAATTGTGGTCCAAAAATATCTCTAATTGAAGCATGGCTTTACGTCGTCAAACATGAAAATAACTTTATTAGCATAGCGCTGGTTAAATTTAGCTAAATTAGAAAACGCGGTAACGTTGTCGGTGACTGTGCTGTTTTACTGTTCCATTAACGAGCTGTTGGCGTTAATACGAGTGGGGAAGATGTCAGTACATTATAAAATGTAGGATTTATATCAAATGAACAACAGAAATAGCCCGTAAATAATGAATGGTTCAATTATAGCAGGTATAAACGAAGAAACTGAAGACGGTAGAAAGAGTACTTACACAATCGTCCGAAACTAAGGGAGAGGCGCTTTCTGAGCTTTTGCATTTTGCTCATAGCGCCGCCCCTCTTTTCTCGCATTGTCACGCCTGCGAACAAACAAACAATCATATAAATTTATCATCCACAAATGTTTAACTAAATACACACACAGCATGAAGTAAACACTCTATTTCTTAACGTTTAATATGGAAACGTACGTATGAATACGTATTTAAGGTTAAAAGATTAGTATTTTATGTGAGGGGGTGTACGTAAAATTATAATTAATAGGCATTGTGATTTTTATTTCAAAGCGCTTCAAAGCTTGCCGATTCATTGAACTGACTGGACATCGCTGCCACTCACTTAACTTAATTTGTGGGGGACTAAAACTGAAGCTATTAATTTCTCACATTGAACGGATATTAAATGCAACTGATTAGTTGACCCAATTTAGTGATTAATTGGTATGCTAGAATCGAAGCCAATATTCAAAATATATCTATCTATTGACAGGAACGAGTGCTCCAATACTCATAGTATTAGTTAACAATCTGGTGTAATTACCTAAATTCAAGGCCGTCATTGCAAATGTAAGTGAAGATAATCCTTGTAACAGTTAGATTCAAGCAAATTTATAATTACTAATAACTAAGCATTTAATTGGCTCGGTGCGGATAAGGCTAGATTGATTAGCTGACACACATAATGAAGAAGGTTATTTATATAATGTTACAGAGCAAGTTACACATGCAAGCTTGATGCACGCAAATTTCTGTAAATTATAAGTAACTAGCGGCCCATTCCGGCTGCGCTCGGATATTGTCATTTAAAGACTATTAATCGAAATAAAAACTATCCTATCTCTCAAGTTGGACCAGACTGCTCACGGTGTGCCAATTTAATTTAAAATCGGTTAAGTAGTTTAGGAATTCATCGCGGACAAACATCGTGACAGGAGATTTATATAATATTAAAGAAGATGAATGAAAACCGCAGCCTTTTTTAACGATGATAGATTTTCACTTGACTGCCATCTCGCCTGGTGCTAGATGAAGATGCAGTCTACGATGGTGTGTGTGTGCTTACCTAGCAGAAACCGATTTATTCAATATGAAGACATCAAGATTGTATAGATACAATCAATCCGAGTATTTGTAACGTCAAACATGAAACGATGTCGCTCTTTCGAGTTACGGACAGTCCGATAGACAAAAGGCCAATGCAGATCAGGTGAACATTCTCCAAAATATGTATATCCGCTCAAAACGTATAGGCGAGCAATTTGCGGAGATTAAAGTTACTACAGTCGAGATAGACATAAAACTAGCCTGAAATAGAAAAAAATCCGGGGAGCGATTTTTTTTTATGAAACGTCGGGGAGGGTGGTTGGAAGTATAAATCTCGATTTTCTAACTAATCCCGCTAGAGGGTTCGCCGCTATCTTGTTTTAAAGTTTTTGTGAAATAACTCGTTAATTTTCAACTTTAAAACAGAAATGATGGTTACCAAAGTTGTTGGAAATTTAATTTCTCACAAGTTTGCTTCATATAGTTTTTACGCTAGGATCAATATTTGCAGAGTTATACTATCAAGTTTATCAAAAAAATCGTAATGGGTGCAATTTCATTTTCTTCAACTTTGGTTCTCGCACTTTGTTTACTTATTTTATTTTTAGTATTTGTTGTTACAGCAGCAATAGAAATACATCATCTGTGAAAATGTCAACTGTCTAGCTATCACCGTTCTTGAGATACAGTCTGGTGATAGACGGACGGACGGACGGACGGATGGACAGCCAAGTCTCAGTAATAGGGTTCCGTTTTTACCCTTTGGGTACGGAACCCTAAAAAGTGCGAGAACCGAAGTTGAAGTAAATAAAATTGCACCCATTACGATTTTTTTGATAAACTGGATAGTATAACTCTGCAAATATTGATCCTAGCGTAAAAACTATATGAAGCAAACTTGTGAGAAATTAAATTTCCAACAACTTTGGTAACCATCATTTCTGCTCTAAAGTTGAAAATTAACGAGTTATTTCACAAAAACTTTAAAACAAGATGGCGGCGAACCCTCTAGCGGGATTAGTTAGAAAATCGAAATTTATACTTCCAACAACCCTCCCCGACGTTTCATAAAAAAAAATCGCTCCCCGGAATTTTTTCTATTTCAATGTCTGCCCCTACTGCGCTAAGTCATTTTCGAAGAAGGGAGTCGTTGCCCATGAGAGTTTAAGTAGGACTCTCGATAGAATTCTGAGTTTTGGTATAAAAAGGGTAAATTCAAATTTGAATTTTCTTGGCACCATTAAGAGGACAATTAGTTTTTTAGGCAGGCAAATTAGCCTTGAACTCCATGAAAGAACGATGCAGTTTACGGCAAAAATATGTGTAAAAATATGTATAAGGAGTTGCATGTTCTTCTACCACGACAGCTGGAAGGAAATAAAGAATGGAGAAAATGCAATCAAGGTGTGAATATAATTCCAGAACATATGCATAAAATATTTCGTGGATTTAGATAATTGCGTAAGCCATAATCGAAGATACATGTACAGTATCGTAATTCAGTTACGTTTCGCGATTACGATTACTCAGGTTCTGATTGCATGAAAACATTACTCAATTCAATTCCAACAACAATGTCAATTTATCATCGGAATTTCGTACTACAAAATCCTATTTTAGATAAAGAAACATACCCATACATATATGTATAGGTAGAAATAGAGGAAACATTTGGTAAATTTATCGTACATTTACGGAAATACCTACAGCGTGCCAAGAATCGCTTTCTGGTTTTGAGAGCAAAGTACATAGATTGGAGCGTAATGTGCTAAGATTCTCACTACATTTATGTCGTTTGCATTACATTAAAAATATCAGTTGTTCGCTTGTTAGTTACAGGTTCCGGGTGACTCAAATGTTTATCACATTTTTTTTCCTCGGACGAAACATTTTTCATCGGACATTATTCAAAGCGAGACCTATCTCGCCTAATATTAAGCGACGATGCTGTCTAAAATGGATCAGAATTAGCTAGACGAAATCAATTCACTCTTGTCATGAAGTCACACAAAATGTATCCTTCAGGTAATACCCACTCAGGCAACGTATTCCTGTTCAGATGTTCTTATTACGAAAGTGGAGTTGAATCTCTATATGCGAGTCATGGAACTTCAACTATGAAAACAAATAATGCTACCTTATTTGTTTTCATAGTTGAAGCTAATTGCCGCAATCAACTATTTACATATACAGAACAAGAGAAAAATGTATATATAAATAAAACATTATAATATTATAACAATGGAAACGCCAAATACTAGAAACACATTTACGTATAGACTAACGATCTATTCCTGCTTCGTAATCAAGCAGGACGACCAGGAATGAAAGCGCTTTGACCATGCGTTGTGAAATACAAATGGTTGGGCAAATGAATGGCTATACGGAGCGTTTGTTCGGAATCGACATCAATTCGATTTATTATGCGACAATAGAAAAAACGGAACTAGAACAATAAACCTGATTGGAACTTTGTATTCACTAAATGGGTACAAATTAATTGTGTCCGTTAAAAAAATGTGCAAATAAGTTTAATTGTGAATTCTATTGTATTTTAAGATTAAACTGTGACCACAAGCACAAGCAAAGGATGAGCCTAACGTAGCGACCATGTACAAACTCCTCTAAAGATAGGTTCCGAAAAACTATGGTCCTTAGATCCCTGTTAACTTAGAAGTTTGATTTTTTCACTTCAAAGGAATGAGTAAAAGGTTTTGATACCTCCATTTGTTTAAAAAAATGCGCTAGAGGCACTCTCAATCACCCCTGATAGGAGGCGTAGACCCATAAAGTTATAAAGTTTCACAAGTTTGACATATACGAGGACATTCGGATGATAATGAACGGACGAATGTTCATTGACGGCTTGCCAAGAGACGGGGCGCCATCCCGTCGCCAAGCTCTAAGATTAAATTACAGCCTCTAGGCACTAAAAGCTTCTATATACGACTTTTACCTTACATCAAAGAGAATTAATATACCTAGATAATTAGTAATCATTGAAAATGCAAGCATCATTTCACATAATTTAGCAAAATGCTAATGAAGCGGGGTATTCACATCATCATTTAAATTACATTTCATTTGAATATACATAAAATTATTCTAGGAAATGTTCATATCCGTCAAATTAAAACGTAAACTTTACGTTCAGGAATTTCTATCTGGTTTGCTTCAGTTACTTGGCTCTGATCCCGATGCAAGAGATGCAGTAGTTTCGTTTTATCACAACGAGGATACTCACAGTGGCCCAGAAACCGCGATCACTATACATACTCTCGCAAAGTGCTAAAATAATATGGCTAATCGAATTTTACTGCCCGACCAATGGAAAATTTTATAGAGCCACTCCGATTTCCAATTTATTGGATTTACCGGCACGTATACTCGTTTATCTGTGAAAACAGATTTTATGGCGTTCGTTAATGCATCCGAGAATATTACGAGTATGATAGTACGGTTTATCTAGGATACGTTTTGGTCGCATGGATGTTTACTTACGTGTTTGAGCAACACGGGACATGTTTTACCTGACGATAAATTCACTGCGGTTGCTGAATTCGTCCATTGGATGAATATGATTTATTGATTTATGTTCACATCGTAAATGGATAAGGTTGAATATTCATTGAGGGCATCACAGGTGACATCGAGCGCCACAGGCGCTGGCAAACAGGCTGCACAAACACCATGGACAAACATTCCCGCCTGTCACCGCTATCTAATCTGGCGAGCGACACCGACAATATTGTAATGGATGAAGTGTCTACGCACGTTATGTAAAAAGTGGACCGTAAGTTCCGCTACCAATTCAATCTTAATGCAAAGTTGCTATAAATCGAAATGGTAGCGGAACTTTTGGTCCGCTTGGAGCACCTACGCGTTTATATTCAGTTACTACGTCCAACACTGTTTACCTGCTTGCAAAGATCGCGTAATCGCGTCGAGTATCGGCAATTATCGTATCGATAATAGTGATCGGTTGCGTCACTGTTTTGTAATTTCAATTGATTCCATGCACCCTACGAGCACGTGCGAGTCATGTACACATAACAGTGCCATCTTGTCGCCAATCACATTATCTGCAGGTTATCGTATACAGTAAACGGTAGCGATTTAGCTGCCAATTGAGGGCTATTACCCAGTATTAATGATGGAGAAGCTCGCGTAACGCTTCAGCGGGGGCCGTTTATGAATTTTATGATTCATAAATCAGTCGCTGTGTAAGTGCCTCGAGAAAACTTCCTGGGCGTGGTAAATGAGATTTCGTTTCAGCACCACACTAATAGAAATTGCAGGAAAAATAATAGTGTATACAATAGAACTTGGAAACATAACTGCAAATTTGAGGCCACAAATTGAATGAATCATAATTAATTTGAGTGAACTCAGTGCTTATTTGGTACCTACCTACCCGTGGAGCCGGGGTCGTGGATTTGATACCCGCCAGAACAAATGTTTGTGTGATGAATACAAATATCCTATTTCCGGGTGTGTCTATGTATAATAAAAGTGTAAATGTATTTATAATTATGTACATAGGCAATATTATCAGCTATTAGGTTCCCCTAATCCAAGCTTTAGTTCGTTTGGGGCTAGATAGTGTTGTGTGAAGAACGTCCAACAATGTCCAATATCCATGAACAAATGACTTCAAAACGAATCAAATTGATAGGATACTAAAGAGAATCAAATTAGTGTTCTGTTCAGTTTGACATTGGGTCGGAGTTCATTAACACGAGAAACAAAGGAAGAATTCGCTCATTCTGCAATATGTGATTAATATGATAAGGCACGCAAAGTTACCCACCGACTAGGGTGGATTCAGTCTTCTTATTGCACACGCACAACCATGGCTTTTTTGGGGAAAGCCAGAGGATGGGTCGTATGTACTTTGACTGTATAATACGTTTCAGCAACGATAAAACTTTTACAGTCTTTCGGTAGTTCGAGGGCTGCACGTAAGGACTTGAGTGTTTATTTAGGACTGCCGTAACGTTTCCCGAGGAAGGTACACATAAACTGATATGTAAGTGATGGTCTTCTGGGAAGTTTATATTGGGAAATATCGTATCGCGAAGAAAAGGGAATTGTTTCTTTCTTAAACAACTAGTTCCTCTTCGAAACGTTTCAGCTATTACTTGTGCGCCATCGATTTTTCGTTTTATGTATTTTTAAGTATATGATTCTAAGACAACGAGAAGGAATTTAAAACCTCTACAATGTCGATTTCTACAAAACTATTTGGCAATGCTGATCAAGTAAACTCACATTTACCTTTGTAGTTCTGTACCTTAATAAACACAATATTTGAAAACAGCACGTATTTAGTTTTAGTCCAATGTGAAATGAGCTCAAACAGAACAAAGAAAAGAAGTTAAACTAATACAAAACTACTTTACTTATAGAAGTATTTACCGTCGCAAATGGTTTTGTTTTTTCAAATTACGTTCCTACTAATAATATGAATGCGAAAGTTTGTATGTTTGTTGCTCAATCACGTCTAAATGGATCGGGCTGAAATTTGGTTTATGGTCTGGAATACCAACACATAGACAATTTTTTATCAAGGCAAATTAACTAAAACTGCGTGGGTAAAACGGCGGGGCGCTGCTAGTACCTACTAGGTATTTAAATACGTTAGTTATAAATTCGATACGTTCGGTAGCAGGGTCCATTCCGTAATTAAATGTGATCCCGGTTTGACATGCGATAATATAACGAACAAATCTGAGGATAACGGCGACAGTGACACGGTCGTTTGAAACGATGCAAAATAACATTTCCGCGTTCCGGGAGTGTCCAATGAACTCGATGCCACAACCCACGCCGCGATCGGACGCAAGGGTGCCAGCTCACAGGAATAAAATTATAATAATAAAGAAATTAGGACGTTCACTAGACTGACACTTTTTATCATAAGCAACACGTCTGACACCACGACAGAATTAGAAGACGGATAGTTAAAATATTCAGAGCAAGAGCCTAATTCAGACTCGTATGAATTCTTATTTTCAGAAAACGATTTTGGGCCATTCAGCCATTCAACAGTCGCAACAGATTGACAATATAAGGAAAATGGTGTTTATAAAAATTAGGACAGCGAATTCTCACACGAACGATGCCACAAAAGAAAAGAAAGATATTATTTCGCCACAACCATTGACCCAAATTATGGTACAATACAATAAATTATATCACGCTCGGCTACCCTATTCCACACCCAGCCCGCATTTACAAGCGACAAATATACGAACAGACTCGTAGATAATAAAAAGGAGCGATACGTAAGCCTAGAGTCGATCAAACAAACAGCCTATCGTTTTGATTAATTATCCTAGCTATACGACGTATATAATATCACTCACATAAAAATGATAAAGGTGACAGTTTGTATATTATGATGTGATACAAGTACCAACAAATATGTGTTATCAACATTGACCCAAAACAGCAGTTATTTCAAAACAAGGACGCTGGTAGATTAGACCGAGAATTCAACTTTTGACACAGCAGCAGACAAAACACGTGGGTGACAAGATAAACCGCCTACAGATAGACCGTGAAGAATCAAGTTTTATTTATACCACAGAGTTATAACAAGCACATACTTTATATAAAACATCGTAACACCTACGGGAACAAACAAATTTGGACATGTGATAGAAAATGCACGTATTGACATAAGTTGGACAGAGTAAATTAAACGAATGGATTTTATCGAAATGTCGGACACATTACAGAAAAACCATTACCCATGATCATTATACTGGCAAAATAAGCATAAATATTGTGATAAAACTAAGAAGCACGAATTGAGTCAGTCCAATTAAATTACAACTAAATTGGATAGCCTTACTGGCACGGATAACTTTGTAACAAGGAAACTTGAAACTGCGCAAACTCCCCTCGATTCAGCTGAACTCCGATTTGAATCAGAACTATGTGGTTGCAGAGCCCGACTGAGCGAACTAGAAGCAACAACTGTGACAAAACCTGATCGTTGGTGGAACGTGCGAAAGTCGTTCGTCGACCTTGCCGAGAGCGTCGTCGCGCCGACCGCGGCCGCGTGCCATTCCGCCTACTGCTCGTGCACCAGTGCACTGGAATCAAAGGCGCCGGTGGCTGGTGCATTGGTAATTACAAGACTACACGTTGAGATATTGACGCAAGTACTTCGATTTGAATCTGGTGATCAAGTGTGTCAACTACGTATTTTGGAAAAAAAATCGCTTATTCGTCCATCTTGACATACACTTGATAATTTGATAAAACATATTATAGTGAAACACGGAACATTAAAAGAAAGAATTGGTGTAGGCACAGCAGTCAGTACGATATTTGAATTACATTAGCTTGCTGAGTGCAAAAGACCTTGAACCCTGAGCAGGAACAAAAAGCAAAGCAAAAAATAGTTGGTATGCCGACGATGAATGACAAACGAAGCAGAAGCGGCGACTAATATATTATGACAGCAGTAGCGCCACTCACGAATGTTGAAATAGCATCGATAATTTGAACTCAGGCCAAGAGTTCAGCTTTACATACACGCAAGACTAATCGAGCGTGCAACAATATCCAATGATTATATGAACTTGTCCAATGTTTACCATAATATTTACATCGTTTGTTTTGACGTGCTCCATTAGTATTCTGTCGTACATGGAGAACAATAACGATCAACACCTGATGCAATTATTGTTAAAGTAACTATTCTAATGAAGTCGATGTCGATAAAGGTAGAATATAAACACTTACATAATAAAGATACTAAATATGCTGTAAACAAGACAACGGTACGAGAAACATTGAGTCAGCGATCAACATAACGCTTCCTCAAAATGATGATTGCCGCTCCTTAGCATATTAAATGGGTCTCGTAACATTTACTCACATTAATAAGGTCTAATTGATGACTCAAACGAATGGCAACTACTTAAAAGCGTTGTCAGATGATGATTCATATTAACATACCATCATCGATATGAGCATCCCCTTTGATGGCAAAGTGCATTGAGATAAATTGAAACAGAATCATTCGATTAGAAATACTAACAAATTGAATTGCTCTATTAAATACTAGACGAAGCGGAGGGCGGAAGTATCAAATCCCAGGAAGGTCTTACATAAACAAAAACATTACTCCATGAGAATATCCATTAGATCCAAAACTTTATCTTCTCAATCTATTTATATTCATTTCTGTGGTTTCGTTCAATCTAAAGTTGTAATAAACAGATCCGTGTACTGAAGAAATCATATCTTGCTAAAAACATTTCGATGATTCGCGTAATACTTTAGCAAATATCATGTGAATGTGAAATCAGGGCTTAAAGTAGTTTATGACACAACAGGCTTACAAGATTTGAACATGTGATATCGGTCTTTCCTAGACTGTAGTCGAAATTAAGGGTTTTTACCGCAATTCACAAATTATCTTGGTTTTAACCAGTTTTATTTCTAAAACTGTGATTATGTACGGTACGAAAACCAACGGTAATGAGAGGCGACATTTTAACAATGGATGTTCGTGGACCCGTGTAACTCGCTATTAGGGGCAAGGTATTACAGCGCAAATGTGCCAAGCTACCAATCTCAAAAATATCTTTTGAAGGAGACATACATCGATTAAGCATTGAATTGAATTTCAATACTAGTATAGGCAACGGTTTAATAAAGAGAGCGAAATGGAACACTGAGGAATATTAATTGGCATCGATTTTAATTTCGAATCGCCCAGCAGGTGCTCTCGGGGCCTCCGCCACTCATTACATTTTGAATCGGCTGCCTACAACAATCGACGCCTGATACGAATAACAAAAATCGAATTGTGAAGCTTAAAAATCGGATGTTATTCATGACGAGGCGTCGTGGTCAATGAACGTCTGCTTATTTTTATAAATGAATCGAAAAACTATAGAAATGAAAGTAATATTATATACAATTTGTGAGACGATATTACTAGAAGTATTACATACCAGCATAGGCTTGCTCAATAAAATTTTGGTATTATTTTGGATTCTGAAATCAGCAAGAAGATGTGATACCGGTCACCTGTACGATATTATGTGTGTAAGTGTACATTTACTATGTTTGCTACAACTAAATTTTTTGTATGGTGTACCATAAATACCCGGTTTCGTTAAAATTGAATTAGAACTTTTGAAATGATAGAGAATTAAACAATGCATTCAAACTGTTTGTTAGACGCGACTGCAAGCCGGTCGCGACCTCGAACCTGTGACCCTGCACACAATGCAGGCAATTGTAATGTAAATCCGGATTTAACCCGTTGTGCCACCCCGACTGTGGTACCAATTGTTGAGATCTGACGTTACAGAGTACCCATTTTTTACAAGTAACAACCCTGCGTGCGTTGCTACGCCTCCTATCGAAAATTGATCGTACCAATCTAGATTTAGAACAAATTTGGTTAGCTTAGGTTATAATGACGCAACCTTAAAAGACAAACACATGCTGTCACGGACTTCGGCGCACGTCAACGCACGAAAGCTCTCAAAAAATTCAAAAAAACATTCTTCATACATGCTCCGCTCCTATTGATAGTCGCGTAATGTTAAATGTATACTGTATAGCCTTGCTCGATAAATGGACTATCCAACAGAAGAATAATCTTTCAATACGGACCGGTAATTCCCGAGATCCTAGCGTCCAAACAAACAAACTCTTCAGATTTATAATATTAGTATAGAAGTATAGAATAGATGCTGACGTATTATTTGGTTTCAACAGATTCACGAGCATCAACGTCAGAGATAACTGCAAAAAATCACGAACCACACGAACAAAGAAAAGCAGAAAGCGAGACCGAGTACATAGTAACCGTAATAAAATTTAATGAACCCAATTAATACGATTACATCTTTCTTATTAGGTTGCTTTTAAGGTCGAATTTTGCGAATGATTAACGAACTGATAAGATAGTAGCAAAGTTTTTTTTTATATAATTACTTATCTGGGGAAAATTCACTCGAATGAGGACGTATTTATTTGCCCTAGATTTGTCAGGTATGAGCTAGATTGTTGCTGCTACGTACAAACATAACAATATATTTCAGACAATAATATGTTTACTATTAGAGGAAGAATTGAAGGGAAAACAAGGTACTTACACTTATTCAAATCAACCTGGTTATGTTTATGTTTTGAGCATACGAAGACAGAGCATAAATTATGAATTTATCTCTATGCAATCACGATATTAATATTTTATGTTGATTACAGAACAATTAGTATATTGGCTTTGGCAACCTCGTGACGAGACCAGATAATTATACAAATTGAATTGGGATTTTATAGTAATACCTGTAGAGTAAAATTTGACTGCTTTGTGTGTCAATTGGCAGTAAGTCGACCCACCGAGGCATCAGTCGTGATTTCGATTCCCATCCAGAGAAAACATGCCATAAATAAATATTAGTGGACATTTCAAACACAACACCATCTGACCCCAAACTAAGCAAAGGTTGATCTGATCTGATCATCTGATGAATACGGATGTAAGTTGTGGTTGAATATTTCTTTACGTGTATTTACAAAAACGCTTCGCGGTTTAACCCTTACAGTTCCCGTTCTAGTAATTTTTCCAAGTTAATTACACAATTAAAACTAAAAGTAGTATTATTCCAGATTACAATCTGTATCTGTATATATATGTAGCCAATTGTATTCAGATTCATTATCAAGTTTTTGCAGCAAGAAGAAACAAATATCTATTTATATATCTATAATGTCTATCCCTACGTACGAGTACAAACTTTCGCAATGACAATATTAGTAGTAGTAAATTAGTATTTTTTTTATCACTAAAGGGTTATTCTGGACCGCAATCTCGCCAGATGTTACACCACGCTACAACAGGATATCATCTATCTAATTACCATAGTACAATACAAGGGTTGTATAGTTTTAGGGCTAGATAAGAGTTATGTTAAGAATGTTCACTGATATTTATTTTATTTCCAAACACTAACAGTTTATTTAATAACATATCATCAGCCTTCTCTTTCCCACCGCTGGGTATAGGACTCTGTCTTCCTTTGCCATCTTCCTCTATCCTATGCTAATCGAATCCCAGGTACGGACCCATGATAGTTACAATATCGTCGACTCATCTTGCTGGTGGATGTCTAACGCTCCGTTTTCCTTGCTTCGGTCACCAATCACCATTCTGTTACAATTTTGGTCCACCTGTATAGTAACATATAGGGCACGATATTTATGAGTAGCTATAAAAGTTTTTAATGTTGTTGGTAACAACGCATCGTCACCGAAGCGCGCCTAACTTGCGAGTCGTATGCCCAACCAAGCGGGTCTTCTCCCCTTGCTCGCTCTGGCATTATTTCATTAGAACGTAGTCGCATACCCATCTTTAGAAATTATAAATAAGCCAGAACATTTCTTGAACAAAAACACTATAAATGTGTTATGAGGGAGTAAATATTACACTTTTTTGTGTCACGTTCTCAATATGAGATCAAATCGCGATTTAAAAGTTTAAAACTAAATAAAGCAAAAAGTTATTAAACAAAACCCGAAATGTATTATTGAACAGAAAAGTTAAAAACAAAATGTATGCAAAATTTCAGCTCATTCGGTACCTAACCGGGAAATGGATCAAAGGAGACGGCCCATTTTCCATAGGCATTAGCCCCACAGCAAAAGTGCAGGAGACTTGACCAAAATTGGCTCATTGTATAGGATTTTTAAGATATATTGAGGTACCGTTAATGTTTTTATTCTGCATAGCGGGGTTTAAAAGATATCGACTAAAACATTGAAAAAAAATAACGCCGCAAGTAGGTACTCAAGAACGTGATTATGTACTTACTACTAAAAGAAGGTGGTAAATTCATTACTTTGCGACTTACTGTGCTCAAAATAATGTCGACTCAACGCAGAAGGACCGGAGATTCGGCAAAACCATAAAAAATTACGAAACCTTTAGAAAAATAACGAAATTCCTTGTGTTGTGTGAGCTTCGAACGAATCGGATGTACTTTACGTGAACTTCAACAGAAGAAAAAAAGAGAAAGAACATGGCTGACTTTGAGTATAGTCATTAAGGTACTTTTTAATCATACCAATTTGCAATCCCCGCTTGACACGTTAGTATTGAATGTACAGTTTGCATTATTTAATTAATATGTTATTTTAATTAAATAACTTTTTTAGGTCTCCGGGGCTAATTAGGTACATAAACTTGACACGACTTGGGGCAGAAATGAGCCGTCTCCTTCGCCGATTTTAACAAACATCGGTGACAATAATTAAGTACATAAACTTGAAACGACTTGGGGCAGTAATGAGCCGTCTCCTTCGCCGATTTTAACAAACATCGGTGACAACAACAGGTGAAACTAAATAAAAGCTTTTAAAAAGGCAATCGTTTCTACAAGGAAACCAAGTGGGATATTTTTAGATTTATTAAAATTTAGGAACATACTATCGCGAACAGAAAAAGAAAGGAGATCATTTTATGTAAATAAATTAATCCAACACTGATATGTCCATCAAAGATGTCGTTGTTACTTGAAAATGTCGAGTCTGTTTAACTTCAAATATTTTGTGTCAAGAGTCAAACTGATATGATGCCAAAACAATACAAGCAGCCTATCTATGGCCGGTCGTTAGCCGCCTACAAGTCGAGGCCGCCGAAGCGTGGCCAGCGAGCGAAGCCGAGCCCAGCGAAGCGTCCACCGTTCTCCCTCTGGACTCCTCTATTATATGATTAATGTTTTTAGCATAAAGCTTTATCTCCACAGCGGCTATAACTTCATTTAGCTTTTAAGATAGAGTCTAACGGTGCAATTCATAAACTATAATAGGGCATTTGAATTACAATGACGTTATTAGGGTATTATGAATAAGTGTATGAGTATATTTTAGTGAACGCAGATAAAACATGTTACTAAATATATTTATTCCGTATTTGCGGAAAATAGTACGACTTTGTGGCGGTATTTTTAAATTTCGGGTCAGTAGATTTAGGTTTAGTAGATGGCCATCAGGGACAGAAATGCGGCCGTAGTGGATGGAGGCTTTGGGCCGGAGGTGGCTTAGGTAAATGACGATGTCGAGTCGATTACTAGCGGAATTCCCACCGGTAGTGATCGGCTCAACAGACGAGCACTAGTATTAGGTTTAAAATTTCCAATTCCCCGTATTTTCCTTTTCTTTTGCTAATCCAAGAAATATGTAAAAAAAATAAGATTTTAAATGACAAAAGTCACGAACCACGGAGTCTGTGGAGTGGCAAATTTAAATTAAAAAAAAATAGGTTTGGCACATTAGTTTTATCATATTTATATCAAATTAGAAATAGCAGAAAACAAAGCTTCCAATTCAGAACTCTACTTTACACAAACCTTTTAAAACTACTTCATAAAATGCACAAGTTAAATGCACGTTGCAATAAGTAAATAAAGTGGCCAAGTGCGAGTTGGACTCACCCATGTAGGGTTCCGTTGCAGCAAGTAACATAATATACATAGTACACATAGTTCTTGTAGTTCGTTGTAACTTTGATCGAAGTTTCAATAATAGTGTATTTATGACGTACTAAAAAAAAAATACTCATCGGATCGAGTTCAAACTTCAAACCAATTTTCGTTGGTAGTTTACATGGTAATGTACATCATATATTTTTTTTAGATTTTTCATTCTCTTACTTTAGAAGTTAGAGGGGGGGGACACACATTTTACCACTTTGGAAGTGTCTCTCGCGCAAATTAATCAGTGTAGACGAAAATTATTTTAGAAACCTCAACATCATTTTTGAAGACCTATCGATAAACACCCCACACGTGTAGGTTTGATGAAAAAAAAAATTTTGAGTTTCAGTTCTCAGTATGGGGGGCAACCTTAATTTTTGTTTTTTTTAAATTTTTCTGTTCAAATCTTAATGCGGTTCACATAATACATCTACTTACCAAGTTTCAACAGTGTAGTTCTCATAGTTTCGGCAAAAAGTGGCTGTGACATACGGACGGACAGACAGACAGACAGACATAACGAATCTATAAGGGTTCCGTTTTTACGTTTTACGGAACCCTAAAAACAAGTGAGTATGAAAACGAAGATATACCGGTATCGGCGAATCCCATCAACAATGACCGACCAGATGAAGGTTAACTGTACATGAAGATAAATCGCCGCCTGACGCTAGTTTTTGCCGTCTTGAAAATTACTTATAATTGCACCGAACAACTTCCTTGTGCCGGACATAAACACGTAAGATTATACAAGACGAGCACGTGAGGGTAACCAATAACTATTATGTTCTTTGATACGTCTCGGACAAGGTCTAGCGTAATTGTATAAGCTTTTGTTTCATGTGACATTGGTCCACGATCGTCAGTGCATAAACAAAACATCTTTGAATAATAATTCATCAGAGAACAAAGCTGGCTTCATCAGTGCTCCGCTCCTCTAAAGATTGGTCATAAAAAAAACTATTTGTTACTAAAAGACGAAATACGATGTACAAAAATAAACACAAGTTAACAAACCAAATCGACTGAAACAATGCAACTTGTGTGCAATTTCTTGTTAACTGTCGGAATCGCCAAGACAAAAACAAGACTAGTCGAGCGGGAATCACAAGGGGCCAATGGCAAAGAACGGCTCTCGAGAATCTCTAGAAACTGTACGTCGATGAAGAGTTTTTACACACGCACTCATCCGAAGCATTCGTGTACGAAAATGAAATACAAGCGAAACTAATGAAACAATCTGTTGGGTATTATGACTCAAACGAAATTGTATCTAGCCACAATACTGATGAGAAGTTTGAAAACACGGTTCGATAAGTAATCGATCGATGGTTGGATGTAATAAAGTTGCATGGCACAGGTATAAGAAATGAATAGTTTAGTAGTGGCGGTCGGCGACCCTTGGCGCCGGGCGCACCTGCGCTTGCGACGAATCGGTGGAGGCGGATGCCTCCAAGGCCACAAGCTTTAGGCTTTGACTCACTTGCCTCTCGCAAACCCACTAGCTTTGTAGTACCATTAATATCCTTCAAAAAGGACCACTGAATAGCAGACGGGCAGCTGCCGGGCATTTCCTGGAACTCAATAAACCTAACCGTTTCCTCATCCCATAACTACACGTTTCTCAGTAAATGAGACGCTTTTGTAGGATTCAGTAATGAAACCAAGAAAGCGTTTAGAGCGGTCTCTGTTTTGACAGGCGACTTGCTAATGAATGCACGCCGTTTGCAGAAAAAAGAAAGTTATACCTACTTTCACGGGCAGATCTTTGTAAGCAGTGAGCAATATCATATGTAAGCAAAGGATTGTAGAGTAAATTGTTATTAGACGTTTTCGAAATGACACATCCGTTTATAGCACAGGTGTTATTGCTATAAACAGATGTGTCATTTGGATAAATGGTCATTCGTCACAAAACTCCAGGTCTAACCCGTATACAATCAACCTTCGCAATAATAACAGCATAGAGCTCACTGTTTAATATCCATACGAACATTAACCTTTGTAGCTGGATTTAGCCGTTAGGAACAAAACATAGAACATTTGACCTTTGTAAAAACAGGTAACAAGATTTCAGTTGACTACGCAAAAAATTCAAAATTCTCGACTTTAAAGCTTCTGTGAGTTCGGTTTCGGCAATGTTTTTAGTCGTTCTTATGACCCATATTTTAAATGTATTTATGAGGTATTTACGTCAAATTTATCGTTTTGCATTGTATTGAAACAGCTGGTAAGTTTGCCGCGAAGAATAATAACAAACATGGTAACAATACTTACAGGGTTAAATGCGATTCGATACGTAAATAATACCCGGTAATAAGATAAACACGCGTCGTGTTTTGAATCACAGTAAGTGCAGACACTCTTGTTACACGGAAAGCTTTGTCAGCCTGAAGTACTATAGCTAGTATACGTTATTTAGATGTTTTTTTATTGTAAGTGTGTTTTTAGGTTTTTACTTTTCTGTTTAAAATAGTTTATAAGGGCCATTTTTTGGTATGCCATCTCCTGTTCGTGCACGGTTGCCTGGTAGAGATCGCTCTAAGCGATAAGGCCGCCAATTAAATTGCTAGGATATTATTTTTTCTGTTTTGTATCATTTGTTGTGTTTCTTATGTTTTATGGCTTTTTAATAAAGAGTTATTGTATGGTTGTATTGTATTGTATTGTATTGTACGTTGGACAAGTGCCTCCAAGCCATGCCAGAGAAACCTGTAAGGGCTTTAGTCGATATTTTGGTGGTGTTGAGTCTAACACAACTGCAGTGTTTTTAAACGGTGGACGGAGCGTAAAAGCATTTTCTCCACACAAAAGAAACTATAGCATTGGATCTAACAGTACTGAACTATAGCTAGATAATATTGTTAGAGAACTGCATTTAAACAACGTTAGTAATCATATCATTGTTATGGTTGACACGGCTGTTGTGATCACAGGTACAGTTGCGAGTGTCAATACAGTAGATTGTTGTAACAACAACGTTGTAACTAATTCCACACGAGTCGTATTACCTTCTGATATCGTGGGCAGAACGTTAACGACGCTGACAATCCCCACGCCTGTTAGCTGACTCATTCACCAAAACTTGCAGCTATACTTCCGAGAAACGTCAAATGGTTGAAAACAAGAACCGAAACAATACGGTCACACAATAAACACTTTTTATCACGTAGCCCACATAGATAGATTTGCTTCAAAATTTAATTCGCACTCATAAATCTTGCAGTCACGTATAATAAAGTTGGATTAGAAATTGCGCTACAAAGTGGTCAGAGCGTACACTTTTTCCATAACGCGGGAGAAATTGTAAGCTATCACATTAGATCGGCCTAGTTTTTTTTTTCGTCGTCACGTCGAGCGTAATGCGTATGCGCCGTGATGTCGCTGCAAAGCGCGGGAGACAACTGGCGCTGGCCAGACTCAGACAGACAAGCGAAGCCAACGCCCGTTCACCAGTTCACCTACTCTTATCTTTAAATGACGGAGTGTTGAGCCGGCGTTGCCAAAACGTCACATTTGGCCGATAAACGTTACTTTTGACCTGTACAAAAATTGACAACATGTACCCTTCTATGTTGTCTCTTCTAAACTATGTAAATTTATGAGACAAAGTCGCATAAAATCAAACAAAGGTATATTAGTGTGTGTAAGAAACTTTAATATTTTTTATTTAATGAATGATAGGCGTACAACATAAGCCGATGAGTCTGAATGAAACAGTACAATATAATGACAAATTTACTGAAAGCATCCATGTTGGTTAACTAAAATATTATAAAGAAAAACATAAGATAGGTTATTATTACTTCATCTAGAACATGTTGGATAAAATTGAAATAGAGAAAATTGAAAGAGATATAACATAATTAGTGAGTCCAAGCTCGATAAACTGATTTTGTTTTACTATGCAACCCATGATGGGTTGCATAGTTAAACTATCATCATCCACAGCCTTCTTTACCCTGTAACATTTTCGTAACAGTATTATTTTATTCTGTGCCAAGACAGTTAAACAGGCTCGTCAGGCTCGTCATATCATCCTCATGAATAGTCACTTAACGTGCGAAACGTTACTTTTGGCACAGGACAATCTGGCAACACCAATTACTTGCTTATGCGTTTCCGAGCTCACTTGACCGGTTTCTCACACTGCACCGCCAGTACCTTTGGGTATTATTGCGTATAGAATTGCATATACATATTATATGAATAAGGAATGGAAAACTTGTACAAGACTTTTACGACCTTTATTAATCATGGTGACGATAAAAATGAAAGGAATTTACTGTAGATAAAGCGTGATTAATTGCGACGTTTATGTCTTAAAACGAAAATAATAATTCTTGTCCTTATCTGGTCGGGGAAGTGTGAAAATGAGGCAGAACCTTTCATTTAGTATGTACGATTGTAACAATCGTTTGTACCCCCTAACCCTAGTTGAGGACAGATAAGACAGATTTGTCATTCATTTGTTTTACAAGCACGGTTGCCGGGTAGAGCTCGCACTAAACGATGAAGATCTAATAATTGGTATTAGGTAATATATATTAATAATACAAAGTTTTACTTACTATTATAGATTTACACTCGCCTATATCTCGCCTGATATCAAGCGACGATACGATTTACGAAGACGATAAGATTTACCTAGAAGAAATCGAATTCACTCTCGACTTGAAGACGCCAAGATTGTAACCCTCGGTTTGTTGTTTTTTGTATTGTATAGTATCTATTTTACGTTACCAAAGCTTGTACGAAGTAGAGTAGTACAGGTTTCGATAGTTAACAACTTCATTATCTATATTATATCAGTAGGTTTCTAATATTTTGCCAGTGCTACTTTAGTTACCTACTGAAGTTTTCTAGAGCACCTCTGTCGTAAACTCTACACAAGTCAACTGTCAAAACCTTTTTTTTTATTAAAATCGCCGCGCCGTATACTACAAAATCTGGCTTAGCCATAATTTTGTTTTTATAAGTCAATTCGATGGCCACAAACATTTGACTAACTGTCTGCAAATGTTTGGGACACGTCGATTATCGACATTCGTCCTGTCACTTTATAATAAATTTAAAAAAAAATAGAACACTACCCTTTATCCGTCGGCGGTGAAAAATGCAATCAACATCGCAAAAAGAAAACGCGCATTTCCAGAAACAGCTGATAAAACAAACCGATACGTTACAATAAACCCACAGATTAGTCATACTTTTTGCTAATAAGTTATCTAAGAACAATAATCGACATGATTAAAGAGCACGCTTTCCTCGTAATAAAATTAATCAGATGATAGCATTCACAATGGCGGAATCAATTTATTATTCATTTGTTCGATTTGCGCCATCCACGATGACTTAGTTCCTAGTTTATCCTTCATATTCCGTAGGCCTAAACATAGGAATTTTGAATGGATCATCTAAGTATCAGCTGGAGGCTCAAGAATCGATCGAGAGACGTGCCAAAAGGTTCATAGGCAAGGACATTTCCTTGTGCGAAAAAGACTTCAAAATCTTGAATATCGCCGTAAAATTGTTAGCTTGTCGTTTTTTATCGGATACAATTCGGAGAGTGTACAACTGATCTGCATGATCTAAATCCACCTTGCCTTTTTTTCTATCGGACTGCTCGTAGCTCGAAAAAGCGACAACGTATCATGGTTGACGTTTCAAAGACTCGTACGAAGAGGTTTGACTTTGGAATGCGTTGCCTAAGTGGGGTTTTCCCGATGGTTACAGTCCGCGAGGTATAAGCTGAGCTTTGCATTTGTGTGAGTGTACATTCACGTACACGCACTTCACCTCTTGTACAGACTGCAGCGTGACGTGTTTAATATTATTTTGTTTTTGTTTGATATAAGTGTTAGTAAAATGGATGCCAACACAAATAAGCGCAAAATACGGAAACCATTAAATAGCCAAGTAAAAGAAATTTTGTGTAATTTAAATAGCTATTTTAAAGACATGAACGATAAAGACATGTCAAGTGTGACTACATCAGCCCAATTGGTATCGACATCGACAGGAATTCCACTGTCAACTATTAAAAGAGTCTTATTGGAAGGTAAACGTGTTTTGAAAGATGGAACCAAATTCAAATCTCCGAAAAAGACCAGATGCAGGAAAAATATAATAATCATTGATGATTTTGATAAAGCAGTAATCCGTAGAACAATTCATAATTTTCACATTACTGACAAAGAGGTGCCAACAATGAAAAGAATTCATGAAAAATTAAAGGCTGACATTAACTATCCAGGATCAATATGGTCATTGCGAAAAGAAGTATCTCTTTTAGGATTCAAATGGTCAAGGACAGAGAATAACAGAAAAATTTTAATGGAAAAGCATGAGATCCGTCACCTACGTATAACTTATTTACTTAAAATTTCCGAATACCATATTCAGGGCAGGCCTATCGTTTATACCGATGAAACATATATTGACACCACTCACACTTCATCAAAATCATATTCAGATGGCAGCACTTCTGGTTTGAAAGAAACCTATTTCTAAAGGAAATCGATTGATAATCGTTCATGCCGGCGGCGAGGACGGTTTCATACCAAATGCGCTGCTGATGTTTAAAGCTAATCAAAAAAGTGGTGATTATCATAACAATATGAATACAGAAAACTATACAAAATGGTTACAAACGCAATTAATTCCCAATTTGAAGCCCAATAGCGTTATTGTAGTTGACAACGCATCTTACCACAATTCGTTAAAAAATCCCGCTCCCAACTCAAATAGTCGCAAACAAGATATGATTGACTGGCTCAAGTTACGCAATATCGATCACTCAATATCCATGCTTAAACCACAACTTTATCAATTGATACTGCATAATAAACAACGATTTATTGAATATAAAATTGACACCTTATTAAGAGAACATGGTCACAGCGTTTGTTGTCTGACTGTACTTTTGGTGATCACTCACACTAATGCAAAGCTCAGCTTATACCTCGTGGACTGTACCATCTTGTATCTTGAAATCGAGAGTGAATCGGTATATTCTAGGTAAGCACGCTCCATCGTAGACCGCACCATCGCTTAACATCAGGCGAGATGACGGACACGTGTAAACCTTTAATAAAATAATCAGAAAATAGGGAGATTAAAATGATGATTTTATGATTTCTATTCTCCAATCCACTTAAACGCACAAAACATTTCACCAAAACTGCTGCGTTTAGGAGCAGTTTTAAATGCCAAATGATTGTGTAGAGTTCGGTTTTTGTCTCTCTGTATCTCCTAAACTACCTATCGTATACGAGGGTCAAACTGAAAGTTCTTAGAACTGGCCACTTATAAACAATATTAATAAAAAAAAAATTCTATAATTTGAAAATGGAACTCTTTGCCAATATTACTGAGTATATACTTCATTCATTTGTCATTTGTTTTACGATTTGGCGGCAAATTGAAAATTGTCTGTGTCACGTCAACATGAATTTAACACGAGAAAATTTTCGTGCAATGATTTTTTATGACTTTCGATGTCATTTAAGTCAACAAGAAAGTTATGATAGACTACGATTGGCCTTTCACGATGAAGCCCCATCTCGTGCGACTGTTTACAACTGGTTTAATGAGTTTAAACGTGGTCGCACTAATCTCACTGATGATTTACGTGAGGGACGGCCTTCTACGGCGACGACTGAAGTTATAAGATAACATCTGTGTTGTGCGGCGTATGATAGAGACTGACAAAAGAGTTAGTGCAGTAACTTTAAACATTACCGTAGGCGTTAAATCCGGTAGATCTGATTTTTTGCAGACTTGTTTATGATGTTGGCCTAATGATTGTCCCAAGTTTGTGACCTCGAGCGACGAACGCAACTTTGTCAAAAATCGAAAAAACCGCGAAAAAATCGTAAATTTTTCAAATTTTGGCGATTATAACCCTAAACGACTAGTTTTTGTAAAAACTTTCTTATGGCATTTATAAAGTAGACTAAATTTGCTACAATATGATACTAGAATTGTCTCTGTACACCCAATAGTTTCTGAGAATAAGTCTTTCAAAGTTTATAATTTTTTTCGTACTTCGCAATTTTTAGCAATATTTTAACTCCTACTTGACCACTTTATGGCACAGTTACTGCGGTTTTTAACCCCCGACCAAAAAAAGAGGTGTTATAAGTTTGACGTCGAAGTCTGTCTGTCTATCAGACACACACACATACAGGTCTGGCTCTCAATGTATCTGTCTCTGTGTGTATCTGTCTATGGCTCTGTAGAGCTCAAACGGATGGGCCGATTTCGATGCGGTTTTTTTTATTTGAAGATACATTTTTGTGTTGATGTTTTGAGCTATTTGTGGTTAACATCGATTCAAGATGGCCGCTTCCACCAAATGGCGGACCAAATATTTCACCACAATCTACCTCAATATGGGTACTACTACATACTACTCCATACATTCAGGCGACAAAGTTCCTGGACTAAGTGACCTATCAGCAGATTCGGACAAGCTTAGGCATCGGTATGAGTCAAGTGCACAAAATCCTACACGAACATTTAGCGGTCAGGAAACTTTGCGCCCGGTGGATACCTCATAATTTGACTGAGGCTCAAAAACTCCATCGTGTGGATTGGTGCCGTAAAATGATTGAAAGATTTAACGGAGGTGACTCAAATGCTGTGTTCGACATACTAACAGGTGACGAAAGCTGGATTTACTGTTATGATCCTGAAACCAAAAGACAATCTGTCTCAGTGGGTGTTTCCTTTCGAGGAGTTGCCAACTAAAGTGAAGAGAGATCGAAGTGCGGGGAAAAAAATGGTGGCCTCGTTCTTTGGAAGGATAGGTCATTTCGCAACAATTGTGTTAGAGGATCAAAAAACAGTTTCTGCAGAATGGTACACTACCAATTGTTTGCCACTTGTCTTGGAAAAAGTTCGAGAGAAACGACCTCGCAGTAGGATCCTCCTTCACCACGACAACGCCTCATCGCACACCGCCAAGCGAACGATCGACTATTTGGCGACATCAAACGTTGAATTACTGGGTCACCCGCCGTATAGCCCCGACCTCGCGCCTTGTGATTTTTATTTATTTTCAAAAATTAAAGAAAAACTTAAAGGAAAGCGGTTTATGAATGCTGAAGAAGCGGTGGCTGCGTATCGCGATGCCATTGAAGAGACCCCTAAGGACGAGTGGGCAAAGTGCTTTTCCCAGTGGTTCCATCGCATGCAGCGGTGTATTGACGTGAATGGACAATATTTTGAAAAGATATAATAAAACTAATAACTGGCTAATGTAATCAGTTTTTGATTTTCTAAGAACTTTCAGTTTGACCCTCGTACCGGCGAACGAGGTGACCATCGACGTTTATTTACGTTGCTCGCTTTGACTATGTGACAACGCTTTAAATCTGAACATAGTAACAGTTTCTTAGCAAACCTATTAAGAAAATGCTACTCATCCGATAAAGACAACAAAATAAAAACTGTATAAACGAACAGTTTCTTAGCAAACCTATTAAGAAAATGCTACTCATCCGATAAAAACAATAAACTAAAAACAATAAACTAAAAACTGTATAAACGAAAAACTGACTTCTTTTAAACCGATTTAAAAACGAAGGAAGTTCTCAATTCGACTGTAAGTTATTTAAAAGCTATGCTATAAAGATAACTCCGCCAATCAAAAATCAATTTTGATGTTTTTTTTTGTTTGGTAGATATATGGCACAGGTTGATCTAATAACATGTGGTCCCATACGTATTTTATCGATTTTCTATTAGTACTTTTTAATAAAATATCCAAATAAGAGAAAATCAACAAAAAATTGAGATAATATAGGACAAGATCACTGGAGAAGAGATCGAATAAAACATATCTGAGTTGTTCAACTCTACTATCAATATACTTATTTTTATCCGACCGAAAGAAGGGTTATGTTTTTCGCGCATGTAGGTATGTAAATTTCTTTATTCCCACGTATCTTCCAATTTTATATCCCTTGATTTTTGCAGTTGGGTTTTTCAAAGTAAAGTTATTTTTATTACAAGTTTCTAACCTTTGTCTAGTTAGAAATACACACATTCACTCTAGTCAAGACCTTCGCTGCGTTCTGTCAACTGGCTGCTCTTAAAATACGAACAATCAATTACAAAGGTCAGGGAGCGAGCACTGCGCACACATCAATATGCGTATATTTATGATAGGTACATAATATTGATAAGAGAGTGCGCATTTAAATGTTGGTACAGATAAATTATATTGCGGCCACTAACTGTTTGTTACCCTGCGGTTTCAAACCGCTGTTATCACAAGCGCGGTTAAAATGTTCGAAATGAAAGTCATACCAGGGATAAACCAAATAGTCAATTCAATTCATTTATTTCTTCAATATGGGTACAATGCATGCACACTTATGAAATGCAATAACAAACAAAACAAAATAGTATTACTAAATGGAAAATATAGGTGTGACTCACAATAAATATGACGTCTCAGTTACAGTCCAAACTTAAATTACGTAAAGCCAGTGCATCCTCACTCGCTCAAGGTCGCGCGGTTTTAGCCTACCGTTAGACCGTTCCTTCCAGGAAACAAGTGACAGTCGGTTGTCGGACGCACGGCTGACCGCTCGCGCAAAACGTTTCCCGCGCATATTGTTATTAGATATGTCGTAAACCCTCCGCGCTAGACAGGGACAGAGTTACGCGTTAGAAGAGAGAGTTGAAAATCGCGACAGATATTGAGCGCTAATGCGAGCTGAATTGAACTTTGTTGTGTCCCAGCAAGAGTCGCTATTTATATAATTGTTTTTGGTAAGTGTGGCTTCTGTACTAATATTTATTCTGTGGTAAAGCTGTTTTATCAAATAAAAAGTCATTCGTTTTATAATAAATATGCCTTTTCAATTAGAAAATTTCTTAAAATTTTCCAGTCATTACATCGGAAAAATCGGGTTAGAAATGCATGTGAACCGAGACGGCTAAATTTTGGATATGTTGCCTAGAAAAGCTTAAGTTCAAATTGTCGACCAAGATTTCCCATGTGCATTTTCCGCCATCTTGAAAAAAGAGTTAAATTCAGTTTTGTGACAATAACTCGATTCTGCTTTGAGATACGAAAATGTTGATGGTGTACTTTTTTGTTGCAGTGTACAAAGAGCAGTGTTTTCAGAGAAAGTACAAGGCAAAGAAATAAATCATCTTATTACTCCGGATGACGAGCGCAGGGCAGTACTAGGTAGTGATTTAGACTCTTCATATTCAAATAGCTGCGTGTCACTGTATATTACGGCACGGCATATTCCGAGAGCTGGCAGCAAATTTTGGGTAGACATTTGAGGCAAACTGAAAACTTGTCACATAGCTCTCTTATTATATCCCCAACACGGAGGTTCAGCAGCGAGCAAAATGAATATCTCAATTTAGATCACCTGGCAGGTGGAAAACCCCACCATAATGATGTATGTATGTGTAGTTTTGATTATCCTTACTTTTTAATCATAAATAATATCCAATTAATATTTCAAATTGCCTCTAAGTAATACTTTTTTACATTTTTTGCAAAAGATGTTTGCATGCATCTGGCAATGTGAAGACCCGGACTAAATCGTCAGGCTTATTATTTTTTAAATTCTTTAAACATTAAACAACAACATCTAAGAATTGGATATTACCTCAATACATAATTATTGAGCAATAAAAATTAAATTAAATTTAAAAAAAAATTAAGGGTTCATTTTGCCCCGCTATTCACCAGCCGGGTCTGCACTTCCGTGTTGAGGTATATTATTTGAGCTATGTGACAAGTTTTCAGCTTGCCTTAAAATACATACCCAAAACATGCCACCAGCTCTCGGAATATTACTTATCCTAAATTTAGATCAATATTATCAATCCAACACGATTTACTAACCGAATTATGCATGACAAAGAAGTCCATGAGAATTCACCACGACCCAAATACATTACTTGTTATTGATTTACTTGCTCGAGGTTTTGCGTCAGACTACTTTCGAGAAAGCCCTCGTACTTAATGCATACATACTTAAAAACATGGACACAGATAATTACCATAGTTTTACTATTATTCACGCTCGATGCATTGGCCAGCTGAAATGGCAATGGGTGGATGATATCTATGTCGCCAATGCCGTTGGAAGTTGGGATAGACGTGTTCCGTAATAGTGTTTATCTTATAATATGCTTCGGATCGGCAACGTCACGCAGTCTCGATAAAGTGACGATGTAGCTGGATAAATGGATACAATCTTTATGGTACACAACACAACACATATTTTTGTACTACTTAAAATTATATGTAGAGTAGCCGTAATGGCTTAGTGGCGAGAATGTCCGATTTCATAAACGTCAGGTGGCAGGTTTGAATGCACCTCTTGGGTAATTTTCCAAATGCAGATGTACCTATAAGTTTGCAGCGTCAGCGTCTTGCATTCCCCGTGTGATATCCCCATAGATAAAATGTATTTATTCTTTACTGTTTAAGTTTTTATATCTAAAAATAAAGTGGCCAAGTGCGAGTTGGACTCGCCCATGAAGGGTTCCGTTGCAGCAAGTCAAATAATATACATAGTACACATAGTTCTTGTAGTTCCTTGTAATTTTGATCGATGTTTCAATAATAGTGTATTTATGACGTACTAAAAAAAAACTACTCATCAGATCGAGTTCAAACTAATTTTCGTTGGTAGTTTACATGGTAATGTACATCATATATTTTTTTTAGATTTTTCATTTTCTTACTTTAGAAGTTAGAGGGGGGGGGACACACATTTTACCACTTTGGAAGTGTCTCTCGCGCAAATTATTCAGTGTAGACGAAAATGATTTTAGAAACCTCAACATCATTTTTGAAGACCTATCGATAGACACCCCACACGTGTAGGAATGATGAAAAAATTTTTTTTGAGTTTCAGTTCTCTGTATGGGGGGCAACCCTAATTTTTCTTTTTTTTTAATTTTTTTGTTCAAATCTTAATGCGGTTCACAGAATACATCTACTTACCAAGTTTCAACAGTGTAGTTCTCATAGTTTCGGCAAAAAGTGGCTGTGACATACGGACGGACAGACAGACAGACAGACAGACAGACAGACAGACAGATATGACGAATCTATAAGGGTTCCGTTTTTACGTTTTACGGAACCCTAAAAACTGAGCTTGATGGAACTTGGCGTCCTATAACAAAATGTTATTTCACAAAAATATCGTGTTTGCTTTAAATTTTCTGGGATCTCGGATATAAAATACAAACCTATTTACTCTACAACAAAACTTCCAATAGGCAGGATGGAGTGAAGAAATACATTTAATAAAACGCTAAATTTTCATAGGTATATACTATATAGGTTTCTGTTTGCCCGCGATTATACCGATGTTGAACACAATCGCAGCTTAGGATGTAGTACGTTTACAAAGATGGAACTGGTTTCGTCAAAATTTTTTGAAGTTTGAGTTCCTCCTAACCACAGACAGATTCGAACAACGTTCCATACTTTTGCAGCGCATATGATTAACGTAGAGTCGAAAATCAAGAGAAGAAAATCTGTTTAAAGTCTACACCACAAAAGTAATGCATAACTACAACTTCCAGTTAAGTATAAAATGTTATAAAACGTATACCAAGTATTCATAAATACAACATCGACGTTAAGATAAACCACTTCTGAATAAATAACTCTCCCATCAAAACTCCCAAGATGTTAAAGAAGACGTAAACAAATTTCAGCGTAAAATACGTTTACAACGTCATAAAAGTCAAAGTACTCACTCCTCTTAGATGTGTCGAAGTCATCTTCGAGACCGTTGCACGTCCTATCTCCATCGTACTCGTAAACCTTGAAACTTTCGAAGGAATACAGCTTGACGACTTTTTCTGTATCAGCTATTCAAATCGGCTAGAATGAACTAGCACAGTCCCAAAGTTCGACAACAAAAATATCGAGTACAACCTTCAGTTCACACAGCACAAACACAAGTCGCGTCACTATTCCGCAAAGTTTCGGTAGAATGTCAGTTTCGTCAGTTCAATGTTTACAATCACCGGTAACCGACACCTGAAGCGGGCACATCGCTATTGTATTCAGAACAATGTTGGAGAATGCGAAATATTCGGAAAGTCGGGAGAGTTGCGAGACGCGCGTCGGGAGTTGGCTACGGACTCGGGTAGAGGATCGCTCGGGATGGCGGTCTCGTGCCGTCTGGCCGGGTTCGGTTCGGCTGCAGTGGCCGTCGCGCCGGCGCCGGGAACTATGTCAGACGGCGCCCTGAGCACCCCGGACACCCCGGCCTCTAATGGGCACACACCTAGCGATAGACGCATCGATACTCCACCTATGCATACCGATTGCTCTATGAATTTTTAATCAATAGCACATGGCACTTTCACATATGACTGTTGCTGTGAAGTTAGCTGTAAAAATGGATGCAGTTTTTAGTCTAAAATATTTTTGACGCTGACATCGCGAACGAAATATAATAGACTCCTAAAATGCATAGCTGGAATACCTGTATTATTTACATGCTAAAAATGTTGTATGGTTTTTTGATTTGCAGGTTTACGGACCAGTGGAACACAGATTTTTATATTGAAATATAGGTTGATACCATGTATTTAATATACACTATTATTTAGAATTAAACAAATACATGGTGTATAAAATCACGGATTCCTACATATAGTTATACTAGCAGCGCCCCGCAGTTTTACCCTCGTAGTTCCCGTTACAGGTTACAGGGATCATCCCGCGATAAAAAGTAACCTACATGCCTCTTCGAGACATACCTAATTGCAATTAGGAATGCCTCGAAGAGCATACCCGATCCGTTCAGGCGTTCCGACGTGGTTGAGCAACAAACATCCAGACTTCCTCATTTATAATATTAGTAGGTAGGTAGTAAATTTGCCATAAAGTTCCTGCAATACAATAAACGAGACATACATAACAAATCATTTTTGAGACCAGCTCCTAAGGCCACTAAATATGGTCAGGTATTTCCATTGTGCCCAAGATCGCTCTAGCTAATACAGCAGTAATTTTCTATACATTACGCTTTTAAACACGCAGTAAACTGCATCAAAGCATAATTAGCCGTAGCAGCGGCAGCGGCGAGGTTGCAGCGTCGGGCCTTAATGAGGTTCTTAATAGCTATAGAACGTGACTGCATAAAGTGCAGTTAAGCTGAAAACTTCGATCATTTGTCGGAGCCCTCGAATATTTAAGCGTAAGTTTTGATTTTGATAGAGTTTCGACTTCAAATTATTAACATTTTCAATTACTTATAGTATAAGTTTTTTTAACGGGCAGAGCCTTTATTTTCAAAACTAAAATACAATGAGAACTACACTACGCTACACACCTAGCTAGCTACTTACACTAAGCACACCTGAATTATCCATAGACCAATAGAGCTCTAACGATAATCAAGATGATCAAGCCCACTACCAGTCGGAAGCGTGCCTAGCATGCTGGCGCCATTACATACATATATTACTGGCCTCGTGGCTAAGTTGGTAGTAGCTCTGCCTGCGAAGCCGAGGGTCGTGGGTTCGATTCCCACCCAGTGCAAATATTTGTGTGATGAATTCGAATGTTTGCACGGTGTCTGGGTGTTTCTATGTATAATAAGTATGTATTTAAAACTATACAAGTATTATATCAGCTATCTGGCCGCCATCACACAAGCTTTGCTTAGTTTGGGGTCAGATGGTGTTGTGTGTGAATTGTCCACCAATATTTATTATTTATTATTATTTTATTATTATTTAATAAGTGATACGCGAAAATGTATTTTTATTTAATGTTTATATTTTCAGTAATTGTTCGCCATGAAGATACATCAATTGCATTATCAAGATAAGCACAGTTCACTAACTTTAAAAGAATTAGTAATAAACTAATATGTCACCGTCTAATCTTTTTATTCTTGTTAATATTACGAAAAACCGCTCTACCGATTTCGATAAAATTTCGAAAAGTTCGCGAGCTCTTAAGGTAGCGGTTCGCGCCGCGACCGCGACGCGAGACCGAGACCGGAGACCGAGACCGGAGACCGCGACACATGTCTCGGTCTCTGAGGTGTCGGTTCGCGCCGCGACCGCGACACGAGACCGAGACCGGAGACCGCGACCGGAGACCAATACAGGCACTTGACATTATGAAATTGTACGGGCGCCAATTCGCGCCGCGACCGCGACACGAGACCGAGACCGGAGACCGCGACAAGTGTCACGGCTGCTTCAGTATGAGGAGTCTGTCGATAGAGTCAGTTGTGTTTTGTGGATCACAATGGAAAACCAAGTTGTAGAACTTCTATTGGAGGAGGAAGAAGACGATGATTTGCTCTTATATTATTATTACAAATATAAAACTAAAAGAAGATTACCTATTAGGGAATTACATATAAGTAGAGGCTAAGAAGGATCATTTTCGCTATTAGTCAAGAAACACCTAATGTTTGATGACAATAATTATATTCAGGAAGTATTTTCGGCTGAATAAAACACAGTTTGATTATATATTAAATTTATTGAAAAAAACAATGCATGAAAAAGGAAAAATATTGATGAAAGAAAAATTAGCACTAACTCTCACAAAAATTAAAACTAAATTTCTTACGACATTCGGAATCTGTAATGTATAATAATAAAGGTAATTGTTTGTAGTACTTTTAATATTGTAGTAGTAGTAGTAGTAATATTGTATGTAGGGTTCAGTATCTCGAAAGGAAAAAACGGAACCCTTACAGGATCACTTTGTTGTCCGTCCGTTCGTCTGCCTGTCAAGATTTTTTTTCTCAGGAACACGTAAACGTAACAAGTTGCAATTTATATCATGCACTCAAATTTTTTGTCCCTTGAAGCCATGACAAAATCAAACTTTTAAGACAATGCAATCAAAAGATACAGCGATCTATGCCAAATTTCGACACTTTTTTTATGTGAAAACATTTTTAGTACAATTTACACACACTGAATTTTCGTGAATGAAGATCATCGTCACGCTCGGAAGTGAAAGAAACGTTCGGGTGAACTCGAGACCGCCGAATGGGGAGCCTATTAAAACGCATAACTTTTTGTTCCTAATTTACTTTGTCATAATGAATGTAGCATAATGTATAGTGTCATAATGCAACTTTCGCATAATCATTTTTTGGCGTCATGTGTTTTAAGCGTTATGCTTAATAATGTGTGTTTGTGTGTTTTAAGCATATAAGCATGTGTTTTAAGCATAACAATCTATTGTACTACATTTAATTCGACTATTGATGAGATGCATAATAGTATTTAGGCATTTTTTTGTTTGTAAAATTTTTTTTTAAGGTGCCGTTTAAATCGCATATTTTTTTCCCTAATTTACTTTGTCATAATGAATGTAGCATAACATAAATATAGGTTCATAATGTAACTTTTGCATAATTGTTTTTTGGCGTAATGTGTTTTAATCATAAAAATGTATTGTACTACATTCAATTTGACTTTGAATTTGATAGACTGTTGCTCAGACGCATTTAGGCATTTTTTAATTATTTGTTGTGCTACGTAATATATAACCAGGTTATATAGGGTCCAGATCTGACTCGGAGCACCCCGACTCCACCTAGTCTTGTCGCTACTACCCCTAGACTGTATTTAAAAATGCGGGAGCCAGAAGCTCAGGGCTGACTGCAGAGCTTCTGGCGGGAGAACCCACCCGGAGTCAAAAAGTGCACCATATGTCTTAGGTGTATGTAGGTTTTTAAGTCTTAAAAACGTTATGTCTACATAAATTAGTACAAAAATTGTTATACTACTGCATAGTCCTGCATAGATATTCCATTAAATTAGTAGATACCTACATTACGAATAATAAATATTGTTGTCAAAGTACCCACCCGCATTTCACACACCCACGTATTTTATTTAAATAATGTTGCTACAGTCCGCTCTTTGCACTTGTTTTTTAGTTAGGTGTTTAAAGTTTATGCCTTTGATCATTATGTTTAAGTATTGTTATGTTTTTCTCAATGTGTGCCTTTAAATATTATGCTATTTATAGTTATGCCTCGAAACATTATACTAAGTTATCTGTATGCTATATATGGCTATGCGTTTAAACATTATGCTAAGTTATCGTTATGTCATATATGGTTATGCTAGTTAAAATTATGCGAAGACAGTTATGCGTTTAGTTGATATGGGAAATTATCATTAGTCCTAAAAACGTTATGCCTACCTAAAATAGGACAAAAATGTTATGCCACCCCATTTAGACCCACCGAATGTACTAGAGCGAGAGAGAAACAGCTGCTGCTGCTGTCTGGCTGCTGTCACTATCTTCTTTTTTAATTTATTCTTGGCCGTGGATATTAGTCCTTCTGCCGCATCTGTCACTGTCGTGTCGCTTTGTTCACTACGTAATGTTTAAGTACCTGGTTGACCGAGCTTTGCTCGGTTTTTTGAAATTATATTTAGGCAGATACAATTTAAGAAATGCATTAAAATTCGTTACGTAGTTTGAAAGATCTAAGGATACATAGGTACATAAAAAAAAAACGAAAAAAAATAACGTGGCCAAATGCGAGTTGGACTCGCCCATGAAGGGTTCCCTTGCAGCAAGTAACATAATATACATAGTACACATAGTTCTTGTAGTTCGTTATAGCTTTGATCGAAGTTTCAATAATAGTGTATTTATGACGGATTTAAAAAAAACTACTTATCAGATCGAGTTCAAACTAATTTTCGTTGGTAGTTTACATGGTAATGTACATTACATATTTTTTTTAGATTTTTCATTATCTTACTTTAGAAGTTAGAGGGGCGGGGACACACATTTTACCACTTTGGAAGTGTGTCTCGGGCAAACTATTCAGTGTATACGAAAATGATTTTAGAAACCTCAAGATCATTTTTGAAGACCTATCGATAGACGCCCCACACGTGTAGGTACGATGAATACTTGATACCGAGGGCGGAGTTTTACCGCTTGAGCCATTTAACCTTTGAACATAGTGGCGAAATTTGTTATCGTATTCTAATGATATTCTAGGAGTCTTTAATTGTTTGAAAAAGCATAATATAAAATGTCATTTTTTAACAATGCAATCTAGCTAGATCGATTTACCGTCCCCGAAACCCCCTGCTCACATAATTTCATGAAAATCGTTCGAGCCGTTTCCGAGATTCAGATTCTATATAAATATAAATATACAAGAATTGCTCGTTTAGAGGTTTATAGGCAGGCGTGGAATAGACTTGAGTATGCGTAATATGAGGACCGCATTCGGTGTACGGTTTTGAACTCTGAAACTCTCTCTCAAACAGGAGGTGTATTGGTCCATTTTTTACAGGCGGTGCCCCAAACATGAAGTGAAGACATGCTTTGGTATCATTATAAAAAATTGGCAGTCACAGGAACTGCCGATAGAAGTGAAAACTAATAGCTCAGAATTTGATAGCTTACTTTGGAAACTACACGAGTGTAACCGGAGGGCGTGGCCTGGCCATCATGACATGGCCATCTATTGGCTGACGCATTTCTAAATGGCCAATAGCCATGGTCCCGAGTTTACCCGAAGATTTCTTATCAGACCCGAGCATGATGCTAGAATCCAATTCACAACTCACGAAATATCTGTCTAGGTGCGCCTAAAGAAGTTTTCACTTCAATAACTGTTTTAGACACAATATCAAATGATTATTATGATTAACTAGCGACCCGCGCCGGCTTCGCACGGGTGAAAAAAAATCTAAAATCATTATCTGCATGCTTTTCTGAGTCCAAAACCGTACACCGAGTTTGGTCCTCATACTGGTTGCATACTCAACTCCACTCCGCCCCCACCCTATTATAATATGCATTCATTTTTATTTGTTAAATAATTCAAAAGTATCTAATAGTTATTTCTTATTTTAGTTTTCACTTCTGCTGTTATGCACACACTTTTTTCCGGTTATTGGCAAATGGAGAAACATATTATGCGTCGCTATCATTCGCATTTCGTATATCAATCACCTTGTTACATTTCTCAAATAGTCAAAGAGGTGTTGAAACATTTGAAGATTGTTTTAGTGCCAATTTTAGTGCTTATGCCAAAAGAAAGTGACTTTAGGTTGATATCTAAAGGCTTTTGGGATAAATGGCAATTCCACAATAGGGACTGGGTAAAAATACATCATCCTAATTAGTCCGTCTGCTTGATCATGGAAAAATATTGGACACGTATTTTTTGTTTTTTCATAATATTAAAAATCGTCAAAGATATAGACCATCAAACTTCGAGAGTGGGGGGTCGCGACGTCACTGTCGTGAGTAAAAATCGTACTCACAAGTGACGTCACACGAAACTTCGAAGCGCTGTATCATCGTAATTTTTTGTTTGTGAAACAAAAAAAAATACGTGTACAATATTTTTTGGCAATCTAACTAACGGGCTACTTAGTTTTTTTTGAGGATTGTACCCTATTGCACAGGCGCTATTGACGGAAAACACGTCAGAATAAGGGCCCCTGAAAACAGTGGATCGTTATATTTTAATTATAAGGAATTTTACTCGATTGTTCTCCTGGCTATTGTAGACCATCATTACAAGTTCAGTAGACGACGTAGACGTTGGCTCTTACGGCAAAGAAGGAGATAGTGGAATATTTCAAAAGTCGGAAATGGGAAAAAAAAACATGAAAAAATAATTTAATTTTCCAGAATCAAAAAATCTACCGAATTCGAACTTAATATTACCACATTTTTTAGTTGGAGATGAAGCATTTAGTTACGCTAGACAAGTCGCCAAAACGATTTAAGCAAAGAAATATTTAACTATCGCCTTTGTCGTGCTAGACGAGTATCGGAAAACGTGTTCGGTTTGCTGTCTCAGGCGTTTAGAATATTTTACACCCCTATCGGCATAGCACAAGAAACAAGCACAGATATGATCTTAGTTGCCTGTTGTTTGCATAACCTATTAAGAGACGGATTTTTGGAATACACTCAAATGCCCGTACATCGATGGAATCAAGAAGAAAATTTACCTTCAAATTTAGTTTCATTACGTGGAACCGGAGGGTTTTCGAATAGCAACGGACTAGACATTAGAGCAAAATTAACCGATTTCTTTACGCCACAGCAAGGAGCCGTAGAATCGCAAATACAACGTGTCACACGGCTTGCCTAAGTTGATTCCATCTATGTTAAGTAGTATGTGCGTATGTCTATGCAGAATAAATAAATTTAAAAAAACACACCTATTTTATTTAAGGTTTCACCCACAGAAATCTAAATAATAAGTATTTAGATTTCTGTGGTTTCACCTATACTCCTCCAAATGTTATCCTTCAGATTTTCGTCCCTGTGGGAGTCTAGTTGTGAATCGTATATCAAGGGGTGCTGTCTGATTAGCTCAATCAGCGCTTTACAATTTTCGTTAGAAAAACTAGTCATTTTTAGTAACTGTTCGATAAGTCTAAGCTTGAAGCGCACTGATCCTTTGTACTTTGACTCAAGCACATAATTTAAGAACCACCAAACTTATTTATGCGGTTTGGCGGGAAGCTAAGTTTTGGCGGGAAACGTAGGTACTTTCAAAAGCCAGAGGTTTTCGCCGTTTATTTGAATTCCGTATACATAAATCATCGCAGTTACTACAGACAGGCTTTCATGCAAAAGTTTTTCTAAAATTTTGATTTTATTTTACGATTTTAACGACGAGGTCGAATGCGTGTTTTGGTGTACTAGTGGCGCCATCTAGTTTATTTTGGAACGGACTAATCGAGCAAGAAACTGTAAAAAAAAAAACAAATTAATTGTTGTATGGGAGCCCCCGTTAAATATTTATTTTATTTTATTTTTAGTATTTACCTATTGTTATAGCGGCAATAGAAATACATCATCTGTGAAAATTTAAACTGTCTAGCTATCACCGTTCTTGAGATACAAACAGATAGTCTTGGTGACAGACGGACGGACAGACGGACGGACAGCCAAGTCTCAGTAATAGGGTTCCGTTTTTACTCTTTGGGTACGGAACCCTAAAAACGGTGGTCGAATGTATAACCTCCTCCTTTTAGGAAGTCGGTTAAAAATATGCCTCTGACGATGCGACGTTGACAAAAAGTATTTTTAATAAGCTTTTGTCCTAGCGTAATCAGCGGTGTATCGACTGGATATAACACGCATGCGTTTCCAGCGCGACACGAGACACTACTTGACCGGGGCGGCGACCGTCTCGATGTCTCCGGTCTCGCGTCTCGGTCTCCGGTCTCGGTCGCGCGTGCGAACTGGCGCCCATACAATTCCATAATGTCAAGTGCCTGTTGTGGTCTCCGGTCGCGGTCTCCGGTCTCGGTCTCGTGTCGCGGTCGCGGCGCGAACTGGCGCCCATACAATTCCATAGTGTCAAGTGCCTGTCGCGGTCTCCGGTCGCGGTCTCGTGTCGCGGTCTCGTGTCGCGGTCGCGGTGCGAACTGGCACCCATACAAAGCTATAATGTCAAGTGCTGTCGTGGTCTCCGGTCTCGGTCTCGTGTCGCGGTCGCGGCGCGAACTGGCGCCCATACAATTCCATAATGTCAAGTGCTTGTCGCGGTCTCGCGTCTCGGTCTCCGGTCTCGGTCTCGTGTCGCGGTCGCGCGCGCGAACTGGGGTCCATACAATTCCATAATGTCAAGTGCCTGTCGCGGTCTCGCGTCTCGGTCTCGCGTCGCGGTCTCGTGTCGCGGTCGCGGCGCGAACTGGCGCCCATACAATTCCATAGTGTCAAGTGCCTGTCTTGGTCTCGGGTCGCGGTCTCCGGTCGCGGTCTCGCGTCGCGGTCGCGGCGCGAACCGCTACCTTTAGGTAACAAACATAAAAAAATACAGTCGAATTAAGAACCTCCTTCCTTTTTGAAGTCGGTTAAAAAGTCACAAAGTAAATGGTGATCCTAACACATACTGTACTTAGCTGTATTATGCAATCTTACTAAATTTTTTATTATTTATGAGAATATCCAAACGTAAGTTTTGAAATAAAGACTTTCCACCCCCAGACGCTTCCCAATGTTAGAATCGTTTGCATCACAAATTAGGACAAATATGAAAAGCTGTGTCTCTTGGCTGTGTAGCTTGAAGGTCGATAATTGCAGTAAAATTGTCGATTATGAACAGAATTAACTTCTCTCTCTGGAAAGCAAGAAATGTACAAAAATACATTTATTTTATCGGTAACTAGAGGTCCGCTCCGGCATCGCCATGGGCTACTACCAGCGCCCCGCGGTGTTACCCGCGTAGTTCCCGTTGTTTTTTCGGGATAAAAAGTAGCCTATGTGTTTTTCCAGACTAATAATCTATCTATGTTCCAAACTTCAGCCCGATCTGTTCATACATTAAGACGTGATTGAGCAACAAACATACATATATTGACATTTATAATATTAGTAGAATAGCACTCAGGGATTACGTAGGTAGGTACATATCCAACGGAGAAAGAATTTTCGAAATTGGTTAAGTAGTTCCTGAGATTAGTGGCATTCAAACAACCTCTTCGGCATTATAATATTAGTATAGAAGTATAGATAGGTTTGCACTTGATCTCTACTTCGCATTGTGTTCAGCGACGATGCTATACATATTTATATCTACACGCTTGCTTCCTAAATACTCTCGACGTGAAAACGTGATTGTTTCTATCGGAAAAAGCACATACTCAGGCAATGTATTTATTCCACAGCCTATAAATTTTAATCACGAAATGGGAGTCGTTCGTTCGTCTTTGGAACATCAACCATGAAACGCTTTTTGGAACTACGAGCAGTATGCGTGCACACTATCAACTAATGCTATAAACACTATAATTTATACGTAGTAGCGGCCGTTCCGGCTTCGCTCGGTGTATGTCAAAATCTTTACTAAAAATATTTAAAGCTGAAGAGCATGTTTGTTTGAACGCGCTAATCTCAGGATCTACTGAAACGTTTTCAACATTTTTTTCACCGTTAGAAATGTATGTAATACCTGAGTGCTATATGTTATTAAGTATATGTACCACAAGCGAAGCCGGGTCGAACCGCTAGTATCAAATAGTTTGCAATAAAAAATACTGCAACTTTAAATTGACTTATAAACTATCCTATCTCATTTTCCATGTATCAGGAAAGAATTTTGAACACGCGTGTTGAAACATCGTAACTAATACAATAAAGTGGCCAAGTGCGAGTTGGACTCGCCCATGAAGGGTTCCGTTGCAGCAAGTAACGTAATATACATAGTACACATAGTTCTTGTAGTTCGTTGTAACTTTGATCGAAGTTTTAATAATAGTGTATTTATGACGTACTAAAAAAACTACTCATCAGATCGAGTTCAAACCAATTTTCGTTGGTAGTTTACATGGTAATGAACATCATATATTTTTTTTAGATTTTTCATTCTCTTACTTTAGAAGTTAGAGGGCCCCCCCTCAAACTTCTTTTTACACATTTTACCACTTTGGAAGTGTCTCTCGCGCAAATTATTCAGTGTAGACGAAAATGATTTTAGAAACCTCAACATCATTTTTGAAGACCTATCGATAGACACCCCACACGTGTAGGTATGATGAAAAAAATTTTTTTTGAGTTGCAGTTCTAAGTATGGGGGGCAACCCTACTTTTTCTTTTTTTTAATTTTTTTTGTTCAAATCTTAATGCGGTTCACAGAATAAATTTCAACAGTGTAGTTCTCATAGTTTCGGCAAAAAGTGGCTGTGACATACGGACGGACAGACAGACAGACAGACATGACGAATCTATAAGGGTTCCGTTTTTACGTTTTACGGAACCCTAAAAAGGTAACTAATCCAGTTACGCCAATCAGTGCAATTGATACTTTACGATTTGTAACATTAGGTAAAAAGTTTATGGACTAAGAGCCCATAAGCCCCAGACCTTCGTTATTTTATAAAAGCTGAAAGTTTGTCAGCGTACGCTCCCAACACAGGTAAGAACGATGGTCCATGATGAAGGTTGGATCATCGTGGCTTTGGCAGATAAACGGTACTAAAGGTGTACAGCGTAGCGATTCTGAAACCATTCGGGTCGGGCTGAGCCACGGAAACTGGCCTTTTCCGACTGGTTCGGGCAATTTGCGATTCTCAACGCCAATTCCGATTACTTTTGACGTTTGCAAACGACTACCAGCTGTTTTCTAATCGGATGGGATTCGGACAGCTTTTTTGTCGTGGATAGCTAAATACGATTTTCAGATTATTGTATTTACTTGATTTTTCTCTGTTTTTCTCAATATTTCTGTAAGATTATGGACAGTAAACGACTTTTTATTAACTTTAGTGTGTAATATGTGTTTAGTTTTTGGAAATTTGGGTTTTGAAATTTTCAAAGTTGGCAGTTTGTGCTCAAAAGAATTGCTAGAAATAGATTATTGCCACATTTGATTTGTTGATAGTTGATATTGTTTATTTTTTGAGATGAAAATATGAAACATGTTTGTTGTTTGAGCAAAAAGCCAAGAAACCACAAAGAAACATTGGAGATACGAGACGTCACGTCAAACAACGATATAACAGCAAGAGCGGAAACAACTTTGGCCCCAGTGGTCAGTGGTGGTCACAAACATAGTCGGAGCTAACTAAGTAAGAAGACCGTGTGATAAGTGCGTGCGTCTATAATATTACTTAGTGCCAGCCCAAAAGGGGTGACCCACGAACCCCTCTGGTCCTTGTATAACAAACAGTATTTTCGTACCTATCTATTCGACTTTAGTTCTATCTATAGATGAAGGAAAGGTTACTATGTACTTCTGCCAGAACTTATTGGCCCCCAATCCCTATAATGACAATGCAGACCCCGTAGGTGTATATAAAAGTAGCACCTTGCCGGTGTACGGCATGTGATTTAACAAACATTAAACTTACTTAGATATAGCTAGATATGTGGGACAAAATCCCCAAAGTTATAGGTACTATGACAATTGTCCTCTAAACAAGCACTTATTCAATATAGGTGTGACAGAAAGCCCTCTATGCAGGGTACAGGATGCATGGAGGAAGAAGTAATGCCACAGAATGTGGTTGTGGAGTGCAGGAGTGTGGCGGACAGAATTCTTCCACTTTCCAACAGCAGTCCCGGAGGCCTTCAACAACAATTCAGATGTATGAGCAACGTCCAATGGCCTAATTAAGAAGCTAAGCGTGGAAAAGACCCCGTCTAACTAACTATAGCAATATATTACTGTGTTGTTTTACAGATATATTATGGAAATAAAAGTTACATGTAGACCATAAATTATCCATTATTTTGTCCTACTCAATATGTAATGTAGGAACATTACATATTTCCTACATTAAATATTATTATATACCTATTTATAAAGCCGTGGTGGCATAGTGAGAGAATGTCAGACACAATTGTTTTATCATAGATTCTAATACCGCCTGTTGTACCAGAGTATCTATTTCTGCAAGTTTAAAACTTTGCTGCTGTAATTTGATTAAAGTTTCCTGGCTATTAACAAAAGAGCCAGTAATTTCTTCATTATTATTATACAAGGTGATTATTATAACTAAAAGATCAAATGAAAAAACATTTATTTCCGTAAGTATTTTAATATTCATTGAAGAATTTATTAATGCTTTATATTCTACATCATTTAGCAATAAAGTTGAAACAAAGAGATAGTGATTTCTTCATTATTACCATACAAGGTGATTGTTATAACTAAAAGATCATTTATTTCAGTAAGTATTTTAATAATCATTGAAGAATTTATTATTGCTTTATATTCTACATCATTTAGCAATAAAGTTGAAACAAA